>JAIRCJ010001058.1:4800000-6283750 GCA_020883675.1 Bruguiera gymnorhiza | reverse complement strand
AGAATAGGTTAAATGATCCTAACTTATGTGATTGTTACTTATATTAATTTATTTTTTTAGTTTTAAAGACTGTCAATATATTATTTTAAAAAGCTTATTCTAGGGATATAATAGTTATTTAAGTAAAGAGGTCATTTTACTTAGTAAATATTTAACGAAAAATTAAGGTAATAAAGTATATTGTTATCTAGAGTTAATAATTCTATTAGAATTAAAACAACTTTATGAGTAATCAAACTTATTGAATGTCATAGTTGTGAATGAACTTAAAACTTGACTTTTAATATTTGATTTTTTTAGAATTTATTTTGTTTGATCGATATGTTTATTTTATTTGTTACAAAAGTATAATTCAACTTTTCCCCTTAATTATATTATCTTTAATTTTTAGTTAATTAATTGTGCTCTTTATAAGATCAACCCTTATTTAGACGATTTATTATTAAATAATTGAGAATAAAATATTAAATTTTTGGTGCCTTAATGACGACTACCAAGTTATCCATTTTGTTGAACTCACTTGCAATATTCTTTGTAATCATAATTACAACAACATTGAAATATTTATCAATGATTAGTAGACTTTAACTATTTATTTCCTACCAATATTAAAAATGATTAACAATAATGTAAAATTAGTCAAAGAATGGAAAGCTCACAATTTTTCCAATAACCTTCTTTTATGCTAATATTAAATTATTTTAATTTATTTTAAATTGTACAAAATTTAAGTTCTTAGTTTAAAATTTTCATAATCTTACTAAACTTACAACTCTCACTTGAAAAACATACCCTATAGTTAATTTATCATACATACAAAGTATATTTTTCAAGAATTATAAATAATAACTGAACACATATAGCAATATAATACACATTAACAATAACATTTTACAAACATGACATCAAACAAGAGCATACATGACATCAAATATGGAACAATATGTACAATAACTTTATCTATCACAATTAAGACTTAAACATCTTGTTACATGTGACTTATAAAAGGTAATAAATTGAAATTAGAGAATTGTTATATGGTAAAGTCTCATCATTCTTAACATCTTAGATAACCCTAGGCTCAATTCTCAAAAACCATAAATCAATCTCTATTTTTTCAAAGTAGATATATTTTGCAACTTAGAAATTAGGACTCATCAACGACACAACAAAACACTTTATAATATTCTTAATATGGCACTTTCATATTTTCTTGAGGGTATTTTCTAAATTATTATAGTACTTAATAATGTATTTAGTGTATTCCAACTTATGAGACACCTCATCTCTCCAAAAGTTAATCAATAACTTAAGCACAACATTAATCCTTACCTCTTCCTTAAGCCTTTTAAACATTAAGATTTCAAAATAATCAATTAAAACTCTCATAAATTTCATATATTCTATAAGCTTGTCATCATTTTTTATTTTACAATCTTTAAAAATGCAAACAATGTTTTATCAACAACACAAATTTCTCAATTATTTAAGGAGTTTAAAATTTATTATTTAAGAGTGCTCTCTATTGATCCTTTTTATTAGAGTTCAACTCAAATGAGCCATATTCCCCCTAAAACATAATTTTGAAGAATATTAGGAATTATCAATATTAAAAAAAAAAATATTTTTATAATTTATCAATCTTGAAAAAAAAAATATATAAATCTTATAAAATACAAAATTGGATAAATTTTTTGCATAAATTTAATATTTTTCTGATATTTCTACTAATTATTATGAATTTATAAAACAAAACTTATTTTTGGAATAATTAGAAAATAATAAAATATGACATATAATTATTAACAAAAATCAACACATGACACATTATAATTAATTAGTGAAAAAAAACATAAAGTCAAAATAACTTTGTTAATTTTAGTCATCATAATGCCTCAATAATAGTTACGACATGTATTAATAGTTTTGCCCACGTCTAATTAACTAATCAAAAAGGGTAGGACGTGAACTACACTCATTGATTTTCAAACCTCTAATGACCTCACAATTTTGATAATCATCATAATTTGATTTTCTTAATTCATTGATTTGGTTTATTTTTAAAGATAACCTATAAAAATATGTGTTTAAAAAATATTTAAATACATAAGATTGAAATTAAACATGAATATTATTCATCTTCTTTGTTAAGATTATAAAGTAGATTGAAAACTTTGAATCTTAATTATTATCAATTGACACATCTAATATTAGCAAATAATTCATGGCTGGAAAGTCTACAGACAAATATTTTCTATATATGTAAATTTTGTATTATAAAATTATTATTTTTAATGTTAATTTTGAAAAAAAAAATAACAGATGATAAAAAGAAATATTTTTCTTAAAAAATATACAATCAAAAATTAAAAAATTTGTATGACGTATTGTATATATAAGTATTTCATCACTATATAATTTTATGAGAAGATAACAATTTATGTGAGAGAAACAAAATTTTAAATAAATTAATCTAAAAATATACAAAATTACATATAAAATAACAATAAAAGACTTGAACAACAATAATGTCTTTTTTCATGTAAGAATCAATAAAAATTTAATTATATTCTAATAATAATATTAAATAATGAAAGAAGAATTATAATATCCTTCCAAACTTTCAAATCTAATAATAAATTGATTACTAACTCCTTTAACTTTTATGGCGAATTAGATAAAATTACTAAATTAAAAAATAACTTATTCATAATTTAAAATTTTCTTATGATGAGAATTAGTATAGAATTTTTATTATATTTTCTTTTTAAAATAAAATATAAAGCATTTTTTATAATATAATTTTATAAATTTTTATACTTCCTGTAATTTCTCATTAATTGGATTGGATTAGTCCATTTTGAACGACCATCTTAATCCAACAAAATTTACAATATGTGTAGAGGTTGTGTTTGGCTTTTATAGTACATTAGGAAAGGATAGAAGTTTTTTACCAGATATAAGCTGATAATTGGATTCTGCTCAAGCCTTGTTGCTACTACAACAGCAGAGAGGATAGCCAAATGCGATGCCAGGACCTTTCATGAAGTTATAGAAAAGTGAGGTAAGAAGGCCATTATTTCACCTAGCCAAAAGAAACGGTGGTCAACTTTGAGCTGATTCAGCTTCCTATAAGCAGCTCCATGGACTTTGAATTTTTCAAGTCACTCAAAGGAAGCAAACGCGGCCAAACTGAGAAAAAACTTCGAATCTTAATTGGGTCTGGCGACGATATCCAGTAGAGTTCTTTGCCATGCAACTAAAGACGAATGATACAGATGGCCCTGTGATTGGTGTTATAGCTACATTTGGTATCAAGGAGATAATTATAAACAAGGCCTTTTGCAATACCCCCAAACTGACCAATCCAATCTACCATCACAAATAACGGTTTTAATGGGTTTTTATTTTTCAACTTAATCTATTGCAATTTTCAAATTTATCGAACCGTCACTAACACATTAATTTAAATATAAATATCAAATCAACCCAAACTAGTCCGTTTACACTCCTGCTAAGTTCAATATTTTAGTTCTGCAAATTCTCACACATTCTTGAATCGGGAATTATAGACATCTCCTTGCTCACGCATCTCAGGTAGAAGTGTAATCACCCGCTAGTTTGCGGTAAAGAACAGCAAATGACCCTTCTTCGGCCCAGAGAACAGCACAGTGACTCTAATTGGAAATATGCCAAACTCTCGATTTTTTGGTTGCTAGTAGTCTTTTTTTTTTTTTTTTTAAATAGAGTGATTCACTCTAAGGTCTTTCCCATCTCTATTGTTCCATCATGTCATCATCTCCATTTGTTCTTAGAGCCACTAAGAATACAACACAAACAATTAGTCACATTTTCCATCCAGGATAGACAAGGTAGTCAACATAGGGAGGGCTTCAACGAGGGGATTTACTCAGTTTAGAATATTCCCAGAAGTGTTCTAACTTGTTTAGCAGCTTTGTAATCTTTTTTTTTTTTTTTCACTAATGAATATACTCAATTTAAAAAAATAATATAAGGGTAGACGAGGCAGTCGACTTAGAACTTGCATATATGCCTAAAAAAATAAAAAGGGTTTTTTTTTTTTTATGAAATAAAAAGAGTTCATAGCCTTTCTCTACAATAAAAAAAGTTCATAGCCTTTCTCAATAAAATAAATGATTGATATGCACGGCAGGACCTTAAAATTTAATGGAGTGTTTTTATTGATAACATCTACACAGATAACCATTTTAATCAGAATAAAAAGGATCACTGAATCACATCTTTCCTTCTTTATACCACTATTGTCCCATGATACAAAAATCGATACCATCACAAAGAGCAAGAAGGGAAAAGAGAGATTATTTGTTATTAAAATTCGGCTGAACCGGGTGCACGAGGAAAAGGTATGGCATCTCTTATATTTTCCATTCCGGTTGCAAATTGCACAAGCCTTTCAAAACCCAGCCCGAAACCAGCATGCGGAACTGAAAATGAAAGACGGGCATATTAGAAATTTATAACGGTCCATCTTGAACCAAAGACTATAATCTATTCAACACATACAAGCAATCAAATAATTCTCAAATTCAAGATTTTCTTTGTTTTAGCCATTCACACAGCATAAATCTTCCAAAAATGTAGTCGTCACTCGTCAAGCCATATCAAGAGCACCTTGCCTAAGTTGAGCACCGATTGCCCCCTGTTATTCATTTGCTCAAAATGGAGCATTTGCTATCAATGTAATCAATTAGAATCCAGACGTAAAAGACTTTTCATGTCCTCATTAAGAGTGTGGATTGTCATAATTTATGGAAGGATTCATGGGTGTTGGAAAACTTAGGCAAATGTTTTGGGCTTCACCCCTTTTAAGAAAACATTAAGAAAATTGGATAAACTACAGAATTGGACTGAGCATGTGGACAAAGAAATTGCCACACCTCCACAAATTACTGTGGTTGGCTACTTCTAACTTAACCCTCGACTCTTTTATTCTTGTGTTAAGGCTAATAAGTGAAGACAGATTTTTTGCAGTTAATTTCTTCCCTATGTTCGGTCGTTTGGTCTTTCAGTGAGTGGAAGAGGGTAAGGTGTTGCATCTGCATGCTGCAGTATCTAATCCATATAAGTCTATGAGGGAAGATTTTGAGTTCCCAAGGTCAAGTGGCAAGGCTGATAGGGAGCTATGGTAAAGAAATTGATGAAAATGTGTTGGGAGTGGGGGAGATAAGTCAGTTCCATCAATAACTCATTGCCACTTCAACATAAAAAGCAATTTCACACCTGAACCATAGCGACGCAAATCAAGATACCACCAGTAGCTGTCCTTGCTTAGCTTGAACTCATCCAAACGATCTTCCAAATATCCAAGCCGCTCTTCTCTTTGACTTCCACCAATAAGCTCACCAACCTGTAGCCAAAAATACAAAAGAAGATAAAAAGCATTCTTATACAAAACTATTCTCTGAATACTTATCTCTATTCTCTGCATTATTCTATCCATTATCAAATATATGCCTCAATAATTCCCTTCTTCTGGCCATTAGTTACACGAGAAAAGCAAGTGCAGTTACACATAAAAAGAGAAGAACTATAGTCTAACTTCACTATCAAAAGTTCATGACATTATAAATCTGGAATATTTCAAACCACTTGCAATGTCTCTATGAATGATGATGACCGTCAAGGAACCATCCAACCTAAGAGTGTAAGCTCTTTACATGATGTTTCTACTAACAATGATGACCATCAAGGAACTAATTAACTCAAAAGCCTAAACCGTTGGTTTAGACTTAAAATATGGCTCATTGGGCTGAAAGCACAAGCCTGCCATATCTTGTCTTGAAATTCCATCAAACAAAAGAATTAGGACAGTAATTGGTTCTGAAGACTCTTATGCCATGCAAAGAACCACATAAACCAAAAGTCAAGTTGTTGGATGATGCATGTGGTCTTGAGTATTAAACCTCACAAGTAACAATCTATAAACATCCAATTCAAGTCTATTTTTTTTAGCGTCAAATGGCAACATATTCTCTAAGTTATTAAGCCAACAGATTTTGACAGCATTAATCATAAACTACTCAAATAACAAATGGATACAAGGTTGCATTGTTACTCGAGGAACCAGCATATCCATGGCAGCAACAGTCTTCCCATCATCATTTTGCCTCATATAAAATGCCTTGATTTCCTGAGAATTACATTGTAATTTGTAAGGCTCCAAAACACTAATTCCAGCGTATGAATTACAAGACATGTTTTTTATTCTTTCAGCCAGGAAGAGAAAATTAAGTCAGACAGGAGCATGCCTTTGGATAATCTCTAATTATGACAGGGCATCCCTCAAATGCTTCCTCAGTAATGTAGCGCTCATGTTCACTTTGCAAGTCACATCCCCATTTTACCTAAAAGGGCAAGATAATAGGTTAGTAGTAACTTCTACTAGTACAAGCTCTTTTTATTTATCATTGAAAGGAATTGTATGTTTGTTCACATAACACATTGGTATATTAATAGGTAAGCTTCAAAAGGCAAGCAATCCAAAAATTACATTTACATAAGATCTTGGGCTTAATTTAGTATCAAGAAGTTAAAAAACAGGACTCTTTGGTAGACACACATATTATGATGTTGGGGGAAGTGGTAAAACTCCACCCATTCACTGAAACTGGCACAGAATCCTCATCTTAGGACCAATTTTTACTGTAAAAACATTTGCACAAATTAACCCAGCCATACCCGTGCAGCTAGGGAGAGTTAAAGAGAAGGAAAAGAAAAACTGACTTGAGCAAGTACATTTGAGATCTGAGATCAAGTTACACAATTGAAGAACATGATTCATTAAGAAACTTTTAAACTTGGGAAAAAAACAAGTTGTGAAAATAAATTGCACGAGGGTAAAAAGCTGATTCTTTACATATGCTAAGTTATTTTATTTTGTTCTATTTTATTTTAAGGACTACTCAAAAGGGCATCACAAACTTCTTATCCATAAAAGCCACTCGGTAAAGAAGCTCATGATTTATGAAGAGACAACACTAATATTGCAGCACATGAATAGCAAAAGTTAATCTTTCGGGATACTAGATTGAAATGCAATAAATCAAACTTTCCCGTATTAATTTGCTTTTGGAAAAGCATAAAAAGAGCTGTTGCAGACTTAATTTTAACTTCGGCAGCAACAAATAGCTATAATGCATTAAAAGCAATCGTACAATACCGGGAATTCAAACTTTTTATTTGCTCGGAGAAGAAGTTCAACTGCATCAGTGTAAGTCAATTGCACAAACTCTTTTACAGCCACATCCTGCAGATCAAACAAAGAAATATCATGATATCAGGGAACAGATAATTCTTCTTTTTTCAGGAAATTAATGTTTACAGCAAGAACATCAAACAAAGGACCAAGTCATGACACACACTAACTCATAAGTAATTGACACTTGAGAGCTCATACACTCAATCGATCAATGATTCCTTTCTCTATCCATGTGTTGAAGAAATCCATGTCTTCCTTGCAATTTTCAAGGATATATCTCACCTTTCACAAACACAAAACCACACGAGTCAAATATTTAATGAGAAGAAGTGTGCCTGTGTCTTGGAGCCTGCCTACACTCCATTTGGATATGCAATAGAGAAACAAGTAACATACTACATACTGGAGATAGGCAGTTGCACAGGCCATGTCATCGTTCAGATCAGCAAATGCCAATTCTGGTTCAATCATCTTCATGAAAAAAAAAAAGTGTAAAAACATATAAGCAATAAGTACTAAACTCTGGAAGGAAGCAATATAGACAATATCTAAACAAACAGTGCTTACCCAAAATTCAGCTAAGTGCCTAGAAGTGTTAGAATTTTCTGCCCGAAATGTGGGACCAAATGTATAAACCTGAAAAGAGTTTATTGAAGAAAATGTTCAAACAGGCTACCTTGCATCTGAAACTAAGTTAGGGAAAGGATGGTAGAATTATGTACATCTGAAAGAGCAGTAGCATAAGTTTCAGCATTAAGCTGACCAGAGACTGTCAGAAACGCTGGTTTTCCAAAAAAATCCTGAGAGAAGAAAGAAGGAAACTGAAATTACTTCAATGGAAGAAAATATCCCAATAATCTCAGATGAAAAGAGGGAGTCAGCCCCCCATGATTTTTCTTCTGATCTTCCAGTGGGAAGCAGGGATAATAACCAGTAAAATCTTCAAATTTTGATAGAACAAATGGATAGATTAAAAGATAAGTTGTCTGTAAGTAGCAGTTTGCATAGCAATATTTGGTGATGGGTCATTCCACATAGGATCCCTTTATTTCACATATTTAGCCCCTTAAAATGATTTAGGATTTTGGGCTTCATACTATTTTTGGGGCAGGAGAATGAATAACTTTTGTAAGATCTATTTAGGGCTTAATAGTAAGAAAAGCTTGAATCAACCCACTTGCGACCAATCAATTAGCCCATTCTGTGTTTTTGGGATGCTGGCCATAGGAGATGCAGCAGCTTCTTCAGAGCCTGGAATCTGCCCATTGGCATGAGTGTCAAGAACATGCTGAATTCATAGACAATAAAATCATGCAAAGAATCCTGGGATTATTCAAGCCTCCATGACATTGTATTTATGGAAACTAGAATCATTCGAGCCTCAATCAGAGTATATTTACAACAAAAAAACATAAAAATTCTGAACATGGAGTTAGAGAAGCAAGTAATAATATGCATGTGTGCAACGCCAGAACAAGTAAATGATCCAGTTTTGAGTAGTTGAAACTGGTAACATTAAGAACATGCAAGCAAGTATACCAGCAAAGAGCATGTAATTTCCACTTCTAATGCATTATAAGAAAATGAGATTGAAAAATGAAGCAAGAAACAAAACACATATTTCTGTGTCTACAGTATTCCTGATATAGTGATTTTACCAGAAAGTACAATTTGCAAAACTATGAAAAGAAAATTGAGATAAATAAGCAATAAAAATTGATCTACGGTGCATACCAAAGTTGTCACACAGAACTGTTCACCTGCACCTTCACAATCTGAAGCTGTAATAATTGGGCTTGATACCCAAACAAAACCATTCTCTTGAAAAAATTTATGAGTAGAATAGGCCAAAGCATTCCTCACCCTTGCAACCTACAAAGGATTAGCATCATTTAGAAGAGCAGAAATGGCTGTTGTTATCTTCCCTTGGGAAGAAATATGAAAGCATGCTGATGTTAAATATTGTGAAGAAGACATAATGTCCCAGCAAGACGTAGATTAAAAGAAAAAAGCAGAATCATACCGCACCAAATGTGTTTGTTCTGGGACGAAGATGAGCTTTAGTCCTCAAAAATTCTCTGCTAACCCTTTTCTTTTGAATAGGATTGGAAGGGTCACTCTCTCCAACCTATAAGAAAGTGGATGTTTAAGAAAAACAATAGCAACAATGAACACATGTTTATGGAACAGGTTGGCACTGAAATAATAAAGATCACAAAAAGTAAGGAATAACCATAATATATCCATATACTGAAAACCTTTTCCCAATGTCTTGTTACCTAGATTATTACAACTGCAGGCAAAAACAACAACGATGATCCTGTCTAAGTTTATAGACAGAATCCCATCTTACTTCCGATGAATTTTCTATTTACACGAATGGGAACTGAAAGAAAAATAATAAATGCAAGAATTCCTCTGTTATTTCATGCTAGTTGGCTGCAAAGAAGGGTCAGAAATGCAGAGAATATGATGTTGAATCATTTTTCTTTCTTGTCTCCACTCCAAAGATGGCAAACAAGTTACCCACTTTTGAGTTTCTTTTGCTCAATACTTTGATAATACAAGACTTGGGATTCAAAAACAATTGTGAAGCATTGTGATTTAAAAACACAGTTATATTCTATATTGTTGAATCCACTAAGTTCAACTGTTTAACATCCCTAACTGTGGGGCAAACACAACTCTCACACTCAGATGACAGTTTCTAAGATGAGGCAATGCATTTGGGACAGGGAATAAAGCAAGCTAAGATATCAGGTATCTTAATTCTCAACCATATTACACAACATAGGCATGCACGGATTCCCTTGCCTATTGCAGATATACACAAAGCGTTTATAGAATCTGCTACCCAGCTAAGACTTGCAACATTCCTAGAATGAAAAACTACTATTTTTGAAAACAAAATAGATAGAAACAATAAAGAAGAGGAAAATTTTTCCACATCAGACTGTGTCATGAAAGTTTCCCTGCTAGGTGGATTGTCCAGAACTACATACCACCACAATTTTGTTGACCTTCAGTTCCACTTTCTGTTTTGATCCTTGGCTCTCCACCACAATGCCTTGCACCAATATTGATGCACCAGTCGTTACCATGCCGCCTTCTATCTGTTGACAAGCCTCAAACCTTGAGAAAAACAATGCAACGTGAAGTCCTATAACAAAAGAAGGGAGATAAAAGAAAATATTGCTCCACAAAAATAAGCAAAAGTAAGTGCACGCGTTAACAAAATGGGGGGATGTTCGTGGTCTCAATTGAAAATAAATGTTAAAAAAGGAAACTTCAAAAAGCGAATGAAGGGAACATAAGGATGCAAATTACAGTGGCATACAATGAAAACTTAATGGTTACAGGTTATACCTTGTCGTAACCTTCAGCCTGGGTGTCCATTACACATTGCATATTTGACAGGCATGACCCATCATTGACCTGCACATTCATCAATCAATAACAACACTGATTAGTGGCAGCCATCTACAGTCACCTGTTGTTCGGTCAAAGGACAGAAACAATACGAAACTAACGAATATTTATACACTCTCAAAGGTCAAAGCAAAATTTTACGGGAAAAAACGAAAGTGAAAACAAAGAGCACAAGAAGGAGAGGAAGAAGAAAATAAAGAAAGCAATTGACCTCGATGAAAGTAATGCTGCTCTGGACTCGGAGAGTACGGATCCAACCCATGACAACAGCCGTCTGTCCGAGCCGGTCCAGTCCTTGGAGAGGCCCGCCCTTTATATCAGCAATCTTCAACTTCTTCCTGAATCCTCCAACTCTGTTCCCCATTTCTCCCATCCGGTTCACCGCAAGTTCCGGCGGTTTCGCGGAGGAGGGACAGGCGCCGGAAGCCGCGGCGAAGAAGAATCTCCGGCAGCCATTATGGAAGGACAACGGGCGGCCGAGTAGTGATTTTGCCCGCAAAGAGTGGGACTGGGGGCATCGTTTGATTAGGGTTTTGAAGAGGATGGGTTTAGAGTTGGGGAAAAGGGAGAGGAGCCGGAGAGGAGCCGCTGGCACTAAAGAAGCGGCGGCGGCGGCGGTGGCCATTCGTGTTTGCGTCTTCTCTCTTCAGACCGGAGAATTTGGATTACACGGGCTAGAGTGGAGGGGTAAACGGCGTCGTTGACATCGAACCATCCAATGGACAGAGACGCTTCGTGTAGTCCTTGGAACCACAGAGGTTCAAATGCTTCCGTGGATCTCGATAAGTCGATATTGAGCCGTGAGGCTCAAGGAAAACATAAAAAAGGGTTTCTTTTTGTTTTCATAAGGCGAAAAAAATAAATAAATAAATAAAAAGAGATTTCACTCACAATTTTTCGGTTTTCTCGTAATCTTCACCTACCAATTTTCATTTTTCAGATTCAGTTCACCGTGTTTGTTACGTCTTTTTTTTTTTTTTTTACTGTTTAACTATTTGTTGTTAGTCTTCCGTTACATGTATCACTGGTACTTTAAAATAAGATTCAAAATTTTGAGAAAAAAAAAGAGAAAAAAATTCTAAAAATATCATTAAAATTTATAAATTAAAAAAATCTAAAAGTCTTTTAAAAAATCTGAAATTTTGTAAAAAAAAAAAAAGGAAAAATACTTTTAAGAGGTGTAACATTTTAAACAAAATTTGAAATCAAAAAATTTTTCAAAAAATCCCAAAATAGAAAATCAAGTCCAAATTTCAAGAAACATTTGATAATATTTTAAAAAAAAAAACTAAAATTTTTAACAAAAAAATGGAAAGATACATTGAAAAAATTTTCAATTTTGAAAAAAATCTAAAAATGTAAAACAAACCAAAAATTTCTCTCTTTTGTAAGATATATCTTTCTTTTTTTAAAAAAAATTCATATTTTTTGAAAATATTTTCAGATTTTTTTCTTGAATTTTGGATTTATTTTTAATTTTCAAAATTTTTTTAAAAAATTGTTGGAAATTTTTTTATTTGAAATTTTGTTAAAATTTTCAAACCTTTTTAGAAATATTTTTCAAATTTTATTCCCAAATTTAAAAAATATATATATAGATTTTTCGAATTTATAAATTTTTAATGATATTTTTAGATTTTTTTTTAATTTTATAATTTTTTAAAAGTGTCACATCATTAAAATTTTGGTGACAAAGCATCTGACAGTGCTTGCGCGGTGCTTGCCGAACTGTTAAGCGACACACATAACGAACGAATAATTGCAAAGGGTGGAAAGGGAAACAAAGCCATAGGTGATGGGCAGACTCTAAAAGAAGCAAAAGTGGTGGGTAAAAATTACAAAAAGCAAAAAGATTATGAGCAAAATCCATTTTTCTTTTCTTTTCTTTTCTTTTCTTTTCTTTTTGTTTTGCCTTTTTATAAAACATTTTGATGTTCCTAAACTCTAACGACGTGACTTCGTACCATAATCACACTATTGGAGACTCCCAGTTCACTTATTCCGAGATATTATGCAAGGGGTTTGCTATCAAGGCCTTGTTTTATTTAACTATTTGCTAATAATTGTTACTATCATTAATTATTATTAAATATAATAAAATAATAATATTTGATTAAATTGACATGATTTATTATTATCAATTATCAAAATGACTAATTAGTGCATCTATTTATTATAAAAAAGAAAATATATACTTAAATACTTAAAGTTTATTATTACAAACATATTTAAATCAAATATCATTTGGCAATTGTTATTACATAAATTAAAAAAGAAAAAAGCCCAAAACTAAGTTTTCTATCAACTACGTTTTAAGGGGTCAATCAGCAAACAGTAACCTTTAAAAAAATTTACCAGACACCTAACTGTTTACTTTTTCAAATTGAACAACAGCAATACCCCATAAAATGCAAAAACAAGCACCCTCTGAATGCTCAGCGTTTGCATGGTGATATGATTAGGCACACTAGTCTTTCCGGAGACAAAAACGCCTGATCTGCGGCTAAGCCTAAGGTTTTAACCTTATATATATTAATAAACATACCCAAGAGAAAAAAAAAAAAAACCATTATGGCAAATAGAAATTGGTGTAAAGGAAAAAAAAAGTTTCTAAAAAAATGTCACAATCCGAGTCAGAAAAGTACATTCTATGTGTCGCCCTATAGTTGCCGAATGGTTGAATTAAATAAAAAGGAGGTAGCGTAGAAGTGTTGATGGAACTAATACGAAGGATTGATTTCAAGAAAAAATATATTATGGGCATGAATTAAAAAATACTGAAATATGGAGAGTCATATTTTACTTTTTACCCAAAAAAAAAATTTAGTAATGTATTCTTGACTCTTTTTATCAATTTATTTATATAATACTAAGATTCAACCCATACCTAACTAATGTATTTCATTTTTTGAGATATATGTTTCATTAATTTTTAAAGAAAGACTTTCATATGAAGTTGATATTTGATATTCATTCTTTAAGAAATATGAAAAATCTTAGAATCCATAATTCTAAAATGTAAAAAAAAAAAAAAAAGATATGGAAAAAAAAACCTTATTCAAAATCTTAGAAAAAAAGGATCAAATAAGATTATAAATTCCTAGAAATCTCACCCATGAAAATATGAGCAAATCAACAACATTATAGTAGAAAGAATTAATAATCAAAATTTGGGATCTTTTACATTTAAAATACATACGATGAACATGGTCAAATATACATATATATGTATATATAAATCTATATAGGTAAATGAGGGAAAAACTCATCTTAGTTCTCCTTAATTTTAGATAAAAAAATATATACATGGTAAACTTCCTAAAAATTAGGTTTTTAAATATTTTTATACGTTAAAGTTTTTTTTGTTATTTTTTATAACAATAAAGTTCTTAATAGTAGCCACTCAATTTCAATTTCATTTAACCACTATTTCTAAATTTAACTCACAATTTTTTGAACACTTGAGATTAGATTTATCTCTAATGCCCGTTATAAACTTTGACAATATATAAGAATAAGCTTTCTTAATCTATTTCAAGAGCTTAATTTAGTGTATAGATAATTTCATGGTTAGTTTGCTTCTCGTTGTTTTCTTTTTCTATTATTGGGTCTTTCTATTCCTCTACCCAAAAATTGTAATTTTTTGGTATCTTCCTCATTAACCATGATCAATCATAGCTAATTTCTTTTTTTCTTTATTTATTTTTTATTTTGTTTGTTTTCTTTAGATTAAATCTTTACTTGCTACCTAATAAGAGGTGCTCACTAAAGAGAACATGTGTTAAGATAGTACCAAGTCAAACTAATATAAGGGTTTAATGGCCGAGTCTTCATTAAGTCCTATAAAAATCCACATGACTAAGTGTTAAAGGTAAACTTTGACATTAACAGTTTAATAATCAAGTCAATAAAATATTAGAGTTTCTAAATGGGTAAGTCAAGAGAGAGAATAACCATTACCTCTAACAAGTGTTAGTCTAGTCTATATATGCATGTTTGAGTTAATTTGTATTAATGGAATCTAATATGGATATGACAATTATGGTGTCTACCACTTTATTGATTAGGTCTCATTTCTTGAAGCAAGGGTTAGTAGAGGCCACCTTTTGGACCCTCTTAAACTCGAAAAGGCTGGTGTTAGGCCCAAAGAGAAAGAGCCTAATAAGCTTGATGTTATTCTCGAGTCTAATGTGGTGTGGTTTGTAAGCTACTTTAGGTCTCCTTATCACTTGCCTTATTAATAGAGGGTCAAGCCCTAACTTTTGGGTCAAGTTTGGGAGGACTTTTCTTTTTGAATTTTCAAATGGCTCAGTCAAATCGTCACTTTCTTAATGAAGGTGTTAGTTCAACATCAATTATTTTAGAGATCGTGCTACTATTTTTAAATTGTTATTTGTTGTCTTATGCATTTTCTATCTTTTGTTGGTTTTGATTTGGTTTTTCATATGGTTTATATAAAGCAAGTCATGATTGGTCATTTGATTTTAATATTAAAATAACCCATACTTAAGAAATAGTTAGTTTAAAATGAATTACATTAGGAAAAAGTTATTTATCATTAATCTTAAGATTTTAAATTTTGTTGTAAAATTAATCATTTCAATAATGTACTCTTTTATAATTCAAAACTTAGTAAACTTCATAGTCTTGGGTTTTTTTATAAGAGTATTAGTGAGTGACTTATTCATAAAACGAAACTATCTTTTCATAAACTACCAATATTTCTTTGCAAATTCTATTTGTGGAACAATTTTCTTATTATTATTGGTAATAGTTACCTTCAAAAATATAAAATTTAATATGTTATTTTATTCCTAAATTTGTTGATATAATTTCTTTTACTCATTACTTGAATTTATAATAACAATGAGTTTACTTACTAATTGTATAAGTTTATATTTGTAATATTTAAATAAAAATTGACTTGTTCATATCGTTCAAAAAAGTTTAATTCAATGAACAAAATAACAGATAAAACATGCAAGAATATGAAACTAGTTACATGACTATAGATGTTTATAATTAATCATAAGTCAAATAAAAAATCAGAGTATATTGTAATTTTTATTTGGAAAATCTTACAATATACTATTATAAGTAATATTGTTAATTTTAATAAACAAATTGAATATTTTCAACAAAATATATTTGATATCTTTGGATAAATAAATATATTTAATCAAAATATTAATATATTTCAATTATATAATTAATAATAGAATAATAATTTAATTTTTTAGTAAATTTTGAAGTTCAAATGATTAATAATATCAATTTATTCAATCATTTTTTTTATTTATAGGCATTTCATTTAAAATTATGGATAAATGATTCATTTATATGTCATTTGTTAAAAATATTAATTTAACTACTTTGGCGAGTAATAAATAATAATAATAATGCATGGATTTAAACATTTTAATTTATTTATTTTAATAATTAACAAATTATAATTATAATATATGTATAAAATATGCTTATTCAATCACTTTAATAACCTTCAAATCATAACAATAATACATGTATAAAAATACAATCAATGAAAATAGTTTATTATTTATTAATGATACAAATCATAACATTGGTTTTTATATACTATAACTTGTTATTGACTGTATCTTTAATTAATAAAATCATTCTAGCTTAATGGTTTCTAACAATCCTTTTCTTATACAAAACATGAATCTAATTCCCATAAAACCTAATTTAGCGTGACTCTTAAACTTTTTACCTTTAGAAATAACAAAGGATTCACAATCATCTTTGCTAATTAATTTATTATTAATTTTAATTTGTTGTAATTCCTTTTATTTTAATAAAATATAAACAATTATGAATTTGATGATTATCAATTTCAACCATTCATTTTCTTTTAGTAAAAAATTACTTAAACATGATGGTCCCCATTACACCTTTCACCATAAACAAGGAATTAACAATTTCTTTGTCCATAACTTTTGTTTGGCTGCATCACAATTTGAAGCCAAATCAAATTAATTTATTTTGTGTTATTTTTTTGGCCATACAATTAGGGCCTCTTAAAAAAAAATCATATAAGAGCTAAATAATAACATAAAGTTTTATTATTTGTATAAGATCAAAGAATAATTATAAATTAAATAAAAACATATTTTATCATTAAATAGAAAATATCTAGTTTGTAAAATTATATATTCTGATATCATTTATTAAAATTTTTAATAAAAATATTATTATTAAATGTTAAGTTTTTAAATTTTAAAATTAAATATATTCATATAAATAATATTATAAATATTGATATATGTAAAAAAATTATATTAACTTAATAACTTATTTATATATACATTATTTTAGAGTTTAAATTAAAAATTATTAAAATTTGAATTATATTTAAAATTATAATTTTTGATAATAATTCATAGAATTATTTTTTACTAATTAAGTCACATTATAAATAAATTTTTAATAAAAATATTTTAATATGATTAATTAAAAAATTCTAGTATATGATTCTATCATTTTTTTTTTGGTTTGTTTTCTCTAGATACATCACTATAGTGGAATCGTGTCAAATTATCTTCAAAAGGCTGCATCACTCGTGCATCGAGCAAGAACAACCCTGGTATATATTTTTTTCTTAAATTCATCTATTTCTCTTTAAAAGAAAAAAAAAGGAAAAAAAAAACTCCTAATTAACTTTTTCCTTTTTTTTCTTAAAAAGGAAAAAAAAATACTACACAATTATATTTTTTTTTTTTTTAAAATTCATAAATGACATTAAATTTTTTTTTTTAGTAAATGCGTTAGAGCTGTGGAGAGAGGCATGATGAGAAAGCTTAGTGGTTGGCAATTATGGCTTGGGGGGGGGGTTTGAAACAACCCAGTTAGCCGGCCAACGAAGCTGACAAGGATTAACACATTGCGGAATTTACAAGGATAGAAGCATATAATAAACACTCATGGTGATTTATCAAAAACAAAAAAAAAAAAAAAAAACAAAAGAAAAACACTCATGGTGTCTGACATTATTACAAAGATAACACTCGTGCATGCACGCCTCGAGACTTAATTCTGTTTTCACAAAAGATAACCTTCTTCTTTTCTTTTTATTTTTTTATTTTTATTTTTTATTTTTTGTTTTCAATAATAAAAGAAGTCACCCTGCGAGAAGGGTCTCCGGTAAAAGGCTATGTTGGGCAACAACATGGAATATCTTGGTAGAAGAAATGTGCAATTTTGTAATTGTCGGTTGATATATCCCAAGCCGCTTTGGTCTTCGTGTAAATCTTAATGTAGTTTAATTCATAGAAGACAAAGGAATCGAACGTCGGAAAAGGCGAGACGAGTGTCATAAATACATGTAACAATTGTCGTAAAAGAGAATCGCGTTTTTGTATAATGAAAAATTTAGGGTCTAAATGCAATACATTGTAAATTTAGGGACTTGTGATATAGTTAAATCCTTATAAAGTAAAACGTTTCATTACTATATAATGAATTATACTCCTTCAAAATAAATATTCACAAATTAGATTGTTTTAACCCATAATTATACATTGTTATTTTTTTTAATACATTATTACAATTTACAATATAAATTATGAATTTGCATTAAATTATGATATAAATTTGCGTCTGAAACAAGTTAATTACCTGGGTCTATGGTAGAATTAACATGCGATCAAAGGATGTTTATGCCAATTTAAAGTATAATTTCTATGAAAAAGGAACTCGAAAAAGGGGGAATTAAAGAGAGAAAGACCCACTGGCCGCTGTCAAAGAATGGGAAGTTGGGGATGGGGACAAGAGGGTGGGGACAGGACATGTAAAAAAAACATTCATTGCCATGGGCGATGTTCTTGCTTTGTGCTTCCCTTTGGGTTTTTTTTTTATCTGGCTGGTCGGCATCAGTTCCGTATTGAATACAGAGGGAAAGGCAAATGTCTCAGCTTTATTCTTCTGATTATTATTATTATTCTTTTTAAAAGTGGTCCTCTTCCCTCTTTCTATCCTCGGCAAACATCAAACCCTTTGTCTTTTACAGGCTTCCATTTCATAGGATAGACCAAGAAAGATATACCCATTAGCTATAAGTCAATAACTAACCACTGTTACTGCTTTCTTGGCCAGCTTGACTTTGTTTCTCAGTTGGGTCTCTCTGCTTCTTCAACGAAATGCTGAAAGATCTCTCATTTTTCTTTTTGCCCTGTCTTGTTGGTCGCACATTGCAAGTGTTTGTATTCCCAAGTGTGGAGGTGCCTTCGAGTAGTCCAGTATACTGTCTTTGTACTGAATAGTGCTTTGGCTTGAAATATCGGAGGATCTGGAGATTGAGATTTTGCAGTACAACTCATTTCTTGCAACATTTACAGGATCACAATTGCTCGAGCTTTCGCCATGAAATCTGGTGAGCAGCTTCGGGGAATTTCTTTCCTTCTCAACCCCAACCTCTTTGTCCGTGCTGGCATTTTTGTTTGTTTAGCTTTTAGCGCCTCTTTCATCTTATTATGCCATATGATGTGCTGGAAATGGGGAATCTGGGGAGAACGTATGCTGTATTATTATATTACAAGTGTATGTTGAAGGTCAAGGACCAGCCAATGCTCAATAGTGGCACACAAAATGGAGGAAAAAAACGATATCGTCTTTGTGCTTCATTGAATTTCTTGACACAATCACTTACACACTCAGATACACAAAGATAGATGTACAATTTTGTTGAGTGGATGATGTGTGCGTATGTATTTTTGCAAGTCGTGTGGTTGAGGTGGTCGAAATTCTGTGTTTATGTCACCTGCCTAGGCTTTGGTAGTTTGGCTCATTGTTCAACCAGCCCATTACTTAGCATGGTTCTCGTAGGTTAGTGACTAATCCACTAAAGATGGAGATATAGTCAAGAAAACAAATCTCTTTAGGAACATATATATGTGACAAGTTTGCAGTAACTACCTCATGAGGTTACTGGACTTAGGAAAAAGGAAATGACTCCTTATGGCCCCATGTAGATCTGATTCCTCCTCCCCCAGCATTCTGAAATTAACTAAATCCAGGTATGAACCATCGTTTGTGCGTGTCTTTGTTGTTATGTATGCATGTGGGTACAACTATAGTTTTATGGCTTGTAGGAGACTAGCGGGGCTGAAATTCGGGGTAGGTGCCTGTCATCCACCCAGCATAACTCCTTTGGGTAGGATCAGTTCATTCATTCACTTAACAAGGTAGGGTTCTGGTTCCAAATTCTACGAATAGTCAAAAACAGGTTATTTTAGATGATGGTGATGGATATGGCAAAGAGCCTCCATATCAATCTTTAAATATCTGTATGAACTAAGAATTGCCACCCAAAACTCTAAATTTACGTGCTTCAATGCTTTATCATTCTATTACTGTGGAAATATAATGCTCCTAGAACCAGCTCCATCTGACTTTAAATGGACAATCACAGATTAAAAATTCCAGACTTTCCTACTTCTCCATTAACTTCTGGTTGAGATCTGCTGTAACCAAATGGACCTTTGTTTTTGGTTTTGATTCTTGGTTATTTGTTACTGGTTTGAACATTTTGAAATGAGTATATTCCACTATTTATGGTACAACTGAAAATTGAATCAAACTTATTTCAGAGTTTCCAGAAAATGCTGCCACAAGTTGGGCATTAGATCATTCAAGTAAGTTTTTTCCAGCTGTGTTCCTTTCACCTGTTTAATCTCTAGTAATATGTTTGCAAAATCCATTTCACAAATAAAAGCTTGGACATGCTGCTGAGATGTGTGTTGTACCCATATAATGAGTTATGGTCTACAGTGATAACATAAGCTACTTATCTACATAAAGGGCAGGTGATGAGGTTAGGAATCTTGTCAGTTTGTGGTGCAAATTATACAGGTGGTTCCTCTGAAAGGAGCATAGGTAACAGCAAGTCCACTGTGAAGGTTTAAGAGAAAGAATATCTCTCAGCAGGCTCTGTACACAGTGACCAAGACAGAAAAGGCAATTATCCAATATTTGTTGGAATAGGATACAAATTTTGTCTGCTTTGAGTTATGTTATTCATCTGAAGTTGACAACTTTGTGACATCTCTTGTGATTTCATGACACTAACTGGTATCTATTAAAAAGCTGATATCTCATTGCAAGTACGTATTGTTGTAGTCTAGTTGGAACATGACAAGAACCTTGCATCTGGGCACCTTTCTATTTTTTACTTTTTTGTTATTTATCTACTAGTTTATTCTTGGAAAGTACAGAACTGTATGATCTTAGACAGGGCACATAGCGCTTTACCTCCTATCTTTCTTGCAACATATTGATTTTCCTTCATCTGACATTTGGACATAGAAATTGAAATACTCATGGGGATAGTCCAGCATTTCTTATTTCTCCATTCTGTGAAAATATCAGTTTTTGTGTCATGCATTGAAAGCATATTTATCTCCTCAGTGAGTGCTCCCTAATTTAATGTTCTTGAGCTTCAGGCTCTCAACAAAATGATTTAGATTTTTCTCCTGGGAAGCACTTCGACACAAGTTTCAGGAATAAAAAATCAGGTATATATTCTAGTTCTAACACAAAATCATAAGGCCTATCCATTTACAATAACAAGATGATTTAAAGTCTTTTCTCTGCAGGAACAGCATGTTTGCACCTTATAGGAAGTTGGTTTATGATTTCTTCTCAGGATCTGTGCCTTTGCAGGAACATTTTGGACTTAGATTTAAATAATGATTGTATTTGTTGAAACAGAATAAATTAAGCCTTAGGTAAGTTTGTGACACTTGAAATTAGATGCATGAAATTTAGAAATGTTGGTGCATAGAATTTTGGCTTCCAGACAAGTTTTATAAGAAAAATATAAAAAATGCATCTTAGTACATGAAACTTCCACATTAGTGGAGTCTTGGGAGGGTCAGGTGTATGTAGCCTCACCTTTGTTTTTTTTGCAAAGAAGTTGTTTCCATGACTTGAATTTGCGACTACCAATTCACAATAGAATAACCTTTATCTGCTTCAAAATTATTTAGGTCATGTGACAATAAAAATAATAATTAAAAGTAATGTTGTGTGAAGTTCTAGATGTATTAAAGTGGAACACAGCCTTGTGATATACTCAGAATTTGCAATTTGTGCAGTGAATCTATTGACTTCTATGGTGAGAGTTTCATAAAGGAATTGCATAAATGAAGAGTGGCAATTAATCTTTAAGTTAACTGAATGATGCATACAATACTCCCCTTGTTTAAGCACATATGTAATTGTAATGCAGATGGAAATTGCACCATGTGTATTTTGGAGAACTATGGATGTGGGGTTGAATAATAGATGGTATTGGTTGGTTACCATTGTTTTAGTTTTATATATCACAATGCAGTTGACATTTGTTTGAAGGGATTCACTGCTTATATGACATAAGATGCTAAATGCACTTCACTAATGCTGTTATTATGGGTCAGGTTTTCTGCAAAGTGATTTAGACTCAACTCCAGGACAGAGTTTGGATGGTGGTCTCAGGAAGTCTAGCTCTGGTCTGTATATCTTCAAAAAGACTGATCTCAACTTTTTTTTTTCTTTCATATCATTATTTTTTTTCTGTTATAATAGTACTCACCTATTCCACATATGCCTCATGAGAATTACAATAATACCGCTTATTCCTGCTTGTTTATCTTTCAATCCTGATAAAATGCAGGTCTTGTAATATAAATATTAACTTTTCTAAAAATGTGGCTCAGGTAATTGCTAGTAGGGGATCAAATGTTCTGTTAGTCTTGGTATCAAAGGATGGTTTGATATGGTTGAATTATCAATCCACCTCCAAGCACACCTCACTTTGCTCATAGAGTGATGAGAAATCCTAATTTGTATTCTGTAGTGTGGCAAAAAGTTGAAAAATGTACTGTAAACATATAGGCAATTTCAACTTGCTTGAATTTCCTGTTGGTATTTCATTTAATATGCAATGCATGGGAAAAAAGATTTCTTTTTTTTTGCGGGGGAGGGGTTGGGGGGAGAAGGTGGGGGGAGGGAGGAGGCTTGGTAGTCCAAGTTAGCTGAATCCAAGGTAATAATAGCTTCTAATTTATCATTCTAGAAAAACCTATGATACAACATAATATCATCAGCACAGGTTACAGGAATATATTCTGCATCCGTGGTTCAAAATATAAGCATGCCTGCACAAGTGTATTGCATGTCATATCATCCTCCACTTTTTGCCTCATGTCTTCTGCAATGCAAGTTATCATGGTCAAAATTTGTCAAAATTAGAAATTTTTTGTTTGATGCAATGCAGCTGTTTCTTCCAGAAGTTTATCTGGACTTTCTACTTCAAGCAAATACACTTCTTCTAGAAGAGTGTTAAAAGCAATAAAAGACTGTGCAAAGAAACTAGTCAATCTTGAACTGTTTACAAATAATCTGGAGGACT
The DNA here is from genome assembly GCA_020883675.1 of Bruguiera gymnorhiza. Lineage (NCBI taxonomy): Eukaryota > Viridiplantae > Streptophyta > Magnoliopsida > Malpighiales > Rhizophoraceae > Bruguiera > Bruguiera gymnorhiza. The sequence continues at coordinate 6,260,675 of JAIRCJ010001058.1, read as the reverse complement.
GGGCTTTGCAAAAGTCACATGCATATTCAATCAATAAGGAATATTCCTTCAGGCCTCCTTTTTCGCTTGATGAAATGCGTGAGCTTGACTTAGCATTGGAGGGGGTCCTACTTCAACAGCTATTCCGTATGCCATGTTTACATTCTACTTCTGATGATTACAAAGAAGAGGAATATTTTGCACTAGAAGATTTCCTTCATGTTATTGTGATTGGCCTTTGGCGTACATTTTGGCCCAAAAGTGGACCGTTACCATTCTTTTTGTCTTGTCCATGTCATCCTGGATCAAAGTTTTATGCTCTACAGAAAGCAATTTCGAGGGGAAGGGTTGAAGACCTTTGTGGTCTAGCTTTGATGTCAAGAAGTGGGAGTGATACACATGCTCATTGGGATCAAGTGGTGGAGTTTGCCTTATTCAGACCAGATATATTGTCAGGAAATGAGTTGAAACTATCTTCCAGTAGTATATGTGAAGCCCTTTTCTATGGTGTCCATATTCTTATTGCTAGGACTTTGAGCAAGTCCAACGCTTTGGGTTGTAGCTCGGTCTTTGTTTTGGTTTTTGATTCAAAGTTTGGTGGGGTGGTGAAGATTAGTGGTGATATTTTCAAACTTGATTCAAGTTCAACTAATCCGTATCAGTCTGTGACTGAATGGATCAAATGTCATGCTGATGTTGAAGTTTCCTCTGTTGACCGGGTATGGAATAAGCTAGGTAATGGCAACTGGGGAGATGTAGGGACTCTGCAAGTACTATTGGCAACTTTCTATTCCATGGTCCAGTGGAATGGACCACCAAAAAAGTCAATATCATCATTAGCCTCCGATCATATGCTCCATCTTCAGAAGCGTAGGATGGAGTCCCGCCTTGCTCAAAGTGAGAAAACACCGGTCCCTTTCCAACAGATGGTCCATAAAGGAGAGGTGATAGAACTTTGCCAAGGTGATAATCCCTATTTTGAAAAGCAGGTATCACGTTTGAGGTTCCGACACGGTGAAATATTGCTGTTAGATGACCCACGGCAGGGGCATAAAGGCTTTCAAATACAGGATTCTTTCATAGGAGGGAATTACTTTCACTACACTGCTGTTTCTCTAGATTATCCAACAGAGTTGTTGACATTGTACATTGGTGCCCACCCATCCAGACTAGAGCCATCCTGGGAAGATATGAGTTTATGGTATCAAGTGCAGAGGCAAACAAAAGTGTTAAACATCTTCAAGCAGCAGGGAATTACAAGTAAATATTTGCCAGAAATAGTTGCCTCTGGCCAGATTTTGCATCCTGGTCCTTGTTCAAAGCAGAGCCCTGGAGGCCTTTGCGACCACCCATGGTGTGGAACTCCAATACTCGTGACATCTCCGGTTGGGGAGCCACTATCTTTTGTAGTCACTCGGGATGGCCCATTCTCTTCTGAAGAGGCAACTCGCTGCTGCCGGGACTGCCTAGCTGCTCTAAGAAGTGCAGCGATGGCAAATGTCCAACATGGTGATATTTGTCCTGAGAACATAATACGTGTCATTGACCCCCAAGCGGGTAAAGCCAGATATATGCCAGTATGTTGGGGACGTGCAGTTCTCGAGGACAGGGACAGCTCATCAATAAATTTAAGGTTCTCCTCATCACATGCACTTCAGCATGCAAAGCTTTGTCCCTCGTCAGATGCAGAGAGCCTTATTTATCTCTTGTTTTTTATTTGTGGGGGTACCATGCATCAACAAGAGTCTATTGAATCTGCCTTGCAATGGAGGGAGAGAAGCTGGGCCAAACGTCAGATTCAGCAGCAGCTTGGCAAGGTCTCACCTCTTCTGAAGGCATTAGCTGATTATGTTGATAGTCTTTGTGGAACCCCTTATCCACTAGATTATGACATTTGGTTAAAAAGACTAGGTAGGGCTGTGGATGGCTCAGCAGATAAGGGTAAAACGATTGAAGAAGCAGCAACAAAAGTAAGCCTAGAGTATGTTGCCGAGTCTTCAAGAACTTCTGAATGCGGCGTTTAACTTTTAATGAAGTAGACATTTTTCAGTGGGGGGCCTGCCTTCACACGTAGTTGGGTTGAGCTTAGTTTTCTTCTACAGGCTTTCGGGAATCTAATATCACTGGTTGATATATTCCCACAAGTATAAAGCTAGCGAACATTTGAGTTCAGTTGGCTTGGCGTTTGTTGAGATTAAACTTCATGAGAAAATTCATGTTCATGGTCACACATCAATATAGTCATGCCATAGTTAATCCCGAATCAGTGGTTATTGGAATCTTTTTCATTTTTTTCCCTCGTTCAGTCAGCCTCTTCTCGATGTGCCAAAAACATCTGATTTCACTCTTCCATTTATTAAAATTTTTCAATTGATAATATTAAAATATTTTTAAATAATATTTTAATTAAAAATTTAATTATAATATAATTTAATTAATAAAAAGATTTATGCTATGAAAAGTAATAATAAATTTATTTATTTATTTATTTCGTCAAAATTCTCAGGCTTAAACATTGAATTTATGATTTTGAGCTATAGGTACTGCACCTCGAGCGTTGTTCGTGGTTTACTAGAATCAGGGACAGAGCTAAAACATCCGGGGGAGCCCAAGTCAAAAGATACAAAGAACATTTTTAAGAAATCTTTCCTCTAGTTGGCCTCTCTCAAACCCTTTTTACTTCCGATGCTTTTGCTATTTTATTCGTGCCCAAAATGAGTAACTTGTGAACTATGTCAAAATGGGTAGCTTTTCAAATGATCCCTACCTATTGCATTTGCCTCTTTCCAAGTAATGCAAAGTGGTAGTTACCTTTGCTAACAAAAAATGTTTTATTGCAAAAATACAAGTAAATATTTGTAAGATGAACAAAAATTTATATCTTAATTTTCTCATATTTTAAATACAATAAAAACAATGAATATTAATTAGCATTTAGTTATAAGTACTTATTATAATAGGATTAAAAAAAAATTAGATCAATTAGAGGTGTCAAATTTTAATTCAAATTTGATTGAAAACTAATATAAATTTAAAATAATTTAGAATTTTAAAATTAAACTTGATCCAATTTGCAATTCTTGTAACTTAATTTTTTTCCCTCAAGAAAACATAATAAAGTAAAATAAAAAATTATAATATTTGAATCATAGATTTTTGTATCAAAAAGTATAATATTTACTATTTTTAGAAAATCTTATGAATATTTATTTAAAAAAAGACAAAACATGTGATTATTTAATTTTTGTATATATCTTTATTTATTATTTAATTTATATAAATAAAAATATATACACATCACATACACACACTATTTTATTTTTATATATTATATAAATGTAAATTACATCTAAATAAATTTTAATTTATTATACATATTTAATATTTAATATTAATTTTAATATATTTATTTTATATAATTTTTTATTTTTATATTTATAATGTTTCAAAAAATATATATATACATACATACATATATGTTATAAATAATAGACTTGTAAAATTTTTATGAAATTAAGATATTAAAAAAACATAATAAATAATAATATTTTTATGTATTTTAATATATAATAAAATACTATGGTATACTTGAGCTTGTTATTTCCTCCGTATGGTTTTTGTTTTTTTTTTTTTGGGGGGGGGGGTGCTGGACGTTTCTTTTTTCCATGGGTGGATGGGAAGAATGAATTGCACGAGCGCCGCAGGCCATGTGGTGTGGTTGTTAGGCGCGTGCCATGGTAGCCCTTCGTAACCTATACCTACCCACCAAAGTCACAAAAAATAATGAAAAAAGCACCCTCGTTCATATGGGCCACCATTTCTCTGCGGTGGCAAAACATTCATTATTGCCCAGAAAAAAAAAAAAAAGAAAAAAGAACGGATGAGTAATTCAATACCGTTTGAGGTTGGTTGGTTGGTAGGAGAAATAAATTCAAAAGGGATAATGATTCTACAGCGAAAGTAAAACGCTATCATCGGATCGTTTTGCCTGTTTCCACCGTTTTTGAGCAGAGTTGCGGTGGGTTCATTTGACCATTCGCTGACGTCTCTCGTGCGAGCTCAAGCGAAACGATACTCACCTTTCTTTAATTTTAATTACGTGTACGAGAATTGTGCAGACAAAGGACACCCCCCGCGCGCGAGAAAAAACAATACTCTCGTAAACATTTATTGCACAATTTTACTTTTCTATCGTACCGTGTTTTTTCTTTTTCTTTTTCTTTTTTTGGTTTTTGTTTAACTTAAAATATTCTCTGTGACTTGTACATTTTAATTTATCCTGAAATCTCATTCATTCAGTCTAACAAAAAAAAAAAAAAAAAAAAAAACAGAAAACAGACTAAAGCTCTATTGAGCCCGAATTCTTTAGCAGACTGAAGACGAACTCAAGCGCATAAAATATAATTAAACATCTGACTCGAACCTTTTTCCTTTTAACATTTATTATATATACAGATAAAAATCGTAGATATCAAGAGTTTTTATTAAATATTATAATTTCGTATATCTTTAAATAAAAGATAAATTTCATATAACTAATATGACGTCCATTACCAACCTTCCTTTAATCTCATGTTAAGAAACGCATTTAAAGGGTGGGTGAGGGATGTAATTGCCACCCTGCCCCCCTCACGTGTATGTTTATTTAATTATAATTGCCCCCCCTTAAATTTTTTGCAACGCCTCCAACTTTGTTGGAACATTTTTAAAATAAAAATTAGATATATTTTTTTAATTTATTTAGTGATTATAAAAATATTTATTTTTTTATAAAAAATATATTAAAAAAATTATATCTATTAATATTAAGAGATTTTAAGTGAAGGGAGGCACTGGACACAAAGAAAAAAAAAGAAATAATTAAGACACTAAAAATCATGTTTGTTGAGACTCAATTTTATGAAATTCAAGCATGATAAATATATATGACATTTTGATAATCAACAAACTAAGTTACTTTGTTATTATTATTAACTGATGGTTGATATAATTAACTTTTCAAGACATCTTTTGATTAAAAGATATAAAAATAGTTGCATATAATAAAATTTAAATTTATAAACTTTTTAATAAAATGATAACGCATCAATTATCTGATTAAAAATATACTGATGTCAATTAATTAATTAATTAAAATTAAAATATTAATAAAAGTCTTGGTAAAAAAGATATTAAGATGAATGAATTTTAAATCCATATATACCAATTCCTCATAATAAAAATTCAATTTAATATCTAATACAATATCAAATTTTAAATTTAATGAATTAAAATATATTATTAGTATAATTAAAATATTATAATTAATTATTTTCATCATAGAGTTATATAATATTTGATTCTTGGAGTTAAATTAAGAGAATGAGTTTTTAAAATTTTTATCAAATTTGAAAAAATATTTTATATCAGGAGTTTTAGTTTATTTATATGAATGTGAAATATTTAAATTATTATAATAAGTTAAAGAATTAGACTTTAAAGTATTTATGAAAAAGATATAAATATAATAATATTTAATGTGTCAATTAATTAAAAATAAAAATATAATATTATGCAATTATTTGTATGAATTAATTTTATAACTTATTGATAAAAATAATTAATTTAGAATTAATCTATTATAGTTTTTAGACTTATTATACTACATTTTTTACTATGTAAAAGTTTAATTTATAAGACATGTTTATATGTATATTTAACTTTTAGAATTGTAAAAAATTCATTATATTTCAAATATTTTGAAAATGATAGGAAATGGTTAGAAAATTTTTAAAATAAAATTAAACATGTCATTTAATTTATTTAATAGTTATAAAATATGTATTTTCATGAAAAAATATTTTAAGAGAATTGCATTTATTAGTATTAAGAGATATTTTTCTTAGCCAAATAACCTTTAAATCAATACATATATACGATGTTCCTCATTTAATAAAAAAGAGAGAATATATGAAAATAAATTATTTTTAATAAAATGATTTTAAATAATATACAAACCTTTTGCAAATTTAATTTTAATAATATAAATTATAATTAAATATTCTTAATTGTATTCCCTGGATGAATTTGGTATAACTTGATTATACCTTTATAAAGATAAATTTTATTTTAAAAGAATGATATTTGATATATAATTTTAAATAATTCTTTTATTTTTAGTATAGATTTATTTTTGATTTAACACATTCTCTCAAAATTGTCCCAACATTTTTTTTCCTTACTTTATTTTAAAATTGATTTATAAATCTTTTCCTCCTCCGAATTTCATCAATTTGTAGATTTACACTTTTGACAAAATATTCCTAACCTTTATTTACTATTTATAAAAATTCTTTTACTGCTTAGAATAATAATTATATTATGTATGCTCATTCAGATATTAAACTTTTAGATTTTAAAGAACTTGGCAATTTTTCACACAAGGCAACAAAAATATATTTTACATACAGGTTTATATACTTTTGAAGTTAGTTTTGATTCTAGCAATTTCAATAACTACAATAGAAAGAATTATTTAGGCAATGAATTTTATAAAGAATCGATTGTGCAAATTGCACAGGAGATAAATAGCTAAATAATTGTATAGTTACTCATGTAGAAAAGATATATGATATCATGAAAAATAAACAGATGGTTCAAATATTTTTAAATGTGGGAACTCGTGGAGAACGGGGAGATAATTTTTTCTCTGTGTATGTATGTGTGTGTGTGGGTAATTGTTGTTGTTATATATGTACATATAAATTTCCCTTTTCCAAAAATTTTTTCTGGATTTGTCACTGCTTATATTGGTGTTATGTTTGACTTGGTAAATGGGTTTTCCTTTGAGGTAAATTTGGGATTGCTATTAGCTTAAGGAATGTATGTAAAATATTTTTCCATGTACCCAAAAAAAAAACAAAAAGGCTGCTCTAAGTTTAGCATGAACTTCAAGTTGTTGCAAATGATTAATATCATATTTTGTTCAAGTATAATTGTAACTGATAATATGGAATTTTTTAATTACACGTAGGCTATTGATTGTGACACAACACATATCCATATGATCTAGGAGAGGAAGTAGGGGTTGAAAATTTAATTCACACAAAAAAAATTTTTTTTTTGGTACATTGGAAAATAAATTCTCATAGACTGATCTAAACAAAAGGAAAATTAAAAAAAAAAAAAAACTCAACCCCATTAATCTACTACTTTGAAATGATTACTTTTTCTTGGTGTTTGGAATTATGATATTGAAAACCAAACTCATTCTTAGATACCATGAAAAACGAAACTTAATACAACTTCAAAATAATATGAGAATGACATCCATAAATCCTAGCCTAGAATAAACTCAGTTGTTAGATGTTAAAACCCTTATTTAAAGAATATTTTAATATACAATTCAGATGAACAAGGTTTGATCACGAACATAAAAGGTGAGCATTAATGGTCTTTTCGAAGTTGCAATGAAGGGTACCCTCTGTCAATTGCAACTGATTTGCAAACTCCCATGATAACCACATTGCTGAATTTTCCCTTTTAGGGGAAAAAAAAAAAAGACTCAAATATAAGGGCACCAAATTGAAGGGATAATTACCTAATTTTCTCGAATAATAATGATGGGCTGGCTATCACATTAATGATTTGGATGATATGCACCTGGATGACATAGGAAGAATAAGAGTAGTATTTTTTGAATATAAGATTTTTTTGGTAAAAAATATTCTGGTACTATATTGAAAAAAGATTCAACTAAAAAATTAAACTATTGGATGAAATATAAAAATAGTTTAATTAAATGTAATATTCCACCTAACAAATTTATGACTTACTTAAACATAGTGTATTACAATCAAAGAAACTTTGTTGTCAACTTCTTAAAATCCCACCCATATGCAAAGGCGGAGGAAGAGAGCAGTGTCATGTTGCCTTTACAACGTTCTGAACCTTTGCCTTTAGTCGATTGACTCTAAGTTGCTTCCTACCATGTTTGACTTGAGGGGCATTGTCATGTTGAGTTGACCTTTCCTCAGAATATTTTCTTATAAAATAGAAATTTTTTGTTAGCATAAAGTTGTTCATTAAATATTGAATATTTTGAAAAATTTATAAATGACAAATATAAATTTCAACTTAAAGTATGCAATATAATATGTGATTTTATACTCCGCTAGTCACACATTTATAAGGAAGAGGATTTACTAATTTTACAAGAGCAAAATGCCTATCAAATGAAAATTAAAGCAAAAACATGAAAAGTTCTCCTCAAATAGAATAGAACTCTTGATAGATTTAGTGGAAACTCATTACTACCGTAGCATTTTAAACTTTCATCCTCGAGAGATTTCAATTCATTGTAAGAAATTCTCAATTGTCAATGTAACCATCTCCTTTGACCATACATGCTAGACAACATTATTCGTTCAATCTAGAGAATTATTTGAAAGGATATAGTTATATACACACAAAATTAGTGGATAAAAATGAATCAAATTAATAAATTTTTTTGTTGACTCACTTTTGGTATTATTATAATATCTACATTATTTTATTAATTTTACCTAAATTTGGTCATTTTCCACCAAGTGGTTTCTTTAGTTGAAGTCTCTCTCCCCGAATCTTCATGGCAAAGGACCCCTAGATTACAATAGATTGTATGCAGTTAACCGTATGTGAGGCATTTTCCAACCAAATCATAGGCGCCTTAATTGCAGACAAAGATATTGATGAATACGTAAATGTACCAAATTCGTTTCCTTCCCACCTCAATTGTCATTTTCAATACATGGCGTAGGCCTCCACCCCTCTCATCTAGAAAAATTAAACCATACAGCTAATCGTCATGTGACAAAAGATTAAAAAAAAAAAAAAAGTGAGTTAGGTAAGTGTAAGGTGAGATCTTTTTCCATAACCCTTCTAGAAGATAGCCCAAACAAGTGAGATAAGCAAGTTAGGTATTGAATTTTCTAGAGGGACAAAAATTCACTAAATGTTGTGTGCTTTTTGTTGTTTGTGTTGCCATTCCACATGGAACCCATACCACAACACAGTGCACTAATTGACTATATAAATGAAAATATGAAAATTTTTGAGAGAAGAACAAGAACACAAGTGAAAAGGTTAAGCAAGAAGCGGACAAGATGTAAAAGGGACAGGAAGCAGAAGAATCTGGGAATTTATGGGAAGAGACAGAGAGTAGTTGTCTAAGCTGACATCACCCATCTACCTACCAAAACTGCTCTCATGTTCTGTCCAACCTCGCGACACATGACAAAACATGACAAAACCCCACGAGAGACCCACCTCTCCATCCTCAACCAGCCCCCTCCTCTTTTTTGGTAGCCCCTCTTCAAACAGCGCTTTCTTTAGCGTAAAAAGAGTATAAGCATGCAAATTGACTTTCTTAATTATTTTGAGCCAGCTTTCAACTTTAAGCTCTTGGGGAGTTTCCTTAATGCCAGATTATTGTTAGGTAAAATTTGTTTATGTATCTTCTAAATTATGCCATTATGAGATAAGTACCTCAAGTTTTGAAAATCTTAATTTACATTCGACATCTCTTAATTAGAAGTTGGGAAATAATTACTAAGCATTTCGACACGATTGATAAATTACTTTAGTAGGCAAAATAAAATAATCATACATGAAGGCAATTTAGCTTTTAGGTTTTGTGCTTCTAATTTAATTAACAGTGCATATGCCATTTATTTATTTTAACAAAAATAAAATAAAGTTGGGAACATGTTCTCCAAACCAAAATTGCTGAGTCACGTCATATTCTTCTTTGTTCATGAGAAAGGCTAAAAGCCCTGCAAGAATGTCTTTCATTCATAAATGCTCGAATAACAGTTAACTTTTACCCCCAACAAAGTAATTTGGTGTTTTTTCTTGGTTTACTAAAGTAATCTGGCTAGAAAAATACTTGTTGGACATATAAATGATGAATATAGTTAGACATAGTTAATAAAACATTACCATATAATTACAACAATGCAAAAAAATGAGTTAATGAAGAGAGAAGAAAAAAAAAAAGTGAAGAAGTAATATTATTTTATTAGTTGTATTTAATCGTATCTATCAATTTTGTATCTATGTAGTTACTTCCATATGATTAATACAAGTAGTAACGACCATTTGACATTCTCAATTCAATCCTAAAGATGCAAAATTATTTGATTATAAGCATACAATTGGGCTGATGATTAACCCTGTTCATTTGTCAATGCAAAGTCATCTAGTGTCTTACATCTTTGTGCTAGCCAAATAGGCGTGTACATTTGAAGTTCAGATCATTATAATTGTAATTATCATTAAAAGATTAAAAACTTATAAGCAAGAACCTTTTAAACGGATTGAAAAAAATACCTCAACAATGCTTTATTGCAAACTGATACTAACCTTTCAGATCAGACTTGGTCTTCTAAGGGACAAGAGTAATTTAAGTACTTTGAAATTTAAATTACTTACAGAGATAAAGTTGCCAAAAACTAAAGTAACTTTGATGAAATAGATAATTAGCTGTCTTAATCATGACAAAGAAGAAAAAGAGATTGGATGATTGAAAGCCCAAAATTCAATGTGGAAAAGTTTCTAAAGTCTTTAAAATCATATAAAATTACATATGCGGACTGTAACATCCGTAGGGACTATCAGCTGTTAGCATTCTTTTTTTCTATGGCATTGCAGCTGCAAGTTTGACTATTCTGGAAACCTATGTTGCAACACAAGCACACAGTTTCGGCAGCAATTGGAGTGTGAGATGTCCCAAATAGTTGATACGTGAACAGCTGCCGAGGATGATGATGTTGTGGTGGTGGTAGCGGTTGGATTGTTGGCTTCGAGTCAGTAAGGTTGATTGATGAAACCTGAGGAGGCTGCTGGTGCTGTGTTACCGGGAGGCCTATGGAGAGCTCAAGGTTGAGTTGTGGGTATACTTCTTCTATGGTCACCCCGCTGCTGCTGTTGGAATCTTCTGCTGATGAGTCTGTAAGGGCCTTGATGTTATTGGAGCTGCTGCTATTTGTAACCTCCATTTTGTTGACAAACTCTAGCACTTGCACAAATGGGGTGTCTGAGTTTCTGGTTTCTGATATTGAAAAGATGCTGGTGTTGCTCGTGTGGTTGCTGTTTTTGCAGCTGTTATTCCTCTTTCTGCCGTTGCCAAGAGTGTTTGTCTTGGTTGCAGCGGTAGTGGCGGTGGCCGTGGCCGTGACGGCGCTGGAATTGAGTGGGAGATGAGTTTGAGGGTCAATTCCACGGCTGTAGAGCTTTCTTTTGATGTGGGTGTTCCAGTAGTTCTTTATTTCATTGTCTGTTCTCCCTGGCAGGCGAGCAGCAATAAGGGACCATCTGAAACAACCAAAAAGCACAACCCTTTTAGTTAGGTATCAAAATTAACCAAGACCCACTTGAATTTTCCTGTTCCAAGTTCCAAGTTCAAACTGGCTAAATTAAAATTAATCATTCTAAAACTAACTGTCCCTTAATATAACTTCAGAGGGCCAAAAAAAAAAAAAAAGCTATTTACTTTCCCTCTAAATTATAAATGTTTATGTCTTTTTTGTATGCCAATTCACTTAAGTAAAAATGAATAATCGAAGAAGAAGAAGAAGGGTGACCCTAAGTATTAATTCACAAAAGTCAATTACTTGTTTCCAAGTAAGCTGTGAAGGTTGATGATGAGCTCATCTTCTTCTTCAGTGAAGTTTCCTCTCTTGAGGTCCGGTCTCAGATAGTTTATCCACCTAAGCCTGCAGCTCTTGCCACATCGAAGCAAACCTACATAACAATAATGATAATGGGTGAATTAATAATCAAACCCAGAAGCACAACTGTATGGTATTTGTTTTTTGAAAAAAAAAATTAATATATGGGACAAAATTTTGTTTAAACGTGGCAAAAATCTATAAGTATGAAGAGAATATATATATAAATACTATACCAGCAGCCCTAGGGAGAGACCTCCAACAACCTTCGCCATGGATCTTGATGTAGTTGATGAGACGCTCATCTTCCTCTTTGGTCCATGCACCTTTGTTGGTGTGCTCCTTTTCGCAACAGGGAGATCTGCCCATGCTTGCTGCCTCTCTTTCTTTCTGGGTATATATTAATTCTATTCTACCTATGGTTTGGCAACAATTAAAGTTTCTTTTGGTGTTCCAAGAAGGAAAGAGAGAAGCTGAAGAAAAGAGAGAAGGAGGAGATCAGTTATTGTGCACATAGAAAGAAATGGATCGAAATTTGGGAGAGGAAAGAAGAGAGTGGAGAATATGGAAGAGAGAAGGGAATATAAATGGGAGGCGGTGAGGAGGAGAGAGAGATGCAATTGACTCGGACCCCCCCCCCACTCCTTTTTTCATTAATTGGATTATATTTTTATTCTTTTGGGGTTTTCTTGGGGCATCGAGCAAATGGCGTTTGACCGAGTTGGTGAGAAAGACGAGTGGCTGCAATTACGCTAGTGCAGGATTTGGTGGGTAGCTCTACTTTTCATGTAGTTGGGAGTACCTGCAGATTACATTAATTTGCTCTCATTATACTATACACCAATGACCACACATTAGCCTTGAATTTCATTTGTTCTCTAATTTTAGTAATGTCATCACTGAAAGAAAACATCCTTTTGGCCTAGATGATATATAAGTTCTTAAATGCAACCAATCGTGTTATTTAGCTTTTCTTACTTAGGCTCATGAAAATATAGAGAGGATGGTTTTTATACTTGAATAACTAAAATAGAGGTGTGAGATTATAATTTTTTTTTGTGACTAAAAAATGAACAATGATAAATTTTATTGAACAATGATTAGAACAATATCTTAAATATTAGGCTACTAAGATACAACATGTCTAAAAAAATAAGTTCGTGAAGACAATAATGCTTAGATGGATGACTAAATAAAATATAAAGATTGTTTATTTATTCAAAAATATATTAAATTATAAATTATATAATAAAAATATTTTTATTAATTTTATATATTTTAATTAAATTTTTAAAAAATATTTGAACATGATATATTAAAAATAAATATTTACATTATTCATTATTAAAATATCTTTTAAAATATATTCCTAAGAAGGTAAATGTAACTCTCTAATTAGAGACAAGTCAAGGGAATTTAATTATTGAAGTTTTAGTTGGAGTGACTTTTAATTAAATTATATAGAAATTGAAATTTTGATACTTTTTTAATTATTTGACATATGTGATGGTGAACTTCAATTATAATGTTTGACATTTATAATGAAAATGATTTCTAAGATAAGATGACTTTGATTAAATGGACTAAAATGGATGAATTTAAATAAATATAATTAATTTTTATATTATTTATAAGATATTTTATAGTATATATAAAATATTAATAAAATATAAAATATCTTACATATATAATATACTAATTAAATGTATAGATTTAAATTTACTTTTTTTAAATATATCTAAATTTTTATAAAAAAAAACTAAATTAGATTAAATATATTTAAAATTAATAATTGTAAATAAATATAATTAATTTTATATTATGTATAAAATATCAATATATTATAAAATATATTGTATATAATATAACAATGAATTATTTTTATTTAAATTTATTATTTTTAAATATTTTTAAAATTTTCCTTAATTTATATTCATAATTTAAAATTTGTATATTGCAGAACAATCATGAATTTCTTTTCCCTAGGTATGGTCTTCCCGTTTTCCATTCTTTCTTTTTCACCCATAACTATTATGGTCGTTTCACTGTCGTTTTGGCTAAGAGGAGTAGGATTCTAGAAGATCAGTACCCGCCAACTTGTTCCCACTTGCTCTTGTCTTTTTTTCCTTTTTTTTTTCGTCTTCTTTTTTGAGGGTCACTTTTTCTTGTCAATTTCGGGAGGAGAGTAAACAACTTCCCCATCTTCCATGATTTGAGATTAGAAACATTTGCACCCAAAGATGCATATTATTTTCTAACAGGTCCTTCAAATCATTTTCTGTGGTCAATTAAGGTCCTCTTATTCATAAATTATTTTTAGACTGCCCTTTTAATTTGTATTAGTTCCTTTTAGAGTAACATTTGTAGCAACCTGCAAAGATGAACCGTTACAATAACTTCAGTTTTTCGACAGTGTTAAAATAAACTAATGTACCTTGTTTTTCCCGTTATAAAAAAAAAAAGAAAAACATCCGGCGGTTATAAGTGACGCAGTTAATTTACTTTGGTTTTCCTGTTAAAGTACGAAGACTTTAACATGGGGCAGCAGCCTGGACTGGAGCTTCTCGGTTGCCCCCACACCGCCGTTTGGATTACTCTGATTGCCCTTTTCGATTAGCTAATGAATTCCATCGATTATACTTACATCGCAACGCTGTTCAAGCCCGCTTGCATGGGCCCATTTCCGTCAAAAACATCAATTGGTGCTGTTAGTTAGAGAGACTGATTACGCTTGTCTAAACCATCCTCCGGATTTCTGGTTTAAAAGCCTTGTTTGTCCTAATAACTGTCTGCCTCGTCTTGCTTTGTTTGCAGTCGATTGTGCTTCTTTCTTAAACTGCTACTTTCTCTATTCCTTATTACCCCTATCTTAATTGAGCGAACTTTTCTCTTGGTTAATTTTTGAAATTGGTATTATAACTAAGTTACACGAATAGATTAAGAGGAAAAATTGTAAAATTAAATTGGAATTTTTTTCTTAATGTTTGTATTTTATCAAATCAAAATTGTCCACGTCACCCAAAGAGTGATTGACGCGGTTCAGTCAGGGCATCAGGGCAAACGAATATCACTCACTAGTCACAGAGATAGACAATTGTCTCTAGTTGCTGATGGCGAGAATAAATGTGCAATAAAAGAAAAAGGAGTCAAATATATTAATGTGATGTCACTGTTGTTCTTTTCCACACGTAACGTGAGGTTACAATAAAATCTAATTATTCTCTTCATTATATGATTATTATGTAACTATTGCATTTTTTTTTTCCTTGATTATGTAACCATTGAAGATTATTTCCACAATTAGTTGTGTAAAAGGTTAGAGTTTTTACAACCCCAAGATCTTGAGTATAAATTACACGGATCTATATTTTATTTACATCTTTAATTTAACAAATTTGTGCATAATATAACATGTTAAAATTTAATATAAAATTTATTTTTGAACCACGTTTAATGATTTAAAATTTTGGGGTTGACCGGTAGATTGACGCACGAAATTACAAACTATAAGAAATTTATGGTTGACAAGATCATAAAGTATTCACAGTCAGTTGGCAATAAAATCAGAGCGTAATTTTTATTTTTTTTGGGGAGAATTAAGAGAAAGAAAGAAAAGAACGTTTATGTCAAAGGGGGGTCACATTACCAAAGAGGTTATGGCTGCAATTATTATTAAAACATGTAGCTGCACGGCCTCGTCTCCACCGTCCAACTAACACCAACCATCCTAAAATCGTCCAGTTTTCCAGAAACAAGAGCATGTCACTTCGCCGGCCATGTTAAATTGGATGGATTATGCATCTACCTAACCTTAAAGTATTATAAACTTCTAGAAAGAATGATGGAGACCTTTAAAATAACGAGGGCCGTGGAATGAAAACTAGATAGAATCTTTTAGGTTGTTGACCCACCTCGATTGCTTCCATAGTTTTTTCCCTTCCCACCTCATCCAATTGTGGGCAAGTGGGCCTTGCTTTAATGTGCTCCTCTCATGCCTATGTCATTCGTCTTTCCTCTCAAAGTCTTCTTTTTTGGTCCTTTTCTTCTTCTTCTTCTTCTTCTTCTTCTTCTGTTTTTTTTTTTTTTTTTAATAAATATTTGTGTTTTGAGTCTGTACTGTTGGTATTCAGTATTCTTTTTGACTACACAAATATCGGTCATGTACTGTCAAGTTGTAATCATAGGCATGGGATATAGATATATATCATTGAGGGGTCCACAACACATCGCATACGGCACCACCTACAGGAGGGAAAGGCCATCTTTTGTGGTATCTTCCTATTGTTTAATAAAATGGAAAGATATAATGAAAACATAATATAATCTTTCGTTTTCTTACAAAAAAATATTAACAAAAAAAAAAAAAAAAAGCGCAGGCCGTTTCATGAATAATTGAAGTATAACCAATGAAAATGAGCTCATAGAGGTAAGAGAAGACACATCGAATCGCCAAAAGTCATCTCACCTACACAAAAACAAGAGAGAAGCGGCTACACTCCACACCAATCCTCCCTTGTTAATATAGAAACAGTGAGTAACCCACTCCCAGTCTTCACCAAGAATATATAGAATTAAAAATAAGAATGAGGATAACAGCAAGTATGTGTCCTCTGAGATTGCAAGCCCTATAATGCACTGTCTGTTTTCTACTTCCGACTTTTTTCACCCGAAAGAGTGGAGTATATTTCAAAGACATTTTTTAAAAGATAGAGTCTTTAATAAACACAAATTTTGTGGATACAAATGATCGTAAAAACAATTTATACTATGGGTCCATTTATTTGTTGTAAAATAATTTGTTTATACAAAAAATTTACTGAAAAAAATATTTATAAGAAAAATATATTATTTTTCACTATTTTGCTATATTGTTGAAAAATATTTTTTTTATATTTAGTGCACCTATACAAAATTATATTTTTTTCTAAAATAATACAAATAATGATTCTTAGTACTATTAAACATGCAATAAAAAGAGAGTAATTATTTTAGTATTTTGCCTTATATAATGTATAAGGTTTTGAATTTTAATGAATTAGATTTTTTTTTTTAGTGCCAATCTTTAGGTTAAACTACTAAAATAAGTTTAGAATTCAATTATAATAAACAAGATCCTAATTCAACAAAATGAAATCCATGTCATTGTTGTTCTTTGCCTTTTCCATTGATTCTTTTTTTTCTCCCTTATAGCAGACGGAGTAACAACAACTACAAACTCACTAACATCGCTAGTTTAGATCAATAAAATTGGAGCAACAACACCATCGCTACGACTAGCACTTAAGATGAGACCTTCTAAATCTAAATTATAATTTTTTATGAGTTTAACAAACAAACTAGACTAATAAGACTCAACTTGATCACTGGCTAATTTTGCAATCATTTTAACAATGATTGAGATATCATGCTTTAGAAGAATCAAAGAAGTGTAAGTGCAAACAAACTTGCTAATCAACATCTTTTCCAATTTTGGCTCAAACAAGGATCGAGCAATGAACACTTGAATTTGGTTGTTACAAAGCAAAATTAGAATAATAAAGTTGAGAATTTTTATATAAATCAATTATTATTATAAAGCAAAATGTAAACAAAAATCTTTGACTAGTTTCTCACAAGATATATTTGACACTAAATGACTGAAAAAAAAAAGAGGCTTACTTTGATGATAATGAAGTTGACATACCATTGATGACTAACAACTAGTTAGAGTGATGATAGAGTTGGTTGGTGATTAGTGGAACTAATGATGACTTAAAGATAACATTTTTCTCTCTCTAACTCACACTTTCTCTCTCCTTCACTTGTCACAATGTCCGTAAAAAATGACTTCCACTTATTTTGAGCAGAAGTCATTTTTGTAAAAATATTATTATTTTTCATTAATTTTACAATTATTTTTTATTGACTACATCATTTCAATTTCAAATACAGAAAAATAAGTAAAAAATTTTACCAAAAACAAACAAACCTAGATGAAAAATATTTTCTACAATATAAAAAGTTTTATTATGGTAATATAGTAGATATTCATGTAAATTCATTTTATATCATAAAAAATATTATTTGTATAATATAAATTATTTTGAATATAATATAAATCATTTTTGTAATTGCTGTGATGAGCTTTTCAATGAGGGAAAAGCTCAGTAAATGCAAACAAAAGGAGGGCATGTGTTATAGTATATGTATGTTAATTTTGGAGTTACTACTAATTATTTGAAGTGCAATTAAAATATTATAAGTGACTTTACTAAGATATTTTAAGGTTTGAGAATATGGTTATATTGAGTTAAGGTTGTAACCAATTCAAAAGCCTATCACAAGTACTGGTATTATTGTTTACTTGTTTTTATTTATATACTTTTTCTTCCAATATTTTATTTATTTTTCCTCTCTTTGTTTTTTTATTAGTTTTGAAGAATTAACATAGTTTCATGGTTTTAGACTTATCTGGAGCATCTCTTTATGGGATTATTATCAAGAACTTTGTGTTTCTTTTTATCTTGTCGTTTTCCTCTCTTTTTCCTTCTTTTTTTCTTTCTTTCTCTTTTTTTTCTTTTTCTTTTTTTTCCCCTTCCTTGACTTTCTTTTCCTTTTTCAATTTTTTTTCCCTTTCTTTGGCTTGCAAAGTTCCAATTCTTTTGTCTCACAAAATTGTTTAGACCCCTTCCTAAAAAATAACTCTTTCCCTTTCTACATTAATCTTCTAATGACTATTTTTCATGATTTTATACTAAAAAACACCCTTAATCTTGGCTTTTAAGGTAATTTCTAGTGTGAAAAGCCAAAATTTGGCTTTAAAATGAGAATTTCATGGTCGATTTTGAAAACTAGTCAACATAGAGAGAGGGAAAGTTGTTATCGAGGGCCAAGTGTTGTCAGTTTTCGACTGATGCATGAAGGGTGTCAGTGGGTAGATCATAGCTTGATGAGTTTGCTAATGTAGGTTATTTATGATGACAACAAATGTAATCAATACTTGCAAGAAGGGAGGAAGGTGGTGGCATTGAGCTTTAAGGCAACTATTATTGCTATATGATGCTTGTTTAGTGTGTGAAGGACATTGTTCAACAAATCAACACTCCATGCATTAAATGGTGCTAATTTCGAGCTAATGTAACATTAATTGGAGGCATGTGCGTTGGTAAGCGACAATTAATCTTGAGTTACTTATTGGTTCATAGGCTTTTTAACCTTTTTTCAATATGTGACCTTTAGTGATGCATAAGTTGACTTGAGGGGACTCTATGGGTGCCCCTATTGTGTTTTCTAGTGATGGTTCGCAACGACTTATGGTAGTTGGTAGCGAGATTTAGCAAACCTTTTTAAGATAAAATAACCAATTTTAGGTATTTTTTTCTACCTCTTTAACTACTTTTATGTTCTTTAGTTGATATTTTCTTGTTATTTTTATTTTCTTGTAGGTGTATGTATAAAAAAAAAGGGAAAAAAGGAAAGCAAAATGTACTGATTATACCTTTCTTGTGCATATGGGCCTTAGTTAGAATAAAGGAACACTAATACAATTAAAGATAAGTATTTTACTAAGTTAATTTTTAGTTGTATGTGTGATTGTGTGCTATGATAATCTACTTATGGGTGATTTTAGACTTTTGTTTGCTAATTTTAGTAGACAAGTTAATTGAAACCCCTTTTTAATACTTGGTTTTAATTTTTTTTTTTTTAACTTGATCATGATTTTGAGCTCAATATGAATCATTTATGTGTAATTATGTCCTTAAAAGTGCAAAGAAAATGGGAGAAAAAAATGAAAAAATCTCATAATCCTGTTATGGATACCTTTGTTCTTAACATTATTAGTTAGAGGGAGTAACTCCTTCTTTTGGGTTATTGTCTATGCATATTTTGGGTGTTTGGTGGAAGGCCCTCTCTTATTCTTTCTGTCTTTTTTAAATGCTCCAAAGTTGCACTCTCAATGGTTTTATTAGCCTTTAAAATGCCATTGCTTCCTTTTGTCTCACAATTACAATTAATGCTTTCTTTTTACCAAGTTGTTTAATTCTTTTCTCCGTCCCTTTTAATTAATGCTACCTTCTTTTTATTGTGGATCTTGATTGATATCAACCATTGATCTTTATTACCTTTTTAACGGGTGACTTAGATTATTTTTGCATATATTTAATATTTGATGGGTCTTTAACTTATAAGATTCACACTTGGATTAGGCTATTAGACCTTGAAGAGAGGACTAAATTAATATAAATATTTAACTTAATGTCTTTGAGGAGGGGAAGGCTCCCTTTGTAGTTCAATGATAAGATGTATACCCGAAAGTAGTATTTTTAGCTTTGAATTTAGTTTAAGGAATGCACAAATTGCTTGCTCTTTCTTTTAAACGCAAGGAATACATTATACATTGGACTTTTAATTGTACATTAGATACTAGTAGCAATTTAATTATTATTTTTCATTATGTTTTTTTTTATTTTTAGCTATTTTATTTATTTATTTTTGCATCCAAATAAATAATTTATAATCCAAACCCTTAAAATTAATCTTGCATAAAATTAAGCAAATGTGAGGTCTTTAAGGCAAACAAAATAAGGGTATAATAGCTGCCCTTTTTTGTGAGTTACTTTGGTATGAAGGAATGAATAAGGATTTTCATGGATCCTCATTTTGTCCATCTTTAGAGTGTCTATGTTGTGATACCTTTGTTTTAGACATGCCTATTTGAAGGTGTACTTAAAATTAAGGAACAAATCTATGATATATGCTATAATGGCTTCAAAAGCAACTAATTGCCATTTTTATACTGAAGGTGACTTTGCTCAAGATGATTGTATGAATGTCTTATCGTGGGGCTTATTGCCAAAAATTATGCTATTCTTCATTAAAGATTTTTTTAATATGCAATTAATAGCTCTATTAGAGGGTTAATTTGTATGATGTGTAAGGATTTTGTGGTGTGCTTTAAGCCAGTGCAAACATTGCTTTTTACCACAGTTCTTAGTCAAAATTCCATAAATGTATTGATGTTTCTTTCAAGTTTACTTGAGACACTTACATTATCCTTCTGTTTGGGTCATCAATGCAGAATGCATTCACAAGCACTCACAAGATTGCTTCTATTTTCCATATACTATGGAAATTACAAAAGTAAACCACTAGTTGCCTATACTTGTTTAAAATGGTAGTATTACTTTTTTGCTTAAGTCACCAACATAGGACACATTCTTAAACTCTGTACATAATTGCTCCCAATTTTCATTTACAGTTGAAATTTCAAAAGTATGTTGACAAGTAACCTAAACTCACTCAAAATGGCTACATCACCTTTTTACTTAGGTGATAAATATAAAGTGTACTTAAATTTGTCCAAAATTACTTTTAACTACTAATAAAATTTTGGGAATAAATTGACATGCTGCCTAAACTTGCCTAAGATGGCTACATCACCATTTTTCTTGAGTTGTCAATGCAAAGTATACTTAAACTCATCTTGTATTGCTTCTAACTATTATTTATAATTGAAAATTTAAACTTGAGTGGCCATGTAGTCTAAACTTACTTAAAATAGTTGCATCACTATTTTACTTAGATCGTAGATGTGAAACATACTTTAAATTGTCCATAATTGCTATTATGATTTAGTTTCATTGGTTATGGTTATTCACATATACTTGCATTGGGACAGAGTTATTAAGAATTAGCTTTTCTTGATCTTTATTTGTTGTTTGTATTTTCCTAACTGTTATCTAGGAACCTTTATTACTTTTAGCTTATCATAATTGATGTTCTTTCCTTATTTGGGGATCATTGATTCCCACCAGGCCTTTTAATTTTACTTTTCCTTTTTTTTTTAATTTTAATTTGTTACTAGAAGCCATTATGCAATTGGATTTTTTTTTTAGACTTTGGATGTTCCTTAACTTTTGTCTCAACTAAGGAGATCCTTTTTTTATCTCCCAAGTAGTTTCTTACCCAAACCTAAAAGGATTTAAATCTTGATATGATATTTTTACTTATTAGTTTTTTAAAGAATCATCTCACTTTAGAGAGATGTAGATATTCCCTATGCTGTACCGTTAAAGTAAATATCCATATTTGGGATTCTTAAAATATCATTTTTTTTTTTGTTTTTGTTAGAGTATGCTTGACTTCCTAACTTATTGTTTTGATCTCATAAGGAATCTCAAATCATCAACCCATCATTACTGATTGGTGTGGCTTAATGGCTTTAAAGATGGCATTAGAAACAATTCCTTGTATCCTTAAAAGTCTTATATAAAGAAATGCAATTTGTGTTATGATTGTTTTTATAGTACTCATTGATACATGTCAGCTAAATAAATATGATCACATCAATAACATTTATGTTAAGGTTCTAACAAGGATATTATTCATAGGAAAACTAGTTTATATATAATACTTAAAAAAAGTGACATATTTAGATATAAAGTAGTAAAAAATTATGTGGCTAATGGTATAAGGGTTAATAGAGATCAATAGTATAATTAGTAATATGACCTAAGCCTAGTTTTAAATGCCTCACTAAGGATCTCTTTAACATTGTTTGAATGCCTTTTATGTATAAACCTTATCTATTTAATCTTGTCTTACATCTTTTCTAATCTTTTTTGATGTATTTTTGCTTTTAGCTTGGAATAGAGCCTAAGGATGAGTGTTTAAATTCACACTATTGTGTTTGTAGAGGATGGTCTTGACATCTAGCCATGAGATTAGATTAGCATAAAGATTAGCTAAGACATTAAGAGGAAAGTTGATAATCTTATACACAAATAGGTTGATGAAAATTTTGATTTCCTTATTTTGGACCCATACATCTAAGTGAAGATGAAAAATACAAAAGATGAATTGAGGATCTTTAGGACTATTGATGATGTTCCTTCATTCCAAAAGGAAGCTAAATAGATTGAACTATTTATACATTAGATTTTGCTCTCAATATCTCATAAAAGCATTGACCTATGACTAGTATATTAACATATTAATTATATATTTCCTGATGAGAAAAATAAGTAAAGAGAGCCTTATCAGGGAAATTGTTAAAGTGTTTTAGGGAAATGAATAGTAGTTAACGAAAGGGTATTGTGTATGTCAATCTATAAACTTAAGAGAGGTGTTAGCAATTTCATAACATCTGAGAAAAAGCTATTGTAATTTATTTATCATAAAGGTTTCATGTTTTTGGAAGGTGCCTCTAGCAAATACTTTTACCAATGCTATTGACAAGATATCTGTGAGATTGGGTAAAAAGGTACTTTATTCACTATTGGCAAGGTTAGTCCTCAGTGACTTAGGAAGATCATTGACTTTAGATCTTTGAGCTCCAAGACATAAAAATCTATAGGCATATGGGAAGGACTTACCATGACTTTATAATATAAGAGTCGATACTTACCCATTTCATGAGATTAGATGTAGAGGCATATTGCTTAGAGTTGAACTGGTCTTATCATTACTTTTCCTTTTAAAAATAATCAAAACCTCACACACTTATAAGTAGTGTGCGTTTCAATCCCATGTTACCTATAATAATCATCAAATCCTTTCGTTAAGAAAAGGGATATGTTTTGAATTATGTAGCTGGAGTACATCTTATCATAAATATGATTGACAATCACCAAACCTTTGAGAAACCCTTTGAGAAGCACTTGACCAATCATTGATCAAGCAATTTAAGAATTATAACCTTTCATTAGAATTAAACAAGTTTAATTATAAAGTTTTAAATATACATATTTAAGCAATGATGTATAATATTGAATATGATGCCATGGTATGCATATAGATATCATTCATCTTATATAATAGCAACTATTGTAACAAACTAAACTTTAAGATAGGTTGAAGGATAGAAAAGCCTACCCCTCTTATATATTACAAGATTAAAAGCGAAGGGACATTTTTAGATTAAGTTTTGTTACAAGTTGAGGGATATCTTCCTTTATTAATATTTACAATTCAAAAAGTTAAAAAGGATTTAGTCTTATACATAATAATGGTTACAATTTAGCTTTTGACATAAAATAAGCCATAAACTTGTAATGTCTTAAGGATTCTTCAAAAAAAAGGCCAAGGTATTCGTCAAATGGATGCAATGGCGAGATCTTAGCTTGTAACTCTTCAGCCTCATTTGTTATGCTCTTAGCTCTGCTTATTGCCCCTCATATCCATTGTGATATTTGGAATTCTCATATGCAATGGAAGATCATTAGCTATTAAAGGTGGGTAGTTAATTCTTTGATTTATATGTCCCAAGCCATTACATTTTATGCCAAGTTTTAATTTCCTTGAGTGAGCAAATTCATTTATTGTACTAAATTTTAGTTTTCTTAGGATGGTTGATCCATTTGCTAAGCCATACTTTGATTTTTTTGTATGAGCATTTTTGTTTGTGTAACATGAATATCTTATTTCACAAGAAGCATAATGTTTGCATCATTTAATTTCTTTTGAAGGTGATCATTTTCCTGATGAATATTCTAATTTAATGTGAATTAAAGGATGTTTTACAGCTAACTTTGATCCCATCCTATTACATTCACGTTTTATAGTGCCTAATTCACTTTTGATAGTTAAGAGGTTAACTCATTATTTCTTCTTTGAGATATATCTAGCTTCTGAAGAAGCTAGTTAATAAGGAAAATCAGAGCTAGGTCTTCTGGAGAGTTTGGCCGATTATAATGTGAAGAAGTGATATCCTTTGATATCACAAAAACAAGTTCATCAAGTCTTGAATGATGTGGCATCTAAACTTTTACAATTTTGGCTCTTCATTTGGAGATGGTGTAATTTACTAACTCATCGAGGATGTAAATTCTTCAACTTTGAGTTGCATATCATAACTTATTGTTGTTCCCACAGCCTTGTATGGGTTGTAATTGTTGTCAACTAGGGTTAAGTGTGCAAGAGAGTAAAGTCATATGGAAGGGCAGTAAAGTCACATGGAAGGGCAAGAAAGTAAATCTGCCGCGTAAGGGCAAGAACGTAAATCCGCCATGTAAGCCCTATTAGGGTTTTATGGAAGAGAGTATATAAAGGCCTTGGAAGACAAAACTAGGAAGAGGGCCAACACAATTGAATAAACAGCAACCCTACAGCAACCGACCAAAAGGAAGAGAGAGCATAACAGCAAGAGATCAGAAACAACACCACCAGGAGAGCAAACCAGAAACGTCACCACCGGGAGAGCAAACCAGAACGTGCAACCTCCTGCAAGCAAACCAGAAACACGTCCTGCAAGCAAACCAGAAACACGTCCTGCAAGCAAACCAGAAACACATCCTGTAGGCAAACCAGAAACGCCTCCTGCAAGCAAACCAGAAACACATCCTGCAACCAAACCAGAAACGCACAACCAGCAAGAGGAGAAATAAGAAACAGACCACCCGGAAGAGAAGACAGCAGACCTGGTATCCGTGAGACCACCCGGAAGAGAAGACAGCAGACTAGAAGCGTGAGGCAGGCCGAGAGACGTGAACCAGAAAAACCAGTAGTGTGAGGCAGGCCAAGAGACGTGAAACAGCAGACCAGGAGCGTGAGACCAGAACGTGCAACGGCGTGACTGATCAGAAGCGTGGGGCAGGCTGTGAGAGGTGAAACGGCAGACCAGAAGCTTGAGTGCAAGCTGTGAAACCGTGAGACGGTGAAAGCAGGAGCTGTGTGAGACAACCTAGAGAAGGAATTTAGCGAAGCATCAAAAAGAACTCAACGTATTTCTAGATTTCTTCAAGAGAGGTTAGAGAGCGTTGCGGTGAACTTCTAAGCGGCAGTGGAGCAGCCTTTCAATTCAACAGAGGCAAGACAAGCTAGAAGAAGAGTAGACACAGTAAGTGACACTCTTTGTATTGTACTTGCTTAGTAATTGCAATAGTGAAAGGAGCAGAAGATTAAGACATCCATTGTAACTATAATTCTCAAGTATAGTGGATAGTCTCGGTAAGGGAGAGTCCCTACCACCGTGGATGTACGTCACATTGACGGAACCACGTAAATCTCGTGTGTCCTTAATTTGCTTTACGTTCTGTGTTTTGAATTGAGTTGTGAACGCAGCTAAAGTATCAGCCAACCCATAACCTAACGAAGACCTAAACAAGAACATCCGAATTGTCTATTAGGCAAGGTGTCTGAAAGGTGACTTTGGGGACTATTGTGATTAGTAGGTAGCAATAGATCTACCTTAGTCGAATCTGAGAAAGAGTTCGCTTTTAAGAAGAGATTGAAGTTGTTCACTTTCCTGCGAATTGTGAATTGTGGTGATACTGATTCACCCCCCCTCTCAGTATCACAAACTAGTAGATCCTAGGGTGAAGTTGGGAACTTCAATTGGTATCAGAGCACAGGTTCACCAGGATAAAGCTTAACAGCTTGGTGTACTAGTTTGAAGAGCTCCAGAAGTTTTAACTTGTTTAGCATACTGAGAAATGGACGCCGGTACCAACACCAGCACTACTTACAGCAAGAAGGTTCCAATCTTCAACGGAACCAACTACCATATGTGGAGAGCGAGAATGCAAGTGGTATTTGCAACCATGGGCATGAACGTGGTGAAATCTGTACAGGAGGGTTTTGAGCCTCCAGAAGAAGGTAAAGATCCAACCCTAGAGGAATTAAGACAGTTTGAGATAAATGGGAAGGCCTCAAATGTCATCATTTCAGCATTGACAGATGCTGAATATGCTAAAGTTATGGACTACAAATCTGCCAAGGAGATATGGGACAGATTGCAGAAAGTCTATGAAGGTGATGGCAGAATGAAGGAGGCCAAGCTTCAAGTTTTCAAGGAGAGATATGAATCTCTCAGAATGCAGAAAAATGAGACAGTCCAAGAGTTCTTCACCAGGGTTATTGATGCTGTAAACGATCTTAGAAGTCATGGGAAGAACAAGAAGGACTCATCTATTGTGAAGAAAATTCTGAGAATTCTGCCTGAGAGGTTTGCCTCAAAGGTGGCAGCCATAGAGGAGAGTAGAGATCTCAATTCCATGTCTCTGCATGATCTCCAATGCAATCTCATTGCATATGAGATGAGAATAAAGTTAACTGAGAGCTCCTCAACGTCAAAGGTATCAAAGGAGGCAGCTTTCAAAGCTATGAAACACTTGAAGATAAAAGAAGAGGAAGAATCATCCAGTGAGGATGATGATGATGATGAGGAAGAAAGTGAAGGTGAAGTGTTGGCATACTTCACAAGGAAATTCAAAAAGGGGTCTAAGAAGGGAAAAGGACAGTTGTCCTTGAGATGTTATCGTTGTGGACAGACTGGACACTTTGCTTCTCAGTGCAAAGTGAAACTTGATGATGAAGATGAGGATGGTGATGATGAGCAGAATTCAAAATGGAGAAGACCATCATTCAAGTCAAGGAAGTCCAGCAAGAAGACTGCTTGCCCACAGAAGAAGAAGAGAGGCTCATTCAAGAGTTATGTGAGCCAGACAAAAGAAGCCGATGAGGAGGAAGATGTAGACTCATCAGATGAGCATGCCTTTATGGCATCAACTCAAGGTGGTAGTTCAACCTCTGAAGAGGAAGAGGAGGTTGATGAAGAAGAACCAGATTTTGAAGCTGAGTTGGAAGCAGCTTCAAAGGAGATAATCAGAAGGGGCAGAACCATAAGAAGGTTAGAGGCCCACATAAAACAAGTTGAAGCAAAGTCTGAGGAAGCTGAAAGTCAAAAGGATGAAATAAGGGTTGAACATATTGACTTGAAGAGAAGATTTGAAGAACATATCAAAATATGTGAAGACCTTACTATGGAGCTTGGCTCAAGGACTTCAACAATTGAAGAAATGGAGATAGAGTTGCTGAGACTTCAGCAACAACTCAAAAGGAGTGAAGAGAACGTGCAGAAGCTTGAAATGATAGGAGAAACAAGTTCTGCAAGAGAAAAGAAGAATGAAGAGAAAGTGCAGCAATCTGAGGTTGCATTGCCTAAAGATAATAAGAATGTGCCACAGAAGTTGAAAGAGAAGGTTGTGACTTAGGAGAAGATAGCTGAGAATAAAGAGGATTTGAAGAAGCAACCTAGGGTGGCAAACAAAAATGAAGAAAAGAAGATCAGCCAGCAAAGGGCTATGGCTGAACAGAAGAAGGAGAAAAAGGTAGCTGAAATGAAAGCCACACAAGCAAAGAAGCCAGCCACGTTGCCTACACAGCAAGTAATGAACAAAAGAAAACAAGCTGTGATTAGACCCAAGAAGAGGCAGTTTCAAGGTCACTGTCTTTATTGTGGAGTTTGGGGTCATAAGGCAAGTAACTGCTGGTGGAGAAGGCCAGTATATGTCTCCAACTTGAGAAGATATGATGCTGTATACAGGGGGAGACAATACAAAATTCAGAGGAGAACACCTGTCGTGAGTTCTTGTACATACTGTAAAAAGCAAGGACACACTGACAAGGATTGTTGGTGGAAGCCCAAACCAGTGGTTTCAAAGAACAAGTTTGCTATATTGGGAGACTTGGAATAGTGTGAAAGGTGTGGGCAGGATGACCATAATGCCAAGAGATGCATGACACTTCTCCCTGAGCAAGAGAAGGCACTCAATGGCATAGTGAAAACAAGCGGTGTAGTCAAAGCTGAGAAAAAGGAGAAAGCTATCTTCCAGCCAATTCAAAAGAAGGAATATAAAGCTAAAAGGGAGGTGGCTAATATAGCTGAAATTGCACTTAAAGCTGACTACAAGGATAAGCAGTGGATCCTTGACAGTGGATGCACTTCACACATGACGGGAGACAAGAGTAAATTGTCAAAGCTAAACAAGTCAAGAGAAGGCAGAGTCAAGTTTGGCAATGATGATTCACTCAACATCAGTGGTCAAAGGTCAGTAAATATTGGAAAAGGAAAGCTGAAAGATGTTCTGCATGTTGAAGGACTCAGATATAATCTAGCATCTGTCAGCCAACTATGCAATGAAGACCATAAAGTGATATTCACAAAAACAGGTTGCCAAGTAAAGAGTAAAGAAGGCAATACTGTTGCAGCTGGGAAAAGAACAGCTGGAAATTTATATGTAATTGATGAGGACAAGACAAACAGCTGTTTACTTACAAAAGAAGAAGAAAATCAACTCTGGCATCGGAGGCTGGGACACTTAACACAGAAGAACATGAGGAAGCTGACCACTACTCATGCAATCAGAGACATTCCAGACCTTAAGAGAGAGAGGGAGTATGTCTGCTCAGCATGCTCTAAAGGAAAACAGGTCAGAAAGCAGTATAAGACCAAAGAGGTCAGTTCTAAAGCAGTGCTTGACATTGTGCATACTGATTTGTGTGGGCCGATGAGAACAAAAGGGTTGAATGGTGAGAGGTACTTCATCTTGTTTGTTGATGATTATTCTAGAAGGACCTGCATCATGCACCTCACACATAAGTCAGAAGTTTTGAAATGCTTCAAGAGATACAGAAGATTGGCTGAAAATGAGAGTGGAAAGAAGATCAAAGTATTGAGGTCAGATCAAGGCACTGAATTCACAAATGGAGCTTTTGAAGATTACCTTGAGAAGCATGGAATTCACCATCAGATGGCAGCAGTAAGAACTCCTCAACAGAACGGGGTGGTAGAGAGGAAAAATAGAGCTGTGGTTGAAATGGCAAGAACTCTACTGCTGGAATCCAAGCTTCACACAAGATTTTGGACAGAAGCAACATTTACAGCCGTGCACCTATTGAACAGAGTTTCACTAAGGCCCAATATTGATAAGACTCCATATGAGCTATGGAGTGGGAAGAAGACAACAGCCAAGTATCTTAGAATCTTTGGCAGCCCATGTTTTGTGAAGAACAAGGAGCAAAACTTGGGAAAATTCCATGCTAGGTCAAATGAAGGCATCTTTGTGGGATACTCAGCAAAGACAAAAGGTTATAGAGTTTTTCTACATAAACTGGGAAAAGTGGTCACTTCCAGTGATGTGAGAATAGATGAAAACTGGAAAACAACGCATAATGGAGAAGCTGAGGATAGTGAAGAAGATGACTTCAAGATAGATGAAGAATCTGACCAACATGAAGAAGTGGGAAAAGAAGTAAGTTCAGACTCAGAGAAGAGTGAGTCTGAAGATGAAGAAGGAGATTCTCTTGCAACTAAGACTGTGCAAGAAAGAAAGACAAAGAAGACATGGACCAGTGCTCATCAAGGAAATCAGATAATAGGTGACCCATCAGCAGGAGTTACAACAAAAAGAAGAATTGTGGGAGCTACTGCTTTACTCTCACAAGTTGAACCTAAATCTGTTAAAGAGGCTGCACAAGACAAAGCCTGGATCAAAGCTATCAATGAGGAGCTAGATCAAATCGAGAAGAATGAAACATGGGAGCTAGTTCCAAGACCCACTAACAAGAATGTCATAGGAACAAAATGGGTGTTTAAAAATAAACACAATGAGGATGGCAAGGTGGTGAGGAACAAGGTTAGGCTGGTTTGCAAAGGCTACACTCAGATAGAAGGAGTAGATGTTGATGAAACTTTTGCACCAGTAGCAAGGTTGGAAACTATCAGAATGTTCTTAGCTTTGGCAGCACATAAGAGGTATAAAGTTTACCAGATGGATGTGAAATCAGCCTTTTTGAATGGGCTCCTAAAAGAAGAAGTGTATATTGAACAACCCGATGGAGTACAAATTAGTGAGGATGAGACACATGTGTGCAAGCTGAAGAAAGCCTTGTATGGCCTTAAACAAGCCCCAAGAGCATGGTATAGCAGGCTGGACGCGTATTTGAGAAGGTTGAACTTCAAAAGAGGAACAGTTGATAATAACCTATATGTGTTCAACTCAGAGAAAGGCCAACTGATAACCATAGTATATGTAGATGACATCATCTTTGGAGGGGATCACTCTGCGCTATGCCAAGAATTTTCACAGAAGATGAGTGAGGAATTTGAGATGTCATTGATTGGAGAAATGACTTACTTTCTTGGATTACAAATAAAACAATGTGAAGAAGGTATTTTTATTTCTCAGACAAAATATGCCAAAGAGATGCTGAAAAAGTTTGGCATGGAGGATAGCAGACCTGTCAGTACCC
Source organism: Bruguiera gymnorhiza (assembly GCA_020883675.1). NCBI lineage: Eukaryota > Viridiplantae > Streptophyta > Magnoliopsida > Malpighiales > Rhizophoraceae > Bruguiera > Bruguiera gymnorhiza. The sequence goes on along the minus strand of JAIRCJ010001058.1, from coordinate 6,229,998 downwards.
CTATGACAGTGGGCTGCAAGTTAACAAAAGATCAGGAAGGAAGGAGTACAAGCCCTACAGAATACAGGAAGATGATAGGGAGCCTTCTGTACCTTACAGCATCAAGGCCTGATCTCATGCAAGCTGTGTGCATCGCCAGCAGATTCCAAGCTGATCCTAAGGAATCTCATGTGTTGGCAGTGAAAAGAATCCTAAGATACCTCAAGGGGACACTGGAAATGGGCTTGTGGTATCCTGCCATGGATTCTGTAAAACTACGAGCATACACTGATGCAGACTGGGCAGGAAGCACAGATGATAGAAAATCAACCAGTGGCTGCAGCTTCTACTTGGGTTCAAAGTGTGTTGCATGGCTAAGTAGAAAGCAAAACAGTGTTGCTTTGAGCACAGCGGAGGCTGAGTATATGGCTGCTTGTGCAGCATGTACTCAGGTGATATGGATGCAAAGACAATTGGCCGATTTGGGTGTTGAAGTGAAGTTACCAGTGAGTGTATTTTGTGATAATCAAAGTGCAATTGATCTTAGCAAGAATCCAGTTCAACATTCAAGGAGCAAGCATATTGACATCCGGTATCACTTTATCAAGGATCAAGTGGAAGAGGGCACAATTCAGTTGGAGTATGTCGGTACTAAAGATCAAATCTCAGATATTCTAACTAAACCTTTGTCCACAGAGCTGTTTGAAAAGCACAGAATGAGTCTGTCTGTGCAAATGCCTCCTCAAGCCTGAAGTTCAGGTGAATCCTCCATCTCTACTTTGCAAGTTTTTCAAATTTGTAATTGGTTGGCAAAGGGGGAGAGAAGCAACAGTGCAGGGGGAGTTGTTAAGGAAGGGGGAGTGCATATTTAGGGGGAGTTGTAATCCATCTGCTTCTGGATTGTTACTCCAAGAAGATTATGAAAGACTGCTGCATAATGGCTTTTGTTATGAATGTTGCCAACAATTACAAAGGGGGAGATTGTTGTTCCCACAGCCTTGTATGGGTTGTAATTGTTGTCAACTAGGGTTAAGTGTGCAAGAGAGTAAAGTCATATGGAAGGGCAGTAAAGTCACATGGAAGGGCAAGAAAGTAAATCTGCCGCGTAAGGGCAAGAACGTAAATCCGCCATGTAAGCCCTATTAGGGTTTTATGGAAGAGAGTATATAAAGGCCTTGGAAGACAAAACTAGGAAGAGGGCCAACACAATTGAATAAACAGCAACCCTACAGCAACCGACCAAAAGGAAGAGAGAGCATAACAGCAAGAGATCAGAAACAACACCACCAGGAGAGCAAACCAGAAACGTCACCACCGGGAGAGCAAACCAGAACGTGCAACCTCCTGCAAGCAAACCAGAAACACGTCCTGCAAGCAAACCAGAAACACGTCCTGCAAGCAAACCAGAAACACATCCTGCAGGCAAACCAGAAACGCCTCCTGCAAGCAAACCAGAAACACATCCTGCAACCAAACCAGAAACGCACAACCAGCAAGAGGAGAAATAAGAAACAGACCACCCGGAAGAGAAGACAGCAGACCTGGTATCCGTGAGACCACCCGGAAGAGAAGACAGCAGACTAGAAGCGTGAGGCAGGCCGAGAGACGTGAACCAGAAAAACCAGTAGTGTGAGGCAGGCCAAGAGACGTGAAACAGCAGACCAGGAGCGTGAGACCAGAACGTGCAACGGCGTGACTGATCAGAAGCGTGGGGCAGGCTGTGAGAGGTGAAACGGCAGACCAGAAGCTTGAGTGCAAGCTGTGAAACCGTGAGACGGTGAAAGCAGGAGCTGTGTGAGACAACCTAGAGAAGGAATTTGGCGAAGCATCAGAAAGAACTCAACGTATTTCTAGATTTCTTCAAGAGAGGTTAGAGAGCGTTGCGGTGAACTTCTAAGCGGCAGTGGAGCAGCCTTTCAATTCAACAGAGGCAAGACAAGCTAGAAGAAGAGTAGACACAGTAAGTGACACTCTTTGTATTGTACTTGCTTAGTAATTGCAATAATGAAAGGAGCAGAAGATTAAGACATCCATTGTAACTATAATTCTCAAGTATAGTGGATAGTCTCGGTAAGGGAGAGTCCCTACCACCGTGGATGTACGTCACGTTGACGGAACCACGTAAATCTCGTGTGTCCTTAATTTGCTTTACGTTCTGTGTTTTGAATTGAGTTGTGAACGCAGCTAAAGTATCAGCCAACCCATAACCTAACGAAGACCTAAACAAGAACATCCGAATTGTCTATTAGGCAAGGTGTCTGAAAGGTGATTTTGGGGACTATTGTGATTAGTAGGTAGCAATAGATCTACCTTAGTCGAATCTGAGAAAGAGTTCGCTTTTAAGAAGAGATTGAAGTTGTTCACTTTCCTGCGAATTGTGAATTGTGGTGATACTGATTCACCCCCCCTCTCAGTATCACAAACTAGTAGATCCTAGGGTGAAGTTGGGAACTTCACTTATACTACTCTAACAGAGGGTGATTAGATTGTGCATATGTGGATTTTATAATATGATTTCATGCTTGAATGATGAGTCAAATAAAATTGTGAGTGTTAGGGTTATTGTAATTGAAATAAACATCTTTTATCCCTTTGGTGAATGAAACAAACCTCTTCAAACTTATATATTTAATAACTACTGTAGGGGTATATGCGATCAATATTATTATCCTAATAAAGGAAACTCATAAGTATTCCCTACACTTATACAAGACTAGGTCTCTCCTTAGCCATTTGACATCTAATTAGAAATCTTGCTCTTGAATGGATTATCCATTCTGAAATTTCTGTTGTACAAAACCACTCAATTTTTCTAATTTCTTATAGTAGGAGTTTATCCTTTCAACATATGGGATGAGTGAATTGATAGAAAAGTGCATTTATATAGCTTATAAGCCACATATATAATATAACTAGACTACCCTTTTTCTTGAATTTAGCAATAATTTAGGGATAAAATCATGTTAGTAATTATAGTTGGAACTAGATCAATCCTAACTTTTCTCACCTTATAGAACAATTCAATATTATGTTTATAAACATGCCTTATAACTTTAGAGAACAATATTAACTCATAAATGAATAATGCCATATGGGTAAATTCGACTTTAAGATATTTCATCATGTGTTTAATAATATGGTTAACCAAAATGCATTTCTTTTAGTGTTACCCCTCAGTCACAATATGAATTTCACTTTGCTTTTGATTAGTAATCTTTGACAGCTTGTTTATGTTTATGTGGTTGGTGTTGAGGCTTAAAGAGGACACGCTTTGATCTAGGGTGAGTTTAGCAACTTTTAAATATCTTCTATTAGAGGTACCATGTCTACATTGAAAAAGACAAAGTGTCGATAGGTTAGGTCCCAAATGTGTATATGACCACCTTTAGCATTACTGGTTAAATCTTGATGTCCAATAGGTAATTGATGTTGCCATAAATTTCCTAAAAGGAATATCTTCTACGAAGGCTTCAAGTGTTCCAAAATTTGTTTAATAATAAAAAATTATGATTGTTTCAAGAAGAAATCCCTCAAGATCTTCATAGGTTCTAGGAAAGGCAATCTCCTACGTGTCTTTGGAGGTTTTTAGAGTATGCCTTGACATTATTATAAGTGTGTTTGATGATGATCATATTGATTAGATATATACTTTGAAATAATAGTTGGTACTTTAACAAGTGAATAATGTCCAAAATGAATGATATAAGAAAAATATCAAAACAAAACAAAAGATAAACGTGTTAGCACAAGAGCAAATAAATATAAAACATAAGTTGTAGTATAATTGAAAATAAAAAGGATGCATGATATAATGACCAAAGTATGGATAACTTAGGCTTCTTGTCCTATAAAGGATGGATCCAATGGGTGGATGACTCTACTGGTATAATATTATATGTATGGCTTGATGGATCTAAATTAAGTCAAAGGTCCTTAGAGAGTTCCTTCCCTTGTTATTTAAGACTTAAGTAAGAATTACTAGTCTAAGTAAGAGAATGTCTTATATGGAAAACATAGGTTTCACAAAAGACTTGTACTTTCTCTTGTTTAAGTTAGAAAGGGTATAAGTTAGGTTCTTTTTTCTATTTCTTTTTTCTTTCCTTGGCTTTTAGAGCTCCAATTCTTTTGTCCCATAAAATTGTTTGGACCTCACCCCCAAAATTTAATCTTTCCCTATTTATGCCAACTTTTTTTATAGCTATTCTTCATGATTATTTTACTAAAAACACCTTTAATCTTGGTTATTAAAGGTAATTTTTAGTGTAGAAAGCCAAAATTTGGCCTTGAGATGAGATTGTTGGAGAAGACTATATGCTCTTTGCTCCTTTTGGAATAAAAAAGGACATGTTTTTAGAATCTATAAGAGCAAAAAAAAAGCATTTGCAATAATAGAAAAGACATCAAGCTCATGTTACGGATGGAGAAAACCAATAATTAGAAGAAGAGCTATTTATTGCAATTTGTAATACACAGTATATGTCATCATTCTTTGAGGTTTTTAAAAACCCTGATAGATCTTATATATCATAGGTTAGAAATGGAAATAAGGTCTTGATTTGAGGTTAAGGCAAAGGTACAATAACTGTTTTAAAATTGATATATACAAAATTCATTTTAAATATACTATCTATACTTGAATTTCATCATAACTTGCTGAGTGTAAGTCAATTATTATAGAAGAATTGTTCTTTGTAATTGAAAAATAATGCATGTACAATTTTAGACAAAATAATGAAGAAAGCATGAAGGTTCCAATGAAAAGTAAAAGCTTTTTTTTTCTAAAAGTTGATTAACTAAATTATATTGTTATGCCTATAACAAATGATGAGTCAACCTTCTGATATAAGAGGTTAAGACATCATTACTATGCAGGCTTGCAAAAATTGTAAAAGCACTAACTTGTTCTAAATTTACCTAAGATCACTCACTCTAGAGGAGTTTAATGGTTGTCAGCAACATAAGCAAACTAAACTTCCATTCCCTATAAATCAAACCCAAAAGGCTAAAGAAAAGCCTTAATTAATACATATTAAAGTGTGTGACGTATGAATTTAAAATCATTAAATGAGAGCAAGTATTTTATCTTATTTATTGATGATTTCTTAAGATTTTATTTGATTTTTTTCTTAAAAATGAAGTTAAAGGTTGCATTAATGTTTAAATCTTTCAAGGCATTAGAAGAAAATGAATCAAGCAAAAAGATCAAGGCCATTAGATCAAATAATGACACTGAGTTGACTTTTGGTACATTTCAAAAAATTTGTACTTATGTAGGAATCAAACAATAATTCTTATATTTTTACACCTCACAATAAAATAAGGTGAGTAAGAGGAGGAATAGAATAATTATAAAGATGTCTAAATGCCTTTTATTTAAGAAAAACTTACCAAAAAAATTATGGGCAAAGGCTACAAACATCTCAGTATGCTTATTGAATAGACTTCCTACAAAGCTATTCAGGACAAAACACCAAATGAAATATGGTTTGGAATTAAGCCAGTAATGCAACACTTGAGAATCTTTAGCTGTTTATGCTATGTCCTTATTCTAAAAAAAAAAAAACATAAGCTAAATTAAAAAGCTAAGCTTACAATATTTATTTGTTATAGTTTCATTTCTAAAGTATATAAGATTTATGATTCTCAAGTTAAGAAAGTCTTGATATGCATAAATGTCAAATTTGAAGAGGATCAAAGTTGGTATTAGGATAATTCTAAGGTGCAACAATTTGAAATATTATACAATTAGTTCCCATAATTAATTGATATAGATTTTGGAAGCCTAAATGATAAACCTATTATGATATTTCTGTCAAAGGGACTATACCTCTTTTTGAGATGTGTAAAAAAAGCCATGTAGTTATTTTAGAACTTACAAATTAGTTGATTAAAAAAAAAAACTGTGCAAAAAGAAAATTCTCAACAATTGAAAGGAATTAGACTTAGTTCTTAACTAAAAGACCTAAAAATAAACATGTTATAGGTGTTAAATGGATATTTAGAACCAAATTGCATACTGATGGAAGTATCAACAAGGTGAAAGTAAGGTTAGTAGTTGAGGGCTACTTATAACAGTATGGTGTTGATTTGTTAGATATATTTGCACCAGTGGTAAGACTTGACACTAATAAGTTGATTCTAACCCTTGTTACACAAAAAGGCTAGTGTGGTTATCACTTAAATGTCAAATTAGCATTTCTTAGTGGCATATTATAAGAAGACATCTTTGTAGAGCAACCTAAAGGTTTCGAAGTCAAAGGAGAAGAAACTAAGATTTATAAGTTTAGAAAGGCTTTGTATAGTTTCAAACATGCCTTAGGAACTTGATTTAGTAGAATAAATAATCATTTGAATCAACTTGGCTTTGTTAAAAGTGAGAATAAAGTAACATTATTTGCTAAAGATGAAAAGGATCAAATTCTCATTGTCTACCTTTATATAGATGATCTATTAGTTATTGGGAGTTGCACAAAATTTATTCTCAAGTCTAAAAGAGAAATGTAACTAGTGTTTAAGATGTTTGATTTAGGAAAAATGTCCTTTTTTCTAGGATTTCAAGTGTAGTAAACCAAATATGACATCTTTGTTTATCAAATTAAATATGCTATAGAGGTATTGAAAAGATTAAGAATGGAGATATGCAACTCATGTCCACTCCTCTTGATGTCAATAGCAAGTTGATAAAAAATGATGGAGCTAAAAGAGTCAATAAAAAGTTATACAAAAGCCTAATGGGTTGTTTGTTATGCTTGGCAGCTTTTAGGTTAGACATTGTCTATGTAGCTAATTTACTTTCTAGATTTATGAATAGTCCCAGTAAGCAGCATTACAAAACTGCAAAGAGGATTTTAAGGTATTTTAAAGGTTTTATTGATTTTAGAGTCTTGTATCAAAGATCAAAGAAACAAGAATTTTGTGGATGTACTGATAGTGATTGTCGAAGTTCAATAAAAGACATGATAAGTACTCTTAGATATTGTTTCTCTCTTAGAAGTGGTTTGTTTAGTTGGAACTCAAATAAACAAAATGTTGTAGCACAATCAATTGTAAAAGCAAATTATGTGGTTGTTATAACTACTGTAACTTAGACTATTTGGCTAAGAAGTATGCTAACTAATTTGTAACAAGATTCCATTAAATCCACACCTATCTTCTTTGACAACTAGTTAGCTATTGGAATCTCTAAGAATCCAATAAACTATGGAAGAACTAAGTACTTCAAAATCAAACTCCTTTTTATACAAGATGTTCAAGAAGATGGAGTTGTTCAATTAATTTTTTGTGAATTAACAAACTAGATTGTAGACATTTTTATCAAGGTCCTTCTTAAGGTTAAGTTTGTATCCTTAAGGAACAAGCGTGAAATGCGATGTTCCAATCCCAAGATGAAGTGATACAAATGATGAAAATTGATATTGAACATTGAAATTTGTTGGACAAGTATGCTCAAACTCTATTTTAATAATGAATGGTTCCAACGATCAAGTTGATCTTCAAGGTAAATTTTTCAGTTAGTTACATAGTTCTCTTAATTGGTTTTGAATTCCTTATTGTATATACTTTATTGAACATGTATAAAACCCTATTTTGTTATTTTTAGTTTGGTAAATAATAAAAAGTGAATGTTACTTGTAATTTTAGATAAAACCTACTTTATAAGTATGTAGAAAGTTATAAATATAGTGTTATTGTACTTATACATCTATTATTGTGTGATTATAATATATAAAAGTTAAATACAAGATCAAAAACTTGGGTTTTTTTGTCACAATCTTTCATTCTTGTGCTTAGCTCAAAAGCTCTCTCTGCAAAGTATAAACTTGCTCCAACTATTCACGTAATTCCTTAACTTTGTACTTTTATCTGTAATTCTTACTATCAGCTCCCATCATCCCCTTAACAACATTGCCACCCTTATCCAATTTAATCGAACCATCGTACGGCAGCAAATTTAGTGATCCATCTTCATTGGCATGACCATCATAAGCAAGTTTCGGGTGCTGCACAAGTGAAAATTCACTCGTGATTCAATACTCATTCAAGTATGCATGGCCACCATATGCATCCGCATCTATTAACCTCGCTAGTTCTCTTTATAAATCTGCTTTTCATTAACAAAGGACTCTATTTCACACTTATCCCTCGTCAAATTGGCAAAAAATATCGTAACATATCAGTGTAATACGTATTGTGCAAATTTATGAATTTCAACCATTCTAGACTCTCGCCAATCCTTCTAAAAAACAGATGCTTATGAAAGTGTTCACAAGATTTATGGTCAATGAGCCTATTGACTTCCACTGTTCGATTGTAAAAAACTCGACACGTAGGCTTTTTTAGCTTTGTGATTGCGGAATTTAATCTCATCGTAGCTTTGGTCAGTGCTCTTTCCGTTCCATTGTTGTGCGCCAATGGTAGTGGCTTCGGACTCAGCGCGCTTCCCTTTCTTTCTAGATGGGGTTGTGGGCTTGGTCCTTTGAGAAGTAACAACGGGCTTTTTCTTTTGGGTAGTGGCGGTGGCCTTATTCCTCAGTTTTGCTGCCGTGTGCTTCTACAACCGGGTTGTAGGCATGGGCTTCTTCTTTGACTTTGCGGCCGAGGGCTTCTTCTGCGGGGTTGCGAAGGTAGCCTTCGTGCGAGTCATTGTTAATGATATCTTCAAAATTATAATTGCTCTTTACTTGTTTGAGGAGAAACTCGTATATTCGCCTCTACCATAAGAATGGCTCGTTGGAGCTTAGGTAGACTGGAGTGGGTATTTGAGAAAGCTTGAAAGTTTGGGTTTGAGTGAGTGCACAAATACAACGATGCTTGGAAAGGCGCAGCTGCAATTTTGTGAGTGTTGTAAGTCAAGAGAGTTAGGGTTACACTTGTGTGTCCTATCTTAAATTCTATGCAATTTTTGTTATTTTATTCAGCAATCCTTCGAGTCTATGTAATTTCTATATTCTTGAATTTTAAAAATATTTTGTTTATTTTAGTCACTTCTATATACAAATAATAATTATTTTTGATGTAATTCATGATTTATTATATTTTTTGAAACATATATTTTTATTTCTATTTTATTTATATAAAAAATATAAAGTGATTTAAATTTTGACAAGTTATTCATTTGAAGAAAACAAAAATGAATTTGAAATCTCTGGTTGGTTTGCAAAAAATTAAAAAAAAATAATTATGAGTATTTTAAAAAAAATAATAGTTTAAAACTATTTTTTTAATTTTTTTTAACAAACATAACATTCGTTGGTAAAGTAGTTTTTTTGCTCTATTTGAGAAAAGCAAGAAATAAAAAACTAAAGAAAATTTTTATTTTGACTATTATTATTTTTTAATATAATTTATTTATAATCTTATATTATATAACAAGTAAAATCCATTTAAAATAAAAAATAATAAAATAAATTTATATAATATAAAAATATAAATAAATTATATTCATAGAAAAGAATAAACCAAAAATAATAAAAGAAAAGGACTTCAAATATGTGTCTTTTTCCTCTTTAAACAAATAAAGATAAAGTTGGAAAATTTTGTTACCCTCCGTGAAAAAACTAAAAAGAGGACATTGTTGTTGCAATGTTGGATGGCAAATCGCCATGCTTGCATTTTCACCTGTCATTTACCGCAAAACAATTTTGAGTCCGTCAAGATTCCATTGTACGCGATCTTAGGTGAAATTTTGCTCGATGGCTAATTAAGGTTCCTTGCATTTCCGCCAACGATGCCCCCAGGTAGGCCTCCTACAGAAACAGCTATGGCAGCCATAGCTACATTCTTGGGAACGAGAGAACGAGGATTTCCCACTTGCAATGGACGGCACTCCATAGATGTACTTCGTGTGCCTAAAAATCAAACATGCATTCCAATTTTCTAAGTTTACATTCCCAACAGTAGAACGTGTGGAGCCCCTCTCGCCAGTATATGTGGACAACAAGTGTTCTGATATATGAATTGAAAGCGACATGGTAGTGTCACGAGGCATTACTTTTTTCTTAAAAATCAGTATTAGTGTATGAATTAAAAGTGACATGATAGTGTTACAGTATCATTATTTTTTAAAAAATAACTTATTAAATTATATAATATTTATATTTATATAATTTAATTTTTTTTTATTTAATGTAAAAATTATGTCATATTTAAAAATACTTTTATATAAAATATTTGATAAAAATACTAAAATCAAATTTGAGTTAATTTTAATATTAATTGTCATGAAATTATTATTTTTTTTTAAAAAATAATTTGTTAAAGTATATAACATTTATATTTATATAATTTAAATTTTTTATTTAATATATGAATTAGTTTATATTTAAAAATTAATTTATTCCTCTGATGTTTCGCCTTATTGCTCACGGGGAACATAGATCGAAAAGCTTATGTGGGATAGCGCGCGTATGCCACATGTGGATAATTATACGACATTTAGCCGGTTTTGCATTCCATTTATATCCATTTTACGTGAAGTAGAAACCTAATTCAAACAGGGGAACACATCGAAATGCCCAACTAAAGCCACGAAGTAAATGACATAACCGGAAAGCAGCTACAGAAGATCTTACATAAGATAGTTGTTACACAAAAAACGACATTTCCAAGAGTACTCGCTAGATAATATAAAGGTGCCTTTGGAACTACCGTTTCAATTCTCGGAGCATTGCTAGAAGAATCAGGTGGGTGGTGATAATCCCCGTCTGTCAAACGCGGCAGAGAGGGCCTGATGGGTGCAAATTGTCGCATTAGGCCAACATGATAGACTATTCGTGGCCGCGGAAATGGCTCCAAGAGTTTGTCATGTCAGCACATGAAAAAGCCTCTTCACAAAAAGACAAAACAACTTTTGCATTAACTAAACAGGGAATCCTAGTGTATGGGAAGAACAACAATTGAAGCGGAGACCCCAGTAAAAGGTAATAACATTTTGCACCCGAGGACTTTAGATTGATCTATTGGACTTGGTAAAACACAAAGCAGTTCTAATTCAGGCCCTATTAAGAGAAGGCCTTAAATTCACGGGTCCCTTTGATTTTGACAGATACCCCTGGTAAACAGATGCTTGGCATTTGTATCTTTGTGCTTTTCAAATTGGATTAAAGAATAGTGACAAAGATATTAGGCCTGTCACATAATATTAGTGAAATCGGGTTACATAAAGCCGTGTAAGCAGGCCGTAGGAAGAAGGCAATTCTGATGGCTGCTACTCCTGGCTCTAGTGCAAGGTATGCTACTCCTGGTAACGCTGGAAATGGGGCAATAATTTATGTGTTGTATACGTTTGTGCAATCTATAGCAACCGACATGTGCATCATCAGATGTCTGCGATTAAGTAGAACGGAAGAGCAGAGAATCTCACAATGGACACCTTAGCGGATTCTCATCCCTAAGACTGATATTTTCAATAACACCTTAGCAAGTCCGATAATACTTAAGAAAATTAAACACAATGCCTTGACAAAGCCTTGCCAATGCTTTATTGTCACATTACACAGATTGACCGACACACAAAATATTTCCCAAGTTCGTGCGTCCGGAAGCGGTAAACATGGAGGCAAGCTTCCATGTGTTCAAGAGGATCGCTTTCCGCGAGACCTAGCCCCGGACTTCTTAAATAATTCTCACGCAACATTCTGGCCAAAGCGCGGAGGAACATTGTTGAAGGGCATCTGTCACGTCTGGGTCGGCGGGCCTCGATGCAGACGCATCACCTAGTCCCGCCGCAGGCATCAAGTGCTCCCTTCATAAGCTCCATCTCTGCTCCGTCAATCAAAATTTTAAAAATCAAACCGACGATTAAATTAAAAGTGTTATAAGTTTAAAATTTAATTAGTATAAATAAAATTAAATAGATAAAATTAATATTTTAAAAATTATTAAAATTCCATTATTAATTTTAATAACAAAAATACCATTATAAATAATGAAATAGACCAAAAAAACCTTATATACTAAAAAGGCCAAGAAGCTGGGTTCCCTTTAAACTTCTAATTTCCTATCGCACTTAATTTCTAAAAACTCCCGAAATTCTCAACTCTCAAACTAAAAAACTCAGATTTACAATCAATTACACGCACATAAATTGTGCAAGTTCTCAACAGTTTATGGGCAACCAACTAACTAGTTAAAAGAATGGAAATAACAACAAAAAAATTATGACACCTTTCTTTTTTCCTCTGTTTTTTTTTTTTTAATCTAACATCAAAAGTCTAATGCATTGATGGTATTTAAAAAGATTGCAGGGCAGTTCAACTAATATATTCAAGACTCTTGTGTAAAACAAAAGCATTTCTACACTGCCACAATCCAAGGAGTAACTATTACCAAAAAGACAAGAAGATGGCACTACAAGACAACAAACAATTTTAGCTTATCAAAGCTCAAAATGCCTTTCCAGCAAAACCAAGAAAATGAAGTGCAGCAGACAAGAACCTGTACCAAAAATGCTAGAAGCCTCAATCTGCAAGAAAAGTAGCTAAATTCTTTTATACATTTGACTATCTAGTACCTCAAGCTATATTAGTCCTAATCTGATTTGGACTAAACACCATAATTTTGACATGTACGTAAGGCTCCTGCAAAATAAAATAAACATTAAAATGTGCATCCATCTATTGTCAGATGACATCAACAAATTAGCAATCAAACAACGCTTATATTTCAAGAACACTAAAGTATACATTGATAGTCTCTATTAAGAAACGAACCCCATATTTAGTCCTTATCTACCTTTTTTCTATTATAATCTTAGCTTTTTTTTTTCCCTTTTAAATAGATGGTGGATTTAACTTTTGTTGATTCAACTACCTTTTCCTTGCTACATTTGGTCCACTACTTGGTGTGCTACTCTTCTTTGCCTACAACATCAGTGATAATCAAATACAGGGTCATATAAGTCCAAAAAAAAGACAATTGAAAAATCAATCAAAATCATAACCAATTCACACTTTGCTATAACTTGCTTACACTAGTTGTGTTTCAATTGTCTATTGTTGGCTACCATGCACTGGCTGGCTTGCATTTGTTTGAATCCTTCGTCTTCCTTTTTTCTTTGTCTATAACAATAGTCACACTTAGTAATAAAACATTAAACATGAAAGTCAAAACTTTATTAATCTCCTTTAGATGAAAATTTCTTATTTGATTTGCTTGTCCTTGGTGTATTTGTGCTTGGCCTAATTATGCTTGTTGTTTAAGTTACTTTCTCAATTTTCCTCCTTGGTCTACAATGAAAAAAGGTTATTACTAAAGTATTACTTGGGTAGAACAATGATAAATATAATGTATTTTATAAACAATCTGATTTACATTTACACTAGCTGATGCAACTAGCATAAAAATGTCATTTTTTGGGCATCCTTTCTTGTTATGTCCAAAACACTTGCATCCCTAACATTATATCTCACTTCCTACAATTGACAAATGTCCATGTCTCTTAAGAGATTCATTTATGTTTTTTCTCCTTATACACTTTGGTTTACCAAGCATAATTTTGAATGAAGGAAGGAGTATTATACAATTCTAAACTATATGCCACATTTTAGACCTATTTAATGGCTCTATTGACTTGCTATATGTTACTATATAAGTTTTATGTTTATAACAATTAACAACAAAGTCATCTAAATTATGCCTTTGATGATTAATACATATGACAACATTTTTACAAGAAATCCCTATAAAATCCCATTATCTTCACCCATAAGTTTCAATTTATAATAAACTTGTCATCATAGCATGATACTTTAAATTTCAAAATCCCATTTTCCTTAACTATGCGCACTCTAGACTCTAACTTAATGTTATCAAACTTCTTTTTAATACAAGGATATATGTCTTCAAAACTTTGCTCCATCAACCTTTTTCTCTCCCTAAGTCTTTCCCTTAATGCAACCTTTATATCTTTGAACATGTTTATGATACTCTTTGCTTGGCCTTAACAATGTACCTATTGAACCACTTAAATGTATTATTGTCCACCATGTCACAATTGGGCCAAGTATTGATGATTGCTTTCACAAAATTCATCACATCTTTATTAATGGAATTAGCATATATTTTTGGACTCAACTCCTTCATCTTTTCAATAGCTTCTCTAAATTAAGTTTCAATTATGCTTTTAATAGCTTTTTAAAGGCATTGTTTTAGTGTATGATCCTTAAAATTCTTGTGCCAATTTTCATAAACATGTCTAGCATAATTTATATATTTAGTATATGGCAATAGTTCTTTGACAAAATCAAGAATACATTACATCAACAAATAATACAAATTTGTATGGTAATCATCCTTTTATGGGCACATAGGTATAATTATGAATAAACATTATACTAATTGAATATCATTGATTATAAGAAATAACCATACTTTTTGTTGGTCACTCATAATTGTCCATTCTAAACTAGTTGAAAGGCAAAGATTTTGAAAAAACAACTTGAGGAACCATTTTCAATTAACAGTGTTTCCTTTGTCACTATTTCCCAATTGATGTGATACATATGTTTGTTCCCATCATTGCTTATAACACTCAATAAGGCTCTCCCAAGAATGTTTTCAAGAAATAGCCATCAAGTCTTATTATTGGCCTATAACCATCTTTGAAACCTTCTTTTAATGCTCTTAAACTAACATAAAACCTATAAAAATAGGTTTAAGGCCAATTTCTATCTTGTATATCTCTAGCTTGAAAAGACTGTTTGAGTTTCTTAGGTCCATCTTTATCTTACAGGATCTAAGTTTGCTATAGTGTTTTTCCATAGATCTTGTCAACATTGATATTGCTTTGTCTTTAACCCTATATCAATGCATTTATGTAATTATGAGTACAATTTTTTCATTTATGTCAATCCTCATATCCATAATAAACCAATTAGGATTTCTTTTATTTCTTCTAAATTTTCTTAGATATTCTTTAGCTAACAAACTCAACTATTGTCATCTTATTTCTCATCACTCAATAGCATGTATGTGTGCTAAACATATATTTAACCATGAAAGTCTACTCTTTTATACCCCAACTAGCAAACACTCTTCATGCACATCAGATAATACATCTAGCTTTCATTATCATTCCTTTAGTCCTATGTCATTATAATGGATAGCTATTGAGAATAACTTATCTTTGCATGCACTCTCTAAATTATGTAGGTCTTTTAAACCTTATCTTTATTAAGATTATATATTTTGTATTTTTTCCTTCTTTACATTTGCTTTGTTTAGATCCCTATGCCATTTTCTTCATTACTCATAAGAGTATCAAAATCAGTAACAGAATCATTATACTTACTTTACCATCCACCATCAGCATTACTTTGCCCTAAATAAACCATAGTCACGTTGACAAGTTTTATAGTCTTTTTACCATTGATGTCTTTATATGCATCGAATCTTGTAGTTCTTATATTCTTTAACCTTTTCTTTATTTTTCTTATCATTTACATATTCTTCATCATCTATTAGCAAATCTTCATCTTCCATGTCATCATTAGTTTCACTCTCATTGGAAGGATTGAAATAGGGTTTTCATCATTGTCATTAGCATCACCATCATATTACTACTCAAACACAAAATCTAAACCCTTATTTCCATGTCCCCTAGCTAATCATAGCCTTTCCTCATTGTCTTTTAGTCTTCTATCCCCATCACCTTGACCCAAACCACTATAATTAAGACCTCTTTCATCTTGATCTAACTCATCGTTAGCATCAATGATAACATTCTTATGAGGCAAACCCATAGACAGGTGCTTTTCACCACCATCTCCACATTCTTTATTCACATTTCTAACCTCTTTCTAACCTCTTTAGACTGATTAGGCTGGATAAAATCTTCAACAACTACAACTTCATTAACCTACGTATAACATACATCTATACAATGTGTTCTCTTTTTGCAATCATCTCATCGACCATTTCGAACAATGACATATCATATATGATACTTAGAGGCTTACTTCTAGTTAAGGATTGTTTAAGGAATTTGTAAAGGCAACCTTTCACATTCTAATAATGATGCTTTTTCAAAACAACTTCTATATATAACATTGACAGATACTCTATTATTATGGCTTCATAAGACTTATTGTCCCTTATAATGTCTCACTATGATAAAGAACTAAATTTATCAACATTATGCAAAACAACAAAGTTTTTCTACTTTCAACTTTTTCTTTTTCTTTTTTGCAAACAAGTCAACACTTTAAACAAATAGAGTAAGTGCCTATAAAAAATTAAAAGCCTTAATCTCATTCATGTTATAATGCAGTGGTCTAACTAATATGATGTACAAAGAGCAGTTTTATTATAATCAAGAGTTGCTCAACAACCATAATACATACTTCTTTTTATTAATTTAGAATGTCAATTCATTTAATTATTAATTAAAAATATTAAAGTATTTAGAAGTTATATGAATTAAACATCCATTAAATCCATAATTCATAAAACTAGATTCTATCAATATTCGAAAAAACCTAATGTAGATCCACATATACAAATGAGCAAACACTCATTAACTTACAATTTACGAAGAATTTTTACAAATCTTACCTTTATGTATTCATAAAAGTTAACATGGACCACCCTATGTCCTCAAAGTGGGTTATTAAATGAATTTTCTATATTTGTCTTCTTCCATATTTCTTCCTTAACAGTACAACTTCTCGAACCACTTGCTTTTCCATTAATAAGTCCCCATTTAGCCTTTATCCCTACTTTAAAGGCTCTTACTTTTGCTTTCATGGAAGGAATTATTAGGATTAAGTTTTTACTATCTATTTTTGGTTAAAACATAAAGCTTTAGGGGTTTAGGGTTTGCAATGTTTTTCACTTTTTTTTTTCTTTTTTCTTTTTGGGGATCAAAATCCCTTTTAAAATAACAAAAATTATTTTAATTAATTATAATTGAATAAAAGAAATTAGGTTTAGCCTAATTGTGAACTGGCTTAATACCTCTTTTTTTTTTTAATTTACCTGAATCCTACTATGTATTTTGTACAAGTAAGTATTATTACTCATTCATTGCATTATATCACAAGCTCTAATAGTTTTCATCTATTTGACTAAACATGGTAGATTTGTTATGAAAAATTTTTATGGCAGTTAAATTGTGAATTTAAAAGGTTATGATATATTTGTTAATCTGCATAATGGTCATGATTTCTTTAGATATTAACCTTTATTTAAAGGTTAAAATATTGTCTTCTTTAAACACTTGCTTTTTGATGTAAATACTAGCACTTGTAATATGAATACATGATTACTTTACAAGTTAGACACTTAGAATGTTTTGCATACTCATATTTTAAGCCACCTTTTGATGTGAAGATCAACATTTGTGATGAAGACCCCTAATTATTAAGTAACTTCAAACATTAGAGTGTGTTACTTTAATAAACACTCGACCTCTTTCTTATTCCTTATTCCTTTTCTTTGTTTTCTTTTTTTATTACTTGTTCTTTTAGCTACTTAAACTTTTAACCTTTAAGGAGTAATCATAAGTTATGCATTACATGAACAACTATACCAAATCATAAACTCACATAAATCTTTTTAGAGACTATATACTTCAACACTTATAATAGGCAAAACACTTTCAACTCATTCTATAAGACTTTATCAAATTCCAAATCAATCATCAAGTAAGGAAGATGTTATTCCCTTGCTTTATAATACAATAACAAAATAAAAATTTTATGAAACTAAATAATAGATTCAAAACAATTCAGTTAAACATAATTCTTTTTAACAAAAAAAAATCAAGATAAAAAACTAAACAAAATTAAACAAACCATACTCATCCTTCTTATATATTTAAATCTTACATTGTCCTAATGAAAGAATTAAATATAAAGAAAAATAAAGAAAACAAAAACATATAATCATATATGAAAACATAAATAAAGATGAAAGGGAAGAGAAAAGTAAATCTAATTCTTGGATTGCCTTTTAGGTAGTGCATATGTTTCATGTCATTAGCTCAACTCCAAAGCATGTTATAAGGTATAAATAGGGTCTTTTAACTCTATCTCCTTTATAATATACATTTGGAACCCTTTATAATAAGGTATTAGCCTTTGGCCATTCATTTTAAACATCTTATTTGTTCTTACACTTTAAATCTCTATTGCATCATAAGGAAAGACATTAGTAACAATAAAAATATCAATCCAATGAGAGCACAACTTGCTTAGAAACAACTTCAATCTTTAATGGTAAAGAAGAACTTTTTGACCAATAACGAAATTTTTCCTAGAGATCATATTGTCATGAAAGAGTTTCATTCTTTCCTCATAAATCCTAAATCTCTTATAAGCATCATTGTAAATTTTCTCAAGAGCTTGCAATTGTGATTTCCTATGTTTACCCACTTTAACCATCTTTATATTGCATCATTAAATCACATGCTTTAATCCTTTTAATTTGGATTCATTATCTTCTCAAGGATAATCTTGATTTCCTAATTGGGCATCTTAACTTGTCTATTTGTTTGCGAATGATGTGCAACTAATACCTTATAAGTGATATGATATTTTTTTAACAAAGCATCCATTATTCAGTAGAAAAAATGTGTATCTCTATTACTGATTAAATCTTTTGGTATTCCATACCTAACAAAAATGTGAGACTTGACCAAATTTAAAATCATCAACTTTCACCCATTTGAAAATATAATTAACAACAAAAAGAATATAAACATTACCAAAAGAAAAAGGAAAAGTTCCTACGAAATTAATGCCCCAAACAAAAAAATTGCACAAAGTAGTATAAGATTTTATGGCATTTGATCTCTATGAGATAAGTTACCTATTCTTTGATAATATTTGCAAGTCTTGCAAAATATGTAAGAATCACGAAATGATGATGACCAAAAGAAACCGTATGTAAGTACTTTTCTTGCTATTCTTTTTTATCCAAAGTATCTTCATGAGCACAAGAATAACAAAAGGTGAGAATAAAATATAACTCAATTTCTGGTACGCACCTTTTTACCACTTGATCCAAACAATACTTCCACAAGTATGACTTATCTCATACATAGTATTTTGCATCACTCTTGTTCTTTTTTTGAACTTTCATCAAGTCATTTAGCAAAGTCCTTGTGACCAACTAATTGACAATATTTGCATAACAAGGGACATTTGCCTCAATTTCAAGCAATTGTTCATCTAAAAAGAGTTCTTGCAAAGTTTATATATCCTTTTCCTTAGCCACATGACTTAGATGATCCGCAATTAGGTTCTTTATGCCTTTATTGTCTTTGATCTCCAAATTGAACTTTTTAAATAGAAGAATCCATTAAATCAACCTTAACTTGATATCTTTCTTTAATAATAGGTACCTAAAAAGCTACATTGATGCGAAAAACCACAAAAAGACGTGACTTAGGGACCTAATACACACAAGGAATTAAAGAACAACTAAGAAAGTTAAATTAGAGTTTAATAACACAAACCCTAGACCCAACATTCAAAGGAATACGAACCTAGGGTATTAAAAAAAGATATGGATGACACACTCTAGAAAAGAAAGGAATTTGGAGTGATAAGTCAATTTGAACACCATAAGAAGAAATACCTCTTGATAAGTTCTTTAGTTCTCAAAAGAATTGAGAGAGAAAAACCCTTACTTTCTATTTCACTCAAAATTGTCTTATATGATGTCTCATAGCTTATAAGGGGTACTTATTTATAGATTAAGATAGCAATCCTAAAGAAATATAGATTTATAGTTAGGATAATTCCTTATTTATGAGGAATTCCTATCTAGGGACAAATTTTTACACAGAAAATAAACTCCTAATTTAGAGTGATTACTAATACTTAGTCCTAACTCTTTAAGTACTCCAATGATATTAATAAGGTTTGGACTCTTTTTCAAGTTTGAATTCGCACCATTTGAAACTTGGTTGGCCTGAATGTCATTAATCAGCCCATTTAGGGCTTCTTTCATCTTTTTGGCTTTAGCCCATATTATTGGGCTTTTTGGAATTTGCATTGGGCTTCTTACATCGATTGAAACTTTAGCTCGTGTTATTGGGCCTTTTAGAATGTGTAATGGACCTCTTGTATCCATTAAAGCTCTAGCTCGTGTTATTGGGCCTTCTAAAATGTGTAATAGATCTCTTATATCCATTGAAGTCTTTCACCCATCATCTCTACGGTTCTCGTCATTCCCCCTTTCCTCAAAAGGATTTGTCCTCGAATTATCACCTTGTTTATATTTGATGATGTAGGGAAAAGCCTGAATGAATTTGATCCACTTAGCATGTCTTTTGTTCAACTTTTCTTGTACAAGTAGGACAAGAATTGCATGAGGACTCATGCTTTTCTTTACATATCCTTTCGAAATAAGCTCCTCAGTTTGCCTTTAAAGCTCTTTTGTCTCCTTAGGATTACTCCTATATGCTGGTCGGTTTAGGATGGATGCACCAGGGATGAAATCAATTTAATACTCAATTCCTTTCTTAGGTGGCAATCCACTTAAGATATCATCATGAAATACATCTTCAAATTCCTGCAATAGAACAACAACACTATCCAAAGATAACTCAAACTTGTTAGTGTTAAAATAAGCCTTTTTATACAAAAGTATGATTATAGGTTATTTGACAAAAATTGCTCTTCTGAAATCACTTTCTTTTGCATATAAACTTTTTGTTTTTCTTCTCTTTCTCTTATGTTCTCACATTTTCTTCTCTTTTTTCTCTTTTTTTAATCTTACTTTTTTATTCACTCTTATTTTTAATCCTTAATTGATCCTCATAAACTTGTTGAGGTGCTAATGGTATAAGAGTGACGAGTATTTCATTCATTACAAAGGAATATCAATTCTTAAATCCATCATGCATAACTCGTTTGTCAAATTGTCATAGGCTTCCTAATAGAATATGGCTTACATGCATAGGTACAATATCACATAAAACTTCATCACGGTACCTTTCGATAAAAAATGACACGAACATTTACTTATTTACCTTAACTTCACCACTCTAATTAACCATTAAAACTTATATGGCTTAGGATACTTCATAGTAGGTAAATTCATCTTCTCAACCATAGTTGTGCTAGCAACATTAGTGTAACTTCCACCATCAATAATCATACTATATACCTTATCTTTGATGAGACACCTCATTTGAAAGATGTTATCTCGTTGCACCTCATTTTCTTCCTTTACTTGCACATTCAATGCTCGCCTTGTGACGAAAGCTACACTATTAACTGGATACTCCTCTTCATGACTTTCACCCTCTTATAAGTGTCGGACACATATCAATTAAATGTCCTTACTTTAAGCAAATGCCATATATTTAGACTTATTGCACATTTCATATAACCATTTAATGCACAAAAGAAGTCAAACTAGTAATTTGTTATTGAAAAGAATATGTACTTACCTCATTGATATTCTTAAATGGTGGATCATGTTTAGTGTTAAATTATTCACAATTTGTAGTTATGTTTGCTATCAAATTCTTTACAACTTTCGAGATTTTTTCCACCAATGCTCCTCTACTAGTTACATCAATTATACTTCTATTTATGGGAAGAAATAATTCATAAAAATATTAGATTAAGAGTTAATCATTGATTTTATAATAGGGGTAACTTGCACAAAAATTCTTAAAGTGTTTCCAATGTTCATATAAGGACCTCTATATCTGAATATCATATATTTCCTTCCAAATGGTAACTGCTTTAAAAGCCAAAAAGTACTTCTCTAAAAATATCCTCTTCATCTCATTCCACATAGTGGTGGATCTTGAAGGTAAGTAGTATAGTCCATCATTTGCTAAGTTTGCTAAAAAGAACAAGAAAATCTCCAACTTGATTTGTTCTTTAAATATCTTGACAAGTTTCATGTTTGAACAAACTACACAAAATTCTTTTAGATACTCATATGAATATTCACCTACAAGACTACGAAAGGTTAACAAGAGATGAATTAGATCAAATTTTAACTCAAAAGCAATATTAACATTAGGATGCTTTGTACAAAAAGGTTATTGGTTTAGATTAGATGTTGTTAACTCCTTAAGAGTTCAGTTGTTATTATTGACATTTGTAACCATGATTTCTATCTTAGTGTTAAATGATGATACAAGGTTATACATTAGTTTAAGTCCTAGTAAAGGGAGAAAATTTGTGTACTTATTGGCTTAAATGTAGTCTCTTATTCAATGGAGTTTTTGGTCAAAGTCTTTGTCAAACACACAAGTCTACAACATAAGTTATATAAGACTAAAATCACTTAAGAAAAGATTAATTAAATAATTAATCTCTAATAACGATACCAAAATTTGATGTCTATCAAATATGCCAAAATTACTCTAAATCACTTAATTAACAAATTTGTAATTAGGGTGAATAGAGGTTAAATCCATAAAGATTAAATTTTGATTAATCAATTAATTAATAGTCTTGGTCTTATTGGTTTCATGAAAATATAAAAAGGGAGCATGACTTCTTCTCTATCCATAAGATCCAAGTTGATTTTATAGAGAGGATGAATAACGTCATTATGGGTAGCCACGTACTTTTTCACTGTGAAGTACTCATCACACAAGTCCTCTAAGTTTCCCTTAGTGCAGTTAATACAAGCATCCACATGTTTGCAAGGAATTCTAAAAACTACTAACTCCTTGCAATTGTATGTCCTTGATTTAAGATTCACAAAAAATTTATATGAATCATCAATTACTTGAAATTCCTCATTATTAGTAAGAACTAATTTTAAGTACCTAGCTATAGCAGAAATTTTTTCTAACTTCTCCTTAATGTTTGTTGTTACTTTATCCTCTTAAATTGTAGTTTTAACATATCTTTTATACACTTAAGCCATCAATTTCACTCTTATGTTCTCTAAGAGAGTCAAAACAAACTTATTCCTAAACTTTCTAACCCAAATCTTGTATGACTTTGTCATATTGTTAGTGGTGTGGTCACTTTTAATATTAATATCAAATAACCACTTACACCATTGATTTGAAGGAATATTTTTAAGATACTTCATAGAAGCATTATTGTGAGCAACCACTCTAATTTCTGCAAAGGCTTTAATGTGATCATTATAACAATAGGCTTTAAAAGCCTTCCAAAATAAGTGACTAAATTTTATATTAGGTCATTATGTTCTAAAGTTTATATAAATATGTCTAGCACATTTCTTATGGATGACCTTTGGGAACTACTTTTCAACAACATTTATGATCCCCTAAACATGTAAATTATGCAACAATTAATAATTTAAAATAGAAAAAACACTAATAATTTATCCAATAAATTATTTATTATTTACAAAGTAAATAAATGCAAAAAATATATTTTTATATACCTTTTGTTTGTCTAACATAAAGGTTAGAGGTTTCCCCTTTATAACAACTCTAATGGAATCATATAAAAGACCCATTGCACTCTTTTTTCACAATAGTATATACAATAAGGAAAATCCCTTCATTTCCATCTACTAAGATAATTGCCAACAAATTGCCATAATGTAACCCTTTAAATGGCACTTATCTAACCCAATAAATGGTCCATACTCAACTACAAACCCATCTAGGCATGCCTTCAAACAAATAAAAATCCTGTGAAATACTTTTGGGGATGAATCATTTGGGTTTTCCTTAAGTTTATACCTAAATTTAATCACAAATCTAAGGTTTATCTCTTTAAAAAGGTCAACCTACTTCATTAACTTCTTCAATGCCTCATTATGACCTTTTAATTATCTTAAGAGCTAGTTTTCTCCCCCTTTAAATTTTCATAAAACTAGGTTTAACATCATAGGAGTCTTTCATATATTTATACATAAGGTCTGCATTCATTTCATTATTAACTCTAAAATAAGGTAACAAAATCCTATCTATTCATTTTGATGTGACACCCTTCACTTTTCAATCCTAAAACAATTATATTTACTCCTTAACTTCTTGAACATAAAAGTCTTCCCATCAGGTAATATGGATTTATAGATATAGAATGTCTATCCTACATCTACACACTTACCACATATAACATGTTTCTGATTTTTGGTGTATCTAATCTTGACTCCCTCCCATATTACATACTCCCTTAAGATCTCTTTAAAGTGATAAATATCTCTAAAAATTTGTCACTCCTCAAACTGCACTTTACCTCCTTCTACATACCTAAAAGGTATGTCATTGATTTTATATGTTATATCACATTTTTTCAAATGGATTTTTTTCTCCTTACCATCTTTATCAATAAAAATTTCACCATCAATATCAGTATAGTCTCGTGATTCATCACTAACACAACCATTCATATCACCATCACTTGTAGCTCTACCACCTCCCCCACTTGCATCATATATGCCACCTATTCCATCCAACATTTTCCATTATAGTTTATCTTCATCTACAACATTTCTCAACCAATCATCGTTATTAAAATCAGTAAATTCATAGTCCTTATCAAACATTTTGAAATCTAAGTCCCCATTATCCTCAATATCTTTTCTTATACTATCATCAATAATAGCTTTATCTATACATATTAGTCTAGACCTTTTATTCATCTTACTAGACTTATGAACAATAGGTTATTGTTTTCTTTTTTAATGGACTTTATTTTTTACAGTTCTTTTCTCTTTAGGACAATTAGTAACAGTTGCAAACCTAGTTTTCAACATGTATAAGTGGACTCTTAGAAGCAACAACAATACTATTAACATTTACATGTATAAATGGAGTACTATTAATGCTCTTAAGGTTCAAATTTTTAAAAATAACCTTCCTAAGTGCAAGCTCTCTATTTGACTTACAAGCTAAGGTCTTAAACTTAAAACTCTTAATAAAAGTATTAAGTATAATGTTATTAATACTAGGTTTGATCATAGTATCTGATAACATAAATGACATAAAGAGAAAACAAAATTAATTAAAACCCATAAACTAGGGAAAAAAAACTAAATTGATTAAATACTAAAATAAAAAAAAATCTATCCAGAATGCTTTATTGACAAAAATTTGAAAAAATTTATTGAAAATCCGAAAATAATTGAAATAACCTTGAAATCGTAAATGAAGAATAAAATAATAAGTATAATATTCAACAAACATTAAAAAATTGTTCTTAATCCCAATCCCAATCTTTGACTAAAAAAAAAAAATCACTACAAAATTGAAGAAAGTTTTTTGTACTTTTTGTTGCAATCAATGAGATAATGAGAGATAAGGAAAGAAAACTAAAATAATGTACAAAAAGTTCAACAACTTACTATTTTTTAAATTCATAGACTTTGCAAGTTCAAAAGGAACGAGACAAAGAGAGAGATTTTTAAGGGTTGAGAGAGATCAAGAGAGATTGAAAGGAGTCACTAAGCTTAGAATGTTTAGTTTCTACCAATTTTAACTTTTATATAAGGGCATAAAAGTCTTTTCAAGAGTTTCATCTATTTTGATTGAAGGTCTTTAGTATTAGGATGTTTTTTGTAATCCTTCAAATTTTGGTATATTATTTTGTAATTAACTCTTTAACCCCTAAACTTAGGTTGATATAGGTCTCACGACCAATTACAAATTCTTACAAAGGCTACTAGCTTGTTTTATTTTTCTATTTAAATAAAATAAAGCCAAAAATACACTTCTTAATAAATATAATAAATTTATACATCACATAAATTTAATATTAGTGTATATATATATATATCAGTATTATCGAAATTAGGAGAACATATCAACTATTCTTCTTTTGTTACGCCATTTTTTCACTTATGTATTGGCTTCCCTTTAATTTAAAATAAAAGTGAAAGAAGGAAAAAATTATTTCAAAAATTTATTTTTTTCTCTTAAAAAGGAAAAAAAAAGATAAAGAAAAAATCTCATAAATTTTTCTATTTATTTTTCTTAAAAAAATTAATAATTACTTTCAAATCTCCTTTTTATTTTCCTAAAAAAGAAAAAATTAATTACTACCAAATACTTAATCATAAATTTCTTTTTTTGTTTTCTTAAAAAGAAAAAAATATTAACAATTTAGGTATTTTCATCAAAATTTTTATAAATATTCATTGATAGTCAACAATATAGTTACAAGCTTGTCTCTTTATAAATCAAGAAAGAGATGATAATAAGTCTTTATATTCTTTGATTGATAATCTGAATTATAATTTTATTTTAGATCCAAATGTTTGAAAATATAAAATTTTGTATTTCATATTCTTACACTTTATATTATTTTCTTTAAATAATTATTATACATCATTTAATTTAGATAAAAAGGTATAGTATATGCTCAAAGTTTCTTTTATTTATCATTTATGATTTACTTTATGACTACTAAAATGATAATTATGATTGTTATTTTAATTATTAGTTAGCTTACAAAATATTTAATTATTATATCTTCAATTCTAATAAACCAATCAAAGTTCTTTTTTCTTTAAAATTATAATATTCATGTTAATTTTTGTTGGTTAATAATAAAGATGTTAAAATTTTAGGTGTATACTTTCAATTGTTTGCTTTTCTATATAAAAACAAATCATTATTTCACAAATTATAGCAATATGAAGAATCTTTCTATTATCAACTTAAACTATATCTTAATATTAGCACTTGATACTAATATTTCAACTTATACTAAATTCAATTTCTTTTTCTTTAAAAGAAAAAAATATATTTTTAAATTCTTCTTTTATTTTCTTAAAGAGGAAAACAAAACTAATCATAATTTTTTTTCATTTTTTAAAAGAGGATAATTTAAGTTTTTTTATATTATTATTATTGTTTTCTTAAAAGAGAAAAGAAAAACTACTCTTAAAATTATATTGTTATTTTCTTAAAAAGGAAGAAAACATTAATTAAGAAAAAACTAAACAATACTTATATAGTATCTTCTCCTTAATTCATAGGTTAAGGAAAATTTAAAAAAAAAAAGATCACCTCCCAAATGTTTGAAATTTAACTCTTTTTATATATACTTTTTCTTTTTTGTCTTCTTAAAAAGAACTACTCTAAAGTAGAAAATTTTTACATTCACTATAATAATTTTTTCTTAATTTTGGAAATATTTTAAAACTCTCATAGTAACAAGTATGACTAAAAACATAAATTAAGTCCATCACTCAATTTCAATTTCATTCATTCATTACAATTAAAAAAATTAGTCAAATAAATTTTTATCTAGTCAATTAATCAATTAAAAGAACAAAATATTAAACAAATAGAAATTCTATTTAACCAATAAATTATTATTAAAAAATAACATTAGGTTATTAAATAAAATTAAAAAATATAAAATAATTTAATATTATATTTTATTATTATTTATAATTATTCAATTTAATTTAATATCGTTCCACATTAATTTAAAAGTTAAATAAAATTATAATTTAAAATTCATAAATGTTAATAGATTGAATTTAAAACAAAAAAAACTTTCATATCATCTAAGGTAACAATTATAATTAAAACTTATTATTCAATTAAAATTTAATATATATTATAATTTATTCAATTTATATCATATGTATCTAACTGTTGTCTCAACTAATTTTTTGAAATTTAAATTATAAAAAGATAATTTAATTAATTATTATTAAAAATATGTTTTAAATTCTTTTTAAATATTTAGAATTCGTACGTATGGAACTAAACTTACCATATATTAATCCTGAACTTTTACTTGACAGCGGGCACACTTTTCACAATTTCATTATGTTTTTGCTCAATTCGTGAATTATAGAAGAAACCACTGATTCGATGAATCCAATATATATACATGTATATATATTTTTTTCGACAAGAATGAATACAATATAGTTATCTGTTATAATTGACATAACTATTAAGTTGCTTCCATAATTATTGAGTGTTGTCATAACCATCATTTAACAGAGATATTCTAGCTTATTTCCTTTAACTATAACGAAAATTTAAAAGGTTGAAGAATCATGAAAGGCAGACATATCTTATTTTGCATTATCTTTAAGTGATATTCTCATATTTGTTAATTTGATCATAATTAAAGCATATTTTGAAAAATCATCTCATAACTGACAAAACTTTTGAGTTTCTTCCATGACTATTGAGTCGCTGTCACAAGTATCATTTAAGAGAGATTTTATATATAATTGGCAAAAAGAAAAAACAAATACACGTCTCTTAAGAAAATCCCTGTAGCCCACTTTGTAAATTGACACTGTGGACTTGACTTCGATCCAAGCCGATTACAAGTGACTCTAGAATAATATTTCCTGTAGAGCCTTTTCAGGCTATTTTTTGTTTTTGGTGCATGGAAAAAATCTTCGGGTATCCAATGAGCTCGAAAATTGAGGGATGCAGGAAAGTGAGTAACACGCGTACACTCTTTCTGGGGGAAGGAAGGAGAGAAGGCATAAATCCTGTTCGATAAGAACTGGAAAATGTTCATAAAGAAAATAGCAGGTAGCAATAATCTCATGATGAGAAACTAAACAAGAAAAGACCAGATGACAAACAACCAACAAACAAGCGTTTATGAATCACCCAAAGAAAACAAAAAAAAAAAAAAAAAAACAGGATGCAGTGAAATTGTGAACAACCTCCCATATGCCTTGGCTAGAGAGAGAGTGGCCAAGCTAACCTTAATCAAAATGATTATTGGTACATAGACATATCAGCAAAGCTTAGTGCAAAAACAATGGCGATGTCTGTGGTAGCCAAATTTGCATCTGCCACCGGAGAAAGCTTCGTCCCTGCACACAACAGCACAGACGTGGTCTGCATTGCAGGGCCCTTTGAAATAGCGACTCCGTGACTGGCAAACTTTTGCCTCGTTGGCCACCACCATCTCTTCTGCAAGTGCCAAAATCATAATATTTACCAAACATGCAGAGATGCATTTAATTATAATTACGCTAGTGATCTAATTAACTTTCGTAGATGGAACTTAAGAAACCCCAGAAGATGGAAAATGAGGATGCTACTTACGAGAAGCCAAGACAATGAGTAGCAACAAGACGATCCCAGAGTATTTCTTCTCCATTTGCGAGAACCTGCACGTCTTCTGATTAACTTCTGGTGGCCAGCCAGGCTACTGCTTATAAAAAAAGGTACGTACGCTGCACTTGAAATTTTTTGGGAGTATAAATAGACCATGGAGTTGACGGGCTCGTTTGTCACAAAACGAGTTATTTTATAACAAGTTTCTTCATTGAGCTTTGTTGAATTTTCATTTGTAAAATTTAAAAGCTTGAATTTAATTAAACAATTATTCAAATATATATCCTTCTAGCCAGGAGAATCTGTCAAACTGCATAACTTGTAATTTTGTGGCCTTTTTCACTTAATTATGAAAAAGTAGTTTATGGGGATTCAATAAACAAAAAGAAAGTAGAGACCAGACGTCCAAAAACGTTACTAGATGCCACGAAATTTGAAAAATGGTAACATTTAACACATACTATTGTCTCTTCTAAAGACTATTTGACAAAAACCCAACAAGGATATTTATAGATATTTATTTTTAGTACATTTAAATTAAAATTTTTATTTCTAAAATTTGACTGTATTGAGGTTTAAGTTGGTTTTTAGAATACCTTTGTTCTTTGAAACAGAGCGTAAAAATTAAAAAAATAATAATAAAAATAAAAAAATGAAAAGGGTTTGACATTTGTTCCTATCCAGCGTTTGTTCCTGTCCAGCGTCAGAGAGCCAGCTGGAACGCAACAAAAATCACGTGCACTGACAACCTACCATGCTTATGCACGTGACTTCGTTTGTAATTTTCTGGTCTGATGCAGGCAGAGGTTGGGGGGGGGGACAGCCGAGCCGCGGGCCACGTGGTTGATGGGTTCTTCGTATCAAATAACTACCGTGGTTGAATGGCCCGACAAAACTGCCGTAATAGTGGTAATCACATCTAGTCGGAAAATATTTTTATATTACATAAATTTGTTTTCTTTTATTATATATAAAATATTAATATAATATAAATATTTTTATTATGACTATTTAAATTTTTCTTTAGTCATTAAAAAACACGTTACAATTCAGCTTTTATGAATTGTAGATCTAGCGCCCATGGTATCCAACGGTAAATGTCCAACCTTGTACGAGCACCGGCCAGCACCTAAAATCACATTCCCATTTTTAACCAAAATTGAAGATACTCGTTCTTTCTCTATTTTTATTTTTTTAATAACAAATAATAAACAAAAGACATATGCAAAAATTGGTATTAATAGAGTTTTTTTGTTTTTTTTGGGACGAAATGTTCTCTGCATAAAATATTAGGATGTGTCACTATTATTTCCCGCTAATAATAAAATATTAAAATATTCTTAAATTTGGTTTGTTTATTAAAAAATAATTTATTAATGTAAAATATTTATGAATTTTTTTTAAAAGAATAAATTATTTTTTATTTCTCAATTTATAATATAACCTTATATTTTTATCACAAACTCTAAAGGCATTGTTGATATCATCTCTTCTGCTATACCCACCGATTAGAGTATTTTAACAGATATGGTCAAGTTTAATTCCTCTGCTTTTTATGTTTCATCTCTTCAAAAAGTTTTCACAAGTTGCTTCGATATTTCCCTCCCTGCAATGGCCTCGCATCAGGGTATATTGTAAGTCACTTCATAAGAAATAAGCTTTTTGCCATCCATCTCCTTCAACAGTGCTAATGCAAAATGTATTTTCCCGTTAGCACAGTGACAATTAATCAAGGCGTTAAACATTATAAGATCTGGCAGCACTCCCTCATGCATAATCTTTTTAAACAAGTCACCAACCTCCTTCATGCCGTTCTCTTTACTTAAAACATTAATCAATGATGTATAAGTCATTTTTATTAAGGTTTTAAAAATTTAACTGATCATTAAATTAAAAAAATTTAAAATTTTTAAATTAAATTGGTTTAATTGAAATAAATTGATAAAATGTGTGTAAAATTTAATAACATTAATCTTTTAGTACTAACACAAAATTATCTAAAAAATATAATACAATTAAAACAAACAAAATACTAATACTTCATAAATTTATATATTTTAAAATTTAAAAATAATAATATAATTATAATTAACTTTCATTATCGTCAATTTTCATCTTAATCATAAGTTTATTTTCACTTCCAACCAAATTTGCAACACCAAAACGATAAATAATATCAAATAAATTTACATTAATTATCTTTAAATTAACAAATTCATCGCATTTTTTTATCTAAAAAAATATGTTATTACTTCATAAACATTAATTTAGTATGGGCAACTGATAATAAATAGAAATCTGCAAATATTGCTACAACATTTAACATGGGTGACATGGTAAGAGTTAAGTTTTGTATTGTCAGTTGCACTTATATATGAACCAACAAATAATTTTTAGTTTTCTCTATGACTGTTTTTTTTTTTTTAAGTCAAATTCTTTTCTAAAATAGTCAAATGAGAGGAGAAATATAAGCACAATTGTTATTTTAAAGGCTTACAACAAAAATATCTTTCTAATTTATTTTTTCATTTTTTCCTTGGGTAGTTAACAGTAGAGACTAAGTTTGACTGATATATACAAGTATCACAATGGCAAAATACTACCATACAAAATACATAAATATCACTAGAGTTATAATCCTATTACATCCTTCGGACAGAAACTTAAAATATATAACTTGCAACTCAATCTATGATCTTCTCAGCTATATATAACCTGTTTGAGAGTTTCCTATATCCTGTTGCTCATTCAAGTACATATTTAAGATACAATATAAGTGGTTATAAAAACAAAATTTGTCAAGCACATACCATAAGGAATTAAGCAAGAACAAAATTAACACAAACACCCACAAAATGTTAGAATGTAAGGCCATGATTGACTTGGGTTTAAACTCTAACCTTGATTAATAGTATTAAAGTTGAGATTTGAACTCTCTTTATAAAGAACTCTATTAAATTCTTCGTAATCAAGTTCTTAAGGCAGTTCTTCTTCTTCAATCTAAAAAATTATTTTGTCAATGCATTTATAATCCATGGGATTATAAGTTATCTTATTGGAATAAAATCTAAAAAAGTACATGTGAAAATATTAATTAATTAAATATTGTAAGTTATCAAAAAAAAAAAAAAAACCTATTCACACAAATACTAGTCTACTTATTCTTTAACTTCAAATTAAAAGTAATATAGATGAGATCATTAAATCTTTGATACTTCAATTTATTTCTTCTCCTAGTATGAATACATTTAAACACACTTCAATTTTTTTCACATCCCAAAGAAGAAGTTCGACTAAGGATGCAAATGATAATTCTTTACAAATTGAGATAGTTTAGATGCAAAGCGGCAATTCCAATGGTGGTTGTTAGGAATTGTTCAGCTGGAAGCACCTTCATTGCTACAGGCAGCAGCAACAATTAGACATGAATGAGAGGAAAAAATTAATTAAAATGTATATTACATAAAGTGTACAAAGGGGCATATTATAACTGCACCTTCTGATGGAGCTGTTGCTTGCAGATGCTATCTCAGTACTTTGAAGGGATGTCGTTTCTTCAACGTCTTTATATAGACCCTCGCATATGTAAAAATAGGTGGGAAGATTAGTTTATTCCTAGCATATTTTTTGGTGCTAACCATAATACTGTTTGTTTTTTTTGTGTAGTACACCAACGTGGTTATACCATGCATGTATATTTCATCTTTTATAAATTTCACCTAGGTGCCACTAATTTTTTTTTTTTTTTACTCACATCTGATATTAACTTGACTCACCTCAAAGTGGGTCAAATCACAAATCCCATATCTTGAATATGAGGAGGGGGTTTTTGGGTTGCATACAGGGGACGCAGTTGTACAATTCTGCACTAAAGAGAGAAAAATCAAAATTTCGATCTACTTCTCTCACTTCGCAAAAAATACCAAGTACCCTCCACATTAGTTTATCTCTAAATGCCATGTCAATTTGTAATTGTTATGTTTGGTTTCAACTGTACGCTGCCTTGTCATTTTCGGGGCATTTTTTTTTTTTTGAAATGTCTCGTATTATACATGCAACGATCGAGTAGCATCATAACCATTTGGCTTTCTTCTTTCTATAGTGTTTTTTTTTTCTTTTTTCGATAATAAATACTTTCAGTAAACTTTCTCCTCTCAAAAAAAGACATCAGTCGGGTCTCCCTCGTCGTCAAGTGAGCATCCCCTACAAGCGAAGTAGACATACAGGTAGTCCCTTGCCACGATATCCTTTATATCGTAAAGGCCCCTATGTACGCCACGCAGGAATTGACTATTTACAAATATTGTGTGTGTCTCGGCCGTATCCCGTTTCTATTTTTCTGCGAATGAAAGCTCGTCCCAAGTACGAGCAATCATTACAGTTTTTCAATTAGTATTGTACAATGTTTAAAATTTTCAAAAATTTGGATTGGAAAAAAATTACATAAACAACATAGAGAAAAGCACCACCATAAGTCAATTATTAAAAAAATTAACTACATTTAAATACAATGTTTACCAATTGAAGTTCTAGACTAAAGAAAAAGGTTTTTTTTTTTTTCCTAAGTGATTTATATCTTTATAAAATAGGTACGATAATGTTAAGTCGACCCGGTGGTTAAAGTTTCTGCTGCGGGATGGGAGGGCAAAGACCAGGGCATTTATAACCAATCTTGTTCAGTAACCCCAAAAAAAAAAAAAAACATGAACTGTAATTGGTTAGCAGAGAGAATGAGTTCTTGGCGTGAGATTGGAATAGAAGCCCCATACAAGTTTTGATACATAGCGTGTAAGTTGGAAAAATGTCACACAACATGACCTTACTAACATATGGTTTGAATCTGTTTGACTATAATGATTGTTGTGGAACACTAAAGTACCTAGCATGAACTAGATAATATGGCTTCCTAAAACCCAGTTATTTATAGCCATCAATATACTATAAGTTCGATCTAGCCGGAGGAATGTGGTCAACTCACCTTCACGCCACCGAATATGGTTACACAGTCGGGCCGAAGGGCCCCCAATCTCGAAAAGGTCGTTTATGTCACATCTCCAACTCAGAGCTTGTGACTCCCACGACTACTCCAAATGGAGAATTCACCCTAGTGTACTCTTAAGTCTCAAAATAAGAATAAATTAAGAGATACTCTCAATACATGCCATTACAACTCAAATTTATAATCTTGTGTCTGAAACCTAACTAGCTAATTGATTTTGATAATGCAAACAAAATACTTACATGAATGAAAGGAAATAGCTGTACTAGCAGAGACTCCGATAAAAAATAAAAGTATATATTCACCTAAACGCTACTTCCAATGACTTTTTTGAATACTTTAATCAATTGTTGAGAACTCAAGTAACGGAACCTAAAACTATTATAAAAAAATGAAATATATGTATATGTCAGTGAATAAATATGATGTGCAAAATACAGAAAAATGTCTATTCTAGATATACTCAAAAATAAGTCAAATATAAGTTAATATATTCTACGAAACTAACTCTGGTACATATCACAAGTCTAGAAACCAACAAACATCAGACAAATGAATAGTGTGCATGCCGACTACCCTGGCTTTCACTAGCTGAGTGGCTTGAAACTTGTGTCAATTATATTCGTGTAAATCATAAATATAACATAAACCATGCTATAGTAACATGCAGGTCATGACCCAATTTCTCAGGCAATTAAGATATCAAGAATAGGAATACCAAGGAAACTAGAATATAGCGTGGAGTAGGTCTCAGCTAGCTACAACCCATGCTCTGTACCTATACAATAATTAATTTATGATCTGGAATTTTAGTCTTTCGAGCACCACGCTTGATTTAGTACTACCAAAAATTACATCCATGCCTTAAAGCATATCACTTGCCTACCTTAAAGACTCGTCTAGGTTTTATTCCACAATAAATTTTCAAGTCTCATATTGGTCCATTTATCGTCTTGTTTCTTGTCACCTCTCTATCTAGTTTTAATTCCTTAGTTGCTTAATATGTAGGGATGTAAGAAACAATAGTTATTTGGTGCAATTTATACGGTTTGCCACTTGATGTCGTTAAGAGACATGGCAAAAAAGATCGTGAAATTGCCCTATTTCCGAGGTTTTCAATCTTGTACATTCTTCCTAAGTTCTAAATCACAAAAGCATGATTCATAATTGCTAGCCTATCAATATACTCATGGAAAAAGGTATATACCGTTACCACTAAAGTCATTCCCTAGCTCCTGCTTCTTATTGAATTAGGATGGCCCAAGCATTCAGCTCGACTCGTGTAGGTTTGTACTAGCTAGGACCCACTTGTGGAAATGGAGCTAAAGGGAGGTTGAGTTTCCTGGCATAACCCTAGGCACAGCCGGGGGAATCATCTTTAGGTGAGTTCGTCATGTTGGTTCATTTACATTTATATAGAAATATATAGTGGCATGGCTTGGCAAGGAATTCAAGGCTGGTTTTATGGGCGTGGACATGTATATAGCCTAGTTCCGCATGGCACTTGGCTTCCAAATTTAATTGCAAATAAGAATGATAGTCGGTGATGCAATAAAACATGATATAAGGTTAAAAACAAGGTCCATTAAGAAGTCAACAAAGCAAGGGGGAAAAAAAAAGTAAGTAGATGGGGTCTTGCCACTTGGCCCGATATGAAAGGGATTAGTGACATTTAAAGGCGTTTATATAGTGTAATAGGATCTACATTTTTTTTAACCAATCAAATAATTCAATTTGGCGTACTTTTCAAATTTTACCATCTAGTAATGTTATGAGCAACTACCATCACCAATTCTTTTACGTAGCGACAAAAAATGATCTACAATGCTGCTGGGTATTACAATTTTTTTGTCACAGTAGGGATTGCAATAGGGACATATTTGCATACAAGTTAATTCCTTACACATTACATGTGGAAGAGGCACCATGCAACAGTGGAAAGTTGCATACCTAACTTTGGTCACCACTCTGTGCTTGTGGTGTTTTGTATTATCATTTACATGTACTTTCTGCCCTCGCATGTAAATGACATTTTGAGCCTTATCGCACTAACCCGTGCATTCGCGATATATTTGTTGTGCATCCTCTTTGACGAAATTTTATGTGAACACAACTAGTGCAATTTTTTTTCTATCTGAAAAACTCATTAAAATGGAGGGTAAAATGGAGAAACTACCATTGCAACTTTGGAATATTGTTGCCCTACTTGAAATAGGGACAACCCAACGCCAGGACATCGGGGGCTGTTAGAGACACTCTTCACGCCATTTCCACAACTTCCGTAGTTCATTCATGTAACACGACATTGCCATCTTCCCCCTTCGTCTTCCACGTAAGCATCTGGTGTTACTATTGTCTCTTTATTTACTTGGGCTTTGCAATGTTATTGCACTGGGTTTGTCGAAAACCTTGTGTGTTTCTGTTTGATGGGTATTGACATAGAAGATTAAGTCGCTGCGTCTTTGCGTTCCCGTCAACCCTCAGTTGCCGGCTAGTAAGATATGGGGTGGCCATTTGTTTTGTTTGGGCCAAAATTTTATGGTCACAATTCAAGGCAATGTCTTGTCCGAGTACGCGTTAACATAAACAATTTGCTTCACAAACCCCTCCTCTAAAGTCTGATTCGCGAATTATTCCTATTATTGCAACAAAGTTATTGTAGTCCACTTGTATATTGTTGTAAGTTTATCTTGTATATGGAATGTGTGCTAGTGGTTCCTATCGTCTCACATCATGTGAGATTGGCCTTTGCAATATCCCAACTATTCGTACTTTCAATCTGCAAAATTGCTTGTATCTAGGAGTTCTTTACAAATGGGTTTCCTGTAATTGATGATGCTTCCAACCACATTATTCAGCAACAATTGAATCTATGAAATAGTTTTGTAGAATTATTTCGCGGGTGATGGCAGATATGGCAGGATCTGTCCCTCCATAGTCCATTGAGGCCAGACATTCCCTTAATCAAGACAGGGAGAACAACGAAATAGCAACCATGAAACTGCAAGTCGACACTAGTGCCCCCAAAGAAATTGCATCCACGGAATTAGTTGAGCTGACTATTGCGGGCATGACGTTTGATAAGTCGGACGATATGCTTGATTACTAACAGAGACAAAAAGGTTTAATGCAGTGAAACAAGGTGCCAAGAGGGGCGTAGGCCATGAGGCCAAATATCAAACCTTCACTTGTAATCGGGCCAGAATTCACAAGTGTCAAGGAAAGGATTTGCGAAAATTGAGGCCTAGTTTTAGAGTCAAATGTCTGGCCCGGGTTTGTGCTATGAAAACTGGTGATATGTCGAAAATAACTCGCGTGTATGATGAGCATAACTACACTCTCAACCCTCGAGATTCAAGGTTTCTAAAACATCGGCACATTCCAAGTAGCCTCAGAGGAGATGTTGAGAGTAGAGATAAGGATGGTATTAGGTCTACCAAGGTCATTAGGTCTATGCTCTCGAAGTTTCGGGGATATAAAGAAATGACATGCTTACACAAAGACTTGCGTATAACCACAAACACATGATGCAACAAAAAAAAACAAGACACTTCTATTGTAAGTTCTAGCTCGTCGATGACGGACAACTGCAAAATTTATTATATTTTGAATTTGGAGATGTAATATCATTTGGCTCGACCTACTTGGTTAACAAGTATCATATGCCATTTTGTCTTTTTGTTGGGATTAACCATTCCGGCCAATCCATTCTATTAGGTTGTGCTGTTATAGGCTACAAGCACTTATAACTGGGTCTTTTCACACGAGGCTCCGCTGTATGAATGATAAAAACTAGGCTCCATTGTCACGGATCAATACAATTGCATAACAAGTGTCGTGAAAATTGTTTTGCCGTAGGTTCAACATAGGTGGTATTTGTAACATATTATGTCCAAAATTCCAGAGAAGTTTGGGGGCCATCAAGATCACAAGGAGCTAAAGAAGACTTTAAAGAATGTTGTTTATGACTCAACCACTTTATGCCACTCGAAGAACTGTGGGATTCAAAGGTGGAGAAGTATAGTCTACAATGCCATTCTTAGATCAAGCATTTTATGAAGCGCGACATAGTTGGGCTCCAGTTTGGGTAAAATCTTCTTTTTAGGTAGGCATTTCGACCACACAAACGAGCGAGAGCATGAACTCTTATTTCAATGGCCATGTCTATACGTGGATCACACTAAAGAAATTTGTGGAGCAATACCAAAATGCACATTTTGATAAGATAGACTAGGAAATTGAAGTTGATTTGCTGTCCGGGAACAAGGTCATCCCCTGTGTAACGACATTTGTTTTTGGGCGGCAATTCCAAAAGGTATGCAAACACCGTATATTCAGCAAGGTCCGGACAGAGGTGATGGCAATTTTTTACTGGAAAGTTGAATCAAGTTTGGAGCGAAATGGCATTGCAAGTTACAAAATTTGTGAGCGCCGAATGGCATTGGATCGTGCCCTCCAACTACACAACTTCATTGTTGAATTCATTCTGATAAACAATTTTTTTTCACTGTACCTATTGAATTGAAGGACCTTGTATGCAAGCATGCCTTAACGTGTTTTAGTCAAGCTGAATATTGATGAGGTCCC
Organism: Bruguiera gymnorhiza; assembly: GCA_020883675.1. NCBI lineage: Eukaryota > Viridiplantae > Streptophyta > Magnoliopsida > Malpighiales > Rhizophoraceae > Bruguiera > Bruguiera gymnorhiza. Next base: position 6,191,479 of record JAIRCJ010001058.1, on the reverse strand, counting down.
CCAAGAGTATGTTTTACGTCACTGACGCAAACATGCTGGTTGATGCCATGATAAATATGTAGACTTGCGCAAAACTAAAGACCTTGAGGAGGCATTCTATTCTTCTGTAAATCTTGCCGTTGTCTACATTCCAATGGCCAATTTGAGTTACAACGTTCCACTTTGGCAAATTGTTAAAATGTGCTCCATTCGTGAGCAAATATTGTTGGAGTTGTTTGAACGAGAATGACATAGACAAAATACAACAGGCAACGACACATTGTCAAACTACACCAGGTCAACTTCAATCTTCGGCTTGGCAAGGTGTTGGGGATCCCTCCGTCATAAACACTCGTGCCAGGCCAAAGGTAAAAAGGATTCAGTCTCGCAGTGAGGCAATAACAAAGACTCTAAAACGATCTTCCACAAGCGCACGACAGGGTGGAAAATTGCAATCTTGTTGTTAATAGCCATGTCTCATTTTCTCGTAGTATCTTCATGTGCTTGTACCATCTACAGGATACTGGCGGTGGCGTGAATATGCTTCCCTCGTCACCTAAGATGAGGGCACTATATGATTCACAAGAAAGTGCATTAGGTCATGTATGGAAATATTTGCAGTGTTCAACAATTTCTGCTGTTGTCCTCTCCACTTGCAAGGGCATAACTATTAGCTGTAGATAAAGGTTATTACTTTATGGGATGATTTATGTATACAAATTATAGGTTTTCTTGACAAAGAGACCCGCATAAGAAGAGTGCTCAAATAAAATGTTAATTTATTGCTTTTCTTCACCACCTATTTTGCAGTTTTTTGATTTCTATGCCTGCGATATTTCTTTCGTTCCATTAAGCCAACAGACAAACTTGTATACTGCGTTTGAACAAGGGGCTTATGTTTACCCAACTACGCTTGGTGCAGTTAATGTGCCAAGTGTTGTTTCGTGATATTATCCCAGCACCCTAGCTATTAAGTGACATGACTATGGGCTGTACGCAATCAATGTCATATATGGGCCAGCAACTGTCAAAATCGGTAAACTTGCCGACACAGGTAACAATCCTTCACCTAAAATTGTATGCATTGACGAAATTTGCGTATGACTATATTGAAATGGCTATATTGGACATGCGGTGTGTAATGTGGTCTTATTGAAGTTGAACTGCTGACTCGATGTTAAGTTGACTTGCCTCTTAAGGCCTCTCATATTTTTGTTTCTCTTTACTTTTGTATGTTTCCCCTTGGCGAGGGGATTTCAATTATTTTTCTCATGACATTGTTCCCTGGTCAAATGATTGGGAGTGGTACCATTAAGTCCATGGCAGAACACCATCCTCAATGAGTAATATGTATTGTAAATTAATATATTTTTAAAATTTGTTATTATGTTTTTAAATTTAGTTAATTAACTATTTTATAACTATTGAGATAATCATTTTATAATTATTGAACTAATTAATATATAATTATTAGACTGACTATTATAAATTATAATAATATTAATTTTTATGAATTATAATTATATTAATAAATTATTATCATTAAAATTTATATTTTATATTATGAATTGTTAAATTGTAACTACTATAAATGAATATTTTTATCTTATTCTTAAAAAAAAAAGGTAAGATATATCATTTTTTCAATAATTTATGACTTATTACTAGATTAATCAAAATATTGAGTTATTTCTATTATATTACTATTTAAAATACATATTAGTGAGAAAATTTATCATAAAATAAGAGGATAGGCATTTTAATCTACTATATTAGGATAATTTGTCTACAAAGATAGAAAATATTTTGAAGATTATAGAAACAATAATCAATAAAATAACATAATATTACAATAAAAGTAAATTAACAAAAAGTATATCTTGTTAACAAAAAATTGATGAAGCATAAGGAAAATGGAAAAAGAAAATATTTTGAATATGTAAGATACAATTATGAGAATTAGTTGACACTTATAATATAAAAAGTTATAACTACTAATAAGGGTGTGTTAGGCTGCCTTTGAAAGGCATTGATTTAAGTCATAAGTTACATATTTACAGCCAACTATAAAATATTTTATAGTGAATTTTTATTATACTAAAAGAGTATAATTATATTAATTAAATTTTTGATTTAAATAAAATGTGTTTACTTTTAAAATAAAGTAGAAGTTTAAAAATCTAATAAATAAATAATTATTACTCAATTCACTTTGAATTTTTAGTTTATATCCTTGAAAATGACTAATATTAAGACAAATTAGTTAATAATTTTTTAATAAATATTCTATTATAGGCGAAATTAACATTATAAGTATTAATATATTGTAATAGTCAAATCTCTATTACTCGTATTAAGAGTAAGTCATATGATAAAAATAATAGACATATTTGTCTAAGAGGTGAATTATTAAAAAAAAATAAAGTAATAAAATGATATCACTTGTTTTTATATGGTCAAAAATGAATTAAGATGATCATTTAACTAAATTATATCAAGAAAAATAAGACTAATACTTATATAGAATAGTTAAAAGTGATGGGAATTTAACTTATATGATAGGAAATCTCTTAAAGTATATTCATTTAAGTAATAATAAATCATTAATTGACTTGTGTGTACTATCAAAATTGTAAAAGTCCTTTCTAGTGGTGTAGATAGTGCAATAATTCCAAAATTTGAGATTAAGTTATACTATTAATGAATTTTATAACCCTTATGAGTAATATATTACTAGAATGCATATTTAATAAATCCAACTACATAAGAGTGGAGTAGACTCACTCCTATGAGATCTTAGATAAAATCTCTAGAATTCTCATAACAATAAACTAAGTGTGCACATGGCATAATAGTGCCTATTGTGTCAAATATCATGATCTTAAAGAATATAACATGAAGGCAAATTCATTGTTATTCATTAAGAATTCTTGGTTTATAAAAATTTTTATTTCATGATCCTTCTGAATATCAAAACTTGTAAATCCTAATCTTAGATAAAATCCAATCTTTGGTTCATAACTCAAAAGGCACCAAAGATGATATGTTATATTATCATTGTTTAATCTAATAGAATTAACCTTTTAAAATACTTAGGTATTGTTGTAAATTAATGTATTTTTAGAAGCTAATTATTATGTTTTTAAACTTGGTCAACTAATTGTTTTATAACCATTAGGCTAATTGTTATATGACTATTGGCCTATTTGTTATATAACTATTGGACTAATTGTTATCTATCTATTATTAATTGTTATTGATCATAACAATGTTAGTTATTTTTTACTAATGAAATTTATGTTCAATATTATTTTACATTATGAGTTATTAAATTGTAACTAATATAAATTAGTATTTTTCCTCTTATTCTTAAAAAAAAAAATAGAGAGAATACATTATTTTTTCAATAATTTATGGTTTACTATAAGATTAATCAAAAGATTGAGTTATTTCTATTATCTTACTACCTGCAATACAAATTAATGAAAATGTCTATTGTATCTTGAGAGGATATTCATTATAACCCATTGTATTAAGACAATTTATTTATAAGGTAACAACTATCTTTAAAATGGTAGAAAAAATAAGCAATAAAATAACTTAATAGTGCAATAAAAGTAAATTAACAAAAAAAGATATTATGTCAACAAAAAATTGATGTAACTTAAGGAAAATGAAAAAAAATGTCTTGGATTTATGAAAAAAAAATGTCTTGGATTTATCTAATATCTTGGCATTTGTAATACAACGAGTTATAATTGTAGATAAAGGTGTGTTAGTTTGCCTTCGAGAGGTATTGGTTTGGGTCATAAGCTACATGATCACAACCAACTATAAAGTATTTTATAGTGAATTTTTATTGTACTAAAAGAGTATAATGATATTAATTGAATTTTTTTATTTAAATGAGATATGTTAACCTTTGATGGTAAAATATAAATTTAAAGTCAAATAAATAAATAATTTTAACTCAGTCTACTTTGCATGTTAAGTTTATAACCTTGGAGATGACTAATGTTAAGACAAATTGACTAATAAGTTTTTTAATAAATATTGCATTATAGGTGAAATACACACTATAAGTGTCGATGTATTATGATAATCTAGTCTCTATTACTTGTCTTAAGAACAAGTTATATGATGAAAAGAATAAATATATTTGTCTAAAATGTGAATTATTAAAAGAATTAAGTGATATTACTTGTTTTTTTATAGTTAGAGATAAATTGAGATGATCATCAAACTAAATTATTAAGCAAAAAATTAATGTAAATTACATCGAGAGGAATAAGACTAATATCTATAAAGAATGGTCAAGAATGATGAGAACCTAACCTATGTAATAGGAGATCCCTTAAAATAGGATCATATAGGTAATAAAAAATTACTGATTAGCCTATATACACTATCAAAATTGTAAAAGTCCCTTCCTAAGATGTAAATAGTGCAATGATTCTAAAATTTAAGGTTAAGTTATATTCTTAATTAATTTTATAACTTTTATAAGTGGTGCATTACTGGAACACACACTTGATAGATTCAACTATATAAGAGTAGAGCAAGGCCATTTTTATGAAATTATAAGTAAAATCTTTAGAGTTCTTATGAAATTAAATCAAGCATGTGCATAGCGTAACAGTGCCCAACCACATTAAACATCATGATTTTAAAGAATATAACATAGAGGTAAATTTACTATTATTCATTAAGAAGTCATAATTCTTAAAAATTTTTATTTCACCATTCTTATGAATATCAAAACTTGTACACCCTAATTTTTAGTTCATATCCTGAAAAGTGCCTAAGATGATATGTTATATTCTTATTATTTAATTTAATAGAATTGGCCTTTTAAAATAGTAAGAGATCATTGTAAATTAATATATTTTTAAAAACTAATTATTATGTTTTTAAACTTAGACAACTTGTCGTTTTATGATTATTGAGTTAACCATTTTATAATTGTTGGAGTAGTCATTATGTGTTCATCACTAGTCGTTATAAATCATAATAATACTAACTATTTATTACTATTGGAATTTATCCTTAATATTATTTTATATCATAAGTTGTTAAGTCATAATTAATATAAATTTGTATCTTCCTCATATTCTTGTAAAAAAAAGAGAGAGAGAATAAGGTTAATCAAAAGATTGAGCTATTTATATTGCCTTACTATTTGAAGTGCACATTAATGGAAAGGTTTTTCATATTCTGAGAGGATAGTCGCTATAACTTATGACATTAGGATTATTTGTCTACAAAGACAAAAGCTATCCTTAAGGATAATATTTAACACACATAATATCTTTTTTATTAATTTATTTTTATGGAAATGTTATGTTGTTTTATCAATTATTTTTCTTATAGTACATGATCCATGTATGAAAGTTAATTTTATTGTATATTATGAGCCACATGTGAAAGTGGAGATGTTGGCAAACTCTTATAGTTTTGTTTTGATAAGATGGGTTATTTTAAAGCTTATTTGGCAAAATCAACATATTAATTTTTATTGAACTTTTGCAAAGAACACCACGGTTTATACAGTCTACATGTACGATGCCTCTCATACATAATTTGTGTCTATAATCTTGGTGTTATAGCCTTTATGTTCACCACTTTAACCTATTTGTATATCATAGTCTTACAAATGTAATGTATGCCAATTCCCAATTTATGTAAGCTAATATGACATTATTGTCTTGTAAGAAATTGACATGTCTAATGTCACAAATAAGAAACTTCACTGATGTGTGTGAGCTTGTAATCTTTTTAGGTGAGCTAAATTTCAACACAAAAGGATTGTGATTTTGTTTCAAAAGTCCATATATCATGGTTGTTCAAGATGCATGACCAAACAAGTGTTACTTAATCATGTGATAGGCAACATATGACATCGTCATAGTTAGAAATTTGAAAAGCCTGTCTCACATTCTTCTTAGTACAAAGTGAATGCTTAGTTAGGACATTTTATCAAACATCCAAATGTTTTCCTTAAGTTTTATGTTTATGTATGTCATTCTTTAATAATTGTATACTACTCATAAAAATAAAAATATCTTATATTATCACTAATATGCAATAAATACGACACTTAGGACTAGCAACCATTTATATCTCAATAATATTACTCTGCAATGAAATTTCATGTCGTTTCACGATTGCTTGTTAGAAATGATGCACCACCTTCTGTTGGAAGACCAAGCTCAAATACTATGTTAATCAACTAAACAATTTTCTCCATAAAATTGTAACATCTTTATGATACTTATAAATATTGTATGTCAGTTTCCAAATATTATATGCTATCATGAAAATAGGGTGTAAATCAATATTTTAGTTCTCTATATAAAAACAAGTTATTATTGGTTTTTAGAAATCTCAACTTAATGCTCTTTTATAACTTATGATAGAAGTAATACCTTAGATTTGAGGAATAGAGAGATTAAGAACAAGGTTATTTTAGAAGCTGATTGACTTCACTTTCATTAGATTAACCCTTCTTAATAAAGGTCTTAGTACAAAAATTTGAATTTCATAATTTGAATTCAAATATTACATATGCTTACATAAACTTATATGACACTCGACTAGTTAAACTTGTGCATAATTCAAAAGATTTTAAATTTAAACCCAAAATTGTAACTTGAACAAATCACTTAAGTTGTTGCAAAAATTTTCCTTCAAGTTACCCTTAATTGTCATAACTAATAATTGAAACTTAAAGGGAAAAATAGTTGAATTTGAACTAAGACACATACTGATAGATAAAGCACCAGCACCATGGTTTTTGTAAGCTTAAAGAACATCACTCCTCCTCAATGTTGTTGCTTTATATGCCTAAACCTTCTCTTACTTCCTTAAACCTTGCTTTTTATAGTCCCTTTGTTAGTATATTAGTAAGTTGCTCTTTAAAAACACAATATACCAACTCCACCTCTTTGTTCTCTTACAATTACTTGATAAAATGAAGCTTTATTCTAAAATGTTTAGTCCTATCATACATTACTGGATTTTTTGAGATGACAATAATGGGTTGATTGTACAATATATGACAGTAGCCTTATTTTGTTTTAGCTTCAAATCTGTCAAGATTTTTCTGATCCAAAGTATCTAATTTATAACTGATGCAACAACTATATACTTTTCCTTATTTATAATTTGAGCCATTGTTGATTGCTTCTTTGAGCTCCAATAAAACACACTTAATCCAAGAGTGAAAACAAACCTAGATGTGCTCCTTATATCCTTTATTGAGTTTATTCAATCATTATTTATATAGCCTTTTAATTTGAATTTTATTGTACTCTTAAATATGATTCCTAGATCAATTGTGCCTTTAATGTATCTCAACACTCTTTTTTTACTACTTTAAGATACAAGTCACTTAAACTATGCATAAACCTAGACAACATGCTTACAAAGAACATGATGTCAAGCCTAAAGGCTAAGAAATATAACAAGTAGCCAATTATATATCTAAACTTGTTTGTATTTGTTCTTTGTGCACCATCCTCTTGTCGTAACTTGAAACCTTGAACCAATGGTGTGGCTATTTCTTTACAAGCTTGTATTTGAAATTTATGCCTTGCATACTTTGTTTGGTATACAAAAATTCCTTATTTATATTGATGAATTTCTAAACCAAAAAAGTAATTCATATGATCCAAATATGTCATTTTAAATTGGCTCTTCATCTCAGCTTTGAATTAATGTATTAGACTATTGTCATCTCTAATGATCATAAGATCATCAATATATATAGAGATACAAAGAATGTAAGCAATTTTCTTTATAACATAAAGGGTGGCTTCTATCATGCTTTTAGAGAATTTAAGTTGAAGTAAATGGTCATACACCTAACTATACCAAACCTTAAGTGCTTGTTTAAGCCCATAAAGGGTTTTCTTTAGGAGATACACTTTATTTTTTCTTTAGGCTAAATAAAACCTAATGATTGCTCAATAAAAATTTTTTCTTACAAAATATCATTGAAAAAGGAAGGCTTGATATCCATTTGGTGAACGAACTAATGCTTGTGAGCTGTCACAACCAAAAAAAACTTTATAGTGTCTAGTCTAGCTATAGAGGCAAGAGTGTTTATATAGTCAACCCCTACTATTGTGAGAACCCTTTAGCAACCAATATAGCCTTTTTTTATGATAGCTCACAAGTATTGATATAAAAGAATCAAAGGTGTCTAGTTTAACTATAGGAGAAAAGGTGTCTATGTAGTCAATCCTTACTATTATAAGAACCTTTTAGTAACCAATCTAACCTTTTATTGAATGGTAAGCTTAAATTTGAGTGGGGTTCCATTTGTATTGTGTTTAGCCTTGTATATCTATTTGACTCCTATAACCTTTTTGTTTTTTAGCCTTGATACCAAAATCCAAATATTTTTTCTCTTTATTATATCAATCTCCTCCTACATAGCAACACTATATTGTAAGATGTTTGCAACTTCTTCAAAGTTAATTAGTTCTAAATGTGCCTCATTGCCTAATTCATACACTATAGTAAGTGATTTAGTGTCTTTAATAGAAGGATCATCAACATTATTTTCTTTTAAAGAATCTAATTCTTACACCAAGAGAGGTTATGATCTTGATGTCTAATCAAGATCATTGTTGATAGAAGGCTTCTCCTAATCCCATTGCTTGGTTTCACCAAACTTTAGATCTTTGCTAATAAAAATTTTTGTTATGGCAAGATTATATACTTTATAAGCATTAAGTGTATTTGTATAACTAATAAAAATTGATATAGAAGTTTTGTATTCTAACTTAACTTTTTTTCTTTAAGGCACATGTGTGTAGTAAACTTTCAAATACCCTTAGATGTGCTAAGGATGGCTTGATACCAAATCAAGACTAATATGGTGTAGAGTCAATGAGAATCTTAGTAAGCAACTTATTCAATAAGTAAACTGAGATAACAACTACCTCATATCATAATTGCCTTGAAGGCCTTTTTTTTACCCAAAGATACTTGGTCATGTCCACGATAAACCTATTCTTTCTCTTACTTAGCCCATTCTATTAAGATAAGTAAGGCATAGTAAATTGTTGCTAGATATCAATTGTTGTGCAAATTTCCTTGAATGTCTTATATGTATATTCTAAGCCATTTTTTTTGCCCAAATAGCCTTAATTGCAAGACTTGATTGCTTTTCAATTCAAGTTTTATATCTTTGGAAAATTGTTGGCACCTCAGTTTTATGTTTAAGAAAGAAAATCCAAGTGAACCTAGTAAGATCATTAACAAAAATGATATAGTATTTACTTCCATTTAGGGACTCAAATTTCATAGAACCATAAAAGTCATTATAAATAAGTTGTAACTTTTCCTTTGCTCTAAAAGATTTATCTGTTAAGAATGACAACCTAGATTGTTTTCCAAGTTAGCATGTCTCACAAGTGGTTTTAAAGTCTACAATTTCTGACATATCATGAACTAGCTACTTTCTCTCCATTTTTTGAAGGCTAGCATAATGGTAGTGACCAAGCCTCTTATGGCAAAGCACAAAATCCTATGTTATAACACTCAATGCAAAGTGATGAACCTTGTTTGTCTCTAGGAGAAAAGCCTTGCATTTCATATGTTCCTTGATTAGCTGAGTGCCATTTAGATATAAGATTTTACAACCTTTGTCTTTAAAGACCAAGTTGTATCCTTTTTCAAGTAATTACCCCATACTTAACAAATTGTGACTTATATCAAGTATATACAGCACATCATACATAAGCTTAGTACTTGAGTTTGTGTGAATTACAAAATTGCTTTTCCCTTATACTTGAATCAGCTCTTTATTGCCAATTATGACTTTGAACTTAAAAGATTTATTAATCTATTTGAAAATTTTCAAATTATGAGACATTTGGCTAGTGCAACCATTGTCAATAAGTCAAATGACACTTTCTTTTTTATTAAAGCTAATTGTTGCAACAAACAACTGCTCATTTAATGTTTGCTCTCGATTTTCCACCTGTGTTTAGTGTGGCTTTTAAGATAGTTATTACTATTACTACTTATTTCTATGTCAGTATATTTTTTCTGAATAGCCTCTTTTATTACATATTCTGCACACAAGGTTAGCCCTTTTCTAGCAATATTTAGGCAAATGATTAGTCCTTTTACAATAGTCACAAAGTGAGTTCTGCATCTTACCATCAGACTTTACATTTTCCTTAAACTTCTTCTCTTACTTACCTTGTTGTTTTTTCCTTCATTAAGACTTCTATTGGTTCCTTATTGTAAAGGTACTTTCTATTGCCTCTTCTTACCTTAAAAGTCTCCTTTGCTCCTGAGTTTGAAAAGTATTAATAAGTTCAAGTAAGCCTATTATGGTGAGGTTCTTGAAGTCTTTCAAAAAGGAAATTTTTGCCTCAAATCTCTTTGAAGCACTCATAAGCAACTTCTGCACAATGTTCTTATTAGGGAAATCTTCCCCTCAAATTCTAATTTGGTTAACTACTTTGGGAAGTTTGCCAATATATTCTTCAATGTTCAAATTCTCTTTTGAGGTTAAAAAATTGCATATTTCTAGTCTTTTCACTACTAGAAAACCCCTTCTTTAACATGTCTTGTACTTGCTTCGTTGTCTCACAAGTTATTATCCTATTTAATATAGCTTTAGACATTGTTGAGTGGATACATGTTAGTGATTTGTAGTGCTTTACAACTTGCTCAATATGCAATTTAATCTCTACCAGAGAAGGATTGGTAAAGAGAGGATGTAGTTGTACACTAGTTTTAGTGAGTTCCCACAAGTCAAAAGTTCTAAGGTATACTCTCATCATCACTATCTATTGAGGATAATTCTCTTTAGTGAACTTAGTAGGTGGAAGAGGAGAAAAACTAGAAAAAGCCATTAGATTTTAACTTCTATTTCTAGTTTAGTAGGGGCGTTCTCTTGGTTTATTTTTTTTTTTCTTTTTTTGATCCTCATAAGGTGTTTGTTGATATACTCTCTTTCCTCTTCTTTTTTTGATAGGTTATAAGTTTCTTAGATGCACCTGTTATAATACTAAAGTGTTTGTTTATGGAAATCTCAGCTTGACACTCTCTTTGTAACTTAGGACAAAAGCAATACCCAAGAATTGATGAAGGGAGAGATTGAGACAAAGTTTTTTTGGGAACTAATTGACTTCACTTTCATTAAAGTAACCCTTCTTAATACATAAAGATCTTGGTACACAAATTTGAATTTCATAATTTAAATTTAAATATTACATATGCTTACATAAGCTTCTATGACACTTGACTAGTAAAGCTTGTGTATAATTCAAAAGATTTCAAATTTAAACACAAAATTGCAACTCAAACAAATCACTTAAGTTGCTACAAACTTCTCTTTCAAGTCAACCTTAACTATCATAACTGATAACTAAAAATTGGCAGCAAAAACAGTTGCATTTGAGCTGGAACACATGCTGGGAGGTAAAGCAGCAGCAGCACCATGGTTGCTGCGAACTTAGAGAACATCAGTTACACGAACCTGAGTTGAGAACATAATTGTTGATAACCAAATAGCAAAAGGATTACAGTTGGCACAAAAGGGCTGTTTATACCTGGCCTACACCGCTTACAATTTCCATTTAACATTACACAATACAACTACTTTCTGGCCAACCAGATCTAGGGGACACCTAATTTCAATGTCCCTTCCCTTTCGACCTGCCACCAGGCTTCTCAAATAGTTCCGAACCATACGACCACTAGACCTTGTGGGCACCACACTCGAAGCATTCCTTTACTCAAGAGACCTTGCATGTGCCACTAATGCACCAATTGTTTTGGTACGATCTACTTCAGCGAACTCCACTTGTTCATCTTCCATCCCTTTAACAAGGGTGACCCTTCATTCGTGTGGATGTCAATCGCCCATGACAATATCTCGATCCTAGTTTGCGCCTTCCTGGCAAATTAACCTCCGCGCACATTCATGTATTTCTTCAGTCTTTACATGTTTCTCCCTCCCCAACCGTAGCACACTTATTAAAATGCCGAATGGCTAACATTGGTGTGGTCTAGAAGAAAAACAACCAATACAAGTGCAAATGTAAGTCCAAGCATATTATCATGAAGAAGATCTGCAACAAAAAAAAACCTTTTTTGGCAAAGAAGCACCTTGTGTCTATGTAAGCATAAAGTAAAATTCAAACACTTACATTGTGTTTAGGAAAGGAGAAAAAAGGGAAGAGAGAGAGGAAAATAGAGGGAAAAAGGATGATGCTTATGTTTGGAAAATATTTTTGCAAGAAATGAAAAAATGGGAAAGGAAAACTAATTTCTCCTTGTCTCATCAAATTCATGCCTTCCAAAATTGAGAGAAAAATTATTGATTTCCTATTATTTTTATTAAAAGACTTTATTGTCCTTATATATATATATATATATATGGTAATTTTACTATGAAAGGTAAAATTGGTATTCTTATACGTACTATTTTTCTTCCCCTCACTTTCCACCTTTTCCCAAAAAATTTATAATTTTCTTCGCTTGAAATTTGCTCTCCTCTTACGTTCTTATCAGTTGCCCCGACCTACGACAACGACAAAGAAACAAAATACGGAGAAGTGGTTGGCCTTGTCAATTGAACCAGCGCAATAGTCGGCGTATGCTGAATAGGAGTCCAATCTTTACTTATATATGCACACATTGTGGACGACTGGACCCAATTTGCAGTGGAGTATAATGATTTGCCCAATGAATTATTAGAATATTTTTAAAATAAATATTAGATATGTCATTTAAATTATTTAATAATAATAATAATAATAATAATAATAATAAATACTTTTTGTGAAAAAATAAGTTAAAAAAATTATATCTATTAGTACTAATAAATATATTTCAATCAAATAATTTTTAGATAATTATATATATATATATATATATATATATATATATATATATATATATATATATATAGTGATTTTTCTTTAATAAAAAATATATATAGAAAAATATTATTTTGAAGTAAAGTAATTATAAATAATATACAAATTTTTTAAAAAATTAATTTTAATAGTATAATTTGTAATTAAATATAATTTATTTTATTTTATAAAAAATTTGTTATAATAAAATTAAACGATGGTTAAATTTTACTTTAAGTCGATTAATATTAGATATATATTTGAAATAGTTTTTTCTTATTTTTAGAATATCCTTCTTTTCAATCTAATAATCTTAAGATAATATTTTTCGTGGTTAGAATGTTAAAAGAATTTGGCTTCCAATTTTGTGACATTTGATAGGTATCTTGAAATTTTAAACAAATTAAGATATGCCTTTTTTTTTTCAATTAGGTTAAAAAAATACCAAGTTTAAGATTCATGATATGAAGATATTCCACCTAATTGTTTTTGCTTCTTATGTTTCATAGGTGATACCATAGCATAATTTAAGTGCTCATGTTTGTCCATTAAAGATTTGTATGTCTTAAATCATTGCATGCTCGAACAAATGTTAAAGTTGTGCATGCCCTTTTTAGAGTAAGTGGTAATGAAAGAAATTCTATAGTACAGGGGGTATTCGTGGTTCCTTGGATATGAATCCTTACAGGTTCATTGTCATGGAAGCAGTGTAACTTCCTTGAGTAAAATTTGGTCCATTAAAAGATTAAAAAAAAAAAAAAAAGTGATGCTACTATTAGGACAATTATACATGTATGGTGAGTATATATATATATATATATATATATATGATGATTTGCATCGTCATACATAATGGTAGAAGTACGTGCAACGTTGTTTCTCAAGTTTCTAGAAGACAAAAGTATCTAATGGTCTAACGCATAAATTTTAAAAACTAAACAAATTACCAGTAACGTAATACCATGTGTATGAACCATGTACCTAAAAAAAAAAAAAAAAAATCACTAAAAAAAAAAAAACTCGAAACGCTTAGGTTTTCTCTAAGGCTTTACTTGTGACATATGAAAAGATAAGGCATGAAAGTCCTGTACAGCAAGTGGACATGTTAGCGATTATTGGCTATCAATTAATCAATAAAATCAAAATATTAAAAACAGTTTTAATGAATAAAATATAAGAAAAATGAGTTTCGACTTCATATTTGTAAATTACTCATAATAAAAATCTACTTAACATTTAATATAATATAATGTTAAATTTTAAATTTTAAATTTAATGAATTAGAGTACATGATCATCATCATCAGTGTTTGAGTTAAATTTTATCTGACAAAATCAAGTCTTCGGGACATGTCAGTTTTTGACACATCTATTTGCAGCTCCTATCTCGCGCACGCGTGCCTATTAATTGTTTCTCAGTGCCACGTCGGGTGCAGCCCCAGGACACCCCTTTCCCAGGATTGATGACTATCCGAAGCAGTCTATTTCCGCCTCAAATTCAAGTAGAAACACTCAAAAACTTCAATACGGAAACAGTTCGTCTGCTTAACGCAAAGCTCAATTACTCCCACATTTATTACTAAGAAATCCCGAAATAGCTAAGAATTCCAGCAATGCATCCTGCCAATACCGTCCATGTTATAGGGAAATGCGAGGTACTTACAATCCGGAAAGAAAAATAAAAATGATATGAAACGCAGGCACCATTCGGGTAGGGGGAGAAGAGAAGGAAAACGAAAGAAAGGCAACGGATTGTGAAGGAGTACGAATGAGTGGCTGATTTCTGTTGAGCCGTGAAAGAGAGAAGGTGAGAGAGAGCCGCAGAAAAGAATTTCAGACAGATGATGCCAGAATTGATTGACTTGAGCAGGAAGAAATGGCCTGAGAGGGAGAACTCTTTCTCATACACCAGGGAATTAGGTCAGTGTACTCGGCACTGCATAAAGAATTTTTCACTTTCTTAACCGTAATAAAATAATTTTATCATTACACTAAAATTCATTCTTATTAATCTTAGAATATAGACAAATGGAAAATGGTCCTCCTTCAAAATTAAGGTACCATAGCTGACTATGCAAGTGATAGATGCCTATTTGAGAGACGGATTATCACAAAAATCTTGAATATACTTGTAAGGCTGTAAAAATAAGAATTTTGAAAATAAATAGAGAGAGAACAGTAATAAAAGCAAGGGCAGCTACAGAAGTCTTCAAGTCCCATGGGAAAGATAAAAGGAATAATTGGCTAACTGATGAAGGATGATCAAACTTAAGGAAAGAAGGCACACGGCTTATAAGATGCAAGCAAACTGCCCGGCAAGAAAACATTATTGCAGTGTGCCATGCACGAGACTACCAACAATTTAAGTGAGAATCGGCCGGCCAATGGACCAAGAATATGACTGAACGATGCAACTTGAGCCCCCGCCGACCCCGAAAACCTGGGAAACGGAATTTTTTATGCTGAGATGCAAGCCCACATCAAAGTTACAATATCATAAGGATTCGAGCCAGAGTAATTCACCAAGCTTCTAAAGGAGAATATTTCCCAATTCATGATGAAAGCATCACACTCCTAAGTAACCAATTATGCATGGCTCTGTCGTATAAATATTTTAAGACTGCAATAGATCTTCATACAGATTGTTACATAAAATCCTTCCAAATTGAAACAAGGCTTAATGTCCTAAATGGTGATAAACAGTACAATCAGCTAGCTCAATCCCCACGCCACGGAAAATGCAATCCAAATCAGTATCACAAGGATGTCACTAGGATTGACCGTTACTTTCCCCTGTAACACACAAAACATGAAATCATTAATATCCTGTGTGTGTGAGATTATGCAAGTGCCAGTGCTTGGGATTGACTTACATGTTCATCATCAGAGTAATGTTGTCTCCTTTTAGAAGAATCCTTCCTGAACACAAACAATAGGCAAGAAAGATGAAGGCAAATAAAGAAGGGTAATTACCCAAGAACTAAAGTCAATTACCTAAAGACTTTCTGCTCCTTTTCTTGACATTGACTTCCTCAGCATCATCCAGAACCAAATTCATGTACTCATCAAAACCCTGTTGACCATTATGAGCATCAGCATGATTCACAAATGCAAAAAGTTCAATAATAAACTGAGTAGAAAGACATGGTTCCAAAAATGAATCCGTAAGCTAAAATGTAAGAAAAAATGAAATCAGGGGTAAATACTTGTCCCATTCTCCAATAATAACATGAGAAACTGAGTGAGACAAACTACATTTGAGTGAATGAGGATGATGTCTCCTCATTTCATCTCTAAAGAGCCAAATTTTGGATTAAGAGTTCTGACAAAGACACTACCAGACACATGCCATGATGGAATAGGAATTAGAACATGGAAACCTTGACAGGAAAGCATAACTGTTAATTGCAATACAAAGCCTTAGGCTTCCCTCTTTAGGTACCATAGTTTAGCAAGTTTATAGTGACAAGTTGCTGAATTTCGAATGCTTCAATTGAAGTATATTCCTCCAAGTCAACCACCTAATTAGTATCTACATGCTTAAAACAAATTTGAAAGGCAAACAGCCAGATGAGATGCACACTGGGTCCTCCACTTTCTATTAAGTTAATCTAAATGAAAACAGGTCATATAGTGCAAATCCAATCAGGTACAGAATGTCTAAAAGCAGAGCCACTCGCACCAAATGATGAGATAAAAAAAGAAAAAAAAAAAAAAACTAAAGAATAATATACTGGAAGTCAAAGAACACAGAGAAGCCTAGAGATATATAGAACTAGTAAATCAGTCACAGGCCAAAAGCCATCCCAATCTAATGCTATTCCCATGTCTTTAAGAAATCCTCAGTCTAAAATGCAGGACACAAATATAAGTCAGTAGCATAGTAAATCTACTGCCTCAGAGTGTGTTTTCTTTACTTCACAATATCTAAATAAGGGGAAAGCCTTCACCCTGCACATGTGGAAAGCCTTCAACTCCGCACACACCTTAGAAGTAATAATCGCATCAATAAATCTAAACTATGGAGCAATCATGATGTGTGCATAAACACATTAAAAAGCCATTCTGTATAAGGAGAAAAGCCTTCGTAACTAAAATCAGCAATAGCTGCATAAGAAACACACAAAAATTACAGCCCTATATTCTAGAACTTGTAGTACTTCCTATGCCATAAGTTTTGAAACCACAAAAATAAGAACAAAGTTTTAATCCCTAATTTAATTAGATTTGGCTACATGAATCTTTCCTCTTCATTCTATTATATTATGCATTAAGTTAGGCATGAAACCTAACAATTATAAATTCTTCCTAACTAAAAATTCTCAAGTCTATCTAAGTCTTCCTCTCCCTTTCCTCAAGCCATCTAACTTTTGTAACTGCAATTTTATTTAATTATGTCAAACTTGAGATGTTAAAATCAAGTAAAAGCTTTCATATTGTGGGGTCAGAGGAAGGGTTAGACACAACCTTACTGCTATATTTACAAAACAGCTATTTGGGTGAATTGAACTTAAGACCTTCAGGCTACAAAGGAGTAACGTAACCATTTTAACAAGGCTTACCCTCCAAAACGAAATTGCATTCAGAACAAGTGAAATTGCAAAAGAATTAGGTCCAAATTTGAAACTTAGTTGGAGTCTTGGAGAGTAAAATCATTTGAGTGAATGCACAAAGGCCAAGAATAATGCCAATACTAAGAAAATCAAGGTCATAAGTGAGAATTTGTGTGACACCCTCAGAATAGTAGCTCCATATTACAAAATCTTCTTAATAACAATAAAACTCTGCAAACCTCTTACCATCACTGCAGATCCAAACTGATGGTTATGCAGTCATGATACAAAAAATATTAAAGGCTACATAAAAATCAGAAGCATACAGAGAATGAGACAAATTCAATTGGTCAAAATACAAAGAATTTCTTCAAACCTCAACCAATTTTCCTTTTAAGGAATATGAATTGATTCCATCAAGAACATCTGAGCTATAAAATGTTACTTTTGATGTCCAACAATAATGCTAGAATTCACAGAAACTTTTCAAACCAGGATAGCATTCCCCATACAAGAACAGATGCTTCACAAAACAAAGCAGTAAATCAATCTATCACACTCAAGTCAAGAAAGTCAAGTACACATTTGAGTCCATCACCACTAGACAATACACCACCCAATGATGCTGTTAAACTAATTTGCTCAAACAACAAGGTAAATCACATCCAACAAAATAGAAACATAGCAGGCCAAAACTCACACATTCACAGAGTAACACATCCCGTACACAAGTATTTGCTAAAGAAAGAAAATCAGGCCCCTAAAACCCCAATAAATGTTCCGTTGATTGCAACAAGAATCACAAATAGAAAAATACCAAATAAAACTCGTTCAGTTTGGGGGGGAAAACCTACAATTATACGACCTTCAATTCTCAAATCCTTCTGCTCAAAAAGCCAAATCTGGATACGAGCTTTCTGCGCAAGCCAAAATCAAAGAGAAAAATTGAAGCAAAGGAAAAAAAAAAAGAAAAAAAAAAAGACCAGATCCAGAACCAAAGAAAGAAAGAACAGGGACTTACGCTTTGAAGGAACCTGAAGATCAAGTTCTGGAGCAGTGCGTTTAAAGTCGCAACAAAAGCAAACAAAAGAAAAGAAATTAGCAAAACAGAGGAAGCAATAAGGAAAACCAAAACCAATCGTGAGAGATAACAGAGAAGCAAGCCAATTTGAAGAAACCAGAGAGCAGAGACGCACAATGGGTTGGGTCATAATCCGCTGGACTTTGGTGCTCGCCATGGCTGAAGGGCTTCTTCAGAAAAAAAATGCACCCCACAACAACCTTGTTCGACAAATGGCACCTTAAACCCTAGTTTACCCCCCAACAGCTATCCCTCCTTCTTCACCTCGCCCTTCCCCTTTCCCTTTCCCTTTCCCTCCCTTAAAAGCCAACCAATAACAGCAAAACCTATTAAAAATTAATAAATAAATAAATAAAATGAACTCCCCACACTTGTTTGTTACTATTACAGGTTTAAAAAATCTTTCAATACTACAAACTTTAAATGCATTTTAAATAGAAATTAAAATAATTCTAACCAACAATTCAAAGCAGTCTCGTTTTAAAGTTAGAATATTCTGCCAACAATTCAACGTAAGAATTTTTAAATTCACCAAAAAAGAAATATATCAAATTATATATAAAATTTTACCGCATCTTCAAAATAACTCAAAAACACACTAATCAACAAATTTATTACAGTAAATTGAAAAAAAGAAAAATAAAAAACACCCAAATTAAAATCTGACCCAAAGTCTTCCGGCTCCAAAAAAAAAAAAAATAATCCTTATATGAATAGGAAATTGTTTCAAAATTAGAAGTCTTACTTTAAAATACATTCAATTCTAATTCTCGTTTTTCTATAAATACTCTAACCAAAACCCCTCCAAACAAATGACTTTCAAATTACCTTCTTTGAAATAAAGTCAAAAACAAAAAATCAACGTACTTACCAAAAAAAAAATTAGATTAAATATTTAACTAGTCTCAATTTACCAAAAAAAAAAAAAAGCATAAAGAACCTTCACAAAATTTTTTAAACAAAACAAAATACTTCAAACATTCTACCATTAACCTCTATATTACCTTGTGATTTTACTATAATATTAGTTTGAAAAAAATTTAGAAAATTCACTCTTGCTACACAAGAATTACAAAAAGAGATTAAAATCATTAAAATAAAATTTAAGGAATTTAAACAAACTTAACAAAAATACAATAAAATTTGACAACTTCTCCTTACAAAACATGTATAAGTAAAAAAAAAATACAAAATAATGACCCAAAACTATAAAACCATAATTTAGAATCCTAAAACATCCAAAGTTTAGAAAAACTTTTAAATAATTTTATTCCTACTCTATATTAAGTTACTTTCAAAAAATATTTTGTTAAAATTATTTTAATTTTTTCAAATAATTTTAAATTTGATACAATAACCTTTTTGATACTAATACAGATTTAAATTGCATTTGTACTAATTTGATTTAAAAAAAACAATTAACAAAACATTTTTTACAGTAAACAATTTATAAAAAAAACTATTATCAACAAAATCATTGTTTTTATTTAAAACCAACATTTTTAAATTCAAATTTTTTTGATTTAGTTGAAAATTTAGTAACATTATTCATAAATCTTATAAACTATAATGATATTTTTTTTTAAAACAAAATTACAAAAATTTCGTTTTCCTTTTATGGAAGCTCAAAACTAAATCTTATAAAACTCATTCCATTTACAAAAACATAATTCATATTCTTATCCAAGCTAAACAACAACACCTCTTATATTTCAAAAAGATGTTTTTTGACAAATAATTCATAACCAATTATAAGATCTCTTGATTATAAAAAAAAAAATTATTTTCAAAATGAATTTTACTATAAACTTTCAAATACTTTTTGAAATAAAAAAAACATATAATTAATTCAATAAAAAAACAAATTTTTATAAAAGCAATATTTATTCAAATGAAGGTTGACGTAAAAAATTATTGTCCATAAGAAATTTTGGATTTAGGAACTAAAAAACTCATCTCTAAATTAAAATCATCATAGTTTTGTTTTTATGTCAACAAATTAACTAAATTAGAAATGCCTAACTCAGTCATCAATTACAAATCTCTCAACAAAATTGTCAAATACATCAAATATCTCATTCCAAACAAAAAGAGTTTGTTACAAAAGTTTCATTCTACTTCTATTTTTTTCAAAATTTGGCATGAAGTTTGGACTTTGGTAAATTCAGATAGGCCTAATCGATCATCATAAAATTACTTTTACTCTCCCATTTGGCTAATATGAGTGTAACATTATACTTTTGGGTTAAAAAATGCTCTTTTAGAATTTCAAAGAATCATAAATAAGATTTTTCAACCATTATATTATTATTTTTTAAAATTTCATTAACTAGCATTTTAAATATTTACAAATCCTTTTCTATATTACGAAACAACATGAACTTATTATCTTAATTTAAGATTTCTCTCTTCTAAACTAAAATAAAATTGCTAAAACATTGCATTATTTAAGGAATTATCACTCCAATATAAAGAGTTTTACACTTTACTAGTAAATTTTCTGATAAAATTATAGAAAAATCTCAACTTTAATGATTTTTAAGAAGTCTTAATTATATTCTAAATTTCATCCCAAAATAAATTACATTGCAAAATCCTTATATGATCATTTAAAAAAAAACCATATTTTTTGAACTTTAATCTAAGAAATTCTTTGCATTAATCTTGCAAATCCTTTAACTCTAAAAATAGTAGAAATTGATACTTCTAATTTAAAATATATAAGTATTCTCAAACAAGTCAAGCTTGATAAAGAATATATTGTACAATTTGTATATGTACATTACAAGGATTACTAAAGGAATTATTTCACCATAAAAAAAAAGAAATTTTGTCCATTATCGAGTGTATTACAAAGTTTCAAAGTGATTTATTCAATTAAAAAATTTTTTTATATATTAATTGCAAGTTTACAAAAAAAGTTTTACAAAAGGATATTCAAAATACATTTTTGTCAGGTGGCAAGATATATTTTTTGTTTTTGATTTTAAAATAGCATATATAAAAGGAGAAAACAATTTTATCTTAGATTTTCTAACTAAAAAATTTCTTCAAAATAAAACTAGAAATACTAAGGAAATCTAAAAATAAAGGTAAAGTCCCTGTACAAAACCTAGTAGAAAGCTTAAACTTTACTTCAAAACTCATGGTTTCATTCCAATAAAAAATAAAAACTACTTCAAAACCTATTATATCAGCCCTACTCATAAAAATATGGATTAAGATTAAGAAGTTTAATCTTTTAAAACCTTTACCAATCAACTTTAAGTTAAAAAATGGATAGATGTCATTTACAAAAACTCAAATGTCTTTACAACACTTCAAAGCTTATTTGCTCTATAAGAACTCTACAAGGATGATGTAAGTAAAGTTCTAAACTCAAAATTTCAAACAAATATAATCTTTACTTCCTCTTCCAAAATTGTAAAACCTTAACAAAAACAAAAACAAAAAAAAAAAAAAACCATTTGCATATTTACTTAAATCTTAATTCCAAAATATTTTTACCATTAAAGTAAGATTCTATGATAAGAATCTATTAGACATTATTTTAAAAATATTCCCTGTCGAATGGTATTTCAAACCTCAAAATCTTTCAAAACCATAACTCTACTATATCAGAATACTTGAATTTACAAAATTAATTAGATTTAAACATTTTCATACAGAAAAGACACATTCTAATCTTGCTTACTCAATCTACCATATACAAAAAAGATCTTTCATCCTCAATAATGAAGATCAAAACTCTCTAAATCTAAACAGTTCTCAGTTTCCTTCAAAACAAAATTAAACTATTACCTATCTTTTTTATACTAAAATTATCAACAAATCTAGTATAATACCTTTTCTATTATGCTTTGATATAAAAGTTAATCTTATAAAAATTTTCAACTAGTTCAAACAATAATGGAACTATTTTGGTTCCTCTTTGGATATCCTTATCCCTAAAATTAAAGACAGCTATGACTTATTCAAAACCAAACACAAAACTTTTCCAAATGAAAAAAAAAAAAAAAAACTTCCTCTTTTTTTTTTCTCCACCAACTTTTTCCTACCATGGGTATTAGTTTGGTATTTTAATTTTAAAAACAATGAAATATCCTCCATTATTACTAGAATGTTCAAAATCAAGTGGTGAAATTCATTTAAAATTCTTAACTAAAATTTGAAACCCTCTGTCCAAGAATAGCTAGAAAAGATACATCAACCATTACAAACCCAACCTTCAAACAACCTCGTTCTAACCCAAAAGTATCATGTAACTACACTCTTAGTCACAATTAAAATCGAAGAACAATATTTTGCAATAATACAATAGTTGTTGCAATTAAAGCCCTCTTCAGACCATGACTCGATAACCTAATCAGAAGCAAGTGAGCTCAATATAAACTTCCTCTAAGACTGTAAGAATAACCGCTTAGGATCTTTTTCCAAATAAAATAAAAAAAAAGAAAAGAAAAAGGAAAAGTGCTCATGAGTGTCAATTTTGTAAAAATCCAAAACAACTTTTAGTGGTTTTAGATGCTCTTAACTACCAATTACACAAAAATCCAAACAACTTTTGATAGACACCTAGACAAAGTGCTTGTGACTACTTTTGGTAGTTTCAGGCTCTCCAACAAAAGTGCTCGGTGGACACCTAAACAAAATACTTGTGACTACTTTCAATGACACCATACACCCCAACAAAAGTGCTTGAAACTACTAACTCTACAAGCCTTTATAAAAGGAGTTTTAGCTTAGATTAGAAATAATTTTTTAGAATTCCCTTGAAAACTATCTCCTTCTATGTATCTCTCTTCTAGTAATCTATTTTCCTCTCCTCTTGTAATTTGTTTTCCCCTTATCTTGTAATTTTTTTTCCTCTTCCTTTTTAATATAGTTATCCCTTTCATCTGAAATAAAATTTCTAATTTGTTTGTTGTTTATTAGTTGTTGCTTAAATCGGTATTAAAGCAAATTTGATCATTTTCTTGTTTTAAATCATCAAGTATTTTTTACATTTATTATTCATATTTATGCATTATTACATTAGCATAACACATTAACCCAATACAAATTTAACAACTCTTTCATTTATGAATGGAATATTAATAATATATCAAAATATAATATCCTTAATCTATTACAACAAATGACTAAGGCAGCTAATATTTACAAAACCCATAATATATTTTAGACCAAACTATTATTGAATTCTTAATAGTAGGATTTTTAGGACAATTAAAAGATAGTGGTATTAACATATTACCAGTGACTAGTAAGACCAAATACTTCAAGCTATCTAAACCACATAAAATGATGTACTCATTCTTGATAGTTTAGTTAATACTATAAAAGAGGTAATTGTTTGTCTTATATTAACCATTTTCCTCTATTTCATTGGAGATTCCTTAAACTTTAGATATAAAAATACTGAGTTACTTAGTAACTTCAAGTGCAAAAAACTTAATGAATTTCAAAATTACAAACACACTTTACTTACCAAAATTATATTTAGAGAAAATTCAAATTGTTTTAGAAAAAAAAAAATCTTACAAGACTTCTAATACTATTGAAAGAAAAAAAAAAAGACAAGCATTAGGAACCACCTACAAAAAACCTCATTTCTTATGATCGATTGACATATAGAAAACTGATCAGCTATACATAGTAGGAAGGATTTAAAATCTGTCAAGATTTCAAACTCCAAAAGCACATCAAATGGGAACTAAAGCAATATCCTTTTGAAACTAAAACCCACTACTAACAATTCAACCTAGGTATTCCAAGACTTATCAAACCAAACAAAAAGAAATATACCAAGCTATATACAAAATTTTACCGCACCTTCAAAAAAGCCCATAAACACAACAATCAACAAACATATTACAGTAAACAAAAAAAAAAACCAAAACACTCAAATCAAAATTTGACTTGAAGCCTTTCACCTCCAAAAAACCCTTACAAGATATCACTTGCTATAAATATAGCAAAAAAGGACATATAGCCAAATACAACAAAATTAGTTATAGAATACAAAAACTACAACTAGAACAAGAAACTGTTTCAAAACTAGAAACCCTAGTCTAAAACGCATCCAATTCTGATTATAGTTCTCCCTATGAATACTCTAACGAAGAACCCCTCTAGATAAATGACTTTCAAACTACCTTTTCTAAAACAAAGTAAGAAACCAAAAAAATTAACATACTTATAAAAAATTAGTAAACCTTCCTAGACCTTATTAAATATATTATTTACCTTAATTTACAAAAAAAAATACTTAAAAAAACCTTCTCAAAACTTTTCAAATAAAACAAAATACCTTAAACACTCTATAATTAACCTATATACTACCTTATGACCTTAACACAATATTAGCAAAGAAAAATCCCAAAAAATCCACTCCCTCTATACAAGAATTACAAATAAAGATCAAAATCATTAAAACAAAGCTTAAGGAACTTAAATAAAGTCAGCAAAAAGATAACAAAGACAACTCCTCTTTACAAAACATTTAGAGGCAAAAAAAAAAAAAAACACAAGATATAGACCCAGAACTAGAAAACCAAAATCTAAAATCCTAAGACATCTAAAGCCTTAAAAAAGAATTCAAATGATTTTTTTTTTTTAACTCCAAAACAAGTTATTTCCAAAAAATATTTTATTAAAATTACTTTAGTTTTTTCGAATGATTTTAAACTTGATACAATAACTTTTTTTAACACCAGTGTAGATCTAAACTGCATCAAGTAGGAAATTTTACCAACCCAATTTCAAGAAAAAATTAATGAAAGACTTTCGACAACAAATAATTCAAAAATGAATATTACCAACAAAACTATTACTTTTATTCAAAATCAACATTTTTAAATTTGAAGTTCTTTTATTTTAGTTGAAAATATATATCATATGGTGATTTTAAGAATACCTTTAATAAATCTTATAACTAACAATTATGATGGTATTTATTTCAAAACAAAATCACAAAAAAAGCCCTAGAAACCAAAAAACTAAACTTTATAAAAGCTCATTTTATTTACAAAAACAGAATTCATACGATTATCCAAGCTAAACCTTTTGTTTACAAATAAATCTTTCTTTACAAAAAATCTAGAACCAATTACAAGATCCTTTGATTATAAAGAAATTTTCTATTTTCAAACAACATCTTTAATGAATTTTGCTTTGAACTTTCAAATGCTTTCTAAAATAGAAAACAATACATAGTTAATTTACCTTATAAATTAGATTTCAATAAAAAACAAATTCCTACAAAAGTAAGACTTATTCAAATTAATGCTGACTTAGAAAATTACTGTTGATAAGAAATTTATGATCTATAAACCAAAAAGCTTATCTTTAAATCAAGATCACCATGGTCCTATACTACTTTTTATATCAATAAATCAACTAAATTAGAATGAGGAATGTCTAGCTTAATCATCAATTACAAACCTCTTAACAAAGTCACCAAATGGATCAAATATCTCGTCTTAAACAAAATGGATTTAAATAAAAGATTCATTCGACTTTTATTTTCTCAAAATTTAACATGAAATTTGGATTATAACAAATTCAAATAGACTCAAAAGACCATTAGAAAACTGCCTAAAACAAATTCAACACCTACCGAGTTCTCCACCCAATAATATAGGGTTCAAACAAACTCTAAATTACTAATATGTCGCTTCTTGCAACAAACTATATTTACTTTCATCTACCTTAAAATAATGCCTCAGATATTTACAATATGATGTGAAGTTTTGAAAACTAATTGAAATTTTTTTTTTTTTTGTGTGTGTGGGAGAGTATTGCCTTTTTAATGCATTAATAATCTGATCAACTAGATCTAATGGAGCAACTCCATCGGAGATGTACCTGGTTAAAAAAAAAGAAAATTGAAGTGTGACTTTAGAAAAACAAGTGTTAAAGATTTTCTCCCCTAACTTTCGGGTAACAAGATTACCCTTCGTCACGTTATTAAATAGCAGAGTAACCAACAAAGAAGAGATCCCTACACACTTTTTTAACACAATAATTATAATTTTTTTTCATAAAAATAAAAGTTTTTTTTGTGAATAATAATATTTTATAATTTTAAAAAAAAAATTGTTATATTTAACTATCAATACTTTAGATCTAAAATGTAACATCATCTAATATGACAATACTTTTACAAAAATTTCAAATACAAAAATTTCAAAAATTAAGATTTGTTTATCATACCAGTGATTACTATAATCATCTAAATGCTCCAATGGTGACACTATCAATTAAAGTATATCTTTCATCAAATCATCATGACAAAGAATGCGTGGAAGTGTTATCCTTGTAATCTCATTAAAGTATAAAGCAACTGCAACTTTAATCTCAATATTGGGATGTCAAAAGAGTTGATTATCAGTCAATGCTTTCTTCAATGGATGCAGTGCAATTGGTTTCATACATGACTACTCTACTCTTGACAAGCAATGTTTAACTTGGTCGAGTTTCTAGATATATGCAGGAGGGCTTTGAAGAATAAGCCTAGCGTACGAAATATGATTTTCCAACGAATAAGCCATTTTTCTCATTTTTTTCACTTTTTTCTTTCTGTTTTGTTTTTCAAGAAAAGACTAAAACATGACGAAATGACTTTTTTTTTTTTTCGAATTTATTTTTTACCTTTGTTTTTTTATAAATGCAAAATAAATTTAACAAAAAACCAAAAGAAACGGAACGTCGTTGATGGCATAATAGATGGGTGGTGGAGTAGCAGAGCGGCCACAGTTCAATGACATTTAGCGACCTTTTGGTTGCCTTTAGATGACTGTCCGATGTGCGTGGGTCCTAGATTTGCATAGATCGCCACCCAGCAGTTCTGGTCAAGTGGGTCATGTGCGGTGACTGCGACGACGGTCGATGGCCGACAGCCGGCGGCGGCAGTCCAGCAAGGAACAGAAGGCAATCGTGATAGAAAACAAAGAATTTAACGTTTTTTTTTTCGTTTGTTTTTTTGTGATTTTGGAGGCTTTTTGTGATTTTTTGGAATACAATTTCGGTTTGACGATGACAAGGTGGAAACAGGATCTGGATGCTTTAGGTGTGAAATTTTTAATCTATATTTGCTCTGATACTAAATTAACGTAAGACAAAGAATAAAATTAAAGAACAACGCAAGAATATATTTGAAAATAAATTTAATATGTAATATAAATTTTAAGATTTATAATAAATTTATTTTTAAAATAAAATAAAATTATTTTTATATAAAGATAATTTAAAAAATTAAATAAAATAATAAGATTTATTATGAAAGAAATTTAATAGAAAATGAGAAAATATTTATGTTAAATAATAAAATATTTTCAAATAATAAAAATATTTAATTTAATAAAATTTAAAATATATAAAAAATAAATTATTAAATAAAAAAATATTTCTTTCTTTATTTTTCATTCCAAGCAGTATGGGCTATATGTACCTAACACTCCGAGGCCAGCTCCATGCACCAACTTGCTACGAATATACATGGCGGTCGCCTGATTTTGGAGAAACTGTGTAGCTCATTTTCTAGGAAAGTCTTCTAAAAATGTACAAGATGAGCTAATATGGCCAAATGATTTGGCACCTTCCCTCGTTTCATTGTTGAACTAGGATATATGTAATGCTGGTGCTTAATGAAATCGTCTTGTTTCTATCTAAAATTTAAAAGAAGAAAGGACAATAAACCTTATGATCCAATAAACATACAATACTCTTGTATATTATTTCAGCCTTAACTAGGTGATCGATGGAAACTTAACAATTTACAAACTTTCTAAAGTATATTATTTCAGGATTATATAGCAATAATTGTTTAATTTTAAAACACCTTAAATATTTAATATAATTTTTTCAGTGGAATTTGCTTACATGTCAGGAGTTGTAACTGACAGTTTGTTCATTCTCTTGCTGGAAATAACTAGTTTCACACCATATTAAGGTACCTTGAAATTGCTCCGAATAAGCTACAACTGTTTTGAGGAATTTTTGATTTGTAATAAATGTTTTTTCAAGACGTTTTTGTCTTTTTTGGTTGACAAGGAAAATTGTTTTGTCATAATTTTGAAAATGATGATAAAAAGTATCAAGGAAGAAGAAAATTTAGTTGTGGTTAATTTCATTGATCTCAGTTAAGATAAATGTTAGGTTTCACCCAGAGATACACTTATGTGCTTTGAATATTCCAAAGCCAACTCCCCCTTTACTTTTTTATATACTTATATTTCACTTAGGTTAACAAAATTTTTTGTTGACTTTTTAAGTGATTCCAATTGGTTAATGAGGCCATTGAGATCATCAATATAATCTAGTAATTTTAAAGATAAATTTTCGTCTTCTTGTTTCAAACAAAAACTAAAAAATGGTGTTGATAAAGTTTTAAAAACTTCTTTAGTAGTTATGAGGTTTTTCATGGAATTTTTATCTATAACTATTAGGTTTTGTGTAATAAGCATTCTAACTATTTTTTAACAAACTAGAGTGTTTATATAAAATGTGGATCTTATATATTTCTTACATACCCTCAAAGTTTTTTGTAAATCATAATATCCTTTGTATGTTACATCAAGATGCAAAGAATTTGGTTTTGAACTTTGGAAAATACAATGACAATTCCTAGTAATGCACTCTTGAAAATACAATAATAATTGTAAATAAAATTTTGAATTTTTTTTAAAAAATATTTTATCAATACATTCATGACATGCAAAAAATCAAATGTTTTTTCTTCTTGATATTACTAGTCAAATTTCAATTTTCTATTTTGCATATGTCTAAATTAAAAATTGGTTTTTGAAAAAAATGATTTTAAATGGAATCCTTTAATATTTATGAAATTTTCCATATCCTTGCAAAACAAATTAAAACTTGTTAGTTAAGACAATACATTATTTAAAATTTGAAATATTGTTTTCGTAATTTTTTTTTTGAATAGTTAGAATAAAACTTATTTTTAGGGTTTTTTGAAAATTTTTAAGGAAAATTTTATAAATAGTCTCATGATTTTTATGGAAAAATCTTTTTTATAATAGAAATTTTAATTCATATTGGTAAGATCATACTAACTGTAACTAGAATAGGTGTTGAATTTGTATTATTTTAATGTATTTAGTTTGTTTTCAAAGTCAAGATTTGGAATTGTGAGTTCAAGTATGAGTTTTGGCTAGAAACTATGATTGATCTGGGGTTTGGAAACTTGTAAATGAGATTTGGAAAGTTGTTCTTTTTCTGATCGAGAAGAATATTGGTATAGTTTATTTCCCAATATGTTGATTTTTTTTTTTTTTGTAGAAGAAGAGGATGATTTTGAGGTTAGTTTGTTTTTGATTTTTTGAATGAAGGGGTCTCTTATTTTTTTGAGTGTTTTGAGTTTAAAAGTTTGATATGGTTTAAAGGAAAGATGTTTGACTTTGTTGGGTTCAGGTTTAGAAATGGTCTTTTGAATGATAGTTTGCTGAATTTGATTTTATATACAATTTAATTGAATTTCTACGATATAAAGATGGCTATTAGGGAAATTTTTTTATTGGATAATCATTTTGGAAAGTTTCTTAGGAGGATTAGATTTATAAAGAATTTTGTAAAGGACTAGTTCAACATAATTTTATTGATGGACTATCTTAACTTGTATAAAAAGTAGATATTCTAACTTTATGACATGATCATATAAAGTATTTCATTGTTTGGTTTTGCTATGAGAAGTAATAGGATTTGTAAATTTTTTGAAAAGCTAAGAATAACACATTTGGGGTGCATACTTTACAAACCAATCAAAAAACAATACATATACTTTAGGAACGAAAAAAAAAATGTATAGTAATCATTTTGGATTTCTTGTTTTTATGAAAAAAATATTTGAAAAAATAATTTCTTTTTACATTGCTATACAGTGTATAAAAATTATCATGCAAAAATTTTTAACTAAGTTTAAAATCCTTTTATAAAACATTTAATTCATTTGTAATGTTTTTTGTTATTACAGATAGAATGAGTGATGTAAGAGATGATTGTTCTTATATATATCTATATATATTATCAAAGTTAAAAGAAAGTAATTATGAATAATTCTTTGAATAAAAAAATATCTATATAATAGTTATTTTTTTCATTTTATGATTTTTTACTAGATTTTCGTAATTTGTAATATTTGATATTAATTTAATAATTAATTTATAATTTCTTGTAATATTTTAATAGAATTAACATATCATATATATATATATATATATATATATATTATAACTTTGATATACTAATAATTCAAATATTACAATTCCAAAAAGAAAAAAGAATTTTAGTCAAATACAATTAATTATTATCAAAAATTTTACAAAATCGACAATTATAATTAGAAATTTAAATTCACTTCACTACTTAATTTTTAATTTCATTTAATCATTTTAACTCAACTTTGTTAATTTTCAAATAACAATATTTAATAAGAAAAACTTAATCAAGTAAAATATTATTTATCTAATTAGTTATTATCAAATTAGTATAATATAATGAAATAAAAAAACATAAATTGTAAAAAAATTTGGCATTGTGTATTATTTATATTTTTGTTTTAGACATGATTATTTATATTGTTAAATAATATTAAATTAAATTAAATAATTAAAAAATAATAATTTGAATATTAATAAATTATGTCTAAAACTTACACAACATTTAGACTTTATGCTAATATATATATATATATTGTTGGAATCGAGAAAATTTCAATTATTTTCCTTTAGTCACATCATCAATTGTGTTTAAATTGTAGTTGCTCCCAAACTAGCAAATTAAGGAAAATAAGAGAGAAAAAGAAGACAAGGAAAGTAAGTATTGCCAAATAAAATTATACATGGATTTTTCTTTTCTATTTTTTTAAAAATAAAATATGAATTAATATTCATAATTTTGGCTACTTTTTTTTTAATTTTATTATATGATGAGTTTCTCTTTAATTCTAAAAATATCAATAATTTGATTTAAATTTTAGAAATATCAATAAATTTATTTTTTAAAATACTCTTACATTAATTAGAATAATGATTATAGTTAAAAATGTAAATTTAATTAACTATTCAATTTTAATTTCATTCCATTCTTTTAATACAATCTTAAATTTAAAAACTCATAAATTAATAAAGGTACTAATCATTATTAATAATCAAATAAATTTTAATCTTATTTAATTAATGTTTTCAAATTTAAATTAGAAGTAGATTAATTTAATTCATTGTTATTAGAAGTATATCTAAAACTTGCACTAAATGTAATGTATATGTATACAGGTGCCTAGTCAATCTTACAATTTTTGGAACACTACTCATTAGCCCTAAGGGTACGGGGAGAAATTATTCCAGTCCTGTTATATGTAATGCATGATTCCTAGTCTCCTATTGCTTGAAATCACATTAATGGCATTGAATGTGATGCGATTTTCCCTAGCTAGTTTTCTGAATATATAGTGACACGCAATTCGTTTGAGAGAAAAAAAAAAAAAAAGGGACTAAAGAGAAGAAGAAAATGGACGGGGGATAGGGACATCACTTCTACCATATTGCTAATTTCAATTTCGTTGGAAAGAGTGGCAATGCATGAGGGTGAATATTAATCATGAAAATTGAAAATTTTGATTAATGGGAAGAGTGAATTAAGGGTGAATTTTCTCTCACTTTCCCATTAATAAGGGAAGATTTCTATTTGAACTACTTAATTAAGATTGATTCGAGCATTTTTCATAATTAAGAAAAAAGTGAATTGTTAAAATATTAAAAGTGAAAATTATAAGAATATGCCAACACTCCATAAACATAAGAATACATTGGATTTCAATTATCAATTGTAATAAATATAAAATTATTGTCATCTCATTATTTTTTGAAAATTATTTTTGAAGAAAATATTTTCTTATTTTTTTGGTTTTTGTTTTGTGAAAAATATAAAATCAATGAAAAATATGTTCATTTTTTATAAAATATTTTAAAGAAGTGGTAAAAATATTTTTTTAAAATCAACAACAAAAATCTTTCCCAAACCCATAACAAAAATCTCTTTAAAACCAATAATAGAAGAATAGTCACTCATTTTTTATCCTCTTCCTAAAGCACTCTCTTGTACCATTTGATTTTTCTCTTACTTTACAAATAAGGATAAGTAAGGATTAATATTTATCTTTTACTGTCATATTTTTTACAAATTTAATTTATTTTCTCTCTTCTAATTTCTATTTTCTTCTCCTGTACATCTATACTTTTATATTTCTTGTAATTTTTCTTTAAATACTCTCACCTCACTTCTTTACTAATAATTAAAATATATTACTATAAGAATCATGACCTCAACTATTAGTTTTGTCTCTACATGCATATCACATGTAAGAGAAAAAAGAGAGTAATGTAATATTGTCTTTTTTTTTTCAAATTTATAATTTTCTAAATATATAAACTAAATACAAAGAAATACTTCTCATCAAATTTCAGTATTTTAACTAAATATTAGAAAAAAAAATTAAAAATATTTTTTTATAAAATAATTTACACAAAAAAATATTTTTTTAGTAAACAAATAGAGATTAAGATTCGACTATGAACATGAGAAAATTAAGAAGAAATTTTATTTTAATGTTTTAAATATAATATATTAAATATAAAATTATCAATCATGCTCTTAGCCCGATTGACTGTAGAAACAAAATTATTTAGCTTCAAACCCGCCAAACTGTGTCAAATTCCTATAAAATCGTGAGTTTTAGTTTTGATGTACTAAAAAGGATTACAAAGTAGGCGTTGATTTGTCCTATAATCCCCTCACTCTTAGCCTTTTAACAATTTTTTTTTTTTTAACCTACAGAGCGGAAGAGCAAGAGAGAATGAAACAAGGATTGCAAATTCTTACTAGAAAATACCGGATCATAATAACCAGTTTATTCTTTACTTGTAAACTAAACTCTACATAGGAGTAATGAAATAATAAAAACAAGAAAGTATTTAAATTTAAAAAAAAAAAAGAAAAGAAAAACAAAAACAAAAAGAAAAGAAAGCATAAATAGCCGATCAGGAATAGAACGAATACCGAACCCGAAATGAGGTCCCGGACATTGGCAGTCTCGCGTGGTTGGTAGGTCTTAACAATGGACATGGACACGCCACGTCAAAGCTTCCCTCTCCCCTTTGAAACAGAGGTAGATGAAATGACTGCTACGTCCCAAGCAACCCCATACTTACCCTGTTCCATTAATTGTTCCGGATCACAAAATCTATATATACCTGTAACACATACATTGTAACTTAACAAGAACAGATCATTTATACATATAAAAATAAATTTGGGTGCTGTTTGTCTATAAAATTTGATCTTAAAGCAATTAATATTGCAATGGAGATCGAGAGAGTTCAAGCCATTGCTTGCAGGGCTTTATCATCCGACACCATACCTGCCGAGTTCATTAGGCCAGAGAAGGAGCAGCCAGCCTTAACAACATTTCAAGGGCCGGTTCCTGAGATACCCACCATTGACCTGGGTGGTGTTGGTGACGATGAACAGCCGGAACGAAAGGATGCCATAGTGCGTGCCATCGCGGATGCTTGCAGAGAGTGGGGGTTATTCCAGGTGGTCAACCATGGGATTCCAGATGAGGTCATTGCCAGGTTGCAGGCCGCTGGTAAAGAGTTTTTTGAGCTGTCCCAGGAAGAGAAGGAGGTCTATGCCAAGCCTCCTGATGCAAAGGACGTGGAAGGATACGGAACCAAATTGCAGAAGGATCCTGATGGAAAGAAAGCCTGGGTTGATCACCTTTTCCATAGGATTTGGCCTCTTTCCCGCGTCAATCACCGTTTCTGGCCACACAACCCTCCTTCCTACAGGTTTCTTTCGATATTTAATTTAAAGGCCAATTTCATTGCTTTGCCTTTCACGAACCCCCCCCTCTTTCCATCTCTCTTTTTTTGCTTTTTGTGCTTTTTTTCGATCCATCTATTAATCTGCACTGGCAAAATCATTTGTCACCGTAGGTATATTAAAACTGTGTTTCTCGTATATGTAACGCGGAGAAACTTTTTCTTCTTGACCGTTTCCCTTTCCCATTCAGAGTATGTATAATTTCGCTTTGGTGAAGCACAGAGATCTTATATAATTCAGATAATCTCTAATTAAAATTTTATATCCATCTAAAAACTCAAAATAGTAATTAATGAAATTTAGAGATGTCATAAAAATATAGATATTTGTTATATTTATTTATTTATTTACTTATTTATTATTATTATTTTTTTTTTTTGGGTACTTATCGACCCATAGTTGTCCTATACTATACTAGCGCATCGATATCATCATGAGAATGTACCGACTGGCATAGTAATTGGTATCCTTCCTTCCCTTTGGAAACATTTGTCCTAACCTACACGCCATTGTGTTATGTGTTAATATATATGCGCGAATAGAGAGGCGAACGAGGAGTATGCGAAGCACATCAAACAAGTGGCGGACAAACTGATGGCGTACGTGTCTCTGGGATTGGGCCTGGAAGCTCATGTGCTCAAGGAAGCTCTGGGGGGCCAAGATGTGGAGTACTTGCTCAAAATCAACTATTACCCACCGTGTCCTCGGCCTGATTTGACGCTTGGTGTGGTTGCTCATACGGACTTCTCCTCCCTGACCATTCTGGTGCCCAATGAGGTCCCAGGATTGCAGGTGTTCAAGGATGGCCGTTGGATCGATGCTAAGTACATTCCCAATGCCCTCATCGTTCACATTGGTGATCAAATTGAGGTCCCTTTCGTTTATTTCATCCCCCCCCCCTCTCTCTCTCTCTCTCTCTCATTTCTTACTGTTGTTTACTTGTTTTCTTTTTTTCCTTCTAATTATTCGCTTATTTACTTAATCAGTCTTAAACATAGCTCCAGAGTATGCACAGCTTTCAGGGAGAGAGAGCGAATTTATGTGTTAGATTAGGTGGGTGGGAGGGTTGGCCACGTACGTGATGTGAAAACCAAGTTGTCATTCCCGAGACAACATAAAGATTCTGAATCTCATTTTTAAAATTCGATAGAAAGAAAAGAAATAAATAACTAGCTAAATTTGCTCTTGGATTTTTGCCTCATAAAGCAGTTTGAGCAATTAAAATTGGAATTTTGAACTCTTCGCCGGCTAAGATTTTACATTAAGCTTACAATTGCATTCTTTTACTAAATGCCTATTGCTTTTCTGTTTAGTAAAAAAGTCATAGATGTTTAAATAGCTAGCAAAAAGCAAAAAGTTTACGCTTTTAATCCCCGAAACTTGCAACTGTAAAACAGCTGCCGTTGGTTGACGGGCAAAGGTTTAAAACCTCTTTTATGACTCCGTTTGTTGTATTTGGCGTGAGAGGACAAGGACAGGCATCAATTAAGACTTTGGTTGACTATTAATTAAGCCAAGCGTAGTCTAATTTATATATAATTAACCGTTTTGTTAATTCTTCTTAGTAAATATAATAGAACTTAACATAGTCTAGGGAGACAGCATTTATAGAAATTCATGGAGTTAGTTTGGTGAATTTATTATGATTGCGATGGGGTGCAGCTTGCGAACGACAGTTCCCAGTGACTTATAAATATTCATCTCCCATTTCATTTTTCGTCTTTTCCACGGCAACGTCTACCATCTTCTGGATCTCTCTCAATTATTCTCAAATCTCTCTGATTGCAATATGTACTAGTTGAACTTGAATTATTGGCCCACGTGGAATGACTTGCCTGCAGGTCCTCACCAACGGCAAATACAGGAGCGTGCTGCACCGAACCACGGTGGCCAAAGAGAAGGCGAGGATGTCGTGGCCAGTTTTCTTGGAACCGCCGGCGGAGTTCGTGGTGGGCCCTCTTCCCCAGCTCGTAAACCAGGACAATCCCCCGAGGTACAGGGCCAAGAAATTCAAGGACTACGCCTACTGCAAACTCAACAAGCTCCCCCAGTAGAAATTCTCCCCCACCTGCCTTCAATCGCTACCTATTAATATGTGTATTTTATATTAGGGCTTCTTAATCATGGGGTTCGAGAGACTGACTCGGCTGCGCTTATTCTGATCGGAGCGGCTTGCCTGCTGCGCTTATCATTTTCATTTATTTCCCACTCATAGGGCTGTCTCGTTCAACTTCCACTGAATGTTGCAGCGTTCTATCTATCTACCTACCTATATTATAATAATAATAATAATCTACTTTTGGACTGCCTTATTGATCGCCAGCAGATAATAAACTGCTTTCTTTTCCGCCCCTTCCCCCCCTCTTTTATTTTAAAAAAAGGACCACGAAAGAAAAAACAAAAGAAAAAGAAAATTTTACCATACTCTAATTTAAATGATTGACATAATGTATATTAAAAAACATGAATCTATCTTATTCAACCGTATAGACCGAAGTATGAGGAAATGACATGTGACTAGTTAAAAACAAAAAAAAATCCAGCTAATTTTACTAGTTATTACAATATGCTACACCGGGCACCCACCCGAACAAATAATTCATTTCTTAAATAAACATATTATTATTAAATATTAATTTTAGATATTTAAATTTAATATATTTATATAAATAATATACTTAAATTCATATAAATAAAAATTATTAATACATATAAACAATTTACTAATAATTTATTTCTCTTTCTTAATTTTTATTATAATAATATATCTTTAAATAAAATTTTTATATATGTTAAGAAAAAAACAAATTATATATATAACTTAAATTAACTATATTCATTAATATATAAATTATATTTAAAATTATAATTTTTAATCATATAATAATATATAAAATATTTTTTTTACTAATTAGACTATATTATAATAGAATTTTTAATAAAAATATTATTCAAAAATATTCTAATTATATCAACTGAAAAATTCAAACAAAAACAATAAACAAATCAATCGACCACTCGTAAGACTAAGAGAGGCCAAAAAGAAGCGAAAAAGAATGCAAAGCCCATTAATTAATTAATAGAATGAAGCGGATCTTAAGTCTCTTACATAATAGTAGATTTTTTAATAAATTTATTATGTTAATTTTTTAAATATTAAAATTAAATATATTGATATAAATAATATTATAAATAATATATCTGAATTTATATAAACTAAAACTGTTGATGTGTTTGAAAAACTTACCTTAATTTGATAACTAATTTCTCCTCTTAACTTTTACTATTAATATACACTTTTAGATAAAATTTCATAAGTATTAGGAAAATCAATTATAGATATATATATATATATATAACTTCATAATTTAAATTAGACATATTCATTTGTGTCTAAATACTTCTTAATAACATAATAATGCATAAAATTATTTTTTATTAATTATGTCACAATATAATTGAGAATATTTTAACCTTATTAATTAAAAAATTCTAACATTCTCTTACTTGATTTGATTAAAATCTATTATATTAATCATTATACGTAAATAATAATAATAAATAATCTTTCACAACTCTATCATAATATAGTAAACTATTTAATATTAGTTATAGCGGTTATACCTTATTTATTTGGAATATTACCTTCTATGCACTACAATACTTATACACAAATCTTATAAAGTATATATATGAAATATAATTTTATAATAATTTGCATTTTCTTATTAACTTTAAAATAATAATGTGTATCCAATTATAAAGATAACAAAAAATATATAATATATGTTAAAAACACATTAGTGAACCTAAAGTGTTATCAATTATAATTAGTACAACTAAGGTTCATTCTAATAATATATTTTCTACACAACATTGATTATGAACTTTTATATTGATCAATTATCATGAGATTAATTAGTATTTTATAAATACTTTTTATTTTTAAATCTTCTCTTTAATGACAAAATACTTCAATTTTCATTAAATTTAGTACCCTTTAATTATTTATCACCCTTAAAGAATAACATTTACATAGAATTATCACAAAATTTTAGTAGTTTAGTAATGGTTTTGATAATCTCAAATCCTGAAATATTGTTTCATACTTATAATGCATAAATTATAATTTTAAATTATACCATGAACTCTTCTTTTATAATGAATAACGTAATGATAAATAATTTTTTATTATTTTACAATATTTCTCTTTCTTATAATAAGAATAAAATACAAAACCCATTAATTAATTAATAGCATGAAGTAGATCCTAGGTTTTAGACATAATATTAGATTTTTTTAATAAATTTATCACATTAATTTTTTAAATTTTAAAACTAAATATATTCGTGCAAATAATATTGTAAGTAATATACATAAATTTACAGAAACTAATACTATAGATATGCCTAAAGAACTTATCTTAGCATGATAATCAATTTCTCCTTTTGACTTTTATTATAATCACAAAATTTTAGATGAAATTTTTGTATGTGTTAAAAAAGCCAAATATTGATATTTGGTGATAAATTTAAATGTATTTGACTTTTAGCATTCTAGTTATGAAATTGATATTTGGTTTAATAAAGATTAACAAATACATCAAGTTATCAAAATTAAAGGTATATGAAATTGATTCAATTTCCTTACATTTCACATCATTATGAGAATATTACATGAGATTGAATTTGTAACTTTTTTATATGAAAATAATCCAAGTGAACACTTATTCATATTAAATTTATCTAAAATTTTTTTGATATAGTTATTTTGAAACAATACTTATTCATTGTGAATGGTTACAACATATTTTTATTCTTCTCATATAGAATATTTCTCTTATATCTTACATTATATAATTCTTTAATTTTATATAATATATTTAAAACATTAATAGTAAATAATATATTATCAATATACAGGACTACAGAATAAACTTATTCTCACTGATCTTTTGGTATATACACCAATTAATGGTATTTTTTCTTAAATCTAAAAAATGTCATGATATCATTGAATTTAATATATCATTATAGAGAAACTTGTTTTAATCCATATATTAACTTGTTTAATCTACAAATTATTTAATCTATAAATTATTTAATCTTTTCTTTATATAAAAAACTTTCAAGTTGATTCATGTAAACTTTCTCTTTAAGATTTTCATTAAGAAAAGCAATTTTTACATTCATCTAATGTAACTCTGAGTCATATAATCCCTTCAATACCATAATCAGATTTAATACTTTTCTAGTTATGAAAATAAAACTATATCTTTATCAATTTCAATGTTAAAAATTTGACTTTTACAAATAAACTACATAATCATCCAAAATAGTTAATTTCTTTTCTCTTTGAGATTGTTTAATACTATCCTTCATGATTTATTTATATTAGTTAGTTATTTTAGGGAGTATCTCTTTATCCAAATATCCTTCACTTTTTAAAACAATATTCAACCTTTTAAGGGATGACTAAATTGCTATGGTTAAAGAAATATTTAGTCTAATTTGTTTTGTATCTATATTTTGAAATTTATTACTACTACTAACTTTATTATTCTCAATAGATTTTATATTATTAGTTTTTATGATTCTTGAACTACAGTTTTATACCCTTTAGACTTTTCTAATTAACTAATAAAGTAACCACTAATGTTTCGAGAGTATAATTTTTTTTTTTTTCATATGGATTCTTGTTTCCACTAAGTAACTCCAAACATATAGGTGCCTTAAATTTGGTTTCTTTCCTATCTATAGTTTAATAGGAGTACTTTGAACTACCTTACTAGAAATCTTATTTAACAAATAATTTGTGGTTTTAAGTGCATACATCCATAATTATTTGGGTAAGGACAAGTTACTTATCATGCTCCTAACTATATTTTTAATATCTAATTACACCTTTTTACCATACCTTTTGCTAAGATTTACCTAACACTATTTATTTTGTACTCATGTTATAATTTTTGAAAAAATTTACAAATAAAATTGGACATTTATTCATTTTAATTTCTATAATATTCATCACCTTAATTAAATCTTATATTTTTCACTTTTTTTTAATTGCTTCTAACTTTTTTTTTTATGTACCTTAAAGATATCTAATAATTAGACTTTCTTAAAGTAAATAGGTATAATTATCATGTGAAAAAACACCTATAAAGGTAATAAAATAGAATTTTTCATTAAGGGGTAAAGTGTTAAAAAGTCAATGAATACCAATATATATAATTTTAAGAAACTAAGTGCTTATTATGACTTTTTTCATCTTCTATTTAGTTCACTTACACTTAATGAAATTCATACATATTCTAAAATTAACAAAATCTATATTTAAAATAATCTTATTATTGAACAATCTTACTAATTTTTCATTTATATTACAAGTATACAAAATTTTCATTCATTGTGTTACACTTAGTTCCAAAAGTATGATGCATATTATATAAGAATTTTACAAAAGTATTATCCAATTTTAGTCTATGTAAACTATCATTAAGAATATATGAACCAATAATGAGTATATTTCTATATAAATTAAAATATTTAAATCGTAATAAGTCCCTTGCATCATACTAGATACATAAGTAGTAACATTACAATTAAGCCACTAAGTATTATAAAAAATATTAATTAAATTTGATTTGTAACATACTAAGGTATTAATTAAAATAATTTCTTTATAAAACCAATGACTTCAAGCAACATTTTGTTTTATTAACAATCATAAATTAGATATATATGTTCTTAATCATACATATAAAATATTTAGATTTCAAAGTCTTATGCTCTAATATCACTTATTATATTTTTTAATAAATTTATTATTATAAATATTAATTTTTCAGATATTGAAATTAAATATATTCATGTAAATAATATTATAAATAATATATTTAAATTGACAAAAATCAAAACTATTGATAAAAAGCTTGTTAAGTCTATAAGAGTTTAGTTCTTTCTCTACCCTTTAACATTAAAACAAAGCCTTACAGAATACAAATTATGGTTAAACTATAAAAGAACATTTTGTATTCTTTCCATCATTAAGGAAGGGCTTAAGGGAGAGAAATCACACTTTATTAATTTTCCATATAAAAAATTCTTTAAGTTCTACATAAATTAAAGTATGCTCACTTCTTAATTATATGAAAAGTATAAAATTCTAAAATCCATTATTAGAGTCTTTTATGCCTAATTGTTCATGCATAAAAATAATATAATTATATCTTACATTTGGTATCAGAGTAATGATTTAACAACCCATGTTTTTTCATTAAAAGTTTTTGATTACTTTTTATGTTTGGATATTTTTATTATGATTGGAAATATAAAAAATATAAATTTTGATTGGTTTATAGAAAAGACTTCAAATTTAAAGTTAGTCGAAGTACATGGCTAAGGAATTATGTAATTTGTGTGATGTATGGTAATCATAAAGTTTAATGGCTTGAGGAATAGTAATTTTATACAAGTGGCCATATAAAGTTAAAGAAAAGGCTAATGTCTAAGGGGCTTTTATTATGATTTATTGTGACTTAAAAAATAAAGAGTTAAATGAAGACTAAGAGGCAAAAGTTAGCACCTTTATGTTGGTTAATGGAAGCTACAATAATATAATAATGGTAGATGTGTTGAGTCTCACAACATATAAAGGGAAAGTATTTAAGAAGTTTCTTTTACCATTGGAACTCTACTAAGGGTTGGGTTTGTTATAATCAGGCAGGAAAGAACATTATAAAGAAATGGAAGAGAATCTAAGTAAAACATAAAGAAAATAGGTGAAGAAAAGAATGGAAGAGAAAAGAGAAGGAAATTAGGAAAAGGTAAACTGTAAATTAATTAACAATAACAACCTAACTAGCACAATTATGAATTATAATAGAATCTTAATAATTGCGCTCACCTAAGCCAAGCCTTGTCCTCAAGGCTTGAAGTTTAGACACTAAGAAGAAATGAAACTTTAATCTTCCTAAGTAGTTTTATCCTTTAATAAATTGGACTAATGAATAAGTGTATGGGTTGTGGCCTAATTATTCCTTTTTATGCAATGTTTGTCTAAGATTTCTAATGGCTTAAATAGCAATTAACCATCAGGCCTTATAAAAGGTACTTTTGACATGACTTGATCCTTACATCCTATACATTACTTGATAAGGGAAACATGGAAAACAAGATATATGTTAGTTCCTAAAGGAAGCTAAAGATGGTAAGGTACTACTCCCACTTTGGCTGGAATAGGAAATGGGTGATAATATTTAAAGGATAACTTAAGATTCTTATAAATGGCCACTGAGGTTTGATGATAAAGTTGTAGTTTTAAGTACATTATGTCACCAACCTTAAAGCTCCTCTTGCTTCTATGTTTGTCAACAAAGAGCTTCATTCACTATTAAACTTTAGTAGCAAATAGTCCATAAGTTGGTGATAATATATAAATGATTCTGCAAAAGTAGCCCTTATAGAATTTGATTACAATTTTGATAGTTGTGAAAGGTCATATTTATAGAATGCATTGAATGGTGACATCCTAACAACGGTGTGATTACTTATATTGTACCACCATTTAACAAGATATAACCACTTAAACCATTTCCTCGACTTAAGGAAATTCATACATCATAAACAAGTCTCCACACATTTATTAAGATGTTCACTTTAATCATTGATTCAAAGATCATAAGCTAAACTTAAATACAATTTAGTTCCCATTAAACAAAACAATTCTTGTTAAAAGAGACTAGTAAAAACCTTATCTTGATTCATCACCAAGGTTATAAGCAGCCTATGTAACTTATAAACATTCTT
The DNA here is from genome assembly GCA_020883675.1 of Bruguiera gymnorhiza. Taxonomy (NCBI): domain Eukaryota; kingdom Viridiplantae; phylum Streptophyta; class Magnoliopsida; order Malpighiales; family Rhizophoraceae; genus Bruguiera; species Bruguiera gymnorhiza. The sequence goes on along the minus strand of JAIRCJ010001058.1, from coordinate 6,148,270 downwards.
TGAGAAGGCCTTAGTTACAGTAGCCATTGAGTAAGGATGTGTAAGGTTAACAAAATGGTTATACTTACTATCAAGATAAATTTTACATAAACCCTCAATGAAATCCATGCAAACATCACTTTAAGCATGTTGGGGTACGAAAAAATGGTTGTAATAATCCATAATAGGGCATTGATTCGCCTTTACAATGTTGATACACATCATAAGTAAAAATGAACCTTTAACCATCAACCTTGATAATAGGCCAATAAAATAATTGTTTAAGCCATTTGAAAGTTGGGCAAATATTAGAATAATCTCTTAAGGCTAAATAGTGTAATACTTATAATACCATAGTTTAAAATACCTTATATATTTTACTTTAAGTGGACATTTTGCTGCAAGGTAAATGATGGTTTAGATAAAGGGAGAATAAATAGAGCAACCATTAATTCTTGAGCTTATATATCACCTTGGTAACTCAAAATCATATCTTGTAACCATTAAAGTTGTACCACAAAAATAGCAATATAAGAGGTTAATGAAAATTCTTCATTCTTAGATTGACATGACAAGACATTTGTGACTTTATTTTCAACGCCCTTTATATACTAAATAACATAGTTTAAGGTAAGTAATTTAATGATCCTCTTTTACTAGATATATGTATACAATTATTGTTGCAAAAGGAATGTGAGACTTCCATGATTTATTTTGATGATAAATGGGTGTCCTATGAGATGATGATGCCATTTTCCAATGGATATAATGATGGCCAAAAGTTCCTTTTCATAAATTGATAGCCCTTTATGCTTGTAGCCCAATGCCTTGCTTAAAAATGTCAATAATCTACTATCTTGCATTAAAATGGCTCCCAAACCTAAACTAAATGCATTAATCTTCAAAACAAAGGCTTTAGAGAAGTTAGGTAAAGCCAAGATTGGGGCAATAATTATTGCTTGCTTTAGAGAATCAAAAGCTTGATCTACTTCAAATCTTTATTGGAAATTTTCTTTCTTTAACAAATTATTAAAGGGTTTATTAACTTCATAACCCTGAGTAAAATTCCTATAATAGCTAATAAGACCTAAGAATCCTCTTAAAACCTTAATAGATGTAGATTTGGTCTATTGACCATGGCTTTAATCTTGATTAGATCTATATAAACCCCTTAACCTATGATAATGTGACCTAAATATTTAATGTGACTTTCGTTAAAGGAACACTTGGATTGTCTAGCAAAAAGCTTATGATCCTACAAGGTCTACAATAACTTCTATATGTTATACATGGTCATCCAAGGAAGAGCTATAAATCAAAATATCATAAAAAAAGACAAGTATAAATGGTCCCAAATAGGGTTAAAAAATATGGTTCATTAATGCTTGAAAAGTAGCAAAAGTGTTAATGAGACTAAATGACATTACATAAAATTCATAATGACCTTGGTGTGTTCAAAATGTAATCTTGTAGATGTCTTCTTACTTCATCTATATTTGATGATAACCAACTTGTAAGTTAGTTTTAGAGAGTACATTTGCCTCATGGAGTTCATCCAATAAGTCATCAATTATCAGAATGAGAAACTTGTCTTTGATGGCGAGTGAGTTTAATTGACAATAATCAATACAAAATCTCTAAGAATCATTCTTTTTTTTTTTTGACAAATAACATTAGAGATGCAAAGGGACTTATACTTGTACTATACTATATAAGGGATAAAATGGTTATGATATCTCTTAAGTGGTAAAGTAGAGGGCTCATTAAACATATTTATATAATTGTCTAGTACACTTTGTAACATTGTTAGTATTTTTAAAGATCTTTCTATGGCTATTAGGGCACAATTATATGCATTAACTCCAATGGCTTTCTTTTTGAAGAAATTTTGTATCGTTTATCTAGTCATTATTTATAACATGGAAAATTAAGTATACTTAAGGAATTTTGTTGGATTCCCCCTTTTAACAAACAAGAGATTCATGTTACTGATGTTGAACAAAATTGGACTATACAAATATGGATTTGCTACTATCATATAATTTAGTTTTCATCAAATGAATTAATATGGATCACAAGCTATCCATTACATCAATAGTGGAAGTACTTTGACCACCTATTCAATATTAGTGAGGAACTTGACATTGAAATGCCAACATTGAAGAATTTTACCTTTCTAAAATTGTATTCCATTTTATGAATATGCACTTTTCTTTTACCCTTTTAATTCTTATGTAAGTTCATGTCATTTGTCATTTTTAGATTTAAGACACTTTAAAATTCAAGTCAAGGCAAAATTTTTCAATCAAATTTAAGTTAACCCATTAAATCTAGTCAAGTCTTGACAACTTTAACCTTCACTTGATCTTCAAAAGACAAGTTAAAGAAGGTGAAAAGAAGCATTCTTTCAAACTTAAGTATCAGGAAGGGAAGAAGATGATTATACATTAAAGAACATCTCATTCTTATTTTGTTTTCCTCTTTTATTTTGGCTTATTATTTACAAGTTTCAAATTATCTTTAACATCAACTTCATTCTCTACAAAGAGAGAGAAAAAAGGCAGGAGAGAGAGGGACATTTTAGTTGCTATTCAAAAAACAAAAAAAAATAAAAAATGCAGGAGGGCAGGAGATATGTTCTTTCAAACCCCAACGATTAATAGGAAGGTAAGAAAATATGAATATACTAAGGAACATTTCTTTCTTATCTTGTGGTGTTAATTTCATTTTGGTTGAATATTTTATTAATTTCCTCAGAACAAGTATAGGAACTTAAAATACTTTGATGCTGAGAAGTGGAGAAAGTTAGGATTAGTTTGAATATTTGAAATTTATAAACTTAATGGGAATAGTTAATTCATTGTAATTCTTTAGTTTTCTTGTAGTTGGTGTGAACTACATGCCTATAAAGATTATTAGGCTAGAGAGAATGAGGGGTATGTTGTGTAGACTAATTTCCTAATTGCTAATCAAAACCTTCAATCTATTTTCTTTGTTTGGCTATATACTCAGTTAATCCTGCTCTTTTCACTCCAATCTTCATTTCATCTCTGTCAAGGTCGATTCTCCACAAATGTATTCCTAAGTGATTCCCTGTTAATTGTATCATAATTTATATGCTCAAGTAAGGGAGATAACCATCTTTCATTTCCCGTTGAAAAAAAGTCAAGAGACTCATTCTTTGAAATGTGAGTTTTAGGACAGGAACAAAACAATCATATATTGAAGAGCATGTCTTGATCATTTTGTGGACCACTTTTGTTTTGGCTTAATATTTTGCCGACTTTGAATGCTTGTTTTGTTACTTTATGCTAATTATTTGCTCCAAATAATTGCTTCCCTCTGCAGAAATGAAGAAGATTTGTTCCTTGAATAATGAAGTTTTATTTAACGTGCTCTCATGATGTCTAACCAAAGATTTGCTCCAACTAAGTTTGGTTTGTAAAGAGAGGGAATGTCTTATATTTGACTGCAATTACATTTTGGTTTAATTATAAAGGAAAGAACCATTTTCTAAGTTCTTTTTCCACCAAAGGTTTAAGTATTGTAAGGATGTCAAAACCATTAGTTATATTATAGCCAAAAAGGAAAGAATAAGACTAACGAGTTGTCCTTACTTTCCTCTGTCAAGATGTTGTGGTAATGGTAGAATGCAATGACCTAGTTTGTTGTAAAAATTACTTCCCTGCTAACTCGCCTACCTTTTGTGTCTGCAACCCCTTAAGATATTCGTATAAATTTTTTCTTATTGCAAATTTAGCTTACACTCATTTTAAAGATTATAATTCTTTTTAATAAAACAAATTATTGATAAAGAAGCGACAACATAAATGTAGGCTTTATTTATTAGGAAATTTGTGTTATGTTATTTATTCTCAGACTCTAAAAAATAGATAAAACAAATCTTAACCCATTTGTTTATTAACCATATTGGGCATCTATGCTAAAGAAATGAAATTCAAGGTATCATGTCAAATGAAATTTAGTCTCGTTCAATCTTAAGTTTGAATGTATAAAAATGTGGTTTGGAAAAATTATGTATATATAAAAAATATATTTAATAGTACTAAAAATTAAAAAATATATATTAAAAATTTGAAAAATATTAAAATTTGGAAAAAAATAATTGTAATATTTATTATTTATAATAATTGATATTATTTTTTATTTTTTATATATATAATATTTTTATTGTCTTATTTTTACATATACTAATTTTTTCCTTTTATTTTTTCTTTTTCTGGTGAATTTGTCACATGTCACATAGACTGAAAAATTACAAGAATTTATTATTAATTGTTTTTAAATTTTATAAATTTAAATTGAAGTACTAATTTTACAAATAAAAAATTACTAAGTGAATATTTTTTTAAAAACATTTTAGTAATTAAAAATTTATATTTTTATTATTGAGATTTCAATTTATAATCTTAAAAAATTTATATGGATTATAAAAACAAAGATAAATACTTTTATTAGATAATTTGTAATTTAATGTAATTTTTAATTAAAAAAAGAAAAAAAAAAAAGGAAAGACCAACGAGAGAGGAAAATGAGTGGATCGGATGGCCGGCAAATGGGAACCCGGCCATTTCACTAACGGGCCGGGTTCATTAAGGCGTGGAAAGTTGAGCCAACGCAGATGTGGGGCGATAGAAGGCGAAGCGTGTGGCTAAGAAGCAGCCGAAAGCCCATGGAAAATCAACAAAATTTAAATCCGATACAAGATTAATATTATATATTGAGATGATAAAAAGTTGAATAAAAATATTAATAATATTATGATTAATATACGTATGATGTACATACGATATATATATATATATATATATATATATATTTTTTTTTATTATTTTTTTATTTTTTATGATTTTTCAAAAGGAGAAGCACAGAGAATTGGGATACGATACTGGGAGGAGGAGGAGGGGAAGGAAGAGGGAAAAGAGAGAGGAATGACAACATCAACCACGGGCCTCTCGCTTGTTCTTACAGAGACGAAGACAATAGCATTTGTGTCACAACAACAACAACAACAACAATTATCCTTAAACAAGAAGACTAACAAGAGCAAGAAGACCGCTGGCTTGTCTGCTATTTCTTCTGTCTTCACCCCTCATTCTCCTAATAGCTCTACCTCGTCTTGTAATAATAGGCCATCCACAAGACACCCCATCTCCACTGCCTCTCCGCCACTCCTCTGTCGGGCTGAAAACCTTCAATACGCCGCCACCGCCGAAGAACTCGGCCAGGACCGTCTTTCCAAGGTTGTTAGTTAGTTGGGTCGTCGATCATTTCTTTCTTTCTGTGTTTTCTTCTTCTTCTTCTTCTTCTTTTTTCCCTTCTCTTTTTTCTTTCTTTTTTTTAAAAATAATAAGAATAAGAAAATTGGCGAGCAGGTTCCGGTAGGGAATATCAGGAACTTCTGCATCATAGCGCATATCGATCATGGAAAATCGACCTTAGCAGATAAGCTGCTTCAACTCACTGGTACTGTCCAGAAAAGAGAAATGAAGGATCAGTTTCTTGATAACATGGACTTGGAGAGAGAACGTGGCATCACTATCAAATTGCAGGTTTCTCTCTCTCTCTTTTTCCCTTTTCTTTCTTTCTTTCTCTGTTTTTTTTTTGGAAGAAAAAAGTTATTACATTTCCATTTTTGAGTCAAGAAAATTGTAATTGTCTGTAATGAGCTTTACCAATTGATTGATGATGTTACAGTACAAAAAAATTGGTCAAAGTGTTTGTTTTTTTGTTTTTTTTTTTTCCTTTTCTCTGCTTTCCCCAAACGCTAATTCTGTTTTTTTCAACTGGTTGTTGTTGCGGTAGTTTCTTCTATTTTGTTAGTGTAGTTAATTTTGTTTTGGCATTTGCTGCAGGCTGCTAGAATGCGTTATGTCTATGAGAACCAACCATATTGCCTGAATCTGATAGATACTCCCGGTCACGTAGACTTCTCCTATGAGGTACATAAATGCTGTATAAGCGTAGATGCTGAACACTCGTGGGGATAGTTTTTGGAATGTTCCTTTCTAGCTTGGGTTTTTGTTTGAATTTTAAGATAACCCTGATTATTAAAACCCATCTCTGTTATGTTTCCCATTATCAATGTAAACACACATCTTTAGCTGACTCCTTTGTGTGCAATTCGTCAATAGGTTTCTCGTTCTCTTGCTGCTTGTGAGGGTGCTCTCCTTGTTGTTGATGCTTCCCAGGTCAATTTTACGGGATCTTTTTTATTTTTTCAGTTTGCTCCTTTTTCCTAATAAGATTGCATCTATCATGAACAGTCACATTGTAATTTTGGAATCACTAACTTTCACACCAAAGTTTGTATCTTAAATATTGTGAGTTCCATTTTTATGTATTGCTTTAGTAATTGTCACTTTTGTTAGTATCATTGATGAGTATTTGCTTTTTTATAGGGTGTGGAAGCACAAACACTGGCTAATGTTTTCTTGGCCTTGGAAAACAACCTAGAAATTATACCTGTACGTGAACTATGTTGTGTTGGTCATATTCGGGCTCTTACGGACTCATGTTTTTGAATTCATGTGTTTTGAATGAGTTCCTTTTTTTTATTTTTATTTAATCTTCAATTTGTTGAGACTTTACTAAATTGTATAAGTAATTTCTCAAATGCTTTTAAAATTGAGTTTTATTATTTGCGCTTCAGTAAGATTGAGCTGATAGATCTTGATGGCCAGTAACTATGATGGAGCTTTTATTCTAGGTTCTACATGTTTATGTGGCCAAATATGAACATTCTTCTGTGGGAACAGAATAAAAATAAAATTCTTATAGAATAACAAATTAAAGCAAGAAATTCAGCTTTTGCTTTGTTAACTACTTATTAAGAGCATCTGATGGAGAAAATTTTGCTATGATAACTTTGCATGGATGGATAAAGATGGAAACTAGATGTTCAGTGTTGTTGAAGTTAAAATATTAAAGAGAGCAATAATCTGGAGTTTGGACATTTCCTTTCTCCCCAAAAATGGAAAAGAAAACCTGGTACAAGACTGATTTGCTAATATATTATTCAGTTGGCAATGAGGAAGTTCTTCATATCGGAAGAGTGCAGATTAATTAGATATGACTTAGGGAACTGCTTAGTGATGTCACCTATATAAAATCACTTGGGGAGACAACTTATGGATCAAATGCATGCTGCATGTCTCTGTCTATATTGGATGTTTCAAGTTGCCTTTTATTTGAGCAAGTAGTCTTTTATTTGAGCAAGTAGTCTAAATAAGCAGCAAATTAGATTGGAGTGGATGCTATTCACTCTTCCTGTAGCAAACTTGTTCAACAAAAAAGTGTTTGGGTGCCATCCTTCAAATTTGATTCTCATGTTATGCCCACATAATTGTGCATAGCTCATTTGGTAGATATACCCACAATATTGGTCATATGGATTTGAGCCTGTTGAGACCAAGCCTTGTCATCTATTACAGGTGTTAAACAAAATAGACCTTCCTGGTGCAGAGCCTGATCGCGTTGTGCAGGATATTGAAGAGGTTGGTGCTCAATACAGAAGAACTTGATTTGCTTTAATGAGTGTGTATGTGTATTGGTCCAAGAACACGTAGCTAGTCTATATTCAATGGAGCTTAATGTGCTCTGCTCAATCCTGCTTGTTAAGTTGAGAGGAAAATAGATCAGTTATTGTTTTTCTTACTTTTACTGTGGAACAACATCTACTGCTAATTTGGAAGAAAAATATTTCTAACTAGATCAGTTATTTTTTTTCTTACTTTTACTGTGGAACAACATCTACTGGAAATTTGGACAAATCTTTCTAAGTGCTATAAATCAAAGTGGCCGACTTTCATATAGCTGTAAATGTTCAGATTGTACCTTTATACTTCATTTGAAGTTTATCAGGCTTGTCTGTAATCTTTATTTGACCAAGTAATTTAACTCCTTTATGTTTCATATAAGAATGTAAAAGTTGTGCAGATTTTGTATGTAAAAGCTAAGAAAATTTGCCACTTCCCCTTTATGTAGGTTATCGGACTAGATTGCAGCAATGCTATATTCTGCTCTGCAAAGGTTGGTAATAATCTTTGTATTAGGTGTCAACTTATGGACTGCCGTGCTGCACAGTGCAAGTATATGTTTGTATGTTGAATGTGATCTTCCCTGGTTCTGTTATTTTCCTACAGGAAGGCATAGGTATAAATGAAATTCTCAATGCAATCGTCAAACGGATTCCCCCACCCCGTGATACTGCTGGTATGCCTTTGAGGGCTTTAATATTTGATAGGTGAATATCTGACTTGGTCTTTGTCATTGGAGTTACCAGCTGTGATACCAAGTGATCATCTTTACATAGTGTGTGGCTTTGTGCTCATTTCCTGTTTTGCTCCCAACTACTCTTTTACATGGGTAATATTGATGCCAGTGTGCTTATTTTTATCTAGTTGGTTCACAAAATTTAGTATCTGTATGCTTTTAAATGATTTGTCAATGTTCATGTTTGGTAATATGGCATGCCTCTCAACTAGATTTTCTCTTAATAAAGTAATATGCTTTGGAGGCCCATCCTTGTTAAACTTACCTTCTAAAATGGTAATGTTGGTGGGGGGGAGTTGAATTCTACAAATTGAAAGCTTAATTTTATTGCTGTCATGTTAAAATATTTGACTCCTTTTCTTATGATTTTCTTTGAAATTTAGACGAAATTAATGAGAATAAAAATTGGACATGCATATATTACATAAATGACAAAGGAGGTTTGCTGTATGATTGCACAGAAATATTTGTTCATTGACAAGTGAAACTGATAGCATAATTGTTATAATTATCCACAGATTCAGTTTGTTAATTTACATACCCACATATATATGTGGAGATACGCATATAACATATGATGGGAGTATGTTGATGCATTTTATAGAGGCTCACTATATTAATTGTCTATTTACTGCAATTGCTATCATTTGCTGGTCACTTCACATGCAGTTTCCCTCTCCCACAACATTTTTTGTACAAAAATTGATTGTTTTTTTGCCAGTATTTATAGCCCATTGTAATTTTTCTACAGTTACTATGATCCATATCGTGGTGTTATTGTGTATTTTCGAGTCATGGATGGGAGTATAAAGAAAGGTGACAGAATTTATTTCATGGCAAGTGAGAAGGTGAGGAACTCTTAGTAAGCAGTCATCACTTCATGTTCATTCCTTCAGTGCCAATTCAATAACGTATTACTGAAAGTTCATTCAAAGACTTGTCAATGATTTAATTTGTTGATTGTTCCGATACATTTTCTACTGTTTTCACATAATGTTTCTATTAATTTTTCTTTCAAATGACAGGATTATTTTGCCGATGAAATTGGGGTTTTATCTCCCAATCAGTTGCAAGTGGAAGAATTGTATGCGGGTGAGGTAAAATAATTTTTCTGCTTATTTGGTTTGTTGTTTAATGGATATATGTAGTTCCTTTCCATTTTTTTCTCCTCTTTTTACTTTTTTCATAAAATTTTTGTTGGACTCTCTCTCCGTCTCTTTGACCCCCACCAAATAGCCTTAATAACGCAACTGTGTGCACATGCAAAGAAACAAGATGTCTGCTTGCACTTCACAGTGAGGAGAGGCTTTCAGAACTGAAAAGTTACTTTCCTTGTAAACTGTAAGCAAAGTTTATTTATACAGCAAAGCGGAAGTCTTCCTGCAATGGTATAATTGAGTCTGACCTTGGCTCTATTGGTGTGTCTGTTTTCCAAACTCAAAATGTCTCCTGGCAGAAGAGGAATTCTGTATTCAGCGTATTGTCATTTTACTTTGAGACAAACAAGAAATGCATACATTTTTGTTCTGAGCGAACCAATCTAAAATTGGAGATTTGCTATTGGGCCCCAATGTGGTAACCAGGAGAAGTAAAAATTGTTGGCCAAAATACCATCATCACATCAGGAATTTTTATTTTGTCTCTCTTGATGTGTCCTCCACAAGCAACACCTACGGTAAGTAACGTTTGGGTTGTATCTAACATGTGACATTTCAATTGACTTATGGCTTTAGTGAGAGAAACTACTTAAAAGTTTTGAGTTCTTGTTCTATGAAAGAGTGCACAGTTGGGCATGATTGGAGTTTGTATATTCAAGAGGACTTTGAACCTTTGCAATCCTCTTGGTTTTTCTAGTAGGTCATTCCCGTTTTATTAGATTGTTGGTATAGGCTAGAATGCTTTTCAAGTAAATTGCTTCTGTGGTAGATATCATTTCCTTCTGCAAAGAATCTAAGTTTGTGGGCTGCATTTCAACATTGCAATCATAATGATTTCTGGTGCACTTATTTCTTCTTGTAGTCGGGGAAGCTCTTCTTCTTGTTTAATTTAGCTTGCCAATGCTTTTCACTCTTCCCTTGTTAAAATTTTTGTTAAATATTATTATTTTGGTGCACTCTTCTAGATGTTATAAAACCAAAACACCTAGTGGCTGGCGACTTTCCTATCCTTGATTCATCTTATAAGCTTGGGAATTCTGTGCATCAACAGCAGCTGTCCTGTCTTTGATCCCACGGTGTCAGAGAAAATAGCAAATGCCTGCCCCCAAGCTTCATATTCATGCACACATCTCCATTGTATAGCATACCATGCTTATCTTGCCATAAATGCTTAGTTTTAGTTCTCTGATAAGTTTGCTGGAATAATACAAGTGAAGCCCTTAGTTCTTAAAAAAGGAAGAATGAAAAAGCTAAAAACATGCACCTAAATAAGGTATCATGGTAAGTGCACTCAAATGACATTGCTGGTGTTTCACCATCTACATCTTCTTGCTTTAGTCTTCAGTGCCATCTCTGTCTTGTACCGTGAGAGCTAGAACTCTTGTATCAGTGGACATGGAGCATCCAAAGCTAAACTAGCATTTGTTTTGAGTGTGGCTTACTTGAAAATCACTTTTTATTTTCTAGCTCGCTGGCTATTGGACAATTTCAATCAGTGAGTATTTGAGGTTGGATCTGAGCATCAAAAGACTGGTAGTTTTCTCTGATCTCATGATCATTGTGGAACTCTTTTTGACTTTGCCTGTTGGCTTGCTTTTCTGGTTTAATTGAAATATTGATGAATGTTTAATTTTGATTAAGTTTGCAGAAATTGACATTGTGGCCTTGTTGTTTTAACATGTGAATCTAATTTTCTTGCCAATGTAATGACTTCTTTTCTCTCTTTGCCTGTATGTTTCTAGGTAGGCTACCTCTCTGCCTCTATACGATTTGTAGCAGATGCAAGGGTGGGTGACACTATTACAAACTACAGCAGAAGGGCTGACAACTCACTACCTGGATATAAAGAAGCCACTCCAATGGTGTTCTGTGGCTTGTTTCCAGTTGAGGCAGACCAGTACATTGTTTTTGCTTGGCCTCAGTTTTCTTTTTAGGTTACAGCGAGTGGCATTTTGCCTACCAGCCTCTCTGGAATTTCTCATATTCATTTGTCTTGTTGACAGGTTTCCTGAGTTGCGTGATGCATTGCAAAAACTGCAACTTAATGATGCTGCATTAAAGGTACATTAGAGTTAAAGATAAGTTATATACTTGGGTCCTTAGACTTGATAATCTGGGATTCATAATGTGGAAGCAGACTGGTAACAAGCTTTTCATGCAAAATGCATTTTTAATGTGCTTGATGACCCCACTAGGGATGTGGGGAGCAGTATTCCCATAACCAAAAGCTCGGGAACCATTTTTGGCCTTAAAAAAATGCAACTAATGTTTTTATCTTCCAATTTGATATGTTTTACTTTTGTCAGACAGCAATATTGTTGTCATTGGTGGCTGCTGAGTATTCAAGCAGGATTGGACCTTGGTGGATGTTATTCTTTCTTTGCTCCCTGTGTGTTTCAGGGACTGCTATTTGTTTGGTTGTCTCTGAGTTTGATGATGTTGTCAACAAGATTGACACAGAATAATGCCCTTTCCAAATGAAAAGATTGGATGTATGGGTTTTGGAGTTAATGAGTTAAAAGGGATAACACTGCTTATGAATAAGCTTAGCATCTGGGACAAATTTGACTTGCTTTGTCACCAAAGATGTGTTGGACACCAGGGCCTAGTCTTTATATTATGTTTTGCAATGTCTCTTTCTTTTACTTATTTTCTCTTTCATTAATGATATCCTTTTCATGTCTACATGTGAGACTTGTTGCATCTCTTGCTTATATGGACCTATGGTTTTATATTTTTTTAGTTATAAGAAAGAAGGCCCATCTAATTTTTGATAAATCACCGAATTGATTAATTGCTTCCACTTTTTGGTGTGCTATTTCTGCAGTTTGAGCCTGAAACATCCAGTGCAATGGGCTTCGGATTTAGGTGTGGGTTCTTAGGTCTTCTCCACATGGAAATAGTTCAGGTTTGCTTTGTTGGAATTGTCTCAGCTCTGCTGGTGACGTAATGGAAATAAAGGAATTGCCTAAAACAGATATTTCATTGCAGGAAAGGCTCGAGAGAGAGTACAATCTAAGCCTAATAACTACTGCTCCAAGTGTTGTATACAAAGTGAACTGTGTAAACGGTGATACTGTAATTTCTGCTTGATCCTGTGCTCAACTCATCATTAGATTGATATATTTTAAGACCCATGCATGGACATCGGTGCTTAATATATGAATATTTCTGTCTGGAAACATTTTCCTTTCTACAGTCAATGATAACCAAAGTGAAATGAAAATTTTGGTTTTAACTCTCAAAGACATCATAATGTCAACAAGTTGCTGTCACTCATCTCTTTAACTTGCCAATGTTCATACTAGAGTGTTGAATATGAAGTGCATTACACCTTCATCTGGTTAATTTAAGTCAGGCTTACCCACATTGCTGGAATTAATGACTCTTTCTGTTTATATTAGCTTATCAGTCTCAAGTCAGATGTGAAGTCCAGCATAGTATCTCTCCCAATTGGAGACATCCATTTCCAGCAATTAGTTTTTATCCAGCAGACTCGATGTTAAATAAGAGCTTTGCTCGCAAGCTGATATGAAAGTATCTAATCAATGGCCTCTTGGCATTGTTGGAGCTTGCCATATAACTTTTGCTGTTGTCTGCTGATTATTTTATTGACATTCTGCTGATTATGTTATTGACACATATTTCAATTATGTGTTATTCTTCTTGAAGGTTGAGTGCTCAAATCCATCTCTACTTCCTGAACCTGGACAAAGGAGCTCAATTGAGGAGCCATTTGTGAAGGTCTTTCTGTTTGTGAAAACTTTCACTATCTCATGAACACACGCACACATGCATGCACACACTTATGTATTTACATATGTAGAATGTACCTTTCTGTGCATGTGTGTTTGTGCGTGTATTAATCTCATGCCAAGGCTTTTAAAGTATCCTGTCATTTTATTCTTAGTTCAAATATACAGATTGAAATGCTTACACCTAAGGATTATATTGGTTCACTTATGGAGTTGGCTCAAGAGAGAAGAGGAGAGTTCAAAGAAATGAAATTTATCACTGAGAATAGAGCATCAATCACATATGAATTACCCTTAGCTGAGGTATGTTCCTTGATTGTAGTCCACTGGATTCCATGAATTCTTTGTGCAACTTCACCGTGTCTTCTTTGTATCTTGTTACATGTGTTTCTTTTTCCTTAGTTCTGCATATTCTTTCCACAGATGGTAGGAGATTTCTTTGACCAGCTGAAATCAAGAAGTAAAGGATATGCTAGCATGGAATACAGTTTTGTTGGGTAAATGCGTATACTTCTTGTCTAAAAAGAAAATGTGATGTTCAGTTCTGTGGAAGTGCTTTATAAGTTTTATCAAGTGTTTGTATTGCATGTTCATTATCTAATCTTCACTTGCATGCCATAGTTACTCTTCAATTATTGTTTCCTTAGCAAAGTAATAAAACCAAAAAAAAGTAAAAAAAAAAGGGGAGAAACTACCATTAGTAGTATATATTGTAAATGCGATGCTTCTTGGTAGTCCTTGTACTATCAAATATTTTGTAGGGGAGTATTGAGTCTCAACGTTGTGTAGCTTCTCTCACATGGGCAATGTGATTTGAAGACAGACTGCAAAATTCTATGAATGTTGATTGAAAATCAGAATATCCTTTAATGGGGTCCAAAGAATCAAAGCTAGGGCCTTCTTTAGAACTGGTTTTTTAATAGCACTTTGGAGAATGGGGAAGTGATGCCAATACCTAAGGACTTTGTTGTGGAAATGGCTATGATTGTTGATTGCTTCTACGCCTAGCTGAGGATTTTCACTTACATTAGATCTAATGATTGAGGTCCCAATTTCTTTGAAGTTCAAATTCTTCAGGGTGGGAAGGGAATAGGTGGGGCTGCCCCTATTGTGTAAACAGGCTTAACCTGCCTCTTATCACCCCACCCCCCCAAAATGTGCATACACACACAATATTGGAAGAAATAATAATTTCATATTTCAGTTGGTTCTTTACCCATTTTATGACTTTGTTCATGGGCAGATATGAACAACTTGTGCACTTTGACAATGAATTTCCACAGACCTGAATTTTCATGCCTCTGCTTACAAACTCTTGGAGAATAAATCTTTCCTTGAAAAGACTTCAGAGAAGAGGCTATTTCTTGTATCTCCATCTGAAATTATGTTATTGGTATCAATCGCCCGTGATTGAACTCTATGATTTTTATAGTAGAACATTCACTGGAAACTTTGAGTTAGTGTCAAGAGGTTGCTCTTAGACTTTACAATCTCTAAATGGACCCTTATGCACAGATAATGCAGTATCTTTTTAACACCTCTCTATAGCACATCCTATAATGAACAAAGAACTTAACAAAAAAGATAGATCAACCAAGTCACTATCTTAATATATGGAGTCCATGCATGTGCAAAATTGGACCTCAACACCATGTTAAACTGCAAACCCTTCTTGCAAATTAAGCTGCATATTAATGATTGAGATCATGTTTATTTTTCTTGTTATATAATATGGACTATACATGTTTGAATGTATACTGCCCATGCTATGGAACTCACAGTCATTGTTATTGTTGTTATTTGATGTTTGGCTGACTACACTACCGCAATCCTAGAACAAATGGATTCTTTCTTTACATGCTTTTGGCAAATTTTCAATTATTTGTTAGTAGTTATTGTGATCAAAATCCATGTTGAAGCTTTTGACTGATGTAAGAAAAGGGAAATTTGGATTAGAATTGAGTTCTTATCACCTTTTATGTGGCATAAATATGTGTGGTTCATTCATGGTCATTTTTTCATTACCATACCTGATGTGACTTTGTACTTGCAATAGCTCTTATTATTACATTACATGGACTTAATAGCTTGTCCTACATTTTCATTATGTTCTAAGGAAGATGATTTGCATTAGTAATTTATGGCTATTCTTTCCATTATATTTGCCAGTTACAAGGAAAGTGATTTAATAAAGCTTGACATTCAAATAAATGGTGATCCTGTGGAGCCATTAGCAACTATTGTGCACAAGGATAAGGTAAAAATGAGTCTTTAGTTACTAGTGTATAGCTTATTATAGAAGTGGGTCGAAGTACACATTGGTATTTCAATGCATTTTTGTTGGAAATTGAATCGAGTTGTAACCATCAGAGCAACTTTTATGTAAGAATTTTCATCCATTTCTTGTCCTCTTTCATATAGAAAGAATTGCTGGCTACTGCCTTTGAGGGATGTGTGCAAATGACCAAGCAAAAAAAAACAAAAAAAAGAAAGAAAAATATAGCAAGAGGAAAAGTTGTATAAAATGATCTAATTAGAAAACAGTATCTGGACCATATTCCTGGCATCCAATTTTAGTTTTGTTGTTTTCTCGGAATGATTTTGATAACAAAAAGGAGAAAAACAAAACAAAGAAAAGAAGGGCTGCTTTTGCACTGTAAACTTTGATCCATTCACGTTGGCAGGTTTTTTTTTTTTTTTTTTTTTTTTGGCGGCTGCTGTGGGCACTACTTCTTGGACACAGAAAACTTTTGAAGGAGATGAATACCCAATGTTAGCCAACTGTTTCTCTGGAAATGTTAATTCTGCATGTTTACTGCAGAGGTTTTAGTCACACCAACTTTTATATTCAATTATTCATTTATTTAATATTAAAGTCATAGCAGATTTTTTTTTTTTTATAGGGATTAGGGATTGAACCTTTGACCTAAACTAAAAATTCAGATAATTCTACTGCTAGACTTTTTAGCTGGTGGCAAAGCCATAGCAGATATAGTGATATAGACCTTGGCTGAAGGTTGTATTCAAATGGTTGTCATTGAATAACTTCTCTTCTCAGGCATATGCTATAGGCAGGGCTTTGACTCAGAAGCTGAAGGAACTTATACCACGACAAATGTTTAAAGTGCCCATCCAAGTACGTATCATTTCTCTTTGCCTGTGATGCTACAGCAATGCTTATCATTCTAAAATCCCTTGTTAGCTATACTTTGTAGTTCTTACGAGGTTCATTTTTAATGATTGCCCCAAATTACAGCCTAGAAGTATTTATATTTATCTTAATTATTTTTAATCATGGAAAAGAAACAAAAAGAAATGTACTAATGATGTGCAGCCCATTTAAACATGTATACAAGTTTGTTTAGAAGGCAACGAAAGAAAATCTGCATGAAACAACTCCCGTCACCAAGAGCTGATAGGCTTAAGCCTGCAATGCTTTATTAATGAGAAGCAACACCATTTGCGCAATGACCTTTTTGTTTCATTATCTCCGGACTGCCAGTAGTCACAGCTTGGGCTGCAATGGACAAAATACCCCTCTAGGTGCACAATCCTTTCTCTGCTAATCCTGCATGACCAACTGAATTCCGATGTACATACATACTGTAGTGAGCTGCTTTTGCAATAATGACAGAGAAAGAAATAGCCCCCCACTTAAAAAGTTGCACTGGTACATGCACTGTAATTGAACCACAATGCCTTCTTTTTTGGTTGGGTTAATTAAGCATACCCTATAGAAGGTTTATGGATATAAAAGAACAACATTGGGCCATACTGAACTCTATTCTTATCCTTTTCAGGCATGCATAGGTTCAAAAGTTATTGCAAGTGAATTTATATCGGCAATTAGAAAGGATGTTTTGGCCAAGTGCTACGGTAAAATGATAGTCTTACTTATGTGTTTTTCTGGCTCATATCTTGACATTTAGGGAGTTGGTTAAGATCCCTCGGGAAACAGATTTTGAGTCACATGATCTCAACTTCTGCTGTTCCCAGGCTAATTAGTTTTGTATTTGTCTTCCTTGTCTGAGTTTGATGTTATTCAATATCAACCAAGGAAGAGATGGTGTAGTATAAATTAGTTGCTGTTTGTTGATATCTGGCACGTTTGTTTTTCTTCTTTCATGTAGGTGGGGATATTTCTAGAAAGAAGAAACTGCTTAAGAAACAGGTACTTCAGTTTCCTTGATTGTATGACTAATATAGATTGTTTAAGGTTTTAGAAAAGTCATTTCTTTAAGCAATAGGAAGATTTTTGACCCTGCAACAGTAGGCTTTTTGCAAACACTATTTACCATTAACATTGCATAAGAAACGCTTTCTTGAATAAGAAACGAGAACTTTTCCTTGCTTCTCTGTGTTGTCTCTTCTGAAAAACTAGCCAAATTTTACTTTAAAAAGATGTCTCTTGCATGCCCCATCAAAAGAAAAAGTCTTCTTGTGGGTCAATATAGCACCATTTGGTTGTTTTAATTCCCATCAGGAGAAATACACTTGAAACCATGTAGCTTTACACAGGTCTACGCCTCATTCCTTCTAGAGTATACTTTAACACAGTTTGAATGTGGCCCCAGCCTTCTCTTAACTGTTTTGTGATTTACCGTTTGAAAATGGTTCCTAATCTTCTTGCCAACAACTTATTTGCCATCATGGTCCTCAATACAACTTATGAAGTTTCTGTGCTTTGCAAGTCCAAGCTATTGGCTTATGAATTTTTCTAGAGTGGCTTATAGCATCTACAATTTGTGTGATGACTCCCATGAGGAGAATAACACTGAAGAAGAGTTATATGGAAACACCAGCATTTAGTCTTTACTTATTAATATATTTTTCTTTATATATGTTTTCTTTTAACACAGTTAAAAATGGAAATTCAATGTCACCTAAGATGTCAACATGATTAGCACTTGAGCAGAAATTTTTCAAAAATTTAAGACATGATTAGGAGGGTATTGATGTCTAGAACTTTTATGATTGGCTATCTATATGCTTACTTTACGATCTGCTATACACTACTTTTCTCATTTAGGCCCTCATTGTCTTCTTTTCACAAATTTCCCACATTTTTGGTATTATGACTTGCCTCTGGTTAATATTATTAAATCTTTTCCGCATGGCTTGCTCTTCCATTTGATTTGTAGGTTGTGCAATACTTATGTCTTCTTTCTTTTTCTTACCAGGCTGAAGGGAAGAAAAGGATGAAGGCAATTGGTAAGGTCGACGTGCCTCAAGAAGCTTTCATGGCCGTATTGAAACTGGAAAAGGAGGTACTGTGAATGCACGTATATTCTATGTTGTAAAATTATAGCCATTTTCTATATAACTATCTGAATATTTCTAATGGGAAAACGAAAGGAAATTATGTAGTCTTAATCTTTCAATCCTTCCCCTACTTCTTGTTCTCCTCTCCCTTCTCAAATCCATTTTGTTATTTCTTTGAGCGATATGTAATACTTAATTATTAAGTGCATTATGACCCTTAATCATCGTCCTTGACTTCATATCCACTATATAATCAAATTTAATGGCAATTGAAGTACAATAGTTGCAGCATTTCCCAAGCTTAGCTCATATGAATAGCCAGGGCATTCAACCAAATGAGATTTCTATTTATTGTCCAAAAAAAAAAACAGAAAAAAGTACTGGGGGCTAAACCATTAGAGATCAATTTACAAAGGGTAAGGGACGGCTCGGCGGAATCTTGTGTGGCCTAACGTCGACGGGCCACTGCCTGCCCCTGGAATTTTCGCAATTTAAGGATGTAACGTCCTTCAGCGGAGGAGACAAATTGTCATTCCTTCATTAAAAAACATGTCACGTAAACTCACAAGTTGGGGATTTATTCGGTTAAATTGTCAATTTTATACTGTTATTTTTTATTGTCTCTTTGTATTATTTGTTATCAAATTAATGTTATTTGTTGTTTGTTTTTATTTTTATTTTTTGTATCAGTAATAATTATTTTATTATTTTTTACAAAAAAAATTTAAAAAAAAAAACATGTTTTAATAATTTGACTGAAATAATATAACATAAATTTTAGAATAAAATATTGAGAGTAAAATTTAAAATGAACCAAGTTTGATTAAAGAATTAATAAAATCAAAGTGAAAAAAATCTTCAAATTAAAGAGTAATTCTAAAATTGGTAAAGAAAAATGTGATTTAGAGATAAAAAATTTAACAAATAAAAAATTTGAAATAAAAATAGAACAGTTTTGAAGAAAATAAGAAAAGTACAGATAAAATTTAATCTTAAAGAAGAAAACAACTAGATGAAAATAAATGAGAAAAATAAGAAGAGCGAATAAAGAAAAAGGAAAAAAAAAAAAAACAGTGCAGAGGAAAGTGAGAGAGAGAGGAGTATTAGGGGAAAAAAAATCTGTATTATAATTAAATCTGAAATGAAAAACTGAATTATAAATAATGAGAAAAAAAATACTTGTTCTTTAATTTAAAATTCAAACAAATTTCAAAAAATAAATTTTCATTTTGTAATTTTCCAAACTTGTATTCTTCAAAGAAAGATGTTTTCATTTTTTTTTTTATAGAAAAATACAAATCAATGACATTATTGCGGTATCACTTGAACAGCTTTTGTGTTTTTGAACAGTTAAAAGAAAATTAAAAACTAAAAACTTCAAAGTCACCGAACATGTCCTAAATAGATGAATGATATGATAAGATCAGATGCAAATTCTACAAATTCAATCAATCTTGCAACTCAATGTAATCTCATGGTTCATGTAAACCATCTCAATGAATTTCCTAGAGAATCTCAAGTATGAGCAAACAACACAAAAGGCTGTACAGTAAACAGGCAAAAGATCACACACCAGAATAAGAGATTTATACACCAACATGTAGGAATAACTTCCGAACTCATATGAGTAAACCCCCCACCCCCACTTCGAATACAGGCCGGGGGGGGGGTTGGGGGAGAGCACAGAGCATGCGTCCAAACAAAATCCTTCCGCCATGCAAAGTCTTTTCCTTCATCCTTTTATATCTTCTCATTTCCAAATAACTAGAAGCTAAACATCCACCAACACCTCTTCATCAGGCAAAATCAAAGTCAAGAGAGAATACTTAACCCGGAGAAATATTTTCCCCTTGTCAACATTAAGCTTTGCCCCAGATACAGCCCAGTATCCCGGTGTGTCCTGCGGTCCCCGCGTCAGCTCTGTTGTGTCAACAAACTTCAAAAGTTTTGGGGTTTGGGTGGGAACTGGAGGTCCTCCAGGGTATACCGCTGAGTTTATATTCACCTCAGGTTGCTTTGGAGGTGGTTTTTGAACAGCCGAGAAATGAGTGCTGATCAGTGTGGAAATTATTCCTGATTTCTGGGTCAAAGCAGAGGAACCATCCCATTCAGCCCTCCTCAAAGCCGCGACACCTTTAACTCTAGAAAAATGGAGCCTTAAAAACAGAACCTTCTTAAAGCCAGAGTCTCCAACTTCAAATTGAGCCCCGGTGACGATTGACAATTCATCGTCACACTCAATGGGTGCTGTACAGATGTGCGCAAAGTTCTTCCACTGAACCTTCTCATAATACCTGCGGTCAGAAGGATTGGAGATGCTGCTGGTCTGTTCATCCTCAAGCTGGAATGTCTTTGGAAGTGAGGAAAGGTGCTGTAAGTGGATTGCTATACAGTTACTTCTTTTCCCTTCCAAATATAACCGAAGGCCAGTGACAGGCTTCTTCCCCACATTGACCTACAAATTGAATTTAGCAAAAGGTCATGGACAACATGAGACTTGTACGTCTTTAAAAAGTAATATATTAGGAAATCTCATCAAAAAGAAGACCCAATAAGCATAAAGAAAGAGGAATACAGTAACATTGTACTTAAAGAGTGAAATACAGACAGCAATCTGTCTGCCAGACATATGGTACAACTCTGAAACTTATGATAGTATCCGTTAATTTTGAAGTTCATTTTCAAAGGCTTCTAAAAGTTGCAGAGTTTATACATCATGTGACAATGAAGCTCCTTGACTCTAATTCAAGAAATGTGGGTTTAAAACCTGTCATCATAGTGGTTTCTATATGTCCACATTTTCAACGTTTCTCCCACAACACATAGCTAGTCAATGGTCATTTGATCAGTTATTCTGCTATCATATCTTCTTGGGCTAAAGCAGTTGCAGTAACTGCAGAACTGGAAGAGAAAACAGAATCCGCGTGTTCTCAACGTGAGAAAGAAGAGCATTTATACATCAGATTGATGGAATCATCCAGGTCAAGGAAATTTGTGTACTACAATTGAAGCTTGTCACAACAATGCAGTTCACTCTTTGAGCTCAGCAGACAGCTCAAATATGAAACAGCATCCAATTTCTCGAACCTAAATTCTTGTGCGTGAGGATGCCCCAAAAATATTTCTTGATGGATGGGCCTGCATTCCAGTAGTCAGTAGTCATGTATTGCATCTATGCCTAAGGATGCCTTGTTCCTAATACCGGCATCTCATTCTTTTGGTTGCCAGATATGCATATCTTTTAGTGCTTACAAGATTTCTTCAAAAGACCCCGTGCATAAGTGGCTCAGCTGATTTTCTTAGATGTAGGAATAATCAAGCTTAGGGATGACTGTATAACTTAACACTAAAATAAAATCATCTGACGTTTGCCGAAATGTCTGCTTAGAGAGACAATTGAGCTGCTGAAACATAATCTCATGGCCAAGGACCAACTTCCAGAGTTGGTCAATTATTTGAAATCCTTTCTATATTTTTTATAGAAGATGCAACAATATTTGCAGAACTGAAAAGGATCATGAACTAAATTCTGGTTTTAACCATTACTAATCAAAAAAAATTTCTGGTGGTAAGTGGTAACCATTCCTTTCAACCTCAATTAAATGTGGCCACTTCTAAAACAGAAGAATATCAGTAGATGGTCAAGAGATGACCAAAATGGTAATGGTTTCAGTTCAGATGCAAGATTCTGATTTGACTTTCATTAAACTTAGATCAATTCAGATGCTAGCAAACCATTTCATAAATACATATTGGAGTTAGCTGTAAACCACCATTTTCAGTTGAGCATGTTCTACAATTTGGTCATTATTGAAGAATTATTGACGATTATGGAAATTTTTATTTCTTCACAACATAAAGTGTAAAACCAGAAATGAGAGCGAGAGAGAGAGAGAAAGAGAATCAATTATATTGTAAGCACTAAGAAATGGAAATCTCACAAAAGAGTAACAGCATTACCAGTGTTGTATTAACATAAAGTTTGGGACCCATGAAGCTAAACTGTAAAGATGCTTTGCTTTGTTTTCTCCGATCAGGACCAATGGCGAGCTCCCCAAAGACTGGTGCCCATTGCCTTGGAATCTGGAACTCCAGAAATTGATGCAACTCTTCAATCGGGGGCTTATCTGCAATTGGAGAAATATGCCAACATGAAAAATAGGTGAGTTTTTTGTTTTTTTTTTGGGGGGGGGGGGGGAGGCAAATAAAATGAAGAGTATACTTCTGATAAGCTATGGGCATGACATTAATGGATTGTTGGAAGTATGCTAAAATTTCATTCACTTACAAAGTCATCTAGAATCAGAAGCATATAACAATGTCAAAAGGATCTGCTCAAAGAAAGACTTAAGTTGAAGACACTAGGAACCAAATTCTGCCAACATTGAAATGGCAACAAATGAGTGACCTTATATACTCAGGTTCAGATGCCTAGCATAACACCTTTGCTATATGTGTCATACCACCCATAGATAGATGGCAGCTTTCTGCAGAACTCAACAAGCTTTCTTTTTTTTTTTTTTGTGCCTAATATTCCAGGGAGCCCTCTTTGTAGCCACTGATTAAACTCAAAAACTTTGGCATCAGTTCATTTAAAATCAGATTTGCATTGAGATACCAATTGTTAATAAACTCAATTCTGTGGTAATAAGCTTGTTATGCAAAATCAATGGAAAAAAGAAGTGTGATAAAGTGGAACAAAGAACACAACCACAAGATTTTTTACTCAGTTTATGACTCAAGAAACAAGACACCTCAAGTATGCCTGCCACACACAAATAAAAGGAAGGTTTTGGAAAGCAATAATTTCAGAAAATTACTATATTTGACCAAAAGAACAGAAAATATCCTCTTAAACTGCAATACAGTAAAGCAATGGTGTGTTTTAACATTGAGAGAGAGAGAAAAATATCAGAGCAAAAGCAAATTGATTAGATTCAATAGCACACCCTACAAATTTTTTAGGAGTACGCAGCCAAGAAAAAGTTGGCGAACTCATCGTGGATCACAATATCCAAAAAAACTACAGCTAATGCAACATTTGTAGAGGTCAAACAATTGAAGCTCCACTTTCCCAGCTTCGCAGTGAATATATCTGAGCCAATAATTCTGAGAATATTTTTACTTAGGTTTGCTATATCACTAGAGTCCTTCGGCAATTTGAAGGAAAACCTAGATGCCATTCTTTGAATTGAAAAGCACAGATCAACACACTTTCTTCTCAACAGCAAATATGTATAAACCAATGTGCCTCTTAAATCTTAAGAATGGATTTACAATGTTGGGTAGAATAAAAAGACTCCAAGGTAAAAGGATTGTATTATCAGCAAAGTAAGAAATCTAGTTCAATTTCAAATTTTATTGTAAACTCCTAAGAAGTCAACCATCTGACCGAATGATTCTCGTGGACCTAACAGACAAAAGTCATCTGTCAACTTACACTTTGTCCAGGGAAGGATCCAATGGAAAGACACAAATAGTCACCGTCAAAATTTGGACTAGATATGAGGATGCTTTTGGACCGTATGGAACATGCTGAAAACATAAATAAGAAGAATGTCCATGCTTACACCGGAGATATAGATTAACGGCATGTGTCAAAAATCCACTTCCATGAATTCCACTCAATAGGGATGTCACTGGAACAAATGACATAGAGATGACATCAGGTTCAAGCTGAACAGTCTGGCACCACTCACTGTGGGGTCGGCTTCTATTTGATCCACCTTGTCTCTTGCGTATGAACTTGATATCCTGCAACAAAAGTAAATAACATACTTGAGTCACTGAAAAGAAGTAAGCTTTACACATAACCGAACAGATCAGATCAGAGGGAAAATCTATACATATATACATAAAGACCAACTTGGGAATAAAGTATAGTTCTTAAAGAAAAATGGAAAGCATTTTGTGTAATGCCCAGCAGCCATACTTCTATACAATTTATGAAGAAAAAGCATACCTCTATATGTGAATAAGAAGTGGATGGAAATTGATCCATGAAAACCAGGCCCTGATCCTTGGCAAACTGCTAGAACAATAAAACATAAATTAAGCAAACTGTAAAAGTAATTATGCAATGTGGTTCCACTTTTTTTCTTAAATAAGTAATTTTCATTGAATAACTTGAATGTTGCTCATTTCTATTTGGGATGAAAAATGAGGCAGGTATTTTGCCAAACCTTTTCCCTTTCATGAGTTTTATCAAATTTTCTGATATCTTGTCCAGCTGCATCAATAAATATTTTGTCTGCCATGTCTTTTAATTTCTTCTGTACATCAACTGGTTGTAGAGCCGAGGAGTGCTGCTGTTTCACATATATTATGTCCTTCCCCCCCATCTTCACACCAACTATAATATGAGTACCATATGTCTCAATAAACCTAGAAGTGAACCACAAAAAATCAACAAGAGAAATTTATAAACAATATACTTCAACAATACTTCTCAGTAACCTTGGAATAAGAGAAAAGCTATAAAAAGTCATTAAAGAATAACAAAATACTAGCATTAAGCATTGATAAAGCAATGAATAATTAGATAGCAGATATAATGGGTCACATCTGATGTGAATCTACTTCTGTAAATGAGGTGTTGTAAGCATTGCAGGAAGTAGTAGGTATCAGAAAAAATCTGACCTTGCCAATGCAGCAGGGTCCCATGTTGATGGAACAGCTTCCTTGATATGATCACATAGCACAACCTGAGATTTTTCAAAAGCAACATTGTAAAGAGTGATAAAGACACCATCAAAAGCGAGGGATTTGGTGTTGGCTGCATCCTGCTGCCAAGCTCCTGTAAATTCAAAAGCAGCATTGAAATGGCCAGTAGGAATTTTCCCAGAAAGAGAGAACTCCTGGTTAAACTGCTCTGACATCTGCAAGCAAAATGCAAGGACAGCATTATTTCAACACTCATATATCTTAAATGGTACATGCATTGTAATTTGTAAAGAAGCCAACCCTAAAACATTCACCTAGCTGTAAAGTCTTTTTTTTTTTTTTTTTTTGTTTTTGTTTTCAGGGTCTTAGAAGACTCTTACATTCAATTCCTCTTGATGATATCAATGGCAAACAACATCATTGAAGGTCTTCAGTCTCAAGTTTTAATTGAGACAAGGGCTTACCCAAAATAGAGTACAAAATTATAAATTATAATCACAATTAGAATTACAATTAATTACTCAGAGGAAATAAATAATAAAACTGGCATAGACAGCAAACGATAAGTCTTGCCAAGAATTTACAAACCCCATGTTTCATTTTTTGCCTTTTAAGTTCTTGCTTACCAATTTCCTTGTAAAATAAAAGTCAAATTATAAAATCACTAAAATGCAAGATAAACAGAACCGCAAAAGAGTTTAGTTTTTTTTTATAAAAAAAAAAAAAAACAAAGAGCACAAAAAAAAAACTAAATGAGCATTAAATAACAATAAGAAAAGATGAACCTTCATTTACCTGCTGAAAAGAGAGAACATCGGAGGCGAACCTCATGCGCTCGCCTTTATCGCACTTGATGGACTTGGGCACATCAGGAATGGTAAAGCCGCCTGGAATCCGGATTTCCCGCACCTTATCATTGTCCATCAAGATCACTCGCGACTTGCTGTACTTGAGCTTCAAATCAACGGACAGATCGTATCCCTTGCCCATCGCGTCTATCGCAGCCTCTGCAGCTTCCCTTGCGCGCGCCATGAATTGCTTTCTCTTTCTCTCTTTTTTTTCGGCTCTCCTTCCCCCTTTTATGTTTCTTTATTTTTATGGTTCTATCAAGAGTAATTGATAAATAGCCGAGTAACCGTTAACAATCCTTTATTTCTTCACGATCCCCACCATCCCGCTCGCCCCTCTCACTTGCTTTCTTGCCTTGCGGTTGTGGCGGCGGCGGCGTTGTTTGGTAACTTCATTATATCTCTCTCGATGCAGCCGGCGAACAATTAAAGTAGTGGAGAGAAGACGAGTGAGAAGCTGTCAGAAACGTTTTTGAACTTAAAAATAATGACGTCAGGATCTTCCAAACTCGTCGATTTTGCTGAGTAAATTTAAAAAAGAACAAATATTCAAATAATAAAGAGATGATTTTATTTGTTTAGATTAAAACGAAATTCTTTATATTAAATTAATTATCTCCCCGTAGAATCAAAGTATGATTTTGCTTCACTTTTTTTTTTCTTTTTTCTTTTTTTTCTTTTTCTTCTTTTTTTTTGGGTGTCTTAGTTGTTTTTTTTTTTGTGTGTGTACGACTAACGAGAATAAACATATATTTTTGCACTTGAATATTAATTTATAATTTATAATAAATTTAAATTAATTTTAATATTAAAAAGAGAGAGAGAGAGAGAGAGAGGGGTTGGGTTAGGTTAGGTAGAAGAGGAAGTCAAAGGTTGTTTTCGGTGCGTTGGTTACACACTTCGGAGCTGTTGGCGCGTTGCCTTCAGACATTTGGAGTCTTCTTTTGACCAAACTCTACGACCGGCTCCTCGGCATTGGCGCCTACCTGTCCTGTTGTCGGTGGCTTTACCCTTAGAATACAGTGAAAACACCACTCCTAGTATTCGGACACGTGAATTAATGCAGAATTTCCCGTGCACGCAAATTCTATATTATTTGCCGAGTTGATTTTTTATAACCCTGGGTGCAGTTTTTTTTGGCTTTGTTCACCCAGTGGGCGAGTGATTCTACAGAGCCTCCCTCCGACTTTGTTGACTAGGCGTGGTTCGTATATCGGTGTAAAATGAACTGATGCACGTTGTTCGACGGGTCATTGCCCTTAAGAAACTTATTAATTGGGTTGATGAGCTTAAACAATGTTTGCTTCTGTTCGTATATACTTCAACGTCTTTTTCCTCCCCCCCCCCTCTTTTTTTTTTTTTTAATTTGAGGATCGTTTCATGTGTTTTTCTTTTTCCTAGAACAAAGAAGCCCCTCTCGGTAGGAGTAGGACATCCAAATCTCTGTGGAATGGATTGATGGATGACTTGAAAATATATGGCAAATATACTTCATCACTGAATTTGACAAAAATCAATTTTGCAGGAGAATTATATATATATATATGTATGTATCTTGGGGCTGAATTCTGAATTCCACCAAAAAAGAATTTTAGGCTTTTGAAAATTAATGCACAACATATTTTGTTTTAACTCCATCGATGGCATCAACATGCCTTCCATTCTTCAACTCGATTGCAGGTGCCAATTTAAGGAAGGGACCCCCAAAAAAGGACCCGATTTGTGGGTTTGGCCAAACGTGAATTAAAAAAAAAAAAGATAATGAGACAGGAATAATTTCTCGTGATGTGTGACGTGTCTCAATTTGGCACAGCATTATTTTATAACAAAGGCAAGTAAAGCCCATACCATACGGCGCGTCAATATTTCATTAAGCGGCTAAATTTGCGGGAAAAAGAAATTTTTTCTTTAAAAAAAAAAAAAAAAAACACGTAGTGCCTCATCCATTTATGTATATGTAGAAAGGAAAAGAAGACTACGTAAGCTGTACACGCTTTACACATTTAATTAAAAAAGACACACGAACAGAGATTTTTAATCATGAAAATAGCATTTTTCAAGCAAATATTATAATACATGTTATTATTTGTTAATAAAATGATTACCATATTAATTGTATATGGTGAGTTCAACCAAAAAAGTGTCCAGCAAGTATTTTTCTCAATTGAAGCCAAAATCATTAATTTCCACAAATGTAAATTTTTACGTTTTAAAAGTAAATGAATTTTCACACTACTAAATATTTGGCCATAAAAGTAAGCTTTCAGCGCCTGCCTGCCACAAATACCTATGGACTTGCGGTAGCTTGATCGTGCAGATGCAGCCCGAAAGCTTATTAATGCATTGCCAAAAAATTAAATTATATAAAAAGGAGGGTTGAGGGGGGGGGAAGAAGAAAGAAAGACTACAGTTTCAGAGGACAGATTTGCCTCCTTGCATGAAACATGCTGCATGAGCCTGTATACCAAGACTCCAGCGATTAACCTAATGGCTTTATAAATATGCAACTATGATTACAGGGAAAATGAGTGGTAAACTGAACTCCGTGGCCCGCAGGAATGAGTCTCATGAGAAATATACATAGCACGTTTGACCAGCCCAAAATCGTAAACATAAGACATTATGTTGAGTCCAGCTGGATTGACTTTGCAGGGAAAATAGGAACTGTCCTTTCATGTTATTCATCCGAATCTTCGGCGTATCCACCATTACTTATTTCTAAATCAACAGATTTGTTTTTCGCTTTCAAATGTTTACCTGAAGATTTTAATGGTTTTAATGGTTTCTTGACCTTCTCTGCCTGCAACCCCAACCCCTTTTCTGAAGGCTTCCGTTTTCTCTTCATGCGTGTCCCTCCTGTATCATCTGCAAGAGCATTTGTTGCTAAGAAAATTAGCATGACCAATTAAAACAAAGTAGCCAACACAGATATAGAAGCTACATGAAATCCTCGAACAGTTGAATACAAAAAATAAAGCAGAACAGCTATTTGGACATTTTCCAAACAGGTGAAAAGGATTGTACATTTTTGCTTCCCATATTTCTTCTATTTTCCCCTAACTGTAGAAAGCCAACTTCCAAAGACACAGATCACACAATCACAATATTTTCGACCAACAAAAGCACATTTTCTTTACTGTCATTGACAACAAGGCACGTATCCAAAAGCATTTTTCCCCCTTGATGTTCAGGAGCTGAACTTTTGTTTGACAGTTAATTTTCCACTCCTCTATTAATAAGCACAATCTTCAATAACAATAACATGATAAGCTGGAATACAATATGTGCTGCAGACAAGATGTCACCACAGCACAAAGATAAAAACTCAGACTAGGTCAAAATAGAAACTGAAAGTCCCAAGGGCCTCAACTGTAAATTCCTTACAATAACAGTTCCTTGCCACCTAAAAATGGGAAAACCTACCCAACCAAGATAAGCACACCATAGATCCAACTAGCTGCAGCATAATTGGAGTAGTAATAACTTGCACATCAAAGTATAAAAGATGTAATGATTCTATATATTCAATTAACATCCCAATTGGCAGAATATCAGCTAAACATATTAAGTATAGCCATAATGATAGAACATAGAAGCACAAGGCATACATTATACTGCAAGCATCCACACAAAGGGAGGATCACTGATAAGGGTTTTATTACTGTAGTGTTAGTATGGTAATATGGCAATTATATTTTGTGCTTGACTATGCTTCTAGAATCTAGCTATTTCCTCCTGGCTTATGGAGCATATTTTTTTGTCCTCTTTTCTCTCCTCCACAACACACCCCCCCCAAAAAAAAACCAAAACAAAAAAGGTATAATTAGACCTTGTAAATAATGTGATATTTTAAAATGCTTTAGCTCAAACAAGAGAGCATTGCCAACAGGTTGAGTAAGGGGTTTATGGTTGGAACTCAAAAGAACATTTAGCTAATTTCAAAGGATAGTCATTGTAGACAGAGAATAAAAACACTTCAATGCCCTGAGATATTGGGGCTGGCGTTACCTTCGAGTGGACTTGATTCATGGTTTGTCACCTGTCCATTCTGTGCAGGCTCTTCGGAAAGAGGAGATCCAGAATGATTTGAGTCTATCAACTTCAAAGAACTTTTCAAGCATTTGTCTTGTTGATCAGGAACATCAGGACAGGGAACAGCAGGCAAGAAGCACAGTTCTTCCTGGGACATATCTGAATCACTGAAAGCATCTTTCTCCACCGTAACAATATCAACTTCATCATCTTCATTAAGATCTGATTCTTTGGTCTGCAAGATGCATGTGCCAAGCACATGAAAATGTGAAGCAGATGAAAATGAGCACAATGCACTCTCAAACAGTAATTCTGTGAAGCAAATGAAAATGAGCACAATGCACTCTCAAACAGTAATTCTATTATTTTTTACCTTTTCAGTTTCAGGCATCAGATCAAATTCATCTTCACGCTCTATATACTCTTCATTTTCCTCTAGCTCTTTAAAATCTGGAGCAAAGGCACTCCAATTTTCAGTATAATCTTTAGCCCAGATGTAAACCAGCCCAGTTAAAGAAACAGAGATGACTATTGGGTGAACAGGATGCCATGCTAAATCAATCAATGCTTCCTTTGGACCCTCAAGAATTTTCACAAGATGTCCAGCCCTATCCCATATATAGATCTTATGCTCTCCTTTGCTTGCAGAGCCACCAATAACCCACTCCCCGTCACCGCTGAAACAAGGTGCCTTCCAGTGTATCCTGGTGATAGAATCTTGAAACTCCCGGAAAAGTGCTAAGCACTTTGAACCAACAGCCTTCATCTTCTCAATACCATCTAGCTCACAAACAGTCTTCTTCAGATCCTCTAGGATGGCAAGTCCATCCTTCAGAGGTAGAAGATTTTCATAAATCCTTATTGTCCGATCATTTGAATTTGTAAGAAGATATTGACCATCTCTGCTGAACATTATGTTCTTGATCACAGCACCACCAGAAATGGAAACCATGGCTTGCACTTGCATGCTTTTGTGGTCTATTATAAGTATTTCCCCTTTAGAATTCCCCACATAAACAAGATCCCCATACTTATTAAAGCATGCAGCAGTAGGAGTGAAAGGCGGAGCTCCATCCAAGGATTTGTTGCGGGAAGGAGCGAGTCCATTAGCAGTGTCAGGTACTGTAACAGGAAGCACTTTGTTACTTCCTGTGTATAAGTCAACAATCAGTGGAGCAGATGAAAGTGGGCATGCCAGGCAGATGGATGGTGCTGAGGAACCAGGGTGCAGACGAGCTAGCAGCGGGGTTTGCTGCAGAACAGTGCGTTTAATCTTCTCTCCACTGACAACATCCCAGAGTGACAATGATTTGTCTGCAGCAGACACAAGAATCTGGTGTCCATACTTTGACCAGCAGACACTTGTTACAGCAGCAACAGTTTCTTTATCCCGAAGCTCCTTAGCAATTCCTTTGGTCTCAAAATCCCAAATAATGCAACTTCCATCAGAGCATCCGGCTGACAAAAAGAAATCAACAAATACGAAAAGCAATTAGCAAAGAATACAGAATACCCTACATCAGCACCGACATGAATGAAACGTATGTACAACTACAATAACAATGGCACAGAATATTATTCCCCTGCAGAAGTTCAAGAAAATGATAACTTCATGCGTACAAGTCAATAATGCAAAAAAAAACAGAATTGTTGTTTTAACTTTTAAATAAGTATGTTCACATTGTGGCTTGTCCAAACTTTGAGAAAGCAAAAGCTTGTGAAATCATTGATAATGCCAGAATAAAAAGGAAAAAATATAAAAGAAAATATTATCTTGATTTGCCCAAATCAAAGGATATCTTAATTGGAAATAATAAGTGCTGAAACAATTACAGTATATGTGCCAACAGAGACATAAGGCATAATGCATACCAAGTTCAACAGTTTTATAATAGAAATAGAAATAGAAAGTGCTATAAATCTGAAGACGAGCATGTTAATTTATTAATTAAAAAAAAAAAAAAGAGTCTTCCTGACCAAGAAAAAAAAATGCATATGTAGATATGGTATTACCAGTCAGCTCAAGTGCTTAACCAATAACAACAACAACAACTAAAATTTGTCACTGATCAACCTAACATAAGTCTGAATTGATTGTCTGAAATTAAGACACGAGTCGACACGCATTGCTCGATTTGCTTGTAGCTCGACTCAATTAGTATATTGATTTTACAATATAGCTAAGCATATTGTCATAATATAAAGTTATAAACAAGGAACGGAGATTGCATAAAAGAGAAGTTATAAATGTACCTGCAAGAAGAGTGCCGCGGCGATTAAAGGCAATGCATTTCATGATCCCATGTTCCAAGTACTCCTCTATTACCTCCGGAAAATCTCCTTGCAACGGATCTTGCCACAACACACGCGCGCGCACATAGATATTACACTTTCACGCACATACAAACACACACACACACACACACAGAGTCTAATCGAGAAAATTAAGGGAAAAACAAAACAAAAGAACTGAAGAGAAGAGAACTCACCGATAATAGGAGCATTCATGGTCCGCTGGAAAGCGAGTGTCTCTAACCCTCAATTGAAGATTGATAGAATCAATTGCATTCACAGAGAGACCTCGTATTTCGCACCTAAACCCCCATAATTTGGAAATTAGGACTCTTTCTCTGTAAACTTCGCCCTGAGAATTAATGCAACTACCGGAGAATCCCGAGCGTGGTAGTTGTATCCACGGTAGTGACGGCGGCGCCCGCGGCTTTCCGTGGACAACCCGGCCTTGAAGTACACCGTAGGCAAAGCCTTTCAGAGTTGCAAGAGACGACGAGGCCCCGAGACTCGAGCCGACTAATATGCCTTTCGCTCGTTTTTTGTTTTTCGTCTTTTATTGTTATTTTTTAAAAAAATTCTTATATAATTTTCTTTTATCTCTTTCCTTCTTTAATTGAAACCTAAACAAGGAGAGAGATTTTTTAATTTAATTTTAAAAAAATTAAATTAATTTACATATTAAAAATAAAAGAGAGCCGGCTACGAGTTCCATTTGAAAAAAATATATATATTTTCAAGGAGTGGGAGCAGCCGGTTCCTACTTTCAATTATTATTATTTTTTTAAATATTTTGAGAGAATCAAATTTAGATTTTATTTTTATTTTTCACCTTAAATCTTTACCTCAAATTTACTAAATTACCCCCGTTTCAAAGGCTCTTTAATTTCAACCCTTATCTGAATTTTTCTTATATCTTATTTACCAAAATTCTCTCATCCCAGGATTGAATTTTGCCGAAGGATTCAAAGTTCTCCCGTTAGAATGATCTATGTTATTGCCTCTCTATATTTAAAATTATAAAATTGTAACTTCAAAATGGAAATTTTCTAAAAGAATTAAGAGAATCTATTACTTTAATTCATGGAACCTAAAAAATAGGGTAAATAATTAACTTTATTAATTTATTTTTTATTAAATAAATTAAAATTTCCAATCCAATAATTTTTATAATAAAACTTTATACTGAACTTAATTGACTTTTTCCTTTATTCAAAAAATTATTCAAACTAATTTTTTTTAATTTTAATCAAAATTAAGCATATGTTATTTTTAAAATTATCTTAAAATATTATTTAAATCTCTCAATTTAAGTAAAATACTCTAAATTTGTGTACTCTTAAAAATAATTTAATCAATTATTTAAATTAAATATTTTTATTCAAATTTAATTTATTTTTTTAAAAAATTAATAACTTATTATTTAACTTACAAAAATTCAATAAAAAGCCTTTAAATTTAATTAAAATTAAGTTCTATTTAAGTAATTATTCGAATCAAATATCTTTTTAGTCAAATCTAACCTATTTTACTTTCTTTTTGAATTCTTAATAACTTGTTACTTAATTTATGAAAATTATATAAAAAATTTTCTAAATAAGAATGATATTTTACTTTTTTTTAATTCTTAATAACTTGTTACTTAATTTATCAAAAATTATATAACAAGTTTTCTAAATTTGAATGATATTAGATTTTTCTTAAGTAATTATTGAATTCAAACTTTTTTATTTTTTCAAACTTGACTTATTTTACTTTTTCTTCAACTTTTAGTAACTTATTACTTAATTTATAGAAATTACGTAAAAAGTTTTTAAATTTAAATAATATTAGATTTCACCTAAATAATTAGTAAAATCAAATATTTTTTATTGAAATCTAGCTTCTTTTTTTTTTGGAATTTCAAATAACTTGCAAAAATTATGTAAAAATCTCTAAATTTTAATAATAGTAGGATTTATTTAAATAGTTACTCAAATCAACTATTTTTATTTGAATTTAACTTATTTTACTTTTTCATGAACTTTTAGTAACTTGTTAATTAACTTGTAAAAATTATAGAAAAAGACTTTAAATTTGAATAACATTAAATTCCAGTTAGGTTGTTATTTAAATCCAACCTATTTTACATAACTTTAATTTTTCAGTAACATGTTGTTTAATTTTCACAAATAGTGTCAAATACTCTAAATTTAAAAAATATTAGAATTTATTTGTATAGTTAATCAAATTGACTAATTTTTATAAAATATGACATATTTTATTTAATTAAAAATGAAATAATATGTTGCTAAAATTTGACTTACATTATATTTTAATTAAGCAATTATTTAAATAAAATTTTTTTTATTCAATTAAAAATATAATATACCATAAATTGATGGTTTTAAATTTTAATCTTTGATGTCAATTATGTAACACAAGGAGCTGGTTTTTTGTAAATCAATTGTGGGACATTTCTTTTGAAAAATATGGTTATGACATGTAAAACTAGATTTTAAAATATGGTTATAAGACACTTAAAAAAATTTTGCAATTCTAATTCTTAAATTTTAATAACAAAGGTTTTAGTATTTATTATTATCTAAATCACACATGCAAGATCTCGTGTTACATATTATTAATAAGTAATTTTTTGAATATATTGCACCAAAGTTCAAAGTGGTTTAATTTAGACCAGATAAAACAATAATGCATATTTAGAACTAACAAAACATAATAATAGATAATGGAAAACTTGCATGTTAATAATAAGTACTTTTATTTGTTTGTCCTTCCTCGTATTACTACCGATTTCCAACTTACCAATATAATGTAGTTATTAATTTATCATTACAAGTTCCCATTGATATAATATTTGTGAATTTTAAGTACCAATATTAACAAAATTTTGTCAATGTCTTTTAAAAGGTTTATCTAATTACCTGCAACAACAACCATAATAAAAACTCTCATTGAGATCATACAAACAACTTTGCAAATGTTTAAAACTTAGAGGGCCATATAATAAATAAGATCTTTTTGAAATAAAAATAATAATAAATTAAATTTATGTGATATAGGATTATAAATAAGTTATACTCATAAAAAATAAATAAATATAATAAACACTTTCAATTAATATGCAGTATAAAATTAATGTCTAATTTATTTTATCTAATTATATTGATCTTAAGTGTACATGAATCATTAATTTTATGAACAAAATAATAAATACTTATGAATACTTATTCCATCATAATAAAAAAATTTCTTAATTAATTTGAAAATAGTAAAATATTTTCTCATAATTACTTAAAGTAATGAATTTTTTATTGATCACTTAACTATTTTTATATGATTCATATTATGTCCAATAGAAGCTCTCACAAGTTATCCTCAATTAGGATAATTTGATGTTCATTTTAAAGTATAATAATTTTTATCTAAGATATTTTGGTAAAACTAAAAATTACTTACACAACTTTTACACAAGTAATTTCACAAACTTACAAGTTCTTAGTATTAGATATTAGTGAATTTGTTTATTTAGGAAACACCATATATTTATTCAAATATTTGTGTACTATAATTTACATAAAATAGGAATATAATATGTGATAGTTTTATGGTTTTATTAAAATTAATTTTGATAATATATCCATAAGTAATATTTAAAAATAATATTTTAATACAATATATTATTCATAATTATAATTTAAACATAAATAAATATATTGATAATAATGGCATGTAAATAAATAATATTAAAAATAAAATATAAATATATATAAATAAAATATATATATACATATATATATATTAATTAACTTATTAACTAGTATAATACTAGTATTATTATAATATCCTTCAACAATAATACCTTAGGCAAACAACACATTTTGAATTTAACCATATTTAAGGCAACTCATAATTGGATTACGACAATTTAACATTCATTTTAGAGTATAATAATTCTTATATAAGATATTTTGGTAAGAGTAAAAATCATTTTACAACCTTTATACAAATAATTTCATAAACCTACAAATTCCTCATATTGGGTATTAGTGAATTTGTTCATCTAACAAACATTGTATATTTATTTGAATATATATGCGCTCCAATCTACATAAGATAGGAACATAATATATAAAGTCCTATGACTTTATCAATACTAATTTGAATAATGTATCAATAAGAAATATTTAGAAATAATATTTGATACAATATATTATTCATAATTATAATATAAACATAATTACATATATTGAAAATAATATCATGCAAATAAATAATATTAAAAATAAAAATATTTATATAAATAAAATTATATATATATATATACACACACTCATTTACTATTAAAGTATAATATTAGTATTATTATAATCTTCTTTGATAATAACACTTTACATAAACAACACATTTTACATTTGACTGAATTTAACCAAATTCAGGGTACCTCATGACCATATTAGGACAATTCAATGATCATTTTAAAATATAATAATTCTTATATAAAATATTTTAATAAGGCTAAAAATTCTTTACATAATCTTTATATACAAATAATTTCACAAACCTACAAGTTCCTTGTCTTATTAATTAGTGAATTTGTTCATATAAAAAACACCATATATTTATTCAAATATTTACATATTCAAATCTATATAAAGTAAGAATATAATATGTGATAATTTTATTGTTTTATTAATATTAATTTTAATAATATATCAATAAATAATATTTAAAAATGATATTTTAATATAATATATTATTTATAATTATAATATAAATATTATTACATATATTGACAATAATGTCATATAAATAAATAATATTAAAAATAAAAAATCTGTATAAATAAAATTATATGTATATATATATATAGAGAGAGAGAGAGAGAGAGAGAGAGAGAGTTCCCAAAAACAAAATGAGAATTTTGCACACATGCTAGACAAGAATTACAAAGTGTTCTGCTTAAAATAAAACCCCGCTTGACCAATATAAATAAATAAATACCCCTGGACTCCTTAAACCACTTGAGTTGCCCCACTTGATGTCTTGGGATGCGAAGTGTCATCAGAGTACGTCCCATGCTTAGTGTAGTCAAATTTTTCACCGTCGCCCCACAAAGCGTACGCCTCCTCGCCGTGAACGGCATCGTCGCCGATCAGCAGCTGCTCCTCCGACATGCGCAAGGGTATCGCCAAGTTTATCACTTTGCAAATGATTGACGTGACAACGACGTTCCATCCGATGATGAATGCGCCGCCGGCCAGTTGTTTGAGGATTTGGATCCCGCCGGAGCCTCCGTAGACGCCTCCTCTCGAGTTTGTGACGGGCAAAAAGAGAGCGCACAACTGGGGCTCGGCAAATAGGCCGGTTAAGACGCCGCCGAGAAGGCCGGCAACCGCGTGGGTGTGGAAGACCCCGAGCGTGTCGTCGATCTGCTGGAGGAAAGTCCATTTCTTGTGCACGACCATCATGGTGAACCACGGAACACTGCCTGACAGGATGCCCATGACTATGGCAGCCCATCCTTGAACCAGCCCTTTTGTTTTTTGTGTTTTGCAAAGAATACAAACAATAATGTAAAATCAAGGCATTTACTTGTGGCGGAACAGTCCAATAAGGTCATTCGCACAAGTTAAAACTCGAGGCTCAAATTCTAAGCATACTGTCCAACGGAATCCCAGAAAAATCTGATCTCACTTGTAGTTTCGTCCGTGTGACAAACAAATAAAAATGCCTTAAGATTGTCGTAATTTGCTTACAGATGAAATTGGGATAATTCCCCAATGGAGCATATTATCATGACATATCAAGTTGTAACTAAACATAGCACCAAGTTTATAAGTTGTAGAGAATTTTCCATGCAACAATGACATAATATATAGGAGAGACTGACAGATGAAGTTGCAATTACCTGCACCAGGAGTGATGCAGACAAGGCCTGTGATCATGCCCTGAACAGCACCGATGACAGAGGGTTTCTTGAAGAAAATGACATCGAGGCAGGTCCAGACCAGGAGACTGGTAGCTGCACAAATGTTGGTGTTGAGGACGGCCATGGAAGAGTCAATGTTGGCGGTGTATGGATCTCCACCGTTGAACCCGGCCCAACCCATCCACAGCAACCCAGCCCCTGCCAGCATCAGCAGTACATTGTTTGGTGGAAATCTCTCCCTGTCGTTCGTTGATCTCGGGCCCACCTGCATCACCGTCGTCATCGTTCGCGTCGTCCATCACCGAACGAACAAAACGACAAAAAAACTTAATCACAAAAACCGAACGGCGAAAACGGTATCAGGAGAAAAGTCTAAGATCAACTTTATCAGGAGAAAAGTCTACGATCAACTTTATCGGGAGGAAAGTCTAAGATCAACTTCTATCAGGAGAAGCCCAAGTCCCAGGTTTACACTTAACACGACAAAAACTGATCCCCAAAGGGCAGAGTTAGCGAATGAGAAATTTTTGCTGCAATATCCTGCCTTCGGGAATTGATTTCAGGTCAGCGATCAACGAATGATGAAGCGGAAAACTTGATCAGCTTCACAGGCTAATGAATTAAGGTAATTTTTCATGTCGGAAGGGGTGCTTAGTTGTTTTCTTGGCAATCCAGTGGTACAAAATATTGTCAGGATCAAGTTCAAGGAAAAGAGATATTCTTTATCTCCCTTCCGGATGGATAGTCCACCCTCTACAGAGCCTCTTGACGCGCAATGATCCCGAAGCACAAGTCACCACATGTTGAATTGCTCCACTGCAGTTTACACCGCTATGTAAGAGCTAGCAAGGATCAAACTTTTGGCTGTTTTACTTAATATCGTTGGATCAATGCTCAATAGTCAAAGCAGTGATGTAAGTTTTGTAAACAAATGCTTATGCTTTAGTCAGTCAATGGCCCATAAATTCCAGTTTCAGGATGAATGATTCAAAGCGAACTCAGTTTTTCCTTTTATTAAAAAAAAAAAAAAAGAAAAAAGAAGAAGAAGAAGAGACTTTTTCTTTACCGTGTACGCAATATATTAAGAGATGAAATCCAGTCACAGAAGAATGAAGAAATAATTTCAAAATAAACAAAAATAAAAAATAAAAATGAACGCACTAACCCAGAAGGCAGTAGTAAGGCCGGCAGTCCCGGAAGAAAGGTGAATGACATAACCACCAGAGTAGTCCATGACACCCCAGTGAAACAAGAAGCCACCGCCCCACAAGCTAAAAGCCCCCACGGTGTAACAGAAGGTCAGCCAAAGAGGCACAAACGCCATCCATGCCTTAATGTTCATCCTCCCAAGCACCGATCCCGCCAATAAGATAAGAGTTATGGCTGCGAACACGCACTGGAACCAGACCATGGAAGCCATGGGATAGAATGGAGTGACCATGGCAGTTTCCAAAGTGCCATCGTGGTGAAACTGGGTGGTCTCCGGCAGCGCCGCCTGTTCGATCAGAAACTTCTGGCCCAGGGCAGGGCCTGCCTTGCCCCAGAAGGGCAGAAGCTTCTCCCCAAAGGACATCTTGTAGGCCCAGACGACCCAGCAAATGATGACGGCCGCGAAAGCGTACAAGGCCATGAAAGCCGAGTTCACTGCCCATTTTTTCTTTACGATGCTGCCGTAGAGTATGACGAGTCCAGGCACGCTCTGGAGGCCGACCAGCGTGGCCGATACCATTTGCCATGAGTTGTCGCCCTTGTTTAGCCAGTCCGGAACTGCTGGCGATCCTCCTTGGTATGCCACCGGCACCGGGTTTGGTGGAGCAGTAGCCATTCGAGGGGGATGTGGCTAGCTCGAGAGGCAGAGCGATGTGAGAGGGATACCGATACTATCCTCTATGGCTCCCTGGCTCCAGGGAGGAATTCGAGGGGTTTTGATTGATTTTTTTTTTTTTCTTTTTTTGAAATTTCTACTTAGGTGGATGGCAGTACTACGTGTAATGTTGTCCTCCGTTATTATAGGGTACGGGAAGTCAGTCAGGAAAATGAGCCCAAGCCGCGGATGGGGGAGATTGGAGGCGTTAAATGCATTGCATTTATTAATTTTTTTTTTTTTTTTTTAGAAGAAAGAATGTTTCCTCAGAGAGGTAGTGCATGCGTACCACTAATTTTGCTAGACTAGTTAATGGGGTCTTTTTTCAGAGGCGTCTGTGGCATTTTATAGAAATTAGATCGATGGTTGTTTTTCTGATGGTCAGCCAAACTGGAGCGCGATTGGTTGTTTGTCATGCGGAAAGGTTAACTATTATTTCACAGCTGCATATTAATTATTTTCACATAGTGTTATTTATTTCATAGTGGGTTCTTAATATATGGCACATTTTATCACCGAAATACAGAGCGATACAAATCTATGACGTATAATTGTTAGCTTAATTGAGACGGAGAGATCAACGATTGAGATTTGGTCACAAGATTCTTGAAAACAGTATCTTTTCCTAATTGGTCAGCTCTTCGTGTTACAAAATTTAAAGCGACAGCTGTTAATTGCTGCGACGACTTATGAGCTGTGAGAGGGATCTCGTGAATCTTTTTTTTTTTCCAAAGGGAAGGAAATCTCTACGAAATGGGTGAGAGAGTGAGCGTAAAATATTCTGCCACGGAGTTTTTGTCAATTTTGGTTTCTAAACTACGTGGGGTGGATTTGATACAAAGTCAGAACAAATACACAGGGTTTGTTCCCAAATTCTCTGCAATTCAGATTCTCACAAGCACGTATTGGAGAGAGAATAAGAACAGGACAGCATTAATTCTAATAAAACAGAGAGTACATAAGATTGTCAAAGCCTAAGTTTTTATTATTTTTTTTT
This sequence comes from Bruguiera gymnorhiza, assembly GCA_020883675.1. Lineage (NCBI taxonomy): Eukaryota > Viridiplantae > Streptophyta > Magnoliopsida > Malpighiales > Rhizophoraceae > Bruguiera > Bruguiera gymnorhiza. The sequence goes on along the minus strand of JAIRCJ010001058.1, from coordinate 6,107,197 downwards.
ATTCCATAGACAAACTCATCCTTTAAAAACAATTGGGTCAATTTAGCATTCCTTTTTCCAATAACAATTGGAAGCTGATTTGGATTTTTGGGATGGACAGTGATTATTATCATCATCATTTACAGGGCTTGGGCATCTTTCCTTGCAAAATGTGAAATTTCTCTTGTAATTATCCCATTTGGACCTAACCTCACCTCCGTCAATGAACATGTCAGATCACTTGTTTTTATGTGTTAATCCCCTATTCATCTTCTTGTTTTATGTATAAGCCTATTGTTGGTCTAAGAATTACTTTGCTTTGAAACCGTAGTTCCCTCTCCTTTTCCTCTCTCTTTTTTTTATAGCCTGTGGTTTCTTTCAGCTTTGTACAATTGTCGCAGGCTTAATCCATACTAAAAGGTGACAACTAAAGCTCCATATTTTCATTTTCTTTAATTAATACTAAAAGAAAAACAATGTCTATTTTCTATCCATATCTCTCTGTTTGGCTGTTAACTTGTTGTAGATGCCCTACTCTAGAGTTTTATTGATTCTTTTTTTTTTTTTTTTTGTTTTTTTGATAAACTGGTTTTATTGATGTTTTTGAGCCATTATTTAATGATTTGGTAGTCACGATGATATCGCAGGCGGCGTCCATGCGATAATGGGCCATATGATCTATTCGATACACGCCACTGAAATTAAATCCAATGTGTGCTGAAGTGATCGGATCATCTTTGTTCTGAGGTCACTTCAGCACGACTCATTGTAACCAAGTATCACAGCTTAGAAGCCACTGGGAGGGAGTCGGTGGGGGAGGGTTGTAAGCCAGTACAATGACCAAGAAGCCACTGAATTCTCAAGGAGCACCGATGAGTTAACGACATGTCATCATTCAATGCTCGATTGGATGATAGAGTTAATTCATCTCTTTGCATTCTCTGTCTTTATTATTTGATATGTCACTAGACTGGATCTTAAGTAATACACAGCCAGAAACTCATCAATATTCAAGTAGAAAAGTTAAAAGGCAATAAGCTAGAGCCTTAAATTTTATTTCTTTTTTAAATTTTGAAAAAAGAAAATAAAAAAAAAAGAACGCCTCAGCAATGTTGGAGGCATCAATATTTGAACCCCACCGTTGAACGAAACTCGTATCGTTGATTGATTCATAAAATTTGGTTAAAAATAGGACTTGGGAATTGGGAAAGGGAAGAGAGGAAAGAATTTGTTTAACCAAGTGAAAAAAAAAGTGAAAAAAAAAAGTGAGAATTTATTTTATCAAAATTTTCAATTGTTTAATATAAGTTTTTTTTTATATAAATATTAATATGTAAATCGTAATAAATTTTATATATTTTTATCCATAACATTAAATTTTTATTGTGAAAATAAAAATATTCTTCTTATATTTACTTTTTGATAAATTTCTCTTATTTTTTTATAATTTTTTTGTTTATCTAATGGTGGAGAAGAGGAAAAAAAATTGTAATGAAAAAAATCACTTTTCTTTTTTTATAATTATTATTTTTAATAAAAAAAGTAATTTTTTTTAATAATTATTATTTTTAATAGAAATAACGTAAGAATTTTGAACTCGATGAACTAAATTATTGTTATACTTGTGTCGATTAATTTAACAACGAAGAGAACTTGGGAATTGGGAGAAGAAACTAAGGAAAAGGAGAGGCATAGAAATCCCCAAACCTAATGGGGATTCTTATTAATTGTTGGAATGCTGTCACGGTCACTCTGTTTGGAGCCGTTCAAGGTAGTCCCCATTTTATGCTTATTCCTCGGAAGAATTTTTCCCTTTTGATAAAGAATCTTATCCCATTAGCTTGGCGACCACCATTTACATGAGACGTGTCAAAATGCTTTGCACTAATAGGATCGCAAGCGTTCCATCACACAATTAACTCACTTTCTACATTTCCTGTGCATCCAAACTCGGAACCACCTTAGAAAGTCACCCACCAGAGGCAGCGTAACCAGACAAAACGACTCCATCTTCCTCCTCGGGACTGGTGTGTATTTGTCTTTCCTTCCTAATCTTTTCATAGATCCAAATTCAATGCGTAAATCATGCTTACTATAATTGTGTTCGCGTCACCCAGATACGTCATCTTCCGGCCAATCATAAGGCCTGTGGCTAAACTCATAAAAGTCAATTTGTCAAAAAAAATGAAAAAAAAAATCAATGTCATCTCATTGTTCTTGTTAACATCAAAAAATCCAAAGACAGGTGCAGATGCATCACAACTTCTCCACACTAATCCACATGCTAATAGTTGCACATCAACAATCATGTTCAGACGATGATTTCAACTTCATGGGAAAATTTAGACCTGTGCATAGGCATATACCTGCTATGAAAGGTGGATCTGGATCTTCGGTGCTATGCAACACGGTGGTCCCAGATAATCTGATGATAAACCCACAAAGCTCTGTTGCTACACTGCTTGCACTTTGACCTGAATAATCCTATAAAGAACGTACACATACAAACAATGACATGCCATGTGCATTGTCACCCGCAGCGTCCGGACAGATAAAAACCCTAATTATTTCTCATCCCATAAGCATGAGTGGCAATACCTTAAACATCAGGGCACTTAGTAGATGGGAGAAACGATGGCTGTAATGAAAGTATCCAATGCCTGCAATGCCAAAATCATCAGATAATGGCTCATAGCGGCCCTAACCAAAATTCAGACAAGTAACAAACTGGAAACAACATCTAAAATCAATTTCATTACAATATGAAGAAGTGCGTAATAATTTTCATGCTTCCATCTTCTTTAAAAATAAAGATAGATAGAATGGAACCATCCCTGTTAGGCCAACTTTCCTCGATTTTGTCCATTTCCCATCCTCATTTTCACAACAAAAAAAAAAAAGGAAGAAAAAGAAAAAGAAAATCTTCAACTCATAAAAATGAATAGATTTGCAGTTCCGGGACAAAAAGTTGAACAAATTGTAATGAAGAGATGTGATCCAAACTTTTTTTTTTTTTGGGTCCATCAAGAGGTTCATTGGTCTTTGAGCTACACAACTGGAAGTAGCTATTCACTATACCATAAGTCTCACCCGGCTTCTAAGGATTTGAACCTGAGATCGGTAAGATAGATGTCTAAACTCTTAACTACTAAGGTCTCCCTTAAGAATACATCCATACATTCTTCAAAAGTGCAACCATAGGCCATTACTAAAACAATGTGATGTGCACATTGTTAAGGTCATTACACCTCTAGTCCAAGTTGAACATCTTTGCAAGCCTACAGGGCCATTCAACTCTAATTTGGGCAAATTATCTGCAAACAGTGACACTAAGTTTTCCATTGACCTGCCGCCTAACCTGTTTCTTAACATCATAAGATGGTAAACTAAAATATGATATGTAAAGCAAAGATGAAACCTTAGCAAAAGGAACCGGATAATGGTCTGAAGTCAGGGTACTGATACATCCATCAAACGAACATTTAAAAATATGATCTTTTTCATACCCTGTCAAGCCCCAACCACCCCATCAACCCATCTTGGCATGTTTGAAGAAATATATGATGTTAAAGTTTTGAACTAAGAATCAAACTTTAGCGATATGAACAAATGAATCAACATATTAAACCTACCTTTTAGTATTAGTATAAGACAACCTCCCAATGTATTTCATTGTTTTAACTACTTCCAATTAAAAGTACAAGCATAACACTAACCATTCTCATATTCATACTAAGAAGGCATCTAGGTGCGTTAAGTAAAGTAATAAGTAATGAGATTTTTTATATATTGATGAGAAATTTAGAGATGATGTGTGAAAAGTTTTAAATGATATAAAAGATTTATTATACATTTTAAAAAAATCTAATAATACAAATTAGAGTAAAAAAATACTAAATAGATTAATTAAAAATATTTAAACTAATTAAACTATAAATAATATGAATTCAAATTTAAAAAAGAGTCAAAATTTTATTAATATAATTAAAATATTTAATAAACTAAAATTAAGTAATAATATTTATTTTTAAATAAAAATTTCTTTTAAATAAAAACTTATACAAAATAGAAATTTAGAGATAATGTGTATAAAGTTTTAAAGGATATAAAAGATCTCTCACACATTTTAAAAAACCCAATAATACAAAATAGAGCAAAAAAGTACTAACTAGATTAATTAAAAACATTTAAACTAATTAAATTATAAATAATATAAATTCAAATTCAAAAAAGAGTTAAAATTTTATTAATATAATTAGAGTATTTAATAAATTAAAATTAAATAATAATATTTACTCATAAATAAAAATTTATTTTAAATAAGAATTTATACTTCTTTAAAATTACTATTTTAACTTATAAATAAATATCTCCTTATAAACTCTAAAATATCACACAATTTTAAGAAAAATAAAAAGTAAAAATTCTCTTTTTCATTTTTTAACTTATAAAAAATACATTTTTTGTGCCGTCTAACTCATCTTCTTTTAAATGTGATGTTTATAATTTTCTTAAAGATCTTACAATTTTTTTCTTCCTAAATTCACATTTTCTTTAAATATTGGGTCTGAAATTTGTTTTATTAAAGTTTGATTTACTTTTTTTAGATTTTCTTTGATTCTTCCTAAGTTACGTTTTTTTAAGATTTTCTACATCATCATCATGGTGTTGGTTTGGCCATAGCCGGGAGCAAAGTACAAGATCAATACCAACGCTATAGTTATGGTGGACGCTCTGTACAGAAGAAATGCTGGAGAAGAATGCATGCCAAACTGATTAGGCGTAAAAATTGACCAAAGCAACGTTGGCATTCAGTGAGTTTCAGGAAAAGGTGGGAAAAGAGAACAAGGTACGGATGGATAGCTAATTCCCAAATTTCTTCAACAGAATTAAAGGATTGCTCACAATCACCATAGAACCACTTAAGCATAGAAGAAAATCCAACAATCCCATTTTTTGAAGTTTTTCCTTCGATAGGAAATTGGCTAATACAGCACTAACCATTTGTATACATACTTTATCAGAAGCAGTAAAATGAGTATGAGGCTTGGTGGCAGCCAAATTAACAGTAAACACACACGCGCACACACACACACATATATATATTTTGTTTTTCTATAAAAGGATTAATCTCAAAAAGATGAATACCTGACAATGGCATTCAATGCACAAAGTGGTGTCACGAGAACAGCAGGAGCCTAAATGTAAGCTACGAAATTGGCAATTTCTCCCACCACCACTCTCAATTTTCTACCAAACAACAATAAATAAATAAATAAATAAGCATTGTACTGTACGGAAAAAAAAAGAAAAACCCAGATCAAGAAACGATTAAACATTCATGAAGGAGCTGAATGGCATTAGCAAACTCAAAAGCAAAAATAAATTCTTAGAGATCCTATATAAGCAAAAGAAGTGAAGTACAGTGGGCTTACAAGTAACCACGCCAACCCAGCAGAGTAGCTCCAAAACCAAAAGATAGCAATATCCTCCAACACCTTAGCGCAAGTACAAATTTTAAAAAGAAAATAAAAGAAATTTCGATTGATAAAGAAAAGAAAAAACGCAAAGAGACCCTTTTTCTCGATGGTGAATCTGCTTAATGGCTTGAGGCTTGAGCCAAAAAAAAGGCACTTGACACCACCCTTTGCCAGTATAAACCACACTTCCCAAGTTGCTCCAGTACATCTAATGCTATTATATCATACACCATTTACAAAATTACCTTACATTCATTTGTTTTTTCATTTTTTCCTTCTCACTCTGTCTCTCTGGTTTTGTAGTTGTCGGAATTGGGATTGGGATCCAATATTCTTGACAGCCATTCCTGCCCCATCTTCAATTCAATGCCACCCACTGACCTGTGCGCCTTTCCACCCTCCGCCAGTTGATTTAATTATTCTTTAATTTATTAACGAAAATACAAACTACTGCGACAGAGAATTAAGACAGAGCGTGGACCGATCCGACCTGGCAAAATAAAAGAAAAGAGGGGAAGAGGAGTAATAACGCATGCAACGACTAGGCAATCGTGGATGGGTAAAAGGGAAAAGGACGCATTGTGGTTGTTGACGTCGCGATACCATCTGTGTTGAACAAGCTAGCAAGCGACAACTTAGAGCAATGCACTGCAAGGGTGCGTTCGTTTTTAGAAGATCAATGGCCACAGATGCGAAATCGCAACTGCCATCCTGTCGTAAAGGAAAAGGGAAGGAAAAGGGAGAATGTTATAAAATAAATATATTTTTAAAAATTTTATATTTTATATCAAAATGGATCCATTTGTGCAATGGATTAGTCCCTTAATTTAAATTTTTTATGAGACTTTTCTAATTATTTTTAGTCTTTAGATATTTATGAGATATTAAGATAAAAATAATATGAAATGTTTTTTCTTCTTCATACATATATAGCTGAATTTTTTTTTCTATTTTTACTTTTAATCTTTAGGTTAATTATACATATTTTTAAAAAATATTCTTTCTTTTTTTTCTTTTTTCACTTTTAATTATTGTTGAAACTTTATTGTTAGATATTTATGAAATATTAAATTATAAATAATATAAAAGAACTTCTTCTATATATATATATATACCTAAAAAAATATTTTTTTTTTCTTTTTCCTTACCTTTTTTTATTTTAAATTGTTCGGTTAGCTATACATATCTAACAAAAAAGAAAAAATTCTTTCTTTTTCTCTCCTTTTTCTTTTAATTGTTACTAAGACTTTTTAGATTGTTTTTAGTTGTTGAATATTTATGAAACATTGAATTAGAAGTAATATAAAAATGATTCTTCTTCTTTATTTATAAAGACTTGAAAAGAAATTTCATTTTTTTGTTTCCTTTTTCTTACTTATAATTGTTGGGTTAATCATATATACCTGGAAAAAATATTGCTTTTTTCCAGGTATCAAAGCAACTAAAAGAATTATTGAAATGAATTCAAATGGAAGAAAAAAATCTGTTGATAACTATCTTTAAGGATAGTATCAAATATATCTTAGATATTATACCTTTTTTATTCATTTGAATTTCATTTACATTCATATTTTGTATTTTTTTTCCCTTTATTTTTCTAACAAAGGAAAGAAAAGAAAGGTGCAGTGTAATTGATCCCTTGGAAGGAAGAAACTAGAGGTAAATCATAGCATATATTTGTTTAAATGAGTGCAACTTTATTGTAAGAATTCATTTATCAAAACATTTTGTGGAATTAATGAAGAATTATTGATTGGTGCTGACTGTTATGGATTGTGGGTGGGGCCGTTATGTTGCTACATTTGACAATTTATACACTAATAGAGCAATGAAGAGAGGTGTATGGAAATAATAAATGTTAAGTTAGAACACAATCACGAGGTTACACTCCTGGAAGCCCGATTCATCAAGCAGCACTAGGTTATAAATGTCCATATTAAACGATAGTTTGAAGCAAAAGATTTATCTGACGTTCATTCAGCTCAAAATGTAAAGTCAGTTATATTTCGTGTAGGTGGATACGAGGAGATGTCGTGTTTAAGTGTTGACTCAAAAATCATGTAGACATTCTATGTTTTACGACTTACAAATTGCAAGTCAAAATTTCTTTTATCTAATAAAATTGGGCAAGGAGGGTTGAATGAAACATGTGTATTGGGTTGACGCTAGGTGTCGTATTGCATATGAAATGTTTTATAATATTATAGCCTTTGACATTATCTACCTCATGAATAAGTATGGCATGCCTTGTACTACAGATAGCCTATTCTCCTCTTTTGTGCACTTCTAAACAATGAAAAAAATAAAGACATACACCTAGTTACGTAGGATGTATTACAAATACTATCATTTACCATCTTACAAATTATATTATAATTCTTATTTTATAATTTATTTATTTATTTTACTGAATTTTAATCTGATTAAAAATTTTAACTAAACTATTTAGAAAATATATGAACTATTCAGATTTTTCTTTTTTATTTCAATTTATCATAAAATATTTTTCTATTTAGTTATAATATTTTTGATTAGTCATAGAGTAATTTTCCAATTAACTAAAAATTTTAATTATAAATATATTTGTAAGTTTAAAAATTAAATTATTCTATATTTTAGTAAATAAACACTTTTAATAAAAACTGTAGACTTTCTCTTTGAAAAAATTTATTTTAACCTTAATCAATTATTAATTTTGTCTCAAGTGATATCAAAGTAGATTTGGTCTATATTGATGTCAAAGTAGATTTGGTCTATTCATTGATGATGATTGTGAAGGAAAGATTTTATTTAAAGTGTTCTTTTGGAATTATGATTACAATAAATCTCATATTAGAGATTTTGCTCATAATCCATCTATTCATAGTTGTATTTTTGAATTTAGAGGAGATTTTTAGCAAAAATTTTCTCTTGAAGGATTTTGTGAGGTGATTGGTGGAGTTTGAAATTTATTTTAAATTTAATAATATTGACAAAGAAGAAAAAAAAATGTGAGACTTGTAACTTGTAAACTTGATTATCATATAACTAATTAGTGGGGTTGATGTTTAACTGTATCAACTCTGGCCGTTAATTTTGGGGTTTTAACTGACTATTATAATGAGATTTTGTATAAGATGAATAAAACATTGAATTGATATTTTGAAAATTATCATGAAAATTATCATAATGCGTCACACAAGGTATATGGATCTTGGTTTTTTATTAGATATGAATTAATATATTCAAGAGATTTAATCTTTATAAAAAAACCTAGTTTCATTGATTTTTGTATTCCATTAGCTCAAAAATTAAGGATTAAAGAAAAAGTTGAATCTATAATATTTGATAATCTTCCCGAACATACTTATGGGTTAGAATTTGTGAAATTGAATAAAATTTTGATGAAGGGTTAAACACTAGTGTGGTTATTAATTCTGTAGAGCATGATTTTCAATTTCAACTTATAACTTACGGTGCACTTTTACCATCTTGTACCTTTTTATTGGAATATATAATCAAGTAAAGGAAAATTTTGGTTTGACATCATTATTTGTTCAGGTCATTGCACTTTATTTTTCAAGTGGAAAGGTTTGGTGTACAACATGTAATGCAAATTATTTTCTAACATCTTACAAATTATGTTATAATTTTTATTTTAAATTTATTTATTTATTTTATACTATTTTAATTTAATTAAAAATTTTAACTAAACTATTTAAAAAGTATGTTAGTTATTCAAATATTTATGTGAGCTATTTAGTTTTTTTTTTTCATTTTGATTTGTCATTAAATCTTTTCTTATTTAATTAGAATATTTTTTTTAATGAGTCATAAACTATTTTCTCAATTAGTTAGAAATTTTAACTATAAATATGTATATAAATTTAATAATTAACTTATTACAGTATTTCAATAAATAAATACATAATCTCTCCATTTTTCTTCTTTGAAAAATCTTGTTTTAGGTTTAATCAAGTATTAAATTGATTTTCGATAAATGCTGCATTACGTTGTTTGAGACATAGTTGAGTTGCATGAGAGGTAAGCTTACTAGGGCAATTCTCACTAATCAATGTGGTGTGATTGGTGACGCTATTACAACAGTATTCCCAAATGCTAGATATGGTACCCCCAGTATTCACAACATTTGTAAATTTTTTACGAAGCTAGGAAAAACAACAATTATGGGGCTATGAAAGATGCTTTTATAGGGGCCATATGTGACATGCTTAGTTACAAGGAGTTTAAGGAAACATGGGCAGCTATGGTCTTTAATTTTCAATTGAAGAGAAATGGTTGGATTAACAATTTGTATGAAAATAGACAAATATGGGTTCCAGCATACCTAAAATCATCTTTCCGGTCGAAATGTCCTCCTTGTAATGAAGTGAGAGCATGCACTCATTTTTTTTTATGGATATATTAATTCTAGAACTACAGTTCATCAATTTGTTGGGCAATATCAGTTAGCGATAAGATAGAAAAAGAGGTTCAAGAAGATTTTCCTCCAAGCTATTCCACATCCCTTGTGCGACTTGCTGGTCTTATGAGCTCCAACTATGTTTTGCAACCAAAAAGAAATAAATGTTGAATGTGCAAAATAACTTACGAGCTACTTGAGATCATAACTGTTATGGGTGTGAAGAGAAAGCATGTCAAGTTTGTTGTTACGTTTGAGAGTGAGACCTTGAAGTGAATTGCAATTATCAGTTTTTTTGAGTTTAATGGGATTTTATGTTCACATGCCTTTAAAGTGTTAATCTCGAATGATGTGGATGTGATACCAGATAGGTATATATTGCAGAGGTGGAGAAAAGATGTCGGTCCATCTCACAGGAAGATGAAGGCGGGTAAAAGTGCTTCTACTATTGAAGTTCGTCGGTCTAAAGAATTGGGAAAAATATATATTTTTTTTCCTCAATTGACATTGCTGTTCATGACAGAAAATCTTGATTTCTTGTTGCATAGTCTTAAAGATCAACACCATCGTTTGGAGAATTGGTCTACAAGTTCTCACACAATCTAGGTTGAAAATTCTCTGGATGCTCCACATTGAGCTGAAGACGGTGATAGTGGCCAGAGTCTCTGTTTTGAAGATCCAGTTAGTGTGAGAAGGTGGGGCAAGCCAAAGTCGAGAAGGATGCTACTTATGATAGTGAGCACAACGAGGGGGCGGCCTGTTTCTAGAAACCAGAAACAATTATATAATAATCGAGTTCACACAGTATTTGGACCCTCTAAAACAGCTTTGCTGCATCAGGTATGTTAAAGTAAATGCAAACTTAATATGAATTCACTATTTCTTGTAGCCATAAGGTATGGTTGTATATGTTTTGAGGACATAACATATATCTTCTTGCACTTACTGTTTTGTACATGAAATAATTTTAGGTATGTGAAGGTCGTCTGGGCCAGCATGGATCAACTACTTCATCTATTTGGCCGAGCAGCAAATCGAGTCATACCATTCAAGTTTGACGTTCTATGAGAAACTGCATTCTTGAGACGCATGTCTGAATGAGTGATATGAGAAACTGCATGCTTACTTGATGCTTAAAAAACCATTTTCTTGAGAAGTATCGCGGGGCATGTAAATTTTCGTTGGTGCTGACGGCATGTGAGACTATGGAGAAGGCACAGGGAGTGCCGGTAATGGTTAAGATTAATGGAAACCAAATACTTATGGGTTCAGATTATTTATTTATTTATTTATTTAAGTATTAGAGTTTAGGCTCTGCAAAACCATGTTAGGTAAAAGGAACAGTTTTTGGTATTTGATAACGAGCCACGTTTAATTTGTTTGACTTCGCGTATGGTGAGGTTCAAGAACAAAATAAGAGCCTCTACCTATTTTCCATGACAGAAATGATATTTCTTGCGTTCATATATTTCTAGGATTATGGTCTCTCTATCTCTTCATTATTGAATGGGGTTTTGGCTGTATTGTTGATTATCCATGCTATGACTAACCTTAGGATTGGGCAAAATGCAGTTAATGCAAGCGAATTCTCAAGCAACTTCAGCCTCTTCATGGCCCATGTAGTACTGGTTTGGGCATGACAACGTAGTTTTCGGGGCTTCCTTAGTATCGTCAATTAATGTTGGGCCGGGCAGCGATGTTAAGGCCACCAATTCTGTAATTTATTGTTTGATTTTGCAAACCTTGTCGATTCATGGGTATTGTGACCTATTTATAATTTCTGGTATTGTTTTCAGGTTGTAAATTGTGGGACTTATTCCTTTTGCAATATGATATTGATGTTTGCTTGAAATCCGTGACCTGCCCATAAAGTGGTAGGTTTGCTTTTGTGTATGTATGTATTATATCCATTGAACTTTTGTTAAACCTTTATAATATGAGTGTAGTATTGTTGGATTGAAAACTTGCAAGTGGTATGTTAGGAAATGGTAATACTAAAATAAGTATTTTGGCCATATAGTTGAAGTTTGGTAATTTGCTCCATATAGTTGGTGACTTAATTAATTTTTCATTTAGATAAAGTACTTGTGCTAAGTACTTATGGTAATTTAAGAATTAGAATATCATTGCTAGATATATAATTGCAAAAAATAAAACCCTTACAAACTTATAAGAAGCTAAAAAATAATGAATTCACCATAATATACAACAAGTCTATCAATTTCTCCAGTTCAATGATATATAATATGCAACAAGATATTAACAATATATAGTATAACAACCATTCTTGATAAATATGTTGTTGCCAGTAATCACATTGCTTCCAACAACCATTCATGAGTTTAGATCACAAATAACTTAATACAAAGGATATGTCCAAATTCTCTCAGTGTAATATGCAATAAGTGACTAATATCTTGTATGATGGGAGAGGGGACAACAAAATTCAAATTGCCTAGGAGATTTTTGTCGCTTGCTTAAATCTATGAGAAGTTGATTAAATAATAAAAATGTCAAACCCAATAATTAAATAAGAAAACACACCAATTTTATATGAAAAATCTCTCCAAAATAAAAGGGAAAAAATCATAGGACATATCGGTTAAAAAATCAACTATAATATAATCAATAAGTATAATAGAGATATATAACCTCAATTATATTTAACAAATTTAATTTGAACCAAATAAGAGGCCAAATAAGTTAATTAAAAAACAAATTAGCTATATTCTGTCAACTATAACTTAACAAGCAAATCTTAAAACAATAATCCAACTATTTAATATGAATTTCTATATGTCCCTTACTAGTTGACCAAATTTTAGTTTAATCGAACTACAAATCCATATTCATCCATATGATTTACTAAAATTATCATAATGGAGAGAATAAAGTATTACTAGAAAATAGTAATCACGATTCTAAGATAAAAGCTTGCTCTTGCAGAAATCCAAATCACAATCCAACCATTTAAAATTAAGATATATGTGTCCTTTATCAATTGACTAAAAATTGGGTTGATCGGATTACAAATGACCTTTCAATTACAAAGTTGATCAAACTTGCATGTTGAAAAATTCTTAGAACATGGATTGCAAAATATAGACTAAAGACCACACTTATAGTGCATTAAACTTGATTTCCATCATTTATAATGAAGAATAAGATATCTTTTATCAGTTATCAAAGTTTCAGCTTGATAAGACAATGATTTATTGTTGGATTATGAAAGTAATAGCAATTGTTCCAAACTAAAAGGATTTATGGCAACCCTTTCCCTTTTGTTTTACACCTATTTACTTTTAATTAGGTTTTTAAGTTATAAAATGAGGTATTTATACCTGATTGAGTGTTTTGGGTTATGGATCGAATACACTACACAATAGGTTATTAATTTTACAATAATTAGGCTTTTTCTCTATATAGGAAGAGATATAATTAGCTTAATAATTCTTCCCCTCTTGATTAAATGAAGATATTGGCCATCTCAGCCAATGAACAACACAATTTAAATTTTTTACTTAGCAATGTCTTTGTCAATGTATCAGCAATATAAAGTGATACAATGATGAAATCATCATCAATGAATCTCTGAACAAAAATACAATGATTAGAAGTAGTTTTCTTATAGCCTTGATCTTCCATAACAAACTCATACTTCTTCTACCATTGCCTTAGAGCTTATTTTAAGCCAGATAAACTCTTTTTTAACTTGTACACAATTGTTTTTTCTTTTCACCTCAAAGTCTTATGGTTATTTCATATAAATTTCTTCTTCTAAGTTACCATGGAGAAAAGTTGTTTTCACATTCATCTACTTGATCTCTAAGTCTTGGCATGTAGCCAAACTCATCATAACTTGGATGAAAGACATTTTCACCACTTATGAGAAGATTTCTTCAGAGTTAATGTCTTATTTCTGACTAAATCCTTGAACAACCAATTTATCTTTAAATCATAGATGTGGAGTGTTCTTTTCTTGTTTTATCTTGTAAACCTACCGATTTTTCAAAACCCTTTTACCTTTGGGTAAGTTCACTAATTTATAAGTAGAGTTGTCATGCAAAGATTTCATCTTATTTATCATGACATCTATATAATATTGCTTATGCTCAATTTTTACTACTTCTTTATAGCACTTAAATTCTCTTCATTTAATTAACATCATAAATTCATTAAAAAAGTGTTAAGTAGAAGGCACTAGAATTTTATTAAACCTTAATGGTTGAAATAGAGGTGGAAGTGTAGGTAAATGATCTTCTGATAGAGTATTAGTATCATTTTCACTCGATATATTACGATCTTGTTGAACATTCTTATCATATTCTTAAACATCATCATAAACATTAACTAGATCACTAAAAAGTGCCTTAAGAATTAGATTAATATCAACAAGAATATCATTAGCTTAAATAGTTGCCTTCTCAATATCTTTAATGTTCTGATCCTTAAAGAACATAACATCTTTACTTCTAACAACTTTCTTCTCAATTGGATCATATAATTGATACTCGAAGTCATCTTCAATATAACTAAGAAACTTACACTATTAAGTTTTCACATCCAACTTCTTTCTTTTGTCTTTTAGGACATAAGCAAAAGTTTTACATCCAAAGACTTGTAATTGATCATAAGAGACTTCCTTACCAAACCAAACTCACCTTATAAAGGAACATCAGAAGATAGATTAATCACATTTGTCACTATATTAAAAAACTTCATTTCAAAAGGATCTAGGTAGCTTTGCATCTAAGAGTAAACATCTAATCCTTTTAATTAATGTTTTGTTCATCCTTTCAGCTAAGCCATTTAATTGTAGTGTTTTGGGAGGTGTCCTTTGATGTAGGATACCATATATCCTATAATACTCATCAAATAAGTCATTGTACTCACCACTATTATTAGTATGAATACATTTTAGCTCATTTTTTGTTTATCTCTTAACTAAGGTATGAAATTTTTTAAAGATGTCAAAGACTTAATCTTTAGTCTTCAAAGCATAAACTTAAATATTCTTTGAGTGATATTAATAAAAATACAAAATAAAGAGTATCATTAAGTGAGTGTATCTTTAAAGGACTGTACATATTAGAATGCATTAACTTAAACAATTCTAATTTTCTTGAAAGTGGGTAACTCTTGAATATAACTTTATTTTGTTTTTTAGCTAAACAATGAGGAAACTTCTTTAAAACCGCACTTTTTATGTTTGGAAGTTGATTTTTCCTTACCAAACAATTCATCTCCTTTTCACTTATGTGAGTAAGTTGTTTATATCATAATTTAATGAAATTTTCATTTTTCACTACATTTATAACATCTTTAAAGATGGAAACTTGCATGAAATATAAATTGGATCATTTTTTTTGCCTTATGCCATAATTAGGAAGCCTTTGGTAAACTTCCATCGGCTATTACTAAAGGTATTGCAAAAACTCTCACCATCAGGCTTTCTTGTTGAAACTAAATTCAAAGAGGTATCCAAGACATGTTTAACATCCCTTAATGTCAACTATACTCCATGACTAGTTTTTAAATAAACATCACTAATATTAATGACTTCTGCTAAACTGTTATTACTCATTTTTAATGCCCCATAATCACAAAATGTGTATGTTGCAAAGAATTCCTTTATTGAAGTAACATGAAGGGAGGCACCACTATATATAACCTAATTAATCTTATGAGATATCAAATTGATCACATTTTCATTACAAGCAATAGTAAGATTAACAATACTAAAAGTAGATGTAGTAGCAATACAATCATTACCATTATTCTTTTTCATGTGCTTATCATTATTATCTTTGTTTTTTCTCTTTCACTTGTAGTATTTTTTTTCTAAATATGACCTATCTTCCCATAATAGTGACATTGGATATTTTTGTACTTTGATCTTGACTTATTTTGGTTGTTATTTTTTCTTTTTTTACCCTTTCCCTTTTCTTGGCTTTTTTCCTTATTTTCAATAACCAAAATCTCTGATTTAGGTGATGATGAACCTTAAGATCTTCTTCTTATCTTTTTATTCAACACTCTACCTTTTATGAGTTCTAATGAAATAATACCACTGAAGGCAAAATTAATAAGTGAAATCTGGAATGTCTCCCAAGAATTAAGTAATATAGTAGGTAACCATAACCTAAGAACCTTATCATCAAGTTTAATGTCCATGCCTATAAACTAATCAATGACACCCTAAAACTCATTTAAGTAGTTAACAACTGAATTTCTTTCTTTATACCTCAATTGTTTCATTTTCTTTAACAAAAATAACTTATTTTTACTAGACTTTAAAATGTACATTGTCTTAAGCTTGCTCTACAAAATTTGTGTGTATGTCTCATCACAGATGTGATTAAAAAAATTATTATCAACAAATTGTTGTATAAAACCATAATCTATTGGTGCTTAAATTCCCATTCCTTATTAATATTGGACTTAGGTTTAGAGGCAACAAACACTAGCAAATGCATTTTCTTCACAAATAAAAAATCTTTCATTTCGCTCTTCTTCATATGATAATTCGTGTCATTTAGTTACTATTCTATTCACATTTAACTCCATCATTTAAACAAGTTAGATCCATAACCAATAACTATAATGCCATTTTGATGAGAAAGGGGGTAGTGGAATACAAATAGCCCAGGAGACCTTTCTCACTTGCTTAAACCTGTAAGAAATCGATTAAATAACAAAAATTGTAAACCAAGCAATCATATAAGAGAATACATCAATTTTATGTGGAAAGCCCCTTTAAAATAAGGGAAAGACCATAAAACACAATGGTTTAAAAATTAACTCAACTATAATTAACAAATGAGTATAATAAAGGTATATAATCTTAATTATATCTAATAAATTAAAATAATTTAATTTGAACCAAATAGGAGGCCAAATGAGTCACTTGAAAAACAGACCATCCATGTTTTATCAGTTACAACTTAACAATCTAACCATTCAAAATGAACTTCTAAATGTCCTATACCAGTTGACTAAATTTCAGCTCAATTAAATTGTATATTAATGTTCATTCATATGGTTTACTAAAACTTTTATAATAGAAAGAATATAATATTACCATAAAATAATGATCACAGTTCTAAGATAAAAGCTTGGCCTTACAAGAACCTAAATTATGATCCAATCATTCAAATTAAAGATATATATGTCCTTTATTAACTAACCAAAACATAACTTGATCAGACCATAAATGACCTTCCAATTAGAAGGTTAGTCAAACTATATGTAGAAAAATTTCCTAGAATGTAGATCACAAAATATAAACCAAAAACCATATTTATAATGCATTAGACTTGATCTTTACCATTCAAAGTGAAGAATAAGACGTTTTTTATTAGTTGTCAAAGTTTCACCTAGATTAAACAATGATTCAGTGTTGATTATGAAAGCAATAATGATAGCTCTAAAGTAGAAGAATTTCTAATAACTCTCTATCTTTTGTCTACTACCTTCTCACTCTCAATTAGGTTTTATAGTTATAAAATAAGGTATTTATATCTTATTGAGTGTTTTGGGTTGTGGGCTAAACACACTACTACACATTAGACTATTAATTACATAATAATTAAGTTTATCCTCCACATAGGAAAGGACTTGATTAGCCTAACATTATAATGATGCATGCTTAACATGTAACAGATTTTGCAATTAGATATTTTTAAGATAAAAAAATTATAAAAGGAAATAATCTTGATAATAATTAATTAATTAATTATTTTTTTGTTGCCAAAAAATCACATGAACATAAATTAACAAAGAGTAGCAGATTATATGTAACCAAATTTTGTGTGAGTTATAGATATAATAAGATATGCTTTAAGCCTATATCATGTATTATAAAATGGGCAATAAAGCCAATAATTTATTTTTTGTCCATTTATTGGCAATTAAAGAATTGTTCTTGCTTACATGATCATCCACATTAATGATTTAGTATTTGTTTTCATTTTTTATTTTTATCATAATGTCATATACATATACTTTATGCCTTAAATTAACAAACCACCAACTTTTCCATATGCTTGTTTTTTAGACATGGGTAACATTGCAATGCTGCTATTATGGATTACTACTTAGAAATAAAAGAATTGCAAGTGTAATCCTTATATTCATGTCTAAGCTAATTATACATTCTTTTCTTCTAACTCATGATTGAGGCATCCTTATAGCATAATGTTGTGTTAACTATGTTGTCTCCATTATCACTTTAATTAAAGCATCATGTCTATGTTGAAAAATATTTTCTAGATTTTGGACTAAATTAACTTATGTGGTCTAACAACCATACAAATCGTAACAAAAATTATAAATTATGTAAAAAGACCCAGAGTCTTTAATCACATAATTTGCAATACAAATATCACTCTTTTATATTAGACCTTTAAGACATCCATACATATGAAAGCTTACATGTATGATCTCTATATTGAGACATCTATACAAATAGCACTTTGAGACATTTATATTGCATATTCCTTATTTATTAGCATCATGACCTTAACTTTGTATTGTCTTTTGCTTAAATGTAGTTGCAACTAACTTTTTCCTTTGACATATTCATCTTAAATGTATTCTTTTGTAATGAAACTAAGGACTTAATACTACGTTCACATATCCATAGGCACATACCCCATAATGAAAGGCAACATATTGAAAATAAGTTTTTGTTTAAATCTTTAACCAATGTCATTAGTTTAGTGTTAATATAAGAGTCACATACATATGAAAGCTTTAATTGCTTATCTAAATAATTTCTACTAAAGCAAACTAAAATTGTTACATTTACAAATTACAATAATGTAAATGGCCATTTATTATTTAGTGGTTGTTAGGGTTTTTCAAAATAAAAAAGAAATGCATATGAAAAATTATGTCATTTGGGATTTAAACCTAAGAGGTATGTGTGGTAATAGTTATTTATTATGCCCACTAACTAATAAACATAATGACGATAAATAATTGGAAAATAATATCTGATAGGTTTTGAATCCAAGACCTATAGGTTACAATAAAAGGATGTCATTGTTAGATTAAATAATAGTTATATAATAGTTAACAACTAACTACTTTATATATCTTTTCAAAATAAATAACAGAAAATAATAAAAAGTTCCACCCCTAGCATTTGAATGAATGGTTAAATTTTAAACCATTAGACTAAAGGTACCTATTGATTAAAAGTCACTACCACTTTTATAAATAATGAGAGTTCAATATTTATTCAATACATCAAAATTTTCTTTTCTTTTTTTTATCTTTATTATTGTATTAAGGATTATTTTATCTATATTATTACTGTGAAAATATTTTAGATATTTTAGAAAGTAATTCTAAAAATACACCAACTTCTTAAGTGTTTGATTTCAATAATGCAATTTTGTATTCAAGTGTGTTTCATTTTATCTTATAAGGGAATTTGCATAAACTTCTATTGTAAATTAGTGAGGGTGAATCTTGTTGTAAAAAAAGTGACATCAAATATATAATTTGAAGCAATTTCTTTCAATTTTTAGTATAACCTAAATATTTGTTCTAATAGTCTTAAGGTAAAATTTTTGTACTATGGTTGGAATGTTAAAAGAGTTGCCCTCTAATATTGTTAAATTAAAAAGGTTTGATAGAGAGAACTTCATACACTAGTAGAATAGAGTTTACTTTATGTTAGTATCACTATAAGTGACTTACATTCTGAACACTACAAGGATAGAAGAGTAAGATAATGAAACTATTTCTCCTACCAGTAAAAAGACATAAATGGGCAACAAATGATAAGATATGTAAAGGACTTATCATGAATATTATGAGTAATTCATTATTTGATGTCTTACAATTTTCAAATTGTAGAGGAATTATGGGAAAAATTAAAGGTAGAAGACATGCAAGAGGACATAATAAGTAAGAAATTTCTTATCTCTAAATTCAATAATTATAAGATAACTAATAGTAACTAGTAATGAAACAATTTGTTAAGATTGAGAGAACAATCAATCACTTTTCAAAATGCAAGATGTTTATGGATGAAACCATTATTATGAGTTTTACAATACATAAGTTGCCTTATTCATGAAAAAATTTCAAGAGAAGCCTTAGGTATAAAATAAAGGATATTTCTCTTGAAAAGTAAGTGAACTATCTTTATGTAAAAGAAGAGTTTCACATGCAAAAAGAAAACAGAGAGTGAGAATCATGTTTCAAAAGTGCAAGTAGTTAAGGAAGAATAATAAAAAAAAGTCCTTTAATAAAAGGAAGAGTTAATCCAATGACAACAAAAAGCAACACAAAAGGATGAAGAAAAATGAAAAACATCATTCCTATCAAAAGAAAGGACATTATAAATTTGAGTGTTGGCTATTCAAAAAGAAAAAGAAAAAGTAAACATCTTCTAGAACAATAACTGAGAAAATGGTTACTATGATTATATAGATCAATCTTGTAGAAGATGACATTACTTTGTAGATTGATTTTGGGGTTACCTAATATGTTTGCAAAAGTAAAAGTTTCTTTAAAGAATTGAAACTAGTAACTGATGGTACTATTGTGTACATGAGAAATTTTACTATAATTCCTATTATAGGAATTGGGAAAGTAAAGTTGCAATTCACTTCTCTAGGATAGTCATTACTCTTACTAATATATTTTATACTTCAAAAGTTAGGAAAAATCTAACTTTAGGTAGCCTTTTAAACAATTATGGGTTTAAAATTGAATTTGAGGCTAATAACTTTATCCTCTCCAAATGAGTATATTTGTGAGAAAGGGTTACCATTGTGATGAGATGTTTAAACTCAATGTTATTGCTAATAATAATGCTAATGTTTCTACTTATACTATTGAGCATTCTTATTTATGGCATAATAAATTAGAAAACATAAATTTTAAAAGATTACATGATATAGTTAAATTAGAATTATTGCCACTATTTGATACATCCAAAAATAAATGCATAACTTGTACGTTAATAAAAATAACTAGAAGTGAGAAAGGGTTACCATTGTAATGAAATGTTTAAACTTAATGTTGTTATTAACAATAATGCTAATGTTTTTGCTTATACTATTATGCATTCTTATTTATGACATAATAAATTATAACAGATAAATTTTAAAAGATTAGATGATATAGTTAAATTAGAATTATTGCCATATTTTAATACATTTAAAAATAAATGCATAACTTGTATGTTAACAAAAATAACTAAAAATGCATTTTCAAGCATTAAAAAATCTTCAAGTATGTTAGAATTAATTCATAGTGATGTGTGCAATTTGCATAACACCCTAGTATTAGGAGGGAAAAGATATTTTGTAACATTTATTGATGATTATTTTAGATTTTACCATGTTTACTTGTTGCATACTAAAAATGAAGTTTTTAAAGATTCAAAGTTTATAAATTTGAAGTTGAATTGTAATGTGAATCTTTTATTAAATGCTTATGATCTGATAAAAGAAAAGAATATTATGACATTGCAATTTTTGAGTCTATGGGAATTATTCATCAAACATTACTCCTTCCACACCATAATAAAATAGTGTTGCTAAATGTAAAAATCAAACATTGATGGAGATATTCAATTCCGTGTTATCAAATTTTGGCTTCAACCATGGATTTTAGGGTGAGGCATTGCTTACAACATACATTGTGAGTAAAGTTCCAATAAAAAGGAGTAAAATGACTCTATATGAGTTATAATATAAAAGGAAGTCAAACCTTAATTGCTTAAGAATTTGGAGTTACAGAGTAATTATTAGAGTTTTTGATCCTAAAAGAAAAAAGTTGGGTAAAAGGGAAATTAAGTATATCTTCTTAGGATATACTTATAATAACAAGACCTATCAATTCATGGTCATAGAGCATAACAACTCTATATTTATTACCATACTTATAGAATTGAGAGATGTTACTTTTGATGGAAATAGGTTCATTTTTATTTTTAAAGTTTTTGAACAAAACAACGTTCTTCATAAGAAAAATGATGCATTGACAAAAAAAAATAAAAATGATAAAGTCTTTGAACTTCATAAGAGCAAAAGAGCAAGGAGAGTAAAGACTTTTGATTTTGATTTCTTTATATTCCTAGTAAAAAAAAAATCAGTAAATTTAATCACTTAGATTGTATTCTAGTTTTTATCTTATTTGATCTCAACATGAATTTCATTTTAGAATATTAGAAGTCCAATATTATAACTAGAATATGCCTAAGTGATAAGATGTCTAATATACGCAATCACATGTATAAGGCTAGACATAGCCTATACGGTTGGCAAAATGAATGCATATGTGAGTAATCTAAACGATATGCATTGGTATGGAATAAATAGAATCTTAAAGTACCTAAAGAAAAAGAATTATGACATAAGTTATATCAATACCTTTTTATTTTAGAAGGATACTTAGGCTAGTTATATCACTGATATAAAGAAACATACGTCAACTAGTGGATGGATCTTTATACTTGGTGGGCATACAATTTCTTAAGGTGCCAAGAAACAAACTTGCATTGCAAATTCCATTTATAGTTGTAGAATTTGTAACATTAGCTTTAGCAAGTAAAGAAGCAAAATAATTAAGGAATTTAATTTATGAGATTCCTTTATGGCAAAAACCAATATCACCCATTTATCTACATTATGATAGTGTTGTGACTTTGGCAAGAGCATATAGTTAAGTATATAATAATAAGTATAAACACATTAGATTTAGACACAATTATGTGAAAAACTTGAACAAAAAGAGAGTGATCATAGTTGATTTTGTGAGATCAAGTTGAAATGTGGCTAATCCTTTAATAAAAAGGATTAGTAAGAGATATGGTGAATAAGACATCAAGAGAGTTAACTCTCAAGCCCATAAATACAAATTATGCATGATGAGAACATAATTTAATGCTTGATACAACATCAAGTCTCAAATTTAATAAGTCAAAATACATCATTAGTGCAATAGAAATACTATATTTAATCATTTTCATTTTAGGAGCATATAATACTTAGTATTTGCAGTAAATTAGGAGGATAAATTTGTAAAACTCTTAACAACTTGAAAGGGTGCTTTATGGTGGGGTTGGGGTCTTAATCTATTTATATAAATGTGAAATGTTTAAACTATTATAATAAATTAAAGATTTTGATTTTGAAACATTAATAAAAAAGATATAAATACAATAACTTTTAATGTGTCAATTTTTTAAAAAGTGAAGTATAATATTGTATATTCATTTGTGTAAATTATTTTTATAATTTGTTAATAAAATAGTTAATTCAAAATTTATTTCTCATATTATTAAGATATGTTATAATATACTTTTTATTATATAAAAATTTAATTTGTAAAATACTTTTATTTATACATATGATTATTAGAATTATCAAAATTGTTGAGAATCTTTGATATTTTTAATATTTGAAAAATAGTAAGAGATTGTCAAGATTCGTCAAAATAAAAATAAATGTACATGAAATGTTATACCTCATAGGAAGAGGCATGTGCGGTGCAAACCTATACAATTACTGATTTAACTACTTTATATAGCTAGTTATTGTACCCATGATTATAATAAATATCTAAAAAGTAGTGTCTAGTGGATTTTAAACATAAAATATATGAATTATAATTAAAGAATGTGATTGTTGAACTAAGGGAACATTACATAATAATTAATAACTAATTATTTTATATTCTATTTTAAATAAATAATAAAAAATACAAAAAAGTTGCACTTCTAACATTTAAACCCGTGACCATAACGTCAAACTAATCTATTAACTAAAAGTTACTAGTCCGTCTATAAATATCGATGTTTGACATTTGTTTAATATATTAATTTTTTTTTTGGTATTTTCATTATTGCATCAAAGATCCTTTTATTTATAATATTATTCTAAAAATATTTTATATATTTTAAAAAGTAATTATGAAAATATATTAATTTCTTGAAATTTTGATTTTAATACGGTATCTTATTGTCAAATATATTTTATTTTTTCTTATGAGAGAGTTCATGTTAATTTTTATTACAAACTAATGAAAACAAATTTTATTTCTAAAAAAGTAATATTAAATATACAATTTAAAATATATATATTTTGTCAATTTTCAATATATCACAAATATTTATTCCAGCAATGACTTACTAAACCTTACAAATTCAGCTAGCATCTCGTAGATCATTAGTGCAAAGCAAGAAATAATTTGCCCCAGACTGCCACAGACTGTAAGGACATCCAGTCGCTCACTTTACCTTTTATTTTGTTCAATTTCTCTTCCCTAATGCTTTCATTGTCGGGCTTTTCGCACATGTCACATGCTTTTCCTTATTATGTAATAAAAAGGTGAAATTTGGCGACAAAATTTATGTTTTGGTCAACCAATTCTGGACAACCTCAACAATCATAGCTTATTCGACTATACATGGGATATGCACACTTTGGAATTGTTTCTTGTCGAAATTCGATTGCATTATTTCAACTCGATAACAGTTATAATTGTGTTATTATCAACTTTTGTTGCCAATTTTGTATAGTCTGTTGCAGTATTTTAATATCAAATACCTCATGTATTGATTACTGATTGAATTTAACTAGTTAATTTGTTTGATATCAAAATTTAAAAAAGATACATCTATACAAGAAATTTAATGCAGTTAACAAATGCTTGAGTCCATTAAAAGGTAAACAGAGCTGTTTGAGTTTATAGAAAAGTGACATTTAATGAGTCATTTTTAAATGAAAAATAGAATTTTCTCATCTTTTGTCCCAATTTAGTAAGAAAATGACTCGTAACAAAATTTTTTCTTAATTTTATTTCATTCTCTTATCTTCTTAATATCAAATCAAATGAAAATTCTTTATTTGTACCGAAAATATAAATTGAGAGAAAGAGCCTGAATCAAGCTCCTTGAAAAGGAAGTCCTTCAGGAATGATACAATTTGCAACAGAAGGTTCTGTAGGAGGCATAAATTCAACATTATGTTGTATAAAAGAAAAGACGTAGCTAAGTGATGGTGAAATACTATTTATCAATGAGTACTGCCATTGGAAGATGAAATCAACACGACCCACAGGTTTAAAATTATTGCCTAGGAATTAGGGAAATCACTGGTGGATCGAGAATACCGTCCCAGAAAGACTTGAGATGATGTTGCATTACGTTGTGAAAAAATATATATTTTTTTTAATTTTTCAAAATTTCCCTCCACAATTAATACAATATATAATAAAGATAATATGATAAATAACAAGTACTACTGTGTGTACAACAAATTTATTAAAAATTTAATTTTATAATCATTATACATCATTTAATATTTGTAGTGTATTTTATTATTTATTTTACATATCAAGTATTAGACGGAAAAACTTGAAGTTTGGAAAAAAAAAAGGAAAAAAAAAAAAAGGTTTTCAAAGAAGTGAGGCCGACATCCTAACGTGTTTCTCCGTACACTTTGCTCGGTCCACGGAATGCAAACTTAACAGAGAGGAAAAACGCGGGGGCACTCTCAAAAAACATGCAACGTGCAACAAGATTTTACATACAAGGCTTAAATTCTATATTATAAGGAATAGAAAGAAAATGGTATCCAATTGACAGTGAAAACACATAGTAGGGAGATATCAAAGTTTATGATTAAATTTAACACTCCACCGTCTCTTCTTGATTGCGTAATGAGTTATACAAATAAGCAAAGGAAAGAAAAAGAAGAAGAAGAAGAAAAAAAAAAAGAGAAATGTTTCAACACAATAAGAATGTACATTTGCCATGCTTACAAACCTATATACTTGGGCCACGAACAACTTCCGAGCTGAGGTTTCAGAAGCAAACGATTTCCCCTGAAAGTTTCAGAAAGGTTAACAAAGCCTGAACAATTAAACCATGAGACAACAAGCCCCACGGTGAACAACATGATTGATTTGATTGTCCCACTCCACCACATTCATCCCCAGTTGTAAACCAGTTGCCTATCACAGACCAGCCTTTAAGGGGGGCCACAAAGGTGAGATTTGGTGGCTTGTTCCCTTGTGGTACCGTCCACTCCCTGCGGTATCTTCGGATCCAGTTCCCCTTCTCCTCTCACACCTAAGAGACTAATCACTGATTATTTCCGTGATAAAAAATAAAAAAAATTCATTCCCAATTGTGAAGAGACTAAAAAGCCTAAGGAAGTATTTTTCTCAACACCCCAGCACTAAGAGCAAGACAAGAGGTGTAGGTTCGTTTAGATTGACGA
This sequence comes from Bruguiera gymnorhiza, assembly GCA_020883675.1. Taxonomy (NCBI): domain Eukaryota; kingdom Viridiplantae; phylum Streptophyta; class Magnoliopsida; order Malpighiales; family Rhizophoraceae; genus Bruguiera; species Bruguiera gymnorhiza. The sequence goes on along the minus strand of JAIRCJ010001058.1, from coordinate 6,081,086 downwards.
GTAATTCCTATTTTTATTTATGCATTAAAAAAAAGGTCTTAATTTATGATTTTGGGAAATTTATTAATCATGCCCCATACACATCACGCTATAAGATATGGCTGCTTCATCAACTAAAATATTAGCATCATCGTGCTATCAACTATAATTTTGCCACCTACAAGAGCATTATAATTTGTTGGATCCCTAAAAAATACAACTGAATTGAAAATGAAAATACACACATCCTCATCAAGGCTATCTTGCCAATAAACAGGCCTTTAATAGCATCTTTGCCCTAGTAATCTGGCCTACTTTGTCAATCAACATTCTACTAAGCTGGCTCTGCCATGGCTTCTATTCTTTTTTGTTCTTTCTGTTCCTTTAAGTTTCATTTTGTTTTGCACACTTGTTTCCCTTTCATGGTTATGTTACAATCATGGGTAAGAACAGACAGAATCCCAAAAATTGACATCTCGTACCATTAGGCAAGCACTAAAGAAAAATGCAGAAGTAAATAGAGACCAATCATTTAGTTCAGTTAAACTTGCTCAATATTTGCTCTCCTCTTTAGAAATCTAGGATTTCAAAGACATTATTCTATAATCCATTTTACATTTATGCTCGTGGGGATGACGTTCCTTTTTTTTGGGCCTTTTTTAAAAAGACACAGAAACTTTCTAAGTGAACATAGCCTATATGGCCTAAGTTGTCTTACAAAACAAAAGGCAAGCTAGCATTGCCCAATCTTTCAAGAAGTGAGAGGTCCATATACCTACAGCTGGCTACAAGTCCACAAACGACATATTTACCTATACTCCATCATGCCTTTTGACTTTACTTAATCTTAAGTTTGACCACACGATTTACACCTTCAATTCCTGGATAGAAGAGGCAATCTTTCCAGCAACATAAACCGTCTTTCCTTGAAATGTGTATCATTCAGGAATTACACAAAATTACTTGCAATAACAGTTACAATTTGAACCATGTAAGGTACAATCCAAACACATAATAGTATATTTCTTACTTCCAATATATATAGTATGTTTATTGTCAACAGTCTACAGAATAGGTACTAAACCTTACTCACTGTGCATGTGGACTGAGACAAACAAAATTAGACCTTTGCCAACTTCTTTGCATAGCTGACCAGGCGCCAGTTTAGACGACAGCTTCATAGTGGATACAAAGCAAAAGAATTCTTGCTACACATGATTTTTTGGTACAATTTTTTATACAGATGGCATTGCCCTCACATTGCACTCAACAACATAGACAATTTAGATTAGGTTTAAACTATCCTACAGATTTGATCCCCACGTCACACAACATCAAGATTCAAAACAAAAAAGATTTTATTAAGTAAAGGAATTACTGAACAAAAGGAATAGACCCAACAAAATATATATCTTGCATTGCAAGTTGTCTTTCTATGTAATTGGATCAAAAATACCCAGTGAAGACTGCAATCCCCTTATTTATCTCATTATCCTTGTCTATTAGGGTCCTGTAATTTTTAAACTCAAGTTAAATTTGATACGGTGGTAGAAAAACACATGTGCTGGTTGTCTTTAGGGTAGATCAAGAGAGGAAGGGTCAGAACTAGGTGCAATCCTCCTAATGATTGCATAGGATAACACCATTTGATAAAAATTGTGCGCCAAGATAGATAACTTAAAAGCTCAACTATCCTATGGCCTTTAATTGCTGTCAATACTAAGTCATGCAATTTTCCTGTCAATTCAAATGGTTAGAAACTCAAAATATGTTGTTCATCATACTTCCAGGAAGGTGTTCCAGGAGTAGAAAGCTGACCTATCAATTTGGAATCCGAACTTAGGTTTTCAGTCCAATGGCTCGAAAAATCATTCCATCCATCTCACATGGATATGTTATTCTGATTTAAGCAACAAATTTATGGACTGAAAATCCTAAAAAGAAAATCCCTAATAAACGTATAGTGCTGCCAATCCCCAAAAAAATGGTGCAAGGAGGTGAGTTTAAAGCATATAAGACACAGTTTACAAAATATTGGAAGGTAACATGGAGGACTCCATACGTTATGAAGCCATCTTTTGCAGCTGGAGTCGGAGGTTTCCTTTTCAGTTATGAGGCAGGTAACACAAAATGCCAAAAAATATTGGCAAATTAACCCAATGGCCACCATTGGCAATACAACGTGTTCAACAAAATTGCCGCGATGCATTGCCGATCCTAGCCATGGCCATACCTCTCCAACATTGCATAACAGACAATGGCAACTACCCATGCACCCATTTTAACTGTTTCTAATAGATAAACTGAAAAATGCGGTACTAGGATTTGTATTCGAATGCGGAAGCTTATTCAAAAGTAGCGAATTCTGCATTTCAGTTCAACACTCACAGAACCCATCCAACCAAGGCGTCGATTACTCCTCTCCTCTCACTCTCTCTCTCTCTCTCTCTCACACACACACACACACACTGTGTCCGCACCCTCGAAAATCTTTATCAACAAACAGGAATAAGAAAATAAAGTAGGACCTCAGAGCCATGGTCAACTTCCCTGAAACATGCCACAAGAATCCAACAAAGGCCCCCTTTGGATGATAAAGGACGCATTTTTCCTAAACCAATTTATGCCGATGGTCCACCCTCTGGCGCTTTCGCCCTCTTCAGGTCAGTCACCTTGTCGTGGAGTTCTCGCCGTTTGTTTTAACCCTCACACAGAAGCTTACTCAAAGCTATTTCTCGCCTCGTACATCAATAATCGAATAAACCTGTCCTGCCTTTCCAGTTCTCTCTGCATCGCTTCGATTTTCACTTTTTTTTTAATTAAACCTCTTCTCAGACACTTTTTTTGTTTGTATTCCTAGCTTCTGTTATCTTCCACGTGTGCTAATACATTTAAGATCCATTACAGCTGCAAATGAGTCCTCATTGCCAATCATTTTTTTCTTTTCAAAGCCAATGTAATTTAAAGATTTAGAACCCCCGAAAAGTACGGAAGAGACTTGTATTTCAGTGTCTTTTGGAACATTGGTTCAGTGGTTTGTGGGACAAACCCATATACATATTTGGTATTGCTTGGGCCCTTCGACAATTACCTTGATATTGATTATGATGTTTCAGACCGCGATGATGATTGTATGATCGGAAACTTAACATTTTTAACTTTGGCTTTAGTCTAAAGATGCTCACAACAATTGAATTATTACTTTTATTTTTCATTCTTTTCTTTCTTTTTTCTACTTTATTCTTTTCTCACGTTTTCACATCCATATAAGCAATTTCCGATCCAAGCTCACAAAATTAATCCCACGCGAGAGTGAGAGAATAAGATGGGCAAAATAGGAGTATAACAAAGGGTTCCCTGAGGAACTATGTTCCCAATGACTATTTTTCCTTTAGCAAATGTCTGGATCATTTGTTGTATCTGCTTATTTAACTTTCTGATTGAGGTTTGAATCTCATTCACACAACCAGCTAGTTTTCCAATTTGATCCTTCGTTCTTCTCATATGAGATCAAGTTAGAATTGTACATCTCACTAATTACGAGATCTTCATGGTTTATTGTATTATGCCTTTGATCAAGGTGGAGAAAATAGGGTATATTCAAATGGATATCATAAGATGTCATAAAGAACATAACAAAGGAAAACACAAGAAATATGTTAGTATAAGAACTACAAAACTAAAGTATAAATGGTAAAGTATTACAGTAAAGATTGAAAATAAAATGAAACGATGTTGAATGGAATGAACAAAGTGGGGATACCTTAGGTTTTCTATCCTATAAGAAATGGATTTAATAGGTGAATGACTTTATTGGTATGACAATAAGGTGTGTGGTTTAACGAATCTAAATTAGGCCAATGATTTTTAGAGCATTCCCTCCCTCACCATTAAAGACTTAATTATAAGTTATTTGCCTAAGTAAGAGATTTCAAGAACGTCCTACATAAAAATCATAGGCTACACGAAGAACTTATACTTTCTCCCGTCTAAGCTAGTAGGCTATAGGTCAAGTTCTAAGGTCTTTGTAAATGTGTACAATCAAGGTTATTAAGCAAATAATAATTATAAATATTAAAAATAAGAGAGATTAATAAATAAAATATTAGGCAAGAGATACATAAAAACATATAAATAAAAATAAGTTAGAGCAACCTACCTCTTAAAAAAAAAATCCCTAGTAGAGTTGCCAAGTTGTCATGATGGGTTCCCAAGATAAAGGGAGTAAGGCGAATATGAAGGATGCGTGGTGTTCGACACTTTGTGGGTGTTAGAAGCAACTAAGGCATCAAGGCATTATGGCATTGTGGCATTATGAGTGAGCTGAGTTTAGAGTCATCACCTATCATTTTAGATGTAATTGAAATACTATGAATGATTCAATCTACTTTACTAATATTTTTCAGGGTTTATAAGTATGATTACATTTGATAGAAGCCACAATTAACCTAAATACCTATTGTATGTGGCAATATTATTGTTCACTTGTTTTATAATTTTCCTACCAATACTTTATTTATTTCTCTCTCCCCCATTTATAAGTATAATTTATCATAAAGGCACACATATTAGAGTTTCAAGGTCTTCAAATAGGTGGTAAAAAGGGAAAGTGTGTTAGGCACATAGAAATTTATTAAGAGCAAGATTTTTTGAAGACTTTAAATAGGTTTGAATGCTTTTTATGGTAATCTTATGCACCCAAAAAAGAATGGAATATTTTCGAAAATTTTTTAAAGGATTTGAATGTTTTTTACAGTCCTCTGCATTAGAAAGTAAAAAGCAAAATTTTAGAGATTTTTAAGAAAAATTCAAATGTTTGTTACAATAATCCTCCACACCAAAAAATAAAAAGAGATTATTTTGAAATGAATTTAAAATGTGTTGGCATTATTTCATATTTGAGAGCTAACCCAAGGTGCCCAAATGGCACCATTTGTAAGAACTTTATATATCCCTTTTTCCTTTTTCTTTTTGCTTTCTTTCTTTTTATCTTTTTTTTCTTTCTTCCTTGGTATACCATTCCCCTTATTATTATCCCCCTTTCTTATTTTTTATGTCCAAAACACCCATATCTCTCTATACACCACCCTCATCTTTAGTCATTCTTTCTATTTCTTTGCTTTCAAAACTTTCTAAGCATAAGTCTTAGGCATGATTTCTAATGTAGGAGCCAAGATTTGTCCATGAAAGGTGTGATTTTTGCTAGGTATTTTAGGTTGGCTAATTGTATAGAAAGAGGGGATGTTATTGGTGGCAAGGCCTTATTGGCCTCAAATCAATGCATAGTGGGCATAGTTGAGTAGATCAATGTTTGAGGAGTCAATTGATGTTGGTTTATGTGGCAACAATAACCAAAGGTAATGCATACGAGAAGGGAGAGCTAGCGGCAGTAATGTGAGTTCATCTGCTGAATAACGCCTCTCTTGTACTTTGATTGGTGCATGACCACTAGGAATGGCACAATTGACACTCTAACTCTCAGGCGGTGGGGGTTTTAGGTGGCAATGATGGCTAATAACAACACATGCTCTAACAATTGTTGGCAGTCAATCCCAATTTTCTCTTCAATACACAAGTTTCCTAGTTTCTCCTCAATGCATGGCCTCCAGCAATATGTAGATTAGTAGTTAATGACTTTGGTGATGGTACCCATGTGGTTTTCTTATAACAATGCCAATAGTTGGCAGTGGCAATAATGCTAGTGATAGTAAGCACTTCAAGGTAGAATACTGGTCTTAAGGTGTTTCTTTCTTTCTTTCTATTTTTTCTTTTTTTTTATGGCTTGTTAGCTTCTATCATTTCTTTTTAGGTTAAGGTCAAATCATGCTTAAAGATGAGTTAGGTGACATCATGTTGGTAATTAAACATTTTGACATTAATGCATGAATCTAATTTTATTCCCCAATATGATAATGGATTTATGGTTATTTATATAAATGATTATGGTTTTAAATGCAGTGTTAGATTATGAATGCTTGTGTGAGGTTTATTGTTTAGGCTTTCTTTTCTATGATAGGCTATTAACTCATTAAGAGAGCATTGATAAATTGCCTTCGAAGCTTAAAATTCAGCCAGATTAGTTTGTTTATTACTTTAATTAAAAGTATTAAATGCGATGCATAATAAAAATGGAAGAAAACATCAAAAGGGACTCGCAATCTTATTGTGAATACCTTTATTCCTACTATTAATGGCTTGTAGGAGTTGTTTCTCTTCTTAGGTTAGTATTTGGACATTCTTTTTGTCGTATTTAGTATATCTGGTACTCTCATGTTTGTTGGTCTAGTTATTTTGTTCGTATTGGTTGATGTTGTAACTATTATCTCTTTATTCTTTTATCCTCTATTTTGTTGTCTTAAATGCTCCCCTGTTGTTGTTCTTTTCCATTCTCTTGGTTCACTTCTTTATTTTTCCCTAGCTATTCTTTTTATGCCCCCTTTTTCTTTTCAATACAAAGGGACCCTCCTTTTTATAAAAAAGGGATGCTTAATCTTAATTGTTGATTTTTGTTTTTTGGTAATTGGTTAAGAAAAGTTCTCCTTTTTGTATATGTTTAATATTTTGTGGGCTATTAGCTTGTAGGGTTTACACTTGGTTAGGTCTTTGGGTCTCAAAGATAAGATTGGAAGCCTCATAATGGGTTAATATTACTATACTTGTATACTATGTATTGGACTTTGAGCTATGTATTAGACTTTGTAAATCAATTTTATAGCAATTCAATTATTTTGCTTTTCTTTTTCTTTTTATTTTCTATTTTTCATCTTTTTTATCATTTTTTCCATTTTTTTTTCATTTATACACAAAATGTGATCCACTTGCAATTGTATTCTACATGTAAATTAGCCTTAAAGATGTCTAAATATAAGAGTGAGTGAGAGTGAGACCCTTCTTTGATTAGGGAAAATAAAATAAAAGTATAATATCATCCATGAAATTAGATACATATGAATTAAATGCATACAACACTCGACCCATTGCATGCTATGAAATTTCCATGACTATTCTTTTATGAGAGATTAAGATCTCATTAGACTAAAATTATATAATAAGTACAAATTCATCATAATGTCAATTAACTATTTCACAAAATAGGTTAAAGTAGCATCTTATGTAAGTGTTATCTATAAAGTGATCATTAAATTCATTGAGAAAGATATCATATGTCGATATTACATGCTAGAACAATTTATCATATATAATACTATCAATTTGAACAATAAAGTAAAAACTAACCTTTGCAACCAATTCAAAATTAAAAACCATAACCACATCTTATACATTTAAATATGAATGAGAAAGTTAAAACAACTAATAAAAATTTTAAGCAAATCATTGAAAAAATGATAGTTACATACAAAAATTGATAAGGGATGTTGTCGTTTGCATGACACACTTACCACACTACAATATCTACATATATTAGGGCAACTTAATTACATTGGTCTATAAAACCAAGACAATTGTACCAATTAAAGTCAAAATTCCCTCCTTAAGGGTTTTGATGAAGGTAAAATTATAGGAGGTAAACTAGGTTAAAGTCAAATATGTGGAACTGAATTTCATTGAAGAAAAAAAGTTAAATACAATCTACCTTGGACAATCATATCAAAAGTAGATGGTGTAAGCATATGAAAAGAAAATGTGTTCTAAATACTTTAAAAAAGGAGACTTAGTCCTAAAAAAGTCTCATTAAATCAAAATAAACTAAGGAGCAAATGGGCATTGAACTACAAAAATTCATATGTTGTGAAAAAGACATTCTTAAGCAAAGCATCAATTTTGATTAATATGGATGGTGAAAATCTTCTAGATCCTATTAATTTAAATGCAACAAAAAATATTTTTTTAAACTAACAACTAAGACTAAAAATTCCTATCTAAAGATGGAATGTAAGGCATAATAAGCAAGATGAAGTTGGAAAAGGATAGATAAAAATCAGACCTTTATTCTCTAGTTAGGGAAAGAAGCCCAATAGAAAAGATTAGAAAGGATGAAAGGTATAATTAAAGAGATAGGGCTTTCAAATAAAAGGCATTTAGACCAAACTTATATGAAGTTATTGGCAATGCTATCAACCTTTATAAGTTCTTATTACACTACTGTAATTATTTTTTTATCTCTTTATTTTGAAATTCATCACTTTCTTTATTTAACCAATAAAGCATCATTATTTTTTGTTACATCTACTTATAAACTTGTCACGTTATGAATAATAACCGTCTTTTATTATAAAAAAAGTGTCATTTATTTTTATAACCTTTTCTCAATGTAATTAACATAATCATAATTTGTTAACTAAAATATGCCAATAGGAATCTAAAATAAATGTGACATAAATTGCATTATTCTGTTTGAAATTCATAGGGATATAAGGTATTTTTCCTAATATAATGTTAGGAGTCCTTAAACAACATTAGTAAATAAAAAGGAAATGGCACTTTAAGATCCCCAATAAAGCAAAGGTTATGAAATAAATAAAACAAGGAGCTACGCACTTCCTATTAAAGAGGCAGTTATAAATAAGACAAGCATTTTAGGCCTAGACATTTAATTCAAAGAGCAATGTATAGGAAGGACAATGACATCTCTTTAGGCAAGACAATCTTTCTAGCAAAGAGCAAGTGAAAAGAAATTTGAAAAAAAAAAAAAAGATTCGCCTCATAGTGGTTTCATTTTTAAAAGAGAAAATACAACTATTCTTTAAATAAAAGAGCAAGTATATTAAAACAATTATTTAATTTGGCAATTAAACGAGAAGCAATCCATGAGAAAGGGAAGTAAGAATGTCTTTCAAGTATGAAGCAAGTGATAACAAAGATTTTGCAATAACTTAGTTTTCAAATAGAAAGTAACATTGTTTCTTAAGTAGAGGAACAAATAAAGGGAGATATAAAATATGAAAATAAAGATTATACATGGCAAGAGCATGACATACCATAGTTCAAAGAGCATAATAAGCTAGGTCTTGACAAAGAATGGTGAGCTAAAAAAGGGCAAAATAAAATCAACAAGTGTCATAAGAAGTGAGAAACTCCAAAGTAGGGGTAGGGCATTAACTATGGGGAATTAAAGCCAAGAAAGATTTGTAGATGATAGCTCTATCAACATAAACATTTGGAAAGAGTTCAAACAAGCATCGATGAAAAAAGGTAAACCTTTAATGGGTGCATTAGGTCACATTTCAATTTCTAACAACCATGGGTAAGTTTAAGAATGTGTTTTGCACTTAAATCTTGGCGAGTAAGGCAATACAACCATCTTGAACAAGTTTATGCATATTTATAAGCACTCAAAACCAATGAAGTAAGTTTGGAATGACAACTCTGGGCCTATTTGAAAATGTACTTAGTAATTGAACCCTAACAAGTAAGGTGTTATAACCATCTTGGATAAGTTTGAGTATGTTAATGGCAATCTTAGTTTAAGCAAGTCAATATTTACATATTTGACCTAATGTAATCTTGATAGCATGTTAATTTATTTTATCAATAGTGACCTTCATGGTCATTGTAAATGCAATTTTAGATGGATCCCTTATTAAGAAATTAATCAGCTTTATCTAAATTTATGGTGTGTCACAAATAGATTCACTAACGAGAAGAAATTCCAATAGAGACATCATAATTTCTAATGACATCATAAGACCTTTGGCAAATCTTTGATTAAATCATAGGTAAATTCTCCACCCTTGTCATGCAAACTATAAACAAAGGATGACTAATCAAGCAAGTCTTATTGGTTTTCCAATTTTAAGCATACTTTTAAACACTTACATTAAGTGATGATATTTTCTTGTGGGGCATCTAAAGGAGCAAACAAAATAAAGATACAAAAAAGTCTTTTCTCATTCCTTTATTCTAAAATAATTCGCAAAAAAGGGCAATTATTGTACTCTTATTTTGTCCAACCTAATATAAGGTTTAACTAAGGCATTCATTCTCTCTTAATTCATAGGGGGAATTATAATTTGATTAAGCATAAGTTTAAAGAAAGAAGAGAAAAGGAAAAGAAAGGAAATGAATGGTGGGCTTAAGGCCCATTTTTTATTTGTCTTAAAGATTAACAAAAAAAGTCCAATCATTTTACAAAATAAGCTTTGCAAAGCCCAACTTCTTATGTTATAAGTCTTAATCCAAATGAATTAACATGAAAATGGCCCATTACAATAAAAGAGGGAAATGAAAGCTTCAAGCCTCCAAACCCATTCCCTCCTTCAGTCTATTAACAACCAAAAGGGTGGTAATAGGTTCCTTTAGCATATAAATCTAGTCCAGAATCCAAACCCATCTTTTAGCAACTACTAAAAGACCTAATCTTACAAAGTAACCCAAAAAGCCCAATTCCTAACTAGAAAAATGCAAAAAAGATAGTTATAATAATGCTAAATATCCACAAAGATCTAATGATATTATCTTTAATTAATTAGATTATCCTTAACAAACTAAAAATAATCATTGCATATTTGTTCTTATCACTTTTCAACAAATAAAAGGTTTTTTTGAATCAACCAATCATATGACATTTTTAGCTATTTAAAGGAAGCTTAAAAGGGCCTTTCACATTTCTTGATGTGAAGAACAAAGAGGAACATAAAAAGAAATAGAAAACCCCTTAGAAAGAGACAACAAGTGTTACTAAAAAAAAAAACATTCCTTAAATTATATGTCTCATATAGTATTTAAAGCTAACAATAAATGCTTTTGAGATTCTTAAGAGCTCACTCTTGAATTGGTAAGCAATTACCTTTATAAACCAAATACAAAAAGTAGAAAACCAACTTAAAACTATAGTTAGAGAGTAAAAAGAACACTTATCTTGCTAAAAAAAAGTCGTCGTCATCATCAATCTAGCTACACTTGAAGCTTTTTCAATCCACTGCAATCAAAATTAGGACCTAACAATGCAAGAAAGCCCATCACAACATTATAACTCAACAAATGGGGAAATAGCAAAAATTGGTTAGTGTTGTATTTTAAGCATTTAATTGATTTTGAACCATTAAATTAGATATGATATTTTCTTGTGTATAAATGTATAAAGATCTAGAAAAGAAATAATGGAAAAGATATTAAAAAAAATAAACAAAAAGAAGAAGAAGAAGAAGAAATATAATGAAGCAAACATTAGAAATAAACGCGTAGGAAAAAAGATTAAAAATTGGAATAAAAAAGAAATGGTAGCAAAAATAGGAAAACATTTTTTTCCAACCTCCTATTGCTCTCTTTTTTAAATCAAACACACTTTAAAATAAAAAGCAAACCCTACTTATAAGGATTGGAACCAACAAAATAACAACAAAGATAAAAGGGGAAAAGGACAATTACCACCTCTAAATCAATGATTCTAAGCACAGTTGTCATAGAAGCATGGAAACCATCACCACTAAGGCCCTTCTTCCTTTTTTAAGGAGAAATCAAAGCTTCCTTTCTTTCTCCAAAATGATTTCCCAACAATGGCATAACCACAAGCAAGCCATGAGTTGAAGAAAGCTTTTATAAATCAACAACATCATTAAAAATAAGGAAGCCTTTTTCCCTTATCGAGCCATAAATGACCACAAAAATTCCAAAAGAAAAAAATTTAGATCAAAGGAACCCCCATGATATAGATCCCCTCCCTAAGACCCTTAAATTTTTTTTTTTCTTTTCTAGCTATAAGAGTAAAGAAATGAGAGAAAAGATGGAGAAATTAAAATTAGACAATATACGCAAGACATGGAAATAGAAAAAAGGAAAAGGAAATGCATATAAAGTCTAAGGATCAAGTCAAATGCTAACCAAAATTAAAGCAAAACACTTTGAGCAAGTGAAAATCAGCAAAGAAAGAAAAAAGAAAGAGAATGCAAGAGTAGGGTGGCAACTACCAAATAGAAAGCCAAAGGGGGACTAAGTTTTCTTTAATTATTAGTATTTACATTCCTTAAAACTACATCATTTTAATCTTGCAAACCATGGGTCAATTATCTTCAAGCCCTAATTTATATTCTTTCCTCTTAACAACATATATGGGTTACAATTTGTGGCTCCTTTGAGCTTTTGTGCCTTTTGTTGGATTAATTTCATTTTCTATGTGTTTTGAGTAACCCAAATTTAGGTGCATTATTTTAAGATCTAATCAAATAATCATAAAAATTCCAAAAGATATTAAATTTAAAAATTCCAAAGAAAAGCAAACTCACACTCTCTCAATTTTTTAAAACTTTTAAATAAATTTAAAGATGTCATAATTTAAAACTTCAAAATTTTAAAATTTTAAAATTACACTCTTTTTTGGCTAGCTTAAAGTTACATGTGTTTAAATAAAATTTCAAATTTTGTTTTCTTTTTTCAAATACTCTAAAAAAATTATAATTCAAAAATCAAAATTCTTTTCTCAATGTAAGGGATCACTATAAAAAGTATTCCAATTCTTTCCAAAATTTTTTGAAACAAGGGATCTTCATTTAAAATATCATATTCTTCTCAAAAGTTTTCCTAAAGTAAGAAATCTTTGTTAAAAACATCTCATGCTTCTCAAAAATTTTCCCCTAAATGAAAGGTCTTCATTAAAAGCATCCTATAATTTAGACACAATTCCCATTGGAGCACAAGGCTTTCATAAAAAGCATCCCTCTATTTATTTTAAACCTTAATTCCCTTCTTATTACATCAAAACTTCTACAACCTTAGTGTATGCCCATAATAGAAAACTTTTAAAGTTATATATTAATAAGAAAGATAAACAAATAAAATATTTAAGTTGGAAGAAATATTAAAAAAAAATCAATGTTAAAGTTATAGTATCATCATTTGTGATAAGTGTTTAAATTAGTTTTAACCTCAACCAGACATAACCATACTCTTGATCCCAAAAAATCCAAATAATGCAAATTAAGTCCTACTAATTTATAGAATAAGGCAATTCACCAAATCAATATTAAGGTGTTCCAACTACACCTTAAATGAAAGGTAGTGACTCTAATATCTTGGGGTGGATTTGAGATATCAAATTCGTGAATTGATCTAAGCATTATATAGGTCAAGTGAGTGATGAGGGTGAATCGGGCAAAACAATCTATAAGCATAATTTGCCTTAGTCATCAGTATTCCATCATAACAATGTTGCAATAATTACCAACCGCTCATCATGCACCACTTAATAGCATGGCCCCATATCAAGAATTTTCCTTTCATGTTGGGTCATACTCTCATCTCTCACAGGGGTGGGTTATGACAAAGATCAAACATAGTCACAATCATCCCTCCACCATAGGGCTAGGCCACTACCTTTCCTTTTAGGTTTATGTATTCTACCTTGCCAAATTGCAACTTTTATGTAACTTCTCCATGTATTTGTTATTTTGCTGTGTCCCCATAAGATATACCTCCAACAAATAATACTTTTGGATAAGTTCTTTCAAAACTTAAACTATTATTTGTCAATTTTGAACCAATATTCTTATTAGTTAGTGTGCGATTGTAAACTAGCTACCACCACATATAGTGAGATGCATGAGTCTACCTCAAGCATGGCAAAATTCTGACAACCTTTCATATTTAAAGGTAACCCATTTTGGTTTTTCAATTCTCCTATTAAGTTTAAAGCACATCTATAATAAATACATATTTTCTTATTCAAATGCATTTATATATTTGATAGTTGCACATTATTTTTATTTATTAAAAATATTATTATATACTTTATATTAATAATTTAAATTACTTACATATTTTCAAAATATCTTAAATTTATTATTAAAATAATATTTTAAGTATTATTTATTGCATATTTATATTTATCTAATAGTAATCATTACTCTCATCATATTTATTTATAGTTAAGAAAAAAAAAACCTAACATCTATATATTAAGTTTCTTTTTTTATTAAAAAAAAAGAAAACGTGAGAGAGATTATTTGTATTAATTAATTGGCGGGGATTCTTTATTCTCATTCCTCTGCCACCGAGCCACCAACAGTCAGCATATTAGCATATGAGCGCATAAACAAGTCTTTCAATGATATGCCCATGCCCCGTCCATTTTTCTTTCCTTCTCTATCCTCTCTTTTCTTCCATTTCGTAAATTCTTTCATTCTCTCCTCTGCACACAGATATATAAAATGCTTTGTGGGTCCCTTGCACTAATTCACCATCTTTTTTCCCATTATCACCATCATTGGTCACATTCTGATCCAACTTCTCCTCTATTTGCTGCTGCTGCTTCTTCTTCTTCTATCTTCTTCTTTTTCGTCCATGGCTAGACACATTACAGGTATAACAACTTTATTCTCATTTATTAACTTGTATGCTTGTTCATGATAACAGCAAGCGATTTATGTCTTTAAATTAAGGCACTGTCTCATTTGAACAATCAGCTCTTTCTGTTTCTGTCACAGGAGACAGTGGCATGTTTGGGGCCTTGTCCGTCCGGCTTCTACTAAAGCAACTCTTCAATTGCCTTGTACTTTTCAATCTTTTGATAATTGGTTGCTCTTCATCCAAGGAGCCTGATGTTGAAGGTAACACTGAACTTGTTAGACAACTTCTAACTTCACTTTTTTCTTTCTTTTTTTCTTTTTTATTCTTCTTTTCTCTGAAAGAGATTACTTGCTTAGTTGTTTGAAAGCCCAAAAACCCAAAATCTAAGTTAAGTTACTTGTGCTCTGGTATAAACCAGTAGCCAGCACCAAGTTGTCACATGCTGACTACAAAGATATTACTTGCTTAGTTGTTTGAAAGCCCAAAACCCCAAAATCTAAGTTAAGTTACTTGTGCTCTGGTATAAACCAGTAGCCAGCACCAAGTTGTCACATGCTGACTACAAATTTATTAAATATACTTATTCCAAAGCTCTGTTGCAATGTTTCAGTCTGAATGGCAACATTTCCGAACGTGTATGCAATTGTTTTTGGTGGTTGTTTTTTTTTTTTTATTGGCTAGTGTGCTTTCTAGGTGCATTGTGTACCTGCTTTTATTTTCTTTGCGGACGTTTCTTTCTAATTATGTAGTAGTTTCTATCTCACAGGCTAGGTGAAACTATCTAGTGTTAACATGTGTGTTTGATATGATATAAAAATACATGCCTTTGCAGCGCCGAATGAGAAGTATTTCACAAATGGTTTCTTCGTCTACTTTTCACACTGAAAATGTTTTCATCATGCTGCTTCAAGCTGCTACTGCTGCTTGTGAATTATATGTTTGATGCTGCTGTTTTACTTGTTTAATGTTCAGGTGAAGCTTTGGTTGACCTTCTGGGAGCACTTAATGATTCCAATGGCCAAATAAAAGATTGGAATGATTTTTTCGTGAGTCCTTGCTTCAGTTGGTCTCATATCACTTGCAGAAATGGAAGTGTCACATACCTGTGAGTGCAGAAATGCAATTGCTGCACTTTAAGTCATTTGTAATTTGTTGTTGGTGTTTTCTTCAGCAATTCCTTTTTATCATTTTCCTGTATATTTACTTTCTGAGTGTACAAAGTTGCAGGAACTTGGCTTCAATTGGCTTTACAGGAACTCTTTCAACTGCAATTACCAAGTTGAAGTTCTTGGTTAGCTTGTAAGTGGACATCCTATTGCATTTTATGCATTATTGACCGAAGTTGTAGAGTTATTTATCAAGTAGATCAGGAATGGTTTAAGAATTATCAGGAGGCAAACCATAATTAACGGAGCCCTATAAAGTTAAGATTTGGATCAACATAATACCAAGAAGACTGAATTTGAGACTCCAACTCAAATAGAAGCCAAGATGGTTGGTAGAGCGGAAAGCAAATCAGGATTTTTCCCTCGAACCATCCATGCTGCTTTATGGAAAATTGCCTGCAACAACCTATGCTATGTGCGCTTGAGTTTGAGCCCAAGTTCTTGGGTGACTATTAACCAAGGCAATTTAAGTGAGACCATGTATAAATGAAAGTAACTATGGCACATGATCCATGAGATGATGGCTGCATATATTTTGGCTAGTTAGTTAGATCAACAGCTCATATTTATTTGTTATATTTTTGCTATTTACTATATGCTCCATGGTTAATACAGGGAATTACAGAACAACAATCTATCAGGGCCCTTGCCTGATTACCTTAGCAACATGACGAACCTACAGAATCTGAATCTTGCTAATAATAAATTCAATGGCTCTATACCTATCAGTTGGGGTCAACTACGTAACTTAGAGCATTTGTAAGGCTGCCATTTATAATTCTGTAATAGTCCAATTTCATTTTCTTTCAACATGGATTACGTTGCATGCTCATTTTGCTTGAAGAGTTCTGTCACCATGAGTTTTTTTTTATTCTTCCTTACGTTGTCTTTTAGCATTGTTTCTTTTATTAAAGGACCACATTTTCAGGTGTTATGTGGTCTTAATTGAACTATTCTTGTGGATCCCACAATATTGTGTTGCAACATTTAGTAGATGATATATATATATATATATATATGTTTAGTGGGCCCTTGCATAGATGCTTGAGCAATCATATCTCTCAACTGTCATAATGTTTGGGAAGCATGGATTTTATAAATTGGGCTAGTTCACATGCTATCTCAATTCATTGAATGAATAAAATACCTTGCTAGTGTTATGTATGGCTCAGGGTCTTGAATGCAAACCACCTATCTGTAGGAAGGTTTTCCTTTTTGGTGAATTTCTTGATTCTTATTTCTTTTAACACCTCTAATCTGTCTGTGGTAGTTGACTATGCTGATATCTTCCTACCAATCTTTTTTCCCATCAGGGATCTTGCATCCAACAATTTGACTGGAAAAGTACCAATGCCATTATTTTCAGTTCCGTTATTGAAGTAAGCTCAGTTCCTTGCATGGCTTATGAAATTTTAGCTTTCTGCTGCACTCCTATATCTGCTCTCCTTTGCATTAGTTTAGGGACCTAATTTTCTCGATGTACTTTACTTTTTGGTCAATCTAAATCCAACTTTTTGTAGTAAATGGGTAATACAATACAAAGTATTAGACCTAAAACCATAAAATTTGTAACTAGGATTCCTTGTGATTGACAATGACAAGTGTGCATTGTGAGGATCCTAGGACAATTTTATTGTGATTAAATGTGTGATTACATCTGTTATTCATAAAGAAGGTATATCTTCACTCTGACCCACTACTCCTGATCGAACAACAAATATAAGTTAGTGACATATTATCCCCTGGTTTTCTTTTAGAACTTATCTCTGTTATTTGCTTTTATTTAAGGATGAATATTTGTTAAATAACTTGCAATTTTATGTATTCCTTATATCTCATGCATGCCGGTTTGCTACTTCTTTTATCTATATTCTGTCAGCTTTACAGCAACTCATCTAGCTTGTGGCTCAAGCTTGGAGGAACCTTGTGTGTCAAGCTCTACTGTTCCAGGTTTTCTTCAAACAATTTCCTATGTTTTACTTGATTCTTACACAACTTTGTGATGGATACTAAACTTGAAGACTTTTCTTTTTTCAGTTTCTACCAGTAAATCAAGATTTAGGGTGGTCATAACCTCTGCAATCTGTGTTGCTTTCATAATCTTGTTACTTCTGGGCAGCTTTGCTTACCGATATCATCGTGTATACAGGCCGAGAAATGATGTTTTTGTTGATGTTGCTGGTAATCTTGCTTTCCATATTTTATAGTTGGATCCATTGCAGTCATAATTGTCCAAAATAGTTTTTGTAACTAGGCATTTACACCTACATCAAGTTTCAATCTTTCATTATTGCCTGAGACTTTTAACTAGTGTTCATGCATTATGGCAAAAACTGGCAGTGATCGGAAGTTCTAGGCTGATTGTCAACACCACTCTGCTACACTCCTATGGGACATCCATGGAAGATGGTCCATTGGTTTGCATATTATAACATGTGATCAACCCAAATAATTTGGTGGAGTAGTTACACTCTGACCAACTATGGACTTCAATCCATGTGCATTTGTAGCAAACTAAGGTCAAAAATTGTCTGCAAGTTGTGGGTCTTGTATTCTGTTTTTTGTACCAATTTCTAGACAAATAAGTAAAATTTTCCAGATCAGTTTCCATCATGGATAAAAAAATGAGCATTGATCTCTAAATGTCTATTTTGTGAAATTTTCCAAAAAAAAAATGTTTGAAACTCAAAATCATATCATATTCAGTGAATATCCATCTTGATTATCTCCTTCCCCATTATTTTATTTGATTTATGAAAACAATTATATGAACCGTTTACATGGATTAGTGTTGATATAGGCAGTTACTATGAATGGAAAGCAAATACATCGCTAGACAGAAGTTATGTAAGCAGCTCTAGTCATATGCATGGTACCTAAATTAATTAACTGAAGTTCCACCTGTATAGTATTCTCCAATCCACATTTTGGTGGTTAGTATTTATAATACAGATG
Source organism: Bruguiera gymnorhiza (assembly GCA_020883675.1). Taxonomy (NCBI): domain Eukaryota; kingdom Viridiplantae; phylum Streptophyta; class Magnoliopsida; order Malpighiales; family Rhizophoraceae; genus Bruguiera; species Bruguiera gymnorhiza. The sequence goes on along the minus strand of JAIRCJ010001058.1, from coordinate 6,062,745 downwards.
CAGGACCATAGTTGCAGACTTGCAGCATGAGTGCATGATTGTCTTTGTTTTTTCCGCTGCTCTACTCTTACAGAACACACTTCTTTCTCACTTCTATCCAGGCGAAGATGACTGCAAAGTTTCCTATGGGCAGCTTAGAAGGTTTTCATGGCGTGAACTCCAGCTTGCAACAGACAATTTCAGTGAGAGCAACATAATTGGACAGGGAGGATTTGGAAAAGTTTATAGAGGCATCCTTTCCGACAAAACAGATGTTGCTGTTAAACGCCTTGCCGATTGTTACAGTCCTGGGGGAGAGGCTGCATTCCAGAGAGAAGTTCAACTTATTAGTGTTGCAGTTCATAGGAATCTCCTACAATTGATCGGCTTTTGTACAACCTCATCTGAGAGAATCCTTGTTTATCCATATATGAAAAATCTTAGTGTTGCATATCAGTTGAGAGGTAGTTCCTTGACTGAGCACCATGCTTTGGTCCATATTTACATAGTTTCTTTGAAACAATTGCTATGCTAATGATGTTTCTTTTCTCACTGTTTTGTATTTATTGTAGATTTAAAAACAGGAGAAAAAGGCTTTGACTGGCCAACAAGGAAACGTGTGGCCTCTGGAGCAGCCCATGGCTTGGAGTATTTACATGAACAATGTAGTCCTAAGATTATACATCGTGATATAAAGGCTGCAAACATACTATTAGACGATAATTTTGAAGCTGTTCTGGGAGATTTTGGGCTGGCAAAGCTAGTTGACACAATGTTTACACATGTTACCACTCAGGTGCGTGGTACCATGGGCCATATTGCTCCAGAATATTTGTCAACAGGGAAGTCTTCGGAGAAAACAGATGTCTTTGGTTATGGTATTACCCTTCTTGAGCTTGTAACCGGTCAGCGTGCGATAGACCTTAATCGGCTTGAAGAGGAAGGGGATATTCTTCTGCAGGATCATGTAAGCTTTCCATTTTACTTGACTTACTACAGAAATCAATTGGATTCTACCAAGAAATTTATCATATGCATATAGAAACCACCACACCACTCCAGCATGATATTTGCCCCTCTACCTCTATTTGACTTTGTGGGGCAAGGAGTTGCACTTTGGCTCCAATACCATCTGATTACACAAGCATATAGAAATTTTCCTGAGCCTTGGAAGGCAAGAGCATATGTTATTTCTGTCTGTTGATCTAGTTTCTGATGGTTAAACTTTCTCTTCTCACAAACATATCTCTTGACATGGTACATAGATTGATTTTAATGTTGCATGTGCAGATCAAGAAGTTACTAAGAGAAAATGGGCTGGAAGACATTGTTGACAGCCATTTGAAGACTTACGAACGAGAAGAAGTGGAAACTATTGTCCGGGTTGCATTACTCTGCACTCAAAGCTCAGCCGAAGACCGCCCCACAATGTCAGAAGTGGTTAAGATGCTCCAAGGGATAGGCCTAGCTGAGAGATGGGCAGAGTGGGAGTGGCTTGAGCACGTCCGAAACCAAGAATTCTCGCGCATGTCGCGGCAATATGTTTGGACTGAAGACTCTACCATCGACCAAGTACCTATACAGCTGTCTAAGGCAAGATAGACTTTACAATACCACAGTCAAATTGGAAATGTAACATAGCTAAGTAGTAATACCTGGAATAGTGTAAAAAAAAAAAATGGAGAACATTGCATACCATACAAGCTCCACTAATTTCAGGTTCTCTGCTTTATAACTAACAAGATTGCATGTCTTCCGAGCAACAATGTCGTGGCTAAATATAGACAGGAGATGCCATCAAGAGAAACTTAAAAGTCCAAAAATTGTAGGTTGTACCCCAAGAAAGGGTGCTTGAAAATAATCAAGGCAATCAATGAGCCTCAATGGTAGTCAGTACCAATGTTTTAGGAAATGAGCTGAAGAACTTAAAAAGAGAGAGGTTCGAGGTTTGAAAAACTGGGGAAAGAAATAGATCTGGATTGAACTGGGGTATGGCTCAATAATCGATCTAATCCTATGAAACTTGAGCTACTTCTTAAATACAATGCACTTAATATATAAGAAATAGTTATTTTATAAAAATGAGAATTACATTAAAAATTACTATATATAGTAGTAATTTTTAATATTAAATGTCAAATACATCACAATTGAAAGGGTAAATAGCACACCATTAAAAAAATATATTATTATTCTGCATAAATTACTCATTTAATATTTATTTTTCTTTCTTACATCAAGCTGAAAGCATCTCCTCACTACTTCAAATATAAGGAATTTCAAATTAATCTAAATTAATCAGTTTTGATATTAATGGCACCATTTTTTTTTTACTTTTTTGTCATGATGAGTGAGTATTGGATGCGTTTTCTTTTGCTTTGTTTTTTTTTTAATTATTTTTAAACAAAAACAAAAAACAAAAACTAAGGCTTCATCCTATATAGACTAAAAACATCTTCTCACAACTATATATAAGGAATTATGCATTGATGCTAACTAATCCGGTTTTGGTATTAATGATGTGTTTCTTAATTTATTCATTACAATAAAATTTTTGTTGCTGTTTGATGGAGGATTATGAGCATCTGGCAGAAAATCTCTAGATTCCTGAAGAAACCTTGCAACATAAAAATTTCCCCGGTTAGATTTAGTAGCTCCAGTTCTTGCTTTAAATCTATTTGAAATCCCAACAATACGTTGTCTTTGTTTTCCTTGGAAAGATTTCTGTCTCATTGCATTTGCACTCATCTATGAATTATTAGTCCAATGGCAGGGTGACTCTCTTTTCACATTGCATGTTCTCGAGCTCTACTTCATCGTAAATATTGCAAATTCTATATAATTTCGTAAGTATAGGCATAAAATAATGAGCACTCATGTTAAGACAACTTTTTATAGAGGAGAGATGAAATTAGACAAATCCAAAATTTGACCTTTATATTTTAATTCTAGTATTGGGATTTTCTTTTTTGATAGAAAGTATTGGGAAGTTAAGATCAGAAAGTAGTGGTTGGCTAGTCATTGAAGCACCACAACATTAAACTGTCTGAAACAGAGGACTTTTGACCTGGTTAAGAAAGAGTTGACTTCCCAGATGGATCTTCCGTTGGACGACCCTGGTTCCCCTCGCCCTTTGATTCTCCGTGATATATCAAGTTCAGGCCTAGTGGATGTGCCCTCCTGGGTGTTCCATTATCTTAAGAAAGGAAACTTGTCATTCCATTCCTAGAAAAGTAAAACATTTTTCCTACCTTACATAAATAAATGTTGTGGCAAAGACATGAACACTAAAGAGAACGTAACGTTTAATTTCAAGCGCAACACTTCTTCAATCAATCAATCAATGTCTGTTTCAAAAAGTTCTGGTCTTTCCCGAAGTCTTTCTTCAACAGATCTTGACGTGTGGCATAAGTCCCTCCAGCGCACTTAATATGTCGTGTAGTCTGCATTATTGTATGTAATCTTTATTTAAATTTTTCATAGGATTTCTTACGAAGAAATACATTTGTCAATGTATTACTTCCGGAGAGAATCAGAGGACCCCACAAAATGCTTTGTAATGAATTGGATTTCTGAATCACACATGTTCTTGTTTTTGGAAGAATAACAATAATTGCAAGCACCATTGTGCTTACTTATTTGTCATTTGGTTTTTTCTTCAATTTTCATTGCTGATGCTGAAAGACCCCATACTGATCAGTAACTCTGCATTGGAAAGAACAGTAAATAATTCACATTGGAGTGTGCACAGTAGTTAAACCAAATTCAATTTGAATTCTTTTGTGATTGTGAGAAGAAGAAGTGAACCACCCAAACATCATCTTTTCTTTCTGCAACAAGCTTACACACACACGCGCACACAAGCGCTGAATGAAACACAATTTATCTGTTGTAATTATACACAATCGCTGTATCTGTATGCACGCAGGTATCTAAAATTGTCAGAATCAAAGCTAGGTAACTAGGTAGCTAGCGAGCTGCTAGTGCGTCTTGATCCGGGCTGGGGTAGCATCAAGCAAGAAAATTCTCTTCAAGAGCTTGACAAAAGCAACCATTTTGCTCCTTCTCTTACCCTGATAATCATATATCTGCATCACTCTGCCAACTGGCATAATTGAGTCTGAAACCAGACCAAAATTGCCTGTTGTTGATGATGACGATGATGATGATTTTTCTGGTCGGTTATTCTTGTCCTTGTCAGAGTTGCAAACTCTTTGAAGCTCCTCATCATTGAAATCCTCCCACAACAAGTCCATCTTCTCCAGATCTCTGCTACTAATACTACTATTGCCCCTCTCGATCGGGACTTGATATTCGTTATTTTCACCAAATTCGAAACTGGAGTAGACCGTCGCGTGGCGATTCATAACCTCCTTCTGATCATCTTCTCGATCATCCGGATACTCTGGATAAACTACGGAAGACACACGCCATAACGACGGAGAAATCGCGAAGCTAGGAAGTGGGTTGCTGATCTTTGGGAAGCTGAAATCCTCTGATGCCATTATATACAGTTGCCTCAATATTATTGCCTCGAGGCAAATAATTAAAAAGACAAATTTAAAAAAAAAAAAATGAAAGTGAAGTAAAGGGCCTAAAGGCAAGGCAGAAGGGGAGAGTATTGCTTTGAAGTTTTAGAGTTGACAAAAGCGCTGAAAGAATTTTCAAAAAATATTTTTGGTTAATGTTCTTCAGTGGAGAAGCTTGGAATTCTCCCGGAAAGGACAGTCAAAACAACCTTCTTAATGGGAGAGACCAAAATGGGGTCATCTATGTGACAGACATCGCCGGATTGCTCGGGGAAGAAGAAATTAATAAACACGGACGGAGAGATGAGTGTTTTGATGGTTGAAAGCAACACATAACCCCTCGGCCTCGAAGACTTGACTGACCCGAGTGTCAGCAATGGCCTCCCCGCCAAGCTTGGAGTTTGGACCACCAGACCCTCTCGACCATGCACGCCCCACATTCAAAAAAAACAACCATACAGATGTTAAAGATGCATTTAGATTTGCGACAAGCAAACCAAAAACCAAAAGGGATGCATTTATTTGGAATCTGGTAGCGTTGAGTCTGGATTTTAATACAGACAGGGGCAGATCTGCCAGTGCGTGTCCCCACCCCCGATGGTACGTTTTCCTTCCGGGAACGAAGCTGCTTCTCTAATTCTAATATCCCCGTTGAATTTGAATAGGAGGGCGAAGGACTTTTAAAGAAGTCTTTTTCTTTTTTTTGGTTTTTTTGAGGCAAAATAACGATGAATTGCGATTTAATGGGGCCGTCCCTTCGATTTATGTTGACCCGAGGCTGGCCTTTTGGAAAGTCCGTTCCCACCCCGCTTCCAGTCCGACTGGCTTGTCTGCAGTAGTGGGAATTTTTCCATTCCCAAAGTCTTGGTTGGATGCAGCATCTATTCCACGAAAAGTGGTACCAAGGTAGACAGCATTGCCCAATACCTCAAATTATGATATATTAAAAAGTACTACATTAAGTATTAAAATAAAATTTATTTATTTTATCATTACAAATAATATAATTATATATTAAAATTGACACTCATATGTGATATAAATAACTCTAAAAAAATTATAATTAATAATATTTTTATAATTTAATTATTTTATTATTGTCCTTTTTGCAATAATGATATAATTATATATCATTCGATAAAATAAATATAAAAAAATATTAAAGTTATGAGTTTTTCTAATTACAAATTATGAGTATTATCTTGATAAATAAAATATTATCTTTCTAATTTTAATTAATTCCATTTTTATTACAAAATAGTGATACCACTTAAGAATAAAGGGTAAAGAATATCAAGATAAAAATATTAGTTTTTTTTAATAAAAAAAGATTTAAATACAGTTTTAAAAAAGATAGATAAAAAAATAAAAAACATAATACCCTTTTAATTAATAATTAAAAATCTAAAAATGAAAAAAAATATACATTATGTCTCGTCAATTTCTACTAAGTACAATAAAATAAAAATAAGTTAAAAATACATAAATAAGTTTTTATTAAAGAAAAACAAAGAAATTTAGAAAGATAAAATTTTAAAAATAAATATATTCCTATTTAAAGGTGTAGTAAATGAAATTTGAAATTTTATTATTTTAATAATTTGATTGAAAAAAAATTTTCCAAATTCACTAACTAGTTTTTTTAAAATAAAAAAATTACTTTTAAATTTTCTTTTTTTCTTTAAAATAAAAAATAATTTTTAAATTTTTTTCATAAATTAATTATTATATAAGAGAGTAATAAAAGAGATTTCAAATCTGATCTCAAATTTTATTATTTAATACTTTTTAATAAGAAAAAATTTATTCCAAAATTTACTTACTATTTTTTTAAAAAAGAAAAAAATTACTTTAAAATTTTTCTTTTAAAAAAAAGTTACTTCAAATTACTTTTTTCATACATTGATTCTTATTTAAATTGGCAATAAATTAGATTTTTTATTTTTGCACCTTTTTAGTAGAAATTTATGAGAAATTGGTATAGGGCTAAAGGAAAATAAGTGCAGTTTTCTCCTAACTTCAATAATTTATATATATATACTATGAGTATTTAAAAAAATTAAGAAAACAAAAAGAAAAAATAAAAAATTAAATTATGAGTATTTTTTATTTTTAAGAAAGAATTAAATTTAAAAATATTTTTTCTTAAAAAATAGAAATTTATATATTTTTTTATTTTTTATTTTTATTAGTTATGAGTATTTATATTACATAAATTTTAAATATATATATATTATGTAAATTATAATACATAATAAATCATAATTAAATAAATTAGATATAATTTGAAATTTTAATTTTATTAAAATTTTAATAAAAATTATAAATTAATTATTAAATTAATATTAAATACTAAAAATTATAAAAATTTATAAAAAATTAAATTTTAAATTAAATATTTAAATATTTTGAAAATTAAATAAATACTATTATATAAATATTTTATTGATATTTTATATACAATTACATATAGATTTAGTTTGAGTCTCGTTTCTGAGATTGAGAAAATAAATGATTATCCGCAAGACTCACGGATGATAATGATGTTGCACATATTAAAAATTTTTTCTTTTTGGGAAGTTCAAATTCTTTCGATAAAATTTATTAGATGTGTATGAAAATTATTTAAAAGTGAAAATAACTCAAATAAAATATACAAAAATTTTTGAAAAAAGGTGCAAAAATGGTAGTATTTTATAGTCCTACACTTTTTACCAATCTTCATATATTTTCAATTCTGCCTATTTAGATATTTTATTAATTTTCATACGCATTGTATACTTTGTGTACAAAAAATTAAATTTTGAAAAACTATATATTATTTTATTTAGGATAACGCCATCCGTGGTCAGTGGGAATTTCCTCCCCCAAGCAGTCATTTCGACTTAGTTTACCTCCAACTATTTACTGTTGACACTGGTAACTACATTTTTACACAATAAAAAAAATTATAAATATATTAATTGTTATATTTATAAATTAATACTTTTGTCATTTATCGACGTCCTCATTTAATTTTTTATAACAAATTTTATAATATAAATATTATTAAATATAAACACACCTCCTAAACACTTAATAATAAATTTAAAATTTGAAATTATTTTTTTAATATAAATCTCTATTTATTAAAAAAATAAACATAAATAAATTAAATTAAATTTAAATTAATAAAAAAATTATAGTGAACCATTAATTAAATTCTCAATGAAGATGGTCGGGTAGCTGCTTAGGATACCCACCTTTGTTTTTGTATCAACTTTTCGCCATTGATTAACACGATTAACTATTGAACTAACTAACCGTATTGTGAGGGAGGGGTTATGTTATGAATGGTGATGGGTTATATTACAAACAAATTAGATATAATTTAACTTTTATATCAGATAAAATATATATATATATATTAAGTTATATAAATATGAATATTACACATTTTAATAAATTATCTTTTGGAGAGAAGCTAATGCCCCACTGCAGTATGCGCCTCCAAATGGTCATCCACTCCCAACCTTAGAAATCTAACTATTAATTTTAGAAATAGATAAATAAATTAGAGCACACTTAACTATTCATCTAACTAGTCAAAATATCTGCGTTATATGTGAATATTTTTATATTATCAGTTTTTAAGAAATCAATTTAGAAGAGTTTGTGATGCCATTCACCTACAAACTACCACTTGTCTCAATTTTAACACTGAAATGCCTCTCCCTTATTTTAAGGGGAAGTTGGAGACATTTCTGATTATTATTATTATTATTATTTAGTTTCTCTTCTTGCAACGTAGAATATAATGTTGGAAAATAACACACATCTAAAAATAGAATTATTATTAAAAGTATGCAGCACACCATCCTTACAAAAACCAGGAAAACCTTCAACATGTCCATTTTGAAATGTAAGGCGAAAGGAACATAAGAGACCCAACAATTATGACAAATATAAATGGCAAAAGGTATATGAAACCAAATAAGAATCATTAAATTTTCCGTTTGAAGAAGAGGAAGAGCCGAAAAATGTATAATAATTATCTTCAACTTGTCCTTGAAATTAGGAGAAGCATTCCAATGTGAAAATTTGAGTCAAAGTGGGAGCTTGTGAGTAGAGGGTGTTACAAGAATAGATATATTATATAGATATGGTAATAGTAAGTAAGCTTGGAATTGTGTTAATAAATGCATAATCTTATATTTAGATTTTTGTGGATGCATTCTATGTAATAAATAAGAGTCATAGTCAGGATGTGAGCAACTCATAATTTGCTCAAAAGGTTTTTCTATGTGATCAAACGTAATTAAAACGCAGACGCGAAGTTAACACAGCAGACTTTCCCAATGAGCACACACAATTAACTTCGTTTTTTAGGTGTTTTAACTCATTTAACGAAGTAAGTTTCTCAAACGGGTAAGCTAACCCTGCCTACTCGAATTGCTTGATACCATAAGTAGGGGAAAAAAAATCATTTTTATTTACTTTGTAAAGGAAAAAAGTATTAAGGAAACCATATAGATTATTCAAGAAATAGTTTTTTTTTTTTTCTCTTCCCTCTCTCTCTTTCTTTCTTTTTCTTTTTTTTTTTTAATTTTGGGCTTGCACAATGTATAATATGTAGGTCCCCTATATATTAAATATGACATTGTGAATTGATCATTTTTCTTTTTTTTTTCTTATAATAAAACTATGTTCAAACTAATTTACATGTCAAATGATACCAAGTTTTCATTAATGGCTAACTTGTAGAAATATATATTGAACAACTTAAAAATCAATTATTTGCTTTTAGTGTACAACATAAATGTCTATCTTAACAACAGGGAAACACGCGAAAAAACACAGTTTAAGTTAAACAAATAAACAATAACGAGCAATTCTGCTTTCCACGTACATGCACCATTGCCTTGTCGATGATTTATACTTATCTATCGTTCACGTCCTTTTTGTATATTTATAAAATTACTTCAATCTATAAATTTCAATCGGCCATACGTCGAAGCGTTGCCCATTATTAAGATTTATATTTTCACCCTTTAAGTTTTCATAAAATTTCAAATATATATCCAATGTAAAAACAGCAATCAATTTCAAATATTGTTAATTATACATTAATTAAATTAATGTACATCTTAACAACTCAAAGAAAACTATGAATTGCATTTTGTCTAAACGTATATTGATATGTTTTATTTTATTTTTTTCAAAAAAAAAGAAAAAGAAATCATGTATTAACATCAATATTTCCCAGATTTTATAAGCAGCTGTACATGTTGTATTCAGTCTCTTGTTATCTCCCTCTTAAACCGGGCATGCAATTAAACTGAAGATAAAGACATCAGGGGGACAAAGGAAAACGGGTTGGATCTCATGCTTTCACTCGCATCCTATTTGTGAATCATGCATGGTAGATTGCTCATTTGGACACTGAAAGACACAGGGAAACGTATGAAAAACTTAACTTGTTTATTTTGATCTTAGATTTATTAAATTTGGTGGGGTCAAAAAAATATTCCTAAAATTGTGTGAAACAAATGACAGGAGGACCATGAATGATTTTCAGGAGAGGGATACTCGTCAACGGCATTCTTCTTTTCCTTCTTCTTCTTTTTTCATTTTGGCATTGACCCCAATTATTGATTATACCAGTTTCAATATTCTCGGATGAATTACTCAATAAATTGAATATTCTAAATGAAAGTCCCTCCCTGGTTATAAAAGAGTGGAAGACCATCTAATGCGTTTAATTCTATAAGGAATTTGTCTTTTGACAAATTAATTTCATTTTTTGTAATTACTTGATAAGTTTACGTCTTCTTACTTGAGAGAAAAAAAAAAATTTGTCGCTATTGAACATATCCAACAAATATATTGGACAAGACAAACTTAATTTTGCCCCCCCCCCAAAAAAAAGAAAAAAACAGAGAAGAAAAATGACTTGCTACATTCTTTTCCTTCGACGGAAAACTCACTCACTCACATACCATGTTGCGTAATGAGGAAGGAGTAGTAGCAGAGTCGGCATTGGTCCCTGCCAAAAAAAAAAAAAAAGGTAAAAAGGTCGACCAGACGAGTTGTCAGTCAATCCAACAGTTGGCAACAAACCGACGAGGAGGAATGTCATTTCTAAGCCCAGCATTGTTTGTCCTAACTCGCCTTGTTATTGTATGCCATGAAATCTCTCTCCCCCCCCCCTCCTCTCTCTCTCTCTCCCTCTCCACACGTGTCTTCCATTAATGGTTTTTCAATTCAGGAACCCCACCAGATACTGTAAGAATTATGACCTTCTTCCATCTTTGTACAATTAGAGCCGAGGTATGTTGGATATCCTTTCTGTTTCTTTCTTTCTTTTCTTTTCTTTTCTTTTTTTTTTTTCCCCTTTCATTAACGCCGCACGCATTATTTGTCCACATATAATTCCTGGAAATTAAGAGAAGACAAAGTCATGTTTTCCCATTTACTGAAATGATGCTCAGGAGTCACGAGCATGACATTAGTACGAAGTAGCACAAGGGCATATAATTATCGTTTCTTTGATCTTGAAAATCTCGGCTTTGCCATTTGGCTGGCAAACAATTATCATTATTTAAACGTAAGTTCTCCTGCTGGATCACAACTTACCAACAATGAATGGATGCCTCTTTGCATCAGTAGAAACAGTTTCACCTTTTTTTTTTTTTTTAATTCTTTTGGGGTTTGGGAGGGGGGATTGAACGGAGGAAAAATCAAATGTTTGTGTCTGGATTGAGTGAAGTCATCTTATAAGCTACATATACTGATAAAATGCATAATTATCTTTAGATGCTGGAAACTTTACCTGATCATACATGTGCTATATTATTATTAGTACCACTAACCAGCTTGCATGTTGGAACTGATTACAGACCGGAACTCTTGGCAACTAAGCTTGTTCAACAAGATAAACATCCAATGGAGAAGCCAGCAAGTCAGCGCACATCGGCCTGCAAGCCTCTAACGACATTTGTGAAGACAGACACAAATGCTTTTGGGGATGTAGTGCAGAGGGTAACAGGCCCCTCAGAGAGTGATACATCGCAAGAAACAGCTCCAAAGGTTGTGGGCATAAAGAGACCAACATCTAAACTGCACGAAAGATGGCAGTACACAAGGCCCAAGCTTGAGATAGTTAGACCCATTTTAACTTCAAACCTTGTACATCCCCAACCATGCCCAAAAATCCTTGTCTTCTTGCAAGTCCTGTGGGGACCCCTTCTACAGTTTTCTCAAAACTGTCAATAGGGGAACAGGAAACCAGAGGACAATCAGCAGCTTTCAAACTAAACAGGAAGAAGAAGAAAGAGCTATCAAAGAGAAGCAATTTTACTTGCATCCATCACCAAAATCTAAACCAGGATATGCCGAACCAGAGTTACTAACCTTGTTCCCACTAACATCTCTCAAACCAAGGGAGAAACCATGATCCTGACAATGCATATCTTTCCATCAGAGATTTAATCTTGTTCCCTTTTAAAGCAGCAAACACCGTAATAGAACTCTCCTTTTCCTACTAATTAAGATTGTACTGAATTGTTCTTACTAATTTGGCTTGTGAGTTACAAGATGATCATGTACAACAGTTGGCACTGTTTCATTTTGATCACAGGATGTTGATGATAAGATTCTAAACCAACACAAATGGATAGAATGACAAAATTTAAAATGAATGGATTGAAATTTATCAAGGAAGAATATCAGACATGTCTAAACTTAGCACTGAACTTATCAAATCAAAAGCTATAAGCTTTTGCAAACCTAGCAGTGTCTTTTTTTTTTTTTTAAATAATTCTCTTAATTCAACAAAAAATTTTTTGATAACTCAAACAAGAAGCATGCCATCCCCCATCCTGCTCTGCGCATAATTGCAGACCTTGACATGTACAACATATAAGGAAGTATGCAAACTTGATCCTCACTAGATTGTCATTAAAGCTCAGAATAGTAGCTAGATGCCCACAACAGTGGCAGCAATTTGATAAAGACCTGATCTGCAAAATTTTGCATCAAATTATCGACTAATGTGTGTAACTCTGATTGAGAATGATATATGACTAAATGAAAGATTTCATCGTCCTTTCAGCTACAAAGCATTTTGCATCTCTATCAGAAATTAAAAATAAAAATGCAAGGCCCTTGCCTTCAAGCATGATGTGTGTCATTGTGATTGAATATGTTATGACTAAATGGTACGGGGCATAGAAGATTACAGTTGTGCAAGTGTTTAACGAGCTAGCAGTTCAGAACACAAAAGTACAATTATGGATATTAAACAAATGTAATACAGAGAAAATAGCACTCATATGCAAACAATTTGACTGTCTGCCACTTACATGGTGGAGGCAAAAATCCTCCCAGAGAATTACTTGATGTTAATGGTCCCATGAGTAATCTGGAGCAGAAACTTTTGAGGAGCTTGCACATTTCAAGGCCAAGCAAGCATGCAATAGAAATTGACTCTTTCAAGCTTTGACACTCAATGTGAAAACATTTCCCCTACATTTGGATATTCTACGGATGGAATAAGAGGCCACGAATTAGAAACCATGTCTGAGAATCGAAAATATTCAATGAAATTGGATGAGCATTAAAATAACAGCAACTTACCAGATAGTTCTAGAAATATGCTCTCTCATATACAGATAGCTCTAAAATATGCAATCTCAATGCTTATATACTTACAAATGTCAACAAGACAGGGTTGAAGTAAGAATCCTTTCAAAGAATCACTCGACATTACTGGTCTCACAGGCAATGAGAAAGACAGAAATCTGATGTGCTCACGCATTTTAAGGACAAGTATGCAGTAAAAAGAAATTGATCCTTTCATGACTGTCTATCAATGGGAAAACTTTGCCTCTCATCGGAATTTCTAAAGATAGAAAAGAAGGCCATGAATGAGAACCAATCTTTAACACGGGAAAATATTTGGTGAAATTGGGCAGTATCGAATAATAACTTACCATTTCATGCACTTGTCGAAGGCTGGGCAATCTTGGATTAGACACATAACATGATGAGTAGATCAATTGAATTTAAACATTCAATCAGTATGAAGTATCCACCCATGTCAATTGATAAACACACTGTAGTAGATTGTGATTTTTGGAATCACTGAAGGGTAAAATCTAATTAGGGTTTGCAAAGCAAGTCCATTTGCATTCATTTGTGACACTCTATAAGCTGCAAGTCAAACTGCTGATTTAATTGAAATGACTCTTTGATATGCTGACCCAAGATACCTAATATATTGTAGATACCACTCCTCTGAGGATGACATGAGTCTCCAGCCACAAACAAATTCTTTCTCCTGCCCACTTCAATCCAACTGCATCCTGCTGGCTTTTTTAAGTCTCTTGTCCTCATTAATTTTCTTACTTCCAGGACATTGTCCCATTTAGCATCTGCTGCATAGAGGTTTGATAGGATGACATAGTTCCCAATATCATTTCCTTCAATTTTAAACAGATGGTCTGCTACTGCACGGCCTAATTCCACCTTGTGATGGGTCCTGCAAGCACCTAATAATGTACTCCAGATATTTGTGTTAGGTTCCATGGGCATTCCAGTCACTATTGAATATGCATGGCTAATTTGACCTCCTCGAGCAAGGAGATCCACTATGCACGAGTATTGTTCCATCGTTGGTTTCATTCTATGATCCTTCTCTATTGAGTAAAATATTTTCAATCCTTCATCAACCAGGCCAGAATGACTACAAGCAGATAAAATAGCAGTGATGATAACATGATCTGGCTTGATACCCACCTCAAGCATGTGAGAAAAAACCTTAAGTGCTTCCTCCCCCATGCCATGCATGGCATACCCACCAACCATTGCAGTGAACACGACCAGATCCTTATCTGGGTTTAGGCCAAAAAGCTTAAAAGCACAATCTATGCTACCACACTTTGCATATACATCTAAGAGAGCCGCCTCCAAGTGGGCATCATCGAAACAAGCTCTAATTGCATATCCATGGCACTGCTTTATCAAGTGTAATGATGCTGCTTGAGTACATACTGGAAGGAGACTCATTATAGTAACTGCATCAGGCTTCATTCCTTGGGCTTGTAGTTCATGGAAAAGACCAAGTGCTTGATCGTGGCAATCATTTTCAGCATAAGCTCGAACCATTAGATTCCAAGTAGTGAGATCCAACGCAGGCATCATGTTAAAAATCATGCATGCATCATCAACTAATCCAAAATTAACATAGCCTGAGATCATTGAGTTATAAGTGACCAAATTTCTCATCTCTGATATACTATGGAAAAACTTAAATGCATACTCGATCATACCACATTTGGCATATGCATCAAGTATTCCATTCCCAATAGCATGTTCAGCATCCAATGGTAAAATACCACACCTCATTGCATAGGCATGAGTTTCTTTGACCTTGTTTAATTTCAAAATGTTAGAACAAAAATGTACTGTGGCTAAAATGGTGATGGAGTCAGGTTTAACTCCTTCCCTAATCATCCATCGGAACAATTGTAGAAAACGAACATCGCATCTCAGTTCTACAAAAGCATCAAGCATAGAGTTCCATGATATCAAGTCTTTCCTAGAAATCATTAAGAATGTATGATATGCAGCATCTATGACTCTACATTTTGCATAAAATTTAATTAGTGCATTCCCAACTGATGTATCCAGACTTAAGCAAGGATGCTTGAGAACATAGCAATGGATCTCCTTGCCAACCTGGAGGTTCTTTAACTCTGCACAGGCAGGAAGAATGCTAACAAGGGTCACAGAATCTAGCCCAACCTTCTCTAGCAAAAGTAATTCATGAAATGATTCCAAAGATTTTGACCACTCACCATTTGTTGCATATCCAGCAATGATAGCATTCCATGAAACCAAATCTTTTGATTCAATTCTCCTAAACAACATTTCTGCTTTTTCTACCTGTCCAACTCTCATGTAGAAGCTAACTAGAGCATTCCAGACTGAAACATCCGGTAGAAGTGCACTATGCCGGATTGCATAGCAGTGGATCATTATTCCAACACAAAAGGTGGACTTCTTATCCAGAGACATGCAGATAGGCAGAATATTGGCAATGGTTGCATAATTCGGTTGTATATGATCTTTCAACATCAAACAGAACAACCTGAACGCATCGTCCATCAACCCATTCTCAGAAAACCCGGCAATTATTGCATTCCAAGAAACGACGTCTTTCTCATTAATGCTATGAAAAACAGCATATGCATCTTTTTGTACTAGCCCACATTTTGCATACATGGACACCAGAGCATTTCCAACAAGAGTATGTGTCTCCAATCCAGACTTAATGGCATAACAATGGATGCTCCTCCCCGCATATATATCTCCTGCACGAGAGCACACTGGAAGAATGATAGCTGCCGTAACAGAACTAGGCTTAGGTTCGTTGGCAACATGCATTGCACTGAACAGCCTCAAGGTCTCAGCATCGTGCATCCGGGACTGGGACCCAGCAAACCCAGATAAGAGAATATTCCAAAAGACAGGATCGTGATCAGAGCGACCTACTTCCCCGAATAGTTTCTTGCAATCATGAAGTGCCCCACATTTGGCATACATGTTAAGCAAGGCCTTGGAGACATAGTGGCAAGAGAAATGGCCTATCTTCAGGACTCTACTGTGAAGAGCCTTACCCCAGTTTATGGCTGAGAAGGCAGCACAAGATTTGAGGAGGGATGCCACAGCCTGGTAATCGTGTTGGCGGGGAGGGGGATGCCCAAAATCTCCACCGCCTATGCTATCACCGATTATTAGAGAATATGTGTCAGGCATATTTACAAACAGTTTGTGGGGTTAATCATGGAATTGAAAATTCTTGCTCTAAGTAGATGGATTTTTACTTTTTTCTTTTCCAATTACAACTTGGCAAAAGTTATGGCTTGGAATGTGAGGAGAAACGGGGAAGTGAAGAGGGAAGGAGAGAGAGAGAGAGAGAGAATCGCTCGCGGAGAAAGAGATGAGGTATTGAACAACGACGACGTTCACAAAATGTTTAGCTCACGTAAACTTGTGAGATTTATTCTTTAGAAAAATTAGATAAAAAAAAATCCATGGTTAAGCTCCCTTACATAAAAAAATTTAATGAAAAAGGCATTCCATTAAGTTAATGCTAATTCAAATGAATAAAAAATTATTAGAATATTGTGAGAAAGAAATAGATGAGCTTTTATAGAAAGAAATTATAAGACTTAGTAAATCTCCTTGATCATTAATTGCATTTAATTTTAACAATTAAGCAAAAATTGAAAAAAGAGCACTAAAATTAGTAATAAACTACATAAAAAAAGATTTAATTGAAAAATTAATGAATAAAATATTTGTTAAATAAAATTTTAGATAGAATCAGAATTTTGTCAAATACAAATAGATGAAAAAGATAAATAAAAAATAACATTTATTTTTTTATTTAGAAATTATGAATAAAATGTAATATTATTTGAGTTGAAAATTACTTTGTTAAAAATTCAAAATATAATAAATTACATATTTAATCCTTACTCTAAATTTGTTATTACATATATAAATGATATATTAATATTTTCAAAATTTATAACTAAAAGTTTTAATTATTTTAAAAAAATCTTTAATATTGTTAAACTAATTGATTTAGTTATATCTTTTTCTAAAATGAAGTTATGTGAAGTAAAAGTAAGATTTTTAGATTATAATATATATTAGACAATATCATACATATAATCAAGTTTATAAAATTTACAAATAAGTTTCTTAATAAAATTAAGAAAAAACAATAATTCTAAAAATTTTTAAAATGTCTCAATTTTATTTCAAACATTATTTCTAATCTAACAATCTTAAGTCTCCCTTTATATAAATGTCTTTAGAAAAATTCCTATGGAATGACGAAATAATTTAGATAATTAAAAAAAAAATACAATCATTAGTTAAGACTCTTCCCTGTTTAGTTATTCCTAATCCTAATACTTTTCTTATAGTTGAAAATTATACTTAGACTTATGATATGGAAGCATGCTCAAGTAAAAAGTTGAAAATAAGGAATATATAGTCAAACATCATTTTAAGTATATAACAAGGTGCTCAAACCAATTACTTAACTATTAAAAAAAAATTGTATCTATAGTACTTTGCAAAACGACTTTTTAGGATGATTAATTTAATAAAAGTTTTATATTAAGAATTAATTGTCAATCTACAAAATTTATTTTAGAAAAAGATGTTAAAATTTTACTTTTAAAATAAAATTTTCTAAGATGATGTGTTTTACTTTTGAATTTTGATTCTAAAATTAAATTTATCAAGGAAAAATCTAACTCATCACTTGATTTTTTCTCTTTAGAAAGTTTAAAAGAAAAAATATAATTAAGCCTCTATAAGTGTATAATCGAGATAAATAACAAGAATGTAACAAAAGAGTCATTTAGTATAATACAATTAAGACCAATTCTCACATATTAATAATTATAATAATTTTCCTCTGCATCTATATATTTAAATCATTATATGGCATTAACCCATTTTTCATCTTCAACTAAAATCTTATAATCCTTAGCAAAAAGTTATCATAAAACCTTATAACATATATTTAGATATTCGTTTGCATTTATATTCACTCTTCTTACTATACCATCATCTCCTCTACAAAACCAATTTCTCTAAACAATGTTGTCCAACATAAATATATACTTAAAGAAGCCATAATCTTAGTTTGCCTCTTAAAACCATAATACCAAGTGTCTAATTATAAAAATATTATCACTAAACTCTTTTCAACCAATTATCATTTTATTCCTTAGCATATAAGTAAACACTTTATGAGTTTATTCTAATAAATACAAACTTAGTTGAAATTGTTTAGACCAAAAATAAAAATGATTCCAACATAATTGCTTTCTTTAAATTAAAGATACTTAAGGTATGGACATTATACAAATCAAGTCAAGCTACTTATACTCATAGACAAATTGCTTACCATTACAAGAAATTTCTCTCAAAATTATATATGATTACAATATAATTATCATGATTACATGATTATCTAGTTATTTGTGTTTTATTTGTGAAGTTAGAACCATTCATCATTTATTAAAATTTAGAGCTTCATGCCCTAATACGTTTCATAGCTAGTTCCATGATTGGTAGATTCAATTTGGTCTCATTAAGAAATTTTTCCTAAACAAGTTCTAGAAGGTTTTGAAATGTTTAAGAGGAGTACTACTAACAATTATATATTCAAAACATGCTTGTTTGCTCTTGCTTTTAAAGTACCATGGATTTTGAGTTAGAATTATACAATTATTCAAAAATATCCTTAGCCATATCCATCTATGTTAGTCAAACATATCTATATAAAATAGTGGCCACCTTTCTTTAGAAATCAAGTTTGTAAAGCAAAGATTACTCAATGATTAAAAGGAAAACTTATACCATCATCAAAAACTCTTAATCAAATTACTTTTCTCGTCACTAAGAGTAAATTACAAGCAACTTTGGCCATTGTTTCATTAAAAAAAGAGTATAAACAAAAGTTGAAGGAATCTTTAGCATAAGTCTCTTATGAAAAAAGTGATAACATTTAATCAAATCCATATTATAATAATGAAAACTCAAACTATGATCCATTTATATAACTAATTTTAAATAATGGAGTCACATGTGTTTTACCTTTAATAATGTATATACGTATTACTTTGAATGACTCACATGTCATATGCTTATAATAATGTATTTTTATATGTCATTTGGATTCTTCATCTTATAAAATTTGAAGGCATCAAGTCAACAAAGAAAGTATGAAAGAAAGGCTAGGGTAAAGCAATTTTTGAGTTAGAATCTCCCCAATAACTTTGCATTAAATTGCAATGTCTTTTTTAAAATGTTTTTTAAGTTTCTTTACATGTCTTTTGTAATATCTTTTGTAATCTTTTATAAATTTGTTCTATAAAATTTAAAAGTTTCTATAATTATTTCAAGTTTTTACACTATATCTTAATTATTTGATTTTAATATTTTTATGGCATCATCATCTTTCACTCTTAACTTAAAATTAATGGTAAAGAAATATGGTTTATATCCTAAACTTATCTATACATATAGTCAAAATCCTTGTACAATGGTATTATATATTAATATTTTAAATTAATTATTTTTTGTATATTTTATTAAATTATAAATGATATTTACCTAAATTTATCAATTATAATATTATAATAATGTGAAACTCATATCATATACATCATTATAATTTACATACTAATATTATACATATAATATATATCTTTGTTAAAATTTTATATATTTAATATTAAATATTAGTTTCACTAATTTAATACCTAATTGAATCGATTGAATTTTAAATTATTAACTTTTTTAGTTTAATTTTTAAATAAATCAACTAAATCTCAAACTATTGAATTTTTTGATTTGATAATTAATTTAATTTTCATAATATTATCATTAAAAGGAAAGAAAAAATTGCATTGAGTAATAAAACGGTTTATACACATCATCCAATGTAAAAATATAAAGACATTGATATTGGTGATTAAGGGCTCATATAAAAATTCTAGTATCATGTTAAAAAATTATTTAATTTAAAAATTAAAGTATTGGAGAAAATTTAAAAATATATGAAATATTATACTTCAATAAAAATGTAAATTAGTTATAACTATTGATTTCTTATTTACATTTTGAGTTCAAATTTTAGGTTAAATTCTACGGAATTAGTTCCTTAGAACCCCTTACTTATGACTGAATTGCATAGGTAGGTTAATCGAGGTGCGAGGCTGACAGCAAACACTCAAAAAATCCTAATAAAGTTCCATATGGTTATTGCTATTGAGTTCTTATTTTCTTAATTCATTGGAAAATGTTGACATTGCATATATTTGGAGATGCGACCTTACCGAAACCAAACAATTAAAAGAGTAAATAAGGGCAAACGATGGTCAATAATAATTCAAGGATCAACATTGACCCATTTGTTTAACATTGACGGGATAGCAATCAGATGGGGAGCCATCGTAAGCCCTTTGAGCAACAATCTTGTTGAAAGCTTGGGTTGGATGGTAGGCGTCCCAGAAAATGTACTCATCCCTGTTGAAGCATGGCAATGCCAATGGAAGACATGTTGTTTGACCCTGATTCCTTCCAATGCCGCAGCATGCCCGATCTATTACAGTAAATCCTGCATCCATCCCTCATCCACAATCAGATTATTCCTTAATTAATTAATTTCCCTTGTGACAAAGTTCATTGGAAATTGCAATTCTCTGTATGCTATTACATGGTGTTATCAATTTTTCATTTTCATCTTTTTTTTTTCTTTTCTTTTTGAGCAAGGCAAGTTCTTGTGGGTGCTTTAGTTTCGAAGCCAAAAGCACATAATACCATTCAAAAATAAAATAAACAAACATATCTCGTAGTTACAGTGATTGAATTTATCATGATGCAGGAAGGCATTGATTAAGAAACTATTTCATGCCCTTACCATAAGTAGCCGAGTTGTTGAGAATGTCATTGAAAACTCCGTAAGTATTGCCGTACACAAAAATTGAGTCACTGTGATTTGTATTTAACTGATCGACAAGATCTCTGAGTCGCACGTTGAAAAGCTCAACATGAGTGTTAACAGACGATGCACACTTTCCTGGAGGAGCAACCCCAGTAGCCAACTGGTAGGGTATGCAACCCAGGGGACCAACCCCTCCCAATAAGAACTTCCTGAGTCCTAAACTGTGCATTGCCTGCAAAAACACATAGAAAATTAACTTTCTTTCTCCAATTAATATTACAACTTGATATATGTATCTAATCAAGGGCGTTTAGGAGTACTGAATTAACTCAATACTAAATGTAATAGACAAATTTTTTAAAAAAATTTAATTGAAATTACAAAAAATAATAATAATAAATACTAAATTAATTATGTAAGACATAAAATCAATGTATACTATACTCACGAAAAATCGAGTAAATCACCTAATCAAAACGTGGATTCATATTAATTTGGTAGCAAAATGGAAAATATTTTCCTGCAATCTTAGATGGAAAATAAAAATTCAAAAAAATAAAAATAAACCCGTCTCTTCTGCCTCCTCCTCCTCCTAATTGAGGTCATCTTAGATATAGGAATTCCAGCGACCCGCACTATGCGACAGGTCTTGCTTGGTGCCACAGCATAGAGAAAACGAAAAGAAGGAAAATATATATTGAAAAAGTT
This sequence comes from Bruguiera gymnorhiza, assembly GCA_020883675.1. Taxonomy (NCBI): domain Eukaryota; kingdom Viridiplantae; phylum Streptophyta; class Magnoliopsida; order Malpighiales; family Rhizophoraceae; genus Bruguiera; species Bruguiera gymnorhiza. Next base: position 6,041,010 of record JAIRCJ010001058.1, on the reverse strand, counting down.
TAAATACTTTAATTGTGAAAAATTATTGTCCAACTTGCAATGGAGGAAGAAAAATAGTTGTGAACCATTTGACCGTAGCACCATACCTTGATATGCTGCGCGTAATTTCCAATAAGAAGATCAGCGAAGTCTTTGGGGTTGTAAGTGTAACTTGTAGAGTAGACAAGGGGCATAAGATAATTGTTGAGATAGTCATTGCTGCCAAAGTTCATCACAACCAGAGAATTTGGCAAATACTGACTTAGTTCTGTCTCGTTCATTTGGTTTTTTAATTGGCTCAAGCTACTCTCAAAATTCTGCACCTGCTGCCTCAAGCTAAATCGATCTCCCTGCAATGGAACATTGTTTATTGTTGTTTTTGAAAGCATATTAGATCGAGGTTTCCCAAGTTTAGATATATATATATATATATATATATATAGATATAGATAGATAGATAGATAGATAGACAGATGATTACAAGATTTTTCCCTGACTCGTCAAGGATCCCTGCAGCGGCTGAAGCATAATTTACTCCGCGGAGAATGCCTGTTCCAGCTGAAGTAATTGTGAAGGGTGGCAGAAGAGGCAAACCCATCAGATCTCCTAAAGAAAAATATAATAAAATTATGAAGGCATCAAGTTTTCAAACTTCTGACAACAATATCAATTGTATTTACAGGAAAATTGCAAACATAATTATCCCCTTAATTAGTTGTCAGCGTGACTGCTGAAGAGTGAAATATCTACTTGTTAGCGCACACAGATTTTAAAACCCAAAAATAAAAATAAAAATAAAGTCGGAAGAAAGATTAACCAATCAATCATTTGAAATAAATAATGCTGTTTTTTTGAAGTGTGGAATCCCATAAACAATGTTTTTAAAGAAGAAAGAAGCAAAAAACCAAAAAAAAAGAAAAAGAAAAAGAAAAGTATAATAATCAATGAACTAAAACAACATGCATAGAACAACCATCCCGCCTCCACCCCCGACAGCCAATAAAAAAACAAAAGAACATATAATACTAGGAAGTGAAGCAATGATACCTAGAAAATCGACGATTGTTTTACCATTACAAAACCTCCCAGTGGGCCCGCCATAGAAATCGATGCCATAAGGAAAGTAGTCTGATTTGGCTATTGAGCTGAGGAAGTTGTTGTTTCCATCATCAACCAAGGAGTCGCCAAGCACAAACATTGCTACAAATTGTGGTGCTGGCGATGCCATGACAACACTCGAGGAGTAGAAAACGATGAATGTCGATAGCAATGGCAAAATAACAACCATCGTGCATGTCTTTTCCATCTCTTTGTTTAGTTCCCCTCCCCCTCCCCCACACTTTTTTTCCCCACACTAGAAGTGCAGCAAGGTGGGCTTGCTGGTTCCACATAATATATGTGCAAAAGGTTTGATTCATGGCCTTTGGCAGGCAAATAGAGAAATCATGACGATAATGTTTCTCCTGGGAGGGAAAAAAGAAAAATATGCGTTGGAGAAACGGTCTTGCTTGCGTCCATGCATGTTTTTCCCACCTTTAGTTGAGGAATTTCAGCTTTGCTTTTTGTTAAAAAAAACATCAAATTTAGAAAGATGCTTTTTTTTTTTCTCTTTTTTTATCAACAAGCTCTTTAAGTCTTAATATGTCATATTTGTCAAATAAATGAATAAATAAGGGTCTTATCATATCATGGTATTCCGTATAGTGAATGGGCTTACACTAAGTTGGGTTTGCGTTTAAAACTTCAACAAGTCTATTAAAACTCCACCACCACGCTGGCCCAAACAGCCATTGCTCTGCAAGATCAGCTTAACGGAGCCCATATTTTAACAGGACACATCCATTTCCTAAACTAAAACGCCTCCCAAAGTCCCCGGTTTTCCGACCTTTTGCAGATGGAACTCCCCTCCACAAGCCTTAATACTCCGGTCTACTACTAAATTAAACGTATTTAAGCAGAACATGAATTCTAAATCTGTTGAAAGGGATCAGGTTTTTTTTTATGCTTGTGTGTGTTGTGCGCGCTCCCTCTACACATCACATTTCCACACTCGTGCTGACGCCTCCCTTCTGCCAATCATAATGTTTCGACGAGTCCACCTGTCTCGGAGAGAGAGAGAGAGAGAGAGAAGCACAGCCACACTCTGCACGACTTCAACGGACAAAGAACACTCAACCAAGAAATACTTCAACCATTTGTTACACATAACATTCATTCGTGCATCCTGTCCACGTTATGCTTTGAGGAAGTAAAATTTTCACTTAATCATGTACTAAGTGGAAAAGAACGTAAAAGAAAAGATGGGAAAGAAGGCGCAACTTCATTGATGTACGTTCTAGGGATGTTATTTATTTACATGCTCTTGATGCCCCCAAAACACGCAAAACGGCATGTCCAACATCAAAAACTTCGTGGAACATCAACATAGTTGTCACATCTTTTTTTCTTTTTTTTTTCTTTTTTTCTTTTTTTGGAGCTGAGTGGAGGAGGGGGAACCCAAGCCAATCTTCGTGGCCACTCCAATATGCCCAGTAGTCCACTTTCTCAAAGCTGTTTCCATTACCTCCAAGCGCATCTCATCACTCCATGCTAGATTTCATATTTTTGATTGGAGCCCTTACATCTGTGGCAAATAAATCTTGCAGGCACAGAATCGGAGTCCGGAATACCTGAACACCTAGTATGCTGCCATACCCCACAACCGTCACAGGCTAGCATTCTCTCACCATCGTCATCTTTAGCCCCACAACTGCAATGCACGGTCCACCTCTCAATTCCCCTCTCCATTTTAAATTTAATAAGACCATTTTTTCCAAGGCATGTCCCACGGACTTTAACAAAATCCCTAGAGCCCAACAAGAGCTTGACCTGGGTGGAATCAGCAACACCACAATAGCCAACTACCTCTTCAGCTTGGAATCTTCTAAAAATCAAATACACACCTTGGAACGCCCTTGATGCTTCGTGCTTGAGATCAGCAAGATTTGCATTTGTGGGCAACACAAGTAATTCCGGGGGTGTACTAGGTCCATTTCCTTCTGATTGATCCAGAGTTTCCACCTCACAATTCAAGCACAGAGAAAGTGGGGTCATTATTGATAAGGCCTTTTCAGGCTTATAGTCTTTCACAAACTGCTTACAGTCGAGGAGCTTTTCGGCGGAGCTAATGGAAAGAGCTCTTGTTGCCTCAGGCCCATAAAACACCCTGGTCCGAGGGTGCAGCAAGCTTTCGTAAAGAAATTTAAGATCCCACACAAGGTTTTCTCTAGATGGCTGAGTAACAGATGAACTAATGCCCGTACTGATGCTGTCTGGGTGCAAATTTCCAGGCTCCAGTCTAACAGATTGAAATGCAAGAGTTAAGAATTTGAACAAACGCAGAAAGAAATATATATTTTTTATGATTTTGAGGGAAGGGTACATGACAGGATGCCCTAGACTTCAGAAGAAATAAGGGATAATCCACAGTTGGGTCACCAACTTTGTGGATTTTGTCAATTTAGGTGACCAATTATCAATTTAGCCAATTTGGGTTATAAACTTTTAGAAAGAGATCAATGTGGGTCATCAGCCAAGTCTGGTTGGTTGCCACTACTGCCCACATGACATCCTGTGACAAATGTAGGACCCACAATGGGGCCTACTTTTAAGTTGACCATGTGACATCTGAGACACATTGCCCTTTTAGATAAGTTGGTGCACAGAATGGATCAAATTGATATTTGATAACCCAAATTGACAAAATCCACAGAATTTGTGACTTGACTGTGGACATATTCTAAGAAATAAAGCCACTGTGACTAATAGGTTCACAGAAATACTGACCAACTTGATGTGCAGCACAAAATTCATTTCAAATCTGATACATAGTTGTCTAAGCTTTGCACAATTTCCTCCCAAAAAAAAGTAGTTGCCAAAAATTAATTTTCAGGGTAGTCATGGCTACTATTAGAGATGTCTATTCCGAATACAGTCGACATAGCAGTTAAACGCGCAGCTAGCTAATTTCTCTTAAAACTTGGCATATATTGAAAGAATGCACATTTTTCATCTAAATTGTTCCACAAGAACATCTGGCTTGGAAGCATGAGAGCATTCAATCATGGCATTGCTCCAAATATAGTGAATAGGCAAAACAAAGCATAATAGACACTAACCTGTACTCACAAGAACCTGAATCAGGGTTGCACCGTGCAACAACAATCATTCCATCAACTGTTGATTTACCTCTGAGATACTTGAGGCAGTGATCAAGAAGATCCGGAGTAGCCACTTTGCAAACAGCACCTCTAAGAGCACGCCAACTTACCCAGTTATAACCAGAGACTGCCCGAAGTACTCTAAGCATGGCTTCTTCAACACGTTGAATGTCACTCCTACTCCACAAAGGAGCGATCTCTGGCTTGAGAATATGCTGACGCTTGGATGAAGAGTCATCCTTTGAGGAACACTTGTGAGCAATGTGGATCAAACTCACCAAAAAAGAGAAAAGATCCTTGGTATTTACAAGCTCACAATCTGACAATGATTGGTAGAACAAGATTATTTCTTGCAAGCGAGTGTGTGGATTCTGTCCTTGAGTAAGAAATTGAGACAAGGATTGACTAGCGAGGGTTTCAACAGCAGCCTTGTATGCACTAACAGTTAAAGCAAAACTACCTGCACCAAATTCATAACCCCAATTACCATACCATGGGTGGCCATTTGTGATGGCATGAAGTAGCCTGTATTCCAATCCATACTTCTTTGACACATCCATCACACTGATCTTCCTGTTCATTTGCAAGAAAAGAAAGAGAAGAAAGGTTTAACTTGAGGCTACAATTAGAATGAGTGAAGGCACAAGAGCGAAGAAGTGAATGCTAAGCCTGTAAAAGTTCTCTGAAATCATCAAGAGATGATTTGAGGAAAACAAAAAAAATAGCGTGTTCTAACATACAAAATTCCCACACCACGAGCCCAACTCAGGAAAAGATCAAATTTGTGCAACGTTACCCTTATTTTCACTATGGGGCTGTTTCCATTACTTAGATATGTGACTTCAGGTCATAATGAAGTAACCTTACCATTACACTGAGACTCGCCCTTCTATTTGAAATATATATGTATATATATATATGCTTTATTTTTATTACAAGAGGAGAGACCAACAAACATATATCACCCCACCAAAGAATAAAATCCCATGAATTTGTGAACTCCTCTGCTTAATATTTTTGAAGATCAGCCACCATGTAACCAATTACTTCAGCCTCCAACTCTTAGAGCATCAACTTTTTCAATTCCATTGCAAATCAACTTAGAAAATAATAACTAGAATCTAAACATACCCCAAAAAATATTCTCCTGTCAAAGACATATATAAACACAGTGGACTTGAATTGCAGAAAGCATTCCCAAGGAAAAACATTGGCTCTTGAACATGGTGGAACACTTCCACCATGTAGCAAGCATGAAATTATCAGTACAATTGAAAATCCTAACCTGACTCCAAGTGTTTTACACAGCCGATCCCAAAAGTTCATGATGTGACATCCAGAAAGCAACCTGGAGCCCCCTTCCCTGCCATTAACCCTAAGGAGGTGTCCATAACCGTTTGCATGGATGACCCCATGCAAAAGATGAGTGGTGTCCTCCAACTGGTTATAAATCCATTCTTCCATATCATCTGTAGTTGTAATATGGTTGCATGTCTTACACCTACAGAGAGACAATCCATACAATTCAGTAGACACCAACTAAAAGATAAAATGACTGATTTCAACTCAAGCAGCAAAACAAAATATATCAGTGTTACTCCTCACATAATTAACTGCAATAAACCAAAACACCAAAACCCAGAGAGGCAATAACAAATGATTTCCACCCATGTAATCCATTTAGGAAAAAAAAAAAAAAGGAACACTGGATCTCGATTCAAGATCATGAAAAAAATGAGTTTGTGGCCCCCAAAATGTAAAAAATTAAAAAACTAAAGCTGACGTGATAAGATTAAAAAAAAACAACAAATACATAACATAAGAAGGAACGCAGGGAGAAAGAAGTCAAAGAAAGTGGACATTAACATGTAGACGTTACATTGGAATCAAATTATAGTTTCTACTCCAAGGTTTTATGCATAAAAAAAAATAATAATAAATAAGAATGCCTGTTCACAAGTAAATCATTGAAATAATGGAAAAGTAAACATAAGCACCACGTCATGGCGCTAACATGTTCTTTCCAATTGCTAGCGTAAAAGAATATATATATATATATATATATATATATATATATATATATATATATATATATATATATATATATATATATATATATATATATATATATATATACACATACACAACTTGAGAGATTGAAGCAGACTAGGATATCAACTGAAGGGGAGAACGCTTTACCTTGATTCGGACAAATAAAGCACGTCTCCACAGCACGCGCACGTCTTATTATACCCACCAATAGAATTCCCATCAGCCTTTATAATGAAATGGTAACGTTTGCTGCACACTGGATGCCCACTCCAACCTGCAAATTACAAAAAAATAAAAAAAATTAAAAAAAATATAAAATATAAAAAAAAGGCGAGTGGAAATACAGTCAAGGAATCAGATAAAAAAAATCAAAATCCCAGATGTTTTCCGCTAAGCAATTGAAGGGTCCAAGAAAGAGAGAGGAGGAAGGGGAATAGACATGAATTCGGTAAACTTGAACAGTCAAGAGGAAGGGGGGGGGGAACATGCAACCATCAACGACCACTAATTAAATTTGACAACAGCCCATAAAACCAAAATGTGGCATATGCCCATAAAAGTTTAATTTTTTTTACTAAATTAATAATTTTATCTGATTTCAAAATTGATCTGCAGGGGGCCAGTGGGGCTGGAATCTCAAGAGGGGCGCGCATGTAGGACGGAGCCATAGAGAAAATAGCAAAATTAGCTGTCATGGAAACACAAAGCCAGATATTCTCATAATCATTATTTAGAATAACGTCGGAATTTTGTTTCGAAAAACAAAAATTATAATTAGAAAAATTAAAAAGCGAGAATTATTTTTTAAAAAACAAACAAAAAAACAAAAAAAAAGCCTGTCCGCATGCCAGGTGTCAGTCTAAAATGTCATGACGATCATTATCCAGCCGCCTGCAAAACAGATTTTCGCGATGGACCCTACTTTACCTGCGCGTGCAAGTTTCAACCACCTAAAAAAAAAACAAAGACCCAAGAGAAAACAAAAGCATCAAAATCTCACAGTCCACATTTTCTCACGATACATTACGACTCGCTCCTCCCTCACGTCCAATTCGGTTTTTCCTTTTTATTATTATTATTATTATTATTTGTCAGCCGCCAGTTTTAGTGCGAGGCCAGGTCGCCACACGAGATCGGAACGCGATATTTCTCCTTTGCGAGTCATTGAAAATAAAAATATATAATACATAATGAAATAAGATTTCGAGAAAAATATTTTTTAAAAAAAAAAAAGTGAGAAAAAGGAAGACAGAAAGAAAAAAATCGGAGTTTCCGCCCTCGCAACCGGCAAGCCGAGAAAAACCGGGAAGAAATATTTTTAATGGGACCGACTGACTCGGGCCGAGTGAACTCACCCACGACTCGGCACTGGTCGCAATAAACGGATCTAGATCTGGCCACATCCTCCTCGACGACATCCAAGGAGACCACGCCGGGGGCCGAATCGAGGCTTTCCGTCAGATCGCCGACCCGGAAGGACACCTGCCACGTCAGCAGGTGCGGGATGAGGGAAGCAGGCGGTGGACAGAGCGCGTACTCCGTCAAGAATGACTTGACGTTGGCCCTGAACGGTCCTCGGGGATGATCATCGGCGGAAGGGAAGGAAAGAAAGTCGTAAAGGTCGGCGGTGACTCTCCTCTTCATCCTCTTCATGGGCCTGCCGTTAACAACCATATTCGCTTGCGCGTGGCGCGAGATTTGGCGGCGCGTGGAGTAGATCTGGCGCGGGCTTACTGTTTACCAGCTGGGAAAATTCTAGACCCAGAAGATCTGACGGTGGGCAGGGAGAGTGAGAGATTTTATAAGTCGAAAGCAAACAACGAGAGAGCGAGTGAGACGGAGAGCGCGAGAGGGAGACAGGGAAAGGAGCGCCTTTGGGCAGTAAGATTTTTGGAGTTTGTGTTTGGAGAGTGATTTTCATGGCGTCACTGTCATCGTCGTCTTTTTTTATTATTATTATTATTTCTTGTTTTTTTCTTTTTTTTTTTTCTTTTTTCTTATATGGGAAATCACGTTCTGGATTGAGTCGATTAAATTAGAGAGAGACAGAGCGGCAGCATCGAAATCTTAGCCGGTAAGCAAGCTTTAAACCTCCTCAATTCTAATCCTGCGTAACTCTTTGAATCTTTAAATATAATATTTTTAAAAACAATAATAAGAATAAATTATAATTAAAAAAATTATAAAATATTTAACAGTAATTATTTATTCCTTAATTCATTATACATTACCACTTATTATTTTTATCAATTTGAAATTTTTAATTATTATAATAAATTTTAAAAGTAATAATTAATTATCTCAAATGACATATCATCCGATTTAAGCTAATTATTAGCATTGATTTACCAAATGCTTTAAATGAAAATAATTAATATTAAAATCTTTAATTTATTAAAATCAATATAAAATATGGAGGATAGAATAAAGAAGAAATACACACAAACAATATCCAAAAGCTCCATCAACTAATTTACCATATTTTCTTATATAAAAATATGAAAAATAATTATAATGTTAAATAAAAAGTGAAGTGTTAAATTTATATAAATATGTTAATCACAAAATAATATTTTTAATTATAAAATAATAATATTTAAATTAGTTATGTTTTCTAAAAATAAATCATATAATTAATGTTAATTTTTTGATTAATATTATAAAATAATTAGAATATAAATTTTATAAATAAATTATTATTTTTATTTAATAGGCTATTATTCCTCTATACTTAAAATTATTAACAACTATTTCAAATTTGAAAAAGTGAATTTTAATATAATTATTTTTTATAAAAAAATTATTTTTCTTTAATTATAGTTATATCCACTTACTTATTTAGTATTAAGTACTATATTTTCTTTTGTAGGTTCATATAAAAGAACTTTAAAGAAATTTCTCCTTTCATCCAAATAATATGTTTTTGTCTTGTTAGTAACTTTTTTGTTTTATTCACTTACTTATTTTTTATCACCGTTTGTCTCCTTTTTCTTATCCAGATTCACATAAAATTTTTAAAGTAATTTCTTCCCCATCTTAGGAGTAAGTTTTTGCCTTTGTCGTTGAAACAATTAAGACCTTTTTTGTTCAATTGGTTATACTTATTTCGAATTCAATTAGAAAAGCATTTTTTTTATAAAATTTACAAAAAAATATAGCATCTTTTTAATTAAGATTATTTGCTTTTAATTTTAGTTTTAAAATTTGTATTAATTAATGTATAAGTCTAATAAAAAATAATTATTTTAGGTGGGCAAATCACCTAATTTTGAATGGCATTGGTCTTGAGGACCATAAATGAATTTTTCCTCAGGAGAATATTAAAAGTGCATAAGTCTACTAGGTGGAGTATAATTTACCAAATTTGGCAAGTTAGGTGTAATTAATGAAACATGGTAAGCCTCTCTTTTTCCTTATGAAAGTGCTAAAGACACATAAAGATACGAGTGGAGGAAGCCTAAAAAAGCAAAAGCCAATTATTGGTTAGATGACCAACACTAAATTAGTGGCAAGTTTAAAAGAGTAAGTCCTAACACAGCTTTTTTTTCTTTTAATAAAGAATAGTCATAGTTTTTTTAGCAAAGAATTGTTTTCTCTTCTTACCTTTCATTTATAGTTTTTCTTTGTTTTCCTTTATCTATTTTTTTCTTTACTTAAAATTATTTTAATAAAATTTTTATTATTCTAATTCTAGCTTGTAGCTAAGAAGAATATATTATAATGTTTTCATTAAAGAAAGAAAATTTGTATTTGTTAAAAATATTCTCCCAAATAAAAAAAAAGCATAACTATAAATTATTTATTTTAATTAAGGTGATAATTAAAGACTTAATTATCTATTACTTCGTATCTCTTAAAGATAGCTAGTTAATGTTGAAGCTTGATAGCCGAGTCATCTTAATAAAAGGAGATGATCATATTGAATGACTGATAATGCTCATTAGCCAAGTTTAGAAAAGAAATCTTATGATTCAAGTTATCTGTGCTTTTTGAAAGCATCTTGTTATGGGTTAAAAGACTTTATTAAATTGATAAAAATTCTTTTATTTTTTGTGATTATAAGTAATAGTATATGTGAGTTGGTTTTTGTTGATTTGACACTTATAATCAAATCAAATTGTTAATGATAATTTGAAAATTTTCAAAAATATAACTAATTAAGATAAAAATAAAATCAATTAAATAGTTTTTAATGATTATGGATTAATATGGAGGTTTAAACCATCTGATTGGGGTCTTTTGTTTGATTTTAACAAGATGGTTTTGTTGTTGTGGTTATAAAGTTATGGAAGAGAATTTGTATAAAGACAAATATAAAAATCAATCTTTTAGGCAAAAATGGGAAATACATACTCACAAGGCTTATTTTTCATGTTTTGATTTTTTTTTTCTAGACATCCCTACTATCATCTTAAAGTACTTTCTTATTTTTGATGGAATTCTATGTCTCAACACTCCTTATTTTCCTGTTATCTTTTTTATAAACAAAATATGACCATAATTAATTTATGCTTAATGCCAATTATTTAGCAAATGGTTAACTTCTCTAGTAAGAAGGGATATTAAGTTTATTATCTTATGCGACCTTGGGTTTTTAGGTTTTTTAGTGTTAATTAAGTCAATTTTAGTTTGCTTGGGTAGCTTTAGGATTTTTTTTTTTATTTACACATTTTTCTTTATTAAAATTCCCTTATTATCTTAAATCTTAGGTTGTAAAGATGTTGATAACTTGTTTTAATTACTTTAAAATGTTATATGTTTCCTAAAGATCCTATGTTAAGCATTTACATTTACATTTCATTATATATTCTAGGAGTAAAAGTACTTTATTACCATCCACATTTATCATTATAGTGCTTATGATACATTTTATGCAAGGACACTTGAAGTTCACATTTTTCTTTTGTGGCTTGTGTGTACCTTTGTTTTCTACATTTCCCTTGTTTCATTTCTTCCTTTAACTTGAGATTTATGTGTTATTTTTCTATGGTACATATATGGTTTGAATATTAAAGAGCCTATTATCTATGCTAGTTAATGCTTATGTTGCAAGTCTTTGGAATATGAGTATGTTGGGCTACACAGAGGCTATCAAGGTGGTTAGGTTTTTCCATATGGTTAATATCCCTATAAAATATAGTTTGACTTTAGTTTTATATAATAGTCATTTTAATTTCAGCAATTTTTCAATTTCCAATACTATAACTAAATTATTAAATGTAGTTTCCCTAAATTACAAACCATAACAAATTCATTTTTAACTATTTTAGCATTTTTAAGTTGATTTTGCTTAGTTTGATAAGGTTGAGTAACTTGAGAAGTTTCCTTTTTACCCTTAATTATAAATGTATTTTATTGATCAATATCATTAAAAGAACATTGTTTGTTTAATTTAAACCACAATTTAAAATTATTATGTATCATAGACTACTTAAGGTATGTCTGTAATTATAGTTGGATTTAAAAAAACACATATTGCTAGAAAAGGAAGCTTTTTTTTTTAATTCATCAAAAAGAAAATGTAACTTAAAAGCTATTAACTAAAGAAAACTCTAACTACATTAGCTATAAAAAAAGGGCTCAAAGATTATGGAGGTATATATTGGTTATGAATTTCAACTTTAAATGTACCAATTTTGCCAAATAGTCCACACAAAAATTGGCTTCTCTAAGACAATGTGTCAACTAATAGTTCTAGACTTATTAAAGTAGAGTCTAATAATCTAAAATAACAATGACATAAAGATGTGTATTAAATTTGTAAGTTATGCCAATTTAAATACCATTACAAATTAGTGTATACCACTACCTTCCTTATACCTAAGTTCTAGTACAAACAAAACCTTTACCTAAATGCAAATAGTTCTCCCACTATAATTGATATAAACTCAAATCTTATGGAAATGTAATGGCTAATAAAGTCTCAAATTTATCTCTTAATATTAACTTGTTTAAGATTACCTAAACAACTATTATTAACATTTAATTTGAACCAACCAATTGGATTCTTGAAGATCTAAATCTTTTGAAGCTTATAAGCAAAAGTAAGACATTTGTTGATAAGGATCAAGACATCAATACTATCTACTTGAATGACTTTTTTGTTTTACTGCTTCCAAATATGTCATAAAGTAATAAGAAAAGGAAAGGTCATTTCAAACCATTACCTACATTTTCATCCATTAAAGCATTTCCTTTAACTAGACAAGTAATGAAGATTGGAAAATTTTGGCCTACATAGTTGTTAAACATATATGATCCCAAATTTAATGACTAAGAAAACAATCCCCTAAGGCATGCAAAGCAAGTTTTGGTTATAGGTTACATTTTTGGTAGGCTTTTTCAGTATATAGATATCTTTAAAACCTTAGCAAATTATTACAAATGCACTCTTGTGATGTTAACTAATAAAAATGCTTAATCTTAATAAGAACTTAGCCTTCCATATCCATTATTTATCTATAGGGGTCCCCAAACTAGGTCCTATAAAAGCTAAAGCCTTATAAGCACTCCCTATGCTTTTGCTTTTCTACATTTGACTTCATAAAATTTTATTGTCATCTATAGGAACATATCTATGTATTAAAATGACTTTGATAGTTTATTGTATGAATGTTTGGAAAGGTGTAAAGATGTTAGATAAATCCCATGTTTTTTAAGGAAATAACATCAAACACCTAGATGTCCAAATAAGAGTGCAAATTTTCATTTGTAACTAAATTGACTTTAAGTTGTGAGAAAGTCTAAGTGTTAAACTAAAAAGAGATTGAACATCCATTATCAATCTACCAAAGATAGTAGATATCTAGGTGGATATTTTCCACAAAGAATCCATATATGTCATTTATTTATATTCAATCTCACTTGGTTAACAAGCTTACAAAGTAAAGCAACATTAAATAAATGAACAAATTGTATACCTAAGCCTTTTTTTTTTTTTTTTACTATGAGTGATTGAATCTCAATTAACCAAATGAATTTTTTAATGGCTTGTTATTGACCTATAGAAAAATTTTTATTTAAATTATCTAACTTAGCATAAACTAAGTTAAATAATCATATATATTATTTATGATACATAAAGATTGCTAAAGTGATGAATTTAATCAAAGTTTCACGTCTAGCCATACTAAGAAGTCTTTGCACCACATAATTCTATAAACATTTAAATAAAAATACTAATCCTTAGAGTAATTATAATTTTAATAATATCAAAGAGTCACTTTTTTTTGTAATTCCTTTTTATTTCATCTTGAATTTCTTTTTTATGGTTTTAGAATATGTGAGTTTTGTACTTCTTTTTTTTTTTTTTATCATAACATAGGCTCCTTATTATACTTAGTTAGAAGGACAAATTATATTTTATACCTTGTGCTTAGAGAGTGATTACTATTTACACCATGTATATATGAAAATTACAAAAAATATCTTGTTGTTTTAATGTAATACCAAAAAATGTCTTTCATTCATCTATTGTTAGTAAAAGTTAAAATGTATTAAAATATTTCCATTAAAAATATGCAAAAGTGACCAAAATGCTTTTATTGTCGAGTGAACAAAAAATGACCTTTGAAAGTGACAGAAATATAGTAAAATGCACAAAAAAAGGTAAAATTAGCCAAAACGGTTAGAAATCTTTTAACAACTATAAAAATCAACAAAACATTCCAAATATTTAAAAAGGTCAAATCAATACCTTATTTGAATTCTTAAGCTTTTTTTCTTCCATTCTCCAACTAGCCATCTTTACACAAGATATGTCTTAAGTAAGCATTAACTTCATTAATTGTCAAGGGAAAAATACAAAAACATGTAATGTAGGTCATGTAATAGAAAAGCATATGTAAAAGTTTCATAATCTAAAAAGAACAAGTATAAGTTGTATTATTGTTGTGAGTAAAGAAGTTACCCTTTTAAGTTTTCTTAGGCAGTACGCATTAGTGAATAGTGAAAGCAAAGTGCATGCAACAAATGAAGTTCAACATGTAGTAAGAATGAGAGAAACCAATATAATGTAAAGAGAGCATACAACATATATAATGATAGAATTACAATCAATAAGGGTTAAAATTTGAAGACCAGTTGTCAACTTACATAACAAAAAAATAACTATAAATTTAATAAAAATGATTAAATATTGATGTTACGTGGCACAATGATATTATAGGTTAGTAATTATAGCTATTTTTGATAAATGAAGAACAAGATAAGATTTAGAAGCAAGTTAAAAAAAAAGTATTATTAACTACCTAAAATATTATTTTGAAATATATAACAATAGAGGTTATGATTATGAAATATATATTTATTGTATTGATCCATGACATGCCTTTTTATTTCCTTTTGGTCCTTAAATCAATAATCAATGTAATGTTAGTTGTGTATACAAATTTATAATAAAATAATCAAATTTGTTGAAAATAAAGCCACATTTTTTTTTTAGTTTTGGTGTTAGCATTGGAATTTGCCTTCTTTCCCTTCTTTGTCTACATCCATTCATAATGAGCAAACTTTATATTAGTTATGTGATATAAATATCAAATATCAATGTTGATAAAGATAAAATACCTTTATATTGGATGTGTTAGTTACAGTAGAACTTGCACTTTAATTGGCAACAGAGACAGATGTCTTAGGATTCATAACATTTGCTATTGTTGTTATGTCAATCTTGTTAATTTGCATATTAAGGAAAAAAGAAAACAAAATTATGAGCAAACTTTTGAATAATGAAAGAAGAGTTTATGGAATTATCTTTATCAATATTCTTGAATTATGGCCAAATTTCTTATATTTCCTATATTTTTTTGGAAAATATCTTTCTATTTATCTAATCCTTTTCCTTTTTTCTTATTTTGCTTCACTTTGGCTTGCTAGCAATTGTCTTCTTTTTTAAAAGTTGCAAGACTATCTCAGCCTCTAATGCATTAAGGTTAGTCTCATGTAAAAGATGAATAATCTCTTTATAAACATCCAAGTACTTTTTAATACTAAAGCACTAATCACAAGAATCCTCCAATTTCCCCATTATATAACTAATACAACATGCCACATACTTGTAAAAGATACTAGAGACCATCCACTATCTATAGCAATAAGTCTTTAGCTCAATGTTCAAAAAATTTTTAGGTTTCATCAAACACTTGGTATTAATTTAATCTAGTTGGTATTAACTTTAAATGTGTAACAGTTGTAAAAACTTTCTACAAGTCTTTTTTTGACATTTAGTGTGACTTTGCTCTTTTATGCAATCAAGCCATTAATTTTACTATGATATTCTTCAAGAGGGTGAGAATAGGGTTATTTTTAAATTTTCTTATCCAATGGTTAAAAGACTTAATGATGTTGTTTTTGTTGTGATCACTTTTAACCTTAATGTTAAAGTTTCACTTACATTACCGATTGTTGGAATTGTTTAATTCATCATTTTTTGAACCTTACTTATTTCTTTGATCACATTGATATGATAAATGTAGTAATATGCTTTTTATGCCTTTTAAAATAGGGTTCATAACTCTATACCAAGTCATTTTGATCTAAAGTTTACATAAATATCTTTGACACATTTCTTCTAAAGAGTTTGAAGAAAATGATGTTCAACAATATTAATTATTCCCTAATTTTTAATAAAACTTAGTATTAATAAAATGTCTTAATAAAAGGCAATTACATAATAAAAAAATTGTTCATATTAAAAGGAAAATAATATTGAATGAATAAATAATAAGACATAGCTTTTTTCTATCTAGTATTAAGGTCAATGACTTTTTCTCTATGACAGATCAATGCACCCATACAAGATATTTATGAACCAAACCTAACTTTCATCATATTCCTTCTCAACAATAAAATAAACAATTGAAAAAATCTATTTATTTCCATTTATTGATACTATTACTAATATACTGCTATTATAAAGGCCTTTCAAATGACATCTATCTAAACCTATGAATGGTTTACCTCTAGACATAAGCCCATCCTTGTAAGCTTTTAAACAAATGAACGATCTCTAAAATATATCAAGTAATGTGTCTGTTTTATCAATCTTGTATTCATATTTAAATTTTATAACACTTTTAGGATCAGTTTCTTTAAACAAGTCAACATACTTAATCAGTTTTTCCCACTTTTTCAACTCTTAGCTTTGTAATTGTGTTTGTTCATAAAGGTTTTTCCTTTAGGCAATAAAGAGCCTCATTCATAAAACTAACATCCATTAATTTCACACCTAACACTTATACATTTTTTTTATTATTTTTTTTGTGTAGCTTAAGTTAACTCCCTCCTATGCTACATATTCCCTTAACATATCCTTAAAAATATACACATCTTTAAACAATTATATCTTATGTAATTTCACTTCATCCCCTTTCTCATACTTAAAATACATGTCCTTTCTCCTATAAGTTAGGTTAACTTTCTTTAGATTTTTTTTTTCCCTTTCATTCCTCATAAATTGATACTTCCTCATCCAAAGGATATAAATCTACTAAATCACTCCTATTGTAATCTTCCACAATGTCACTACCACTTCCATCACCACTAACACACCCACTTACCAATCCATCTAACATTTGATCCTATAGTTTTTCTTTATTAATAACAATTTTTAACCAGTCATCATCATTAAAGTTAATGCAATCATACTTCTTATATGAGACCTTAAAATCTAGGTCATCACTATCCTTTTATCATTTAAGTCATCACCTCCATCTACTTCTACATCCTTAACTATTACACTCCTATTACTCCTTATAGTCCTCATTGTGTTATGTTTATGCTACTTTGATTTCTTAACATATGGTTATCTAAAATATCTCTTTATCTTTAAGTCTTTAACAGATGTTGACCTAGATGTATGAAGAGTTATAAAAGTTGAGCAAGTTACATTAATATGTGCAATTTTATATATAGGTTGCTTTATGGTAATTGCTTTATCTATAATTTTAACATTCAACTTTTTTGCAACATACTTCTTATTTGTTCTTTTAGCTCTCAATTTAAATTTAGGATTTCTTTTAAGAATACTAAAAATAGAGATAATGTGTATAATGACAGTATCATTCACATTGGCAATATCTTTAATTTCAAAATCATTACCCAAAGTTACACTAGCATTCATATTGGTAGAATCAAACATGTCTACCAAGTTAGAAGTGTTACCACCACCTTGCTATGTATTTCCACCAGGTTATGGAAAGCATAGGATCTTTTAAGGAAAAGGCGTTGACCTTGAATTTGGAGTGAGGTATAAATGGATTATATTTGTCTTCTCTTCATTAATAGCTTTTTATAACTTCAAATCACCTTGGATGCACAAGCCACTTTATGTCAACAATTTGAAGCCTTTCTACTCCACATTAAACATCACTTTACACATTCTCATCAAATTGATGTAGATTGCATAGTCCTTATCTAATATCTTATCTCTCTTTTGTCTCTAAAGTGCACAATAAATGTTAATATTGTGTCTTTTTATTAAGAATATAACTACAAAAGGTTAAAAGGTATAATAATATAATAAAAATAAATATAATTTTTAATTTAAAAAAACCTTAAAAATAGCAGTAGAAACCTATAATTTTTTTATTTCAAAAACCTTAAAATAATCTACCTCGAAAACTTACCTAAAAAACTTATAAAGAAAAAATCTTATTTAATTATTTGAAATGAACCTTAAAAAATTATTTGAAAATTCTTTTAGATTTAAAAAGTGAAGACCTTAAATTTTAAGATTTGAGGAAAATATAAACAGATGGATGCAAATACCATTTATTGGTTTAATTAAACAAAAAAAAATCAAATTAGACACTATTAATTACAAATAGAGACTAGAAACAAGAAACCTAATAATAAACAAAATAAATTTTTTCTCTAAGTGGTCCTAAATAACTTAAAAGGACAATATTTTAGTGTTTGAAAGAGACAAAAACTCTTAATGTTAACAAAACTCCTTAAAAATTAGAAAGAAAAGCAATTGTGGAAAAGAGAGAAACAAAACGTAATTTAAAACAAAGCCCTAACTACTATACAATGGTCCTAAACAAGTAAAGGAAAGCATTAATCTAAGTGTATGAGAGTGAGAAAATGAAGAAATACTCATTAATTTGAAAGCGAACAACCAAAAAATCCATATGTAACTAAGGAAGAAAAAGTTTAAGTTTCAAAAACAAGAAGAAGAATTTAAAGATTTCAATTGAATTAAAAAGTGTAATTAGGGTTTAATTAAGGTTTATATAGGGTAATATAATCTTTGCATGAATTTTATCAATATTGACTAACACTTGTTAGTTTCAAAATTATTTTATAATTTTCATAAATGCACAGTGTAAATGGTAATTAACACTTAAATATATGATGTAAAATGTAATTTACCTTAGTAAGGTTAGTTTTGCTTTTCTTTTTCTTTTCCAATGATTAACTTTGTGTTGACTTTTTTCCTTTTGCAAATTGAAAGGAAAAATAAAGAAAGTAGAGACAAAACATTAAAAGGACTAGGCAGATGTGTCTTTAAGGTGTGTTTGGATTAAGAGAAAAAGGTTAGAAAGAAAAGTTTAGGAAAGAAAATGGGTAAGAATTTAACTTTCCTTTGTTTGGGTAGCATTCAAGGAAAAGAAAAACGATAGGAAAATTATTTGAAAATTGTTAATAGGAACCACCATTGTTTTTCATCAACAAAATAGTGAGAATGCTTGAGAAAATTTATTCCAAAAACAATTCAAAAGCTATAATTACTCATCACACCAATCACTCATCCCAGTCTCCTTTTCTCACTACCAACACTCCACTCATCTACTTCTTTCACAGGATGCCATCTTGTCTTATTATTTTCAATTGCTTGTCTTTTTTTAGAATCCTTTTTCTAATTAATCTTTTTAGAATAAAATTGTTGTTGTGAGTCCCATAATTAGCCAGCTAGTTTTTTCCAGTTATGGAAATTTTAGATTTTGGAATCCCTCACTCAAGGGTCACATATAATTGTAGTCGTAAATGTTATACAGACCAAATTAGTTTCCTAAATCAGTGTCCTATATCTTTATATCTTGTATTCAGCTATTATAGAAAAGTTGTGGAAAAGAATAGAAAAATTATGTTAGACATGGTATCAGAGTAGATCTTAGGTTCCCTATTTTCTAATTAGGCAGGGGTCAAGATTTGTGCTCGGCTTCCATGGCTGAGACTCCACTGAAAACATACTTGATAATCTGACATCGAAAATGACGGAGATGTTGTCAAGGGTCCAGACTTCCTCCTCTCCTATCATTGATTCCCCGATGGCCCTAATCAGCATCAAGTTAGATGGTTCCAACTATGGATTATGGTCCCAGGTTGTTGATATGTACATCTCTAGAAAAGACAAACTAGGATACATTTATAGAGACTGCCCATAACCGCCAGAAACTGACCCTTTATTTCGTAAGTGGCGCACTAAGAATGCCATGGTGAAAGGATGGTTGATCAACTCTATGGACTAGTCCTTGGTCGTGAACTTCATTCGCTACCTAACAAATAAGGAAGTATGGGATTCTGCTACTACAACATACTTCGATGGAACTAACACCTCTCAGGTATACGAGTTCCGACATCGTGTATCTTGAATAAAACAAGACAGTGGATCTATAAAAAAATACTACAACAATCTATAGGGTTTGTGGCGCAAGATTGATTTTTGTTGACCAAATCCAATGAAATGTGTAATTGACATACAAAACTATAACTCCATTTTACAAAAAGAGCGAGTACACACTTTTCTTAATGGACTAGATGATCAATTGGATGATATTTAGAGTGATGTTCTTCACATGAAACATTTCCCTTCAATTGAGTAAGCATATACTCATGTTTGAAGGGAAGATTTGAGACAATCGGTGATGATATCACAAGCATAAATAGTGGCCAGTGGTGCTGTTATAGCCATCAAAGGAGGGAAATCTAGCAAGTCATAAAAGTATGGGTCCTACTCCTCACAATCTGAAGGTTATTCTAATGGACAGAAGTGCACTCACTATAGAAGTACAAAACATACCCAGGAAACTTGCTTCAAACTACATGGTTACCCAGATTGGTGGCACCAATTACAAGCCCGAAAGAAACGAGATGTTCCTGCAACTGAAGACATCCCTAGTTAAGCAGTAGTGGCCACGGCTGAATCTAAACTTTCTCTTATTCCCATAATTGAATCCTTTACCGTAACCCCAGATCAAGGTAATTTTGGTCACATTCTGTATAGCTATATTACTCAGAAGGATGGTGCATGGATTATTGACTTCGGAGCCATGAATCATATGATGTTTAATCTAAATGATTTCTTCAATACAACTCAACCATGAAGAACTTGCATTGTCAATGCCAATGGAGCCACTTACCCGATCACAGGGGCTAGAACTGTGCCTTTATCTCCTTCACTCTCTTTAGCCCACACACTTCTTATTCTATCACTCTGAAACAAGTTGATGTCTGTAAGTCAAGTTACTGAAGAACTTAATTGTGTTGTACTGATATACTCTAATTTTTGTCTTCTTTAAGATGTTTTCAGCAAGGAAATTATTGGGTGCGGTACTAAGAGAGGGGGACTGTACTACCTTAGGGACCTTAGCACAAGCAAAACAAATCATATGTATCATCAAATTAGTGGTCGTGAATAAAAGATTTAGCTATGGCATAAGCACTTGGGGCACCCATCATTTGGCTATCTCTGTTTTCCTATATGCAAAATATGGACTTTAAATGTGATATTTGTATTAAGGTAAAAAGCCAATGAGTTTTGTATCCAATTAGCTTGAATAAAACTCATACTTCATTTGCATTGATACACTCTGATGTGTAGCGGCCATCCCCAATACCTACTTCCTCTAGTCACCGTTGGTTTGTAATTTTTATTGACAATTATACTCAAATGACATGGCTTTACTTGCTGAAAACCAAAGATGAAGTTTTCACTATGTTTCAAGCATTTCATGCCATGGTTCATACTCAATTCTCTTCCAAGATAAAAATTCTTCGTTCTGATAATGGTAGCGAGTTCATCAACCAAAGATTTTGGGCCTATTTCCAATAACAAGGTCCCCTCCATGAGACTTCATGCTCTCAAACACCACAACAAAATGGTGTCACCAAGAGAAAAAAATTGGCATATTTTAGAAACATCTCGTTCCCTATTTCTTGGAGCGATGGTGCCAAGTCACCATTAGGGGGATGTTGTGGCTATTGTCGTGTATTTAATTAATCGAATGTCATCTAAAATTTTGCACTTTCAAACCCCCTTACAAATTCTCTTTACTCACATATCCCTTCCTTCCATATTGATGCTTCCCCCTAGAATTTTTGGGTGTATTGCTTTTGTTCACCTCTACAAAAATCAACGAACAAAGCTGGACCCATATGTCATTCGATGCCTATTTTTGGGGTATAATCTACATAAAAAAGGCTTTCGGTGTTATGACCCCACTACCAACAAAACTTATATCACCATGGATGCTACATTCCTTAAGTTTAAGACTTTTTATTCTTCACCAATACCCAATTCTTCCTTTCAGGGGGAGATGCAAGTAGAAGAGATGAATTGGTTAATGGCCTCCGTGGGTGAGCATGGAACTAGAGCTGAAACTAGAATTAAAGATAGAGAGGTATACCCGCATGACGAACTTATAAATGAAACAGCAGTTGTTGGAAATGAAACAGCAATCGCCGAAACTGAAACAGCAGCCACTGGAACTGAAGAACCAGAAAATACAAAGTACTCTCAGTCCCATCACTCCTCAGTACCCGAAGACCTTCCTCCTTTTGAGAATGTTCCTGAGGTAAGTACTCTTGCTGCTACACCTTCTATTTTGGATTCTTTTACTAGTTATGTACTACTTATTAGACACAATCATGGGAAACCACCAAACAGATATAGTCCAGACGGAGAAGAAAGGTAGCCCAAATATCCAATTACAAATTATGTATCTACTCAAAGTCTGTCCAAACCACTGAAGACTTTCACTCAAACACTATCCTTTTGTCATATTCCTAATAGTGTTAAGGAAGCATTATCTGATCCAAAATGGGTGAAAGCAATGCAAGAAGAACTAGAAGCATTAAAGAAAAATAATACATGGAAGTTGGTCCTAATACCGAAGGGAAAAAAACCCGTGGGATGTAAATGGGATGTATTTCTCTATAAAATACAAGACAAATGGGCCACTCAATCGGTATAAGGTGAGACTTGTGGCAAAAGGTTTTACCCAAATGTATGGCATAAACTACTATAAAACCTTCTCACTAGTGGCAAAACTAAATACCATTAGAGTTTTACTATCTCTTACAACAAATTTGGACTAACCACTTCATCAACTCAACATGAAGAATGCTTTTCTTTATGGAAATCTTGATGAGGAAGTATACATGGATATTCCACCAGGATATATAGGATCAACTGGGAATAAAATTGTTTGTAAATTGGATAAGGCATTGTATGGACTAAAATAGTCACTACGAGCATGGTTTGGCCGACTTAGCTTAGCTATGAGGAAGTATGGCTATCGCCAAAGCAACTCTAACCATACTCTCTTCCTGAAACACCAACAAAACAAGGTAACAACATTAATAGTCTATGTGGATGATATGATAATTACGGGGATGACGCTAATAAGATCTTGAGGCTAAAGGAACAATTGTTTACGGAATTTGAAATGAAGAACTTGGGAGGGCTTAAGTATTTTCTGGGAATAGAGGTGGCAAGGTCAAGGAAAGACATTTTTCTATTTCAACGAAAGTATGTACTTGACTTATTGACGAAAGTGGGATTACTAGAGTGTAGACCTGTAGATATGTCGATTGTGCAAAACTATAAGCTTCGAGAATATCTAGATCAGGTGCCAGCAAATAATGTGAGGTATCAAAGACTTGTAGGGAAGCTTATTTACTTATCTCACACTTGTCCAAACATTGCTTATGTCGTAAGTATGGTAAACCAATTTATGCATAATCCGAATGATGACCATATGGATGCTATAATTTGAATTCTCCACTACCTAAAGTCATCACTAGGAAGAGGACTAATGTTCTCCAAGAATGCTCATATGAATATTGAAGGGTACATGGATGCTGACTGGGCTAGGAATATCTTGGATAGAAAATCTACTTCAGGCTACTTTACATTTGTAGGAGGAAACTTAATTACATGGAGGAGTAAAAAGGAGAAGGTAGTAGCATTGTCTAGTGCTGAAGCTGAATTCCGAGGTATGACAAAATGATTATGTGAGCTTCTTTGGCTTAAAAGTTTGTTAACAGAGGTCGACTTTCCTCCTGACTCTGCAATGAATTTATTCTGTGACAACAAAGCTGCCATCGATATATCCCATAACCCAGTTCAACACGATCGCACCAAACACGTGGAGGTAGACTGACATTTCATCAAACAGAACTTAGAAGAAAAGATTATACAGTTCGTGTTTGTTAAACCTGAGATAAATTAGCTGACATTTTAACCAAAGCAGTTTCCAGTAGAAACTTCAATGACTTGCTTGACAAGTTCAGTGTTAGAGATATATACACACCAACTTGAGAGGGAGTGTTGTTGTGAGTCCTGTAATTAGTTAGCTAGTTTTTTCCAGTTAAGGAAATTTTAGATTCTGGAATCCCTTACTTAAGGGTCACACATGATTATAATCGTAAATATTGTACAGACCATATTAGTTTTCTAAATCAGTGTCCTATATCTCTATATCTTGTATTCTGTTGTTATAGAAAAGCAGTGGAAAAGAATAAAAAAATTATGTTAGACAAAAATATCTTGTGATCTTGTCTCTTTGATCTTTATAATGGGCATGAATTTATTGGGTAAATTGCAAAACAAACCCTTTAGAATTTGCTTGATGTACAGTGTCATTATATAACTAAATAACATAGTGAACCTCTTTTATGTACATTGTTAGTTATTTAAAGTGTTTTGGCCAAAATTTTCTTCTTAGTAAAACACATGATAAAAGTCATTTTTCATGTATATAATTTTAATTGCATCATTTTTTCATGCTAATGGCTTTGATATTTATAGTTATTCCTTTCTTTTTTTTTTAAAAACAAATTCATTCATATGTATCTTATTTTTTTTCCTTGATAATATATAAAAGAATGTCAACCAAACTAATAAACATGAGGGATATCAATGAAAATAAAAACATTATCTTTTATTTTAATAATTAGTATAAAAGCAAAATTTCTTACTAAAAAAGTTATTTTTCACAATGTGATAAAAAAAATAATCTTCAAATTATATATTAGTATTTATATAAAGGCATAATTGTCATTTTATACACATCAATTTTCTATTCATCTACTTTCTAACTATATCCAAACAAAAAAAAAAAATACTTTCTATTTATTTTCTTTCTCATTTATTTCTAACCTAACCAAACAACTAACGGAGAATTTTTTTCATTTTCTTTCTTACAGTTTTATTTCTCATAACTTTCTTTTGTACTCCACTTTGAATTCAAATAAAACATAAAGAAAGTAAAAGGTTCAACGACGCCGGTTCTCCTGAATACTCGATTATCGGCTTGTGTTGGGCTTGGGTTTCTCTTCATTTTCATCATTCTTTTTTTTTTTTTGTTCCCTAAAATACTGCATGTATTTTACACTATTGAATTATTTTTGTTTCTAAGTTAGCTTCCTAAAAATTGTTGTGAAAATTTAAACTTGCTACATTTATTTTCTAATTAAGTTTTTCATATTCTAACAATTTAAGTATCTAATGACATATTACTGACTTATTAGATAATTTATACAATATATTTACAAATATATTTACGAATAATAATGTACCCTTAAATAATTATTTATCATACGGTAGTTATTTGATTAAGGATTATCAAAAGCTTCTGAAAATTACGTTTTTATCTACTAACTTTCGCAATTATTACCTAACAATTCGGTCTGAACTTTCAGGCTCTTAATCGTAATACATATTGAAGAGTTCAGGAGTCGTCGAGCCGAAGATGGTGCTGGAGGACACTCTAGTGTAAGAGGCGGTGTGGATCGTACAGGAGGACCTGCTACGGATCGCTTCTTGTGCGGAAGGCTTGCGTGTTGGTCTCTAAGCCTTTTCTTTCTCTCTCCCTCTCTCTTATTTCTTTTTTTTTTTTTTTTTTTGTCTTTTTCATAAAATTTTTCGTTTGCCGATTGGAAATCGGGAAAACGCACGGCAGTGTTACTGTTTCCAAAATATTCTTTTATACTCAATCCAAAATTTCCCAGGTTATTTTTTTGGTTAAAAAAAACACCACTATCAGATTAAACATAATATTTATAATTTGCAATTTAAAATTATTTATTATTATATTTATTTAATTTTTAATAAAAAAATTTATTATTTAAATATTATTAAATTTAAATAATTTTTAAATTTTAATATTAATACATTTAAAATTTTTTTATTATATATCTAAATACTTAAACTTATTTGATTAATAATGCAAATAAAGAATTTTTCCCTGTTATTTTTCCATTTGCGTGGCCTGCATACTCCGAGGGCCACTTAAAAAAAAGGCTCATTTGACAATTTGTTTTGGTGTTGGTTGACGGCTTATTTTCATTTTTAATAAACAAAAAACAAAATAAAAATATTAATTATTATTTTTATAAATTTACTAAAAAAATCATACATAGATTTATCTACCACTTCTTCCTACTTAATTTAGGATATATTTAATTTAAATTTCTTTGAACATGCACTTGTAAACTTTTATTTATTTAGATAAAATGCGAAATAGACACTTTAAATTACCACTAAATTCTTATATAAGGTGATCATTGATGCTAATTTATATCTTTGTATTTTTGCATTCAGTTTATGAAATTTACAGGCTGTTGCTTAGCAGAGTCAAATCCCGATTTTAAATTTAAGCATGGACAGATTCGAGCGAGGACGAAGGGAAAACCATCGACACTCTCCACAGGCCCCACCTCAAAGCCATTTATTGAAAGTTTACCGGCCCCCTGTCTTTTTTTTTCAACCTATTAAACTTATTAAGTTGTGAAGTTTAAAACACAAGTGTTCCGAATGAAAACCCTATTAAATTTTAGACAAAGCTGATTTTTCTGTATTTAATTAAGAAAAGGAAAATGAAAGAAAGCAAGAAAAAACAAGAACAAAAAGGAACCGAGAGAAGCAATTTCAGCATTTGAGTTTGAATGCATTATGACTAAAACACTGCACGGGATATTTCCATCAGCTTCAAGAAAAACATGTCCAGTCAACACTGGCAACACATACAAGTTCGAACAAGAATAACATAACGGAAATTATTTGCTCCCGGAGCATAAGCTGACAGAAGTATTTGAATGAAGAATTCATTTGGCTTCTATAAATTGGTAAGAAGCGTAAGAAAGGGTACCATTGTCCCAACTGCGATGCACGAGTTTGCCCCTAGAATTTTCACCTGCAGCTCCCATGGCAACGTGCAAGGGGTAAAAGTGATCTGGCCACGGATGGGCCCTTTTTGCATGAGGTGCCTTAGCTTCATATTGATTAACATCTTCATATCTGTGCAAAATAATAATAATTAATTAAAACAGCATAAGAGTGTATTGTTTTTTTCCCTCTTAAATATGATGAAGAACCCCACCTCAAATGTATGCAGACTGCCCAATCTAAATGTTTTGAGCGAATAAAGACTGACCTCTAATGATCTGGCCCATGTGAGATGTTTGTATTAGGTATGACCTTCTAATTTAAGACTTGGCACCCCCAAACTACACCAATCCCATTACCAACCAAGAGGCTAACTCACTTGAAGCACATTACAAGATGGACCACCCCGTAGACTAAGTACATGCAAAATCTCTTGAACAATATGGAGGTAAAAGAATTGCATTTTTTCATATCTGTAAAAGCAGTACAAATTTCAACGAGGGAACGCAAGTATGACTTGAATTTCGTGAAGCAAATGCAACAAGTACCTTCCTTCAAGAAGAGCATCTTGAAGCCAGGAGTCAAACTCCGAAGCCCAGCGAGCAATAGGACTGCCGCTGGGCTGCATCAACCTGAGGTTGTGAACAGCAGTACCAGAACCAATGATGAGGACACCTTCATCCTTAAGAGGCGCCAATGCCTTCCCCATTTTGTAATGGTGCGTGCCGTCTTCATTGCACTGTACAGACAGCTGGCAAACGGGGATATCAGCCTCGGGATACATGAGCATTAATGGAACCCAAGCACCATGATCAAGCCCCCGTCTTCTATCTTCGTTGACGTGCTTGAGGCCGGATGCCATGAGCAGCTCTTTCACTCTCTTTGCCAATTCTGGAGCTCCGGGGGGTGTATACTTGAGCTGCCAGTCATTAGAATGATAATAGATCAAGTATCACTTTAATCCATTTTGAAGGCTGAGCAGCAACGCAACGCCAAGATTGCTAATTTACTTTTGACTATTTCAAACACAACATTCTCAGCTGGGCAGGTTCCAGAATAATCCTGCTAATTGCTAATTAATAATCTAACAAAGTTTCCCTGAATATTCATCAATTGCCTATTTAATCTGTATCAAATTAGCATTGCATTCAAATACAACAGCCACCCGATCATCAAAGAAAATTATCACATTAATCAACTAAAATTCAAGGAGAAGGCATGCCATTAACAATTCCCTTGGTTCAAATTAAAGGCAATTAATCTACCTGGTACATGCTCTTGGGGAAGCCATAGAAATCGTAGATGGTGTCGTTGCGATCAACAACGTTAACAGTGGGATGTCTGGTGTCCCAGTGTCCAGAAATTACAAGAATCGATCTGGGCTTCTCCTTGACAACATTTGTCTGCCATGATTGGAAGAAACTTCTTGCCTCTATTGACTCGTCTATCGCCAGCATCGGCGACCCGTGGGACAGGTAAAACGGCTCCATTTCCAAACTCTCCCTCCCCCAACTCTTTCCCTCTTCTTGGTTCGATCCAAGCATCCGTCTGCTCCGTTTGTGCGTGTGTCTATAGATATATATCGCGAGAGAGAAAGAAAGGGAGGGAGGGTAGTTTTGTTTTCCTATCTTGAGTGTCTCTCTCTCTATGGGCTATGGCAGCGGTCTTTGCTTACCTAACCCCTGAATTCCACACCATACTTTTATGTCTTTCTTTCTTACCTAACCCTTACGATTCCGGTAAATATATATATATATACACATTGTACTTTGTAATTCAGTTGACTCCCCATTTCTGATTTCCACATTGAAACTTTTTGATAAGCTAAGGCAATTAATTTCGCGCTTAGGTTTGGATCACCTCAGCAATGACCACACCGTCTTTTGTAAAGATATTGCACGGTCAAAATGTTCTTAAGGCAACATTTGAGTTGACCAAATGGTCACTTGTTAAACTGGATTTTAACCAGAATAGAGTGGGTGCAAACCTGCAAAATCTGGTTGAGGACACGTAAACTTGGGTCATAATACTCAACAAAAAGAACATAAAAAATAAAAAGGGTTGATGTTGCTTCAATACCTAATGCCACCATATACATGCTTGCCGCACCACTAAAATTGCACAGCGACTTTGACCCATCCGCAGGCCAATTTTATGATGCACTACAATGAATTTTTTCTGTTATCATCGAGTGAAGCACACAATGAGCACCACATGTAGTGCTACAGAAACGGACCTAAAATAAAGTAAAAATGTCAAAACTGCAATCCCCAAGACGCAAAAAGGAAACAAAATTTGCCAGACAAGGCAAAGAAACTAGCGCAGCAAAAGATAACAAAGTTGGCAGAGATCCAAATGACTGGCTATCTAAGAATGGCACAACATCAGTTGCATGCATTCTAATCAAGAATTCCGGTGACGTGATCTTCAAGTCTAGACGGCACTTCACCCCAATAGTCATGGCACATAGCCTACACTAACCATTTAACCCACAAAAAAGGTGAATCTCAATGCCAGGTTTAAGTACATAAGAAACTAAGGCAGGCCAGAATGCTCAAAGATGCAAGAATGTTTTTACCTAACTATTTCTCAATCTCTTCCTTGTAGATGTCCTCTTGGTAATCTTTAATGACCGACCACTAGAAGCAACATGAGCTCTCAATTTTTGGAGAATCTTCCTCTCACTCACACGCAGCACCAAGGAATTGAATAGCTTTCTGTCTTTGGTACAACTTTTCATTGCCTCAATGTCATCGTCAGCCAGGTTTAAACCATAAGCACTTTCCCTCTCATCAGCAAGCCAAAAAAGAGCACAACAGACACCTTTTGTTAGCAAGAGGTCCCTACTTATTTCTGAGCTTTCATCCCTCATCAAACTGCATTTTGCAGACAAAATCATGCCAATCAATCCATTGAAATTACTTGCAGTTGAAACCTTAAGATCCAGGTCATAAAAAGTGTCCTCTTTTAATAAAATTATATACAATAGTATTAGCAATTCTACTTGCGGTTCCCCATTGGGTGAGATCTCGAAATATTCAGCATTCTGGGTAACACATCCAGAGTAACCCAATCTTCTCCACAGGGCCAACCTTGCTCTGCCATAACGGTCAGAGAACAGTGTCGAACTCCACCGGAGTACCAGCTCCAAATCAATGTTCACAATATCATATGGATTATCTGCCTCTGCAAAACCATATCTATGAAGCAATGCAGCATTACCTATCAACCCATATGTATTAAAGATCTGAGAGGAGACAAAAAAAGAAACAAAAATGAAAAGAGGCAACTGATAGAATAGAAAAGAAAAGATCATTTTTAAACATCAAAAAGCTTCCTTTCCTGCAATTATGAAAATTATACAACACCAAGATCATTTGATGTCAAAAATGGCCTAAAATTGGGGTAAAACTAAGTCCAGATCAGTCCATATTAATCAAAAACAAAGCTTCACCCAGATCAACAATTTATTGTTCGAGGGCAAACTTAGTCAATATCGTCATTGGCTCAGCCCTTGGACCATGTTTTTTAATTCCTTTCTTCAACCAAATATAGAGAAAACAGAGTTAGAAAATATCGTTACTCATTTGAGAGAAAGAAACTGTAGAATCTACAATATGTGCAATAGGGCCAGAACAAAATTAAATTCTAAACAAATTCCACCCACTGCAAAGCCAATATAGCATCCTCCCAGGCTGGAGATTGAGACATAAACCTAAGCTACTTCATGCCTATGGGGAGGTCCTTCAAACCAGAAGGGCCTAGTTTATTTTACAGAAGATCAGCTTCTAGCTATCTCAAATCTCAGTCAAACAAAGGTTCATGTTCCCTGAAAATGTATGATTCTTTATGCCTTAAAGGAACCCTGACCCCACAGGATTTATCCCAGTAAAAAGCATGCAATGCATGCTTAACCCAAAACAATAGCACAAATCAACCAGATTATCTGAGCACCAAATTTAAGGGTCACACATGGTAGTCACACTAAGTTATCAAAACAATATTACAAGCGATACTAACCTCAACTCCAACCCTGACATCTTTCACCATAATCATTTCTAAAATCAAGTGATCATTCCCATTGTTTGGAGAGCATTCTGTCTCACTTGACAGTTCCTCATCGCCAGCATAATTAGCATGCAAATGATTTTTGTTGCTCTCATCTGCATCATCAGACCCACACTGAGAAGACAAAGAGGTAAAGTGCACATCCTCAGCTCCAGTCTTGTGATTAAAGCTGTAGTGCGTTGAAGATCCATTAGAGATATGGAATTACTTGTTATGTCACTAAGGGTATGCAAATGATCAATAACAAGAAGAGAATTTCCAACTAGCAAATCATCAATTTTCATCTACAGGAGAAGGGAGGGAAGGAGGAAGAGGGACAGATACAGGAGCATCTACAGAAGCATGCTGTTAGAAACATTTTCGAAGAGAAGCGCACAGAATTATAAATAGGCCGTAAACTTTCTCCAAATGAAATTGCTAATTTAGATGAGGTCATTAATTGAATTACAAATCTGAACCTGTTAACCATACTTCAGCCCTTGCAATTAATAGCATGCACTTGAGAAAGTTAATGCCATTGAAAGAAAAACAAAAATCCAAGACAGGCAATACAGAAGTCCAAAGGACATGCAAAATATCAACAACTATTGCTTAATAGATGTTTGGGTGCAAATATTCAGCCCACGAGCTCCACCCAAATATACTGCCAGTGAACTACAGGTACCAAAACTCTCCAATGTTTGAAGATGGATCAATGCCATTTATCAAACACCCACTCTTACTAGATGGCACTAAAGAACCATCACGATAATTACAATACATCTTTATATTACTCATCTATCATTGATTATAAAATTAAAAAGAAAAAAACAATCTTTCCCCACACTTTCAAACTTAATGAAATAAACTCTACATTCTCCTAAGAACCACCTCATTATGGCTACAGACACAAGCACAACTATGGTTTCTTCCACTACCAGGTTCGTATTCTTTTCAGTTGGCTGCTTTATGACGATCACCAACAGCCCCTAAGCCACTTCTGCTTAACAGACACACAAATCCTATGCTATAAGTACAAAGGAAAACCCTAAAGAACTCACAAATTAATGTTTATCTCTCTATCTAAATGCATATGTGTCTAAGATAGAAAATAATAGTGTATTAACAAAAAACGAAAAAAAATTATATCCATGCATACCCACACACCAATATCATAGAAACTAATAAATGGTGGGGCAAATTAGAACAATCCACTGGGTTAAAATGGTAAGGTTAATCAAAGCTAGGAAGCATAAAAGAACCAAGTTTAACCAGTTTTTTCACATCTCAAGCAGAACCAAAGTTAAAGGTTTGGCAGTTTGTGTAGTAAATAGTTTATCTAGATATCACACAAGTCTGTAGCTATTATTGTCATGCTGCAGTGGCATGCTTGAAATATCTTCTTGAAAACAAAAAAAAATATATATATATATGGCTAACATTGTCCAAATCAATAGAATAAGAGACAATCAACTGCTGGAAGAAAAAGTGGC
The DNA here is from genome assembly GCA_020883675.1 of Bruguiera gymnorhiza. Classification (NCBI taxonomy): domain Eukaryota; kingdom Viridiplantae; phylum Streptophyta; class Magnoliopsida; order Malpighiales; family Rhizophoraceae; genus Bruguiera; species Bruguiera gymnorhiza. The sequence goes on along the minus strand of JAIRCJ010001058.1, from coordinate 6,008,845 downwards.
AATCTCTGCTGTAAATATGTAAGGAAAAAATAATTTAAAGGAATGCAAGATGCAAACATTGAAGGCAAAAAGCAAAGCACTCCCAAAATTGCTAGTGCATGACATTCCCAAGCATTGCGGGCAAGCAATACTTACAGGTCTGCCAAAGGAACCATACCAAATCCATGATAATCATCAATCTCGAAGGATCGAGAAGCAATCAGACTCTTTGCAGCAAAGTACTGCTCAACACCAAAATATTTGGGATCAAGAGATTCTGAATCCACAAGAGGGAGTATATTCTCCTTCCAATCTTCATAGACGAGACCTTTGTCTTCTTTCACTATCTGCCTACAAGTTCACAGGATGTCATCAATCGAGGGGACATAGGAAGGAATAAACTTTCAAGAACATAAAAACAACCTCGTAATCTCGTATCCTTGTATTCTAGAATAACGAAAAGCCAAACTACTGTTCATATTATTTTGTTGACCTTGTGAAGCTCCGTGCCTCGAAGGAGGTGATCGACCTCATCAAGGGTCCAAAGCAAAGGCAAGCCGTCTGCGGCGTCGGGCAGCAACTGAAGGTACCCAGCCCAAGGAGAGCGGTGGCCCAAGGACCTCTCGTACATGAGAGCCACCGAAAGCCCCAAATAACCGCAGAGGCCGGCGGCTTCCACGATGCGGCGGGCGCCACTGGTCTTGGTGGTGAGGCAGGCGGTCTTTGGGATGGTTGCCACCACCTCTCCTTCCTTCAAATCCCGCAACGCTTTCACTGCAATGCCTCCTCCTTCTGGGGGGCTGTCGATGAATTCGATGGCGTCGGTTCCGTATTCAACGCCCTGAGACCTCATCCACCGCCGGAATGCTCTCAATCGCCTGAGCTTTCCAGTTTCAGTTTCGGGCAGAGAAAGAGAAGGGGGAAGGGAAAAAAAACAAAAAAACAAAAAAACGCAAAGCAAAGCAAACAAGCTTGATGTCATCAGTACCTGGAAGTGGGAACCATGACCTTTGAATTTGAGCTCTCTTCTCTCTTCCCTTTCCTTTCCTTTCCTTTCCTTTCCTTTCCTTCCTTTCCCTTCTCTTCCTCCAGTTTAGGAGTTGGAGCCGAGGAAGAAGGAAGCTGTCTACTTCCTTTTTCTTCCATCTTAGCAAAAGGCCCTAGGGTTTTCGGCTCGGAGCACACGATCCCTTGTCAGTTTTGGGTCTTCGCTAAGTCAAGCCCATTTCGATTACTTGGGCTGCTTGGTTCTCCCATCTAGAAGAGTGCTTACATACGATAAAAATTAATAATGCTTTCGATTTTGTAATAATTATTTTAATAATTAATAATTTTTATTTTTATTTTTTAAATTTTAGATTTTAATTTTTAGAAAGGTGTGTGATTTATAAAAATTACGAGTTATTATTATGTAATTCAAAATTTTATAGACATTTTAATAAAAAATTAATGCTTCAAAATTTTTTTATTGTAATTTTCGTTTTAATATTTATTTTAATTTTCGTTTATTTGATGCATAAAAATATAATTTAATTCTCATACTAATTTTTTAAAAAATTTTCTTGATGAAGTAATGATATTAACTCTTTCTTTTTTCCTTCTTCAAGAACAAATATTTTAACACAACCTTAATTTTTTTGTTTAATCTAATTAGGTTTTATAATTTTTTAATTAATTAGATTTTTATTATTATATTTTATTATTTTGATTTGTTATATAAGAGCTTGATTTATTTATTTATTAGATACTACTATTATTAATTGTTATTATTGATTTAGAATTATTGATTAATGATTATTTATTATTATTGTTAATAGGGAAAAAGTAATAAAGTGTTTATTTAATTTTATACTTGTTATTGTTGAATAATAAAATAACTAATATAAATATTTAATTTTTTTATGATATCTACATATAATTGATATTTTTTATTTTTTTAAATTTTAATTTTTAAAATAAAGATTGCATAAATAACAAGGAGACTTTTTTTTCATCTAGTTTAATTTTAAAAAAATTAATATTCAGACAATAGTAAAAAAGAAAAATAATATAAGTGACAATATTTATGAATATTTGAGATAAAAAAAAGGTTATTATTTAAATTTTTAAAAGAAAAGGGAAGAATAATATCAAATATTTTTTAAATATTCATGAAATAAAAATACAAATCTAATTAATTGATAAGTGAAAAAAAAATAATAAATTGGTATAAATATCATTTTTTAGGAATAATTTAATTTGTAAAGTAGCTCAAAAATAAAAATAAAAATGTTTGTGAATTAGATCGAATGGTTTAAAAGAAATTTTTTTTTAAATTGTTTACTGTGGTTTTCATCAAACTAAATTTGTAAACAAACTATAACCTTTATAAATCATCTAAACCACTTTTAAAATTACGAATAATTTAAGATAATTTAAAATTTTATATAATTTTTTTTATTGTAAACTCACCAAATGTTAAGAAATGAGCTATTACATTTTTGACATATTTTATACTTTTTCAAGCACATTATATATGTGTGTTAAATACCAAGTATAAATGCAAGAATAGGTGAAAAAAAACAAAAATCTTTCACATAATGTAAGAAATTTTGTAAAATAGAAAGAGAACCTTAACAAATGGCTTGGAGTGGATTGTGAATATTCCTACTACTTTTTAATTAACTATTAATACAAAATCAAACAACGAAATCAAAAAACCTTAACAATAGTATCAAAGAGACAAAAATAATATTGAATCCACTTACCACGTTTCAAGGAATCTACATTTATGCCCACTTTTTTTTTTTTTAACAGGGTTAGGTAGGATTGTAGACAAATTAATTTGAGTTGGTTTATTATATATATTTAAACCAAATTGTTAATAACGATTTAAAAATTTTTAAATTATAATCAAACTAATGTTAAAGTAAAACTAGTTAAACTGTCATCAAACATTTACGTTAAATTAATTAGTTTAGTAATTTGAACCATATTTATAAGAAAAAATAAATTTTTAAGATTAAAATTTTTATAGTGAATTTTTTCATTACACTAAAACAAACATAGTGACCTTCTGCATTAATTGGCCTAAATTAGTGGGAGAAAACTTAAATGGAACAAAGCAACTGCGTGCATTCATCAAGGCAAATCAGTAAGACAACAACATAAAATGGAAAAAAGCAACAAAAGATCAAATAAATTTGAAGCAAGGTCAAATGAAGCTGTAAATCTACTTTTCTTTTATTCATAACCATGTATGAAAATTCACACTGTTTCTGTTCCTCACCAATTTTGTGGTCTCCCTCCTCCTCTCTATTTGTCATTATTTTTTATTTTTGTGTGTTGAGAGTAATTAGGTGATTTAACCAAATCTCTCCAGAGGAGAGTTGGTGACTACTACCATTATCCTATGAAGACTAAGTGGTAATTAGTTTGGGGCTTAACCATTGCCAATTGCAAAAAGTGGGTTTGCAATTGCTAGCCTTTATTTGGTAATCATCAATGACATCCACAATATTATTACCTTGTTAAACAGATAATATAAATTGAAGTGATTTGTTTAAGGCATAACAAAAAGGATACTTTGACTCTTTGAGTTAATATAAAATAAATTAGGAAGAGTTTTTTTTTTTTCCCTTTGTTATTAGAATATGTCACAAGAGAAAAGAGATGAATATGAAATTTATCAAATGAAAAAAAGTAGATTTACACCTTCTTTCAACCTTACTTCATATTATAAGAATGCTTTAACCTTGGGCTTAGGCAATGCCAATGAGATGAACTTAGGGTTTTAGAATCCTTACGTGAGGCTACAAACGTTATTCTTATTATTATCAATAATATAAATAATACATATGCTCATTGTATAGTTCATATTATATGGTCCCATTCTATATAGACCAAAAAGATAAAAAGACTTAAATATGGTCTCATATGCATACATTGTTTACTCTTATTTGCAATATTTTTTATTAATTCATTAAAGGGAACCAATGTAGTCTCATTCATTTTGTGTATCATCTCCCCCTTTCTTATAATGACTATGCCAACAATAATAAAAAAAAAATTCTTACCAATTTTATAAAAATTCCCAATGATTGTTAAGTCATAAACCAACAGTACAATCTAATTTTGTTAGTCTTAAAATAAGTCTAGAGAGGGGATGAATTAAGATAGACAAAAAAATAGTGCCTAAATCATGAAATCAAGCCACAAGTAAAAACAATCAAATGCAAAATAAATAAACAAATGCAATAGTATATGTTGATGAATAATAATACAAAGGAGTTTAGAGAATTAAGTAATGACCACAAGAAACTTATAGTAGTTTGGCTTATCCTTAAGTTTACATCTACTCTCCAAGCTCTCCCTTAAATATTCCATAATCCACTGTCTCATTTTACTTTAATATGTAAAGATTAAATCCCTTATGATTTTTAGTCAATTGACAACTCTCTTCTTATCAATCACATGATCAAAACTTCACACTAGAGCTCGTTAGTTCTCTCTCTTTTTGGTCACTTGATCAAAGTCTCACTTCACAGCACTTTCTTGCTCTTATAACTTAACTTTCTTGACCTTACAAAGCTTTCTCACAAGATATTCCACTATAGCTCACTTTTGCTTTTCTATTCTCTCTTTAAAATATACTTAATTGTTGTTCATACTTAAAGCTTTTTAAATATTATAATGGCTAATATATAGACTTTATTTTATACAAAAAAAAAAAAAATGACCTTCTAGTCGTTGCTTGCATCAAGGAGTTTCTATTTTGGGTGTTGGCTGGAATTTCTTCAAGATTATGGGCAACTTGGCCTTGCTGACCACTCAAATAATTTCTTTCTATATGTGAAAATTATTTGAAACTTGCAGCACAATAGAATTCAATTCTTTGCTCCACCGTAAACTTTTTTCCATGCAGAGAATGATTTTGAATTGCTCTAACTTTCTTTGATATTATGCCAACAATCTTTTCCTTAAATACCAAAACTTCTTCCATGAAGAATAATTCCAACAACATTTTCCTTGTGTAAGCTTTAATTTTGCCCAACAACATCACCAAATAAAATTCTTCCCATTTTGCTTGTTATAAAGCTTCCTTTTGAAAATATTTAAGTTTCTAATAAAATAACTTTCTAAGTAAGGATCATTTTAAATTACGACAATTGAAACTTCCTTATGTCAAAGCTGATTTACGCCAGCTGCATCTTTAATTCAAAGACTTCCACTTTTTCTCACAACTCATTAAAAATAATTCTTAATTAGAGCAATGAGATTGCTACAGGAACTCAACCAAGGAACTTTAGTAGAATAAATCAAATTTAGAAAGTGACAGCTTGTAACTAATCCAATTTCTTATATCAGATAAACCAACAATCTTATCACTTACCAATGGAGAGAACCAGCTCATATTTCATTCAAAAAAGTCTCTTTATAGAATCAAGAATATGGCTGCACAATCTCCATTAAAAAAGTTAATGGCAAAAGAAATCAATCACATTTGAAAAGAAGACAACCAATTCTCATTCATTATATCATGATCATGATAGCTTAAATCAATTTGCAACTTACCAAAATAAGATGAGAATTGAAACTAACTAACTTTCATGGTTGAGCTATGCTATCTTATAATCACTATGATTCATTTAAGCTTATTTTCTTTTTCTCCAATTTGATAACTATGACACTCCTTAAAGAATCAATCAAAACTCTTTTCATATAGCTTTAAATCATATTTTGTTACTTACCATATGACAAGCCTTTTGGCTCCACTTGTAACAGATACTGGTGGCTTCCCCTGAAAATATTATTCCATTTTAGTGTCATGTAATGTTGTTTTGCAATTTGTTGCATTTGCGTAGTTTGAATCAAATAACTTACTCAATTGAATAAATTGTTTGGATCAAATAACTATAACTTCATGCAAAATCTAACCTAATCATAATATGAATAAATTGTTAGGAAAAAAAAGGAAACTTTTCTTTTTAGTTAATTTACTCTTTTATTGTTTAGATATCATGTAACAGCCCAAGTTCAATATCACGTAATTTTGGAGTACTAATTAGAATTTAAATCATATTAGTATATTTAATTTATGTAAATGATTACTCATTCACATCTAAATTCCTTTTTACAAAAGTACATTTTTCTTTAGAAAAATAAAAATAGACCTGAATTATGTGTAAAATTTTAAAAGTAAAAAATAAATTTAAGATTTTTTATATTAAAAATAAAGAAATAAAAAAGATTTAAATTATATAATTGGACTAGCAAAAAAAGAGTTTATACAATTCATGATATAGTTTAACTATAAGCATTAACTTTGATGAAAATCAAGTGAAATTTAGTTAGAAGAAGATTGAATATACATGTTAAATTCTGATTTTATTAAAATAATGTTAAAATTCTACTTCTATTAATATATTAAGAAGGAATATAAATCAATTATTAAACTAAGAGAAAATCTTAGTGTATACAAAAGTGGCATACATAAATAGTCACAAAAGGATTTTATATTTCATACAATATATTATATACTACATTGATATTTTACATGTAATACAAAATATCTTGTATATAATATAAAAGTTATTAGTGACTATTTGTATATACCTCTTTTGTGTACACTTAGTGATTTTCTCAAATTAGTAATAAATATTATAAATTATAAAAATTTATTAAAGAAATCTTAAAATTAAGTAGATGTCATCACTTAAGTATTTTATTAACTTTCTCTTAATTTTAGTAATTATATTAAACATATACATACACACACATTGTAAATTTATATGTATATATAAGTATATATTGTTGAAACTAAATAAAAAATTTAATTTTTGTTTATGTAGTAACTTTTTATAAATTCATAAATTTAAGATATTATAATATTTTATATTTATAAAAATTGATTACGATTAAAATAAAATTTTATAAATTAATAAATATATATTTAATTATAATCAAATAAACATTTTAAAGATTTATAGAATTTTATTTTAATAATAATTAAATTTTTATAATTATAAAATTTTTGAACGAAGAAATATAAAAGTCTTTTTTCTTCTTTAATTTTTAATAGATTATTATGATTTTTAATATTTGATATTAATTTAGTAATTAATTTGTAATTTTTTAAAGTATTTTTATAAAATTAAAATTTTAACATATATTTAATTTATTTTATTTACTAAATTACAATTTAACATATATTATAATTTAACTATTTTATATTAATAATTATTTAGACATATTTAAAATTTATAGAATATAAATACTAATAATTAAAGAAACTTAAAAAATAATATTAAATTATTTTAAAAGAAGAAAAAAGAGAAAAAAATTTCGAGTGTACCTTTCTTCTTAAAAAAGAATCAATATTTATAATTTAAATTTTTTATTTTTTATTTTTATTTAAATGAAATATAAGAAAAAAATCATATTTTTAACAAATACGATAATTCTATCTATCAGGCGGACCTAATACTAGTAACATAAAAATATACCGTGCATATAATAAATTAATAAGCAAAAATTTTAAAAAGAATTCAATAATAACGGGTCAACCCAAGTTGAAAACGACCCGAACATTTTAATTGTGAAATGAACGTAACCTGAAAAAGAAACTCGGACCTCAAAGCGGCCAACCGAGTCCGAATCGTCTGAGGTTTCGCCCTCTAAAACGTCAGAGGCAGCTTTGGGCTTTGGACAATCGGATCCGTCCAGCCCACTCTCGCTGAAATTGGTTGATGATGTCGCGACTCACGATATTCGGCTGCTGCACTCTTTATATTGGAAAGTTGGACGCGAGGGACTTTACTTAATCCCCGACGAGCAGCGCTTAACGATATTCATCACGATTCTCACACACGCCTAGCTTAGGGCAAGAGCGCGAGAGACAGGGAAGAAGACGGGACAGGGCGATGAACCCCAAGTGAGTATACATATTTTTGTTCTTTTTAGCATTTTCCGTGTCGTTGTCTTTACTCTTTAAGAATCCTTTTCAATTTATCGCCTTCTTAATTGCCACCTGCTTTTTTGGCTTTTCTTTCTCTGTTTCTTTTTTTTTTTTTGTGTTTTTTGATGTTTTTGTATTTTTGGGTTTTGTTTCGAGATCTGCGTATCCGGGTTGTATTCCAATTGGAAATTGTGCCAATGATTAAGTGCGAGTTCGTTTTTTGTTTTCTTCTTTTCTTGTGTGGGGGCAAACATTAGACGTTTGTCAAGGAAAGTCTTTATTTTATTTATTTATTTATTCATTTTTTGTTAAGAGCTAACCCAAGCAGATTTTTGTGGAAGTTCCTTAATCCGCGTGTCCTTTGTTTTCATTCTTAGGCTTTTGGTACATTTTTTCTTAATAATGGCGTGCTTGGTTGGCCGCTTTTTGATTGTATTCTGCTTTAGGTTTAGTTATTGTTGTTTTCATTTGCTTTTGCGTCTGCATCAATTTGTATGGGTTTCTTCCATGTTAATCTATGTCTATGTGCTGAGAAGAGCAATGGGTATTGAAAAATAAATTAAACAAAAAAAATGATTCTTGAAAATTTGTAACTGTTTTTCACAGAGAAAGACAGTAGTTGCGATCTTCTTATTTCTGATAACAGCAATATACTGTTTAGATCAGTATTTTGCTGTCGCTATAGGATTTTAAAGAAGTAAAAGCATGCCGTATCGGTTGTTGGTGCCTCTTAAATTCTCTAATTTTGGCCTTTGACTCAGAAGACATTCCATTGTTATGGTTGAGACTCTACTAATATGCGCATTACTGTCTTGTTGTAGGTGGTGCCCTACTTATTGGAGTTAAGAGGGATCTCCATTGTGTTTATGACATCACTGTTTACTGTTTCAATCTTATAATTGTGGTTGAAATTTAGCCATGAGTGGTGCTCCTAAGAGACCTCATGAAGAGGGTGGTCATTCCGCTTCTTCCAAATACTCACACGAAGATATGATTTCATATCCAAAGCTGGCATCAAGCATTTCAAATGAGTACCATCCTCCTTACGAGATGGGTCCTGATGCTCGGTTGGCAAAGATTCCCCGGACTGAACCTCGTGATGCAGATAGAAAATCGCCTCTGCATCCAATGTATCACATGCCATCATCTTCAAATGATATGCATGTGGATTCTCATCCTGCTGCCTCTGAAAACAGGCTGGTCACTAAGGATTCCAAGGACAGCAGGGACCACCGGGTTGAAAACAGAGAACCTAGAGGTGAAGTGAGGGAGCTGCATGGGGATGTGAAAAGGGATTCCCAAAGTGTTAGAGGTGAGAAGGATGCAAGGTTTAAAAGTAGAGTGGATGATAATAAGGAAACAAAATATGATAGGGAGGCTCATAATGATCAGAAAAATGATATTAAGGCAGAGAAAGATGGCTTTGGTATGGTAAGCAGTCAAGTGAATTGGAGGGAACCAAAAGAATATCATAGGGGAAAAAGATATTCCGAATCCCCAGGAGGACATGTGGATCCATGGCATTTGTCACGCCCGATGGAGGTTGGAAAGGAAGGTTCGAGCATTGAAGACAGGGATAATGTGGAAGCACATGAGGCGGTTGGTGAAAACAAAGTTGACTCAAGGGGTGAGGACAGATTTAAAGAGAAGGACAGGAAAAGGAAAGATATAAAGCATGGTGATTGGGGAGACAGAGATAAGGAAAGAAGTGATCATAGGAGCAATATGCAGGTAGGTATTAGCAGCAATGAGGGAAAAGAATTGGCTAGGGACGAAAGAGAAGCCGAGAGGTGGGAAAGGGAGAGGAAGGATCTTTCAAAAGAAAGGGAAAGGAATAAAGAGAGGGAAAAAGATCGTACAAATAGGGAGTCTTGGAATGGAATTGAAAAGGAAGCTTCACACAATGAGAAAGAAGTGGGGGATGGGTCTATCAAAGTAGTGGAACAGGAAATCCCCTCTGTAGAACAGAAAAAACAGAAAGAATTTGACAGCTGGAAAATTGTTGATAGGGAAGTTAGAGACAGGAGAAAAGAAAGAGATACTGACATTGAAGGGGATAGGCCTGAAAAATGCAGCAAACTGTATGAGAAAGAATCAGATGATGGAGGTGCAGATGGTGAAGGAGCTGCTGAGAGGGAAAGGGAAGTTTTCAGCTCTGGAGTCCAGCAGCGTAAGAGGATGCTTCGGCCAAGGGGAAGTCCTCAAGTTGCAAATCGTGATCCCCGTTTTAGGCCCCGCACTCAGGAAACTGAAGGGTTTGTTCTTTAAATATTCTTGATTGTTGATTTATATGGAAGTATATTTATCCTGATGATATACATTGCATTATTTAGGCACAGCACATGGAAATGTACTTTAAAGTATCTGACAAGCATTTACAAACTGGACATATTTAGAGGATTCTTTTTTAGTGCAAAGATCCTGTCTGCCATAGTAGTACTTGGAGCAAAAAACATGCTGCTTTAATTGTCCTTGACATTCTCTTGGATTCTGGAATTATGTGACTTCTTGAAAATTTAAGGTGCATAACAGGGTTAAGATAGGGTTTAGTTGAGTTAGTTTTTTTTTTCTTTGATTTTTATTAATTATGAGGTATACGTTGTGGTCATGACTTTTCTAGTGGGTTGAATTTTTTGTCCTTGCACTTAATTTGTAGTGTTCTTGCTACCTCCTGAAGTTAAGATGTGTTGGAATTCATATTTACAAGTTTTTAGGGTGGCTGAAACGGAACACACTTTTGAAGGTATAGTAGAGGATTCCAGATTTGGTTAATGAGTAGTACTTTTGCTTTGAGTTAGTTCCCTAGATAAAGAAATCAATTTTAAATGATGTAGTGGGGATGTTGACTGTCAAAGCAGCGAGGAGATATAATTAATGGCAAGCTTCTAGTCAGATGTGCTATTTAGTTGAACAACTGTCTGAGGTCTCGATGTGCAAACCTCTTATAAATAAAAGAAGACATTTTACCAATATGTCTAAGTATGGATTTGTTGAGGCTGTCATCAACCGAACTGGGAAAAGAATGTAATGATGTTGGTGGCCTCATTTATTTTCCTTTTCTTCTCTTTTCTAGGAATCAATGCAAAAGTTTAGTAGCAGATGGATGCAGGAAATTTTGGAAGAATTTACCATATTATTTATCACCACACCCTGCCTCCGGATGTAGTGAACACAGCGAACAAATTACCAAAAATATCCATATCATAAATGATTGCCCTTTTTACATACATACATACATACATACATACATACATTCATACATACATACATTCATACATACGTGCGTGTCAACCTACCATAATCCTCCTCCTTTATTTGGCCCTGGACTGGCTAAGTCAAATTTAATATTTAGTCAAACTCAGTATAGAAGGAGTTTGCTCTAGTCTAATAAGTTTATATAATACAATGAAAAAGTTCATTACTGTGTCAAGAAGTTTTTTTTTTTCTTTTTTCTTTTTGTTTTTATTTTTGACTATTTGATTCCATCTAGCATGCAAATTTAGATCTAGCACCTGAGTAGCATTAGTCGGTGACTAGGCACAGAGAGCATGTTGCAACTAGTTTTTGTTTGACTGCAGTTTTTACCATATCTTATATATATGATCATTGAAATAATAAGTTTTTCAACATAGGAAAGAAAAATACCTAGGCCTCATATTGTCTTTAAATGTGTGGCATTTAGCTGCGGTGAAATTGGGAAGTAAATTTTCTGAGTGCTGAAACTTGCTTGGTATGGAGATTAATTCCTCAAATACTCTTTTTTTTTTTGTTAGTTTGTATAACCTTCCTCTTGCTTGATTAAACTGCTCTGTTAAACAGAATATAATGGTTTTTTTTTTCGCTCCCTGTTTTGCAGATCTCTAGGTAAGCTGTTGTATTCTGTGGTGGAGCCTTATTTGCATGCTGTGGAGAAATTCCTCCAGTTTCTCCTTCTCAACTTATCCTTTGTCTCATGATTTTTACATGTGCAACTGTATGGTTCATTACTATAGCACTATAATTGTGATTGGATGGATGCTTGATTATGTTATTTTTAAAGCATCAAGTTTTGATTGATGTAATTAGGGCCTACTGTTTTCTAGCTTTAGGTCTATTGTTGGTATTAGAATTTGATTGGATGCTGAAAGATTTTCTTTTTATCCAAAAAGTGATTGAGACCTCAAATGATTTGGGGCCTGCTGCTTGACATAAATGCTTTGTGTATTATGTGCAATTATCATATTTACTAATTTCTTCTTGTTGTAGGTCAACTTCATTATTCTTGCCAACAAATCCTTCTTCTATTTACCAGTATGAATGCTTTTGCTTCCCTTAATACCTTTGTTCTGGCTGAACCCAGTACTTAACTTTGTAAAACCATGCTGCCTACTTTAATCCTTCCTTTTCCTCCATCAATCTGTTCTTTCTTTTGTCGTGGGTCAGCTGCATACCACTACTTCCAATGAAGAGGCTCCTTTTTGGTAATGGATAGTTCATCTAATGCTAGAGAAAGGTAGACTAGTTATGAATGTTGCGATCCTGAGTGACATCACTTGATTTGATTGTCCAAGTGACTTGGTTTTTCTTCTTTCTTAGTTTCTTGGATTTGGGGAAAGTTACTTTTTTTCATGCTTTTCTCTTAAGCTTCCTTGGGCAGCTTACATTCCACACTTGTCATTTTTTGGGGGGTGGGGATCGGGAGCTCTTGCATTGCTTTAGATCAATAAAGCTCCTTAAAAGGAATATGTATGTATACCTGAAAATTAGAATGATATACCTGAAAATTTGTTTTTCTATTCTTTTCAACATGGTTACAGTGTCTGGTGATTTGATCCATGCTTGAGTGCTTGGTGTCCAAATAGTTTTTTCTTTTTAATGGATAATTTGTGTTAAATAGTTGCATGCAGCTTATCAATAACATAGTATCTGTGTGGTAGATGAAGTTGATTTGATCCCCGTTATATATAAGGAAACAATAATATATTACTTGATGGATGACAAAGGGAAGATTGAAGATTTCTGAATATCATATCTTATTACTTACATGGTTTACTTTGTTTACCGTTAAATTCCTAATTGGCTGGAGATGCAGGCAAATCCGAAGTTTCCTCTGTTACTTATAAAGTTGGTGAATGCATGCAAGATCTGATAAAGTTGTGGAAAGAGTACGAAGTATCACAATCTGACAAAAATGGTGGAAGCACTTATGGTGGCCCCACACTTGAAATTCGGATACCAGCAGAGCATGTTACTGCAACAAATCGTCAAGTAAGATCTTGCTGATTCACAATGTTGATTACACTTTGGCTAGCTTGCAATATTTAATTACTTCCTCTTGCATATGGTTCCATCCTTGTCCACTTTTTATCTAATGGAAAATTTATGATGGTTTCTGCAGCAATGTCTCTATGTCTCACCACATTTTAAACTCATGGGAAATTCTGTGATGAATCTGCCAGTTTTAAATTATTTGCTGCCAATAGAAAGATGTGTATGCCATTTGCTACTCTCAGATACTTGTCTTTTGTTACATTTTTACGTTCCCCTATTTTTCTACTGGAAAAGAGTTCAGCTGCCATGATTCCTAATAAAAACCCTTAATAATGTGAGGTGAACACCTCCTCAGTGTTTCACGAGCTGAAACTAATTGTGAATCATTGTGTATGGAGACACCTTATGATATCCTGGCATATGCAGGGTTGTCAATTGGTAAATAACTTAGTATTTCTGTCCTTAAAGAAGCATTTTCTTTTCCTGAACCTTTGGCTTTGGTTGTGAGGCATAAATTTTGATCTCTTTCTCTGTTTGTCTAGTTTTCAAATTTTCATTGATGACTCTGGTTGTCGTTCTTCCACATGCTGACGGTCAATTTAAAACTCCAAAAAAAAAAAAGAGAAAAGACAAGATTTGCCAACTCCAAACTTGAATTATTGGGATAAAATTTTGGGGAATTGAATTACCATGTTTGCAGTAGTTTCTTTTTATGCTTTATACCAGAGTATTTGTAGCATTAGCAAGGGTTCTGTTTGGTATTTATAAAGCACCTTTTCTAATGAAAAAAATTCCTACTCTATTTGATGTACAATTAATGAGATTGTTTGGGGTTATTATATTTAACTTAAGATTCTATTGCTATAGTTTAAATTCATTTTATTTGGGAATCCATGTACCTTGATGATCAGGAGTGTTAGAAGTGTCTATTTAAGTTCTTTACAGACTATAAAATTCTTGATAAAATTTTCTCTTGTTTACGTCAAATTGTTGTTCAAAGTATTATATTTTTTCTCTTAAAATGAACTACTACTCTTGTCCTTGGATGACCTATATTCTCAGCAGGATTTTTTTCCCCACTAATCTAGCTCTTCTGCTTTGAAGTTCAGATATTCTCCCTTTACACTTAATTTCCATTATTTTCACTGGGAACTCTGGGGTTTTTGTAAATTTGTACTTAACTCAGTGCTTATTCTGTGTTATTTCCGACTCTTGTTTGCTTCTTGTAGGCTTGTATACACATTAGGGATAGCAATGTGGCCTGTCTCTGCAGGAACCTGCCCCAGCAGGGGTAGGGTCAAAGGGAATTGACAATGGATTGGGGCAGGGATACCCAATCCTCAAATTTTTTAACAGAAACAGGATGGTATTCACTGCCTCCACCCTGTCCCGGGCTCCGACCTCTCCCCCATTTGTAATTTACTATTTTAGCCTTCATAAAAGGGTTAAGTAATAATTTTGCAGGGGGTCAATTAAGGCATTTGACATGTAAATTACAAAACCCTAATGCCCACCCCTCCCTACAGCAGTCATTCACATCCTCTGTCAGGCCAATCTGCTTGCCCTTTTATCTCACCATTTCTCACGTCTGACACTTGCCTCTTTGAATTTTTTCTTCTTGCTTTTCTGTTTCTATTGATTTTTATTGATATGTTTTGCCTAAGAAGCAGGGCATGGTTTTAGATCTCCACAACTGATATAAGATACAAGATAAGATTGGAAACTTGGTGATAAATCGATTCAAGATAGCGGCATAGTACCAATCTTTCATGAAGGGAATCATGCATTTTGGCTGGATTATTGATTTCATAAACTGAATTATTTTTCTGTGTCTAACTTAATTGATTCAAGTGTTATGGGAGGGAGTGGGATTTCATGTTTGTGGTATTCCTAGATAGGAAGTTGTATGCATAATAAATGTTTGGTATAATTGCCTGTATGGGATATTGGGAAACATGTGCCCTCATGATACTAATTTACTGATGGGTATTGTCTTGCTTCCCCATCATCTTATCTGACCCAAAATTTCATCATTTAAATGTTAAATTTCTATTGTTTTGTCTCCAATTCTTTCCCAATCTCATGTTTGGGATTGTAATTTGCATTGTAATTGTGACAATATTATTGGTTTGATTGCTTCAGTAAATGACTTCTGGTTTTTGCTTTGGGCTGTAATTGTGACCAATCGCATCCTTGCATTTTGATTTGATGCTTGCTGGTGACAGTGTTGGGCCAAGTATCCCTAATCCCTGCTGGGAACAAAAATGGGATTCTAAAGCCCCTCCTCATCAAGGATCTGAGGTGGTGATGGAGACTTTTTTAAATTTGGGGGTGGGGATTAGGATGACACTTTCTGCTCCCTCTCTATGGCGTTGCCATTCCTAATACTTCTTCCTTCTAGTTCCTGATTTTCTTTTTGTAAATGTACAGGTAAGAGGTGGCCAGCTATGGGGAACAGATATATATACAGATGATTCTGATCTTGTTGCTGGTTGGTTGTTATATGCTTAAGAGTGTATAGCTATTTTTCTTTTTCCTTAAATATGTTTGTTTGTGTGTGTGTGAGTGTGTGCGCATGTGCACATGTATAAACATGTAGATATTTATATATCTATATATCGCAGGACTTGGTTATGCAAACTGCAGAATTTGGTTAGCTTTGGATTGGCAAACTTAATATTGATCTTTCAATCTTGTTGCAGTTCTCATGCATACAGGTTACTGCCGCCCCACCGCATCTCCTCCCCCACCTGCCATTCAAGAGTTGCGTGCTACAATCAGAGTGTTGCCTCCGCAAGATAGTAAGAACATTTTTATCTTTTTTTCCCTCTGTAATTTTGGTTGCTACTGCATGCAATTCAGCTTGATTACTTCCAGTTTAAATTCCATAGCAGGAGGGAAATGTGCAATAACGGCAGGATGACTTATGCCTTTGATAACTGTTTCTCAGCTTCATGTCTGGATGATGCTCTGTGGTTTCTTGCAAATTTTTTCAATGAGAAAATGTTGCTTTTTCCTTTTTAGATAAGAGCACAAATGGATAAAAATTAATTGCAAAAAAGGTAATGGCAAGAGAGAGAAGTATGAAAAAAAAAACTTTCATTTACTTAAAACTATGTGATGTATGGTAACCCTAACATTTAGAGAATAGAGTAGGCTAGGGGAGATCATAATCACTGCAAATCTATTTTTTGGTTAATGCCATATCAATGAGCAGATTTTGATCTTTTGGACTGTGATATTATTGTCAATGAGCTCTTTGCAATATGATATCTACAAGTCTTCATGGAGCCTATTACTTATGTTTGTATGAGTTATGATTTTCACTCTCCATGTGGTCTGACTTGCAATGCCCATGCCTTTGTCATCTGTTCTTGCAAGCAGCGTCGATTTTTTCTTGTTCTGTTAGTTTAACATGGTACCTTGAAATATACATTAGGTTACACCTCTATGTTGAGAAACAACGTACGATCCCGTGCTTGGGGAGCTGGAATTGGCTGTAGTTATCGTATTGAGCGTTGCTGCATTGTGAAGGTTGCAAAACACTTATGGTTATACCCTGTCTATTTTTCCAATTTTTTTCTCCAAAGCAATTTTTTATATCACAACTGTCATACTGGTGGTGATGGTGTGTTTTTAGTTTTCCCTTTCTCTCTCTGTTTTTTCTTTTCTAAAATGTTGAAAACAATAGACATTTAAGAGAAATGCCATCCTATTAGGCTTTTGCAGTTGGTTATTTTCATTCTTACTGATTTCAGAAAGGAGGTGGAACTATTGATCTCGAGCCTTCTCTCACACATACATCAGCAGTTGAACCTACTCTTGCTCCTGTGGCTGTTGAGCGGACAATGACTACACGAGCTGCGGCTTCGGTATGATTGGCAATATTATCTGAACATTTTGAGTTGATGCATTCAGTTGTGGCTTGTCATATTACTTTGTATTTATCCTCTGTCATGCTTGCTTTCTTTCTTGATCTTCACTTTGTTCTGTTGATTGTGTTAAATATAATCTCTAGTAAAAGGGCTTTAAAATGTCTTTATTATCTGGCATCTCATAACGTGTGGAATCTGTTTTTTGTTAATGAAGATAAGTGCAGTAGAAAGACACTGTTATCAAAGTTTATAAACAATTTAATGCTTGGTTCTTAGAAGTTGCCAGGAAAGGCAGAAGTAAATCCTAATAATTGCATAAAAAATTCCTAACATTGGCTCTCCTCAGTTAATTTTTCCTATTAATGGTACAGCTAATGCATGTCAATTAAAACAGAAACACATATAATTGAAGAGCTAATAGGATGTAAGTTATTGTTACACCAATCTAACTGAAGATCTAGTAATAAAGATAGCTAAACCAATTTATAGGAACACCTTTTCGTCTTTCATCTCTTAATGTGTGCTGGACAAATCGGCCATCTGGTAAATCCTGCGAAAGGATGGATGATGTAGCAAAAACCTGATATGTTCCCTCCTAGAAACCAAAATTGCAAGAGACAGCTGGAGGTTATCCTTAGTATCCATCAACCTAGCCTTCATGCAGTGAATGGTCTGCTTCTTTTGGACAATGAATAAAACGGGGATCTTCTGGAAGCTGTTTATCATTTTGTACCAATATTTAGTGAGGATCAGATTTTCTTTGTAGAACAATTAGTTTCCTTCGGCTTCCTGAAAAAACATTTTGGAGTTGGAGCACAATGGATAATGGATTAAGTGAGATTATTATATTCATGATTCCACTGCTTTTATCATTCTTTTGCTACTTTGCTTTCTAATTATCCTTTTTGTTAATTGTTTCAATGATGCATTATATCTAGACAACCAAAGCATTATATTTTGCTTCCTTTTGTGCCTAATGATAATGTCCATGAGCATGGTAACTGTTTGATTTTTCATCACTTATTGTGCAATGCCTAAAACTCATGATTATTGTTTAATTTTTGTGATTACAGCATTTTATTGTGAATAGCTACAACATAAAGTAAAATATTTGCTATGATGTATTTCCTTTTTCTGTCAGTTGGTCTGCTTATGTGCTTACTTTCTGCTTTTAGAATGCACTGCGGCAGCAGAGATTCGTACGAGAAGTCACGATACAGTACAACCTGTGCAATGAGCCATGGTATGCTTGAGATATTTATTATACTTGTAATGTGCCTCAATTTTCTGAGCCACTTTCATTTTAATGAAAGGTCTGGATGTAGTAAGCCTGCTTTCCAGAAAGTCTCGTTATTATCTAACATTGATATTGCCAGCATTGAGTCAATTGTGTGTTGTGCATGCTTGGCTCTGCATTGAGTTTGGTGCATGTATCTGTGCAACTTATTAGTCTTTGAGAATGTTAATCTTGGACAAATTTGCATTAAGGCACGGTTTTGCTTAAATGATGCAATGCAACCAAATTTCTGCAGAAGGATGTCAATATTTAGTATACTGCTGTGTTTCCAATGGATCATAAGTGTCCTTTTCCCCCCTTGAACTCTTCTTTTCATGGGGTGAAGAAACCAAAATCACTTTGAAAGAATTGTTGATTAAGATTTCTCCTGGAGCTGACTTTACTTCTTCCTTGAGTGAATTACCAAAAGGAAAAAGAAAAGTCTGTCCTTCAAATGAATTAATGAGGTTCTTAATTTTAGTTTGATAGATGGTTTTAAAGTTGTTCAAGTTAAAAATTTCTTAATTAATGCTCAAGTTTTTTATCCCCTTTTTGTAAATATTTATGTAAATCTGCATCAGCTAATGTGTGTTGTTATACATGTATCTGCACTCTTTATGCTGCTTGTTTTGTGTGAACCACTCCAAGCTACTTTCCAGATTTTTTCTTTCTATATTCGTGTATCTTTTTTCCCCTAAATTTGATAGATGATCATTTGAAACCTTTTGCTGCTATTGCATTTCAAAAAAGTTATCAATTTGCTTATCAATTTGTGTGCTTGATAATATTTCCAGGATCAAGTACAGCATTAGTGTTGTTGCTGATAAGGGTTTGAAAAGGCCTATGTATACTTCTGCACGTTTGAAGAAGGGAGAAGTTCTGTATTTAGAAACGCATTCATGCAGGTACTCATGTTTGTCAGTGCTTTTGTAAATGATTGGTGGATGCACGTGGAACTCTGGGAGCTGATTTCTCTCCCCTTTTATTTTAGCTTCTCTTCTTTGGATTTTTTCCTCTCCTACTAGTAAATTGCTTTCAGCATATCCATTTTTATGTTTATATACTTTGGTTCAGAATAAGATGGAATGGAGAAAGGGCCATGCGGTGGACCCAGGTTAAGTTGGGATTAAGGTTATGGTGAATTGAACTTAAAATTATACTCTTTGCTATTCTTTGTGCCAGTGTAGTAAAGTGAGGGCATTTTTCTTTTTCCTTAAAAAAAAAAAAAAAAAAATCTTCCTCTCCTGTTGGCAATGGTTGCAGGCCTAATTGTGTGCTCTCATGTAATTGTGTATTGAGATAACTCATGCATCTCTGTCATACTGCACACTCATCCCTTAGGCACATGCAAAGGCTTATTGCACTTGGAGTTCCCCATTTTTTATATGACCAGCTAGAATTTTCCGTGTAAAAAATTTTTTTATTGATAATATTTGAGGATATTATTTGTGCTTCTGTTTTTATGTGCATGTCCTTTTTCTCCTTTGAGTCCTTTGTCTTGACTTTTTTTTTTATTTGGTGATTTCTGAAGGTATGAGCTCTGTTTTACTGGAGAGAAAATGGTGAAAGCTACACAATTGACTCAAAAACATGAAGAGACAGAGAAATTACATAATCATCATCCACATTCATCAAATGGTGATAAGAATGATTCTGACAACATACTGATTGATGCATTCCGTTGGTCTCGATGTAAGAAACCCTTACCACAGAAGATCATGCGATCAGTTGGTATCCCATTGCCTCTCGAATATGTGGAGGTATTTCATCTTAAAATTTCCTTTTTAGCTATTTCTGTTTTTTCTTGGAAATTAAATAGTAGTTGATGTTTTTCAAAATCTCCAATTCCAGACTTCAAAGTACTTGTATATTTTTGGTGCTTATGTTGTGATGAATATGCATTTTTACATAGGCAATTAGCCAGATAATTTCTGCTCATTTTGCTCATGCACCTGGTAGATGTGTCAGTATTAGATTGTTGCTTTTGGATCTGCTGTTCAGTGTCTGACAAGTCCACTGATTCTGAAGTGAGCGGCTGCACCTATTGTGGTCACAGACAAAGCTTAGGGTTGGCCACAAAAGAAGGCAGCTTTTATTTAATATAGAGGCTCAGAACTGTCATACTGTTGTATTCTTTGACAAATGAGAGATCTACGACTTAACTCACCAAAAGCTGTCAGGAGGCAAGAAACTTCATTTGTGAACAATAAAGGGTATCTGCCATATGGTGGTCGGATATTTGCAGGAGAAGATTCTGTCTTTGCTCTTCACTAACAGGTTCTCGCATGACTTTTGTGACCATCAGAATGCTAGTCTTTTTGATTTTTGGTCTATTAGGAAGTTTATTGGGCCGTGAACTGCATTACAGGGAGTAGCTCTTCCCTTTTCCATGTATCCCTTGCCTCCCAAGATTTTGAATTTTAATCCTCCAATATGGATATCTAGACCACTGCAGTGTGCCACTAAGGACAATGCTGCTAGTACAACTTAGGCGTTGATACATGTGAATAATTTGCCTGAAGAATTCTTGTTCTTGTAAAAGCAAATGAGAGATTTCTAAGGATGTTCAATCCATGTCTGCAGTTACTTCTCCCTTTGATGGCTTGACAGAGGGGTTTGGACTGTCCTTTTCTCCTCTCCATTTTTTTTTTGTTTGAAAATTGTCTCATTGCCAGTGTTGGATGATTATGAGCTGACTAAGCCTTTAGATTATGAAGGCAATGCCAAAGCCTGTACATTTTAACTGATTTACTTCGCTGATCACTTTAATCTGAGGAGGCTATCTCAAGTCATTCTGATAGATTATGCAGTAGATGTGGAATGGAGCAACTCAAGCTACAAGAAACATATGGTAGCGTTCATTCTGTTTTCTGTATTTCCTCTTCTGCACTAAATGGCATATCTTGAACTTGAAACAGGTACTAGAAGAGAATCTCGACTGGGAGGAAGTGCAGTGGTCACAGACTGGCGTCTGGATAGCAGGGAAAGAATATACGCTTGCCAGGGTGCACTTCCTATCTCCCAATTAGCTGGAGCTTGTAATTCATGACTCTTTGGCTCCTGATGACGTATGGATGATTTTTTTTTTTTTATTATTATTCTTTTTACAACTGAAGAGTTTAATTTCAAAGTTACCATCGTTTGGAGTTTTTGGACATCTTTTTATCCTCTGGAGTTTTTGGATTGTTCTCTGCTCTCCCTGTTTATCTCTTGGTGGCAGGGAAAATGACAAACAAAAGGTTAAAAACGGAAAAACAGGAAAAAACTAGTTACCTCCAAGGCAGTTGATATGCTGAAGAAACGTTGGCTCTAATGCTGTTGTAACAGAGGGACACGCGGGGGCACCTTAATTATACACAAAGTGTTACAAACCTGCACGCTTTATCACAATTGTGCAAAATTTTTCCTATGCAAAAATAAAATCCTAAAACAAAATTGAACTGACATTTTCATAAATGGCTATAAAACATCTCATCCCCCATGCCTTGGAATAAAAACTGCAAGGTACAAGAGCCTAATAATCAATTTGTTCATTCCAAAGTTCTGCACCAATGCCATACAAGCAATAAGGTCATGTCATCTATTATAAACATTATAAACCTTGGAGCATAGAAGAATTCTTCAAATATGCATCTTTATCGACGTGGAAGAAGATTCACACTATCAATCACCATTGATCCCATTTATTTACGAAGTCATTCCACATTGCAGCAGCAATCGACTCTCGTAGTGAGAAGGTGACATATTCTTGCGTGGTGGATGTTAACTGAAAGCCATTTTGCTCATCAAAATCAGGCAATTCTTCCACTACCACCCCCTCAGAACTAGCAAACAACCAATCATCTCTTTCCTCACGTCGGATATAATTATGCAACACACAAGCAGCAATAACAATATCCCTTTGGACGTGAAACCCATATTGAGGTGCAAGCTTAAGAATCGGAAATCGGGTCTTCAGCATATCAAAAGACCTAAGGATGACATTTCTGAGAGATGAATGTCGGTGATTAAAAAGTTCCTTTGCATTTCTAGGCAGCTGGTTAGCACCCTTAAATTCATGCAGGTGATAGCGAACACCTGCATATGGTGAAACAAACCCTTCCATATTTGTGTAATCTGTGTCAACTAGATAATATTTTCCTGCCAGCAGTTTTTTTTCAAAAAAAAGAAAAAAGAAAAGAAAAAGAGTACTGGAGTCAGCTTTCTGAAATACAATAAATCAACCAAAAATTAGAGATAAAGAAGTAGTTTATGCCTATGTGCATGTGCCTATAATTGCAGACTTGCCCTACCATTAGATATGCCTATGCATGAGGGGGGTGGGGGGGTGGAGCAGAGAGAGAAAGAAAGAACCTGCAGGAATAGGAGGGAAATTCTGGTCTGGATCATCAAGTACTGCTCTCAATATGCGAGAATCTTCAACAGATCCCTCCCAACCAGGATAAATAAATATAAACTGTAGGTCAAATGTGCAAGCAGCCAAAACATTTTGTGTTAATACGCCTTTCCTGTTACGAAACCGGGATTGATCTTTGGCTGGTACATGTGCAGGAATGTGCATACCATCTATGACCCCAATACAGTCCTAAAACCAAAAGAAATAAAATAAGCACAACAGAATGCACAATAACAGATGTGAGAAGAAAATTGTAGATATTTACCTTGAAATATGGGTAAAATCTATTACTAAATAGAATTTCAGGGGGAATGTTGAGAGGTGGAGGTTGTAGGAATTCACGTGAAAGCGACTTGATTGCCTTCAACACATTATTGAAATGCCTGCTTATGGTTTCGCCCGAATGCTCAAAGCGTTCTTGAATCACCCTATTACGCTCGTTGTGACCAATGATGTTCAAGAAAATACCTAGCTGCTCCTCTATCATAACACCAGAAGTATCACGCAACATGCCTCTCTGTCGTAAAGTGTTACATAACTTGTGAAAAACATGTTTATCCATCCGAAACATTTCCCTGCAGGCATCATCATGCCCATCAAGCACTTCCGTCATAAAGCCACTTCCACTGGCTGATGAACTAGAACGAGGTTGCCTGGCTATACTATTATAATAGTAGTAGCCAGCAGCTGCTGCAACTAATTCCATCTTGGCCAATTCTAAGTCAAAGTCATCCATGCTGGCTGGAGCATCTGTAAGAATCAAATTAAAATACAATGTATGTAGCATGAACACAAGTAGCTAAGACATATGGATATAGACTAGCACCCTTAGATGCATTCTATCACATCTTATGACCCTCAAACATACAAAAGCATCCCACTCACCAGACCAAGGATCTGAGTGCAAATTAAGAGAAAATTGGAGAATCTTGGTGCTCCAGTTACTGTCATTTAAGATGATTAAAATGATGAAAAAGCTGTTAAATCACATCATTAAACTAGATACAAAGGTACAAGCCGCCAAAGAGCACAAATGTCACTAGGACCCTGTACAAAATTTGGAACTAGGAAAAGTAAAAAAGGACACGGCTACTAAGGTAAGGACTCCTGAGGTATTCAACTGGAACAAGCACTACACTTTCCCTGCAACCAGAGCAACCGTTTCTCATTCTTGAGGGATATAAAAGTCTCCCTGGCATTGGGGTTCTCAAATAAATCCAAGGCAAGAAAGTAAATGTGTTGATCAACACCTTGCATCTCGTCCAGCACCTTAATGCATTTGCTAATGGAAAAGCGGTCTTCATTCTTAAGAATCAAAGCTGTCCTCATCTTGGAAGCAGCAGCAATTTGAAGCATTGCGTCCACAATGGCATCACCGGTAGCCTTACGACTCCTCTTGCGGCCACCACCAGCACCAGATGGCGTAGCAGACTGATGCTTGTTGTGCCCATCTACCATGTTTATGTCATCCCCAGAACCCGAAGAAGCATCCTCATCCACAAAGTTCATTGCTGAACTAAGAACAACAAACATCCCTTTTAATTCTCAATGCATATGACAGACTAACAGTAATTCCATTCCAAAAGCAACTCATTCCAACAAGAATAAAAAAAAAAAAGGAAAAAAAAAGAAAACAATATTTGATTGTTTTTACAATTGCCTATCTTTAGGCGCCGCCCGCCGCCCGGGGGGGGGGGAGGGGGAGGAAGAAAAGAGAGAACCCAAGAGCAGTCGATTCCTCTATCGGCCTGCATAATCCGCAAATGGGTTTTTTTTTTTTTTCTTTCCTCTCATCATTGTAATCGTCTTCTTTTTTTTTATTTAATTTTTTGGATATTTAAATGTGACTGCTGGGCGAAAAAGAAAAAAGCATTGAAGTATAGATTAAACGAAAGCTTAAAAAGAGACAAAACAGAAAAACCCATCTTCAAGAAGAAATTGAATACAGAAATTAAAAAAAAATATAAAAATAAAACAGTTTTTACTTGCGCATTCAATCGGAAAGGAAGAATTATATATATATATCAAAGAACAAAGAAGAAAGGACACAGGAAACAGAATTCATAATACCCATACACAAATGAACGAAGGAAAAAAAGAAAAAACCAACACACACACACACACACACAGAGACAGAG
Source organism: Bruguiera gymnorhiza (assembly GCA_020883675.1). Taxonomy (NCBI): domain Eukaryota; kingdom Viridiplantae; phylum Streptophyta; class Magnoliopsida; order Malpighiales; family Rhizophoraceae; genus Bruguiera; species Bruguiera gymnorhiza. The sequence continues at coordinate 5,983,995 of JAIRCJ010001058.1, read as the reverse complement.
GCAAGTCAGGAGATTCTTCTTACTTGTGACGTATAACACCGTATGGTTTGTTGGGGTAATCGTCCGTTTTTCCCCGGAGAGGAGGGGGTGGTGCGGGTTTTCGAGGGTTTTGGAGTTTGCTGGGGGGCTCTTGAGACTCCAGAGAGGGAAAAACCCTAAATTGTTTTTTTTTTCAGGATTTTCACGTTATTGCTTTTACGATCATTTTCAGCACTAAACTGTCAATTAAGGCAAAAGTGCTCAACTATTAGGAGCAGCAGTAGAGAGAAAGAGAGAAAGGGTTGGATTAAAAACGCAACTCAAGACTCAACGGCCCAGCCTTTTCTTCTCAAGTTCCTCCTTTTAGTGTGTTCTAAATCGTTAATAAGTTTTATAATTAAGTATTAATTTGTTTTTAAATTTTAATTTGTTTATTATATATGAGTTTTTTATATATATATTTATTGTTAAAACTGTTAAATAAGTCATTTCATTTAATAAAATTTATATAAAAATATTTAAATATATTTCGTTAATTTTTTTTTATTTTTCCATTTATACAAAATTGAAATTCTAATTTTCTTTTCTATTTTCTCCAAACTTATGAGAAAAGAATTTAAAATTTCTATTATATATATATATATATAAAAGAAGAAAATTTAGTAAACACGTGAAATTAATCTTATTTTAAAAAAAAAATTCATCAAAAAAATTACATATTTAATAGTTTATATTAAAAAATTTGTATAAAATAAAAATTTAAAATTAATTTAAAAACAAAAAAGATTTAAATTTTAATTATAAAAATTTTCAAAAGTTTAGGACTTTTAAGAATTTGTGTGGTTTATAATTTAGAATCAGAATAAAAATCAGAAATAGAATAATAAGTGTTATAATATATTTAATTTACTTCAAAATCAAAATTATAATAAAAATTAAATAATTATAATAATTATAATCATAATTCAAATTAATAATAATAAATATAAAAATTTAAAATAAATATATTAATATAACAATTATATAGTAAAAAATAATTTATTGGTTAATATTTGAATATTTTATAATTCCTACAATTTTTTATTATAAAACTATTAATAAAAAATATTGTTATTATTATTATTATTTATTTTTCTTAATTTTTATTTACAATATTTATTTTTATGTTTATTTTATATAAATTATGATATTAATATTTTATAAAAAATTGAAAAAATCTGAAAATGTTCAAAAAATTCTGAAAATTCCAAAATTGTAAAAAATAAATCTAAAATTTTTTCAAAAAATTATAAAACACGAAAATTACCAAGAAAAAGAAAAATTCAAACTTAAGAAAATTATAAACTCCGAAAATTTGTACAAATATTCAAAAAGTATAAAAAATCAAAAGATCAAAAGATAGAAAAAAAAAGAGAGAGAAAGAAAAGAAAAGACAACAAATCTTCAGATTTTTAAAAGTCGTAGATTTTTCTTTCCAGAATTTTTGAGCAGGAAAGAGACATAAGAGGGATAGAGTTGGTGGTGCTATCAGACAGGTCCACCTAGGTTGAACCTTAGCCAATGGCCTAGCGATCTCGATGAATGTGAACCCCATGCTTTAAGTTATACTATGGCAATAGCGTGTGCTTTGGGTGCGTGTCTAACTGGTCTTGTTAAGCCTAAGTTATCCATGTTTGCGTGTAAATTAATGGGGAAGAAGCACAGTACTACCATCACCTGAATGACTAAGCCCTGTTTCCCTTCTCATTGCAAACTCAATCACCCATTTAAACTTGTGATGCCCTGTTTTCGTATAAAAATCTTCTCCTCTCAGCACAAAATAATAACGCGAGAATAACACAAAATGCTAACTACGAACTGCTTGCTTTTACATTTGTCTTTTTCCTCTCAGGTTAATTTCCCCCCACCAAAAATAGGATCTTGGGGGTGATGGGAAGAAGTCCCAAATAATTGAATCTACGGGAAAAATTAACAAAAGAATTAATCTGAAGTCTCGTGCAACTAAACCCTAGCTATATGCAGAGCCCTTCCCATCCTCGGATTCCCACGGCAGGCAGCTCGGTGGCTTTAAATGCCCGTTTCTCGTCTGTTATTGGAGAAACGTTCCGTCCACCTTCCTCTTAGGAGTTTCTTTTTCAAGACGGTTACTATTGGTTTGGTTAGGAAAAAATCAGTAAAACCGAACCAACCCATAGTAGAGACAATCGCAGTACACGGAACTCGTTTCCAACTGGCTTTTACAGAGTAAGTTGGTGTACGTTAGGCAACAATTATCTTGAGCTACCTGAAAATTGGTCCATCTCACTGCAAATTACAATTGGATTTCTGAATGCAAAAACCAAATAATCACATGTGGAGGAGGAAGACAGACAGAGATAAAGAGAATTGGGGACCCTAATGAAATGAAATGGTGGGCCTTAATTAAAAAAAAGAAAAAACCGAAAAACCCCTTCACATACCCTTGCAGGCTGCAATTACAATTCACCGTCAGATTTCATTTGTGGGGGGGGGATGTATCAAGTTATTAGGGCAATTTAGGCAACGTAATTGAGCCTCAAACAAATGGGACTACAAGAGCACCCTCAAAACGTTTACATATGCTGTCCTCAAGCTGGATGGCTGGAGAAGGAATGTCCTTCATTTGCCAAAGAAAAGGCTCTTCTTCTTTCCTTTCTTCCTTTCACCAGCCTGCAATGGCCACTTGTCCGGTTGACAACAGTGAATTCCTTTTCTTTTCAATTTTATCCCAAGAACATATGAAGAGTGAAACTCATGCACATAAAATGATGCAACTAATAGAAGGTGTAGGTGTAGGATACAATGGACAATAATAAATGACAAGGTCAAAATTACATATTTGCATATGTGATTGAAAAATATCTCCGTGTTTAAAGCCAGTAGCCAAGCCAGAAGCCTATTTGAAGGACCATCTCTTTTAATTAGTGTCACGTCCTGAGAAAATCAGTGAGGCACAAGAGTTGCAGATGCAAGGAGATTGCATGTTCTTAGTGCTAGACGAATTGATTTTACACTCGTCATGTGTACAATAGGCTAATAGATGTTGAGTCGTGTAGATACATTCCCGTGTTAATAATCTTTCTACCATCTTTCCATTCTTATAATATCTGCTCCATATTAAAGCTGGTTGGAAAACTAGCACAGCTAGAACATTCTTAAGCAAACTACTCACCCATAAAGCTTGTAAGCACATCATACCAGTACCCATGATTGACAAGCACTATGTTAACACTGAAGAGAAGAATCTAAATAATTCAAATGCATAGCCAAATATCTAGAAAGCAATGTATAAATCAAAAGTAACACAGTTCGTGGTAATTCAAAATTAAGATAGAAGTTCAAGAAATACCCGTATGATAAATAATCTCAAGGTAAGAACAATTGTATCTCTTGAACTGCAATAAAAGGCAAAGAAAAGCAAAAAGTATATCAAATTGCAGCAAAAAATATAACTACAAAAAAGGAAGTGCTGCTCTGGGTAACTAGAACAGAAAGGCAGCAAGAGCTCAGATCCTCATGGCACAATAAATCAATATTTCTAACAAATTCAACAATTTACAAAAATTGGCATCCAAACATATTATTATCATGTGCCATGCTGACAAACGAACTTAATAATTTTGGAAGAATTTATAGTTTATGTTGTTTCTAAGCTCAGTAGGGTAAGCAGCAACATGAGGTTGCTGTTCTCGTGACAAGGTCATAGATTTGAATCCTGGAAACAACTTCTTTGCAAAGTACAAGGGAAAGGCTTCATAAGATAAGCTCCTCACAGAGTGGAGTCTTGTGCACTCAGGAAACCCTAGTTTTACTTACTGGTACAAAAATTACATGAAAGGCAGGTCCCTGTCCACAATGGGTTTGCCCTCTTAAAATAGATAAACTAATCTATGGAACAAAGAAAAAGAAGCACAAAATCTAGTATGTGTAGCGTACTTAAGGAATTGTTCATAAACCAAAGATCACTGGTTATATTAGTTCTTAACTCAAGAGGAAAAAGCAAAACCAGAACACTTCAATGACCTGAAAAAAAGGGCCCAATTAACCTCACAATGAGCAAAGTATGACATAATTTGAAAGATCAAACAAAATAGATTTGCCAGCTGCATGTGTGTATGTGACACAACCAACAGGCATTTTGATCCATCTTAATCTTGGAAACAGCATATGCATACACAACATAACCAATAGGTATTTGGCTTGAGAGATATCTCAAAATCAGCACCTGATCAAGCACTAAGGGTACAAATGTTATCATGTTTTCCCTCTCAGGAACCATAATTGATAACGTTTCTTTACAATTTGACTGCCCTATTTCTCTCTTTTATCATTCTAATTTATTATCCACCATTTTCTCTTTCAAAACAATCCTCCTGCATCAAATATTTATCCTTTGTTCCATCTACCTTTATTTTATGGTCACGGATGTTGATCCATATTCTACAAAAATAGCAGTTTATATTAGAAAGGCCCATAGATTCATTGCCACCAGTTCATTCCTTAATTCAAAATTCTAGCCATAGAAAACTTGAATCCCTAGTTTCTTCTGAGCATGAGTTTGGTAGACATTTTAAAGAGACATGATTATTCTTGGAATGGTTTTTCTGAATATTCGAGAAGGTTAAATAGAAAATACTGCTCCCCTTAAAATTTTCAAGTGCTAATATTCCCCCTGTAAAATTCCTATTGAACTTTGGTGGATAATTTGGATGGAAAGGAGTTCAAGGGCTTTTGAGAGAGCAGAGAATCCGGCAATTCTGTTACAGATCGGTAAGTCCAATAATGCTAATCACACTACAATTTTCCCACTCCCATCCCACTTCTCACCCCCAATACCAAAAGATGTACCAGCAGCACCGCAACCAACACCAAGATTTTGCCAGTAAAACAAGTGAACCTTGATTGCATGTCATTTTTCTTAGCTAAATTGTCAAAAAGAAAAGTTCTACCACTAGCTTTTCTTTTTCTAAGAAAAACCTTTACACCAAATAAAAAATTGTTTATGGGTCCAATAAAATCCAGAGGTATAGGAAGAAAGACCCCTAAAACAGAGATTATATTCAACTTGCGATTCACAAGCACTGCCTAAAAGAAAAGTTAAATATTTTCTCTTAATAACAGCACAAGCTGTAGTTCACCCTAATTTTGTATCCCCATAACCATCATGTTCTATTCACAAAATTCTTGTTAAAAAAAAAAAGAAAAAAAATTAAGAATTAGAATATTTCTTTGGCCATTGCAATTCACATAAATTTTATACTAGGATTTATGTGATACTAAGCCTTCAGATTTGATGATAGATGGAAATAACTGTAGTATCTGCTCAAATATCTCAAGCTGAAAAGCAATTTTTTACATGCAAATTGGGATTTCTAGAGTTATCAATCATCTAATGCACCATAAGCATATTATAAAGGGAAACCAGGAAAATGTGCAAATTGGGCTGATAGTCTCACCAACTAATATCTGTTGAACTGTTATCTGCTCGTAAGAGATGCTGGGCACCACTGGAACCAATTATTATAAATTCATTAAGATGTCCATAAGGAATTGTAACCTGCATAGGACATAATATAATGCTGTAAGACATTGATCAACCTATGACATTATGAAACTCTACAGTAAACAAAAAAATAAATGTAAATCACTGAGACAGCATATTGTCAAAAATTGCAGAAACCATATCATAGAAAATGATGGTGAAATAAACTTGTATCAGGTAGAAGCCCATCTTTCATCATCCAAAACTCAACAAGTTTAGTTATTGTATTTGAAAAAAATTCTACAACTAAAGAGCCTAAAGTAGCCCCATGGATCTCATCATAATATGCCGGGAAGAACAACCATATTAGAAAGTGAAAAGCTTCCAACACTCATAGTCATATCAAGAGAACAATCTTATCCACACTTGAGATAGTCGAGCTCTCATGCAGGAGATTAAGGAATTCAACAAAGCAAGCAAACATACAGTTGTGGTTGGCAAAAACTTATCAGCAGCTACAACACCACCCGGTCTAGTGCACTTGATGTTATACCCTTCCCTCTTAATGGCCAAAGTAGCTGGTTCCCATAAATCAAGATATCCCATCTGTAACATCAAAGGCAAATACAACAGAAGTGAGAATCAGTGTAAGAGATAGTTCACTTGATAAGAACTTTAAAACATAATTTGCAGTAAGAATAATGCACTAGCACTTCTGCTCTTTCTCACAAAAAGTCTTACCGACAATAATACTTTATAGGAAGCTTGACCACTATAAAGTGTCTTCTCAACATGGCTCTGCATTTCAAGATCTACAAACAAGGAAGGATAATCAATCATCATGCTCATTCACAAAAAAAAAAAAAAAAAAACTGAACAATTTTACAATACTAGCTCAAAAAATGTCAAAATGTGGTTCTGTGTTTCAGGATCTACAAACAAGGAAGGATAATCAATCATCATGCTCATCCCAAAAAACTGAACAATTTTATGATACTAACTACAAAACTGTGAACATTTTGATGAGGGAAAAAGTTAACATGACAGCAGTGTGGATGCACATAAGCAAATCAGGTGAATAAAATGTCAGAATAGGAGCCACCACTTTGGTGTTGCAATCTATGATATAACTTGAACAGTGGTAAACAATGTCAGAATTTATATTGCTACATATAACATGTATTAAAAAAAAAAAAAAGATCTTAGATGGCCAAAAAAAAAATTATCACCATTTGCTGATGATGTTGGCCACTTCAACATTATCTATGATATGTATGTTGTATGTCAAAAGATCAATCACATGGAAGAAAATGGGATGGCAAGAGGAGGCTTTTATAGCTGATGTGAAAGAAAGGAAGCAACAACTCAAGAACTAACAGCAAAAACTCAATCAAACAAAGATTTTCCTGATGAATTATAGGTCAGGTAATTCAGAAAAACATGAGAATCCAATCTGTGCACTATTGCAAAAGTAAAAGCTTCAACCAGAAAGAATGAAGATGTGGAAATTTCTAGCAATGCAACAACATTAATATAAGTACTTACCACAGATGATCTTCCTATGCTCATTTGCAAATACCTTTACAAGCTCTCCCTGGAGACATATTAAAAAAAAATTATAAAAATAATAATAATAAAAAAAAAAACAGAGATTACCATACATTCTCCATTGTGCAATTTATCAAATGTCCAAGACAAATGTCCTCACTTAGGTCAACATTTTCATGAGCAAAGGATAAGGCCAGAAATATTCATTGATTAAAAAACACGTATCAAGCTGCTCCAGTATAAAACATAGCTATTACACTCGCATAAGTGCGTGCAAGTGTGCATTTTTGTGTCTGCTTGCCAATTCACATATTTTCCGTGAATTTGTTCATATATTAATTTGAAGAAAAGCACACCAATGCACACACATGCATACAAATTGTAAGTGATCCACTCAGATATGTCCAAGGATAAGCTGGCCAGCTCCTAAAATATCTAACAAACCACTCAATGAAACCTACTTGAAGTTGCTTTCCTTAGTTTTTGGTTTTTTTCCCCAACATTAGGTACATAAGGAGCTAGCTTGGCTGCTTAATTGAAATATGGCCAACAGCAGGTTTGAAGCAACTACAGAAATATTGGCCTGTGAACAGGCTCACTGAGAATAAATGAAGTTGACTGTGAAATCCATTTTCCCCCCTCATTCAGCAACCTTCGTTGGGAAGAAAGAGAAGACTTCACCCAAGGAAATCATCAATTTCCTCATTTTAGAAAAAAATTTTTGAGTCAAAAGAATAGGATAAATTTGATAGGAGATATCTTCAAAGCACAGCCAAAGTAGCCCAAATCTTGCTCAGAAAGAAACCAAAAGCACAGTTTCAAGAGATAGAAAGTGAAGCAAGGTGCCCCAATAAAGTCACTATTGACTTCAATCCCAGGCAGGAACTGCGAAATGGCACACATCAGGACAAGAACTTGTCTTATTCCAACCAACAAGTAGGAATAGGCCCACCACACTGGCTACACATATCAATAAAAAATTGCAAATGAAAACAAAAACCACAGGTTCAAACAGAAGTACATATATAAGGTTAACATAACTATATCGAAGCCTTGCTCAGTGCAGAAACTTAGAAGTTGAAAAGGAAGGTAGCAGAAAAAAACACTAGCAAACATGGATGACCAACAATTGAAAAGTGCAGGGAGATGGGGAAACTCTTTCATAATACGAATTTGATACCTTACGCTTCCGATCATCTAGAGGCTGGACTTCTATAGCAAGATAGGTATCAACATCATCAGCAGTAACAAGGTAGTTTGGTTTCTTTGCTCCTGTTGACAACTCCATAATCAATGGTTGAAGGAAGGAAGAAGCAAAAGGCACAAAAGAGAAACACATCCACAAAAGAAAAGGACAGTGAAGACATACCACCAATGTAATTAAGGGATCCGTCTTCCAAATGTCGTACCCACTGCCAGGAGAACAAACAGCTAAAGATAATGAGTAACACAAGCTGACAAAATGCTACAAGAGATCATTTTTCATGGCATATTCAGAAGAAATTCATCAAAAGCATAGAGGCCAAGACACCACAAGTAAAATGATCCCAAAACTACACCTCAAAGTTACAACTTGTTGTTCCATTGATAGAGTACCCGGATGCCTGAAGTTCTCTTCCTGGAAATGCCTCCCCTGCAATCTGGAGGCCATCTATAGCTGGCAATGGGTCCTCCTCTGCAACTAAACATTACAATGCATCCAATTTAGAAGTTAATGGCAGCGCTCAAACTGGCAGTTTCACAGAAGAATGAACCATATAAGCATACTTCCAACAATTATATACAATCTTACCCTCAGAAAAAGAAGAAGATGGTTCTTCAAGGACTGGAGGTAGGTAAGGAGAATAAGAGGAGCTAGTATCATCAAGAGCAGCTGTGTAAGGAGAGGTTCCTGATCCCCAATTGGCCAGAGGTCCCCTTTCATTTTGGAGTCTCTCTGCATCAGGCTCATCCATCTCACTATTACTGACAGGCTCCTGAAACATGACTTGTTTATTTGTGGGCCCTTCACCATAATATACCGTGTTTACATCACCCCTAGTAATTGCAGGTACCTCATTGAATGCAGCATTTCTGGTAGATAGCCAATACACTGGATCAAGATACTAGTTTTTATCTTATTTGTATCCTAGTAGTTATTAACTTTTGTCTACCTTAACAAAGTCTTCTTGTCCCAAAAGGGCCAAAGCATTTATAAAAAAGTGATCAAAGAAAAATCAAGATCATCCATGGCATCCCCAAAATCCAATGGGATGAAAACTAACTTCCAGGTGACAAAACAAACTACATGGTGAAACCAGATCAAATTAGCTTAACCAAATTAAAAGATTCAATGCCTTGCCATCAATAAATCTATATGGAATTTGCATTTTGCTGTTGAGGCCTCATATTTTGAACATTCCTTGACAAAATCCACACTCTTGGCTCAACTTACAAGGGAGCTCTTCAAACCAATGTAAAGCTAGAGCAAACAAAACCAGTCATAGATACAAGAATGATGATAAATGAAAAGCAACATATGTCTTACTCTTCCTAGACCCTGCATTGTGGGAGCATGTGCTAGGACACCATTTTTTTTTATAGATTATGTGAGATGCAAACTAGAAGAATAAAATCTCTTAGATCTTTTTCAAAAGAAAAAAATCACATATGCATAAAAGCAAATTGTGGTAATTCAAATAAACTTCTCCCAGATCACATTACACAAACAGAAAACTAAGAAAAAGAAGCAAATCTATACACCGACAATTTCTTTCATTTCATACCAAAAAGAAAAAAATAATAAAATAATAAAAATGATTAAATAACTAAGGCATCTAAAAATTGTCATCAATCTCATCAATCAAGTCTATATGTAGCCATCTACAAGACTAAATCTTACTCGAGACCACACACCTTACCATATTCAATAAATTGATTAACTTCACTTCTTGGGGAAACAAACCAGACAAATGCACACATGTCCACACACACATCCTCTTTTCAGAATCCCGATACCAAGGAGAAAGAACAAAAGTATCCACCACATTTTTCAATCCCATACTGTTAAATTTTGGCACATACATAAAAGAACACACACACATTTAAGCACAAATGAATGTACACAAGATCTTGTCCTCCTTGCAAATTTTCTAAAGATAGAAAATAAAGGGCAACGAAAGACAAAAACAAATGCACACTAAATTTCTCAAACCAATGCTGTTAATGCTGTTCAGTGGTGGCAGACAAAATAGCACATAGATATTCTTAACACAGGTTAGAGAACCCACGATTTCATTGAAGGTTCATCTGACACTCCAACTAGCATGCATTACTTTGATCAAAATCATGCATGCATGGCCAACAACATAAGGATGTCATGAATCCAGAACCCACCAAAAAAAATGCAGATGGTTGTAATTTGACCAGGCTCCATTTGACCAGGCTCACCTGCTTGCAAGAGGTGAATACACCACCACATCATCTGGTTCCCCTTTTTTTTCAGTAGCACCACCCAAACCACTCTGATGTTGACCCCGTACATCCCAATCTGTACCTGTCTGAGCATTGGCAGTTAATGATATCTTCCCATGGGAATATGTTGGCTGTGGCGCCAATTCAAGCCCCATTTTGTCCTACAATAAGAGAATAGGATTAAAAAAATTAAATAGAAAGATAAGACATAAAAATCCGAGGAAGATCAGAGCATACTAAATTTGCCGGAGTAGCACCAACAGAAGCAGACAGTGGCTGTGGACCAAAATTTGAAAGGTTCACATCCAAGTGCAAGGGAGCCAATTGATACTGGGACTCTTTGAGCTTTGACTGGGATAGAAGAAAGAAAAAGATCAACACAAATAAAATCAATTAATGGCAAAAATAGTAAAAAACTCAGCAAACCATAGAAAACCAACAGAACCCAAAAAACTTCACCACCAATTAAAGGTTAGACTTAGATATTTTGGAAAATTGAATAACAACCTGAGTATGCATGACATACCTCAGTGAGTATAAGCTTCTCCTGGAGATGCCTGAATAAAACCTGTGTGCAAAGAATTACATGGTAAACAATGCAAATGTTAACTCATAGAATGCATAGCATAAAACCATGACAACAGCAAAAGAAAAGAGTATCTCAAGGCATGGTTCAAAGTATTGATTGCCAATTCAACTCTTCCAGGCTTTCTTTCTCAACATATGCAAACTGGACATAACAAGGATAACATGTTCTGAACAGCCATCTAGGTATCTAATATAGATTGATACCATGTAACTCAAAATGATGGTGCGCCACTTACTGGCCAAAATAAGAAATCCACCAAAAGGGGAAAAAACAGAAAACATAAAAGAAAAAAATAAGGAAAAGGGTTCTCTTTCACTTTTCATAAACAAGCCATGGCATAGGATCTTAATTTATGCTTTAGTTGAACATGGCTTTGATTGTGTCAAAGATGTGGGAGATCTTGATTCTCTCCATTTTGAATGGTTGATGTTTTTTGTACTTGGGTTGCACACTCCCATGATAACCTTTTTAGGTTTAGTTACCAAAAAATGCATGAACTTTGAGATGTTGCCCATATTTAATACGACCTTTAATGTGGAATAATTTGATACTCAAACAAATCTTTTCTTCCAAGTTTAGCATACCACTAGATCCCCAAATGAATTTGGGATTAAGGGAGGCTTTGCTGTTGTTGTTTTTGGGGACATTTCTTGATGGTTGGCTCATACACATCTCATTGTTTGGGTTGATTAGATTTTCATCCAAGTCTCCTTCAATCAGCTATTGTGCTTACAGGATATGTGGAATTATGTAACTTTGATCACATCAAACAATAAAAAAGTCCTTAATAGATAATATATTAAAGTATTGCTTATTTAAAAAAGAATTTTAGAAAATGTATATCAAGAATCAAATAAACACCCAATAGTTTTCTCTCTCATTCACACACTCATGCACATGTTGCAACAAGAAAAATCCATTATGTTTCCTCTTATTTTTTACTCTCATGAAATGATGAGTTATGCAGTGAAGCTATGGAAAAGGGTAATAGAACAATGCTCAAGGAGGAATGTCTCAATCTCAAACAATAAATTTGGGTTTATGCCAAGTAAATCAACAGTAGAAGTATGGAAAAATATGAGAAAAGAAGTGTGATCTACACATAGTTTTTATTGATCTAAGGAAACCATATGATAGGGTTCCCAAGCAAGTGTCATGGCAAGTAATATGTATGAAGAAGATTCTCATATTGTTCAATAATGTAATGAAGGACATGTACAGAGGAGCAGTAAATTGTGTGAAGACAATAGGAGGGGAGACAAAACTGCTCAGCCATTGTTGGTCTCTACTAGGGTCTATTCTAATCCCTTCTCTATTCGTGCCAGTTATGTATGAATTGACAAGACATATTCAAGACGATGTCCTGTAGTCTGCCATATTCAAATGATATTGTTTTGATAGATGAGACTAGTAAGAGACTTAGACCATAAATTAGAATCATGGACGATGCCCTAGAATCTAAGGATTTTTGACTGAGTCACATGGAATCAAAAGATAAGCATTGTAAATTTAGCAATGTTGGGAAAGTGATAGAGTAGACTATAAGACTGAATGGAGCAAAGTTCTAATATGACCAATTTTGCTATTTAGACTAGAATGAGAGGAAAATAGGCAGGTCATTCTTCACAAAACAAGGTCTGTATGGCTGAAATAGAAATGTACACATGTAGTGACTGCACAATTCTCATCAAGTGGAAAGGCAAATTCTATCAACCATGGGTTAGGCCAGCATGCATACAGTAGCAAGTGTCAAGCTATTAAGAAACAGGTCCAAAAAATGAGTGCATAAAAGATGAGAATGCTTAAATGAATTTGTGACCAATCCACAAATGTGTGAATAATAAATGGGGATATTCATATCAAAAGTAGCTATGACATTGATGGGGAGAAGAGCTAAGTGAATGATGTTTGCATTGATTTGAAAATGTCCATGGTAGAGCTAAAATGCTTTAATTAAGTGGGGAAACCAAATCCAAGTAAATGATAAGAGGAGAGAGACAGAGAAAGGATGACCTGTGTGAATCTTTAGTTAGGAAGGATTTAAAACACATCTCACACCAAATTTGGGTAATAATAGAATGAAGTAAAAAAGAAAAAATTCATGAGACCAATTTTTTTTTTTTTTTTCATCTTTTTACTCTCTCACCAATGACACCATCTGTAAGTCAAATTTCTTAGTTTCACTCCCATCTCCACTGTTGACTGTTAAGATGAACTCCAGTGTCAAGTCCCACCCAACACTGAGCCCATTACTAGTGGTCATAACAGCTTAGTATGACAAAAAGACCGCAATAAAATCCCTGAAAAACTAGAATTTATTAACATGCTAAATCAGTTATTGGATCCTTGGCACTGGAGCATCTTTGCTATTTTGATATTTTGTTTTATTTTAGTTATTTATTTGAGTTAAAAGTCACATGATTAGCATGTGCTTATATTAATATATAGATGAGTAGGATTAAATGGGGTTTTATTTCATCAAGAGTTGAGATTTAATCTTATCATAACCTTAGTGTAAATAGATTTGGTTGCTGGAAAAATTTTACATATTTGCTGTTTTATCCAAATATCAACATTTGTTGACAATAGTGGTTTTCTCTAAACTCTAATCCTAATTCTCTTGTTCCAAATTCAATTTTTTACCTAAATTCAGCTCTTATTTCAGTTTCTCTATACCAATCCTACTTTGTTTCACATTGTTTGGATACCATCCCATAACATACAGAAGGCAATAGTGGGCCTTTTCTCCACATGCAGGAGGGGGAAGTGGAATGGGTTAATAACAGAGGAAGTTTACAAACTAAACATGGGCCACAAGTACGAGAAGGGAGAGTATACAAATAGCAAGCAATTCAATAGTTGTATCCTTGAAAGAAGATTCTAGGAGGACAGAAGCATAAATATTTGACAGAGAAGTTTGGAAACCATTCCATGCTAACCTTAACATTGCTGACAATAAACTGGGCATCAGGAACTGGTGGTTGCAAAGAATACTCTGCAAGAAGTGGCAGTAAAGATGACACAAATGTTGCTCTTTCTTGATGTGCAGCCTGAGAGAGCCGGAAAAGAAAGGCATCAAGAGCCACTGACATTAAATTTTGGAAACCAAAAGACTATTTGGAAAAGTAGGTCAGCATGCACTCAATGTTCTGCCAGTCACAAACATCAGACCTTTTAAGTAAATCATTTATTGGATATGGAATAAAGAATCGAAAGAGGAAATCTGATAAGATGAGCACTAGAAAGAAGAATAAGTTCAGCAACATTGGCATCTATTTCCTTTACAGAGACTACATTTGCAATTACTGATGGAAATTCAGTTCAACAGATTATGCAAACAGATGTGTAAGTGAAATATAAGTCAACGTGAATAACTGATATTTTTCAGGATCAAATATTTTGAAACATGAGGAAATGGGATTCATTTCAGATTAAAAATTGGTGAAGCAATCAACGCATCATAAACCAATATGAAAACTCAAAAATCAGTCAGCTGACATCCTAAAAGAAAATGCTAAAGGCTTACTTGCAATGCATATGTTAGATGTATATTTTCCTCAATAATTTCTTGTCTGTATGAAAGAGCTTTTGAAGCAGCATCAACAAGGTCCTGCTGTTGCTGATCAAAGGCCTGATAACCAGAAAGCCAGCAAATTTTCACAGAATATGCCCCAGTGGAACAGCAGACAAGAAAGAAGATGCAGGTAATAAAGGTGTGCCTACCAGACGCATATAAGCAATGCGCTTTTCCAAAACATACTTTTCATTGCGTGTTTGTGTTTCCTACAATAATTATTGGTCATTAGGCACTGCAACAAGCACAGGTTTATAAACATAGCAGTCAAGTGGAAAAAATCAAATAATCTTAGGAATCAAGTACACATTCTTTAAGCTTACTCCACCTTGATAGAAAAATCAGCCAGATGTTTCCGCAACTGTGAGATCTCTTCCTCATGTTCCCGGATCTTCAGAGCAAAATCCTACAAAAATATAGATACTGGTATATAAGCCCAAATTTTGGATAATTTAATAAAAGAAAATGAAAGGCATGCCTTACGGAATCACATGGAATTACCTGCTTCCATAGACTGCTAGTATTATTTGCTTCAGACATTTGCATTTCCTTGTGTCCAGACAAACTATACTGGGTATCATGTTCCCCTTCAATTTGATACCTACAATAGAACATCAAATGCTTGTAATGTTTTAATCAATGCAGACAGTAAACATACCCAATGCTGCACCAGGGAGGTGCAGACCCCTGTACAAAAGAATAATCAGTTGCAGGACATAAAATGTACAAAATAAAAAGCAAAAGCTTACAGCTTTAGATATATAAGAGAAACACCTTTTCTTATACAGGCAGTAAAACTATTTTATATTTTACAAAGTACCTTCTTGGGGATGGTGAGGGCAACTGAGACAGACCAACATTATCACTAGGTGTTTGGCCTCCAGGCAGTACCTTCAATGTCCCATTGATCTTGGTGGTGTCAGAGTGGCTTTCCACGTGATTTTGTGCATTATGATGCTCACTGCTCATCCTCATATCTTGGTGTAGAATTAGCGTGCTGGATGGATCAGCCGAAGAAGTGTTATCTATGTTCTTAACCATATATTCTTGGTTTTCTAGAGAATGAACTGATTGAGCTCCATAATGAACCTGCTCATTCCATGCATCAACCAAATGGGATCTTTGACCCGTCATTTCTCCTAATTTCTGCCAGATGACACAGCCTATATGAAAAGGTGAAAAGAAATATACCAGCAACAGTTATGACTACTCCCTTGTCCATACCCTGCCTCTACCTAGGATCCCTATCCCCACCCAACCAAGCCAAATACAAAGTTTAGAGGAAAAAAAAGAATGCAGTGACCGAAACAAGATGAAATGACAAACAGATCTACAATTTGCTAGTGCAGTATAAAATAAAAGATCACTGTTGTCAACTCTAGAAATAGCTTTTTCATTGCAGAAAGAAAATTAAGTCGGTCATCACATATAAGCACATCAGAAACAGAAACTTGTTAAGCATGCAGGCAGTAAAAAGTAAAATGATGTTCTTTCAGTTGATAATTGAAGATAGATTAGAAGAAGCACTTACATATGTTTCCAGCTCCTGAACTTTCTTCTGGAGTTCATTTCTCAGGCGGGTATTCTCTTCTATCTGGGAACCACAAATTTGGACCGTATCTCAGTTAAATAAACGAAACAACGGCAACATTAACTACGAAAGTCAATAAAAAATATATATATCTTTTGCTGGGGTTTTGGCCAAAACTATTTTTAAAAGCTAAAAGAGATTAGCTTGCACGCCATGCATCTAGCAGGTAAGTACCCATAATTAGCGGTGGAAAATAACAAGAAGAAGAAGAAGAAGAACCTGTTGCTTAATGGTAGCCTCAGCGGCTTCTACGGCCTTCATGACCTGGAACAAGCTGTCGTTGTTGTTGTTGTTGTCGTCGTCGTCGTCGTGCATAATGTTGAAAGTAGTAGTAGTAGTAGTAGTAGTAGTATTATCATTATTATTAGGGTAACGAGGAGGAGGAGGATGACGATGATGATGATGATCACGGAGAAGAAGAAGATTGGAGGAAGGAGAAGAAAGCGAATCGCTCAGAGCTAAACCAGACATCCTATCCGTCAATTTGCCTTCGTGCCCGTTCTCCATCACTCCCCCACCACCATATATCATTTCTCTTTCTTTCTTTCCTTCCCTTGGCCAGAAAGAAATGGCGGGTAGTTATCAACCAAAAACCACCCTAATCAATCAAATCGAATACCCAGATCAAAATGACTTTCTATTTCCAATAAACCCTAATCCTCTACGAAACACACAAGAAGCCAGCCCGGATTGATCGTCGAGTCGCTTTTGCTGTTGCTGTTTAGCACTAGTCTCGCAGCTCTACTTTGGAAATTCCCAAAAAAAATAAAATAAAATAAAATAAAAACCCTACAGCTTTGCAAAAATGTAACGGAAGCCAAAAGGCCTTCTTTCTTTCTTTCCTCGTTTTTTTTTTTTTTTTCCTGGAGCATTTTGGGGCACAAAAAGACAGAAATGCGTTGGTACCTCCTGTAATTTACAATTATGACCATACGAATAGCTTCTCCCCCACACATTCTCCCACGAGTTTCCACCGTCGAGAACCCAGAAATGATCGCATTTTAGCCTTTTAAGCGTGCGTGTTAACGACGGCACGAATTAATTATTTAGCACCGCTGATGATGGATAAATATGAATGATGATGACTTCCTGCTTGCTTCCTTTCGTGGAAATGTATTTTATTTTTGTTTCCTCCTGGTTTCTTTTGATCAAAATAATGCATTAAATTAATAATTTAATGATATATAATGTTTTAATTAGATATAAAATTAGGATTTAAACTACACTACATAAATTCTTGATATTCATTAAATATTATAATATAAATTCATAAAAATTACAATAAATTTATTAAAAAAACATATCTTATGTTAAAAAAATGAAAAATTAAATTTATAAAAAGAATTAGA
Organism: Bruguiera gymnorhiza; assembly: GCA_020883675.1. Taxonomy (NCBI): domain Eukaryota; kingdom Viridiplantae; phylum Streptophyta; class Magnoliopsida; order Malpighiales; family Rhizophoraceae; genus Bruguiera; species Bruguiera gymnorhiza. Next base: position 5,966,412 of record JAIRCJ010001058.1, on the reverse strand, counting down.
GAAAAAATCGAAGTGCTATGCAAACAAAAAAGTACAATTATTGTATAAACTATAGAATTAAAATGATATTTTAAAATACTAAAAACTAAATATTAGAATATTTTTTTCACCTTTAACAATAAATATACTTCATTTACTGCATAAAATCATTACAAAGAAAATGAATAAATTGCATCTATACTCCCTACCAAATCAAAAGGGTATGAGCTTAATATAATCTACCTAACTACTTAATTTATAGTTGAATTTGTCTTTATACTAATACATTTATACTTTTAGCAATACACTCCATCAAAATTTACCCCTATTAGTATTTTGTAGGCCAAAAGAGAGTCTAATGTCAATTGATAGTTTAAACCTTCCCATGATTTTTATCAACTTTATTGCCTTCATTAATGCTTATTCTTTAGTCATAAAAAAGGACTATATTTTTCTTTTAAGGCTCACCCCTCTACAATTTTGCCTCTTGAATTTTTATGTAAAATTGTTATGTCGATCATCTTAGTTTTGTAATTGTAGGATGCATTGCAATTGATCTTTATAATGTATTATTGGGGGCATATCTATATGTCACTTCTTGCTTCTACCTAAAGTACTATAAGTACCATGACCATACTAATCACTTCCACCTTAACGTAGTCCCTCTAAATTCTTGTAATAGATTTTACCAAGTTAGCTAGTTACCACTTAAAACACACCTTGTTCCTTACCTTTTAAATATTTTAACAAGTTAATGTGATGTTGTTAAGGATTGATATATGCCTTGTAAATGCTAAAAACTTCACCATTATCCTCCACTACATTTGAAACAAAGGAAATTCCAACTAGTGGGGATAATAGTCCACTAATCTAACTAGCCATGTGGTTCTTACATGGTTACAAAAGAAAATGGTGTGTTTTGTCATTTTCTCCTTAGAGCCACGTATAGGATATCCTTGGTCTCCACTACCTTTCTTTCAAACAAGTTAACTTGTGTGCATAATAAGTCACAAATAACCTTATAATTGAAGTTCTTAATTTTTAGTGGCACTTAAAGGCTTTAAACCCACTTCCATGAGATTGAACTTACATATAATGAGGTTCCAACTTGGGGAAATTAATGAGTCCTTTCCCCAAGGGAGAGATAGTCATACTATGTAGTTATAAGTTCTTTCAAATGTCAAATCATTTTATCCAGCTTAAACATCTAACTCAAAGGGATCTTTTCAATTGTGTAAGCTTTTTAGGGGTTAAATAAGCTCTTTATTTTCCTAGAGTTCATTGCCTTTTTATGTGAAGATATTTAGTCAGTTATAAGAAACGTCTCAATTATAAGATCTTCCTAAATACTTACATTATTGTCATCTTTTATGCACCATTTTATTCCTTTTACAAGCAAAGACCTTTCATGAATTAAACTCTGCCACCTCTAAAATGCATGCCTATCCTTGATGGCTGAGAGAAATTTATAAGCTAAAAAGTAGATTTTTTTTTTTTAGGGATCTCTCTTATTAAACTAAGATTGAATGGAGTTTAAATTGTAATGGGACAATATTTAAATGAATTCATATTTTTTTTTAGAGAAATTACTATTGTTTGTATTTAATTTTGTACTTAAATAAGAGAATATATTTTGGCTATTGAAATCTCATATGCAATATCTTCCATTAGATGACAAAAAAACCAAATTCTTCAATGCATCTACTATTTTTAAATATAAATTTAATAAGATCAAAAGTTTAAGACTACTTGATTTGAGTTTTCTTTCTTTTTTTACGATCAATAAATTATAATGGAAGATATCTCGAGTCATTTTCAGAATCTACTTTAAGCAATTGATGATATTATTTTTTTTTCTTCATCCATTTGAGAATTACCCTATATTTTCTTCTTTGCATTTTACTTCCCTCAAAGCTCTCATAACAAAGGAGGAGGTTTTAATGGCATTGAAATCTATAAAATCTTATAAGGCTTAGAGCCCAAACAACTTTTAGCTAATTTTCTTCAATATAAATTAGGACTTTATTGGAAGCAATATTGTTACTTTAATTCATAAGGCATTTTTGACTAATACTTTTTATAATAGAATGTTTGAAACTCATATATTTATTATTCCTAAAGATGATAATGCTGATCAGATTATAAAATGTTAACTTATTAGCTTATGTAATATTATATTTAAGTTGATTGCCAAAGTTTTAATCAACTGTTTTAGGCCTTTACTAGCAGAAATCATTAGTCCCTTTAAGACAATTTTATTCCCAAACAGAGTATATTAGACAACATTATTGTTGCTCAAGAGATGATAAATAGTGCATCACACAAAAAGTACTAAAAGTGTCATTACATTCAAGATTGATTTGGAAAAAGCTCATGATAAGGTGGATTAGAGATTTTTGGAATTAATTTTGTGAGAGTTTAGCTTTCTTAAAAGCACTATTAAGTTAATTATGTTTTATATTTCAAGTGTTTATTTGTCCATTTTTTGGAATAGTGATAGGTTACCTAGCATCAAACCTTCTCACAACTCAAGCAAAAGGATCTATTATCTCTTTTTTATTTAGATTATGCATAAAGACATTATCACTTTATATACAAAGAAATGTAGATAAAAAAGAATGACAACTAATTAAATGTGCTCGAGGAGGCTCTTATTTGTCTCATTTGATATTTACAAATGATGTTATGTTATTTTCTAAGGCTATAACAAGTTAAGCTAGCACGATGAATGTTATTAGGAAACAAGTATATTTTAAAAAAACTTATATCTCACATTAAAAAAGAGAAGTTATGGTATACTTGCGTATAAGACAACATTTATTTTATATCTTACAAAATACAAAGACTCGAGAAAGGTTTTGCGTATAAGTGAATAACCCAAAATATGTTTTAAGACCTTTTAGATTGTGTGGGTCAAACTAATTGTTTTGACTAACTATTTTTAGCTATCAAGCTATTAGAGGATTATATAACAAGTTATCTTATTAAAAAGCTTTCAATCCTAAAATGACTATAAACAATAACTCAAATACAAGAGGAAGCACATATCATTAAAAGATGTCATTGTGCATATCTTAATTAAGGACAAGAACAAAATCTAATCAAAGGAAGCAAAGACAAAAATGATGACATTAATAGCAAATATGGTGGAACAAAAAAGGAAACAAAAGTCACTATAGTCATCATTACCATCATAGCAAGAAAATATATGATAGTACATCCCAAAAGTATGATAAGCCCAAAACTTAAAATTTAACTTTTAAGAAAAAAGACATTTGTTATATGTGTGGGAAATCAAGGCATCATGTCCCTTAATACAAGTATAAGAAAAAAAGTGGCATACTTGTTAAGTTAAATCCCATTTTAATGGAAACAAATGTTATTATTGTTGTCATTTTCCGAGTCAACGTTGTCATTAATTCAAAAGAGTGGACAATAAATTCTAATGCTACAAGGCATTTTTGTAGGGATATAAGTGTAATTACCTCATACAACACTAAGAAGGAATGTAAAAAAAATTTTCTTTATGCAAGATTTAAGAAAAACACCTATTTTAAGTAATGGCAAAATCCTTATTAAGTTTACCTCAAAAAAGGTATTGCCTTTAAATAATGTAATTTATGTCTCAAATATTTGCATTAATCTAGTTTTTATATCCCTACTGGGAAAGATTGGAATAAAGGTCTCATTTGAGTCTGACCAAGTTATCATGACCAAAAATAATGTATTTGTTGAAAAAGGGTTACTGTAGCTAAGGACTTTTCATTTTGAATATACTTAATGTTATCAATAATGAAAATGCATATACTTCTTCTACTTATATTACTGACTCTTATGATTTATGACATGCTAAATTATGACATACAAGTGATTTTTATGTTTAGAAGTTGAAACAATTTGGTTTGATTGAAAATTTACGTGGTTACATGGGAAAGTATAAGATTTGTATGAAAGCTAAATTAGCCAAGAAAAATTAAAAATCAATGCAATGAGAAACTAAATTACTTAAATTAGTCTATTTTAATTTGGGAGATCTGAAAAGTATTATAAAAAGAGGTGGAAAATGATTTTATGTGACTCTCATATGTAACTACTTTAGATACACTAGAGTTTTCTTATTAAGGGATAAGAACAAAATGTGTGATGTTTTTAACAAATATAAAAAGGAAGTAAAAAACCAATTGAGCAACATAAGTAAAAGATTTATATCGAACAGAAGAGGAGATTATAGGTATCAATTGTTGTTAGATTTCTGTGAAAAAGAGGACATTATTCATGAGGTCACACCTCTATACTCACCAAAGTCAAATTAGGTAATAGAGAGGAAAACTAGGACTCAAAAGAAATTATAAATATTATACTATCAATTCTAGAGCTCCCAATAACTTATAAGCAGAGGTAATACTATATACATGTTATTTACAAAATAAAATTCCATATGAAAAAACAGGTAAAATTTTATATAAATTATGGAAGAGATATTTTCTTAATTTGAGTTATTTAAAAGTATAAGGGTATCTTCTTAAAGTATTGTTACTTGAACGAAAAAAAAAAAAAAGAAAATATGTTCTAAGACCTCATATTGTATGTTTATAAGTTATGCAAATCAAAGTATTGCTTATCATTTTCTTGTTTTTAAGAGTGATGTTTTTAATTCTAACACCATTATTGAGATAAAGAATATATAGTTTTTTAAGCATATATTTCCTATGAAAAGGAACTAGCATTGTCACTTACCTCTATTGTTAAGAAAGAGTCCTTTATTACATGTTTTGAACTATAATTAAAGATAAGATAAATAATAGATAAGACCCTTAATGATGACTTTCACACTCTAGTAGTAAACAATGATCCTTTGACTTATTTAAAACAGTATATTCGAGTGATTTTAGTATGGCAATATAAGTCATACAGAGTGAGATTGATTCTTTGAATCACTATGGTACATGAGAATAATAGATTTACCTACAGGAGTTAAACCTATAAGTTACAAATGGATATTTGAGAAAAAACATAAACTATATGGATTTATTGACAAGTATAAGGCTAAACTTGTAGCAAAAAGGTATATTCAAAAGAAGAATATTGATTATTTTGATACTTTTGCTCATATTGTTTGAGTTATATTTATTAGAGTATAGATTGCATTGACATTTATTTATAATCTCTTTGTTCATCAAATAGATGTTAAAATTGCATTTTTATATAGTGAACGTAATGAAAAGACTTAGATGTTACAACTTAAAGATTGTGTAGTTCCTAACCAAGAAAAAAAAAGGTTTATAGACCTATTAAATCTTTATAAAGCTTGAAATAAGCACTTAAATAATGACATAGTAAGTTTGATAATGTTCTAATTTATACTAATTTTTTGATTCTTGGTATTGATAAATGTGTTTATATAAAACTTAAAAATAATACTTGTGTTATTATATGTTTGTATATTGATGATATACTTATATCTAATTTTGAGTATATACTTGATAACTAGTGCAAAATCACTATTTGCATCACATTTTGATATGAAAGATTTAGGAGAAATAAATGTCATTCTAGGAGTAAAGATATCTATAACATTTAATGATATATTTTTATCACAAAAGCATTACATTAGGGAATTTCTTAAGAAATATGAACATTTTGATGTGACCCTTTTGATGCAAATACACATTTATTAAAACATAATGATGATTGTGTATCTTAGTTTAAATATGCTTAAATCATTGGTAATTTAATACATCTAATAAATTTTACGCATCCTAACATTACATATGTTGTATATAAACTTAGTATCAAGGTAAAAATATCATAATATCATAAATAAATTTGGTTGATCCTTTGACTAAACCACTGGATAGAAAGCTAGTGGAAAATACATCGAGGGGGAATAAGATTGATATTTATAAAGTATGGTTAAAAGTGATGAAAACACAACTAATATGATAAAAGATCTCATAAAGTAATTTATATGGGTAATAATAAGTCACTAATTGACCTTTTAGATGCACTATCAGAATTGTAAACTCTCTTCCTATGGTGTAGATAGTGTAATAATTTTAACATTTAAGGTTGAGTTATAATGAATTCTATAACCTTTATGGGTGACGTGTTACTAAAATGCACATTTGATCAATTCAACTATATGAGAATGAAGTGAGATTGCTCTTATAAGATCTAGGTAAGATCTTTAGAGTTCTTATGAAAATAAACTAGGTAAGTGCAAGGCCTAACAATGCTAAAACATGTCAAATATTATAATTTTAAAGAATATAATATGAAGGCAAGTTTACTGTTATTTATTAAACAGTTAAGGTTCACAAAAATTTTTAATTTTACCACCCTTTTAGATATCAAAACTTGTATATTATAATTTTTTATTCATAACCTAAAAGGGACCAAAGATAATGTGTTATACATTCATTGGTTAGCTCAACAAAATTTAACTTTTTAAAATATATGGGGAAATATTAGGAAACAAGCATATTTTAAAAAGTTTATATACCACATCAGGAATTTTTATAAGACAACATTTATTTTACATCATATAAAATAAAAAGACCCAAAAAAAAGTCTCACACATAAATAAATGGCCCAAGACCTAAACCTAATATAATAGGTCCATTGTGATCTCATACAATAGACTAAAAAGTTTATATACCACATCGTAAATGAGAAGTTATATTATATTTTTTTTTATAAGACAACATTTATTTTACATCATATAAAATAAAAAGACCCAAAAAAAAGGTCTCACACATAAATAAATGGCCTAAGACCTAAACCTAATATAGTAAGTCCAGTACGATCTCACACAATAGATTACCTTTGGCTGGTCCACTTCTAACCCAAAATGTTTTTTGAGACCTTTAAGATTATGTTAGTCAAATTAGCCTTTTTTAATTGTTGGAAAACTAGTTGTTAGAAGACAAGTTATTATAGCAATAAAACCACTATAGCCACTAGTTATTATCTTCATTCTTAATATTCATCTTTATGAGATATTAAGTCATAAACTATATAAAAGAGTTTCTTCTTCATCCATATACGTCAAAATGAAAAAAGTATTACTTCTTACTCTTTCCTTTCTTTTATTGAAACTTCATCCATATACATCAAAATGAAAAAAAGTATCTTTTCTTACTCTCTCCCTTATTTTATTAAAACTTATTGGGTTAATCAAATCAGTACTATTTTTGTTATTTTACTATTTGAAGTACACATTAGTAGAAAAGTCAATTGTATCTTATAAGGATAATCATTATAACTTACTATACTAAGATATTATTTATGAGGATGGAAATTATCCTTAAGGATTGTGCTAAACATACATCATACATTATATCATTTTTATTTAGTTTAATTTCATTTGCACCCATATTTTGTATTGTTTTTCCTTTATTTTTATAACATGTGCTATATTAAATGAGTTCTATTTGGTGTTTAGATTTAAAGTGAATGAACTTAAGTCAAAGGTCATTGCTTCCTTGAGTGTGCCTAGAGGAGTTCTTTAATAAATCATGTTGATTAGTAATAATGCTTGTACAAATGACTTAGGAAAATATCTAGGTGTTCCACTTATTCAAGCCAGAATGATGAGAGCCATATTCAATTTTATTGTTGATAAGGTCCAATAATGTTTGTTGTTTTAGAAATCAAAACTTCTTAATGTAATTGGATGAGTAACTTTAATGCATAATTGCCTCTTTTCAATTTTGTTATATTTTATGCAAACAATGTTGTTGTCGAGCTCCACTTATGATAAGCTTAATAAGATTACACATAAGTTCATTTACAGCCGTAATTTTGATAGAGGTGGGTTTAACTAGTTAATTAGGAAAAAACCACTTGTCCTAAATCAAAGGTAGGATTAGGACTTTGGTAAACTCGCCTTAATAATGTGGTAATGTTAGGAAAGCTTAATTAGGAGTTATTGAATGAGAGTGATAAAGTATAGGTTTATACTGTATGGGAAAAATACTTAAATTATAAAAATACAAGTTAGGTTGTTCCATTGATAGTGTCACATGCTTGGAAATAATCTTTTAGAGTTTTGATGCATTATCAAATGGTTTTGACTTCTGTATTAGGTCTAGAGATCATGTTTTTCCTTAGTTTGATAAATAGGCATCACCAAAGCCTATAACTCAAATGGTCTCATTTGTTCATCTTAATAAAAAGTAAGCATTGGTAAGTGAAATAATTCAAAATGGAGGGTGGCATTGGGATGATTTAAGATTACTTATATTCCAAGAAGTTCAATGTTTGATTTTGTCAATGTCACTTTCATCTCATGTTCTCGGTTGATGTTGTGACACAACTTACAAGTTCAAATGATCTGCATTCAACTAATACAATTTATAAGTAGTTGTCTCATGAAAATTACAAAGGGATGTTGGTCATTTATGGTGTAAGCTATAGAAACTAAAAATTCCACAAAAGTTCAAAACGTTTATATAGCTAATCTTTAATGGAAGGTTACTCTCTAATATGGAATAAATGTAATAGAGAATATACAAGACCTCTACATATATTAGATGTACTATATAACCCAAAGGATATTCGATGCCTTTTAAAAGATTACCCTCATGTGAGAGGTGTGTGAGATGACTTATATTTAAGGATTGTTCCTTCTTTTTTTTCTTTTACTCCCTTTATTAGTGAATTGGTTTAACATTTTTTTTAAGATCTTAGGACACCTAAGTAACTTGGGTATGCCATTATTGTGTGTTTACTGGTCCATTTATAAGTCTTGTAAACATTTCCAAGGTAGCAGATTTAACTATTATCATCAACTTTAATAAATTAAAAATCTTGTAGGGAATTTTATTACTAGTTTTGTACTATTAAGTGAGGGATTTTCAACATTTTTATAGCTAGTATGTTAGGAATCCTCCCTATAAGGATAGGTGAGAGTCAATATTGATGGTAATGCACATCTTGGTTAGGTTAATTTCAATGGTATTTTGTATGATGAATATGGAATATAACAAGGTGGTTTCATAGATTTTACAAATGTTACCACAAATAAATGGTGGAGCTTTTAAAGATTTGATGAGACTTAAAACAAGCTTAAGACTTAAGGTATTTAAATGTCATCTTAGAGTGATATTTACTTAAAACTTTGCACTCGTGTATTAGTTATTATATATATCTTACCCTTTGGTTATGCTCTTTGATGATATTTAAAGTCTTCATGAAAGAAATTAGAGATTAAAGATAAGAAGTATTTTAGGAGGGAAATTTTTGTGTAGATTTTCTTTTAGAGTGTGCAAATAATAATATTAGTGAAATACTTGATCTTTCTCCTATAAGTTTAAAACTACTTTTGTAAAGAGATAGATAAGGTATTATTTTCTTTAAGAGATAATTTTTCTTTAACCTTTCATTATGTACTAAAAAAAAAAGACATGAATCAATAATAAATTAATCTTTTAAGTTATATTTATGATAACATGGAAATTATTAACTTTTGTTTTATAGATAATTATAAATCATGAAAGGTAAAACTAATTATGAGTCATAACATAAATACATGTAATAATTAATTTACAATAAATTTAAGCCCATGCATGCAAAAAATGAATCATGTTTTAAGTAAAAAAAAAAGGAAAAAAAAATTAACCAACCATTAATAAAGGACCTAAAATAATAAGTTTGTTAAAGATAAATAATTAGATTGAAAATTGTGAAAGCCTTAGAATAGAAACAAGGAAAAAAAATCACAAATTATTAGTTAGACTACACCCTTATCTAATTTAATTACAAAACCAGGAGCATAACTTGAAAGAAGAATAATCAAAATCAATCAAAGAAGGAGAAAACACAATTGAGAAAAAAAGCGAAAAATTAACAAATAAAACAAGAACTTTTTATTCACATATTTTAGTTTTATAAATTTTCTTATTTTATCATTTTTAGAGCTCAACAAATTTAACTAATTATTTATATTTTTAACAACTTTTTTTATTAACTCCCAAATAGTCAAGTCACAACCATATTACACTTAGTTTACGTATTTTCTTTATCCTATTTTAGGAATCAATTTTTCTAATTAATAATCTAATTGACTTAAAATTTTTAGATAATAAATACATATGCTAAGATATTACATTGCAAGTGATAAATTATATAGTATAGAAACATGATATTCTTTTTGACTAAATTTCCTTAGTAAAATAAATATATTTTCAACTTATGTAGGTAAAATTAATTTAACCAAAAAAAAAGATAGAGTTTTTTAATATATATTTTAATAAATAAAAATTTAAATTTTTATTTTGTATACCTTAAATATTATTTTTATGGTAAAGATCTAAAATGTAGAAAATAGAAATAATTAATTATATTATATAATTTATGATTTAATAAATTAAAAAATAAAAACACTAAAACAATAAATTTTATAATTTAACCCTACCTATTTTTTATCTTAAAATTAGTCTTAAAATTTACCATAGAAAATTAGTTTTAAATTTTTTTAATTTTTGTAATATAGTTTTATATCTTTGAAATTTTTTATTTTAATTTTCAATGTTTATATTTTGTTTCAATTTGAAATAATGTTAAATAAAAATAATTAAATTATTAACTACCATATGAAATTTAAAATTTTTTCAAAAGTTTATAACTTATTTAACAATTTAAATAAGTCAAATGTGCATTTTTATATTAAATTACACGTATTTTATATAATTAACCTATGGTTATATTACTTTTAATTTAAAATTATCTTAAATTAAAATAAATTATAAATGTTTCTGACTAAGATGAAAAAGTTTAAAAGTAAAGAGTCATATTGTAGAAATTAAAAAAGTTTAGAAATTTTATGTTTATCCGCTGTCGACGGCCCTCCAAAGCGGCTGCTCGCTTCCTCTCATAAAACATCACCGGGCAACCCAAAAGAAACCTTCGTCCGCCACCGCCGCTCCAGTCGCCGCCACACTCTGAGTTTTGTCGTCCAGTCCCAGAAACAGAGGACAGAGCATACGCCGAAGTCACAACCCAAGAAGGTAGACTGTGGGTATTCTATGAATTTTCTGATTTTCACTTTTACATAATATTTTTACGTAGGCATTTTTGTTTGAGCGATCTATTTTTATTGTTGTTTTTATAAATAATTATGATTCACCCCAAACGGGCATGCGAGCATTTTAAATCCACTTTGCAAACATTTTGGGAGTTGTTAGTATTTTTCATATGAATTCTATTTAATGACTATCTGTTTCACTAAATCTAAACCTTATTTGTGTGTGTGTGTGTGTGTGGTACTAGAATTTTATTCAGAAGTGATTGTTCTAAGATGAAAGTTGACGAAATTAAAGGAAAATGTATTTTCATCGAACTAATTTCATAACTGTGATCGTGTTACTTAATTCAGGAACATCTTTCCTATTTATTTTTAGTTTACTTATCAGATAAGACCAACTTATTCAATGTACTTTTTTTGCACAGGACAGGGTGACATGTTGACAACAGCAGAATGTGTGCTTCCATAATTGAACAAGGCTGAATTCCGATACCGTCATTAGGTCATTGTAGTACACTTAGACTTGGTTTCAAGGTAATTACCATCTTTGTTCTGATTCAATGGGTGAGAGTGAGCCATTCTTTTGGTTGGAAGCTCCTGTAGGCAACAAGAGAAAAGCCCGAACAAAGAAATTGGAATATGATGGATGGGGATCAAGGCCACTTATTCAGTTTCTTCAGTCAATTGGCTCAGATACAAGCAAACAGATTTCTCATTATGATGTTACCTCCATCATCACTAAGTACATAAACAACCACAACTTAAATCACCCGAAAAAGAAGAGGAGAATTCTTTGTGATGAACGGCTCATCTCTCTTTTTGGTAGGAAATCCATCAGCCGAATCAAGATTCATGACATGCTTGAGCCACACTTTGCTGAAAATATAACAGAGTCAGACAGTGATTTTTTCTACAGTTCAGAAGGGGAGGACCTTGTCCGTGAACCACGAAAAGATTTGCCTTCAGAGAGGAAGACACATTGTCAGAAAAGGGTCTTAGAATATCCAAAAAGCAGGTTTGCGGCCATAGTTCCAGATAACATTAAGCTTGTCTATCTCAAAAGAAGCCTAGTTCAGGAACATCTGAAGGACCCAGAAACATTTGATGGCAAAATATTAGGAAGCTTTGTAAGGATCAAGTCTGACCCTAATGACTACCTCCAAAAGAACTCTTACTTGCTTGTGCAAGTTACAGGTAATGTGCAGATGCTATCTTCAGGCCAGAGGCCAGGCCGTGGAAGCGGTTTAGGCCAGGCTGGCATGATCTTTCTCCTGTGTGCATCTTCACATGGAAAGTATGACTTACCTAGCTTTTGGGCTGGCAATTGTGATAATCAGTGGTATAGAATGGAAGTAGGCAGTTACAACTATAATTTTAAATCATGTCAGTTTCTCCTTTTAGGAAGAAAATTATGATGAAAAAAATAGCACGACTTAACTCAGCTAATTCTTAATACCAAGTTAGTTGGGGCAGGCTACATGGATTCTTTTCTTCATTCTGGTCTATTTGTCTAATTGCAGCTTCTTCAAGAGACACATACTTTTAGTTTGCACTTGAAGCAGTCCTTTACATTTACCTAGTGCCTTTGTTATATGCGGGTACTTGTTGGTTCTATTATTTGCTGGAACGTGGCCATGTCTTGTATTTGTCTTGTATTTAAGTTATCTTAAGTAGCTATGTCTGCTGATTTACTCTTTAGGCTTAAAGAGGACATCTGGCGTTAGTGGTAATGGTGCAGAAATAATTCTAGAAGTCTCCAATTTTGTAAAAGATGTTCGCATATCCATTCTTTCTGACGATAACTTCTCTGAGGTAAGCAGGATATTTGACTCATTGAGATCTCAATTGCACTAAGACTCGAGGGCTTCAATGAGCCAAAATGAGAGGCAATATTTTAGAGTACTACTTCATTTTGCCGTTGAATGGGGATTTCTCAATGCTTTGTTAACCATTGGAACATTGAACCTGAAATATAAGTTTAGAGGTCTCCAAGAATTGTAACTGTAAATTGCCTTCTCAGCCTTGCATTAATTTCTTTGCCTAAATGTTTTGATCTTCCTAGCCTTTTTGCTTTTAGCAAGTGATCTTTCAGAGCTTGTTAAGATGGACATGTGGTTTCATCTACGATACCACTTATGTTGGTTTGTATGCTACTTTTGTTGGGAAGAAACTCTACATGGATTTTGAGTGAAAGCATCCCGTTTTGCATATGCTATCAACACCACATGTAAAAGAATCTTGCTTTAAATTGATAAAGTCTGCATCATCAAAGAATAGTATCCAAAATACATTAGTGATCAAAAGATTTCTCAGCTTTCAAACAGTTATTTTATTATTAGACTTAAGCATGTAACTTCTGGGGGATTTATTGAAGCCATGACTAATTTTAAATTGCTACTTTCCTCCTTTAATTTCTCTTGTTTAAGGGTTTCTTTGTCATAATTTGGAAGTTGTCCAGCCTTTTAGTGGAAGGAGGTAAGTGTTTGTATGTCGAAACTATAAACCAGCTAAGAAAGTTCTAGGTGTTAAGTAGTTAATTCCATCAATTTGATGCAATCAATTAATTGAAGTAGTTGTGCACATGCAACCTTTGTTTAGTCATTGGCAAGGCCAAAATGGTAAAAGTTAGGAAAAAAGGAAAGTCAATTCACTAAAAAAGGATAAAAGAAAAGGAAAAGGAAAATGAAAAGGAAAAAGGACAAGGGATCTAAGCATTGAGTAGCTTCTTTTGGCCTAGTACCAATTGATACCTGATCATTTAAATATTCTAGGATTTTCTATTCCGCAATAGGTTTATAAGCTGTTGTGTATAAGTAGTACATATGGGGTGGAGAAAAGATTCTCTTCAGTTTGGATTAAAATATGTGTTCATACACCATTGTGGGGCCATGAATTGTATTTTGGTTGCTATCTTAGCCTTGTTGTGTTGGTTCAGGAAGAATGTGAGGATTTGCGTCAGAGAGTCAAAGATGGCTTGCTCAAGAGGCCAACAATTGTAAGTTTCCAGTCATACAAGACAGTTTAATGTATTACCACTGTAGCGCTGGTTATGATAACAGACAGAGAGAAATTTATTCCATGATATTTGTCATGCACTAAAGTGGTAGGATAAAAGGAAGTCATGATTACAATCACGAGTTCACAACAATGAAAATGGTGATGGAAGTGAGATAGGCAAAATGTATAAAAGTTATGCAATGTGATTTTGAGTTCGAGGTTTTGGATTAAAATGTTGTTCTATTTCTTAAAAAAGTTTACTGTCCTTATCTGTCTATTAAGTGGGCTTCTCTTTTATAAAATTATGGTCAAAAAGAGTAAAAGACCATGTATTAAAACTGTTGGGGGAAATACAAAATTAAAATTTACTGTTATAGTTGCAATATTAGCTTGCAACATAATGTATATGGATGTCTTTTGTTGACATCTTCTTTGTTTGTAATTTTTAGTGTCAAGAAATCATTTAACAAAAAAGTTTAAGTTGTTGGGTGAGACCTCATAATGATCATATATTAAATCCTAACACATCTCCTTATGCAAAAGGCCAGCTCTCTTGGGCTCCATAAATTCACAATTAAATGTGAAACTAGTGTGACTCAAACTCATGTCAAGAAACCATTCAAGCCAAAAATTTAAGTTGGTGGGTGAGGCCCCAGAATGATCATATATTAAACTCTATAAAATTAGATAGTAGGATTATCAGCAGCCAGTCAGCTTCTGCTAGTAATTTCCATAAGTTCCATTTGGTGGTTGAGTTACTCCTTATCTCTCTTTGTGCTAACATGTATTTTCAATCCTTAATAGGTGGAGCTAGAACGGAAGGCTCAATTGTTGCATGAACACATAACCAAGCATGTAAGTACTTGATTTAATGGAAGTCCTGTGTCATATGCAGAAAATTTTAATCATAATTTATTACAAGACACTATGGGGAGGCTAGTGAATCTCAATGAGTAGCTGATTTACAATGATCAGCCAAAAGGTCATGGCTTGTTTTGCATATAAAATTTGAGGTCTTTTTAGTTAGATTATCTAACTTTCAGGTATATTATCCTGCATGGGAGAGATATTCACCATAATTTAGGTTTGTTTAAGAAATTCATGAGACACTGTAGCTTAAATCTTTTAAAGGTGAATTGTATTCTACAAGTGACCCTTTCTTTTTTTGTTCTTTTCATTTGAATGTCATAAAATGTGTTAATGAGGCCAACTGAGCTATCCTAAGTTACTGGGTTAGAGATATTTTTGCTGAAAACCATAGGAACTGACAGGCAAACTGGCCTAACCATGGACTAATAATATTCTTTACTGTTTCTTTTACCATTAGGCAGGAATGCTTTTTAGACACATGATGTATGTGAAAGGAAAGATATGGATATTGTAGATCAGGTTGACAAAGGAAGATATATTTGACTGCATGTGAATAACATGGTATTTTGAAGTTCCCTGTTGCAAAGAACATTTATACTTTCTCCATCTTTGGATAGAAAGATATGCCAATATTACCTTTAAATTCCTCTCTGATGCATTATTTTCTATTCATGTGTTATATCTATTGCCTATAATCTACCTTGATTTTTAAAAAACAGATATGAGCTTGGAATTTTGAATTTACTTTCTCTCACCAGATCATGTTATTTTCATTTTATGTGTCAAAAAAGTTGGTTGTTTGACTTTCTCTAATAATATCTACTTACTGTGTTGCAATTTCAGTGGCTTGTAGCTGAACTTGCTTTATTACAAAAGCTCATTGATCGAGCCAATGAGAAGGGTTGGCGCAAAGAATATCCTTTCTTGGTTCAATCTCATATCTACCATGTTTTTATGCCTTTCCTGATTTTGGTATATATTTACTGTTGCTTTTGTTACAGCTGTTGGCAAAATCTTGCCAAATTTACTGTGCAATTAAACTTTTAGTGCACCACAAATCTATGAAGATGATATGTTAGAGTATTTGTGAATTGTGTAGTCCTGTCTAAACTAACATAATTTGCCATATTGTAGTCAATGCACAAATATCAACTCTATAGTGGTAATGGCTGGGGTTACCAATATTGGTTAAAAATAGCGCATGGAGTTGCTTATATCTGTCACTATTTCATTTGACAAGTTACACAGGGAGCACTTGATTAACTCTTCCATTTTCTTAAGGTCATCGTTTACAGGAACTCTCATATGTTCATATAATGTGCATTGTGGTGTGTGTATATATATATATAAATATTTTTTTTTTTCCCGCTAGAGAAAAGAAGTCAATCTGAAGGCAGTTTTGTAATGATGATCCTTGATAGCTACTAAGGATGTTTTCAAACTATTCAATCATTCATGAAGCTAGAAAAGTAAAGAATTGCCCTGAATTTTTTTTCCCCAAATAGGACTGTGAGATGGGGGGGGGATGTGCTTATGATATTGTGATGAAGAATGTTGTTGAAGAAGTTTTTATGTTAAAATACTTTCTGTACCATATGGTTTTGAAATGTCTTTTGTTTTGATAAGCATGTTATATTATTTTTGTTCCTGGTGGAATGCTCTACTTTGGGACAATTTTCAGAGAAAATCCTGTGACAAGAAGATGGTACTGGTTCAACTAATTCAAGAAAAATATTTAATAATATTGAAGGAAAAGTTTGACAACTATAAAGTTCTTGCCATTCTTCTTCAATCAATAAAATTTACTTTGAGCAGAAATGTGCTACCTAAAGGAACGGGGTTATCTTCAGCTGTCTCTCTGTTGTCATGTATAATGAGTGGAAGAGAATTTGAGCCTTTGTCTTAGAATCAAACTGGAGAGACACATGAAAGACATGATATTTGGTTTTTAAATAACTTTTTGTGGTCATATTAGGTATTGAGTGCTAAACAGATGTGTTTTGGGTTACAATTTTATGAAATCCTGTTATTTAACAATGTCTCCATAAATCACAAGAATGATCAGTGTGTTGCCTTTTTCACTAAACTCTCTTTCCCTTCTGTTTTCAGCAGCTATACTTCAGCTTTTTCACTCCTGCACTCTTATATTCACTTTTCTTTTTTTTTCCCTTTCCTACAATTATCAAGATTTGAGTGTTTTTTTTGGGCTAGTATAGGGTTAATAGTTATGGCTTGATGTTTGGATTCAATCTTTGGCAACCATTTTATAAAGTGTTCAAATAATAGTTTATAAAGAATTTTTTGAAAAATATTGCTGCAAATGTTACATAATGTCTTGGGCTCTACTCAGCTGAAATTGGAAGGGAAGGAACTACTACTTTCATTTAGCAGTCCTTAGTTTTAGCTTTTTGGCGTACTAATTATCAAACTTATGTCAAAAGTTTCTGAATTTTCTGCAAAGTTTATAGTTTGTCATCCCAGAGTGCTTCTGTTAGAGGTGATCTTCTGTGAGACTGGTCTGCTTTTGTACGTAAGTAGGGCTTTGGTTAACACGTTTAAAATAGCCATTCAAAATCAAGCATGTCAAATTGAAATTTCTTTAATATTTAGCAGCCTTGTGTTATTGTTTTCTTTGATGTTTGGTTGAAGCACTGCTCATCACTCAGTTTAAATTTTGTAATTTGATTTTTCCTATTTACTTGAGATGCCTGACCTTCATCTAGATTATGCTAAGAATTTTTCATTTTCCCAGCTGAGAACTAGATTATGGTATAGATTCTTTCATGCCTAGTTGAGAATTCTGGCCACTTGTTTGTTGGAGCTTGTTGTCTCATTCTACTTCTGTTATTATGGTATTAGTTGTCCATTGTCTTGGCTAACTGCTACAGCATTCTTCTTTGGATCCTTGACTTGCTTGAGCTTGCACACTGAATGAGTACCTGGAGAGAAGAAAACTGCTTCAGACACCAAATGAACAATCACGGCTGTTGCATGAGGTTCCAAAAGTTATTGGAGATGAAGTTGAAGTTGAGACTCTGGCACAGGGTTTTCCAGAAAACTCAAACCATGACAACTGTGGTTCACCAAAATCTTGCTTTCAGGAAACCTTGGAACTTTCTGTTTCTGGTGTAGCAGGAGATGGTACTTTAACAGCTTGGATGCCTTTTAACACATTTCTTAAGTAAAGATCTTGTATTTCTGCTTGTGCTTGCATGTGTTTGTACATGCCAACAGTTAATGGTCACAAGTGTCCCTCTATTATTTGTGTGTGAATATATATTTTTGATTGGTGCATCTTTTATGTTTAATTGAGTTGGGAAATAGGGAATAGCTGGGAATAGTGGTCTCTCTTCCAAATTGCATTCACCGGAACACCAAACTTATTTGCATATTGTATAATTTAGTGAGGTGGAGCTTGAAACTACATTAGAGGGCATTTATGATGAGCAAATTGCTAAAAGACATTGCTGGGGTTTAAAGTGCATTGAGGAATATGGAAACCTGTGATGATTTACTAATTGATTTTGCTGCAACATCAATCATTTGCAAGCAGTTACCATACTAATTATGAAATCACTCCTTTCCTGATTGAATCAGATTTTGGTGCTTATTCTGAGCCCAATGGCTAGGCAATTGTGGACCAGTCATCATGGGCCATGGTGTTACACATATTCACCTATATACACGTTTGATGTATATGAGATATTGACAGAGTATCAATTAGTTGCATGCACATACTTAGCATGCAAAAATTTGAAATTAGCATGCAAAAATTTGAAACAGCCTGTGTTACATTATTAAGTCGGAATTTATTCCTGCTATTTTGAGTTGGAAGTTTATGAGCTTACAGTGTCTTAAAACCTGTTGTCCTGGGCTATGGTGGTGAGGCATGCGATCCTTTTCATTTGTTTCCCTTTATTGAGCCGAACAGTTTACTGAAATTCATTGCACAATGGTCCTTTGCGTTTGTTTTTTTTTTTTTCTTTGTCCTAAGCAATGTTGTTTAAGTTGAGTTGTTGCATGTTTCCTTATCTATGTACAGTTTCTGGCTAAAGAGATTTTGGACTGTCCGAGTCCGTTTGCATTGTTGGCAGAGGGTGCACAAGCAAGCATGTGTGGGTGTGCAAGCATGTGTATTTCTATTGTGTTTCTCTGGGATCACGGAGACTAAACTTGGGTAGCTCAAGATACTCTAGTCATTACATTTATAACAAGGGATAACATATTTTGATGAGGCTCGTTAGTGCTTAAGAGAGGGAATTTTTATTCTCTACAGTACAGCAAATGGGACCATGGTCCTTCCCCTGGGTTTTAGACCTATTCTTATAAGCTTTGTTGAATTCTAGTTCATAAGGTTGCAGTCGTGTTTAGTCTAACTATTGAATATTTCGTACGTAAGTTTGCATTCTTGTTTAGGCTAACAATTTTCTGATCCAAACTGGGGATAGCTCTTTAGTTATCCTGTTTCAGATGTTTTGTGCTCTTTGTTATGCGGGAGCAAGCTGTGTAGAGATGAAATGAGGAGAGTATTGATTGCTTGATGTCTCAGTTTTCTTCAGAATTGCTTAGCTGCCTTTTTTAGGTGTGTGATGGCAGGATTATCTTTTTGATTCTTATTACCGACATTTCAAACCTTGCTGCAGATTGTCAGTACAGAGCTCCTGTTAAAGAACAACAAAAGCAACCGGTGGAGATGGCGGAAGGTGACACAAATGGTGAAATGCTGCCCGTGAATGTGGAAGAGAAGAAGCGGCGGTATCAGGATATAGAAACTGTGCAAGTGATTGATCTGAGTGACGAAGAAGAAAGGAAGGACCCAGTTGAGGATCAGATGGGTAATTTCGATGCGGGAAGCTGTATGTGGTATTACCTAGATCCCCAAGGAGAGGTACAGGGCCCTTTCTCAATTTCTTCGTTAAAACGTTGGAAGGAAGCCGACTACTTTCCCGCAGACTTTAAGATTTGGAAGACAGGACAGAGCCAAAGGCAGGCTGTGCTGTTGAGTGAGATACTTAAGCTGCTATTCCCCAACTAGTTTTTTGTTTTGTTTTTTTTTTTTTTTCTTTGTTTTAAATTCACCCTTATCTGGGCAATTAGATGCTCTATTCTTGGTCGTTTATCCTGTTATGTTCACAAACCCATGCTCACCATCGATTACAACGGAAAAGAAACAAGCTCAAAATCGATTAGCCGGAGGAATTAACCTCAGCCATAGCCATGCTGCAATACAGAAACTAGAGTCGACGGAGAAGACGCCCAAGCTTGCAAGTCCAAACCATGAAGTCCAGATTGGACTCGGGAGGTATAATTATTACGCTGGAGGATAAAAGCAAGGAGATTGTTTTTATTATTTTCGAAACATCAACTTGACATGAATTAGAAAACATCATAAAAACGTATGAAAAACTCTACAAAGAAGAAGCTTTTGGTTGAACTTCAGTCGCCGATACAAGTGTTTCAGGACTTGGGTCATTCATCGTTACATTCACTCTCTAAAAGAAAACTGAGTATCTATGGGTGCAATTTTCGGATTTAAATAAATTTGAACCCTTTTATCATAATTCTAATAATTTAGTAGTACTGGCATTGTTTACATCATCCTGCATTGCTGTATGTGGACCATTTCTTTTGAAAAGTTTGGGTCCTTATTGCTGAAATATGAGTCAACAACTTGTTCTTCTATTTCTCTTTCGGATATTCGACATAAAGTTTCTTTTACTTTTTTCTTATAATCTTCTAGAGGGGAAATTGAGGTCAGAGAAGTTTGGATTTTGCTTCTAGTAGGGAATGTGGCCTCTTCTGCTGGTAGGCGCCACAAAGTGTACCTTTTTCATAGATTCAATTATAATAATTAGTGATTGCCTGCAAGTTGGCTTGGTGGATAGGAATTTCATTCCACCATTTGATATTGATTTGTTTTACTAACATAGATAGATCTAGAGTAAGATATTTTTCTTCAATTGAGTAATTCTAACTTAACATTTGTAGAATTTTGAAAGTGACTGATAAAAAGCAATTTAGAAAAAAATGAATTATCTAGTATTTTGAATAATATAATAACTAGCTAATATTTTATCTAAAAAGATTTTTTCATCTAAGCCAAAATTTCTCTCTTAATTATAAAATTGGTTGAGAAAGTCAATTGAAATGTCATAGTGAAAATGTATAAATAAAAAATGTTTTGGATTCCTTAGATATAACAAAATTAGTATAATGGGTAATATAATTATGATAAATATATGGTGGTGGTATGAACTCGCGAGAGAATATCTTTTAGTAGTAAGCGGGGCTTCAATTTTTTTTACATAAATCATTTTGGTCCAATCTTTCAAAGTTAAAATCTCATTATATTGATTTTTGAGAAAATAATTTGATTAGAATTTTTGAAATATTTGGTATATATATTTTTAGCTCACTCTATATCTATAAGTATAAATTCATACAAATATCTAGTTTTATTTCTTTTGATAAAATATGAGACTTTTAAGGGAAGATTATATAAATAATTTACTTAAAATCTAATAGTCAATACTCTTTTTTAAGTAAACAAATAGGAATAATTATAAATTTAATATCATATTTCACAAGAGAAGTAGTTGTTTATTTAACAAACTAAAGAGGACAAGAGATAGATTGAGAGGGGTTAGTAACAAAGATTGGTTTAATTGAAAGAGAAGGAGACAATGTCAAGATTGTTTAGTAATAACAATTAAAGTAGTTTCTTTTAGTCTCAATTGTAGGGTTTCATGGTAATTTTTTGAAATAACATTTTCTAGTAGTAATTAAACTAAGACTGTAAACTTCTTGGTAGAAGTTGATCCTAATACGAGACCTTTATGAGTAACCATTTTAAAAGACTCTTTTGTGAATTTATTTTCACTTCTTTTAATAATACTTTATACTCTTGAAGAAACCTTTCGGAAAAAAAATTAGGTGAACAATTATAATTTCTTTTAATAAATTTAATTTCAAAATCAGTACTTGAAAGTAAAGTTTTTCATCTTGTAAAAATGTGTTTGGACATTAGATTTTTAACTCTTTTCCCAAAATAACCTTTGTAGGTTAATAATTAATACAAAATAAAAATCTTTTTGTTAAAAATATCATCTTGAAATGTCATGATGCATAAAATGATACTTAAAACTTTTTTTTTTTAAATTGTTGAGTAATTAACTTATGGACTTTACCATATCTTAGAATAACACCTAACTACAGATTTGTTATTATCAATTTTTTATTTTAATATTTCTCCATATTCTAAGTCTAAGATATCAATTTTTATTATTAAAAAGGCACTAGGATCTAACATTCCTAAACATGGTAAAAATTTAACAAATGATTTACTTTTAATATAGCTTACGTCATTTCATTAGTCTATTTAAGAAAATCTTTTTTAATCTTTTATATAATGAGAGACACAGAATTTTAAAATTAGGAATAAAATAAAAAATATAATTAAGACATCTTAAAAATTTCAATAATTATTTTTTATCTCTTATTTTATCAATAAATTTATTAATGAAATTTATAAATTTATCAATAACAATAATAGTTGATAATTATTGTATCCTAAATGTCTAATTTTAACTTGGTGTAGTTTCATCTATTTTTGCAAAAACTATTAAACCATTACTTTTAACTATGTTAAAAAAATTTTGAGGATGACTAAAATGTTCTTTTATGTATTTTGAAAATACTAATACATTGTTTATATAAATAATAATAAATTTTGTATATGAATTAAATATATTATTAATAACATTTAGGAATTCAAATGAAATATTTTTAACTCTAAATGACATTATTGCATTCATAATATCTAAAAGGAGCAATAAAAATAGTTTTATACTTCTTCCTTTCATTTATCTATATTTGTTAAAGGAGACTGTAACCATTTTGTCAACATATTTAGACTTATATTTTTATTTTTTTTATTTTTTACAAGAGGGTGTATTGAGGCTATGATTTCATTTCTAAAAGTTCGCCAATTTTGCTTTTTAGACTTAATTACACTAATATTATCAATTTTAAATCTATGTCTATAAATGTTAAACTATTTGAAGAAATTTATATGAATTTTTATACTTTTAACGTATTCATAAAATATCTCTTGAATTATATTTCTTTTTTTTCATATAATTAATAAAAAAATAAATTTAGTTATTTTCATTATTTTTTGAATAAAAATATCTTCTTAATAAGTCTTTATTTAATAAAAAAATATTATTTTTAATCATGTTTAACTAATTCGAAAATTGCATTTCATTATAAGTAGGAAACATTGTAAGAGATTTTTCTTTATTTGATTTTGATTCATTATTATAATCCGATTGTGGTATTATTTTGTTAAAATCTACTTCTATAAATATTGATTTAAAACCTTAAGGAATATCACCAATAAAATTTTTTGTTTTAGAAATATTAATATATCAACATTTTTTAAAAGGAAATATTATTTTTACATTATATTTATTATCTTGAATAATTTGTACAAGTTTGGTTTTAAGAGTTATTTGTGTAGGTGTTTGGATATTTGGAAATTTCCATTTTTTAGGAAAGGCAACTTTTAATTAATCTAATAACTTAGGAATTTTTACAAAGGATTTTTTAGAATTTATTTTTATTAAAAAACTTGTCCTTAAAGTGTTTTTCTTAAAGCATTTAGTCTAAGGATTAAAGGTAATATTTTATAATAAACTCTATACATCAAGGTTATATTTCTAGATTCAGGTAATATATTTTTAAGAATTGACCAATTTAAAATTAAAGTTTTTTTTAATATTATAATCAAATAATGATATAAAATACTTTGTATAACAATTAAAAAAAAAAAAAGACCCATTGGCGAGGTTTGATTCAAATATAACATGTAATGAGTTTATAAAATGTAATAGCCTAAAGTCTCTTAAACACATTAATATGGGTGTATCTATATACCTAATCTATGCAAATGTTTCATTATAACTTATACTAGTCCTATATATAAAAATTGTAATTAAATTTATAAAATTTTAAAAATTCTTTTACTATAAAACATATTTCTTGAACGTATCGATTAAGATGATAAGTTTTTTTCTACAGTATTTATAATATAGTTTCTAAAAAATTTATCAAATGTTCTTATTTTGTAAACATTGTTTATTGATTGTTTAAGTATGTTTTAATTTTGTAATTTTTTTTCTATTTTATTTATTTGTAAAGTTTGTTTATTATAATTCACTATATCTTCCTTTTCATTTTCTTCATTTTGATTAGAAAATGAAGATATCATTTTACTTAAAAATCTCATTAATCTAGACATTACTTATAGTATTTACTTCATAATTTTCTCGAGTACCAATATATCAATTATTGCGACCACCCTGACTTTTTGTAATGGGTTGACCAATAAATTTCTAATTGGCCAATGCTATTAAAGTAATCTCGAACAAAATATAGTAAACTTTATTTAAATTAATGTAATCTATTAAGTAAACAAATTATAAATATTTTAATCATATTAAAAAATAGGCTAGTTCTCCTTTAAATTTTATTATGTCATCTTTAGCATAATCTATCTACATTTCACATATATGCTTATAATAATCAATAATATTATACGTGAATCATAGTTTCTGCCACCATCTTAATTTTTATTTTATAGCATTAACTATTCTTACAACATACCTAACTTATCTTTTATAAGGTGTATATCCATTATAATATCTATTTATTTTGTTAACAAATTCTTTTTTGGTTCTAATATTGAAATAAAATCTTCTTATTCTAATTACCCCATTTATCACCTAAAAAATAGGCTCTTATACCATTAAGTTTGTTTTATAATATTTAGATTTTATAAAAATTTTTAGAATTAAATAGAAATTTTAAAATTAATGAGATAATGATAAAGAGTTTTAATTATCAAAATTATGAGTCTTATAGTGCAAATTGAAGCCTAATAGAAGTAAAATGCAAAAAAGGTAAACCATAAAAAAGTTAGATGCATTTACCTTAAATTTTTTCATTAATGGCATTAGACTAAAGCTAAAAGTTGATAGAATTACCAAAAAAGGAATGCCATAAATGCATAGGATATAACCATTTCCATACTTCACAAGACTTAAGACAATCTTAAGCAACATGTATTATTGACTCATTATGTAGAGAACATCATCAACATATGTCATCATTACATAATTGCTTTTTAAGTCACAAGTGATTGGTACATAACATCTCTCATATTGCTAACTAGCAAAAATTACAAGTCTTATGTGAGCACTTTAACTTTTATTATCATTTCTAGTCCATATTGTTACTTATAAGCTATATGAGGTTAAGTCTTTATGTGCACTACTCATTGTATATTCCTCATCAGATTCTTTGCCCCAAATTCTCCAATCCTCTATTTAAGCAACTCTTGGAATTAAGATAGCTTCAATAGTTCAGAGTATAAAATTCAATAAAGGTGTAGATATTTTAGACAAGTCTTATCTTTTTTCTTATGAAATCACATTATTTACCTTTAGACTTAACTAATATTGATACCTTATTATTAATAATTTTTACTATTTGCTTCTTGAACACCCAAGGATCAAACCAAAAAGAAATAAAGTCACCATTCCTAATTCTCTATACATAAAGAGGTTTTACTAGTTTGGCACCTTTTAAAATTCCTTTCCAAGTAGTTGAATTAGAAGACTTGGGTCATAATGGAATTCTCAATTGTGCATGTACTTGGCCCATAACACTCTTACTCACAAACTATTTATTTCCTAATTAACCAAATCAACCAATTTACCTAGCAAAGTTATACTTGACAAACTTGTCTTCTTAATCCTTAAACCTCGTTACTCTTTACTTAATGTTATGCTATTCCACTTCTTTATACCTCAGAGGATCCCTTTAAAAAAATTTGATTTGTTTTGTTTAGTTTGTTACACATTAAACTTGACAACCATATTTGCCACAATAGGCAAGAATAGGAATTGCATAAACCTATAGATTTGTTTGATCACTATAAGGTCTATGCAATTGAGGTCATACCTCTAAGCTAAGAAGTTGAACTAGATCACTTGACATGGCATCATACCAAAATTATAGCTATTGAATAAAATCATAATATCATTTTGTGGTGCTAGAGAGATTAATTGCAAGAAATTAGGTAGGATAATCCTAATTGAACAATGCATAACTGTGAAGGAGAATATGGTGCTTAAGATTACCACCCAAGATAAAACACTATATATGAATGGTAGTTTCTATGTTCTTACACAATGAACCTTTACAAGAAAAAAACAATTACAATGCATAAATGCCTTATATATGCTCACAAGGAGGAAATATTAAACACGCTTTGCTCTTCTGTAAACATATATCAACAACATGATTGGTAACTCCTCTTAGCTACAAAATGGATTAAGCAGATTTTTGATTTTTTCTATAATGATGGGAAGATACCATAGATTTTTTAGCATTTACAGGTTATATACAAGTACTAAATACAATCACATTAGTTTATTAAAATATTTGGAAAACCAAGATTAAGGCATGTGTTTGCGTAGATAAAAGTGAATCTAATGGTTTTTAAGAAATATCTTGACAAATTATAGAGAGCTACAAAATTTAATAATAGCTAAGCCACTTTTCCCACCGTCTTAACCCCAACCATGAATGTTTATGGGAAATTGATCTTGCTATTTGTAATGCAAAAAAATTAATTATTTGATAATTCTTTTTATAACACATTTGTAAAAGTGCAAACTTGAGTAAAAATTAGGTTGCTAGAAATATTAAAATTAGTTCTTGTCCATTAATTTGGGTTAGGAATCCTCTTCCATCCGTTATAACCCTTTTACGCAATAATTTTAGTCAACAAGGAAAATGTTTTCTTTTTTTGTGCTTTAGAAAAAAATAGAAAAAAAAAAAAAGACAAACAAAAAGAAACGAAAGAAAGAAAGAAAAGCAGATTACATTTATGGGGTTTTGGGCCTTTTGGGCCTCCTTCTGAACCATAGTGCCGTGTGCAGCCGCGACAATGCACCGATTCCCGCAAACAAGAAAAACAGTCGTGGTGGTGACTAGTGGACAGAAGAGGATCCAATCCAAGAGTGAAGAGAAAGCGCTGATGCAGAGGCGCAGTGGTAAAATCATTCAGTAATCAGCAAACAAAGAGAATCCGCAAATATGGAACTGGCCAGCCGTCGCAGCTACAACCCGAAACGGAGGCGGGAGGATCCGTACTCTCCTCCTCGGCCTCCTCCACCATTCTCCGCTGCTACTGCTGATTCTGATTATAATCATTACCACGGTAATGGTAAAGACGCCCACGTGGACCTCTCCCTCCTTGAAGCCGTGGAAAAATCCCAAAGGGAAAGCGGCGGCGGCGGCGGCGTTGGCGTCGAACTGCTCGATCTCCGCACCCTCAAGAAGCTCGTCCTTTCTTTCGAGCGCCGCTACAAGGAGAACACGGAGGCCCGTCTCAAGTACCCGGACCAGCCCGAGCGCTTCGCCGATTCCGAGGTCGAGCTCCACCAAGAGCTTCAGAAGCTCAAAATCCTCGCCGGAGGCCCCGAGCTTTACCCAGACCTCGTCAATCTCAACGCCATCCCCTCCATTCTCGGACTTCTCTCCCACGAGAACACCGACATCGCTGTAGACGTCGTTCAGCTGCTCCAGGACCTCACTGACGAGGACGTTCTCGACGACAACGACGAGCCGGCTAGGGTTCTCGTCGATGCTCTCGTCGACAACAATGTTTTGGAGCTGTTGGTCCAGAACCTTCAGAGGCTGTCCGACACTGACATCGACGAGGTGGCCGCCATCTACGGCACGCTGGCGACGCTGGAGAATCTGATTGAGGTGAAGCCCGCGGTGGCGGATTTGGTTTGCGAAAAGACCAAGTTACTTAGATGGCTTGTTGGGAAGATCAAGATTAGGGATTTCGATAGCAACAAGCAATACGCGTCTGAGATATTGGCAATTCTCTTGCAGAACAGCACGGCCAATCAGAAGCGTTTTGGGCAGATGAACGGAGTAGATGTCCTTTTGCAGGCAGTGGCTATGTACAAGTCTAAGGATCCCAAGACTTCCGATGAGGAGGAAATGTTGGAGAATCTATTTGACTCTTTGTGCTGTTTGTTGATGCCTTTGGAGAACAAGGAGAGGTTTGTTAAGGCTGAGGGCGTAGAGTTGATGATCATCATCATGAAGCAGAAGAAATCAGCTTACGCCTCTGCTATTAGAGTTCTTGATTTTGCCATGACCAATTACCCCCCTGTCTGCGAACGTTTTGTCGACGTTTTGGGCTTGAAGACGGCGTTTGCTGCTTTCATGGGTAAGGCAAGTTCCTTCCGTCTTTCTCACAATACATAAAATTTTACTTGTCTCTGCATACCCATGCCTTCTGTTTCCAATTTCCATTGTTTTTGTTTTGTCAATGTTGTATTGCATTTCGTTGCAATTCTTGTAAATCGAATGAGAATTCCTCTCTATGCTATAATTGGTTCCGTCTCCTAGAGGATAAGCTGATTACAAAATTGCAACTTTCCATTGTGTTTTTCTTTTTTATTCTGAAAAATTAAATTGTTGATGAAACTACTTGTCTGCAGCATTCCGTGATGGCAAAAATTCTATAGTATTTGTTATTTTTGTTTTATTTTTTCTGAGTTCATTGGATGAATACCTATATTTGCTTGGTTGGTATTTCTCCATCTCCCTCAACCTGACTTTTTTATTTTTTGTATAATAAAAATTATTGCATTATCTTCTATCGTCTAGATTCCCATGAGCAAGAACAAGAAAGAACGATACCAGGAGGAATTAGAAGAGCGCCTTGTGTCATTGATTGCATCTCTATTTGGTAAGTAGGCGGGTTAAAGATTTTTAAGCATTCAATAAGTGTCTATTCGATGTGAACGTTTTAGTGTATTTTGACATTGGAAAATGCCATGTATGGCAACATGCAAAAGGTAGTATCAAATATTTCACAATGTAATCCTATTAATTCTTAGCCAATTTTGCCTTCAAAGTCAATTGTGCACCTTAAGGAGCCTGGCTTTTTTCTTATCAAAATTGAATCACTACAGTCTTAGGAATTTGCTATGTGCTTGACCCAAACAAACACCATGTAATTGATGGCAACTGATCTTGGATGATTGTTCATCTTTCCAGGTGGGATTTTGAGAGGTTCCAGAAGGGAAAGATTGCTCAGTAAATTTGTGGAAAATGAATGTGAGAAGATAGACCGCCTTTTGGAACTTTATGTGCGGTAAGCATTCTACTTGTATATGTTACCTTTCCTCCAAATAACATTATTGCCTGCAGGTTTGAAATTCAATTTTCATTGTTCAAAATACCCTCCATTCTTCCTTCTTTCCTTCATACAGCTGATAAACTACCTGAGGTTTTCTGTCTGCAGTTCTCCTGTGCTGTTACAGCAATAGACGTGGGGATAGTTTGTTTAAACATTCCAGTGAGGAATACAATCATGTCTTGATTTTAATGTCATTTATTTTGTTCAGATATTCAGACAGAGTAAAAGCAGAGACTGAACGACTCAAGCAGCTTGAACTTGATGATTTAGAGGTATGTCACATTTCCCATTTAGATGTCATGTTTTTAGAGGTAGTTCAGCAATAGTAGGTTGTGCACTATTGCAGATGGATGAAGAGGATAAATACAATCGGAGACTGGAATCTGGACTTTATACTCTCCAGGTTAGATTTTTTCATGGTGATTTCTTGGTTTTTCTTACAGTTGTGTTGACTTGAGTTGTTACAATGCAGTTACCTATTGCAAACTGTTGGTAGATTCCCTCTTATCTCATCTGAGCTTCTTACAGTGTTCATCCTAAAGGAATCAATGCTTGAATTGTTATGAAAATTTTGATAAAACATTAAGGCCAATTTTGATAGTCACAAACACAATTTGAAGTATACCAAAGACCCATGAGGGACATAAAAATAAATGCACACATCAGGCAATTTATTTAGAATCTTATTTAATGGAAAAGATTGACATCTTATTTGGAAACAAAGATTGCATTTCAATTTGATTGCTTATTGAAAGAATTGTTCTTTCATCTTTAGTGTGATCACATAAGCAGAGTCTTGCATTTAAAGTTACCAGTGGATTGCTGCAACATAAAATTGCTTTAAATTTGATAGTGGTTGACATTCACATGGTCAATATATTATCATCCTGTGGGTTACTCTCTTGTTAGGGGAGTTGGCTGTGTGAAGAATATACCTTCTTTCTTTGTTGTCATCTTTTTTTTCCTTCATAACTTCTTTTTTTGTATGGACATGCAGTTGATAGCTGTTATCCTGGGTCATCTTTGGTGCTCTGAGTAAGTTTTCCCATTAGTTTTAGTCAGTCTTACGGTATGAAGCATCATAAGAAGGTCTTGTAATGTTTTGGTCTTGATTCTGATTTTGGCAGGCATCCTGGAATGAGAGCAAGAATTGAACTACTACTGAAGCAGCATAAGCTTACAAAAGTAGATGTTAAGGATATACTCCAGGTAGCTCATTCTCCATCTGCATTCTACTGAGTTACTGTGGCTTCTTCTTAACATTAAATTTCCTATTGATAATGGGCTTGCTTTTCAAGAACCTGTCTGTTATAAGTTTTCCTATCTTTGCCTTATTATTATTATTTTTATTTCCTAAATGATATTAAAGCAACTTTAGTTTTCTTTTGATGTCAGAGTCGTTGCTATATAAAATTGAAAGCTAGTGTCATTCGTTTTCTTCATCATAATAGCTGTTTTTATATGGAGGAAAACAGAAGAAAAGAACCAAATCACCTTAGTTCATTCACTTCAAAGCTCACAATGTATTAACACGTTGAAATTGTGTTATGAGCTTGATAAGAATGTCTTTTCCAATGAAATCTTTGGATTTTTGGATTTTAGCTCTATGCATAGCATAGCCATTTCGGGCTAACAAATACTGACTTATGTTGTTTATTTCGATTCAATGAACTGAGTACTTTACACATAAAATAATTACATTGCCTCCATCTGTGAACTGATAGGAATATCATGACAACATTGGTGACCTGGATGGACCAGAAGAAAAGGAGCGAGCACAAGCAAGGATACAGAAATTTGTTTCTGCTTTTTGATACTCTTTTCTTCTGGTGGGTTTCTTTTTCCTTTTTTTTGGGGGGGGGGGTGTTTTCCTCGGCAGTGTGAAAGAGAAGGGGAGCTATGATGTTTCTTGGGGGAGAGAGAGAAGGGGAGTTCAGATGTTTTACAAGATCTGAATCTTAATGTTGTAATTGCCAATTAGAACAAATTCTTGTGTGAGCAATGGGCTTTGCATCTGTATTGCTGTTGAGGTAAATCAACTGCTTGTTCCATTTTTGGTTTTTAGTTTGTCTACAACCGCTCTAAGTTAGTATTTTCATTCATAGAACTTTTTAAAGCAAGACGTTATAAATCCAACATACTGGTTGTTATTGATCGAATAGACATGTTTTTGATCTTGTAACTCTTGTTGTTTACTGATAATTATTTATGGGTTTCACATTAACTAGCTAGCTAAAGGGGAAAAAAAAAAGAAAAAGGTGTCTAGAGTGCATTGTGGAATCTGAGGATGCAGAGGGTGCCTAGAAGAACGCTCATCATCCTTCCTCATGTCACTCTCATCCTCACTTCTCTCTCCTCTCAAAACTCCGTCATTTCTTTATCTCTACATGTTTCTTGTTTCTCCTACTAAAAGTAATTATTAAAAAGGTGTTAATAAGAATGCAATTACCGATAACAGATCACAAAAACAAATAATAAATAGCAAATATAGAATAAAAGGTAAAATGATAATAACAGAAAATCAATAATGCAACCAAACATCCTAAGCTAATGGAAAAGTAATCTTTAACATTTTTGTGTCTAGGAAAATAAAATTCAAAAGTTTCATCGAAAATATCTGATATTCTCTACATGCATTTTAGCTTTTCTGTTTTTGTCATCTCTAATATTATTTTCCTTACAACTAAATTATTTAGAAAATAAATTTACTAGAATAAAATGTAAGTGAAGTAAAAAATTGCAAAGCGAACCTTCCATGTGTAATTTGGATATCGGAACCACCTATACCTATTTATTGGACTTTGTATAAATCTAGCCAATATGTGCAAATATAAAATGGAAAATTCAATAATTTAAATTGAAACAAAAGAAAAAGATTAAAACTAAGAAAATTAACGACTTAAAACAAAAATAACTGAAAAGATTAAAAAAAAAGAGAGACAGAAAAATCTACTCAAAGAATTGTCCATGCAAGCCGGTTTTACCACAGTAACCAATGATAGGTAACCTTCTTAAGAAGACAATCCCAGGTACACAGCCCACTTCCTCTCCACCATAACTGCCCTAGTTCAATACCACATATCAGAAAAGCTTTTTCTCGAACTTAAAGATGTCTTCAACGAGCTGTGTTCGATGCTGCCGATCAGGGATCATGACCACTGGATTCCTTTGTGAGCAGGCACCCCGTTGAGTAATATCAGGTCGTATATGTACTTACACCATTTAAAGGCGAAAATTAAGTTGTAGGTACAAGGGTTGCTCAGCGCCCAACTAATCAAGAATAGTAATAGTCTGTTTGCTTCGCCAATGTTATTAGTTAAGAAGAAAAATGGTTCCTCGAGACTTGGTGTGGACTATCATCACTTAAATGTCATAACGGTGAAAGACAAATTTCCAGTACTGATTATCGATGATCCATAAGACATGTTGCAAAGGGCATGAGTTTTTTTTTTTTTTTTTTTAAACTGGATCTACGTGTTGGATACCGTCAAATTCATGTTAAGGAAGAAGATTTATCAAAAATAACTTTTCAAACACACCAGGGGCATTACGAATTCAAAGTCATACCATTCGACTTGACCAACGCCCCCCGGAACGTTTTAATCGTTAATGAATCACATCTTTGCTCCCCTACCGTGTCAATACGTCTCGGTGCTTTTTGATGACATCTTTGTATATAGCATTGACATGAAGAGTCATATTAAACACTTGTGGCATGTCTTGATACTATTTCAACAACACCAGTTATATGCAAAATGGGTTAAATGTTTATCTGGTAAACCCAAATTAAGTATCTGGGGCACGTGATGTCAATAACAAACATCTCAATCGATCCATCCAAAGTTGAGGTAATATGTTCTTAGCCAGCACCAATCTTTGTCAACAACCTTAGGGGATTTCTAGGGCTAATTTGCCCAAGAGGCATTCAAGCAACGTAAGAATGCCATGTGCCAAGACCCTATTCCTATTCTTACATTGTTAAACTTTTCTAAGATGTTTATGATTAAAATGGACACATGTGATGCAGGAATATGAGCTATATTTGTACAAGAAGGATACGTCGTGACATTCTTAAGTAAGACGTTTAATGATTAAACCAGGGATTTGTCCATTTACAAAAAGAAACTACTAGTCATAATTATAATGATAACCAGACATTACTTAAAAGGGAACAAATTTGTCACAAAGACAAACTAGGAAAGTATAAGCATTTTCTTTAGCGATTGTGCAATAAAAAGAGATTACTAAACTATGGAGACTTGATTACGTCATTCACTATTAAAGAGGATGTGAAAATAAGGTAATTAATACTCTATCATAACATGAGGTTTATTGTTCAGCAATAACAACAATTGTCCTTAATTGGTTAGACGACATCAAAGGGAATTATGAAGGAGACATGCTAGTATAGGAGGCCATCACTACTGCTTCGATGACAAAACCCCCCTAACTAAGCTCAACTTCAAACATGGGATGTTAGGAAAGTAAAATAGATTACATGTGGGAATTAAAGGGAGTAAAAGGTTTAATTAATCAAGGTGTTGTATGATTCAATAGTAGTTGTTCATTCAGGTATCCAAGCAATATATGAAAGGCTTAAACAACACTTCTATTAGCTGAGAGTATGAAACGGTCAGTAAAGCAATAGGTATAAATGTGTGAGATTTGCTGGTGTTACAAGGGTGAAAATGTACCTTATCTAGGCTTATTGCAACTTCTACTAGTTTCAAAACAAGTGTGGAGTTAAATCGATATGGATTTCATAGACGGATTGCCCATCTTTGAAGGAAAAGATGTCATGCAAACGATCATTGATCAATTCACCAAGTCAACTTACTTCCTTGGCTTAAAGCACTTATTTACAGCAATCAGAATTGCAAGGTTACTCTTTGATCAATCTTCAAGCTCCACGGTACTCCCTAGTCAATTGTAATGGATCATAACAAAACCTTTACAAGCCAATTCTGGCAAGAAATGTTTAAATTGGAAGGAACTGAATTACGTCTCAACATGACATATTACCTATAAACTAATGGAAAAACTAAACGTTTGAATCATTATGTGGAGAATTACCTTTGATACATTTGCTTCCTAAGGCCTCGTCATTGGCATCAATGGTTACCATTGGTCAAATGGCAGTAGAACACCACCTGCCACTCAGCTATTAATATAACACCTTTTGAAACAAGATATGAGTATGTTGCCCCATATCATACCTCTCTGCCAACACTTGGAACAAAGTTAGCTTCACTAGCAGAGTTCTTCGAGAAGAGACAAGTGTTGTTGACGCTGCTTAGGGAGCAATTGAAGTAGTCCCAGTAAAAAAGGAAGTTTTATACTGAAAAAAAATAAAATTGAAAAGGCTTTTAAGGTTTGAGACTAATGTTCTTAAGCCTTCAACCTTATAAGCAAACTTCTATGGCTATGTACAGTAATTTGACGTTAGTATCAAAGTATTATGAGCTATTTAAAATCTTAGAGAAGGTAAGAACCATTGAATATAAATTGTAATTGCCATAAGATATTGGAATCCATTTGTTCTTCCACATTTCTTTGCTTAAGAAGTCCATGAAACCCAGAGTCTCGACATCTTAATAACTTCCTTTGGTCGGAAAAAATGGTCAATTCAAGGTAAAGCTAGTTACAGTTCTCAATTGACACATTATGCAGAGGAAGAACATTATTACCACCTCGGTGTTGGTCCATTGGGCCAACATGACTCCGGAGGAGGCCATTTGTGAAGACTGCCATTCTTCCAATCCCAATTTCTAAACTTTAGTTCTTACTGATCTTTGAGGACAAGGATCTTAAAAGGGGACTATTATTAGGACTTAGCCTAATTACAAACTATGATCCTAGTAAATAAGGTATTATGACAAAGAGATAGTTTAGGAAAAGAATATTTTGCAACCATTGTTGCGATTATGGCTCTGATTGTAACTCAAAGAAGAATTGACAATCGAGAGGGTTCCTAAGATAGGTATTAAGAGGGTATTTATACGCGATGTATGCAAGTTATTATGAGATATCAATGATAAATTCTCTCCCTCACTCTCTCTCTCTCTCTCCATCATTTTTTCTACCCTATTTTTATAGCTTTCCCCTATTTTGCTATATCAAATCATTACAGTTCTTTTCATGCCTAACAAGGCCTTTGACTTCTCTAGCCGCAAAACTCTCCTAAAAAGGTTAGGTTTATGGGAATTTGATCACTTATAATTTGATTTGAAAGCTTCCAACAAAGAAAGACAAGGCTAGTTTAGTGGATAATGCATGAAAGGTAAAAAAGAGGAAGGGATCAATAAGATTCATCGAGGGATTATTGTCCAATTAGGTGTTATTGCATAGAAATACTTGAATAATGTCTATGGAGATTGTTTAATTAGGAAATACGATAAAAGAAGACAACTTTTTGATAATCTTTGTTTTAAGTTGTAATCTTTTTTTTTTATTTTAAATTAAATAATTACATTTTATATTTTATATTTGCACATGTGTGCTGGATTTATATAAGACTCAATAAGTCTAATGCTTAAGTGGCTGTAAAGTAGCGAGTAGTTGTTACTCAGATTACACATTTATATCACATGAATATGACATATAATCAAGTTAACAAATTTCGTTAAGATCATTTAATGATGAGATATATTTAATTAAAAAAATTCTACATAAATTAAATTATTAGTTTTAAAATATCAAGATATATTTGTTAAAAAATAAAAATGTTAGAATATGTTAATATATTAACTCTAAATATAAATATTTCTAATTTCCTTGCATACTTTTTGTTTAAAAATTTAAATATGAGATTTTTAAAATTAATATTTATATTCTTAATCGTTGTGACTTTTTCTTAGGAGTTAATTACTTGTTTTCATATCATTTTTAATAATTTTATAAGAATGTGTTAGGCATATAAATTAGATAAAATAAAATAAATTAGAATAATATAGAGTAAGATAAGTAAGTAATTTACTTTATATTTAGAATTACCTTAAATAATATAGTTAAAATATATTCAAATATTAATAATAACTTTACAATTATTAAAATTTTTCTTAAATTATAAAATTTTTCAAATTTATAATATAAAATTTTCTCTTTTTTTCTCTACATTTTTCTTTTTTTGTCTCTCTTTCTCTTTATTTTTTACTCTTTTTTGTTACACACATACACACTCTTTCTCTCTCTCTCTCTCTTTCCTCTTCTCTATTTCTTTTTTACTTTCTCTTTTCAAGTGTTCTCATTTTTCTCATTTTCTCTCTTTCAATCTCTTTTTCTCTTCTATTTGTCTTTTTTTCTCTTTTATTTTTTATTTCTCTTTCTTTTTTTCTCTCTTTTTTTCTCTCTCTTTTATATCTTTTTTTTTTCTTTCTTTTTTTTTACCTCTTTTTTATTTCTCTATTCCCCAAAAAGAAAAAATAACATCAAGAAAAATAAATAAGAGTAATATAAAGAGAAAAAAATATACAAATAAGATAAAATGAAAAGAAAGACAAAAAAAATCTAAATATGAAAAGAAGAGAGACAAGAAAAAGAAATAAATGAAAGGGAGAGAGAGAGAGAGAGAGAGAGAAAAGAATGGAAGAAAAAGATGAACACATAAAAGAGAGAGAAAAAAAAAGGAAAAAAAAAATATAAGAAGCGAGAGGAAGTGAGAATAAAGAGATTGGAGAGAGAGAGAAAAAGATGACGAAGAAAAAGAGTACAGATAAAAGAGAGAGCGTTAAATTAAAAAAAAATAAAATAAAGAGGTAGTAAAAAAGAAAGAATTTTTTTTTAAAAGAAAAGACGAATATGAAAGAATAAAAAATGTGACAAGAATAACAATAATAATAATTTTATCAATAAAATAAATTGAAATGAGAACAAATGTGAAAATATTAAATATACTTTAAAAAGATAATATTAAGAGTTCAGAAACACTATATTAAGAATTTAAAAAAATAAAAAATAAATAAAAAGATAAAGAATTAGAAAAAAAGTATTTTAAAAAAAGATTGAAAATTCTGTTATTATTTTTTATGACACAAAATTACAAAGAGTAACCTTTATAATAGTCACACGATAGAAGGAGGACTAACAGCTAATTGATGGAACCAATACAATCACGCCGAGTTTACAATTTATTTAAGAAACTAACAAAGCTAGCTAACTAACACAGTCTTTGTCTTCTTTTCTCTACTTATGTGTATTTTCAGGACCGGTAGGATATATCTTAACAGATGAATTATAAAATAAATTGATATGTGTATTTCACTATGAAAAGGGTGTCGAGGAAGATTAATGTCGAAGCATTCAAGTAATTAATATATAAAAAAAAATTAAATAAGTAAGTTTATGCTTAAATTATTGTACCGGTTTAGAAAAGTGTTGATCTGGCAGAGTTCAAAACATTAAAAAAGAAAGAAAAAGAATTACGAGGCCTCATCTAGTGTTTTTGTCTGTATGACAAAGGAACGGATATAACCGTACGATTGCGAGACCGTACTTTACAATCTCTAAGGTGACGGTCGAAACGTTGCTATTCAACAGAAACGGCCGTGCACAATAAAAAAAATTGGAAAATATCAGTGAGGAAGAAAAGGGAAGCCACTGTCCGTACCGTTCTGAGGGGGGACCCGAAGGATGGAGGCACGCACATGCTTGCTGTCAAATCAGTCATCAGTTAAAATCAACGGCTAAGATTATTCTGTACGGACAATTCAACGATCGAGATTCAACTCACTCTCCCAAAACCTCTCTCTTTCCCCATTCTCTCCCTCTCTCTCTCTCTCTCTTTCCGCTCTGAATCCTCTGATCTGATCCTGTTCTCTCAGGTCCACACTGCTCTGCTTTCCATTTTTCTCACACACACACCTACATATAATATATATGTGTATATATGTATATATATAGAGACACCATCATAATAATACTGATGATGATGACGATACACGAGGCCACCATCTCTGTGTCTCTGTCCATTCTCATGGATGACGTTTGGTCAAAGAAGTAGTAGTAGTAGTAGTAGCAGTAGTAGTAGTAGCATTAGGGGTGATAGTGAGAAAATTAGTTGGGCTTCTCTCATGGCGATCTGCCTCTCACGTTTCTCGTTCTTCTTAATGCTCGATTTCAAATGATAATTATGGTAGCCGTACGTAGGCATGCGGTTTTTGTTTTGTCCCCCCCCCCCTTTTTTTTGTTAATATATTTATATAGTAGTTTTATTATCTAGTCATTATTAAGATTTTTGTACCTATGTTTATATTTATGCTTCATTTGTATTCGTAATAATAACAAAAAAAATTTTAAAAACAAAAAGGAAAAAAGAAAACGGAGAAAGCGGGGAATGAAGCTCTCCACATCAGGTCTGGGTCAGCCGAGTAACGAAGGTAGATAGATAAAAAATTATTTATTTCTTTCTGTCCTTTTTTTTGTATTTATATATTTTGTCCTATAAATTATTTTCTTTGTCCATTTTTTGGCTACTTATTTGATTTACGCTTAAAAAGATAAGAGTTTCAATTACACTTTTAGATATATATATATATACACACACTCATGGTTATTGAAAAGCATTTTAATATTTAAAAGTTTGAATTAGGCAAACCATTGAATTGGTTGCATGGGCCCCTACTCCTATTTAGTTTCAAAGTTGGCTTAGTCTTGTATTATTATTATTATTATTATTATTATTATTATTATTATTGGGGTCAGTAACTGTATGCAGGAGGGGAGAGGGAATGTTTGAACGCAGAGCTATGGCATGCCTGCGCCGGCCCACTGGTGTCCCTGCCGGCAGCGGGGAGCCGTGTGGTGTACTTCCCGCAGGGTCACAGCGAGCAGGTGTCTTCTTCTCTTTTTTCTCAAAGATTTTACTCTCACTTCTAGGCCTTTTTTGTTTTTTTTTTTTCCTTTTAAAAGTCCATTATTTATGGCCGTTTGTAGTTGCTGAAAGCCTGAAATGCACATTTTTGTAGCCCCAACGTTGATGATAAGCTTTTGTATCGTAGGTTGCCGCCACCACCAACAAAGAAGCTGATGGGCACGTACCCAATTACCCAAGCTTGTCCCCCCAGTTGATGTGCCAACTCCACAATGTCACCATGCACGTTGGTCTTTTTTCTAATATATGATTCTTTAAAAATAAATTTATTTTTTAAAAAAAAAAACCAACCCCCCTTGTTTTTTTTTTTAGCGTTTTCTTGTACCATGCACGCAACCAGTAAATTTCTACTTTTTTTTTTTTTTTTTTTGGGTTCTTCTTTTATTTCTGTTTGTGATAAAGCTACATATTGGAGCATGTTTGGACTTTCAGGCAGATACTGAAACAGATGAAGTCTATGCTCAGATGACTTTACAGCCTTTGACTGCGGTAATTGCGTGTCTTTTGTTCTCGGCTCTGTATTTTGTTGCCAATTGAGTACTGATTGCAAAGCTGGAGGTGATGTTGTCAATCATGTTTTTATTGATTCAAATTTCCCTTTTTTTTTTTTTCTTCTGTTGTTTCTTCTAAAATGATTGTGCGCATAGGAAGAGCAAAATGATGCATTTCTTCCCATGGAGCTGGGAATTCGGAGCAATCAGCCTACGAATTACTTTTGCAAAACACTGACGGCAAGTGATACTAGCACGCATGGGGGCTTCTCTGTTCCTCGTCGTGCTGCTGAGAAAGTCTTTCCTCCCCTGGTATTCTCTTTCTTGCCTTCTGTTGCTGAAAATGTTTAGTCTTTACTTTTATTTTTATTTTGTTCATTCCATTATTTCTATTATTTTTATTGCTGTTGCTTTGTCTTCGTTGTCCAGGATTTCTCACAGCAGCCACCAGCACAGGAACTTGTTGCTAGGGATCTTCATGATGTTGAATGGAAGTTTAGGCATATATTCCGGGGTACGCAGTATACTTTTCCTTCATTATTGATAAATTGTCATTAATGGGGTAATCAACTTGCAAACATGCTGCCTCTGTTCTGCCCTGCCAAGAATGATGTAGAAATGGCTACGATCATTTTCATGCAATTGCATCATTTTTTCTTTGTTGATTTTTAGTTTGAACATTCTAGCCAGCCATCTGGTTGAACTCTTGATGTTGGGCACTTTAAGATTATGTCTAGCAGTATTCTAAGGTAAAATTAGGCCTAGCAGTGACCAAGTTCGTGGAACTTTATTGGTGAATAATGCATGCATTGACCAATAAATTTTTGGTTCTCTCTTTTTGTTGAGACTAGGAGAGAAATGTAATTCATCATCCGTATTGTGGTTGTCTGCCTTTGGTTCCTTTGATTGTTGGTCCTTTTAAACTGCACAGCCTGTGATTTGGCATGAGATGACATGGTTTATGCCTTGATCATCTCACAGGACAGCCTAAACGCCATCTACTTACGACAGGGTGGAGTGTGTTTGTTAGTGCAAAAAGACTTGTAGCTGGGGATTCGGTTCTTTTCATATGGTAGGTTATATTCTTTCATGTTCCTCACTAGTTAAGTCTATGAGTCTAACGTTCCTAGTACCTGCACTTAGGAATGAAAAAAATGAGCTCCTTTTGGGGATACGCCGGGCCACTCGACCACAAACTGCAATGCCATCATCTGTGCTATCCAGTGATAGCGTGCACATTGGACTGCTTGCTGCTGCAGCCCATGCTGCTGCGACTAATAGCTGTTTTACTATTTTCTATAACCCAAGGTGCCAAATGTGCTTGCCAGTTTCTTTTCCATTACTGTTTATTGATTGGGCCTTTTACTTAGCATGTCTCTGGTTGCAGGGCCAGTCTGTCGGAGTTTGTTATACCTCTCTCCAAGTACACTAAAGCAGTTTTTCATACTTGCATTTCAATTGGGATGCGGTGCCGTATGCTTTTTGAGACTGAAGAATCAAGTGTCCGTAGGTATTAGTACAGTCGATAGTTTACGGTGGTATTTATTTTAGCTTTTAGGTCTGTTAATCTATTCTGAGAATTCTTTGCCTTACAGAAACATTGATTTCACTCAAGTCATTCTCATACGTGAATTTCAGTGACGTGCATTTGGCTCAGTTTAGTAAGTGTTCTGTCC
This sequence comes from Bruguiera gymnorhiza, assembly GCA_020883675.1. Lineage (NCBI taxonomy): Eukaryota > Viridiplantae > Streptophyta > Magnoliopsida > Malpighiales > Rhizophoraceae > Bruguiera > Bruguiera gymnorhiza. The sequence goes on along the minus strand of JAIRCJ010001058.1, from coordinate 5,925,212 downwards.
GAGGTATTGAGGGATAGATTGCATATGCATGTGTTCCGTCTGTTGGAGCATCACCTAGGCAGTTAAGATATAGCAGTCATCAATCTTGATGATGATCATTGATTGGCATTGGTTTAGTTTGCCACACGAGTTGGTCCTTGGTGTTGGATTCAAAAGTGTCTCACCAAAAGACCCTGTATGCATGCTTTGTGTCCCTCAATCTTATGGTCTGAAGAAACAGCTGCCCTTAATAGCATTTTTCTTCTGTGAAATTTGTAAAATTCTCGATCCATATAGGTACATGGGTACAATAACTGGAATTAATGATCTAGACCCTGTTCGTTGGCCAAATTCTCATTGGCGTTCTGTCAAGGTAAATCATACTTCTTGCATATCCCATCTTTCACGTTTGTTTGTGCCCTCAACCATACTATATCAGAGGATTCTATTCATTAGAGTATCTCTCATTTTGTGCTCTGGTCCAAGGACAATATTGTATGTTGTATTTGTAGAGTATATGCCCCAGAAATAAATTATCAAAGAGAAAAAGAAAGGGAAAATAAAAACAAAGAAAAACCATTATATTGCGGTGTAAAAATAAATTAATCTTTTTCCTTGCCTATTGGGACTACGAAAAGACAATATATAATGTCAATCTTGTTTTGGAGCTGTCTCATTAAGTTCTGGTATGTGCAGAGGATTTGGAAAGAGGGATCTGGATTGGACCCATTAGATGCATTACATGTATTTGATTAGCTTGTTCTGCAGTAAACTGTAGACTGTGTTGTGTCTTCTATTTTTTTACTTGATTGAATAAAATTTTCCTTTTGCTTGATCTTCTTGCCTTCTCTTTTCTCAACATTTCAAGGTTTGAGAGACTCTGAATGTTGATCACTGGTATTAGAATCGATGAACTGGGCCCTGTTTTAACTACATGAAATTATTAGGTTCACTTGCATTGGGCTAAACTTACGCATTTACTTTGGTCACAGATTCTCCAGGGAGAGAGCTCTCTCTCTCTCCCTTCCCTCCCCTCTTCTCTCATATGAATTTATGTGTGTATCTGTATACACGTGTTCCTAGTCCTTCTTAGCTTTTAGCCTGTCACTGCTTGATTCTCTTTTTTCTCGAAGAAAGCATGAGGCAGTAGCTTATATGGGTTTTCCCAACAATGTCGTCCAGTTATCTACTGTTTCTGCTTTTTTTTTTTTTTATCGCTGTTTATTCTATTATCTGTTTCAATGTTTCCTTTTTCTCTTTACATGTAGGTTGGCTGGGATGAGTCAACAACAGGTGAGAGGCAGCCCAGGGTATCGTTATGGCAGATTGAGCCATTAACCACTTTCCCCATGTATCCATCATTTTTTCCTCTCAGATTGAAACGACCTTGGAGTCCAGGACCCGCATCTTTTCTCGGTATCTATTGTTCAAATTCATAAATCCCTTAGGTATCTTTTCTATAAGAGAACTTAACCAGACTCACTACTCATACGAAGGATTTGAAATTGGTAGTAGTTTGCTTTTAGGCTTATAAGGGTCATAACTTAACTGGTCAATGTTTTAAATCAATTGAAATTTGGGGAAAAGAAAGGTGGAAGAAAGAACCTAGATGTTGGAAAAGCTTGGCTAGTTTTTGTTACGTCTTGGAAAGGGGGTGTTTACATGGGTTTTCTTATTGGTTTGAGCAAGATGCTAAGAATTAGATTAAGGGGAAAATGCTAATCACAATCCTTAGAATGTTGGCAAACAGTTTTATTAAATCTCCTGGTTATTGGGAGTGGTTATTTCCTGGTGATGGTGCCGGAAATATTACAAGAAAGGGTTAGAAACACCATTGACCCCCAAAGGCATTAAATAAAGGAACAAGTTAGCCAAACTACGGTGGATCCTTATGTGGTTAAACCCTTGGACAGAAAAAGTAGTCAGTGAAACTGTGGTTAACTTAATCTTATATGCATTGCACCTATTATTACAAGTTGTCCTATCCCTACTGCTTTACTTGCTATTTTACTAGGGAGCTTTCAGATTTCATCTCAGAGCTCACTGTTTCTTGTTGTTACTAGCATGCAACATTGCCTTCCATTTCATTTTTTGGAGTATAATAAATAATCCATATTATGAGTCGCCTAACAACTTAAGTTTTTAAGTAAATTGGTTTTTTGATATCATATTAAAGCTTTCATGACCTAGTGATCATGAGTTCATGGTTTGGACCCAAATGAGACTGATTTGTTTATATTTCTAGCCCGAGTGAGTTGGGCTTTTGTGCAAGATACATGTTAAAGTATAATATATGATCCATATTTTGAGCCTTACCCAACACTTTAAGCTTTTAGGTGAATAATTACCTTACGATTGGTTGATGTGGGTTTTGACACATTTGTTCTTATTGGAAAAAACAAATGCCCAAATTCCATTTATTTATGTTGTGTCAGCAATGCTACCCAAAAACAAATGTTTTATGTGGCAGTAAGGTCTTGAATTATATTTCTCTGTTATATGTTTCTCAAGCAACCATAAATGTGAACATACTATTTGAGAATCCCATAATAGCATGAGGTTCTTTAGCATGTTTAGAATACTTGTCTCCACAACTTTGTGATGAACGCTTTTCAAGAATGTGCTCAAAGAAAGGATTTCCATTTTACCCAGCATGTCTAATGTGCTTAAACCGGGGTGAGTGGTGAAACTGATACTGCTCCTGCAGTCTTGAGTGGAATACAATCACTAATTGATGCCCCCTGTCTAGGTCCAAAAATTTATACTTTATTTATCTGGGGCCGTCTCTCTCTCTCTCACTCTCACTCACTCTCCCCTCCGCCCCCCCTCTTCCCTTGGGTTTGGTTCTTTGAAGTTCTCCATCATTATCAATGAGCTGGTTATTAGTCCTGTAGCTATTGTTATTATCAGCGGCATCGATGTTGTCAATTTTGTCCCTTGGCAGATCACAGAGATGATGTATGTAATGGCTTCATGTGGCTGGGCAGTGGAACTGGAGAACAGGGCCTTCACAGTCTCAATTTTCAAGCTGCAAGTGGATTTCCCTGGACGCAACAGAGGCCTGACCCAGCAGTGCTAGGAAATGGCCAGAATCAGCTGTACCAGGCTATGTTGACAGCTGGTCTGCAGAATCCAGGTAGCGGAGATCTTGTGGGAAAGCAATTTATGCAGTTTCAGCAGCCTTTTCCATCTCTTCAGCAGTCATGCAGCTACAATCCAATGTTACAGCTACAACGGCAACAGCAAGCAATTCAACCGCAAGTCCCTCCTAACATGCTGCAGGCACCGAACCAGATTCCAACTGAGAGCTTGGCCGAGCACGTCCTGCATCAACGACTCAACAATCAGCCAGAAGATCATACCCTGCAACAGAAGAATATGTATCATGACTCAAATTTAAGTCAAATGCAAAGACAAGAATCATCTGTGCCTTCCCCATCATTTCCTAATTCAGAGCACACAGACTTGGGCATTAAGTTCTCTTCATCTACTGCCTCCATACAAAAAATGATGGATTCTTCATATGCTGGAGATGGAGACAATCTTTTCGATTTGACCAAAACTGAACGGTCTTCACTAACTGAGCAGTTATCCCAACAATCCTGGGTCAAGTATGCACATTCACAAGTCAATGCTTTTACCAGTTCAATGGCACCTCTACGAACATATCCACAACACCCAAACTCCAGTCCTGATGATCAGAATTCTTCTATTTTTGGAGTGAATATTGATTCGTCTGGACTCTTACTACCCGTCACAATGCATAGATTTCCCAATTCTTCAATTGATGCTGCTAAGTCCTCAATGGTGGTACCGAATTCTGGGTTTCAAAATTCTATGCATGTTTGTGCACAAGACTCCGAGTTATTGCCTAGTGAAGGCCAACCTGACACACCGAATTCCAGTCAAACCTTTGTCAAGGTACAAGCCTCAACACTCAAACAATTGAAGCCTGCCCTTTATTACCTTGTCTGCATGCTAATGTTTTCATGGCTAAGTGATGCTGTGCATTTGTTTCTCTAGGTCTAAGCTTGCCCGTTATTACCATGTCTACTTGCTAATGGTTTCATGGCTAAGTGATGCTGTGCATTTGTTTCTCTAGGTCTATAAATCAGGGTCAGTTGGTCGCTCATTGGACATTTCCAGGTTCCACAGCTATAATGAGCTGCAAGAGGAACTGGCTCAGATGTTTGCGATGGAGGGAAAGTTGAAAAACCCTCAGAGATCAGGCTGGCAGCTTATATTCGTCGACAGGGAGAATGATGTACTTCTCCTTGGTGATGACCCCTGGGAGTAAGTACTCTTTCCAGAATGACTCACTTAAGAATAGCCGGCTGATATTTACTCAAATCTTTTCCTTTTCCACTCATTATCTCCAGTACTTATTTTCAGAGTGACTAGCAAGGAGTATTCTTGTTTTTCCATTTTCCAGACATCAATCTCCTCTCCCTGCACATATAACCAATGCAAGATATTGATCTTATATGCAGATCATTTGTGAACAATGTGTGGTATATCAAGATACTTTCCCCAGAGGAGGTCCAAAAAATGGGTGGACAGGGAGTAGATTTCCTCAATCCCATCTGCCAAAGGATGAGTAGTTGTGGGGATCTGGGCCTTGCCTCTGGTTTACGCAGAAATAGAAAATGATTGGAAGCTTTGAGGCTTCCGAGTACTTCATCAAACTCCATGCTTGGTGGATTTGAGGCGTAGTGCGTCATTTCTCCTGTTTGATTTCCTCTTGGAAATTACTGTTTTCTACGACTAACTAGTTCGTATAATAAATTTCACTTTCAGCACGGACAAAATACATGTTTTCATTTCCCTACTTGGATTATTGGGACAAAAGTTGTATTTTCCAGTTGGTCGAGTGTTAGATTACTTCAAAAGTGCTTCCGAATTTGATTGTGTTTAAAGTAGACGAACAGGAATGCACATGAAACCGTGGTATCATCATATTTAGCAATTCAGAAGAACGAAAATATCGAAATACTTCTTCAAATGACAATGGTACACTTAGCTAAAAAAAAAAAAATGCAAATATATCCATGTACACATACAGATCAACTTTAAATATGTGTTACATATATATAAATATTTGGTAATGGGTCAAATTTACCATCGAGAAGTTAACAGCGGCGGTCCTCATGCTAATGTCATATTTCCATGGTGATAGAAATGCAAAGAGACAGTAAAATTGACTCGACATGAATGTAGTTTAAATATGACCTGAGTTGTAAGTAATTTAATTTGAAATTTTCCCAAATTCAATTTGAAAAAATATCACAATTTTTAGAAATTGAACATTTTTCTTTGAAACAAAACAATATTTTTTTATTCATTTTCTTATTTATATATATACAAAAATATACCCATCATCACATATGTACACTATTTTATTTTTATATATTATATAATTATTTATATTATATTTAATTTATATATTTTTAATTTAATAAATAAATATTTAATTTTTAATATTAATATTAAATTTTTATTTTATATAATTATCTATTTTTATTTTTTATATTCACAATATTTTAAAAATTTTATTCATCTATATATATATATATATATATATATATAATGTATAAATAATAATAATAATAAAAATAAATAATTTTATCTATAATATATAATTTATATAAATATTACAATTCATCTGCTAAATTATAAATTCTAATTTTAAATAAAAAATATAAAATTTATATAAATAAAAAATTATACTTATTATATAATTTATAATTTAATAAATTTTTAAATAAATAAAAACTAAAAAATTAGTGAAAAAATTATTTTCTTAATAATTAATATGTCAATTTGCTAATAATCTAAAATCAATATGATTTAAACATGATATGACTCATAAATAACTTAATTTAAAATAACTTAAATTCCAATTACCATTCAATGTGAGACTCTTGGGAATGCATTACCATTCAATTTTTCCAACCTTAAATACAACCATACGAGAATGTGACATTACCCCAGAAATGTTGTTGAGAATGTTACGCTTTAGACAGCCCCTGCCTTGCAGCGTAAAATTCCGAAATCAGCAACTTATCAAAAAATCCAAAACAGGGTTTAATCTTCATTGATAGCGTTTGGCCAAATATGCACATAAGACCGGGGAATTTTTAGCAGGATTTGATAGTTTATCCCTAAGTATGCTGAAATTGAAATTACTTTAGATCTAATGGATAGGATTAGAAAACAAGGGAAGCACCATAAGAGAAGGAAATTGACAATCCATTGATCTCAAACACCAGAGAACACGTTCTGGTTTGTCCCGGTGTGGCATTCATCAAACGCTACAGAATCGTGAATCTGTTTAGAAGAACAAGGGAACCCACCAGCCCCGGGGGCAGGGCTAGGGGAATGGGGATTGACGAAGTGAAAGCAAATCAAGAGACAAGGCGAGAGGTACAAAGAAATTAGAAATGCAAAATAACAGTAACAACCCGATTAAGAGTGAGTGTGACCATCTTCAGCAGCAGCTTCAAACGTCTCACCAGGCACAAGCTCTGGCACCTCATCATCATCTTCTTGTGCTGCCGCTGCCCCAGTGGCCGGTGCTTCCTTTTGAAACTGCTCTGCCAACTTCTTAAGATTGTCCAAGTTATCTGGCCCTGAGAATTTGCAGCCCATCAATATCAGAGGCCACTAATAACATAAACTAGGGCAATTGGATATCGATTTTTATATTCCCAAACCCAAATAAAATAGGTGCATTACATAAAGAACTTGAAAATAAACCAAAATGAATGCGAGTACACATGTATGTGCACACAACACTAAATAACAAGTCTACGTGCTATTAAGGCATGTGCTGTGGACTTATATGTCTGCATTAAAGTTTCACCATCTCTTAAGCATTTTAAAATCATCTTGCACCCCTGTGCACAGAAAATTGTATTCATGATGGCAAATAAGAGATTATCCTCACACAAAAAGAACAGAATGATCTCAAAATAAACAGAGAGCTCACATGTGCCTTATTCCTGGCTAGCTGGAAAGGATCCCACTACTTGTTCCAAAACAATATTTTGAAAACATGACAAGTACAATTGGAAGCCATAAAAATAAACAGGCATATAATGTGGTCAACAAAGGACAAAATTAAACAAGGGTAAAGTTATCTTCCAGAAGTCTCAATAGTCCATTTGAACAAAGAAGAAGAAATAGGACGGTACGTTTGCTCAAGGATGCTTATTTACTCATTGAACAGCGACACCAATGAGAGTAACTGGATGTCTAGGTCTAGGAGTCTTCCAAATTTCCACATAAAACAACTTAGTGAGTGGCAACACAATGTTCAAGTAATTAAAACAGGAACGAGATCATAATGATGCAGCCCCTAAAAGGTAATGCTACAATACTAGGCAGTACTCCTGCATCGCTCAGAAGGAGAAACATTAGGTAACTTATCTCTTTTATGTCATAACAAAGTGAAAAGAGTGTCAGTTTATTCATACACAGCCTTCTAAATGCAGGGAGCCAACAACAATTATTGTCACAACTCATCAAGAAATAAAGTAACAAAAGCTCTAATTAGTAGATTCATAAAGTCAGATGGTTGTAAGACTGACATACCAAGTTGGCTAATAATCCCAGGAAGAAGATCTTGCAGTTCTGAAAGAAACAAATTCAGGAATCAGTTATCCACCTTCTACGGCATAGTTATTAGCGTTATTCTTTACAAAAATCAACCCAGTTGTTCTAAGGAAGCAATGGATATTCAACATTAGACAATCAAAAGCAGGCGAATACACAGACCAATAACTAGAAATAAAAAAAAAATAAAAAAAACACAAACACATACTCTTGGTCTGGGGAGAGCCAGTAACAACCCAAGTGTTTGCAACAATAGAGGCTTGAACTTTAGGATTAAGGAATTGAACGACCAAATCATCTTTGAAAATGTTAACTTCTTCGATTGCCGGGATTGTGTTCACTCCTATTCTCTTCAGAGTGCTCTGCAGCTTTTTATCATCACTCGTGGTTGATTTGTGCACTGCCTTCTTCTTTCTATTGATAATCAATCAATTAATTAGTTCATTAATCAGGAGAAAGAAAAACAGATACTTTCAGTTATCAATTTTCTTTCCATCTTCAGTTTTTCAACATTAACTAAAAACAAACAAGCTACTGATTATAATTATGAAAGACCTGATGTCTTATCTTCAAATTTGTCAAATATATATATATATATATAAAAGATTAAAATATGAAAAGGGTATAAATAATAAAGTGACCTGCGCATTGTTCCCTTCCCGCCAGTTCGAACAGAACCGGCCATCTTCATAAGCTTCTCCCTATTCATCTGCGCATTTGCAACAGTAAACAGCACAACAACAGAATTATTAGAAATGGAAACTATACGAACACTCTTTTCACAGCAAAACAAAAAACAAATATATCAGATTCGCATACACATCTCATGCCCATGGACTCGAACGAGTACGTGTACAAGTGTGTGTACGTCCGTGTGTGCGGGAAAAAACAATAAAAAGGAAGAAAAAAAAAAAAGGAAAAAGAGAGAAAAATGGAAAGAAATTTTACCTTCGCGAAAAATGGAAGATTAATTATACGAGAGAGAAGAGGGTGATTAAGAGTGAGATTGGGGAGATGATGGATGGAGAGTAGCCGAGCAGAGAGGAGAGAGAGAGAGGAGGAGACTGAAGGAAGATAGCGATTAAAGAGAGAGACTGTGCCTGTTTATGGCTATGGCTATCGCCGTAGCGTAGCGAAGTGCTCTAAGGGTTTTTTTTTTTAACTCATTCTCTGTGCATCCCCAACCCCCCACCCCCACCCTCATCTTTTTCCCGTAATTCCCATAATACCCTCTTCTCTTCGCACATTTACCCTCACCCATTATTTTTACTTTTTATTTTTTATTTTTTTGAAACCCCCCCTCAAAAAAAAAAAACTTTACAGTGTGACCCTGTAAGTTGAAAGATTATTTACTGTTATTTTTATTTAATTTTTTATGTAAAAAATTATTATTTAAATATTATTATTATTAAATTCAAATAACATTTTTATTCATAAAACAAAAAATATGAAGTAAATTCCACTTAAAATAATACATATATATATTAAATTACTACCAATTTACTGCCTAAAATGTCCCCTCCTCGTCCATGTTCTTCGAAGGTATGGAATGGAATCATTGAAATGAAGAATTTGGCTTTCCAAATATTTTAACTTTTATTTTATTTTTCTGCTTTGTTATTATTTAATTAACTTTTTCAAGTTAGTCATGTAAGTAGTGACTAAAGACTTTTTGGAACATTGACTTCATAGTCTTTAATCATTTTCATTTTTATTAAAACTTAATAGTTTTAATACCATTCTTAAAACTTAATTAATTTTAATAATATTATTAACTAATTATACAATAATTTTTTTATTAATATAATAAAACTTCACACACTTAATAAGAAAAATATACATATATAATATAAATATAAAGTTCTAACTACTAGTTATATAATAAATTAAAATATTTTAATTTTTATATATTAGATAATAATAATATTTATTTCTAATTTAATACAAAAATTATAATAAATAAAATTTAACTATTTAAATTCTATTTTAACACTAATTTTTAATTTATAATGAATTTAAATTAATTTCAATATTTTCTCTTAATTTTAATTCAATCATATAATTATTCATAGTGTTTGTTTCAACTTGACACAATTTTTAAAATCTTTAATAAATTATTTTTCAAATCATCATCAATAAAATTATTAGGATTTTTGTTGCTAATTTTTCTTAACTTATTTTGGTTGATTTCGACTTAATTTTTGAATTTTGGAGAAACTTATGACATGTAATCTTTTAAAGTTTAAGACTTTATTTTTTACGATATATTATATGTAGTATTTGTAAAGTATTATTATATAAAAACTCCATATTCTCTTTTTTTTTATCTCATATGAAAAATTAAACTAAGTTATTTTTAACTTTTAATTCAACAAGTTCCAAATTTTGTATTTCTTTTAACTCTCAGTTTTACAAAATCTTATACTGAATCTAATAAAATTTATTATTTAACACAATTTTTATATGTTTCACTAACACAACATTTTATATCTTTAAATTTCAATTCAATTCCTAAATTCTTCATCAAATTCTTTGTTTTCTATGATTTTCAGTGGAAATTAATGGTGCCTTCCAACTTACTATTTTATGATTTTCAGTTATATTGGTAGGTCCCAGATCCAATGGGCTTTGATATCACTATTAGAACTCAATAAATCTAAGACTATTATTAGAACTCACTAATTATACAATAATTTTTTATTTAATAAAATTCTACATACTTGATAAAAAAAGTAGATGTAAAAAATATAAATATGAAATATTAATTGTCAATTATATAATAAATTAAAATATTTAAATTTTTATATATTAGATAATAATAATATATATTCTTAATTTAATATACAAATTATAATAAATAAAATTTAATTATTTAATTTTTAATTTTTAATTTACACCAAATTTAAATTAATTTCTACAATTTTGATTATTGATAAGAATCGTGGAAATGATGGGTGAAAAGTTTTAATAGATGTAAGAGATTCATTGTATATTCCAAAAGACCCAATAATACGAGTTAGAACTTTAATGGATGTAAGATATTCATTGTACATTCTAGAAAATCCAATAACATGAGTTAGAGCCAAAAAGATTAAAGAAATACTAAATGGGTTGATTAAGGACATTCAGGCTAACCAAATTTCAAATGGTGCAAATTTAAATTTGAAAGAGAATTTAGGCCTAATTAATATAATTAGAATACTTAATGAGTTAAATTAAGTAATAACATTCACTCCTAAACAGGAGTTTATTGTATATGCTAGAATTTGTTCGAAATTCCTCCAAAATAAGGATTTCTCATAAATAAGAATTTATACCTTTTTATAATTGTTATTTTAACCTATAAATAGGCACTCCTTGTAAACTCTGGAAAGTAGACAACTTTGAGTGAAATAAAAAGCAAAGGTTTTTTTCCCTCGGTTCTTTTAAGAACTAAAGAACTTATCGAGAGGTACTTCTTCTTGTGATGTTTAAATATACTTATCACTCCCAATTCTTTTCTTTTTTGAAGTATGGTGTCCATATTCTCTTTGAATACCTTAGGTTCGTGTTCTTTCGAATATTGCTTCGAATATTGGGTCTAGGGCTAGTGTTATTAAATTTTGATTTAACTTTCTTGGTTGTTTTTTAATTTCTTGTGTGCATTGGGTCCTTAAGTCACGTCTTTTAAGGATTTTTCGTATCAATTGGTATCAGAGCGTAGCTTTAAATCAAGTTGAATCCACTCACTCTTTAATTTTTTATCTTGTGATTTATTTATTTCTAGCTAGTTTGTCTATTAAGTGTATTACCATTCAAATGCACTAATTTGTTTGTTTGTAATCCTTTTCTTTGCTTGTTTGTTTGAGATCAGAACTATAAAAAATGTGTTAATTCCAATTCTAATTGTTGTGTCTAAGTATTATGTTGTTATTTTATGTTGAGCAAAAGAAGAGAAATTAAAAAAAGCAACGAAAAAAAAAAGAGAGAAAAAGAAGGAAGAAGACATCAAATTCAAGTTATTGATAAAGTTAACAGTTTGGTCATATTGGTCACAATCATAACAAAGTTTTCTTATTCAACTACAATTCTGCCATCCATTTTCCTATTTTGTTATCCAAGTTTATCCTCTAGTTTTAACTACCTTTTTCCAGATTTTTATGAGTTTAGTTCATTAAATTTGATTGCCTTAATATCCATTTTCATTTTTGATTATTTGTTCTTTAATTTGTTTATTCTACGCCATTTATTTTATTCTATTCAAAATCTATATTCTTGATTTACTTTATTTAGTTCTTTATAAAGTTGAAAGGGGAAATCTGAGTGGTTAAAGGCAAGAGTGAAGGTTCATATAAAGAAAAAGCCATAAAAAGTGTAAATATGAGGGAGTGTGACACCTTTTTTTGAGTGAAACACATGAGGGAGTGTTATGTAAGGTATCTTATTATTTTGTGTATAAGTAATATTATGATGTCCAAAGACAAAGGTGCAGTTCAGGAGGGAGCTGGTGATGTGTCTTTTATGATCAAAGTTAAGTAATAACAATTTAAGTGTATAAATACCAAATTTAATGATATGAGGGAGAGGATGAAGGAGCAAGTTAATACAATAGTAGAATTGCAAAGGAGGCATGAGGAATATGAGGCTCTTAAAGCAATAAGGCAATTGAGATGTGCTTATGACCATAAAGATGATGTAAAAGATGATGAATTTGATGATCAAACTACTATGGTCATAATTGCAAACAATAGTAGGGATCGAAGAAAATTTGGGAGGCAAGGCACTTATGACTATAATTTGGGTAGTATTAAAATGACAATTCCTCCATTCCAAGGTAAGAATGATCTCGATGCATACCTAAAATGGGAGAAGAAGGTTGAATAGGTTTTTGACTGCCATAACTATTTTGAGGAGAAAAAGGTAAAAATTGTTGTAGTTGAATTTACTGATTATACTATTATTTGGTGGGATTAACTTGTTTTGACTAAGAGAAGGAATCGTAAGTGACCTATTGATACATGGGAGGAGATGAAGGCTATCATGAGGAAAAGGTTTGTCCCTAATCACTATTACAAAGAGCTGTACCAAAGGTTGCAAGGGCTTATTTAAGGCACCAAAAGTATGAAGGACTATTACAAAGAGATGGAAATTACCATGATTAGGGTGAATGTAAAAGAAGATAGAGAAGCAACCGTGACTTGATTTCTACAAGGGCTAAATAAGGACATAGCAAATATGATTGAATTGCAACACTATGTGGAATTAGAAGATATGGTGCACATGACAGTGAAAGTTGAAAGGCAACTCATACGAAAAGTTTTCACATGATTTGGGCAGAACTCAGGTTCTACCTTATCTTGGAAGCCATATTAGAGTAAAAGGGACGAGATTACCAATTACAAGTCCAAAGCCAAGCTATCAAAGTACAAGAATGTGGATTTTAGCAAGGAAATAGGTAATTCTATCCCCTAACCTAGTAGAAATATAGATGTTAAATGTTTTAAGTGTTTAGGCAGGGGTCATTTTACATCTCAATGTCCAAATAAGCGTGTAATGATCTTGAAAAGTAATGGTGATGTTAAAACTGAAAGTAAATCAGATGATGATTTTGTGTCATCATCAGAGGATAAAAGTGATGGAGAGGAGTATTTCGTTAATGGAATAGCTCTCATCACAAGGTGAGCATTGAATGTGCAAGTAAAGGAAGAAAATAAAGTGCAACAAGATAACATTTTTCAAATGAGATGTCTCATAAAAAATAAGGTATGTAGTATGATTATTGATGGTGGGAGTTGCACTAATGTTACTAGCACAACTTTGGTTGAAAAGTTGGATTTACCTACTATGAAGCATCCTAAGCCATATAAACTTCAATGATTAAATGAAAGTGGTGAAGTCAAGGTAAATAAACAAGTACTCATATCATTTTCTATCGGTAGGTACCGTGATGAAGTATTATATGATGTTGTACCTATGCATATGATGTTGTACCTATGCATATTCTATTAGAAAGATCATGACAATTTGACAGACGAGTTATGCATGATGACTTCAAGAATCGATATTCCTTTGCAATGAATGAAAAACTTATCACTCTTATACCATTATCACCTTAACAAGTTTATGAGGATCAATTAAGGATTAAAAATGAGAGTGAACAGAAGAGATAGATTGATAAAAGAGAAAAGAGAGGAGAAAATATGAGAACATAAGAGAAAGAGAAGAAAAAAGAAAGTTTCTATGCAAAAGAGAGTGATGTCAAAAGAGCATTCTATGTCAAATAACCTATGATCGTATTTTTGTACAAAGAGACTTATTTTAACACTAACAAATTTGACCCATCTTTGCTTAGTGTTGTTGTTGCTCTATTACAGAAATTTCAAGATGTATTCCTTGACAATGTCCCAAGTGGATTGCCACCTAATAGAGGGATTGGGCATCAAATTAATTTCATCCCAATTACATTTATCCCTAATCGGCCAGCATATAAGAGTAATCCTGAGGAGACAAAGGAGTTTCAAAGGAAGGTTGAGGAGCTTATATCCAAAGGATATGTAAGGGAAAACATGAGTCCACGTATTGTTCCTGTCCTACTATAAAATATTGTTACCCAATACCTAGATTAGATGACATGTTGGATAAGTTGCATGGTTCATGTGTCTTTTCTAAGATTGATTTGAAAAGTAGATATCATTGGATTATGATGAAAAGTGGATATCATCAAATTAGGATGAGAGATGAAGATGAATAGAAAACAACTTTCAAAATTAAGTACAAGTTGTACGAATGACTTGTTATGTCATTTGGTCTCATTAATTTACCAATCACTTTTATGCAACTAATGAATCATATTTTATGTCCATTCATTGGTAAATTTGTGGTTGTGTATTTTGATGATATTTTGGTCTATAGTGAAACCCTAAAAGAGTATCTTGATCATTTACATTCTATTGTAAGTGTTTTATGTTATGAGAAATTATATGCTAACTTAAAGAAAGGTTCTTTTTGTACTAATTAGATCACATTTATTGGTTATATTGTGAGTTCTAAATATGTTGAGGTTGACAAGGAAAAGTTAAGGCAATTCGTAATTGGCTTACACCTAAGTCAATTAGTGATGTGCGTAGCTTTCATGGTCTAGATAGTTTCTATAGACGCTTTGTTAAGGACTTTAGCACCATTGTTGCGCCACTCACTGAACTTATAAAAAAGAATATGAGTTTTAGGTGGGGTAGTGATCAAGACAAGGTTTTTAATTGCATCAAGGAAAAATTAAGTTTTGCACCCCTACTTACTTTACCTAACTTTCCAAAAGTTTTTAAGATTGAGTGTGATGTTTCAGGTATTGACATTGGAGTTGTTTTGATGCAAAAAAGGCGCCTAATTGCTTACTTTAATGAAAAGCTAAGCGGGGCAAGCCTTAATTATCCTACTTATGATAAAGAGATGTATGCATTGGTACGAGTTTTAGAGACATGACAACATTACCTTTGGCCCAAGGAGTTTGTCATCCATACTGACTATGAATCATTGAAGCAATTGAAGGGACAAACAAAGTTGAACAAAAGACACACCAAATGGATTGAATTCATTAAAGCCTTTCCCTACATCATCAAATATAAACAAGATAAGGAAAATGTGGTAGTTGATGCATTATCTTGTAGGTATGCCTTTATTTTTACACTTACTGCAAACTTATTAGGATTTGAACATATTAAAAATTTATATGTGAATGATCCGAACTTTACTAATATGTATGAAGCATGTGAAAAGTCAACCTTTAAGAAGTTTTATAGGCATAAGGATTTCTTATTTAGGGAAAATCGTTTATGCATGTCTATGAGTTCTTTGAGAGAGTTGGTTGTAAGAGAAGCTCATGAGGGTGGTTTAATGAGTCATTTTGGAGTTAGAAAAACCCCAGACATCTTAAATGAACATTTCTTTTGGCCACGTATAAAATGAAATGTTGAGAGGATATGTGAGAAATGCATAATATATAAATAGGCTAAATCTAGAGTTTTACCCCATAGGTTATATATCCCTTTATCCATACCTAGCCATCTTTGGGTTGATTCATATATGAACTTTATACTAGGATTGCCACAAACAAAAAGGGGTAGGGATTCTGTATTTGTTGTTGTTGATAGATTTTTAAAGATGACACATTTTATCCCATGTCATAAAACTAATGATGCAAACAATGTGGTTGACTTATTCTTTAGAGAAGTAGTACGTTTGTATAGCATGCCACGAAGTATTGTTTCACCAGGATACAAAATTCTTAAGCTACTTTTGAAAAACTTTGTGGGGTAAGTTAGGTACTAAGCTATTGTTTTTAACTACTTGTCATCTACAAACTAATAGACAGACTGAGGTGGTTAATCAAACTCTTTCTACTCTTTTGCGTGCTATTATTCGAACAAATTTGAAAACATGGGAAGATTGTTTACCACATGTCAAGTTTGCGTACAATAGGAGTGTTCATTCTATTACTAGTTACTCTCTATTTGAAATTGTATATGATTTTAATCCGTTGACTCATCTGGATTTGGTACTTATACCTGTCAATGAGCATGCCAATGTAAATGGTGAATGTAAGGCTAACATGATAAAAAAATTGCATGAGAAGGTGTGGCAACATATTGAAAAACGAACTGAGTAATACGCATCCCATGTCAACAAGGGACGAAAGAAGGTGGTGTTTGAACTTGGTGATTGGGTTTGGGTGCATATGTGCAAAGAACGATTCCCAAGTCAGAGGCGTTTAAAGCTATAACCTAAAGGAAATAATCCCTTTCAAGTTATAGTACAAATTAATGACAATACTTATAAGTTGGACTTTCATAGTGAGTATAATGTGAGTGCAACATTTAACGTTTCTGACCTTTTCGTTTTTGATGTAGATGATGATTCGAGGACAAATCCTTTTGAAGAAGGGGGAATGATAAGAACTGTGAAGATGATGGGTGGAAGGTTTCAATAGATGCAAAAGATCTATTGCACATTTTAAAAGGCCCAATAACACAAACTATACCCAAAAAAAATTAAAAAAACACTAAATGGACTGATTGAGAAAATTAAGGCCAACTAAATTTCAAATATTGCGAATTCAAATTTGAAAGAGTCTAAACTTAATTAATATAATTGAAATACTTAATAGGTCATACTAAGTAATAGCATTCACTCCTAATTTCTCCTAAATAGAAATTTGTACCTCTTTAAAATTACTATTTTAGTCTATAAATAGACACCCTTGTAAACTCTAAAAAGTAGACAACTTTGAGTGAAATAGAAAATAAGAGTTTTTCTCTCTTAGTTCTTTTGAAAATTAAAAAAATTATCAAGAAGTACTTTTTCTCGTAACATTCAAATCAACTTATCACTCCAAATTTCTTTTTTTTTTAGAGTATGACGTTTATATCCTTCTTAAATATTTTAAGTTTATATTTTTTCAAATATTGGGTTTAGCGCTTGTATTATTAAATTCTAATTTAATTTTCTTAGTTGTTATTTAATTTCTTGTGTGCTTTAGATTACTAAACCACCTTTTTTTTGAGATTTTCTGCATCAATTATTCTTGCTATTTGTAAAGACATTATTAAACCAATCTCAATTACGAACCAATGTTTCTTAGCAATATGTCAGTATTTGATGAGTAAATAACATTGTATCTTTTGTTATTTCTTATCCAGGCCAACGCTTTCAAATTGTGAATAATTGTTTCATTTTTCACCGAGTAGTTGCGGTTTCAGCCAGAGTTTCCTTCTCGTAGAAACTTGTGCACTTCTTAATTAAATTCAAAGAGAAAAGGAAAAAATTTGCGATTAAAATTTGTGAGGAGAAGAAAAGGTTAAGAGGGTAATGGGAGGCAAGTGTTTAAAAGAGTAAACAAAAATTATAAAAGTTTGATATTTAGTAATTTTTTATAATTAAAATAATACAACAATTCATCTCCTTGTTGCACTATTTTCAAGTTAACATTTACTTTGTAACAAGTCTGAGAAAGACGACGACGATGGTTGTGTTTTGTTTTCCTTGCCTCGAGGGCGCTTATTGACGATTTTAGGTGCACATCACAATCTGAGTATTGGATAATATATAATACATAAGAGTAACTCAGCGGCCTGAGACTTGAGTGATTGAAAGATCGGCGTTTGAAGCGGAGGATGCAGATGCAGTGGACGTGGACCTGTCTTCGGGGACCCTTTGCACGACCACGGCATCAATAAAAGGTGGCCTAGTTGGGGGCCTGAGGAGTGTAGCCTTACTCTTGAGTAAAACAACTGCTTCAGACATTGTGGGCCTCAGAGTTGGTGATGATTGGGTGCACAGCAACGCAATCTCTATAATTCTCACCATTTCTTCTGCGTCGTATTCATCTGGGTTTAAGCTTTCGTCCACCAATTCAAGGTGGGTGCCTTTCTCGTGCAGATTCCATGCCTGGCGAGTAAGATTAATTAAGAAAAAAGATGGTGTGAGATTGAAGTGGCAGCTAATGCTCATTTATTCTACACAACACAATATGGAAGCATGGTTCCTCTTTGTCTCGTAAATTTTCTTGTATCCTATTAGGGAGGATAGCTATTGTTCATTGGCAAGTGAAATTATAGAATCACTATTTTTTTTGGTTTCTTATGCCATTCTAAATGGAGTGACCGGCTAAGGTTCTAAGCCATCAAGGACCGATGAAATGACGTATATCTGTACTCCTGTCCGACTCGCACGCCAAGACTTGTGGACTTGCGGAGGACTTACCCGTTTGAGGAGGAATTCAACACCAGGATGCACTATCATGTCACTACTCTTTTTGCCGCTGATGATCTCGAGGACAACAATGCCATAGCTATAGGTATCAACCTTTTCTGAAAGCTGTCCGTAGACAGCATATTCGGGTGCTGTGTATCCCCTGAGTCATAGGGCATTGATTATCATTGGTTACGCATAAATTGAAATTGAGAAATCCTTTCTCTGGACACATGATTTAACAAATTCATGAGCAAAATATACTCTACTCTCAAAGATGATCCGGAAGCATGATAAAGTAGGGCAACTCACAGTGTCCCGGCGAATCTGGTGCTAAGATGACTCTGATTTTCAGGTAGAAGTCTGGCCAAACCAAAATCCGCTATTTTGGGCTGGAAATCGTCGTCTAAAAGGATATTACTTGATTTTATGTCTCGATGTATTATGCATACATGGAACTGCTCGTGTAGATAGGCAAGACCCTGGGCTGTGCCAAGAATTATATCGTATCTCTGTTTCCAATTGAGATGTCCTCTCCTTTGACCTGCTTCGCAAAGAAAAAGCACATGTTCCATCCATTTTATTATCATACCTGATGCTTTAACTGTGTTGAGTTCCTCCATTATGATTGACAGCTCACAAGTTCAAATCGCAAAATCTGTCTCATTATAAAATAGAGTTTACAACTGTAGGCCCTTCCAAACAGTCCAATAGTGTGGGAGCCTTATGCATTGATGGCTTCCAAGATGTTGTAACTTAGCTGTAATTGTAATTGTATTAGTTACAATCGATTCATTACTAGCATTGTTATCTCAGCACCAGAATCCTGACATTAGATCATTTCTACGTGTTTCAACAATGCAAACTGATGCTGCTAAAGCATTCCAGAAGCAGCTGGTGCAGCTGCATTGCTCCAGCAGTTTCAATTTTCGAGTTTTACCTCTCATTTTTCACGTTTCAGTTTGATTTGTTAAAGTTTGAATAAGTCAAATTAGCTTATCCTGAATCTATTTAATTTTGTTATTTGAAATGTAGTAGACTTAAATTTGAAAAGTGGTTTATTGCATTTGAATTTGCATTAATTTCATCTTGTAAGCTTCTTATACAAGGAAGACAGTTTCATCAATAAGGCAAGCAATTTTTTCGTTTACATCTTAATCTCTCTGCCTGTATTCGCTACTCCTTGCTTTTTTATTTTTTTAGTTCTCAGGCTTCAAATTTGCATGTCCTCAATCTCATAAACTAACAAAAACAAATAGTAAGATAGGAGAGGTAAAACTCTATGCTTACCAAATAAGAATCTATCGAGGCTACTGTTTGCCATGTATTCATAGACAAGAAGCAACTCCGGTCCTTTGCTACAACAACCAAGCAGACGAACAAGATTCCGATGATGAACGTTGCTTATAAGCGTTACTTCACTTGCAAAATCTTCTTTCGTCCTGCGGGATTCCGCTAGAGCCAGCTTCTTTACCGCAACTAATTTACCATTCTTCAAAGTACCCTGTTCATTGACAGAACAGCCAAGGGTCCATTGGGGTGGCAAAAAATTTCTATTTCTTTTCCTAATTTGTTAATGAACTTTGGAAGATCCAGTAAAATTATACAGAAGCTATAATGATCGAACATTTTCATGACCTCTCATGTCTTCTTTGTTTCTAATAATGCTGTTTCTAGATAGTGTCACATTTTCCATTTCTGTCTTTTATGGTACCTAGGCGATGAAGAAAAGCAAACCTGTCACAAAATTTTTGTGCTTTTTCTTTCACATTTACCTTATAGACATCACCAAAGCCTCCTTCTCCAAGTTTGTTTTCTTCTTTGAAATTTTTCGTTGCAGATTTCAAGTCCTTGTAATTGTAGTTCACAGGACCACGCAGCTCGGTGGCGCCCAATATGTCACCTGGTACAGAGAAAATTACTTTAAAACGTTGAAAAAAAAAAAGTGTAGTCTACATGGACGGTCAAAACTTTAATATTTCAGTTGCAAGATTCCAGGATGTGGCTCAATTTGCGGGATTTCCTTGCACCCCACGGCAGCCATTGGCACAATTTAAAACCATAGCACCAAGTTCAAGGTTCAGAAATTTGTTGCCTGTACCTCTAGGAGGCCTTTTCCGCTTTCTTGACAGTGCAAACAGTACAACCAATGTAACCAGAAGCAAAATAAGACCTACACCACCAGCTACTCCTCCAATAAGTGCCTTTTTAGTGCTTGAGCCTTGTACAAAAGTACAACATATGAAAATCAGTTGTTCATTGGATCTTGATATTTTTGGAGGCACAAAACAATTGTAAGAAACAAATTTAAAGCAAAATTCAGCAGAGAAGACTTACCTGTCTTCAAGAAGGGCTGAAGATCAATAGTCTGGTTATCAGAAAAAAAGGGTTTATCAGAGTACCTCATGAAACACCCAGTATCGACTGCCCTGCCACCTGCTTTAGGGGGACATCTCTTAAGGTTGGCATCAGCCACTTGCAGGCATGCTTTGCAACCGGGCTCATCAATAGTTTCAACACATTGTGCAATGCCATAAACCGTGCCATTATTGGCACCCACCACTTTCCTTTTACTCGCGCCGAAGAGACCATCAATTCTTGGTGTTGCTAGTTCAAGATCAGCAAAAAGACCTACCGCACTTGTTTCAAAAGCTGCTGCTGGTGACGATGTTGTCCGATTCTCACAAAACGCAGTGTTGGCACCTGTGGTGGTCTCCCCATAAAAATGTTTCCTCTTATACCTTTAACATAAGCATGCAACAACTTTAAACACTAGGAATTGACTAAGTTATTGTTGATGTGAATGAGACATTTGCTTTAGACTCGAGACTCAAGTAACAGAAAAATTTTCCACCCCGAGGAAAAGAAGAAGACGCAGAAAAGAAGCCGTAGTAGCAGTAGGAAAAGTTGCAGTGACAACTACTTCCTTGAAGCCAATCAGAGTTTGTATTAGAATGTTAGTGAAAGGAAAAAGAGAAAGGAATAGTAGAAGCTGCAGAATCAGGATATGCAACAAAGGAGGACATCTCAGCCATGCCAAGTGGCTTGAAGAAAAAGAAATTAGCTTTTTAGTATGAGTTTTGTAGTGGGATTAGTTGAACATATAAAACATAGTTTGTGAGGAAGCATGGTAGATAACTTGTATTAGTTGTCAAAGTACAAGAGTTGTTTATATAATCATGATCAAGCATGTATTGAACTCCTATAGAAGGAGCACGTTGCAGCAATGAAAACGAGAGGAGAAAATGTGTATTTTCTCTCCAAATGTTGTGTTTTTTCCTTCCTCGAAGACCAAGAGTTATATATAGTCTTTCTTTCCTAGAGGTATATGGTAACTTCTTCTGTTTATGAAAATTTCATAACTTTGTTATATGCATGTGTCATAGTCCTTTGCCCTTAGAGATAAATAATATGTTAAATATAGACACCTCCTAAAAAAAAGTACAATACTTTAAATGTAGAAGGCTTTTCGGGAAGAAAAAAATATTAGAATCCGTTATATAATAAATATTGATAAATATATGTAGATAAGAAGTTAAAAAGATGTGATATTAAATATTAAATTAAGAAAAAATCTAATAATTGTAATTTATCTGATACTTATATAAAAAGAAACTTTCTTTTTCTTATTTGTAACATATTCAATTTTTAAGTAGAATATATCTCTAAAGTTAATTTTTAAAAAAGTTCTTATAAGTTAAGTATGAGAAGGTTAATTTTTGGGAGAAGGTAATGACACTATAACAGATGATATTAGAGCCGACTGAACTCTGATTCTAATTTGTCCCTCCAAACAATTCACACAGAAGAAGCAGGAAGCAGGTAAAGGGAGCTCCAATTTTTAACGAGAATATCGATGAATTCGATAAGAGAGAATGTCACAAATGGGTTATGTTATGGATAAAAAAAGGTTATCTTATCAACGGGTTAGATATAATTCGACTGCCACATTAGATAAAAAAGAGAGATCTTAAGTCATATAAAATTGCGGATAGCTGTCACATGTGTATCGGCTTGGTGTACCAGATTCCTGAAAGAATTTTTCTTTTTCTATATATTGGAAGATCCAAAGCCTTGTTTAAAACATTGCGTGGCAAACATACCCCATATCATCAGCTCGTAACAGTATGTTTAGACGAAGGGAAAGAAAACGCGTGAACGAGTTTATCCAACAGAAAATTTAGCAAGCCAACATGGTGCTCTATTCGCCTTTCTGGCTTTCTTTCAAGATCAACGAGAGGGAACAAATAAGAAAAAGGATTTGAATTTTATACAAGTACCTCAAGAAGCAACCATCATAAACAACACGACCACCACTAGCAGGCAAGCAGCTGCGGACTTTGGCTGAAGCAGCGGTGAAACAAGCGATACAGTCAGCTGTGGACATGTAGCCTCTGCATTGCGCCATGGCATATACAGAGTCAGCGCCGGTCAATTGCTGAGCAGTGGCAAAGTGGTTGCTGTTATTGGTCTGTAATTGTGTCCTCAATTCCCTGAAGGTTTGGTTCAGATTGGTATTGAAGTTTGACCCGCTAGTGACTTTGTAGCGGCTGCACCCTTCCATCAGAAGGATAGTTCCTGGGTCTGACAACACAATTTTGAACAGATATCCACACCATGTTAATGTTATTGCTATTGTATAAAGCTGCAGATTCCAAATTTTCGACTCCATATTCAACTGGGAGATCAACTCAACGATGGAGTGATCATTAGAAAAGCTAATTCTACATGTACAGGGAATACAACTGGCATGACTTCAAGACAATATTTGGAAGGGTTGACCTTGACTAAGTCGTGCAGGCAAGACTTCGAATTATGCACATCAATTGGGGAATGCCACGTGTCGCGGGGAATTTTAGTGAAGGTCGTTGCCTCTAAGTCCGCCTCCGTTGCCGGAGAATTGCACGAACTCTCTTTTTTGGCCTGAGATGATCGCGAAGCAATAGTACCACGATTTGTAGGCTCACAGGTCTCTGTTTTGATACATGTTCATTTAATAGGAGAAGATTGTAAACCTTAATTATGGTTAAGAAAAGGGAAAATAGGAATCTCTCCATTATTTGTGTCATCTCGAAACAACTCCCAATCCTTTTTACGTGCTTTAGGCAACCATTGAAATAACAAAAATTAGACAACTTCTTATATTTAAAATCACTTTAAATTGTATCATCATTTTTTTATTTTGTGCATTCTCCCTATACCTCACTCATATTGGCATCCATTTTCTGATTATTTGACTTTTTATGGTAATTTGTAAATTTTTGTTTGTTATTGTATATAATAAGAAACCATTTAAAAAGTTTGAAAATTTATTTTGATAGATTTTGATTATGAGTTGTCTTATAAAGAGGTGTAAATGTTATAATCACATATTTATTAATGATTATGTAAATAAAGATGAATTATAAGTTTTTTGAGCTTTTTTTTTTTTTGTAGGTAGTGTAGGAAGAGGAAAAAAAATGAGTATGACAATTTATGCACAATTTGGGTTGCTAGAGAAAGCTTCATATATTTGAGGATTTCATCCTTACAGTGTCAAATTCTATCATCATTGAGTATTTAAAACTATGAGATGAGTGTGTGCAATTGGCTTTAATGCTGAAGTAAGTCATTAATGATTAATAAATGATATATGATGAATGTTGTTTTTAGTTATTATTGATATATCTATATATTAATATTATAGAAATTAAGAAAAAATTTCAACTTCTTTCTTATTGTCAACTTACTGGCTTTACTTATATAATGACCTCTCCTTAATATACAAATTAAGAAAGATAAATGGAAAAATTTACTCCAAAAGTTCTTTTCTTGTTTTTTCAAAAAGAAAAAAGGAAATTTCTCCCAAATTTTTTTATTTATCTTTAAAAAATTAAAACATTGAAACAAATTACTTCAAATATCTCTCTTTTATTTTCTTATAAAAGAAAAAAAAATAATTACTCTTAAATAACTACTATTTCTTTTTTAAAATTTTTTGATTATTTTCATAAAAGAAAAAATAAAAAATTAACAATTTAAGTCTATTTTTTTTTTCAAAATCTTTGTAAATACTTGTTAATAGTTAACATCATACTATGCTTAATACAAAATTCTAGGTTAAAAGCTTTTCTTTTTATAAACTTAGAAGGAAATAATAACAAATTTTCAAATTTTTTGACAAATAATATTAATTATAACTTTATTTTAAATTCATATATTTGAAAATATAAAATTTTATATTTTATAATCTTACTCTTTATGTTCTTTTTTTAGATAATTATTTTACACAATTGAATTCCCATAATAGGGTATGGTTCAATTATTTATTCTTGATTTATTATATAATTAATAAAATAATAATTATGGTTGTTGTTTTAATTATTACTTAATTTGTGAAATATTTACATGCTATGTTAGATAAACCTTTTATTCCACCACATCTTTTAATTTTGCCTTTCCATGACTTTTTATTGGGTTGTCAATAGTTGGATTCCATTTAACTTCAATTTCATAAGCCTGTTTTCCTATTTATTATTTGGCCTTCTTATTAATTCATCATCTCTTTTAATTTTACAGGAATAATGTTATCACGTCAAGAATTTAAGAGGACACCATCCATAAAATTGAACTATTTAATTGTCAATTATAAATTAATTAAGGTAATACTAGCCCATATTTATTCAATCTATGGTTAGGACCTTTAAAGAGTATTGTATACATATTTTCACAAAGAAATGATAGAGAAAGGGTTGAACACCAAGACCACCAATTCTCTCTTTATTTCCCTCATTTGTTTAGCTTGAAAAGGTAAATAATTTCCTTCTAATTTATTATGATTTTCCTTTTAAAGTAGTTGTCTTTTTGAGTTTTTATAGGTATATTATATTTCCATAACCTTAAATGTTGCAAGTAAGCTATTGTGATGCTTATGTTATAATAAAACCAAGTAAGAAGATATCCACATTACATACATATGCAATCACTCATCTTACGTTTAACCTCTGCACCTTTGAGGAAAACATAGAATAAATCTCACCATGCCATAACCTTACTTGGCTTTTGAAATTCAAATGGTTTTATCAAACTAAGGCTATTCTTAAGAGAACTACTGCAAAAGTGGTCTACAATATTTTAACTTCATGCTTTTCTTTCCTTTTAATTAGTCATGTCTTTTTTAGCTAACATGTAACCTTGTATAACTAAAATTTACATTTCATTATTTCAGCAACTATATTGATAGTTCTTCATTGATCACTCTAAGTATAACAATACATAATGAAATTACCAATGGTTTTTTGACCATTTAATTTCTAATGAGGTTGGGGTATTAAATAGTTTAATTCATCATTCATTCAAAATGGAACTATGATGTATGGTATGTTTGCATGGTTAAAACTTATAATTGTTCTATTTTTTATATATAACAATTTAAAGGGGAAATGACAAAATAACATTTATGTTTGACTAAGAATTTGCTAAAAAGGATATAAGGAGTCAATTATACAAATAGTGAACAAAAAATTGAATAAAATATGATGAATTAAAATTTTTTAATTAAGTATATCTTGAATTTATGTTACTATTTTTTTAAAAAATTTTATAAATCAACATAATGAGTTAATCAAATATATATATATATATATTGATTGTTGAAACTGAAAGAAAATTTGACTTATTCTCCTTCTTCTCATAAGTTCTAATTAATTAAAAAAATTATTTATTATTCTTGTAAATAGGAACTTGTATATGAAAAGGAGAATTTGAAAATAGTTGTTTTTTCTTTTTAAGAAAAAAAAACATTTTCCCTTTTAGAAAAATCTCTATAATGGCACAATTGATTAAATATTGGTAAAGTGTCATTTGTTACTCTTTTAAAAAGGAATTTGTTTGTTTTCCAAATTTTTTTCCCATATTACTTTTTTTTTTTAAATAGAAATCTACTTATGTTACTTTTAACCTATTTTTATTTCAAACAATATAAATAAAAACCTAGTTATTTTCTTGTTAACCTTCTTTTATTTTATTACCCCTAATTAAAGACAATGAGTCTGAGCATAAGTTTTTTTAATTTTATAATTTTAATCTAATTATTGATTGAAAAGATTGTTGCGTGTTTTTTTTCATTTATTTTTTGTCAAGACTTTAATTTAATTTTTGTTATTGTAGAATAAACTGACATTAGTTGACAAATTCTCATTGGATAGCTTAAATTTCTTTTCAAGACTTAAATTTAAAGCTAATTTTTGTGAGATAAGAAAAACTTATAATTCTAATATTTTTAATATTACTCTATGTTGATTTTGTCAAATGATATATAATTATATTATTGCTACAAAGAATATGATAATAAAATAATTAAATTGTAAGAATATTAATAATTCTAATTTCTTTTAAAATTGCTCATATTAAGGTGAGTATCAAGTTTGATATATAATTATATTATTGTTATATTATTTACAATAGCAAAAAAAATTAAATTTCATTTCAATGTCTAATTAAATTTTTATTAGTGGTTTTAACAAAATATTATGAATCTATGCATTGTGTGAGTCTAATCCTAATATGATTGAATATAGGTGGTTTGCATAATATCTTATGTAATAGATTCATAATTAAAAGACAACAAATGCAATTAAAAGGCTAAGAAGTGCTCCTTTGGTCATATTGCTTTACCTAGGAAGCCATTAGTCTTAGTTTCAAGGGTAAATGTCCCTATTAAGATAATAATTAATAAGGTAATTACATAAATTTTTAAGTAATGCCGCTAATGAAAAATTTATTTTGTCCTCACAAACTTTTCAAAACTAATAATATTTTGTCAATTAAAAAAGATTTTTGTGTTCAATTTCTTTATTTTACACAAGTAGGTATTAATTATGAATGCAAAAAAAGATTAATTAGGAAAAGAAAAAAGGAAACTATTTATCCTTTCTTATCTTATGTTAGGAAATAGAAAAGGAAGAATTAAAATGCAGATCAATAAAATAATTCAGTACAAAAGAATATTTTGTCAACATATATTCTTACAATTTTAGACAAATAAGCATTCTTTTATATTTCTTTTAAAGAATGATTGTTAGATACATAAACTTAGCAAAAAGGGATTTTGAGAATACTTAAAATATGAAAAACATATAAAACCTCAAACTTAAAAAAAAAAATGCATAGAATTCTTTTAATATGAATATTAGAATTTTAAAAGTATTAATTTGTTATTTTTGACAAAAAATAAAACTAAAGTTGTGAATTTTTATTATATATATATATATATAATCTTCAATGAGAACATGTAAACCTTACCTCAACTGACATTGAGGGTAGAGTAGTTATAAACTTCAGGATTTCCTTTTTTTCTTAGTGTTTAAGTTACTGGTTTTATGATGTGAATCATATAACTTTTATATAGAATATAAAATTATAGAAGAAGAAATTATGCAACAAAAAGATTTTCATTTTATTGATCATTAGCTTTTTATCTGTGAAACTATGTAACTTTACCAATTCAAAATTTATAAGTCTAGGTATTACATCAATAAGTTGAATTTAAATTCAAAAACTAATTTTTAATTTTGAATTTTTTTAATTTTAAAATTTAATTAATTTAAGGAGGAAGACTAATAATACCTTCAAATCATTTTATCAACTAACTCAACTAACTTTTAAACTTAGATAGGAGTATAAACAAAGGAAACTTAGTCCTTGGTTGTGAGAATGGCAAGGTAGTAGCACCAACCTTACATCACTCCTCTTTATGTTGTTGTATTAGATTCCCAGATTATCTCTCAATTGCTTTAATTCCTTTATGAAATGACTTTGTCAAAATATCTGCAAGCTACTCTTCAGTCGAATAAAAAGTCAACTTTACTGTATTGTTTTCTTATGCATATTTTACAAAGTATAGTTTTATCAAAAAGAAATTTGTCCTCTCATGTAGAATAGGATTCTTATAGATTGTAATTATAGTTTGATTATCATAATATATAGTTGTTGCCTCTATTAGTTCTTCTTTAAGTTTAATCAATAATCTTCGAATCCAAACAAGTTGATTCATACTTACTTTGACAACAAGACATTTTGCTTCTACTGTTGCTTAAGCCACTACTAATTATTTCTCAAAACTCTAGCAAAAAGCTCATGATCCTAAGTTGAAGACATATTTTATGGTGCTTATCATATCATATTATGAGCCACCACTAATTATTTCTTAGAACTCTAATAAAAGGCTTTTGATCCGAAGATAAAGGCATATCTTATGTTACTCTTTATATCAACTTATGAGCCATTTGAATCATTATCTATATAGCCCACTAACTCTAGCTTGTTTGATGTCTTAAACATGATTCCACAGTTAATGGATCATTTTAAGTACTTAAGCACCCTTTTAACTACTTTAAAATGAGTCTCAAAAGGATCATGTAAATATCTAGAAAGAAGGCTAACAATTTGTATAATATCAGGTCTAAATGCTATCAAATAGAGTAAGTATTGAACCAAACTCTTGAATTTACTTGGATCAATCCTTGTAGTCCTATGTTCTTTAATTTTTGTTCTAACTCCTAAGGGAATGTTAATGCTTTTAGAATTCTCCAATTGAAACTTCTTTAGCATACTTTTCTTAATTCTCAAAGATCTTACTTTTATAATGATGAACTTTTAGACTAAAAAATAAACTTATTTTTCCTAAGTTTATCATCTCAAAGACTCTTTTCATCTCTACCTTAAATTAATCCATAAGTTGTTTATTGTTTCCAACAATTAGTAAACCATTTACATAAAAAGACACAATCATTAGATTATTCTTGTGTTCTTTAATGTATATTATAACCTCATTTTTGCTTTTGTTAAATAAAAGTTTTAATAAGTAATTATTGATTTTGATGTATCAAGCTCTTAAAGCCTATTTCAGTCCATGTAGAGCTTTCTTCCACTAATACATTTTATGCTCTTCTCCTCTTTTTTGAAAGCCTTGGGGCTAGTCCATAAATACCTCTATGATTAGCTCACTATTTGAAAATGTTGTCTTTACATCTAACTGATGAACCTCCTAACTTTTTTGTACAACAAATACAACTAATAACTTAATGGTGTTAAACCTTGGTACTAGAGTGAAGGGCTCTAAGTAGTTTGTGCCATAATATTGTGCATAACTCTTTACCACCAACTTGACTTTATGCCTATTAATTGATCCATTAGAGTTAAGTTTGACCTTGTATATCCATTTCAAACCAATAGAAACCTTGTTCTCTGGTCTATCAACCAAAACCCAAGTTTAGTTCTTTTGATTGCTTCCATTTCAAACTATATTGCCTTTTTCTAATTAGTGTTTTCACAAGCCTCTGCAAAGTTTGTTGGTTCAATAATTGCCACTTGAACTCTCTTATAAATATCCACTAGAGGTTTGGTGCCTCTAACTGTAAAGTGTTTATTTATATTAGTGTTATTCTTTTTAAACCCTTTTTGTTGAAGTTAATCAACCCCTAGGCTAAAATGCCTTAGTTTAGATTTTTCCTAATTCCATCTTTCTTTTTCACTGAATCTTAACTCTTGACAAATGCTAACTTTACCAATTTAAGGATTATAAATCTTGTAATTTTAGCTATATTAGTGTATCTAATGAAAATACAAAGCTCAGTGTTTTGATCTAGCTTACTCCTTCTTTATCTAGCACTAAGGCATAACATAAACTTCTAAAGATCTTTAGATGGCTTGCTAATGGTTTAATTCCAAACTAGGCTTTATAGGACATTCAATTCTTTAAGGCTTTAATTGGGAGCATATTTAGTAGATACATAAATGTATTTATAGCCTTTTCTTAGAACCTTTTTTGGCATACCCTTTTCAAACAAAATGCACTTGAACATCTTTATTATGCTAATGTTCTTCCCCATTCTATCAAGATGTGTATGGTGTTGTACAGTGTTATATATTGTTGTTGTATTCTAGCAATTGTGAAAATTTCTTTAAAGAGGTTTAATGTATACTCAACTCCATTGCACTTCTTATTGCTTTGATCTTGAGGTTACTTTGGTTTTCCATTATACCTTTTAACTCTTTAAAGACTATAATAACTTTTGTTCTCCATTTTAAAAAATAGATCCAATAAAATTTGATTATATCATTAATAAAAATCAACAATTATTTGCCACTATTGAGTGATTGTGCTTATAAGTCCACAAGTGTCATTATGTATCAATTGTAACTTCTTTTTACATTTTTAGGTCTAATTTGTTGAGAATAGAAGTCTAGTTTACTTTCCTTACTGACAAGCCTCATATACATCCCCACCTTCTTCAATTTTAGGTAGATTAATCATTATTTCTTTCCTTTATAATCTTTGTAAACTTGTATTATAGACTTGCCCTAATCTCTTATGTTATAGAGACTTGACATTTATTGCAAACATAACACAACTCTCTAATTATTTTAAATTTACTTGAAAACTTTTCTTATTCATTAAAACAAATATGAGTTTTTCACCAAATGAATCATAAATTATGCATGCTTTGTTTTGCATTCTAGAAAATAACCTTTATCTAAAAGTTGCCTAACACTCAAAAGATTTTAATTAGCATCAAGAACATATAACACTTATATGATCAATTTGGTACTTGTATATGTTTGAACTACTATTATTCCTTTGCTTTGCATCAGTATAAAGTTTCTATTACCTATCTTGACCTCAAAGGTAAAGCTCCTATCAAGATCTTTAAAGATTGATAGGTTTGATGATATGTGATTTGTGCAACCACTATCCACAAGCTATACCTTAATCCCTTTATGAACAAAGTTGTCATCTACTATAAAAAGATGTTCTTCAACTTCCTTTGAATCATCAGTAACCATTATGCTTATTGATTCTATTTAGGTGTCTTTTTCCTTGGATAAACTTTTTCTCTATATCCCTTTTCATTGTAGCTTCTATAGATATTATTTGGTCTCCACCAATAATATTTGGGAAGATTATTTGTTTTTTTACAATGAAAGTATAATGGCATAGGTTATTTTACATTTGATGTGCTACTCAAAATATTTAGCTGGAAGAGCATTCTTAACTACCTCTTTTTGCCTTATAAGTTTCCTCTGTTCTTGTGGTTGGAGTGCATTTACTAGCTCTTCTAAAAAAATTTTAATGAGGTCCTTAAAATCTTCTAAAAAATATATCTTAGATTCAAACATTTCTACTATGCTTATAAGAACTTTTTGTACAATACTTGTGTCTAAAAGTTCTCCTCCTAATATTCTAATTTGATTAACTACCTTCATCATTCTATCACTATACTCTTCAACTTTCTTAAAATCCTTCACCTCAACAGCTTAAATTCCTTTCTCAAGTTTAGTAGGTGTATAATTCTAGTTTTATTCACCTTTAGCATACTTTTCTTTTAACTTGATTTATGCTTCTCGAGTTGTTTCACAGGTCATAATTTTGTTGAATATAACCCCTGTGACTACAAAATGGATGCATGTCAAGGCTTTGCATTGTTTGGGTGTTTGTTCACTATGGTTGTGGAGTTAAGTCATTGTGGGATTTATTAGAAGTAGGGTTAGAACTTCTTCATTTTCAATAACCTCCCATAAATCAAAAGTTTTGAGGTAACCCTTTATCGTGATAGTCCACTAAAGATAGTATTTTTCAGTGAATTTAGATGGTGGAAGTGGTGAGAAGTTTAGTGAGGCCATTTGTAGGAGCTAAAGTTGTGGTTCTCTCTTTGATCTTTCCTTTGTCTCATAGATTTGTTATGTGTTTCACTCAAATCTTTTTAATTTATAGGTCCCTTAGGTTTACAAGTCCTTTAAGAATAGGCTAAAAGGCTATGATACCAAATTTGTTGGTTAGAAGTGTAGAGTTGCTGTAAACTTCAAGATTTCCTCTTTTTCTAGGTGTTTAAGTTACTAGTTTTATAATGTGAATCATATAATTTTTATAGGGAATATAAAGCTAGAGGAGGAGAAATTATGTAGCAAAAAACTCTTCATTTCATTGATCATTAACTCCTTATATGTAAAACTATGTAACTTTACAAATTCAAAATTCATAAGTCTGATTTACATTAGCAAATTGAATTCAAATTCAAATTTAAATTCAAATTTCTAATTTTGAATCTCTTTAAATTTAAAATTTAATTAGTTCAAGGAGGAAAATTAACAAAACTTCCAAATCATTTTATCAACAAATTTAATAACTTTGAAACTTGGAAAGGAGCATAAACAATGGAAAACTAGTCCTTCCTTGTTGGAAAGACAAGGCAGTAGCACCAACCCTACATCGTGCACCCTTACTTAGTTTTAAAGACTTCTGTGTGGTTGTTTTTATTGGGGCATATGCAGATATTCCCATTTAATAGTTGCTAAGAGATTGCCAACAGTCCCAATACATCATTCTTGTTTAGCACAGTTCAATTTCGATAGTAGTAAAGTTGGGAAATTAGTTTCATTCAAGTGAGAAAATTTATTCATGTTTGAAAATGGAATATTGTCCTTTGATATCTTTGCCATTTTGCGGCGTTAAGGGTTGACTCTCTCGTACTTGCCAATGTTTTGGAAGTTGACATCAACTGTTTTTTTGTCAATTCAATTGTGACATTTTGAATGGCTTATGTAAAAAACTCTTAATTTAGAAAGCTCATAATTGTTTACCGCAAGTGACAAGGAATGAGGTTAAACTCTTATTTCTTCATTATTATCAAACTAGACTCTTGACGAGGTATTTATCTAGTATCTATCTCTCTTTCTCTCTTTATACCTCTCTACGTGATGGATTTGCATGGGTGGATGTGTTTCGATGTATTTATGTGGTGCAATGTTGTTATTCTTTTCGTGTTCTCTTGTTTCAATCTTTTCCTTTTGCTACAACTTGAGATGTAGGATGGGGATGGGATAGATGCAATGTTACATTAGATTGGCGGTGCTGTTGCCTAACTTAGTACCTTGCTATGATGCAATCTAGTAGGAGCAAGAGCCCATTAAGAAGAAAAGCTACTTTAAGTACAACATTTTGTGTTCAGTATATGAATGTGAACTTTGTTTTAAGATTATTTATGATATGATATTAACATTTATAGAGTGCGTGGAGAACCTGAATGATTGTGGGATTAAAAGCTCAATTAGACTTTCTAGTTGTTTGATTGTTGAGCCCTTTTCACGACTCCATACGCGAAATTGAAAGTGCGGGAGGAATTGATTTGCTCACGTTCTATTCGAATTACAGTAAAATGAAAAATAATGCAATGTGAGATTCAATATGTTCGAGATACTGATAGGCCATCAAATATCACGCACCTAGATGTATAAAACTCCAATGTGGGTGAGTTACCCGTATGTCCTACTGAATGCAATGAAGGGCCAACAGAGAATCCACCTCTACCTGGATCTTTCGGTATCCATGGTTCCAAGCAATATCCAACCCAGCGTAAATGCTTAAAAGCAATTTGTAGTATACATAATATGTAACCGTTGTGGCAGTTAGGTGGTTCCAATTTGAACAAGGCCCTGCAAAATATTGGTAGACCCATTTATATATTTATTATTATTTTTTGCCTAATTTACCTTTTCAAGCCAGCCATTAATGTAGCCATTAAAGACTTTTTAGAGCATTAACCTCGTAGTCTTTGGTCATAAACTTGCCTCCGGAGTCGAGCAATTCTTATGAGTTGGTATTTCAATTTTGATTTTTCATTTCGTGGTATCTTTGCTCTTTATAAGACAATATTCGATCAGTCTTAGTTACAAACAGAGATTTCTTGGCAATATGATGCTATTTGATAGATAAAGACCATTGCATCCCTTGTTATTTCTTTTCCATGCCAATGCTTTCAAATTACGGCTCCAGCTACAGTTTCTTTTCATTAGAAAATTGTGCATTTTATAATTAACTTCAGACTTGAACACTATCTGTGATTAAACTTTTAAAGGAGGAATAAAGGTTAAGAGAGTAATGGGAGGCAAGTATTAAAAAAGTGCAAATAAAAATTATAAAAGTTCAATATAAGAGAATTTTAAAAAATACAACAATACACCCTTTGTTGCAACTCAGTAACTACATTGTACAAAATGAAAATGCAATTACATCCTCCTCATCTGAATTAACACTTATGTAACATATTAAGAAACTTTATCACATCCAACTATAATATTTTTTTTTAACTCAAGCCACTTTCCTATCTCTAATAATTTGTTCACGATTATTGGCTTCCATTCTTTTTTTTTTTTTTTTTTGATAACCTCGAGGGGCACTTACTGACGATTTTAGTTGCACATCACAATCAGAGTATTGAACAATATAATACATAAGAGTAACTCAGCGACCTGAGACTCGAGTGATTGAAAGATCGGCGTTTGAAGCGGAGGATGCGGATACAGTAGACGTGGACCTGTCTTCGGGGACCTTTTGCACGGCCACGGCATCAATAAAAGGTGGCTTAGTTGGGGGCCTGAGGAGTGTAGCCTTACTCTTGAGTAAAACAACTGCTTCAGACATTGTGGGCCTCAGAGTTGGTGATGATTGGGTGCACAGCAACGCAATCTCTATAATTCTCACCATTTCTTCTGCGTCGTATTCATCTGGGTTTATGCTTTCGTCCACCAATTCAAGGTGGGTGCCTTTCTCGTGCAGATTCCATGCCTGCAAGTAAGATTAATTAAGAAAAAGATGGTGTGAGATTGAAGTGACAGCTAATGCTCATTCATTCTGCACACAACACAATAAGGAAGGTTGGTTCCTCTTTTTCTCGTAAATAGTGGCATGTGAAATCTTAGAATCATTATTTGTTTGGTTGCTCATACCCCCGGCTAAGGTTGCAAGTCATTGAGGACCTATCAAGCACATACACCTCTCAAATGACGTATATCTGTACTTGTGTGCAACTCGCACGCCAAGACTTGTGGACTTGTGGAGGACTTACCCGTTTGAGGAGGAATTCAGCACCAGGATGCACTAACATGTCACTACTCTTTTGGCCGCTGATGATCTCGAGGACAACAATGCCATAGCTATAGGTATCAACCTTTTCTGAAAGCTGTCCGTGGACAGCATATTCGGGTGCTGTGTATCCCCTGAGTCATAGGGCATTGATTATCATTGGTTACGCATAAACTGAAACGGAGAATCCTTTCTCTGGACACATGATTCAACAAATTCATGAACAAAATATACTCTACTCTCAAAGATGACCTGGGAGCATAATAGAGGAAGGAAACTCACAGTGTCCCAGCGAATTTGGTGCTAAGATGACTCTGATTTTCAGGTAGAAGTCTGGCCAAACCAAAATCCGCTATTTTGGGCTGGAAATCATCGTCTAAGAGGATATTACTTGATTTTATGTCTCGATGTATTATGCATACATGGAACTGCTCGTGTAGATAGGCAAGACCCTGGGCTGTGCCAAGAATTATTTCGTATCTCTGTTTCCAATTGAGATGTCCTCTCTTTTGACCTGCTTGACAAAGAAAAAGCACATGTTACATCCATTTCATTATCATACCTGATACTTTAGCTGTGTTAAGTTCCTCCATTATGATTTAGAACTCACAAGTTCATATGGAAAACACTGTCTCATTATAAAATAGTGTTTACAACTGCAGGCCTTTCCAAACAGTCCAATAGTGCGGGAGCCCTATGCATTGATGGCTTCCAAGATGTTGTAACTTGTAGTTGTAATTGTATTAGTTGCATTCGATTCATTACTAGCATTGTTATCTCAGCACCAGAATCCTGACATTAGATCACTTGTATGTGTTTCAACTATGCAAACTGATGCTGCTCAAGCATTCCGGAAGCAGCTGGTGCAGCGGCATTGCTCCAGCAGTTCCAATTTTCAAGTTTTACCTCTTATTTTTCACGTTTCAGTTTGATTTGTTAAAGTTTGAATGAGTCAAGGTCGTTTATCCTAGATTTATCTAATTTTATTATTTGAAATATAGTAGATTTTTCTGCAAATTTGAAAGTTATTTTATTGCATTGAAATTTGTATTAATTTCATCTTGTAAGCTTCATATATAAGGAAGACAGGTTCATCAATAAGGCAAGCAATTTTTTCGTTTACATCTTAATCTCTCTGCCTGTATTTGCTAGTCCTTGCTTTTTTATTTTTTTAGTTCTCAGGCTTCAAATATGCATGCTCTCAATCTCATAAACTAAAAAAAACAAATAGTATGATAGGAGAGGTAAAACTCTATGCTTACCAAATAAGAATCTATCGAGGCTACTGTTTGCCATGTATTCATAGACAAGAAGCAACTCCGGTCCTTTGCTACAACAACCAAGCAGACGAACAAGATTCCGATGATGAACGTTGCTTATAAGCGTTACTTCACTTGCAAAATCTTCTTTCGTCCTGCGGGATTCCGCTAGAGCCAGCTTCTTTACTGCAACTAATTTACCATTCTTCAAAGTACCCTGTTCATTGACAGAACAGCGAAGGGTCCATTGGGGTGGCAAAAAATTTCTATTTCTTTTTCAAATCTGTTAATGAACTTTGGAAGATCCAGTAAAAATGTAGAGAAGCTATAACGATCGAACATTTTCATGACCTCTCATGTCTTCTTTGTTTCTAGTAATGCTGTTTCTAGATAGAGTGTCACATTTTCCATTTCTGTCTTTTATGGTACCTAGGCGATGAAGAAAAGCAAACCTGTCACAAAATATTTGTGCTTTTTCTTTCACATTTACCTTATAGACATCACCAAAGCCTCCTTCTCCAAGTTTGTTTTCTTCTTTGAAATTTTTCGTTGCAGATTTCAAGTCCTTGTAATTGTAGTTCACAGGACCACGCAGCTCGGTGGCGCCCAATATGTCACCTGGTACAGAGAAAATTACTTTAAAACGTTGAAAAAAAAAAAGTGTAGTCTACATGGACGGTCAAAGCTTTAATATTTCAGTTGCAAGATTCCAGGATGTGGCTCAATTTGCGGGATTTCCTTGCCCCCCACGGCAGCCATTGGCACAATTTAAAACCATAGCACCAAGTTCAAGGTTCAGAAATTTGTTGCCTGTACCTCTAGGAGGCCTTTTCCGCTTTCTCGACAGTGCAAACAGTACAACCAATGCAACCAGAAGCAAAATAAGACCTACACCACCAGCTACTCCTCCAATAAGTGCCTTTTTAGTGCTTGAGCCTTGTACAAAAGTACAACATATGAAAATCAGTTGTTCATTGGATCTTGATATTTTTGGAGGCACAAAACAATTGTAAGAAACAAATTTAAAGCAAAATTCAGCAGAAAAGACTTACCTGTCTTCAAGAAGGGCTGAAGATCAATAGTCTGGTTATCCGCAAAAAAGGGCTTATCAGAGTACCTCATGAAACACCCAGAATCGACGGCCCTGCCACCTGCATTAGGGGGACATCTCTTAAGGTTGGCATCAGCCACTTGCAGGCATGCTTTGCAACGGGGCTCATCAATAGTTTCAACACATTGTGCAATACCATAAACCGTGCCATTTTTGGCACCCGCCACTTCCCTTTTACTCGCGCCGAAGAAACCATCAATTCTTGGTGTTGCTAGTTCAAGATCTGCAAAAAGACCTACCGCACTTGTTTCAAAAGCAGTTGCTGGTGACGATGTTGTCTGATTCTCACAAAACGCAGTGTTGGCATCTGTGGTGGACTCCCCATAAAAATTGTTCCTCTCGTACCTTTAACATAAGCATGCAACAACTCTGAACACTAGGAATTGACAAGGTTATTGTTGATGTGAATGAGACATTTGCTAGACTCGAGACTCAAGTAACAGAAAAATTTTCCAGCAAAAGGAAACGAAGATGCAGAAAAGAAGAGCAGTAGCAGGAGGAAAAGTTGCGGTGACAACAACTTCCTTGAAGCCAAAGTCATTAGAGTTTGTATTAGAATGTTAGTGAAAGGAAAAAGGCGAAGGAATAGTAGAAGCTGCAGAATCAGGATATGCAACAAAAGAGGAGATCTCTGCCATGCCAAGTGGCTTGAAGAAAAAGAAATTAGCTTTTAGTATTAGTTTTATAGTGGGATTAGTTGAACATATAAAACTTAGTTTGTAAGGAAGCATGGTAGATAACTTGTATTAGTTGTTGAAGTACAAGAGTTGTTTTTATAATCATGATCGAGCATTTATTGAACTCCTATATAAGGAGCACGCTGCAGCAATGAAAACAAGACGAGAAAATGTGTATTTTCTCTCCAAATGTTGTGTTTTTTCCTTCCCCAAACACCAAGAGTTATATTTAGTCTTTTTCTTGGTCTTTCCTAGAGGTAGATAACTTCTGTTTATGAAAATTTCAAAACTTGATTATATGCATTTGTATCTGCTCGGTGAGAATTTTTCTTTTTCTATATATTGGAAGATTCAAAGCCGTGTTTGAAATTCAGTTAAGAGATCAAGTAAAACATTGCGAGGCAGACATAGCCCAAATCATCAGCTCGTAACAATATGTTCAGACGAAGGGAAAGAAAACTCTTTACAAGAGAAAAATTAGCAAGCCAATCTGCTGCTCTATTTACCTTTCGATAATTGTTTTCCTTTACTGTTTTTCTTTCAAGAACAATATGAGTGGGAACAAATAAGAAAAAGGAGTTGAATGTTATACACGCACCTCAAGAAGCAACCATCATAAACAACACGACCACCATTAGCAGGCAAGCAGTCGCGGATTTTGGCTGAAGCAGCGGTGAAACAAGCTATACAGTCAGCCGTGGACATGTAACCTCTGCATTGCGCCATGGCATATACAGGGTCAGTGCCGGTCAATTGCTGAGCAGTGGCAAAGTGGTTGCTGTTATTGGTCTGTAATCTTGTCCTCAATTCCCCGAAGGTTTGGTTCAGATTGGTATTGAAGTTTGACCTGCTAGTGACATTGTAGTTGCTGCACCCGTTACTCAGAAAGTTGATTCCTGGGTCTGACGACACAATTTTCAACAGATATCCACACCATGTTAATGTTATCGCTATTGTACAAAGCTGCAGATACCAAATTTTCGATTCCATATTCAACTGGGTGATCAACTCAACGATGCAGTGATCATCAGGAAAGCTAATTATACAAATACAGGGAATACGAATCAAGACAAGTCCGGCAGGCAAGCCGCCGGCGGCCCCGCAAAAGAATTATGGGCCAGATTCCACCCAAAATGAAATAAAATAATAATTTTTGAGTGAGACAAGATAAAGAGATATACTTGTCCAAAACCGATTGCCCCGGAACGTAAAAGACATGGTTCGGAGGGTTGAAAAGGAATTAAATTGAGAGCACGGACGGTTATGTCACGATCATATTAGGTATAACTTAATTTCTATATCAAATAAAAAAAAATAAATCACATAATTATTAGGTACGATCTAATTTTTACGTAAAAGATAGATCTTAGCTTATTAATTTAAGTGGCCTACACCCAATAGGCTGCCTATTATATATTTTAACAGATAACCTTATCTTGTGTACGTGTACATATATATGCCCAACTTGACTTATTGAACGACTACTTGCCTTTGTTTTTATGCCTTTGTTTTTATGTTAGTTTGCCTGCCTTTATTGGAAATTCATTTTCCCGTCAATATTAATTGCCTTCAAATCTTTTTTTTTTTTATCAATTTTATATTCACTGATTTAAAGTGATGTTGCTTATTTTCTTAATCTTGATGTTGCTTCTTTTCTTAATTGTTCATTTCAGGTTGTTTTTATTTTGTTTGTGCCTGCTTTTGATTCTTCATCTCAATAATGTTAAGGGCATCAAGTTACAAGACAAAAAGTCAATAGGGAAAAAAACACAAACTATGGTATAAAATAGTCTATCTAAGTATTATTACGAATGAAAATTCAATTATTTGGATTTATTTAATCAGAGTTATAATTTTGAGTTTTTTTTTCTTAACTCTTCAGTTATCAATTTTGTACTAAGCCATCAAGCTCTCAAGTTTATGCCTTTTTCTTTTTTGATTTCACAAAAATACTAAAGAAAAGTAGTTTAAATTTTATCTTAATTTTTATAAACAATTATTATAAAAATATATTTATTAATTCTTATTTTAAATACATTTTATTAAAACAAGATGAAAATTTTATTAATATTAATAAATCACGTATATTATTATCTGTGGAGGAGAAAATAGTTAAAACTAATTTTATTTCAAATTATCAAAATTTTCCAATAATATGCTTCAATGCATCTTTTGTCAATACATCAATTACACCATTACAAACTCTTAAAACATGTTTATTGAAAAACTAGCAGAGCAAGTGGGGAATAGGCGAACATCTTCACATTGAAGTCACTTGGGGGCTCCAAAATAATCTGAGGGAGATCACATTTAAGTCTATTTGCAATGGCTTTGGTAATGATTTTGAAAGTACACTATAGAGACAAAAGGGTCTAAATTCTTTGCACATACCTGAAGATGACACTTTTGAAATTAGGCAGATGTGTGTGTGGTTTATAAAGCTGGGATCCCTGCCATTATTGAGAATGTTAAGGGCCATGGTAGTGAAATCATCACCTATAATATGCAGGACTGATTGGTTAAAAAGAGCCAACATGTCGTCCAGTCCGAGGGTCTTAGTTGAATGCATTTGCTCCAACGCTTGATATATTTCTTCCTCCGTAAATTTTCTGGTTAGCTTCGAATTCATTTCCCCATCAACTTGAGAGGTGACTAAGCTGAGGATCGGTTGCATAATTAGGTCACCTCAAGAGCAAAACAGATTTTGAAAATAGGAGGTAAACAGATGGGCTATATTGGCCTCAGTTCGACAAATTCGGCTTCCTGATCTAAAATCCTCCAAATATGGTTTTTTTTTTTTTTTTTTTCCACTGAGATGCTTTGGCATGAAGAAGCCGGTATTTTTATCTCCATCCTTCAACCAAGTAACCCCGGAGCATTGTAACCACATAATGTCTTCCCTTTGGCATATCTCATCAATGTTAGTTTGAATATTTGCTATTGCTATCATGGTGGTTGAAGAGGGTGGGAGGCCTCAAGTTCATAAGGTGTATATAGCTAGCGAGCTTGACCCCATGATTCCATTACCTTCTCTTCACATGTTGGGTCGCTTAGCCACATTTTCTGGAATTGAAAAGGCTTGTGGGTTTTTCTTTCAGTGGAGGAATTCATTTCTAGTTTAATTTCTAGCACATTGTGATTAGAAGCAAACCTAGTAAGATATGAAACACAATCGCCAGCAAAAATATTCATGAAATATGGCAAAGCAAAAACCTTGTCTAACCTTTCTTGGATGTTTTCATTTTTAGCTCTATCATTCGTCCAAGTAAAATCGAAGACAGTGAAACCCAGATCATGAAGGTTATAGTCTTCTTTCGTGTGTTTGTAGGCATCTATGGATTCTGTTGCCCTCAAACATCCTCCTTATTTCTCGAAAGAGTGCATTATTTCGTTAAAATCTCCCCCGCAAAGCCATGGACTATCAAGCTAATTTTTTAGATTAAGAAGTAGCTTCCAAGTCAAAGGTTTATTTTCACTCTTTAGCCACTCACAAATTCTCATAAACCTCCAGTTCAGTCTTTGAATACTATTAGATATTTGTGTATCAATACGGTGTTCCGAAGCCATTTGTAAAAAAATTAATATTAAATCTTTCATAATAGGCCAAGTTGCCCTATCCTTGCCGCTTCTTCTACAATTCACAGAGTAGCCATTTTCAAAATGAAGTTGAGTTTTTAGTTTTTCCATCCTATGATATTTCAACCTAGTTTCTATGAGGAAGACTAAGATGGAAACTCGAAGCTATATGAACTTCTTCAATTTGTTTAACTGCACGCGGGAGAATTCCAAATTGGGCAATTCATGGAATTCGGCAAGGCTGCAGCACAAGCTCTACTGATTTTTCAGTAGGGGCGAGAGCCTTCGGTGTGGTCGCTATCATCTTGTTCTTTTTCTGAGCTTGGGGAGTCTCGTGAGTACAACTAAATGGATCGATACTGAACTTCTTTCTTTTTTCGGCTATAGTAATGCAATAATGACCTCGTTAAAAGGCATTCTATTTTCTCGTGATTCTTTTCTCAGCTTTTGTTATAGTTTTTGATGCAAGAGTAGGTCTGGCAGGGGCCGAATTTGGATGGGCATTGTTGATGGGTATGCCATCAAGCCTAGCTTAGTCAGAATTAAATTTTCAACCTTGTTTTACATTACACAGTAAGTAACACGTTGTCAGGTTCAGTAGCAGCTTCTTATGTGTGCCAAGATGTTGAGGTGGTAGATTGATCGTTATCCCTACAAATTTGATGTTGCCTCTAAGTCCGCCTCCGTTGCCGGAGAATTGCACAAATTCTCTTTTTTGGCCTGATCGTGAAGCAATTGTACTGCCCTTTCCGGGTTCACTAGTTTTTGTTTTGATGCATGTTCGTCTAATAGTAGAAGATTGTAAACCTTAATTATAGTTGAGGCAAGGGAAAATAGGAATGTCTCCATTATTTGTATCGTCTGGGAACAACTGTTCGTTAGTGTTTGCTGAGTTTGGTTGATGATTTTGTTGTGTTTTTGGTGTGCAGAGAATAGTGACTTGCTAATGAAGCAAACTTTCTAACGATTAACCCAGATAGACAGGAGAAGAGAGTACAAGGAAAGTTGAATATCAAGAGATACTCTATGCTCTTTCTATTGCTATAACTCATCATTTTATATAAGAGGAATTTTCAAAATACAAAATTTAAAATTAATATACATATTAAGTTCTTAATATTCATAATTTAAAAGTTTAAATTATAAATAATTACATATAATAATTATATCACTTGAATTTGAATTTATAAATCAAACTTATGGAACTTGATAGAGAAGAGCTTGTTGTTAATATATAAAAATTTACTGCCTCATTTTGATTCCACAAAAAGGGAGTACTACTAGATCTTCCACAACTCACAATCCTTTTTATGCGCCTAAGGCAACCACATAAATGACAAGAATTAGGCAATTTCTTATATTGAAAATCACCCTAAATTGTATCATCATTTTTCTTTTTTTTTTTTTATTGCTTTTTTTTGTTTGTTTTATCTTCGTTTCTTTAATCAATGGGTTCCAAACATCAAAGAAAGCATAAGAATCTTCCTCATTTCCCTAAGCATTCATCATTAGCACATAGAAAAATTCTAACTCAATTGCTCATAGATATTATAGTGGATTAACTCATCACATTTAATAAGAAATCATAAGCTCTAACCCAAAACAGGATCAAAAGAAGTTAACTTTGAATTGTTGCTCATCGCCCATCATTTCTTTAAGAATTAAGACTTGTTTATCAGATGACCACTGTTTATTGTTTATAACGAATTGCTTGTCTTTAAGGCTAGAGAATTGGAAGGAAAAGAGATTCCATACCAGCTTCATTATATTTAGGAAGACCCAAACATAGAAGGGCTTCTCTGTCGATAGACTACTAAGAAAGCAATTGG
This sequence comes from Bruguiera gymnorhiza, assembly GCA_020883675.1. Classification (NCBI taxonomy): domain Eukaryota; kingdom Viridiplantae; phylum Streptophyta; class Magnoliopsida; order Malpighiales; family Rhizophoraceae; genus Bruguiera; species Bruguiera gymnorhiza. The sequence continues at coordinate 5,881,545 of JAIRCJ010001058.1, read as the reverse complement.
CAGCCCAGAGAAGTGCTTAATTTTCATCAGTGTTAATCTCGACCAACACTTCATAATCCATCGGATGTGTAGGCTGATTCTCCACGAAAAATTAGAATTGAGACAAGAACTATAACCAGTAATGAACTCTTAAAGGCTAGAAAATAACTTATAGAAAGATGAGGGAAGGACTTGTAGTAAGTATAGAGCTAAAAGTTCTCACAGGACAGAGTTTCTTGCCTAGCCTATGGAGAGAAAAAAAGTGTTAGGTCTCAACCCTTAGCCTCTCGTAGAGGTGGATGGATGAGAAGTTAGGTTGTTATTATTTGGAACACATTAAAAAAACAACATCTGTACATCTCGCATGAAACTATGATGGTTGTAGGAGGCAATGTGTTCTAAAATCAAATTAGAGGTTAAAAAGAACAAATTGGATGACTGAGACTAAAATCTATATATATATATAGGATGTAGCTTGTGAATCTGACATTAATGATTGTGTCAAAAACTGTGCAATTGCAGGTCTTTGAAATGCTAAGCACAACTGGGTTTTTGGTGTATAATATCAATGTCAAAGCATGATTTATATTAAAATGATTGGAATTGCACATAATTATAAAGTTAATGCCAAAGATTGTTCTTTGGTTTGTAGCCCATTTAAGTGTGAAATATGGGCATAATGGCAGTTTGTTTTTCTTTGCATTCGACTACATGGAAACTTCTTAAAGATGCGCGAAAGGCACACAGACATGCATTCCATCTTTAACATTTCGGATTTTAATCTTAAAAAAGTGGTATGAGGTATATAAAAATAGAGAGAGTTACCCTTATTATTTGACTAACGACTGAAAGTTTGAGTGGAAAGAAAGTTTAAAAAAAAAAAGATGAATGTGTAAAACGACAATCTGGCCTATCTTAAAAAAAACGAACCCAAGAGGCCCACCATGTTGTTCCCACCCATTCCCTTTTCACTGTTTACAATGTAATCACATATCAATAGTAACCATTAACAAATTAGAAGACAAGAAACTTGCCAATCAAATGGTGTTCATGTATATGAATGTAATAGACTGGGTGTACTCTTCTTATACCTTTCTCACATTGACATCTATTTTTGATTATTTGACCTTGTATGGTAGTTTGTAGTTTGTTAATTTTTGTTTGTTATTGTATATAATATGAAACCATTTAAAAGTTTGCAGATTTATTTTGATAGATTTTGATTATGAGTTATCTTATAAAGAAGTGTAAATGTTATCATTACATATTTATTAATAATTATGTAAATGAAGATGAATTATATGTTTTTTGTGTTTTCTTTTTTTGTTCTTTGTGTAAGAGAAGGGATAAAAATGAATATGATAGTCCATGCACAATTTGAGTTAATATAAAAAGCCTTTTTAAAAGTGGGTGAAGATATATTTGAGAATTTCAATCCTCACAGTGTTGAATTTTTTCCTCATAAAGTGTTTAAAACTATGGGATGAGTGTGGAAAATTGGTTTTAATGCTAAAGTAAGTTGTTGACGATGAATGACAGATATGCGTTGAATGTTATTTTCAATTATGGTTGATATCTATATATATTAATATTATAAAAATCAAGAGAAAACTTTAGTTTCTTTATGTTATCACCTTATTGTTTTTACTCATATGGTAACTTCTTCTTAATATGTGAATTATGGAAAATAAAAGGAAACAATTACCTTAAAAGTTCCTTTGTTGTTTCCTTAAAAAGAAAAAAAAATTCTACAAAATTCTTTTATCTATTTTTTAAACAAATTAAAAAATTACTTTTAATATTTTTTTTCTTATAAAAGAAAATATAATTACTCCTAAATAATTATTCTTTTTTTATCGTTTTCTTAAAAGGAAAAAACAAAAAATTAACAATTTAAGTCATTTTTTTCAAAATCTTTTAAATACTCATTGATAGTTAATATCATATTAAATCTAATATAAGATTCTAGGTTAGAAGCTCCTCTTTTTATAAACCTAGAAGGAAATGACAGGAAATTATCAAATTCTTTAACTAGCAATGTTAATTATAACTTTATTTTAGGTCCATATATTTGAAAATACAAAATTTTACATTTATACCCTTTATGACATTTTCTTTAGATAATTATTTTATATAATTGAATTCCCACAAAAAAAAATGTGGTACATTCTTAATTTTTCTCAATTATTTATCCTTGATTTATTACATGAATAATTATTATTTTAATAATTACTTAATTTACAAAATATTTACAAGTTATGTTGATAAACCTTTTGTTCTAGCACATCTATTAGTTTTGTCTTTCCATGACTTTTTATTGGGTTATTAATAATTGGATTCCATTTAACTTCAATTTTATAAACCTGCTTTCCTATCTATTATTTGTTCCTTCCTATTAATTCACAATTTCTCTAATTTTGCATGAATAATGTTTGCCATAGTAAGAATTTAAGAGGACATCATCTGGAAAATTGAAGTATTTAGCTATCAATTTTAAATTGATTAAGGTAATACTAGCCTATACTTATATATTCAAGTTATAGTCATTACCTTCAAAGAATATTGTCTATATATTTTTACAAAGACATGGTTGTTGCACTAATAGTTAATGTATATATATGTTTATTCACTCTATTAGTTTAGATTAATTTGCATGCTGGACATAGTTTAAGTTAATCAACATGAAAGCATGGCTTTATTGCATGATTAATTAGAAATTGTCTATGTTGTTGGCTTTTCAATAGATCTTCCTTGGTATTGAATGGCTCCTTCATGATACATGATTTAATCTTTTCACCCCTTTTTGTTTCTCTTTTGCCCTTCTGAGTATACATGAGTACAAGGAAAAGTTTGCCATAGAAGTTCAAGAATTCTATTATTGTCAATATAAGTGGGATTTCTATGTCATTTTCTCTTCTTTTATATTTTTCTAGATCATTGAATAATGACTTTGAAATTAATTGGTGTCTCTATTATTTCTATAATTTCTCCTTTGCATTATTTTAAAAACTAGGTTCATTGTATACGATGGATAAAGGGTTTAACACCAAAACCACCAATTCCTTCTTTATTTCCCTCATTTGTTTAGCTTGAAAAGGTAAATAATTTCCTTATAATTTATTATGATATTCATTTTAAAGTAGTCATCTTTTTGAGTTTTTATAAGTAAACTTTATTTCTATAACTCCTTAAATACTATAAGTATGATCGTTTAGGAGCACGTGTTATAATAAAACCAAGTAGGAAGAAATCCACATTACAAGCACATGCAATCACTCATTATATGTTCAACCTCTACACCTTTAAGGAAAATGCAAAATAAATCTCATCCTACCATAACCTTACTTGGCTTTTGAAATTCAAACAATTTTATCAAACTAAAGTCATTCTCAAAAGAACTTCTACAAAAGTGGTCTAAAATATGTTAACTTTATGCTTTTCTTTCCTTTTAATTAGTCACATCTTTTGTAGCTAACATGTAATCCTACATAACTAAATTTACATTTCATTATTTCAGCAAATATATGGACAATGCTTCATTGATCACTTTAAGTATAATAATACAGAATGAAATTACCAATGGTCTTTTAACTTTTCAATTTCTGATAAGGTTGGAGCATTAAATAATTTAATTAGCCTTTGAGCTAACATTCTTTACTTTAGATTTTTCCTAATTCTATCTTTCTTCTTCATTGAATCGTAACTCCCTATGGTTGCTAACTTTACTAGTTTAAAGATTATAAATGTTGTAATTTTAACTATATTAGCATATCTAATAAAGATATAACCTCATTTTTTTTATCCAACTTACTCCTCATTTTCTAGCACCAAGGCATAACACAAGCTTCCAAAGATCTTTAAATGACTTACTGATGGTTTAGTTCTAAATTAGACTTCATAAGGAGTCTCATTCTTTAAGGTGTGTTTATAGACTCTGCCCAAAACCTTTTTGGTATATCCCTTTCAAACAAAAGACACCTAAGTATTTCTATTATACTTCTATTCTTCCTCTCACTTACCCATTCTATTAAGGTATACATGGTACTATAAATTATTATTGTATTCCAACAATTGTGCAAATTTCTTTAAAAAGGCTTTATGTGTACTAAACTCTTTTGCCACTTCTTATTACTTGGATTTTAAGGTTATTTTGGATTTTCATTAGAACTTTGAACTCCTTAAAGACTATAACAACTTTTATTTTTTATTTTAAAAAAATAGATCCAGCAAAATCTTATTATATCATCAATAAAAATCACAAAGTATTTGTCACCATTGTGTGAGTTTGTGGTTATAGGTCCAAAGGTGCTGTTATGTATCAATTGTAGCTTTCTTTTTTTGGCTTCTTTAGCTTTAACCTATTAAGAATGGAAGTCTGGTCTATTTTCCTTGCTAACAAGCTTTACAAACACCTCCACCTTCTTTAATTTCAAGTAGATTAATCATCATTTCTTTCTTTTATAATCTTTGCAAGCTTGCATCATAGACTTACTTTATCTCTTATGCCATAGAGAGTTCACATTTAGAATTATAAATATAACACAAGTCTTTAAATATTTTAAATTTCCTTGAAAACTTTTCTTTTTCATTAAAACAAATATGAGCTTTTCACCAAATGAATCATAAATTGTGCATACTTTGCTTTTAATTCTAGAGAATAACCTTTCTCTAAAAGTTGTTCAACACTCAAAAGATTTTGATTAATATTAAGAACATATAACACTTATATGATCAATTTGGTCTTTGCATATGTTTTAACTATTGTTGTTCCTTCACTTTGCACCAATATAAAATCTTTATTACCTATCTTGACCTTAGAGGTAAAGTTCTTATCGTGATCTCTAAAAATTGATAGATTTGGTGACATATGGGTTGTGCAACCACTATTTATATGCTAAACCTCAACCCTCTTATGGATAGGGCTATCATATGCCATAAAAAGATGATGTTATTCAACTTCCTTTGCATCATCATTAACCATTATACTCACTGATTCTACTTAGGATTCTTCTTTTTTAGGTAAATTTTTTCTCTATGGCCCTTTTCATTACAACTTTTAAAGATAATATTTGGTCTCTACTAATAGTATTTGGGAAAATGGTTTGCTTTTTATAATAAAGGTATAGTGATATAGGTTATTTTACATTTGATGTGCTACTTAAAATATTTGGTTGGAAAAACATTCTCAACTGCCTCCTCTTACTTCATAAGTTTCTTTTGTTCTTGTGCTTGGAGTGCATTTACTAACTCTCCAAAAAAAAATTTAGTGAGGTTCCTAAAATCTTCCAAAGAAAATATCTTGGACTTAAACCTCTCTAATAGGCTCATAAGTACTTTTCATGCAATGCTTATGTTTAAATGTTCTCCTTCTAATATTCTAATTTGATTGACTAGTTTCACCATCTTATCATTGTACTTTTTAACTTTGTCAAAGTCCTTCATCCTCAATAGCTTAAATTCCTTTCTCAAGTTTAGCAAGAGCATAGTTCTGGTTTTTTAACTTTTAGCATACCCGTCTGTTAACTTTATACATGCTTCTTGGGCTACCTTATAAGTCATAGTTTTGTTAAATATAACCTCTATGACTACATAATGGATGCATGTCAAGGTCTTGAATTGTTTGGATATTTGCTCACTATGGTTATTGAATTATGTCATTGTGGGATTTGATAAAAGTAGGGTTACAACTCTTTTAATTTTAACAACCTCTTATAGATCAAAGACTTTAAGGTATCTCTTTATCATAACAGTCTATTAAAGATAATCTTCTTTAGTGAATTTAGTTAGTGGAAGTGGTAAGAAGTTTAGTAAGGCCATTTGTAGGAGTTGAAGTTATGGTTCTCTCTCTAGTCTTTCTTTTATCTCATATTTTTATTGTGCATTTCACTCAAATCTTTTTGGTTTACAAGTCCTTCAAGTTTATAGGTCCCTCAAGAATAGACTAAATGACTTCTATACCAAGTTTGTTGGTTGGAAAAGGAAATTTGTTGTAAACTTCAAGACTTCCTTTTTTTCTTGGTATTTAAGTTACTAGTTTTATGACGTGAATCTTACAAATTTTATAGAGAATATGAAGTTAGAGGAGGAGAAATTATGTAGCAAAGAGCTCTTCATTTCATTAATCATTAACTTCTTATATGTGAAGCTATGAAACTTTATAAATTCAAAATTCATAAGTCTAGGTATTACATTACCAAATTAGGTTCAAATTTTAATACAAATTTCTAGTTTTGAATCTCTTCAAGTTTAAAATTTGATTAGCTTAAGGAAAAAGACTAATAAAACCTCCAAACCATTTTATCAACTAACTTAATAACTTTTAAACTTGGAGAGGTGCATAAGCAAAGGAAAACTAGTCCTTACCTGTAGGAATGACAAGGCAACAGCACCAACCCTGCAACATGTACCCTTGCTTAGTTTTAGAGGCTTCTGTGTGGTTGTCTTTATTGGGGCATGTGCAGATATTCCCATTTAATAGTTGCTAAGATGATTGTCAATAGTCCCAATGCAAAAGTCATTCTTGTTTATCATAGTTCAATTTGGATAATGGTAGAGTTGGGAAATTTGTTTTATTCAAGTGGGAAATTGTTTATTAATGTTTGAAAGTGGAATATTGTCTCTTGATATCATTGCCATTTTGCTATATTAAGGGTTAACTATTGCATGCTTGCCAATGTTTTGAAAGTAGACATCAAGTGTTTTTTCGTCAAGTCAGTTATGACATTTTGAATGGCTTATGTAGGAGCAGAATATAATTTGTGTGAAAATTAAAAGAAGCTCTTAATTTAGAAAGCTCATAATTGTTTACCTTAAGTGATAAGAACAAGGTTAAACTCTTATTTCTCCATTGTTACCGAACTAGACTCTCAATGAGGTATTTATCTAGCATCTATCTCTTTTTCTCTCCTTATACCTTTCTGGATTTTGTCACGCACCGCGTAATTCTACCCAAAATCAAGCTATTTAAAGAGGCTTATTTTAGCCACCACTTCTAATTCTAGAACTAGGTGGAAGCCTCTAGAATCTTGTAGATAACTCCTTTGTCTTCTTGTAGAATGTAGAGTTAGCTAGAATACTCTAGAAGGAGGATAGTGACCATTCGATTAAATAGATCCTGACCCTCCGTTGAGGAGGTGGATGACTATATATAGCCTTAAGGATTTCATTTGTAGACAATTAGAAGTAAAAGTGTATTTGCCTTCTTAGAGCAATATAGTATTCTCCAAGTTCTCCATATCTCTTGTCTAATTTGTATGTATCTTTCTTTTTTTTTTTTTTAGTAGCATTCTAGCTCTCGAAAAAGGTTGAACTAGCATTCGAGTCAAGTGAATTGCTAGTGCTGCACGGGTCGTTGGGTGATCAAGGCCAAGTCTGTGACAAGTGGTATCAGAGCCAAGGTTCTACAAGCAGCAAGCACACTCTGTTGATAAGGATGGCTAGTCCATACAGTGAAACTACCTACGTGGTTGAGGAAGTTAAGAAGCAACTAAAAAGAGGGAGATCAAGGTCGAGGGACGTCTTGGAAGACACCAATGCAAAGCTCGCAAAGGTGGAGCTTGTCATGGCTGATGGGCAAGAGAAGTTTGAGGTAGTAGACCAATGCTTGGACGAGCTCGAGAAAGAGAGTGAAGAGCTTTATGAGGAGTTGCAAGGTGCCTTAAACCAGGCCATGTCAAGGTGTCTAGGCCAAGTGAAGACCTTGGAAGAGGTCCTGCATTATGAGGTTGGAACGTTGAAGGAAGAGCTTGAAAGAGTCTCCAACGAGTTGAAGGAGACCAAGAAGGAGCTAGTCCTTTGCAAAAAGGCAATTGCTCAAAGTGGGAGCATTGCCTTGCCAACGGTAGTTATAGCTTCTTCAAAAGTAGATGTCCTAAGACCCAAGGTGTATAATGGGTCAAGGAACATGAAGGAGGTTGATAATTTTCTATGGAGCTAGGAACAATACTTTGAGGCACTTGATGTCACGGAGGATGCCAAGAAGATTGATAATGCTGTCTTATACTTCATAGATACCGTAATGGTATGGTAGAGAAGGAGGTATAGTGATATTGAAAAGGGTACTTCCATCATTAACACATGGGATGAGTTCAAGAAAGAACTCAAGCGGTAATTCTATCCGGAGAATGTCGAGGAAGACGCAAGAGCGAAGCTAAGGCGTCTTCAACAAAGGGGAAGCATACGGGAGTATGTGAAGGAATTCTCCGAAGTGTTGCTGAAAATTCCTGGTTATCTCGACAAGGATGCATTCTTCGCATTCAAAGATGACTTACAAAACTAGGCAAAGATGGAGATCCAAAGACATGGTGTTTAAGATCTCACCACCGCTATTTCCATTGTCAAATCACTAATAAAGTGCAGGAAGTCTGAAAAGTCCAAGTCCCATAAGGATAAGGGTGGCAAGGGAAAGAGTGGGGAAGAGAGTTCTTCGAACAAAGGACGTTTTCACAAGTTTAATGGGCCTAAGGAAGGGAGGAACACCAAGGAGGGTCAAAGCAGTGATAGGCCCCCCTCTCAAATACTACTTTTGCGACGGGTCGTACAAGGCTAGGGATTGTTAGAAGAAAGCTAAACTTTCTGCCTAGTTGAAGAAAAAGAGGAACAGCAGCAATACGAAGAGACAAGGATAAGATCCTTATAAATCCTCAATGCCACTAAAGCCAAGGTTGAAGTGCCTAAAACCGAGAAGAGAGGACAATTCTATGTAGAAGCAAAGGTGAGTAACCAAGTGGTTAAAACCTTAGTGGATACCGGAGCTTCCAACAACTTCCTTCAAGAAGAGGAAGCAAGGGGGTTGGGTATCAAATACAATAAGGAGCAAGGATGGCTCAAGGTAGTAAATTCCAAGCCAAAGTCGATTTTTGGCATTGCTCATGGTATAAAGGTACGTATGGGTGAATGGTGTGGCCTTGTAGACTATTGTATCAATGGATGATTATCCAATTGTGCTTGGTATGTAGTTTATGAACAACATTAAGGTTGTGCCTATTCCTTTTGCCAACATAATGTGCATCTTGGAGGAAGGCAATACATTCATGGTGCCTTTGGCTAGGGAGAGCAACCTTTAATCTAAGCAAATTTCAGCCATGCAACTTTTGAAAGGTGTAAAGAAGTCGCAACCCACCTTTCTTGTATCTTTGAAGGATGGAAATGATACTTCCTCATCAAATGTCCTACCTAAGAAAGTTTTTCAAGTCTTGGAGGAGTTTAAGGACATGATGTCTCCCGAATTGCCTAAGAAGCTCCCACCTAAACATGAGGTGGACCACAAGATAAAACTAGTCCTTGATGCAAGACCACCTGCTCTGGTACCTTATCAAATGGCACCCCCCAAGTTGGAGGAACTCAAGAGGTAACAAAAGGAGTTGTTGGATGCGGGCTACATTCAACCGTCAAAGGCTCCATATGGTGCACCTATGCTTTTCCAAAAGAAGCACGACAGGTCACTTCGGTTGTACGTCGATTATCGAGTGCTCAACAAAATAACCGTGAAGAACAAATATCTCATTCTATTAGTAATTGATTTGTTCGATCGGCTAGGTGAATCGCGATGGTTCACGAAGTTGGATTTGAGATCATGATATTACCAAGTTAAGATTGTAGAAAGAGATGAGCTAAAAACTGCTTGTGTTACAAGGTATGACTCATTTAAGTTCTTAGTTATGCCCTTTGGACTTACTAATGCTCCTGCCACGTTCTGTACTCTTATGAACAAGTCTTCGAGTCGTTTTTGGATAAATTTGTTGTAGTGTATTTGGATGATATCGTTGTCTATAGTAAGATGTTGGACGAACATATTGAACATCTACAACAAGTTTTCCAAGTACTAAGAGAGCACGAGTTGTACGTGAAGAGGGAGAAATGTACCTTTGCTCAATGAGAGGTCACATTCTTAGGGCACATGATTGGCGAAGGCAAACTACAGTTGGACAAGATCGAAGTGCAAGCCATCCATAATTAGGAGCCACCAAAGAAGGTGACTGAGGTACGATCCTTCTTAGGCCTCGTTAATTATTATATAAGATTTATAAAAGGGCTACTCCTCTATTGCAACTCCGCTCACTGATTTGTTGAAGAAGAATAAAACATGGAGTTGGGATGCTAAATGCCAAAGAACATTTGAAGTGCTTAAACAAGTAGTAGCTGACGAGCTAGTGTTGGCTCTTCCCGACCACACCAAACCCTACGAGGTACAAACCGATACTTTGGATTTTGCAATCGATGATATGTTAATGCAAGTGGGGCATCCCATTACGTATGAAAGCCACAAGCTAAATGAAACTGAGCGTCATTATATAATCCAAGAGAAGAAGATGACTGCAGTGGTGCATTGCCTACGAACTTGGAGGCATTATTTGTTGGGGTCCAAGTTCATCGTGAAGACGGATAATATTGTCGCAAGTTACTTCCTCAATCAAAAGAAGTTGACGCCAAAGCAAGTGAGGTTGCAAGCATTCTTGGCAGAATTCGACTTTGTGAAGGAGTATAAGCCGGGCAAGGTTAACTCGGTGGCCGATGCATTGAGTAGGAAGGCCGAACTAGCTGCCATCACAAGTCCAAACTTCCCTTTGGTCGAACAAGTAAAGGAGGGATTGGAGCATGACCCACAAGCCAAAAGTTTGAAGGAATTGGCAAGTAGTGGAATGACACGCTGGTTTTGGCTTGTAGATGGATTAAGGAAGGCGATTATTAAGGAGTGTCATGACTCAAAATGGGCAGGACATTCGGGTATACGTCGTACATTGGCACTTGTAGAGCGAGCATATTATTGGCCACAGATGCGACATGACATTGAGCTTTACGTAAAGATGTGCCTAGTATGCCAACAAGACAAGGTGGAGCAGCACTAACCGTTGGGATTGTTGGAACCCCTATCTATTCCGGAGAAACCATGAGAAAGTGTTTCAATGGATTTCATCACGTGTCTACCGAAGTCGGATGGATGTACCAACATCATGGTAGTGGTAGACAGATTTAGCAAGTATAGTGTATTCATCCTTGTACCGTCAAAGTTTACAGCTGAAGATGCAGCATGCCTATTTTTCAAGTATGTGGTGAAATATTGGGGTATCCCTAAAACGATTGTTAGCGACAGAGACACTCGCTTCACCGAGAGATTTTGGATGGAGTTATTCAAGTTGATGGGATCCAAGTTCAACTTCTCCACAAGCTTGTATCCCCAAACCGACAGCCAAACAGAGAGGGTGAATGCCTTGTTGAAGTTGTTCTTAAGGCATTACGTAAGTGCCAACCAGAGTAATTGGGCTAAGATGCTTGGCATAGCCCAATTCTCATACAATTTACTAAAAAGCGAGTCAACTGGGGCTAATTCGTTCGAGGTTGTTATAGGACTACAACCATTAACTCCACACATTGGCGGTTGGCTACAAAGGACCTAGTTCTGCTGCATTCAAGTTTGCCAAGGGTTGGCATGAGAAGTCCGACATGGCACGGGCATACTTGGCCAAGGCTACCAAGCGAATGAAGAAATGGGTTGATATCAAGAAGAGACACTTGGAGTTTGAGGAAGGAGATTTGGTGATGGTGAAACTCCTTCCCCATCAAAACCGAAGGTTTGCTAAGGTACATAAGGGTCTAGTAAGGCGTTACTAGGGAACCTTTCCAGTGGAGAAGAGGATTGGCAAACTAACTTACCGATTAACCTTACCAGCACACCTCGAGATGCATCCAGTATTTCATGTTAACTTGCTAAAGCCTTACCATCCTGATAAGGAGGAACCGAGCAGGGGCAAGTCGAAGAGGGCCCTTACAGCCATAACGGTCATGCCAGATCGTGACGTGGAAGAAATATTGGCACATCGTGTCATTCTAAGGAGAGACAACCATTTGAGTTATATTGAGTATTTTGTTAAATGGAAAGAGTTGCTTGATAGTGAGACAAGTTGGGAACACGAGCTAACCTTGTGGAACAATTCTGATAGGATCAAGGCTTATAAGAAGGATGCGACGAGGGCGTTGCTAGATTGAGTGGGGGAGAATGCCCTGCACCACGTAATTTTGCCCAAAATCGAGCTATTTAAAAAGGCTTATTTTAGCCACCACTCCCAATTCTAGAACTAGGTAGAAGTCTCTAGAATCTTATAGATAACTCCTTTATCTTCTTGTAGAATGTAGAGTTAGCTGGAATACTCTAGAAGGAGGATAGTGACCGTTAGATTAAATAGATCATGACCCTCCATTGAGAAGGTGGATGACTATACATAGCCTTAGGGACTTCATTTGTAGACAATCAGAAGTAAGAGTGTATTTGCCTTCTTAGAGCAATATAGTATTCTCCAAGTTCTCCATATCTTTTGTCTACTTTGTATGCATCTTCCTATCTTTTGCTAGTAGCATTCTAGCTCTTGGAGAAGGCTGAACTAGCATTCGAATCAAGTGAATTGCTCTTGTTTCAAATTTTTAGTTTTGCTATAACTTGAGATGTAGGATGGGGATGGGATATATGCAATGTTACATTAGATTGGCGGTGTCATTGTCTAACTTTGTACTTACTATGATGTAATCTAGTAGGAGCATGAGCCGATTATGAAGAAAAGATAGTTTAAGTACAATATTTTGTGTTTAGCAGAGAATGTGAACTTTGTTTTCAGATTATTTATGATATGATATTAACAATTATAAATTGTGTAGGGAACCTTAATGATTATGGGATTAAAAGCTCAATTAAACTATCTAGTTATATGATTGCTGAGCCCTTTTCATGACTCCATATGCGAAAGTGAAAGTGCGAGAGGAATTGATTTGCTTATGTTTAAAAATAAATGAAAAATAATGCAATGTGAGGTTCAACATGTTCGAGATACCTATAGGCCATCAAATATCACGTATCTAGATCAATTAAATTCGAATGTGGGTGAGTTACCCATTTGTACTGCTGAATGCAATGAAGGGCCAACAGAGACTCCACCCTTACCCGGATCTTTCGGAACCCATAGTTCCAAGCAATATCCAACTCAGTGTATATGCTTAAAATCAATTTGTAGTATACATAATATGTCACCGTTGTGGCCGTTAGGGGGTTCCAATTTGAACAAGGCCCTGTGAAATATTCGTAGACCCGTTTTTTTATTTTTTTCGCTTAATTTACTTTTTTAGATCAGTCATTTATGTAGCAACTAAAGACCTTTTAGAACATTAATCACATAGTCTTTACTTATACATTCGACCGCGGGAGTCAAGCAATTCTTATGATTCGGTATTTCAATCTTTATTTTTCATTTCAGGGTATCTTTGCTCTTGATAAGACATTATCCAATCAGTCTTAGTTACGAACAGAAATTTCTTGACAATATGATGCTATTTGATAAATAAAGACCATTGCATCTTTTATTATTTCTTCTCCATGCCAAAGCTTTCAAATTGTGAATAATTGTCCCATTTTTCATTGAATAGTTGCGGTTTCAGCTATAGTTTCTTTTCATTAGAAATTTGTACATTTTATAATTAAATTCAAACTTGAACATAATTATCTGCCACTGAGAGAGAGAGAGAGAGAGAGAAGTATCTGTGATTAAAATTTTTAAGGAGAAATAAAGATTAAGGGAGTAATGGGAGGCAAGTATTAAAAAAGAGCAAATAAAAATTATAAAAGTTCAATATTTGGTAATTTTTTTTAAAAAATAAGAAAATTTTTTAAAAAAAAAAACACAACAATTCACCCCTTGTTGCAACTCAGTAACTACATTGTCCAAAATGAAAATGCAATTACATCTTCCTCATCTGAATTAACACTTATGTAACATAATAATAAACTTTATCACGTCCAACTATAATATATATATATATTTTTAAATCAAGCCACTTTCCTATCTCTAATAATTTGTTCACGATTATTAGCTTTCTTTCTTTTTGTTTCTTTAAACCTCGAGGGGCACTTATTGACGAGTTTAGTTGCCCATCACAATCTGAGTATTGAATAACATAATACATAAGAGTAACTCAGCGACCTGAGATTCGAGTGATTGAAAGATCGGCGTTTGAAGCGGAGGATGCGGATACAGTAGACGTGGACCTGTCTTCGGCATCAATAAAAGGTGGCCTAGTTGGGGGCCTGTGGAGTGTAGCCATACTCTTGAGTAAAACAACTGCTTCAGACATTGTGGGCCTCAGAGTTGGTGATGATTGGGTGCACAGTAACGCAATCTCTATAATTCTCACCATTTCTTCTGCGTCGTATTCATCCGGGTTTATGCTTTCGTCCACCAATTCAAGGTGGGTGCCATTCTCGTGCAGATTCCATGCCTGGCGAGTAAGATTAATTAAGAAAAAGATGGTGTGAGATTGAAGTGGCAGCTAATGCTCATTCATTCTACACGACACAATAAGGAAGGTTGGTTCCTCTTTGTCTCGTAACTATTGCAGGTGAAATCATAGAATCATTATTTGTTTGGTTGCTTATACCACCGGCTAAGGTTCCGAGTCATTGAGGACCTATCAAGCACATACACCTCTCAAATGACGTATATCTGTACTTGTGTGCGACTCGCACGCCAAGACTTGTGGACTTGTGGAGGACTTACCCGTTTGAGGAGGAATTCAGCACCAGGATGCACTATCATGTCACTACTCTTTTGACCGCTGATGATCTCGAGGACAACAATGCCATAGCTATAGGTATCAACCTTTTCTGATAGCTGTCCGTGGACAGCATATTCGGGTGCTGTGTATCCCCTGAGTCATAGGGCATTGATTATCATTGGTTACGCATAAACTGAAACGGAGAATCCTTTCTCTGGACACATGATTTAACAAATTCATGAACAAAATATACTCTACTCTCAAGGATGACCTGGGAGCATAATAGAGGAGGGCAACTCACAGTGTGCCAGCGAATCTGGTGCTAAGATGACTCTGATTTTCCGGTAGAAGTCTGGCCAAACCAAAATCCGCTATTTTGGGCTGGAAATCATCGTCTAAGAGGATATTACTTGATTTTATGTCTCGATGTATTATGCATACATGGAACTGCTCGTGGAGATAGGCAAGACCCTGGGCTGTGCCAAGAATTATATCGTATCTCTGTTTCCAATTGAGATGTCCTCTCTTTTGACCTGCTTCGCAAAGAAAAAGCACATGTTACATCCATTTTATTATCATACCTGATGCTTTAACTGTGTTGAGTTCCTCCATTATGATTTACAGCTCACAAGTTCAAATCGCAAAATCTGTCTCATTATAAAATAGAGTTTACAACTGTAGGCCCTTCCAAACAGTCCAATAGTGTGGGAGCCTTATGCATCGATGGCTTCCAAGATGTTGTAACTTAGTTGTAATTGTAATTGTATTAGTTACAATCGATTCATTACTAGCATTGTTATCTCAGCACCAGAATCCTGACATTAGATCATTTCTACGTGTTTCAACAATGCAAACTGATGCTGCTAAAGCATCCCAGAAGCAGCTGGTGGAGCTGCATTGCTCCAGCAGTTTCAATTTTCGAGTTTTACCTCTCATTTTTCACGTTTCAGTTTGATTTGTTAAAGTTTGAATAAGTCAAATTAGCTTATCCTGAATTTATTTAATTTTGTTATTTGAAATGTAGTAGATTTAAATTTGAGAAGTGGTTTATTGCATTTGAATTTGCATTAATTTCATCTTGTAAGCTTCTTATACAAGGAAGACAGTTTCATCAATAAGGCAAGCAATTTTTTCGTTTACATCTTAATCTCTCTGCCTGTATTTGCTACTCCTTGCTTTTTTATTTTTTTAGTTCTCAGGCTTCAAATTTGCATGTTCTCAATCTCATAAACTAAAAAAAACAAATAGTATGATAGGAGAGGTAAAACTCTATGCTTACCAAATAAGAATCTATCGAGGCTACTGTTTGCCATGTATTCATAGACAAGAAGCAACTCCGGTCCTTTGCTACAACAACCAAGCAGACGAACAAGATTCCGATGATCAACGTTGCTTATAAGCGTTACTTCACTTGCAAAATCTTCTTTCGTCCTGCGGGATTCCGCTAGAGCCAGCTTCTTTACTGCAACTAATTTACCATTCTTCAAAGTACCCTGTTCATTGACAGAACAGCGAAGGGTCCATTGGGGTGGCAAAAAATTTCTATTTCTTTTTCAAATCTGTTAATGAACTTTGGAAGATCCAGTAAAAATATAGAGAAGCTATAACGATCGAACATTTTCATGACCTCTCATGTCTTCTTTGTTTCTAATAATGCTGTTTCTAGATAGAGTGTCACATTTTCCATTTCTGTCTTTTATGGTACCTAGGCGATGAAGAAAAGCAAACCTGTCACAAAATATTTGTGCTTTTTCTTTCACATTTACCTTATAGACATCACCAAAGCCTCCTTCTCCAAGTTTGTTTTCTTCTTTGAAATTTTTCGTTGCAGATTTCAAGTCCTTGTAATTGTAGTTCACAGGACCACGCAGCTCGGTGGCGCCCAATATGTCACCTGGTACAGAGAAAATTACTTTAAAAAGTTGAAAAAAAAAAAAATGTAGTCTACATGGACGGTCAAAGCTTTAATATTTCAGTTGCAAGATTCCAGGATGTGGCTCAATTTGCGGGATTTCCTTGCCCCCCACGGCAGCCATTGGCACAATTTAAAACCATAGCACCAAGTTCAAGGTTCAGAAATTTGTTGCCTGTACCTCTAGGAGGCCTTTTCCGCTTTCTTGACAGTGCAAACAGTACAACCAATGCAACCAGAAGCAAAATAAGACCTACACCACCAGCTACTCCTCCAATAAGTGCCTTTTTAGTGCTTGAGCCTTGTACAAAAGTACAACATATGAAAATCAGTTGTTCATTGGATCTTGATATTTTTGGAGGCACAAAACAATTGTAAGAAACAAATTTAAAGCAAAATTCAGCAGAAAAGACTTACCTGTCTTCAAGAAGGGCTGAAGATCAATAGTCTGGTTATCCGCAAAAAAGGGCTTATCAGAGAACCTCATGAAACACCCAGAATCGACGGCCCTGCCACCTGCATTACGGGGACATCTCTTAAGGTTGGCATCAGCCACTTGCAGGCATGCTTTGCAACGGGGCTCATCAATAGTTTCAACACATTGTGCAATACCATAAACCGTGCCATTTTTGGCACCCGCCACTTCCCTTTTACTCGCGCCGAAGAAACCATCAATTCTTGGTGTTGCTAGTTCAAGATCTGCAAAAAGACCTACCGCACTTGTTTCAAAAGCTGTTGCTGGTGACGATGTTGTCTGATTCTCACAAAACGCAGTGTTGGCATCTGTGGTGGACTCCCCATAAAAATTGTTCCTCTCGTACCTTTAACATAAGCATGCAACAACTCTGAACACTAGGAATTGACAAGGTTATTGTTGATGTGAATGAGACATTTGCTAGACTCGAGACTCAAGTAACAGAAAAATTTTCCAGCAAAAGGAAACGAAGATGCAGAAAAGAAGAGCAGTAGCAGGAGGAAAAGTTGCGGTGACAACAACTTCCTTGAAGCCAAAGTCATTAGAGTTTGTATTAGAATGTTAGTGAAAGGAAAAAGGCGAAGGAATAGTAGAAGCTGCAGAATCAGGATATGCAACAAAAGAGGAGATCTCTGCCATGCCAAGTGGCTTGAAGAAAAAGAAATTAGCCTTTAGTATTAGTTTTGTAGTGGGATTAGTTGAACATATAAAACTTAGTTTGTAAGGAAGCATGGTAGATAACTTGTATTAGTTGTTGTGTTTTTTCCTTCCCCAAACACCAAGAGTTATATATATAGTCTTTCTTGGTCTTTCCTAGAGGTAGATAACTTCTGTTTATGAAAATTTCAAAACTTGATTATATGCATTTGTATCTGCTCGGTGAGAATTTTTCTTTTTCTATATATTGGAAGATTCAAAGCCGTGTTTGAAATTCAGTTAAGAGATCAAGTAAAACATTGCGAGGCAGACATAACCCATATCATCAGCTCGTAACAATATGTTCAGACGAAGGGAAAGAAAACTCTTTACAAGAGAAAAATTAGCAAGCCAATCTGCTGCTCTATTTACCTTTCGATAATTGTTTTCCTTTACTGTTTTTCTTTCAAGAACAATATGAGTGGGAACAAATAGAAAAAGGAGTTGAATGTTATACACGCACCTCAAGAAGCAACCATCATAAACAACACGACCACCATTAGCAGACAAGCAGTCGCGGATTTTGGCTGAAGCAGCGGTGAAACAAGCTATACAGTCAGCCGTGGACGTGTAACCTCTGCATTGCGCCATGGCATATACAGGGTCAGCGCCGGTCAATTGCTGAGCAGTGGCAAAGTGGTTGCTGTTATTGGTCTGTAATCGATGGAGTGATCATCAGGAAAGCTAATTATACAAATACAGGGAATACGAATCAAGACAAGTCCGGCAGGCAAGCCGCCAGCGGCCCCGCAAAAGAAATATTGGCCAGATTCCACCCAAAATAAAATAAAATAATAATTTTTGAGTGAGACAAGATAAAGAGATATACTTGTCCAAAACCGGAACGTAAAAGACGTGGTTCGGAGGGTTGAAAAGGAATTAAATTGAGAGCACGGACGGTTATGTCACATAGTAGGTATAACTTAATTTCTATATCAATTTTGTACCAAGCCATCAAGCTCTCAAGTTTATGCCTTTTTCTTTTTTGATTTCACATAAATACTAAAGAAAACTAGTTTAAATTTTATCTTAATTTTTATAAACAATTATTATAAAAATATATTTATTAATTCTTATTTTAAATACATTTTATTAAAAAAAGATGAAAATTTTATTAATATTAATATATCACGTATATTATTATCTGTGGAGGAGAAAATAGTTAAAACTAATTTTATTTCAAATTATCAAAATTTTCCAATAATATGCTTCAATGCACCTTTTGTCAATACATCAATTACACCATTACAAACTCTAAAAACATGTTTATTGAAAAACTAGCAGAGCAAGTGGGGAATAGGCGAACATCTTCACATTGAAGTCACTTGGGGGCTCCAAAGTAATCTGAGGAAGATCACATTTAAGTCTATTTGCAATGGCTTTGGGAATGATTTTAAACGTACACTATAGAGACAAAAGGGTCTAAATTCTTTGCACATACCTGAAGATGACACTTTTGAAATTAGGCAGAAATGCGTGTGGTTTATAAAGCTGGGATCCCTGCCATTATTGAGAATGTTAAGGGCCATGGTAGTGAAATCATCACCTATAATATGCAGGACTGATTGGTTAAAAAGAGCCAACATGTCGTCCAGTCCGAGGGTCTTAGTTGAATGCATTTGCTCCAACGCTTGATATATTTCTTCCTCCGTAAATTTTCTGGTTAGCTTCGAATTCATTTCCCCATCAACTTGAGAGGTGACTAAACTGAGGATCGGTTGCATAATTAGGTCACCTCAAGAGCAAAACAGATTTTGAAAATAGGAGGTGAACAGATGGGCTATATTGGCCTCAGTTCGACAAATTCGGCTTCCTGATCTAAAATCCTCCAAATATGGTTTTTTTTTTTCCACTGAGATGCTTTGGCATGAAGGAAGCCGGTATTTTTATCTCCATCCTTCAACCAAGTCACCCCGGAGCATTGTAACCACATAATGTCTTCCCTTTGGCATATCTCATCAATGTTAGTTTGAATATTTGCTATTGCTATCATGGTGGTTGAAGAGGGTGGGAGGCCACAAGTTCATAAGGTGTATATAGCTAGCGAGCTTGATCCCATGATTCCATTACCTTCTCTTCACATGTTGGGTCGCTTAGCCACATTTCCTCGAATTGAAAAGGCTTGTGGAGGAATTCATTTCTAGTTTAATTTCTAGCGCATTGTGATTAGAAGCAAACCTAGTAAGATATGAAACACAATCGCCAGCAAAAATATTCATGAAATACGGCAAAACAAAAACCTTGTCTAACCTTTCTTGGATGTTTCCATTTTTAGCTCTATCATTCGTCCAAGTAAAATCGAAGACAGTGAAACCCAGATCATGAAGGTTATAGTCTTCTTTCGTGTGTTTGTAGGCATCTATGGATTCTGTTGCCCTCAAACATCCTCCTTATTTCTCGAAAGAGTGCATTATTTCGTTAAAATCTCCCCCGCAAAGCCATGGACTATCAAGCTAATTTTTTAGATTAAGAAGTAGCTTCCAAGTCAAAGGTTTATTTTCACTCTTTAGCCCCTCATAAATTCTCATAAACCTCCAGTGCAGTCTTTGAATACTATTAGATCTTTGTGTATCAATATGGTGTTCCGAAGCCATTTGTTAAAAAATTAATATTAAGTCTTTTCATAATAGGCCAAGTTGCCCTATCCTTGCGGCTTTTTCTACAATTCACAGAGTAGCCATTTTCAAAATGAAGTTGAGTTTTTAATTTTTCTATCCTATGATATTTCAACCTAGTTTCTATGAGGAAAACTAAGATGGAAACTCGAAGCTATATGAACTTCTTCAATTTGTTTAACTGCACGCGGGAGAATTCCAAATTGGGCAATTCATGGAATTCGGCAAGGCTGCAGCACAAGCTCTACTGATTTTTCAGTAGGGGCGAGAGCCTTCGGTGTGGTCGCTATCATCTTGTTCTTTTTCTGAGCTTGGGGAGTCTCGTGAGTACAACTAAATGGATCGATACTGAACTTCTTTCTTTTTTCGGCTATAGTAATGCAATAATGACCTCGTTAAAAGGCATTCTATTTTCTCGTGATTCTTTTCTCAGCTTTTGTTATAGTTTTTGATGCAAGAGTAGGTCTGGCAGGGGCCGAATTTGGATGGGCATTGTTGATGGGTATGCCATCAAGCCTAGCTTAGTCAGAATTAAATTTTCAACCTTGTTTTACATTACACAGTAAGTAACACGTTGTCAGGTTCAGTAGCAGCTTCTTATGTGTGCCAAGATGTTGAGGTGGTAGATTGATCGTTATCCCTACAAATTTGATGTTGCCTCTAAGTCCGCCTCCGTTGCCGGAGAATTGCACAAATTCTCTTTTTTGGCCTGATCGTGAAGCAATTGTGCTGCCCTTTCCGGGTTCACTAGTTTTTGTTTTGATGCATGTTCGTCTAATAGTAGAAGATTGTAAACCTTAATTATAGTTGAGGCAAGGGAAAATAGGAATGTCTCCATTATTTGTATCGTCTGGGAACAACTGTTGGTTAGTGTTTGCTGAGTTTGGTTGATGATTTTGTTGTGTTTTTGGTGTGCAGAGAATAGTGACTTACTAATGAAGCAAGCTTTCTAATGACTAACCAAGATAGACACAAGAAGAGAGTACAAGGAAAGTTGAATATCAAGAGATACTCTATGCTCTTTCTATAGCTATAACTCATCATTATATAAGAGAAATTTTCAAATTACAAAATTTCAAATTAGTATATATATCAAATTCTTAATATTTATAATTTAAAAATTTAAATTATAAATGATTACATATAGTAAATATATCACTTGAATTTGAATTTGTAAATCAAACCTATGGAACTTGATAGAGGAGAGATTGTTGTTAATATAGAAAAACTTACTGTCTCATTTTGATTCCGCAAAAAGGGAGTACTACTAAATCTTCAACAACTCACAATCCTTTTTAAGTGCCTAAGGCAACCACAGAAATGGCAAGAATTAGGCAACTTCTTATATTGAAAATCACCCTAAATTGTATCATCATTTTTCTGTTTTTCTTTTTTTGTTGCTTTTTTTTGTTTGTTTTATCTTCATTTCTTTAATCAATGGGTTCCAAACATCAAAGAAAGCATAAGAATCTTCCTCATTTCCCTAAGCATTCATCATTAGCACATAGAAAAATTCTAACTCAATTGCTCATAGATATTATAGTGGATTAACTCATCACATTTAATGAGAAATCATAAGCTCTAACCCAAAACAGGATCAAAAGAAGTTAACTTTGAATTGTTGCTCATCGCCTATCATTTCTTTAAGAATTAAGACTTGTTTATCAGATGACCACTGTTTATTGTTTATAACGAATTGCTTGTCTTTAAGGCTAGAGAATTGGAAGGAAAAAAGATTCCATACCAGCTTCATTATATTTAGGAAGACCCAAACATAGAAGGGCTTCTCTGTCGATAGACTACTAAGAAAGCAATTGGCAGCCCAGAGAAGTGCTTAATTTTCATCAGTGTTAATCTCGACCAACACTTCATAATCCATCGGATGTGTAGGCTGATTCTCCACGAAAAATTAGAATTGAGACAAGAACTATAACCAGTAATGAACTCTTAAAGGCTAGAAAATAACTTATAGAAAGATGAGGGAAGGACTTGTAGTAAGTATAGAGCTAAAAGCTCTCACAGGACAGAGTTTCTTGCCTAGCCTATGGAGAGAAAAAAAGTGTTAGGTCTCAACCCTTAGCCTCTCGTAGAGGTGGATGGATGAGAAGTCAGGTTGTTATTATTTGGAACACATTAAAAAAACAACATCTGTACATCTCGCATGAAACTATGTTGGTTGTAGGAGGCAATGTGTTCTAAAATCAAATTAGAGGTTAAAAAGAACAAATTGGTTGACTGAGACTAAAATCTATATATATATATATATAGGATGTAGCTTGTGAATCTGACATTAATGATTGTGTCAAAAACTGTGCAATTGCAAGTCTTTGAAATGCTAAGCACAACTGGGTTTTTGGTGTATAATATCAATGTCAAAGCATGATTTACATTAAAATGATTGGAATTGCACATAATTATAAAGTTAATGCCAAAGATTGTTCTTTGCTTTGTAGCCCATTTAAGTGTGAAATATGGGCATAATGGCAGTTTTTTTTTTTCTTTGCATTCGACTACATGGAAACTTCTTAAAGATGCGCGAAAGGCACACAGGCATGCATTCCATCTTTAACATTTCGGATTTTAATCTTAAAAAAGTGGTATGAGGTATATAAAAATAGAGAGAGTTACCCTTATTATTTGACTAACGAATGAAAGTTTGAGTGGAAAGAAAGTTTAAAAAACAAAAGATGAATGTGTAAAACGACAATCTGGCCTATCTTAAAAAAGACGAACCCAAGAGGCCCACCATGTTGTTCCCACCCATTCCCTTTTCACTGTTTACAATGTAATCGCATATCAATAGTAACCATTAACAAATTAGAAGACAAGAAACTTGTCAATCAAATGGTGTTCATGTATATGAATGTAATAGACTGGGTGTACTCTTCTTATACCTTTCTCACATTGACATCTATTTTTGATTATTTGACCTTGTATGGTAGTTTGTAGTTTGTTAATTTTTGTTTGTTATTGTATATAATATGACACCATTTAAAAGTTTGCAGATTTATTTTGATAGATTTTGATTATGAGTTATCTTATAAAGAAGTGTAAATGTTATCATTACATATTTATTAATAATTATGTAAATGAAGATGAATTATATGTTTTTTGTGTTTTCTTTTTTTGTTCTTTGTGTAAGAGAAGGGATAAAAATGAGTATGATGGTCCATGCACAATTTGAGTTAATATAAAAAGCCTTTTTAAAAGTGGGTAAAGATATATTTGAGAATTTCAATCCTCACAGTGTTGAATTTTTTCCTCATAAAGTGTTTAAAACTATGGGATGAGTGTGGAAAATTGGTTTTAATGCTAAAGTAAGTTGTTGACGATGAATGACGGATATGCGTTGAATGTTATTTTCAATTATTGTTGATATCTATATATATTAATATTATAAAAATCAAGAGAAAACTTTAGTTTCTTCATGTTATCACCTTATTGTTTTTACTCATATGGTAACTTCTTCTTAATATGTGAATTATGGAAAATAAAAGGAAAAAATTACCTTAAAAGTTCCTTTGTTGTTTCCTTAAAAAGAAAAAAGAATTCTCCAAAATTCTTCTATCTATTTTTTAAACAAATTAAAAAATTACTTTTAATATCTTTTTTTCTTATAAAAGAAAATATAATTACTCCTAAATAATTATTCTTTTTTTATCGTTTTCTTAAAAGGAAAAAACAAAAAATTAACAATTTAAGTCATTTTTTTCAAAATCTTTTAAATACTCATTGATAGTTAATATCATATTAAGTCTAATATAAGATTCTAGGTTAGAAGCTCCTCTTTTTATAAACCTAGAAGGAAATGACAGGAAATTATCAAATTCTTTGACTAGCAATGTTAATTATAACTTTATTTTAGGTCCATATATTTGAAAATACAAAATTTTACATTTATACCCTTTATGGCATTTTCTTTAGATAATTATTTTATATAATTGAATTCCCACAAAAAAATGTGGTACATTCTTAATTTTTCTCAATTATTTATTCTTGATTTATTATATGAATAATTATTATTTTAATTATTACTTAATTTACAAAATATTTACAAGTTATGTTGATAAAACTTTTGTTCTAGCACATCTATTAGTTTTGTCTTTCCATGACTTTTTATTGGGTTATTAATAATTGGATTCCATTTAACTTCAATTTTATAAACCTGCTTTCCTATCTATTATTTGTTCCTTCCTATTAATTCATCATTTCTCTAATTTTGCATGAATAATGTTTGCCATAGTAAGAATTTAAGAGGACATCATCTGCAAAATTGAAGTATTTAGCTATCAATTTTAAATTGATTAAGGTAATACTAACCCATACTTATATATTCAAGTTATAGTCATTACCTTCAAAGAATATTGTCTATATATTTTTACAAAGACATGGTTGTTGCACTAATAGTTAATGTATATATATGTTTATTCACTCCATTAGTTTAGATTAATTTGCATGCTTGACATAATTCAGGTTAATCAACATGAAAGCATGGCTTTATTGCATGATCAATTAGAATTTGTCTATGTTGTTGGCTTTTCAATAGATCTTCCTTAGTATTGAATGGCTCCTTCATGATACATGATTTAATCTTTTCACCCCTTTTTGTTTCTCTTTTACCCTTATGAGTATACAGGAGTACAAGGAAAAGTTTGCCATAGAAGTTCGAGAATTCTATTATTGTCAACATAAGTGGGATTTCTATGTCATTTTCTCTTCTTTTATGTTTTTCTAAATCATTGAATAATGATTTTGAAATCAATTGGTGTCCCTATTATTTCTATAATTTCTCCTTTGCATTATTTTAAAAACTAGGTTCATTGTATACGATGGATAAAGGGTTTAACACCAAAACCACCAATTCTCTCTTTATTTCCCTCATTTGTTTAGCTTGAAAAGGTAAATAATTTCCTTATAATTTATTATGATATTCATTTTAAAGTAGTCATCTTTTTGACTTTTTATAAGTAAACTTTATTTCCATAACACCTTAAATACTATAAGTATGATCGTTAAGGAGCACGTGTTATAATAAAACCAAGTAGGAAGAAATCCACATTACAAGCACATGCAATCACTCATTATATGTTCAACCTCTACACCTTTAAGGAAAATGCAAAATAAATCTCATCCTACCATAACCTTACTTGGCTTTTGAAATTCAAACAATTTTATCCAACTAAAGTCATTCTCAAAAGAACCTCTACAAAAGTGGTCTACAATATGTTAACTTTACGCTTTTCTTTCCTTTTAATTAGTCATATCTTTTGTAGCTAACATGTAATCCTACATAACTAAATTTACATTTCATTATTTCAGCAAATATATAGACAGTGCTTCATTGATCACTTTAAGCATAATAATACAGAATGAAATTGCTAATGGTCTTTTGACTTTTCAATTTTTGATAAGGTTGGAGCATTAAATAATTTAATTAGCCTTTGAGTTAACATTCTTTACTTTAGATTTTTCCTAATTCTATCTTTCTTCTTCATTGAATCTTAACTCCCTATGGTTGCTAACTTTACTAGTTTAAAGATTATAAATGTTGTAATTTTAACTATATTAGCATATCTAAAAAAGATATAACCTCATTTTTTTTTCTCCAACTTACTCCTCCTTTTCTAGCACCAAGGCATAACATAAGTTTCCAAAGATCTTTAAATGACTTACTGATGGTTTAGTTCTAAATTAGACTTCATAAGGAGTCTCATTCTTTAAGGTGTGTTTGTAGACTCTGCCCAAAACCTTTTTGGTATACCCCTATCAAACAAAAGACACCTAAGTATTTCTATTATACTTCTATTCTTCCTCTCACTTACCCATTCTATTAAGGTATACATGGTACTATAAATTATTATTGTATTCCAACAATTGTGCAAATTTCTTTAAAAAGGCTTCATGTGTACTCAACTCTTTTGTCACTTCTTATTACTTGGATTTTAAGGTTATTTTGGTTTTTCATTAGAACTTTAAACTCCTTAAAGACTATAACAACTTTTATTTTTTATTTTAAAAAAATAGATCTAGCAGAATCTTATTATATTATTAATAAAAATCACAAAGTATTTGTCACCATTGTGTGAGTCTGTGGTTGTAGGTCCATCTTATCATTGTACTTTTTAACTTTGTCAAAGTCCTTCATCCTTAATAGCTTAAATTCCTTTCTCAAGTTTAGCAAGAGCATAATTTTGGTCTTTTAACTTTTAGCGTACCCGTCTGTTAACTTTAACATGCTTCTTGAGCTACCTTATAAGTCATAGTTTTGTTAAATATAACCTCTATGACTACAGAATGGATGCATGTCAAGGTCTTGAATTGTTTGGATATTTACTCACTATGGTTATTGAATTAAGTCATTGTGGGATTTGATAAAAGTAGGGTTACAACTCTTTTATTTTTAACAACCTCTTATAGATCAAAGACTTTAAGGTATCTCTTTATCATAACAGTCTATTAAAGATAATCTTCTTTAGTGAATTTAGTTAATGGAAGTGGTAAGAAGTTTAGTAAGGCCATTTGTAGGAGTTGAAGTTATGGTTCTCTCTCTAGTCTTTCTTTTATCTCATATATTTATTGTGCATTTCACTCAAATCTTTTTGGTTTACAAGTCCTTCAAGTTTATAGGTCCCTCAAGAATAGACTAAATGACTTTTATACCAAGTTTGTTGGTTGGAAAAGTAAATTTGTTGTAAACTTCAAGACTTCCTCTTTTTCTTGGTATTTAAGTTACTAGTTTTATGACGTGAATCTTACAAATTTTATAGAGAATATGAAGTTAGAGGAGGAGAAATTATGTAGCAAAGAGCTCTTCATTTCATTGATCATTAACTTCTTATATATGAAGCTATGAAACTTTATAAATTCAAAATTCATAAGTCTAGGTATTACATTACCAAATTGGGTTCAAATTCTAATACAAATTTCTAGTTTTGAATCTCTTCAAGTTTAAAATTTGATTAGCTTAAGGAAAAAGACTAATAAAACCTCCAAACTATTTTATCAACTAACTTAATAACTTTTAAACTTGGAGAGATGCATAAACAAAGGAAAACTAGTCCTTACCTGTTGGAATGACAAGGCAGCAGCACCAACCCTGCATCATGTACCCTTGCTTAGTTTTAGAGGCTTCTGTGTGGTTGTCTTTATTGGGGCATGTGCAGATATTCCCATTTAATAGTTGCTAAGATGATTGTCAATAGTCCCAATACAAAAGTCATTCTTGTTTATCATAGTTCAATTTGGATAATGGTAGAGTTGGGAAATTAGTTTTATTCAAGTGGGAAATTGTTTATTAATGTTTGAAAGTGGAATATTGTCCCTTGATATCTTTGCCATTTTGTTGTATTAAGGGTCAACTATCTCATGCTTGCCAATGTTTTGAAAGTGGACATCAAGTGTTTTTTCGTTAAGTCAGTTATGACATTTTGAATGGCTTATGTAAGAGCAGAATATAATTTGTGTGAAAATTAAAAGAAGCTCTTAATTTAGAAAGCTCATAATTGTTTACCTTAAGTGATAGGAACAAGGTTAAACTCTTATTTCTCCATTGTTACCAAACTAGACTCTTAATGAGGTATTTATCTAGCATCTATCTCTCTTTCTCTCCTTGTACCTTTCTAGATTTTGTCACGCACCGCGTAATTCTACCCAAGATCAAGCTATTTAAAGAGGCTTATTCCAGCCACCACTCCTAATTCTAGAACTAGGTGGAAGCCTCTAGAATCTTGTAGATAACTCCTTTATCTTCTTGTAGAATATAGAGTTAGCTAGAATACTCTAGAAAGAGGATAGTGACTGTATGATTAAATAGATCCTGGCCCTCCGTTGAGGAGGTGGATGACTATATATAGCCTTAGGGACTTCATTTGTAAATAATTAGAAGTAAGAGTGTATTTGCCTTCTTAGAGCAATATAGTATTCTCCAAGTTTTCCATATCTCTTGTCTACTTTGTGTGGATCTTCCTATCTTTTGCTAGTAGCATTCTAGCTCTCAAAGAAGGTTGAACTAGCATTCGAGTCGAGTGAATTGCTAGTGCTGCATGGGTCGTTGGGTGATCAAGGCCAAGTCCATGACAAGTGGTATCAGAGATAAGGTTCTATAAGCAGCAAGCACACTCTGTTGATAAGGATGGCTAGTCCACACAGTGAGACTACCCACATGGTTGAGGAAGTTAAGAAGCAACCAAAAAGAGGGAGATCAAGGTTGAGGGACGTCTTGGAAGACACCAATGCAAGGCTCACAAAGGTGGAGCTTGCCATGGCTGATGGGTAAGAGAAGTTTGAGGTAGTAGACCAATGCATGGACGAGCTCGAGAAAGAGAGTGAAGAGCTTCGTGAGGAGTTGCAAGGTGCCTTAAACCAAGTCATGTCAAGGTGTCTAGGCCAAGTGAAGACCTTGGAAGAGGTCCTGCATTATGAGGTTGGGACGTTGAAGGAAGAGCTTGAAAGAGTCTCCAACGAGTTGAAGGAGACCAAGAAGGAGATAGTCCTTTGCAAAAAGGCAATTGCTCAAAGTAGGAGCATTGCCTTACCAACGGTAGTTGCAACTTCTTCAAAAGTAGATGTCCCAAGACCCAAGCTGTATAATGGGTCAAG
Source organism: Bruguiera gymnorhiza (assembly GCA_020883675.1). Taxonomy (NCBI): domain Eukaryota; kingdom Viridiplantae; phylum Streptophyta; class Magnoliopsida; order Malpighiales; family Rhizophoraceae; genus Bruguiera; species Bruguiera gymnorhiza. The sequence goes on along the minus strand of JAIRCJ010001058.1, from coordinate 5,852,735 downwards.
GAACGTGAAGAAGGTTGATAATTTTCCATAGAGCTTGGAACAATACTTTAAGGCATTTGGTGTCACAGAGAATGCCAAGAAAATTGATAGTGTTGCTTTATACCTCATAAATACCGCAATAGTATGGTAAAGAAGGAGGTATAGTGATATTGAAAAGGGTACTTGCATCATTAACACATGGGATGAGTTCAAGAAAGAACTCAAGTGGCAATTCTATCCGGAGAATGTCGAGGAAGACGCAAGAGCGAAGCTAAGGCGTCTTCAACAAAGGGGAAGCATATGAGAGTATGTGAAGGAATTCTCCGAAGTGTTACGGAAAATTCCTGGTTATCTCGACAAGGAGGCATTCTTCGCATTCAAAGATGACTTACAAAACTGGGCAAAGATGGAGATCCAAAGACATGGTGTTCAAGATCTTGTCACCGCTATTTCTATTACCAAATCACTAATAGAGTTCAAGAAGTCTGAAAAGTCCAAGTCTCATAAGGACAAGGGTGGCAAGGGAAAGGGTGGGGAAGAGAGTTCTTCGAACAAAGGACGTTTTCACAAGTTTAACGGGCCTAAGGAAGGGAGGAACACCAAGGAGGGTCAAAGCAGTGATAGGCCCCCCTCTTAAATACTACTTTTGCGACGAGTCGTACAAGGCCAGGGATTGCCAGAAGAAAGCTAAACTTTCTGCCCTAGTTGAAGAAAAAGAGGAACAGCATCAATGCGAAGAGATGAGGATAGGATCCTTATAAATCCTCAATGCCATCAAAGCCAAGGTCGAAGTGCTTAAAACCGAGAAGAGAGGATGATTATATGTAGAAGCAAAGGTGAGTAACCAAGTGGTTAAAGTCTTAGTGGATACCGGAGCTTCCAACAACTTCCTTCAAGAAGAGGAAGTAAAGGGGTTGGGTATCAAATACAACAAGGAGCAAGGATGGCTCAAGGCAGTAAATTATAAGCCAAAGTCAATTTTTGGCATTGCTCATGGTATAGAGGTACGTATGGGTGAATGGTGTGGCCTTGTAGACTATTGTATCAATGGATGATTATCCAATTGTGTTTGGTATGGAGTTTATGGACCACATTAAGGTCGTGCCTATTCCTTTTGCCAACACAATGTGCATCTTAAAGGAAGGCAATACATGCATGGTGCCTTTGACTAGGGAGAGCAACCTTTAATCTAAGCAAATTTCAGCCATGCAACTTTCGAAAGGTGTAAAGAAGTCACAACCCACCTTTCTTGTATCCTTGAAGGATGGAAATGATACTTCCTCATTAAATGTCCTACCTAAGAAAGTTTCTCAAGTTTTGGAGGAGTTTAAGGATGTGATGTCTCCCAAATTGCCTAAAAAGCTCCCACCTAAACATGAGGTGGACCACAAGATAGAACTGGTTCTTGATGCAAGACCACCTGTTGTGGTACCTTATCAAATGGCACCCCCTAAGTTGGAGGAACTCAGGAGGTAATTAAAGGAACTGTTGGATACGGGCTACATTCAACCGTCAAAGGCTCCATATGGTGCACCTGTGCTTTTCCAAAAGAAGTACGACGGGTCACTTCTGTTGTGCGTCGATTATCGAGTGCTCAACAAAATAACCGTGAAGAACAAATATCCCATTCCATTAATAACTGATTTGTTCGATCAGCTAGGTGAATCGCAGTGGTTCACGAAGTTGGATTTGAGATCATGATATTACCAAGTTAGGATTGCAGAAGAGATGAGTTAAAAACCGCTTGTGTTACGAGGTATGGCTCCTTTAAGTTCTTAGTTATGCCCTTACTAATGCTCCTGCCACGTTCTATACTCTTATGAATCAAGTCTTCGAGTCGTTTTTGGATAAATTTGTTGTAGTATATTTGGATGATATCGTTGTCTATAGTAAGACGTTGGACGAACATATCAAACATCTACAATAAGTTTTCCAAATACTAAGAGAGCACGAGTTATACGTAAAGAGGGAGAAATGTACCTTTGCTCAATGAGAGGTCACATTCTTAGGGCACATCATCGGCGGAGGCAAACTACGGTTGGACAAGTCCGAGGTGCAAGCCATCCATAATTGGGAGCCACCAAAGAAGGTGACTAAGGTACGATCTTTTTTAGGCCTCGTTAATTATTATAGAAGATTTATAAAAGGGCTACTCCTATATTGCAACTCCGCTCACTGATTTGTTGAAGAAGAATAAAATATGGAGTTGGGATGCTAAATGCCAAAGAGCATTTGAAGTGCTCAAGCAAGCAGTAGCTGACGAGCTAGTGTTGGCTCTTCCCGACCACACCAAACCCTACGAGGTACAAACCGATGCTTCGGATTTTGCAATCGATGGTATGTTAATGCAAGAGGGGCATCCCATTACGTATGAAAGCCATAAGTTGAACGAAACCAAGCGTCGTTATACAGTCCAAGAGAAGGAGATGACTGCAGTGGTGCATTGCCTACGAACTTGGAGGCATTATTTGTTGGGGTCCCAGTTCATCGTGAAGACGGACAATATTGCCACAAGTTACTTCCTTAATCAAAAGAAGTTAACGCCAAAGCAAGTGAGGTTGCAAGCATTCTTGGCAGAATTCGACTTTGTGATGGATTATAAGCCGGGCAAGGTTAACTCAGTGGCCGATGCATTGAGTAGGAAGGCCGAACTAGCTGCCATCACAAGTCCAAACTTCCCTTTGGTCGAACAAGTAAAGAAGGGATTGGAGTATGACCCACAAGCCAAAAGTTTGAAGGAATTGGCAAGTAGTGGGAAGACACGCCGGTTTTGGCTTGCAGATGGACTACTCATTACCAAAGGCAATAGAGTTTACGTGCCAAAGTGGTAAGGATTAAGGAAGGCGATTATTAAGGAGTGTCATGACTCAAAATGGGTAGGACATCCGGGTATATGTCATACGTTGGCACTTGTAGAGCAAGCATATTATTAGCCATATATGCGAGATGACATTGAGCTCTACGTAAAGATGTGCCTAGTATGCCAACAAGACAAGGTGGAGCAGCACCAACCGTTGGGATTGTTGGAACCCCTACTTATTCCGAAGAAGCAATGAGAAAGTGTTTCGATGGATTTCATCGCGTGTCTACCGAAGTCGGATGAATGTACCAACATCATGGTAGTGGTAGATAGATTTAGCAAGTATGGTGTGTTCATCCCCATACCGTCAAAGTTTACAGTTGAAGATGCAGCACGCCTATTTTTCAAGTATGTGGTGAAATACTGAGGTATCCCTAAAACGATTGTTAGCGACAGAGACACTCGCTTCACCGAGAGATTTTGGATGGAGTTATTCAAGTTGATGGGATCCGAGTTCAACTTCTCCACAAGCTTGCATCCCCAAACCGACGGCCAAATAGAGAGGGTGAATACCTTGTTGGAGTTGTTCTTAAGGCATTACGTAAGTGCCAACCAGAGTGATTGGGCTAAGATGCTTGACATAGCCCAATTCTCATACAATCTACTAAAAAGCGAGTCAACTGGGGCTAATCCGTTCAAGGTTGCTACGGGACTACAACCATTAACTCCATACATTGGCGGTTGGCTACAAAGGACCTAGTCCTGCTGCATTCAAGTTTGCCAAGGGTTGGCATGAGAAGTCCGACATGGCACGGGCACACTTGGCCAAGGCTACCAAGCGAATGAAGAAATGGGTCAATACCAAGAAAAGACACTTGGAGTTTGAGGAAGGAGATTTGGTGATGGTGAAACTCCTTCCCCATCAAAACTGAAGGTTTGCTAAGGTACTTAAGGGTCTAGTAAGGCGTTATGAGGAACCCTTCCCAGTGGAGAAGAGGATTGGCAAACTAGCTTACTGATTAACCTTACCATCACACCTTGAGATGCATCCAGTATTCCACGTTAACTTGCTAAAGCCTTACCATCCTGATAAGGAGGAACCGAGCAGGGGCAAGTCGAAGAGGGCCCCTACAGCCATGCCAGATCGTGACGTGGAAGAAATATTGGCACATCGTGTCATTCCAAGGAGAGGCAACCATCTGAGTTATATTGAGTACTTTGTTAAATGGAAAGAGTTGTCTGATAGCGAGGCAAGTTGGGAACACGAGCTAACCTTGTGGAACAATGCTGATAGGATTGAGGCTTATAAGAAGGATGCGACGAGAGCGTTGCCAGATTGAGTGGGGGAGAATGTCATGCACTGCGTAATTTTGCCCAAAATCAAGCTATTTAAAAAGGCTTATTTCAGCCACCACTCCCAATTTTAGAACTAAGTAGAAGTCTTTAGAATGTTGTAGATAACTCTTTTATCTTATTGTAGAATGTAGAGTTAGCTAAAATACTCTAGAAGGAGGATAGTGACTGTTAGATTAAATAAATTCTGACCCTCCATTGAGGAGGTGGATGATTATATATAGCCTTAGGGACTTCATTTGTAGACAATAAGAAGTAGGAGTGTATTTGTCTTCTTAGAGCAATATAGTATTCTTCAAGTTCTCCATATCTTTTGTCTACTTTGTATGCATCTTCCTATCTTTTACTAGTAGCATTCTAGTTCTCGGAGAAGGCTGAACTAGCATTTGAGTCAAGTGAATTGCTAGCGTCGCATAGGTCGTTGGATGATCAAGGCCAAGTATGACAATTTGCATGGGTGGATGTGTTTCAATGTTTTTATGTAGTGCAATGTTATTCTTTTCATGCAGTCTTGTTTCAATTTTTTAGTTTTGCTACAACTTGAGATGTAGGATGGGGATGGGATATATGCAATGTTACATTAGATTGGCGGTGTCATTGTCTAACTTAGTACTTACTATGATGTAATCTAGTAGGAGCATGAGCCGATTATGAAGAAAAGATAGTTTAAGTACAATATTTTGTGTTTAGCAGAGAATGTGAACTTTGTTTTTAGATTATTTATGATATGATATTAACAATTATAAATTGTGTAGGGAACCTTAATGATTATGGGATTAAAAGCTCAATTAAACTATCTAGTTATATGATTGCTGAGCCCTTTTCATGACTCCATATGCGAAAGTGAAAGTGCGAGAGGAATTGATTTGCTTATGTTCTGTTCGATTACAGTAAAAATAAATGAAAAATAATGCAATGTGAGGTCCAACATGTTCGAGATACCTATAGGCCATCAAATATCACGTATCTAGATCAATTAAATTCGAATGTGGGTGAGTTACCCATTTGTACTGCAGAATGCAATGAAGGGCCAACAGAGACTCCACCCTTACCCGGATCTTTCGGAACCCATAGTTCCAAGCAATATCCAACCCAGTGTATATGCTTAAAATCAATTTGTAGTATACATAATATGTCACCGTTGTGGCCGTTAGGGGGTTCCAATTTGAACAAGGCCCTATGAAATATTGGTAGACCCATTTTTTATTTTTTTCGCTTAATTTACTTTTTTAGATCAGTCATTTATGTAGCAACTAAAGACCTTTTAGAACATTAATCACATAGTCTTTACTTATACATTCGACCGCGGGAGTCAAGCAATTCTTATGATTCGGTATTTCAATTTTTATTTTTCATTTCAGGGTATCTTTGCTCTTTATAAGACATTATCCAATCAGTCTTAGTTACAAACAGAAATTTCTTGGCAATATGATGCTATTTGATAAATAAAGACCACTGCATCTTTTGTTATTTCTTCTCCATGCCAATGCTTTCAAATTGCGAATAATGGTCCCATTTTTCATTGAATTGTTGCGGCTTCAGCTATAGTTTCTTTTCATTATAAATTTGTACATTTTATAATTAAATTCAAACTTGAACATAATTATCTGCCACTGAGAGAGAAAGAGAGAGGAGTATATGTGATTAAAACTTTTAAGGAGAAATAAAGATTAAGGGAGTAATGGGAGGCAAGTATTAAAAAAGAGCAAATAAAAATTATAAAAGTTCAATATTTGGTAATTTTTTTTAAAAATAAGGAAATTAAAAAAAAAAAAACACAACAATTCACCCCTTGTTGCAACTCAGTAACTACATTGTCCAAAATGAAAATGCAATTACATCTTCCTCATCTGAATTAACACTTATGTAACATATTAATAAACTTTATCACGTCCAACTATAATATTTTTTTTTTTTAACTCAAGCCACTTTCCTATCTCTAATAATTTGTTCACGATTATTAGCTTTCTTTCTTTTTGTTTCTTTAAACCTCGAGGGGCACTTATTGACGAGTTTAGTTGCCCATCACAATCTGAGTATTGAATAACATAATACATAAGAGTAACTCAGCGACCTGAGACTCGAGTGATTGAAAGATCGGCGTTTGAAGCGGAGGATGCGGATAGAGTAGACGTGGACCTGTCTTCGGCATCAATAAAAGGTGGCCTAGTTGGGGGCCTGAGGAGTGTAGCCTTACTCTTGAGTAAAACAACTGCTTCAGACATTGTGGGCCTCAGAGTTGGTGATGACTGGGTGCACAGTAACGCAATCTCTATAATTCTCACCATTTCTTCTGCGTCGTATTCATCTGGGTTTATGCTTTCATCCACCAATTCAAGGTGGGTGCCATTCTCGTGCAGATTCCATGCCTGGCGAGTAAGATTAATTAAGAAAAACATGATGTGAGATTGAAGTGACAGCTAATGCTCATTCATTCTGCACAACACAATAAGGAAGGTTGGTTCCTCTTTGTCTCGTAACTATTGCGGGTGAAATCATAGAATCATTATTTGTTTGGTTGCTTATACCACCGGCTAAGGTTCCGAGTCATTGAGGACCTATCAAGCGCATACACCTCTCAAATGACGTATATCTGTACTTGTGTGCGACTCGCACGCCAAGACTTGTGGACTTGTGGAGGACTTACCCGTTTGAGGAGGAATTCAGCACCAGGATGCACTAACATGTCACTACTCTTTTGGCCGCTGATGATCTCGAGGACAACAATGCCATAGCTATAGATATCAACCTTCTCTGAAAGCTGTCCGTGGACAGCATATTCGGGTGCTGTGTATCCCCTGTGTCATAGGGCATTGATTATCATTGGTTACGCATAAACTGAAACGGAGAATCCTTTCTCTGGACACATGATTTAACAAATTCATGAACAAAATATACTCTACTCTCAAGGATGACCTGGGAGCATAATAGAGGTGGGCAACTCACAGTGTCCCAGCGAATTTGGTGCTAAGATGACTCTGATTTTCAGGTAGAAGTCTGGCCAAACCAAAATCCGCTATTTTGGGCTGGAAATCATCGTCTAAGAGGATATTACTTGATTTTATGTCTCGATGTATTATGCATACATGGAACTGCTCGTGTAGATAGGCAAGACCCTGGGCTGTGCCAAGAATTATTTCGTATCTCTGTTTCCAATTGAGATGTCCTCTCTTTTGACCTGCTTGACAAAGAAAAAGCACATGTTACATCCATTTCATTATCATACCTGATACTTTAGCTGTGTTAAGTTCCTCCATTATGATTTAGAACTCACAAGTTCATATGGAAAAAACTGTCTCATTATAAAATAGTGTTTACAACTGCAGGCCTTTCCAAACAGTCCAATAGTGTGGGAGCCTTATGCATTGATGGCTTCCAAGATGTTGTAACTCGTAGTTGTAATTGTATTAGTTGCAGTCGATTCATGACTGGCATTGTTATCTCAGCACCAGAATCCTGACGTTAGATCATTTGTATGTGTTTCAACCATGCAAACTGATGCTGCTCAAGCATTCCGGAAGCAGCTGGTGCAGCTGCATTGCTCCAGCAGTTCCAATTTTCAAGTTTTACCTCTCATTTTTCAAGTTTCAGTTTGATTTGTTAAAGTTTGAATAAGTCAAGGTAGCTTATCCTAGATTCATCTAATTTTATTATTTGAAATGTAGTAGATTTTTCTGCCAATTTGGAAGGTAGTTTATTGCATTGAAATTTGTATTAATTTCATCTTGTAAGCTTCATATATAAGGAAGACAGGTTCATCAATAAGGCAAGCAATTTTTTCATTTACATCTTAATCTCTCTGCCTGTATTTGCTACTCCTCGCTTTTTTATGTCTTTAGTTCTCAGGCTTCAAATTTGCATGCTCTCAATCTCATAAACTAACACAAACAAATAGTAAGATAGGAGAGGTAAAACTCCATGATTACCAAATAAGAATCTATCGAGGCTACTGTTTGCCATGTATTCATAGACAAGAAGCAACTCCGGTCCTTTGCCACAACAACCAAGCAGACGAACAAGATTCCGATGATGAACGTTGCTTATAAGCGTTACTTTACTAGCAAAATCTTCTTTCGTCTTGCGGGATTCCGCTAGAACCAGCTTCTTTACTGCAACCAATTTACCATTCTTCAAAGTACCCTGTTCATTGACAGAACAGCCAAGGGTCTATTGGGGTGGCAAAAAATTTCTGTTTCTTTTTCTAATTTGTTAATGAACTTTGGAAGATCCAGTAAAAATATAGAGAAGCTATAATGATCGAACATTTTCATGACCTCATTTCTTCTTTGTTTCCAATAATGATGTTTCTAGATAGAGTATCACATTTTCCATTTCTTCCATTTATGGTACCTAGGCGATGAAGAAAAGCAAACCAGTCACAAAATTTTTGTGCTTTTTCTTTCACATTTACCTTATAGACATCACCAAAGCCTCCTTCCCCAAGTTTGTTTTCTTCTTTGAAATTTGTCGTTGCAGATTTCAAGTCCTTGTAATTGTAGTTGACAGGACCACGCAGGTCGGTGGCGCCCAATATGTCACCTGGTACAGAGAAAATTACTTTAAAAAGTTGAAAAAATAAATGTAGCCTGCATGGACTGTCAAAGCTTTAATATTTCAGTTGCCAGGTTCCAGGATGTGGCTCTATATGCCAGGTTCCAGGATTTCTTTGCACCACACGGCAGCCATCGGCACAATTTAAAACTATGGCACCAAGTTCAAGGTTCAGAAATTTGTTGCCTGTATCTCTAGGAGGCCTTTTCCGCTTTCTTGACAGTGCAAACAGTACAACCAATGCCAGAAGCAAAATAAGACCTACACCACCAGCTACTCCTCCAATAAGTGCCTTTTTAGTGCTTGAGCCTTGTACAAAAGTACAACATATGAAAATCAGTTGTTCATTCGATCTTGATATTTTTGGAAGCACAAAACAATTGTAAGAAACAAATTTAAAGCAAAATTCAGCAGAAAAGACTTACCTGTCTTCAAGTAGGGCTGAAGATCAATAGTCTGGTTATCGGCAAAAAAGGGCTCATCAGAGTACCTCATGAAACACCCAGAATCGACGGCCCTGCCACCTGCATTAGGGGGACATCTCTGAAGGTTGGCATCAGCCACTTGCAGGCATGCTTTGCAACCGGGCTCATCAATAGTCTCAACACATTGTGCAATACCATAAACAGTGCCATTATTGGCACCCGCCACTTCCCTTTTAGTCGCGCCGAAGAAACCATCAATTCTTGGTGTTGCTAGTTCAAGATCTACAAAAAGACCTACCGCACTTGTTTCAAAAGCAGTTGCTGGTGACGATGTTGTCTGATTCTCACAAAACGCAGTGTTGGCATCTGTGGTGGTCTCCCCATAAAAATTGTTCCTCTCATACCTTTAACATAAGCATGCAACAACTCTGAACACTAGGAATTGACAAGGTTATTGTTGATGTGAATGAGACATTTCCTAGACTCGAGACTCAAGTAACAGAAAAATTTTCCAGCAAAAGGATAAGAAGAAGATGCGGAAAAGAAGCAGTAGTAGCAGTAGGAAAAGTTGCAGTGACAACAACCTCCTTGAAGCCAAAGTCATCAGTGTTTGTATTAGAATGTTAGTGAAAGGAAAACGAAAAAGGAATAGTAGAAGCTGCAGAATCAGGATATGCAACAAAAGAGGAGATCTCAGCCATGCCAAGTGGCTTGAAGAAAAAGAAATTAGCTTTTTAGTATTAGTTTTGTAGTGGGACTAATTGAACATATAAAACTTTGTTTGTAAGGAAGCATGGTAGATAACTTGTATTAGTTGTCAAAGTACAAGAGTTGTTTTTATAATCATGATCAAGCATGTATTGAACTCCTATAGAAGGAGCACGTTGCAGCAATGAAAACGAGAGGAGAAAATGCGTATTTTCTCTCCAATTGTTCTGTTTTTTCCTTCCTCAGATACCGAGAGTTATATATAGTCTTTCTTTTGTCTTTCCTAGAGGTCTATAGTAACTTCTTCTGTTTATGAAAATTTCAGAACTTGATTATATGCATGTGTATCGGCTTGGTGTCCCAGATTCTTGAAGGAATTTTTCTTTTTCTATATATTGGAAGATCCAAAGCCTTGTTTAAAATTCAGTTAAAAGATGAAGTAAAACATTGCGAGGCAAACATACCCCATATCATCAGCTCGTAACAATATGTTTAGACGAAGGGAAAGAAAACGCGTGAACGAGTTTATCCAGCAGAAAAATTATTAAGCCCTTTCGATAATTGTTTTCCTTTACTGTCCTTCATTCGAGACCAATGAGAGGGAACGAATAAGAAAAAAGAGTTGAATGTTATATAAGTACCTCAAGAAGCAACCATCATAAACAACACGACCACCATTAGCGGGCGAGCAGTTGCGGATTTCGGCTGAAGCAGCGGTGAAACAAGCGATACAGTCAGCCGTGGACATGTAGCCTCTGCATTGCGCCATGGCATATACAGGGTCAGAGCCGGTCAATTGCTGAGCAGTGGCAAAGTGGTTGGCCTGTAATTTTATCCTCAATTCCCTGAACGTTTGGTTCAGATTGGTATTGAAGTTTGACCCACTAATGACATTGTATTTGCTGCACGCTTCACTCAGAAGGTTGATTCCTGGGTCTGACGACACAATTTTCAACAGATATCCACACCATGTTAATGTTACTGCTATTGTACAAAGCTGCAGATTCCAAGTTTTGGACACCATATTCAACTGGGAGATCAATTCAACCATGGAGTGTTCATCAGGAAAGCTAATTCTACATGTATAGGGAATACGACTGACATGACATCAAGACAATATTTGGTAGAGTTGAGGGAGTTAACTTAGGCAGGCAAGCAGCCATGCGGCCAGCGAGCAGCCCTTACAGCAATTATTCGCTAGATTGCACCCAAAATAAAATAAAATAATAATTTTTTAGTGACACAAGATAAACAGGTATACTTGTCCAAAACCGATTGCCCCGAACGTTAAAAACGTGGATGGGGGCTTTGAAAAGGAATTCAATTGAGAGCGCAGGCAACCTTGTCTTGCGTACGCGTACATAATGTATATGCGCAACTTCACTTATGGAACGACTACTTGCCTTAGTTTTAATATTAGTTTGCCTGTCTTCATTGGAAATTCATTTTCCCATCAATTTTAGTTGCCTACGAATCTTTTTGTTCTTTATCCATTTTATATTCACTGATTTGATGTGATGTGATGTTGCTTATTTTCTTAATTTGTTTATTTTGAGTTGTTTTGTTTTGTTTGTGCCTACTTTTGATTTTTCATTTCAAGAAAGTTCAAGGCATCAAGTTACCAAAAAACAAAAGGTCAATAGGGAAGAAAACACAAACTATTCTACGAAATAATTTTTTTTAAGTATTATTAGGATGGTGACAATTCAATTATTTGAATATGTTTTAGAAAAATTATAATTTTCAAATTTTTTTTCTTCTTTTCAATTACAATTTTGTATCAAATATTAAACTCTCAAGTTTATACCTTTTCCTTAATTTAAAAATTCAGGATAAAATTAATTCAAATTTTATTTTAGTTTTTATTAAAATACATTTATTAATCTCTATTTAGAATACATTTTATTTTAATAAATTTAAAAATTTTATTCATATCAATAAATTATGTACATTATTATTAATAAAAGAGAAAATACACTCAGTCTTATTTCAAAATTTCTTTTTATCATGTTTCAATACCTTTTTTGAGGAATAAGTTCTCTAAAAGTCCAAAATCTTTAAAAAATTTTGTAATTAAATTCTAAATCTTTCTAGATTTTTAAATTAATCCTAAATTTTTAATTTTTACTCAATATATCCTTTTTTTTCCAAGAATAGGTCAAACCAATAAATACATAATTTGACCTAATAGAAAAAATATATTAAAAAAACTTAAATACACCTTAAAAATACATAAATATGTCTACATATATAATTCACTAAATTTTTTCTTTTTCTCTTGCATATAAAGGACAAAAACCATATATTCTCATAAGAAAAATTTAAGTGCTTTGCCTTTTATAAGTGAGGAAAAAGAAAAATTCAGAAAATTAAGTATGTATACATATTTCTTTATTTCAATTAGATCAAATAATGTTTTTTTGTTTTTTATCAATTTGACCAATTCTTATAAAAAAAAAGGTTTATATAAAATGAAAATTAAAAAATTTTAATTAGTTTTAAAACTCAAAAAAAATTTAAAAATCAATTGCAAAAATTCTAAACAATTTACGACTTTTCAAGGGCCTATCTTCTTCTTTTGTCAATACATAGGCTACTCCATTACAAAGCTCTACAAACATGTTTTGTTGAAAAACGAGCAAAGTGAACAATAGGCGAATATCTTCAGCAATAAGAGCAAGAGTTGTCGCTCTGTAATGTTACGTTTGGATGGCATTCATGGTCACAAGGCTGTTGGATTCAACACAAATATGTTAAAATGATAAGTCCTTGGCTTTTTGGACCGCGACACGGGCGGTGAACAACTCTATTACCATAGGCCGAAATTCCCCTTGCAAACCTTTCGATATGGCAAACTGTGGATGGCTCTCGGAGTCTCAAAAAACCAAACCTATACCACCCCTTCTGGTTCCCAAAGCTACATCTGCTTCGATTTTATTTTGTCATGTAGATGGTAGCACCCATTGAAGCTATTTATCTATATTTCAGGTATGCGCTGGAGCTTCAGCTTTCTCCTTGAAGTCATTGTACAACGTCAGAGCTATCTCAAATACCAAGTGCAGATCATCGGGGTTGCCTTCCGTGTTGCACACGCAATCATGACAATAATTTCCGAAGCCTCATTATTATCCTTTGATTGGAGGGAATCAAACCATTTGAAGAAATCTCCTGCCATGCCTTCCTCCAGCCGCAGAACAAGTGGACACAAAAGCCATGTACTTGCTGCTTAAGAGCACTGCAAGAGAGCATGAGAGACCGTTTCTGGAGCCTTTGCCGCATCTGGCACATATTGGATTAACCAAGACCCGTTTGCTTACCAGATTTATGTTGGCTGGAAGAAACTTTTTGTAAGCTCTTCGAAGGAAGTGTTTGAATTTACCCGGCATTTGGAAGCTCCATATGGTCTGGCACCCATTTGTACACGAGGAAAAGGATGTGGTTGCCACTATTCTACCATTGGAAATGGACCTTACCAAATTATATGCACTCTTTACAATTTAATTGCCCATAAAATCGTGGTGCCATATTAGATTATCTTTAACATCGCAACAGCAAAGGGGTAGAGATAAAATTTGGCTGCTTTTGGAGGTCACAAAATGCTGCTTCACTAGAATTTCTCGCCACCATTTTGTGTTATGTATCAATTAATGAAGCCACCATTTTAAAGTAAAGTTGTACCTTGGGGGAGAGAACTTTGAAGCCATTTTGGTCTAGCCACCACAGATCCCTCAAAATATTCACTTTTTCCCCGCGTTCGATTGTCCATCGGATGTTAGCAAGGACAGCCACTACGCTTCCAAGATGCTACGCCACGTATAACTGGACGTGTACCCCTTATCATCTTTCAAAAAAATTTTTGTGGGAAATAGCGAGCCTTGAAAATTCAGGAAAACAAAGAGTTCTCATTACAGATCAAGCGTCATTACTTGTTTACCCAAAATTGCCTGATTAAAATTGCAAAAATCATGAAAGAGCAAACCACCCTCTGCTTTGCCCACTGTAATCCTGTCCTAAGAAGGCCAATGAATTATCAGTTGTGTGTCAAAGCTACCCCACCAAAATCGATTAGCCAAAATAGCAATCTCATCGCAAAAAGTTTTTGAAAGTATAAAGCAACTCATGATATATGTTGGAATAGCTTGAGCAACTATTTTAATTAGAATCTTCCCAACCCGGGAAAGAAATTTCTCCTTCTAACCACTTAGATTTTTCCACTTTCTACTGAGGACTAGGCCAAAAAATTTTCCTTCGGAATATCTCACTTATGCTGGCAAAGCAGCTCACCATGGTGCTGTAGGATTGCATCTACTGCCAATGGATTGAATGTCAAGTTACTGGACTATATGACAAGATACACGACAAGGCTCCTCTGCCACATGTTGTTTTTTTTTTTTTCCTTTAGAATTATTTTTTGGACTCAAACTACTGAACTTAAGCATTAGCTAGGTCATTTTGTTTCAAATTTCAAATTTGATGTAAAGATTGAGTTAAATCATTTTTTTGGAATCCCAAAGTTTTAATTTGAATTATTTTGAATATAATTCAAATTTGTAATGATATTGACATTCAAATCTTCATATATAATGAAGATTAAAAAGCTAATAAACTAGTTTTGTGTTTCCATTAATCACAGAAGAGTGCTTTGCTTCTCTACCTTATATTTTCCCTTATTCTGCAACTTTAGTTTGTAGGGTTCTGCCATATTAACTTTCTATCTTCTGATAAAACTTCACTTGGTATCAGAGTAGGAACAATCAATAGGAGGACATGTAGAGTGTGAATTAAGAGAGAAAAGAAAACCTACAGAGAGCAAAAGTACCCGAGAGAGATCTTACCAAAAATTAGCACAAACCAGCTATGACATTTTCAAGTTTTTTACCCCTGCCTCCACCAAAATTTAATGGAGACAATTATATACAGTAGTCTGTCATAAAGGCATATCTTAGTGCATTTGACTTGAGGGAGGTCATTGAAATAGGAGCATAACCTAATCCTCATCCTCCTAATCTGACCATGGCTCAGATCAAACATTATAATGAGCAAGTTTCAAGACAATACAAAGCCTTAACTTACATTCACTCAACTGTGGCAGAAAGCATCTTTAACAAGATCATGACCTGTGATACTGCTAAAGATGCATGAGAAAGGTCGAAGAAGGAGTTTGGTGGCAACTTAAAAATTAGAAACATACTGCTACTGAACCACAAAAAGGGAGTTTGAGTTACTGAGGATGAAGGAATCTGAGACTGTCAAAGAATATCTGAGACTGTCAAAGAATACAGTGACAGGTTACTTAAGATTATGAATCAAATAAGACTCTTAAGTGATGACTTTCCAAATAAATTTGTTGTTTAAAAAGTTCTGGTTAGCATCCCAAAAAGGTTTGAAGCAAAGATCTCATCCTTAGAGGATTTCAGAGACTTGAATACCTTATCCTTGGTAGAGCTGATAAATGCATTGTAGGCTTAGGATCAAACAAGACTTATGAGACAAGAAGATACTGATGATGGTGTCTTCCAAGACAAGCAACAACAAAGAAAACAACAAAAGAAGCAAGGGAAAATACTGGAAACCAGGTAAAAGGGAAAAAACAGTATGCACCCTATAAACACTGCAGTAGGACAAACCATCTCTCAAAATTCTGCTAAAGGAGACCTGACATTATGTGCAATCTTTGCAAGAAGAAAAGGCATTCATAAAGGATCTATAGAAAGAAATCCAACCAGCCACAACAAGATCAACCTGATAAGTCAGAGGCTCAAATGGTTAATAATGACCAACCACCAAAAGAGTAGTTGTTTGTTATAGGCAGTATCTCTTCTAATCTAGTTTGGTTGATGGATAATGGATGCATAAACCATATGTCCCCAGTCCCTGATGTTTTCAGATCCTTGGATCATTCTTATACTTCCAAAGTGAAGATAGGAAATTGTCAATTTCTCTAAGTCAAAGGAAAAGGCACAACAAAGATCAACAAGATAACAGGTACAAAATTGCTCTCTGATGTATTGTATGTCCCTAATATTAATCAAAACCTTTTAAGTGTTGGTCAATTACTTGAGAGAGGATATACTCTTACCTTCAAGGATAGGAAGTGTGTAATCTATGGTCCCAATGGTAGTGTTATTGCCTCTATTCCTATGAAAGGGAAAAATTTCCATTTATGTTGGCCAACAACTCTCCATGAGGCTTAACCTGCCTCTACTGATGAGTTAGTTTATAGCATAAGAGACTTGGACATTTTTATTACTCTGGCATTCAAACCTTAGCCAAGAAGGTCCTTGCTATCAATTTTCCTGAAATTCATGTTCGTAATGGTTTATGTGATGTGTGTTAATATGGCAAGCAGACTAGACTACCATTTACAGCAAGCAAACCATGGAAAGCCAAGGAGAAACTCCAACTAATCCATACTGACTTATGTGAACCCATGACCTTACCATCCTTGAATGGGAATATATATTTTATCATCTTCATAGATGATTTTACTAGATTCTACTGGGTTTATTTCTTAAAGCACAAAATTGAAGTTTCCTTAATCTTTAAAAGGTTTAAGACTTGGATTGAAAATCAATCAAGTCTCAAACTGAAAGCCATCCGATTTGATAATGGCTCTGAGTTCACTTTAGAGACCTTCAAAACCATATATGGTAGTGTTGGGATCCAACAACAATTTACTGCTTCATATACTCCACAACAAAATGGAGTAAGTGAAAGGAAAAATAGGAGTATCATGTCAATGGCCAAATGTATGCTAACAAAAAAGAAACTTCCCAAAAGCTTTTGGGCAAAAGCTGTGGCAACCTCAATTTATCTTCTAAATAGATTACCTAGTAAAGCTCTTGTTGATCAAACACCTTTTTGAGGCTTGGTTTCAACACAAGCCCTCCTTGCAACATCTTAGGATCTTTGGTTGCTTATGCTTTGTGCATATATTTGACCAGAAGAGGGGTAAGCTAGATTCAAGAGCTGCTGCTACAATTCTTATTGGATATTGTGAGACAACTTGCAATTATAAGGTGTATGTCATTCATTTTGCCAAAATCTCAATCTCTAAACACATTAAATTCTATGAGAATCAGCACTAGAACTAGGACAAGGTTGAAATTAAGACAACTTAGATACATTCCAGAAAGTAAAGCCTTAGATGAGGATTTCCCAAATTGAGGAACCAGAAGGCTCTCTGATCTCTACGAAAGAGCTTATCAAGTTATCTCAAACCTCACTGAGTATGAGGAAACCTTAACTAATCTTAATTGGAAAAAGGCTATGATGGAGGAACTCCAAACAATTGAAAGAAATGAGACATGGACTTTGGTCTTTAATCCAGAAGGAAAATCTGTCATTAGAGTAAAATGGATCTTTAAAGTCAAATGTCATTTTGATGGTAACAAACACCATCAAGTTACTTATAGCTATTGCAGCACAAAAGGGTTTCCTGATACACCATTCTAATGTGAAATCTACTTTCCTTAATAGTATGTTGTAGGAAAAAATTATAGTGGAGCAGCCTCCTAGATTCATTAAGCTTAGACAAGAAAACATGGTTTACTTGTTGAGAAAGGTTTTGTATGGCTTAAAGTAGGCTCCAAGGGCTTGGTATAGCAGAATCAATGAGCATCTACTAGAACTTGGCTTCAATAGAAGCCAATATGACCTACCTTGTACATTAAGTCACAACAAGGTCAAGTTGTGTATGTCTCACTCTATGTTGATGACTTGTTGATCATTAACAACTGTCCTAAGCTAGTTCATCAGTTTAAAGTTGAGATGAAATTAGTTTTTGATATGATAGACCTAGTAATTATGTCTTTTTTCCTTGGTCTAGAATTGTAGCAATCAAAGTATGGAATTTTTCTATGCCAAACCAAGTATGCCAAAGAGATCCTTAGAAAGTTTAGTATGCATGATTGCAGAAGTATAACAACACCTTTGGTAGTTGGTCAAACACTTCAAAAGGATAATGAAGCTAGGAAAATTGATGCTTCAAAATATATAAGTCTTATTGGATGCTTGTTGTATCTTTCTGTCATACAGCTAGACATCATGTATGTTGTAAGTCTTCTCTCTAGATTCATGCACTCCGTAAGTGAATTGCATTACAAAGTTGCAAAAAGGGTCCTGAGGCACATTTAAGGAATATCAAATCTTGGGATCATGTATTCTAACTCTTTAGAATTGAAGTTAGCTACTTATACAAATAATGATTGGGTTGGTTCTCCAGAAGACATGAGAAATACTTCAGGGTATGCATTTACTCTTAGAGGTGGCTTCTTTTGCTGGAACTCAAAGAAGCAATCCACAGTAGCTCAATCAACAATTGAGGCTAAATACATTGCAGCTACTTTAGCGGTCAACCAAGCCATTTGGCTCAGGAAGTTGCTACTTGACCTAGAGTTGAAGCAATCTGGTGTAACTCTAATTTACTGTTATGATCAATCCTCAATTGCAATTTCAAAAAATCCTATTCTTTATGGGAAAACCAAACACTTCAAAATCATATTACATTTTATCAAATAAGTGTAAGAAAGTAATGAAGTGGAATTGATTTATTGTAGCACTGCTGAACAACTTGCTAATATATTTACCAAGTGCTTACCAAAGCAAAGATTTGAAACCTTAAGCAGGAAACTTGGGTTGCAATCATATGGCACTAAGGAGGAGAATTGAAGTTGACAAAACAGCTCACCATGGTGTTGTAAGATTGCATTTGCTACTGATGGATTGGATGCCAAGTTACTAGATTGCATGGCAAGACACATGATGAGGCTCTTTTATTACATGTTGTTCTTTTCTCCTTTTGAATTATCTGTTCTAGCAATTGCTTAATGACATGGCAAATGATCTCTATAAACATTTTTTGGACTTAAGCTACTAAACTTAGGCATTAGTTAGGTCCTTTTGTTTTAAATTTCAAATGGCTTGTTATGCCATTTGGTCTCACTAACGCACCAAGCACTTTTATGCGACTAATGAATCATGTTTTATGTCCATTCATTGGTAAATTTGTGGTTGTGTATTTTGATGATATTTTAGTCTATAGTAAAACCCTAGAAGAGTATCTTGATCATTTGTGTTCTATTGTAAGTGTTTTACGTTCTGAGAAATTGTATGCTAACTTAAAGAAATGTTCCTTTTGTACTAATCAGATCACATTTCTTGGCTATGTTATGAGTTCTAAAGGTGTTGAGGTTGACGAGGAAAAAGTTAAGGCAATTCGTGATTGGCCTACACCTAAATCAATTAGTGATGTGCGTAGCTTTCATGGTCTAGCTAGTTTCTATAAACACTTTGTTAGGAACTTTAGCACCATTGCTGCACCACTCACTGAGCTTATCGAAAAGAACACGAGTTTTAGGTGGGGTAGTGACCAAGACAAGGCTTTTAATTGCATCAAGGAGAAATTAAGTTCTGCACCCCTACTTGCTTTACCTAACTTTGAAAAAGCTTTCGAGATTGAGTATGATGCTTCAGGTATTGGCATCAGAGCTGTTTTGATGCAGGAAAGGTGCTCAATTGCTTACTTCAGTAAACAGCTAAGTGGAGCAAGCCTTAATTATCCTACTTATGATAAACAGATGTATGCATTGGTACGAGTTTTAGAGACATGGCAACATTACCTTTAGCCCAAGGAGTTTGTCATCTATACTGACCATGAATCATTGAAGCACTTGAAGGGACAAGGAAAGTTGAACAAAAGACATGCCAAGTGGATTGAATTCATTGAGACCTTTCCCTACAACATCAAATATAAACAAGGTAAGGACAATGTGGTAGTTGATGCATTATCTCGCATGTATGCCCTTATCTTTACATTTACTGCAAACTTATTAGGATTTGAACATATTAAAGATTTATATATGAATGATCTGGACTTTGTGAACGTGTATAGAGCATGTGAGAAGTCAGCCTTTGAGAAGTTTTATAGGCATAAGGGTTTCTTATTTAGGGAAAATCGTTTATGCTTGCCTATGAGTTCTTTAAGGGAGTTGGTTATAAGAGAAGCTCATGAGGGTGGTCTAATAGGTCATTTCGGAGTTAGGAAAACCCTAAATGTCCTAAATGAACACTTCTTTTGGCCACACATGAAACGAGATGTTGAGAGGATATGTGAGAAATGCATAACATGCAAACAGGCTAAATCTAGAGTTTTACCCTATGACTTGTATACCCCTTTACCCATACCTAGCCATCCCTGGGTTGATTTATCCATGAATTTTATACTAGGATTGCCATGAACAAAAAGGGGTAGGGATTCTGTATTTGTTGTTGTTGATAGATTTTCAAAGATGACACACTTCATCCCATGCTATAAAACTGGTGATGCAAACAATATGGCTGATTTATTCTTTAGAGAAGTAGTACGTTTGCATGGCATGCCACGAAGCATTGTTTCAGACTGGGATACAAAGTTCTTAAGCTACTTCTGGAAGACTTTATGGGGTAAGTTAGGTACTTAGCTATTGTTTTCAACTACTTGTCATCCACAAACTGATGGGCAGATTGAGGTGGTTAATCGAACTCTTTCTACTCTTTTGCATGCTATTATTTAAACAAATTTGAAAACATAGGAAGATTGTTTACCACATGTCAAGTTTGCGTATAATAGGAGTGTTCATTCTACTACTAGCTACTCTCCATTTGAAATTGTATATGGTTTTAATCCGTTGACTCCTTTGGATTTGGTACCTATACCTGTCAATGACTATGCCAGCATTGATGGTGAACGCAAAGCAGACATGATAAAAAAATTGCATGAGAAGGTGCAGCAACATATTGAAAAACGAACTAAGCAATATGCATCCTATGTCAACAAGGGACGAAAGAAGGTGGTGTTTGAACCTGATGATTGGGTTTGGGTGCATATGCGTAAGAAACGATTCCCAGCTCAAAGATGTTCAAAGCTACAACCTAGAAGAGATGGTCCCTTCCAAGTTGTAGTACGAATTAATGACAATACTTATAAGTTAGACCTTCTTGGTGAGTGTAACATTTAACGTTTCTGATTTTTCTCCTTTTGATATAGGTGATGATTCGAGGGCGAATTGCTTTGAGGAGAGGGGGAATGATGAGAATCGTGGAGATAATGGGTGAAAGGCTTCAATAGATCCAAGAGGTCCATTGCACATTCTAGAAAGCCCAATAACATGAGCTAGAATTTCAATTGATGCAAGAGGTCCATTGCACATTCCAGGAGGCCCAATAACATAAGCTAGAGTTTCAATGGATACAAGAGGTTCATTGCATATTCCAGAAGGCCCAATAACATGAGCTAGGGCCAAAAAGATTAAAAAAGCACTAAATGGGCTGATTTAGGAGATTCAGGCTAACCAAGTTTCAAATGGTACGAATTCAAGTTTTAAAGTGAGTACAGGTCTAATTAATATAATTGGACTACTTAATGGGTTAGACTAAGTGATAGCATTCACTCCTAAATAGGAGTTCATTGTATCTGCTAGAATTTGTCCAAAATTCATCCAAAATAAGAATTTCTCCTAACTAGGAATTTATGGCTCTTAGGATTGCTATCTTAGCGTATAAATAGGCACCTCTTGTAAGCTCTGGAAATCAGACAACTTTGAGTGAAATAGAGAGCAAGGGTTTTTCTCCCTCGGTTCTTTTAAGAACTAAACTTATCAAGAGGTAATTCTTCTTATGGCGTTCAAATCGACTTATCACTCCCAATTCCTTTCTTTTCTAGAGTGTGGCGTCCATATCCATCTTGAATACCCTAGGTTCGTGTTCCTTCAAATATTGGGTCTAGGGTTTGTGTTATTAAATTTTGATTTAGCTTTCCTGGTTGCTCTTTGATTCATTGTGTGCGTTGGGTCCTTGAGCCACGTCTTTTTAGGGTTTTCCACATCACTTCCAAGCAATTTATATATTGCATTTTTCAACCTTGTTTGCGTGTTGCAGCCGAAGAAATCTCAGTTTTCTCCAAATTTATTTTTTTGACCCAATGCTTGTTCGTATTGAGATGAAAGGAGGTTGAGATGTTAGCATTTCTGTGAGGAAGCTTACACAAACATTAGGCTATTATTAGCAAAAAACAAATGAGTGATTGTCGATGCATGCTTGCAAATCTGTATACTATAAACCTGGCCATGACTAGTAGAGTTGTCTAGCAAGGAAGATAAGCCTCCACACATTGTAAAAAAAGATAAAGGAAGAGAAGATCCCCTTGCTGTAAGCCTATTAAAGGCTTCAAAGTCTCCCCTAAGATTCAGTTTACCACGATGAAGTATAATACTGATGTTACACAACATATGATCAAGTGCATGTAGTCGGTGGCAAAGCCCACTTTAAGCATGATACTTTACAAGAACCTCCACTACACATGGTCATAAGCCTTAATAGTATCAAGTTTAAGGGCCATATAAGCTCTTTTGCCCCTAAACCTGTTCTTCATGCTATAAAAAGTCTCAAAGGTAATTAAAGCATTATCAGTGATTAAGCATCCCGAAACAAAGGTGCTTTGGGACTCTGAAATAATCTGAGGATCACATTAAGTCTATTAGTAATGGCTTTGGCAATGATTAAGTCTCTTTGTGTATACCCGAAGATGGCACTTTCAAAATTAGGCAGATTTGTGTGTGGTTTGTAAAGCTGGAATCCTTGCCATTTTTGAGAATGTTGAGAGTGATGGTAGTGACATCGTCACCTATAATATACAAGAATGATTGGTAAAAAAGGGCTGACATGTCTTCTGGTCAAAAGGCCTTAGTTGGATGCATTTGCTCCAATGCTTGATATAGTTCTTCCTTTGCAAATTCTCTAGTTAGCTTTGAATCCATTTCCCTATCAACTTGAGAGGTGACTACATCAAAGACCAGTAAATTCCTTAGGCCTTGTGTAACTTCTTGTAAACCTCCATTTCAATCTTTAAATATTATCTAATATTAGTGTATCAATATGATGTTTCGAAACTATTTGTAGAGAAATTGATATTTAGTTTTCCCATAATAGGCCAAGTGCTTTATCCTTGCCACTTCCTCTACAATTCACAGGGTAGCCATTCTCAAAATGAAGCTAAGTTTTTTATTTTTCCATCTTATGATTTTTAAACCTAGTTTCCACAAGGAAAACTAGGATAGGAACTTAAAGTTACTAGAACTTTTTCAAATGGGTTCCTAAGCTTGTGTCAGTTCCAAATTAAGTAATTTATGGCGTTCAAAAGGGTTGTAACATAGCCTCTACTGATTTATGAGTTAGGGTGAGAGCCATTGGTGTAGTAGTTATTATTTTTTCCTTTATAAAGTTTGGGGAATTTTGTGACTGTAGCCAAGGGGATCAATACTAAAATTCTTTCTTTTTCTGGCTATGGCAGTGCAAGGACCTTATTAAAAAGCACCATGTTTTCTTGTCATTCTTCTCTCTGCTTTTGTTCTAGTTTTTAATGTATAAGCAAGTCTAGTAAGGGTTCAATTTGGATAGGCATTGCTGATGGGTATGTCGTGGAACCTAGTTAATTTTTCAACCATGATTTAGATTGCTTACTAAGTAATATTTTGGGTTTAACAGTAGCTTCTTGCATATGCCTAGATGCTGAAGTGGCAGATTGATCATTATCCCTATAAATTTACTTTAAAGTAGGTTAAGTACCAATTGGACTTCCTTTTTAAGTTCCAATTGAACCTAAGATTCCTTTATGATCCGAGAGTGCCAATTTATTAGTTGGATATTGTTAACAAGATAAGTCATATTCTTCATAAAACTTGCCTCTAAATTATACATATCAATTGAGGAATGCTAAGTGTTATGGGGAATTTTAGTGAAGGACACTACCTCTAAGTCCCCCCGTTGTTGAACAATTATACAAACTATCTTTTTTGGCCTAAATGATCATGAAGCCATTTCACTACCCCTTCTAGGCTCACTAACTTCTATTTCGATACTTGCTCATTGAATAGGAGAAGCTCATAAACCTTAATCATAGTTAAGACAAGGAGAATTAGGAATCTCTCCATTGTTTCTATCATTTAGGAGCAACTACTTTCTTCACCTACCCTTGGTAATGATAAAAATAACAAAATTCAAGCAAATTCTCGTATTTAAAATCAATCTAAATCATATCGCCATTTTTTGTTTTATCTTTATTTCTTTAAGTTATGGGTTCTATACATCAAACGGAGCATGAAAATGTAGGAATCTTCCCCATTTCCTTAGGACACCATCAATAGCACATAGAAAAATTCTAATTTAATTGCCCAACGACGTTGCAATGGATGTAGTCATGAGATCCAATGGTAAATCATAAGCTTTGACTCAAAATGAGTCTTAAAACAAGTTAATTTTAGAATGTTGCTCACCACCCATACTTTCATTAAGAATCAAGGCCTACTTATCAAATGACCAAGGTCCATTGTCTAGAATGAATTGCTTGTCTTTAAAGCTAGAGAATTTGAAGAAAATGAGATTGTTATCCAATTCTTTAGCCTTTATAGCCTTCTTTGGTTTCCACACTAGCTTCATCATATTTAGGAAGGCTCAAACATAGAAGGGCTTTTTTGTCTATAAACTACCAAGAAGGAAATTGGCAGCCCACAGAAGCACTTCATTTTTATCTATGTTAATCTCAACCACCACTTCATGGTCCACCAAACGTGTAGGCTAACTCTTCACAAGCAATCAGAACTATTAACCAGTAATGAACTCTAAAAGACCAGAGAATAACTCATAAAAAGATGACAGAAGCACGTAGTGAAACTAGAGCTAAAAGCCCTTACAAGGCAGAGGTTATCGCCTAGCCCATCGAGAAAAAAAGTGTTGGGTCTCACCTGTCAACGTCTTATCTAGGTCTAATTGGGTGGTTGAGGGGTTGTGTTGTTGTCACTATTTGGAACATGCTAAGAAAAGAAACACCGGCATATCCTGCATTAAACTACAACGACAGTAGGATGCAGTGTATCTTAAAATTGAGTTAGAGGTCAAAAAAGACAAATTGTTTTACTTAGACTGAAGGATTAGTTCCATATAAGACTAATTCAAAATTTGGCATATTAGAAGCTACTTGTCGTTGGTCAAAATATTTTGAATTGTGGATATATATGAAAACAAATGTAATTTATGAATTAGAAAAAGATCTTTTAATTAAGTGCTTGTGCCAATAAGAGTGCAACTATAAGCCTATGAAATATTAAACATAACAAGCTTTTTGGTGTATAATATCAATGTCAATAAGTGATTTACATTGAGATGATTGGAATTGCACATAAAAAGGAATTAGCTTTTTAGTACTAGTTTTGTAGTGGGATTCGTTGAACATATAAAGCTTAGTTTGTAAGGAAGCATGACAGATAACTTGTATTAGTTGTCAAAGTACAAGAGTTGTTTTTATAATCATGATCAAGCATGTATTGAACTCCTATATAAGGAGCATGCTGCAGCGATGGAAACGAGAGGAGAAAATGTGTATTTTCTCTCCAAACGTTTTACTTTTTCCTTCCTCAAACACCAAAAGTCTTTTTTTCTGTCTTTCCTAGAGGTCTATAGTAACTTCTTCTGTTTATCAAAATTTCAAAACTTAATTATATGCATTTGTATTGGCTTAGTGTCTTAGATTCTTGAAAGAATTTTTCTTTTTCTATATATTGGAAGATCCAAAGCCTTGTTTAAAATTCAATTAAGAGATCAAGTAAAACATTGCAAGGCAAACGTATCCCATGTTGGTTAATGTTTGTTGCAATTTGGTTGATGATTTTGTTGTGTTTTTGGTGTGCAGAGAATAGTGACTTACTAATAAAGCAAGTTTTCTAGTGACTAACCAAGATGGCTCGAAGAGGGAGTACAAGGAAAGTTGAATATCAAAGGATGCTCTCTCTGCTCTTTCCATTGCTCTAACTCCTCATTATATAAGATGGGTTTTTTAAATACAAAATTTAAAATTGTCAAGTTCTTAATATTCGTAACTTAAAAGTTCAAATTACAAATGATTGTATATAGTAATCATGTCACTTGAATTTGAATTTCTAAATCAAACTTCTGGAGCTTGATAAAGGAGAGCTTGCTACTAATGTAAGAAAGCTTGCTGCTAATGTAGGAAAACTTGCTGCCTCATTTTAATTCTGCAAAAAGGGAGCACCACTAGATCTTCACTCCTCATTGGTGCTTCTATTTTGCAAACCAATGGCAATCCTTAAGTCCTCAAACCTGGATTTAGATAGGTTCTTGGTTAGGATATTTGCTACCTAGTCTTTGGTATTTCAATATATCAACTTGACTTCACCAACTTCTTGTGTCTCTCTTACAAAATGTAGCTTAACATTGAAATGTTTTGTTCTCCCATGCTGTACAGGATTATTGGAGATTACAATGGCAAATTGATTGTCACAAAAGATATGAGTAGGTTCTGTTTGGTTGAATTTGAGATCAATATAGACTTTTCTAACCCAAATTACATGGTTAACTATTATGGCTACTGCAATGTATTCAGCCTCGGTTATAAAATGTGCCACTGTATGCTCTTTCCTGGAGCTTTAATTGAAAACACCATATCCAAAGGAAAATGCAAAACTAGATATCTGAGGGTGATCTTGCCCAATCACTGTCAGAGAAGCTAACCAACTGGCTTGTTGCATTCTTTCTGAACATTACTCTCAATTATGTAGTTTCTTTGATGTATCTCAAGATCCTTTTAGTAGCTTTGAAATAAGTTTCATGTGGTAAATGCATGAATCTAAACATTAAGCTGACTGGAAATATGATGCCTAGTTTAGTGGCAGCTAAGTACAGAAGACATCCAATAAGACTTTTGAATTGAGTCTCATCTGCCTTTGAAGATTCATCCATCTTGGTAAATTTGGTTCTAAATGGTAAAGGAGTATGAGAACTCTTGCAATTGAGCATTCCAAATTTCTACAATATTTGATATGCATATTTTATTTGATGTATTAAGATGCCACTTTCAGACTACTGTACTTCCAATCCTAGGAAGTAACTTAAGCTGCCAAGGTCTGACATGTCAAACCTCTTCTCCATGGTACTTTTAAACTAAGATATGAGGTTTGAAGAATTTTTAACAACCATTAAATCATCAACATACACTGAAACATAGAAAAATTGTCTTTCATCTTTATTCACATAGAGTATGGCATCATTACAGCTTTTGGAGAATCCTTCATTTGTTAGGTACTTATGAATTTTTGAGTACCAAGCTTTGGGAGCCTATTTTAGTCTATACAAGGCCTTCTTTAAGAGATAAACTTTGTCTTTTTCTCTTGGTTTGATAAATCCTTTAAGTTGACTGATATAAACCAATTCCTGAAACTTACCATTTAGGAATGCAGACTTGACATCTAAATGGTGTACAAGCCAGTTTTGTTGAGTAGCAACTACAAGTAGCAGTTTTATGGTATCAAGCCTTGCCACTAGGGTAAAGGTATCACCACAATCTACTCCTGCTTGCTGAGTGAAGCCCTTTGTTACAAGTCTGACCTTCAGTTTGTTAATAGTTCCATCTACATTTTATTTGGTCCTGTATATCCATTTCACAACATGATCTTTTTGTTTACAGGTTTAGGAACCAAGGTCCACGTTTGATTTTTCTGAATGGACCTTAGCTCCTCCTCTATTACATCTTTCCAAGCTGTATGTTGTGATTCTTCCTGAAAGCTATTAGGATCTAGCTCAACCACATAACTTCTATGGTAAACATCTGTTAGTAACCTTGTACCTTTTACTAGAGGATCATCTACGTTATCAATCACACTGTTAGATTTTGAGTTTGGAGATTATGAATTGATGCAACTTTGACTGGTAACATGCTTAACAGTGCAATTTTGCCAGTTCTATCCTGCTTCTTTATCAAATGTAAGGTTTCTACTGATAGAAACCTTATGCGTAGCAATATCATAGACTCTATAGTTACTGACTATATTAATATAGCCAATAAACACTACTACTAAGGTTTTATGATCTAATTTACTCCTTTTAGGCCCAGCCACATGAACATAACAAATGCAGCCAAAGATTCTTAGGTGGCTGAGTGAAGATTTGTTATTGTACAAGACCTAATATGGTGTGGCATTTGACAAGGCCTTAAAAGGTAGCCTATTCAGCAAGTAGATAACTATTGCTGCACCTTTTGCCTAGAAGGTAGGGAGATGTTTTTTAGCCAGAAGACATCTAGTCACTTCAACAATTGTCTTGTTATTCCTTTCACTCACTCTATTTTGTTGAGGTGAGTATGGTGCTATGAATTGTTGTTGAATTCCTTCGGTAGTATAAATTGATTTGAACTCAATTGATGTATATTCAGAGCCATTATCAGATATAATGGCTTAGATTACATAGTTAATTTGTTTCTCTATCTAAACTTTAAATCTTTGGAAGGTGGCTGTTACATCTGATTTGAATTTTAGAAAATAAATTCAATAATATCTTAAGAAATCATCTATAAATGTGATGTAATACCTGCTGTCATTCAAGGAACAAGTATGCATTGGTCCACATAGGTCTGAATGAACTAACTGCAACTGCTTTTGAGCTTTATGGCCTTGATTTGAACAAAAAGGAAGTTTGCTCTGTTTGCTCAATTGGCTTACATTGCAATACATTGCAAGGCCTATTAACTTGATCCAGCTTTATTATACTATAGGCCAGTTTGTTTTTCAATGTTTGAATCCCTACATGATGGAAATGACCAAGTATTCTATGCCAACAAATTGCTTTGGTAGTGGTTGCAGATAGAGCAAAATGCTCCATTTTGTTGGTATTTAAATGAAAGCTTTTACCAATCATGGGAATTGTGATCAGTTTGACTCCTTTTGAATCACAAATAACACATGTATGGTTTTTGAATAGCAAGGAAAAACCATTTTCTATGAGTTGACTAACACTCAACAGATTGTGATGAATGTGTGGAACAAACAGAACATTTGTAATGACTTTGGTACCTAAAGTTGTATGCACAATGACTGCCCCTTTCCCATGTACATGCAATAACTAACCATTGCCAATCTTTACTTTTGATTTGAAGGATTTGTCCAAGGTATCAAACACCTTAAGGTTAAAAGACATGTGGTTTGTGCATCCACTGTCAACTAACTAGGTTCTAAGATCAGTTGGACTAATGTTAGATGTTGCCATAAACAGCTACTCATCTATGGATTGAACCTCATCTACAGGTTGTGCCTCCAGTTTGATTTGTTATGTTGTTTATTGGTGCTGAGATTGCTTGCCTCTATGCTGACAAATTCTTTCGAGTGTCCCTTCTTACCACATACTTTGCAAATTATATCAAGTCTTTTCCAACATGATTTAGACAAATAATTTGTCTTTTTGCAATGCTCACAAGGAGCATACTGCCTTTTCCTTGTAGATTTGCCAGCTTCACTAGACTTCTCCAACTATTTGTCATTTGATTTTCTTCTGCCTTGGTTTCTCTGTTGGTAAGTGACCTGCAAGGCACCTTTAATTGTGTCTTCTTGCCTCAAGAGCCTTCTTTGCTCTTGAGCTTGAAGTGCACTAATTAATTCACCAAGAGAAATAATAGTAAGATCTTTGGAGTTTTCCAGAGAGAAAATTTTTGCTTCAAACCTCTTTGGAATACTTGCAAGAACCTTTTGAACCACATTCTTGTCTGGCAAGTCTTCGCCAAGCACTCAGATCTAGTTAATCACTTTGAGCAACCTATTATTGTAGTCTTTGATGGTTTTTGTTTCTTTCATTTTCAGAAATTCAAACTCCCTTCTCAAGTTCAATAGTTACATGGTTCTAGTCTTTTAGCTGCCTCCATACTCCTCTTTTAACCTATTTCATGCTTGTTTTGCAGTGTCATAGGCCATGATTTTGTTGAAAATTGGCTCAATGACTATAGTGTGGATGCATGTAAGGGCTTTATACTATTTAGACTTTTGTTCACTGTGATGTTTCAACTGAGCAAGAGTTGGGTTTATAAGGAGAGGAATAGATACTGTGTCATTTTCAATTGCCTCCCAAAGGTCAAAAGCCCATAAGTAAGTTTTTATCATTATAGTCCATTGGGTATAATTGTCACCAGTGAACTTAGGTGATGGCAAAGGAGAAAAACTAGCTGAGACCATGAATCAATCTTTTAAGTATTTAGAGAGCTTTTCTTACACAGTTGGTTGAAAAAATTTTGCACTCACTTCATTGGTCACTAAGAATCTTGTGGCTCTGATACCACTGTTGGTTAATATTTGCTACAATTTAGTTGATGATTTTGTTGTATTTTTGGTGTGCAGATAACAATGACTTGCTAATGAAGCAAGTTTTCCAGTGACTAACTAAGATGATACAAGGAGGGGTAGAAGAAAAGTTGAATATCAAGGGATTCTCTCTCTACTCTTTCCATTACTCTAACTCCTCATTATATAAGAGAAGTTTTCAAAATACAAAATTTGAAATTGGTATACATGTCAAGTTATTAATATTTATAACTTAAAAGTTTAAATTACAAATAATTATATATAGTAATCATATCACTTGAATTTGAATTTCTAAATTAAATTTATGGAGCTTGACAGAGAAGAGCTTGCTATTGATGTAGGAAACCTTGCTGCCTCATTTTGATTCTGCGAAAAAGGAACACCACAAAATCTTCACCCCACATCATCAGCTCGTAACAATATGTTTAGACGAAGGGAAAGAAAACTCGCGAAAGAGTTTATCCAAGAGAAAAATTAGCAAGCCAATCTGCTGCTCTATTTGCCTTTCGATAATTGTTTTCCTTTACTGTCTTTCTTTCAGGAACAATATGAGAGGGAAAGAAAAAGTAGTTGAATGTTATACAAGTACCTCGAGAAGCAACCATCATAAACAACACGACCACCATTAGCAGCCGAGCAGTTGGGGATTTTGGCTGAAGCAGCGGTGAAACAAGCTATACAGTCAGCCGTGGACATGTAGCCTCTGCATTGCGCCATGGCATATACAGGGTCAGCGCCGGTCAATTGCTGAGCAGTGGCAAAGTGGTTGCTGTTATTGGTCTGTAATTGTGTCCTCAATTCCCGGAAGGTTTGGTTCAGATTGGTATTGAAGTTTGACCTGCTAGTGACCTTGTAGCTGCTGCACTCAGAAAGTTGATTCCTGGGTCTGACGACACAATTTTCAACAGATATCCACACCAAGTTAATGTTATTGCTATTGTACAAAGCTGCAGATTCCAAATTTTCGACTCCATATTCAACTGGGTGATCAACTCAACGATGGAGTGATCATCAGGAAAGCTAATTATACATGTATAGGGAATACGAATCAAGACAAGTCCTGGAGGCAAGCCGCCGGCGGCGCCGTAAAAGAATTATAGACCAGATTCCACCCAAAATAAATAAAATAATAATTTTTGAGTGAGAGAAGATAAAGAAATATAATTGTACAAAACCGATTGCCCCGGAACGTAAAAGGCGCGGTTCGGGGCTTTGAAAAGGAATTAAATTGAGAGTACAGTGTCACGGAGCCATTATTTATTTTTTTTAAAAGAGATCTGTTAGGATGTATAACACTTATATTTATATAATTTAAAATCTCATTTTCTTATTCGATATGAAATGTGAGAATTAGATTATACTTAATTCATCTGTGTCTGTGACATTTTCTCACACTGAATTTATCAACATCCTCGTTATGAACATTCTTGTTAAGAATCGGGGTTCTCCTGCCTATTTATGGGTGAAATGCTTGACAAAAAACATTAAAATTGGGCTTGAGGCGATTTTGATACCACTTATCATAAACTCATTACTTTCTCTTCAAAAAATAACCTATTAGAGTATATAGTACTCACATTTATATAATTTAAGATATTCTTCATTCTATCTGATGTAAAATTTAAAAATTAGATTATACCTAAACTGTTCCTACCCGAAAAATAACCCGTCCGTGACAATAGGCAACCTTGTCTTATGTACATGTACGTATATATGCGCAACTTTGAACGACTACTTGCCTTAGTTTTCATGTTAGTTTGCCTGCCTTTATTGGAAATTTATTTTCCCATCAATATTAATTGCCTTCAAATCTTTTTTTTTATTCATCAATTTTATATTCACTGATTTGATGTGGTGTTGCTTATTTTCTTAATTTTGATGTTGCTTCTTTTCTTAATTGTTCATTTCGGGTTGTTTTATTTTGTTTGTGCCAGCTTTTGATTTTTCGTCTCAAGAATGTTAAGAGCATCAAGTTACAAAAAGTTCAATAAGAAAAAAACACAAACTATCGTACGAAATAGTTTTTCTAAGTATTATTATGATGGTGACAGTTCAATTTTTTGAATGTATTTAAGCAAATTTACAATTTTGAAAATTTTTTTTCTCTTCAGTTATTAATTTTGTATCCAACGTTAAGCTTTCAAGTTTATAAATTTTTCTTTCTTGATTTCACAAAACACTCCAAAAAATTAATTTAAATTTTATCTCAATTTTTATAAAATATTATTATAAAAATATATTCATGAATACTTATTTGGAACACATTTTATTTTATAAAAAATTTAAAATTTTATTTATATTGATAAATTTATTTCATCTAGTGTTATTTCAATTTTTCTCTCCAACATGCTTCAATGGTTAGCAAAGCAAGTGGAGAATAGGCGAACATCTTCACATTGAAGTCACTTTGGGACACCAAAATAATCTGAGGTCACATTTAAGTCTATTTGCAATGGATTTGGTAATGATTTTAAAAGTACACCACACAGACTAATGGATCTAAACTCTTTGCACATCCCTGAAGATGACACTTTTGAAATTAGGCAGATGTGTGTGGTTTATAAAGCTGGGATCCTTGCCATTATTGAGAATGTTAAGGGCCATGGTAGTGACATCGTCACCTATAGTATAGAGGAACGATTGGTTAAAAAGGGCTAACATATCGTCAGTCCGAGGGTCTTCGTTGAATGCATTTGCTCCAATGCTCGATATATTTCTTCCTTTGTAAATTTTCTGGTTAGCTTCGAATTCATTTCCCCATCAACTTGAGAGGTGACTACACTGAGGACAGGTTGCATAATTAGGTCACCTTCAGAGCAAAACAGATTTTGAAAATAGGATGTAAATACATGGGCTATATTGGCCTCAGTTTCACAAATTCGGCTTCCCTGATCTAAAATCCTCCAAATATGGTTTATTTTTTTCCACTGAGACGCTTTGGCGTGAGAGGAGCCAGTATTTTTATCTCCATCCTTCAACCAAGTCATCTCGGAGCATTGTGCCCGCATAACTTCTTTCCTTTGGCGTTATCTCATCAATGTTAGTTTGAATATTTATTGCTATTATGGTGGTTGAAGAGGGTGGAAGGCCTCAAGTTCTTGCTACTGAACCTTCAACCTTCATAATTCATAAGGTGTGTATAGCTAGCCACATTTTCTCGAATTGAAAAGGCTCGTGGGTTTTTCTTTCAGTGGTGGAATTCATTTCTAGTTTAATTTCTAGCGCATTTTGATTAGAACCAAACCTAGTAAGATATGAAACACAATCACCAGCAAAAATATTCATGAAATATGGCAAAGCAAAGACCTTGTCTAACCTTTCTTGGATGTTTTCATTTTCAGCTCTATCATTCGCCCAAGTAAAATCGAAGCCAGTGAAACCCAAATCATGAAGGTTATAGTCTTCCATCATGTCTTTGTAGGCATCTATGGATTCTGTTGCCCTCAAACATCCTCCTTACTTCTCGAAAGAGTAAATTATTTTGTTAAAATCGTCCCCGCAAAGCCATGGACTATCAAGCTAATTTTTTAGATTAAAAGTAACTCCCAAGTCAAAGGTTTATTCTCATTCTTCAGCCACGCATAAATTCTCATAAACCTCCAGTTCAGTCTTTGAATACTATTTGATATTAGTGTACCAATATGGTGTTCCGAAGCCATTTGGTAAACAAATTAATATTAAGTCTTTCATAATAGGCCAAGTTGCCCTATCCTTGCCGCTTCTTCTACAATTCACAGAGCAGCCATTTTCAAAATGAAGTTGAGTTTTAATTTTCCCATCCTATGATATTTCAACCTAGTTTCTATGAGGAAAACTAAGATGGAAACTTGAAGCTATAAGAACTTCTTCAATTTGTTAACTGCACGTGGGTTCCCAAGCCCGTGAGAATTCCAAATTGAGCAATTCAGGGAATTCGGCAAGGCTGCAACACAAACTCCACTGATTTTTCAGTTGGGGCGAAAGCCTTTGGTGTAGTAGCTATCATTTTGTTCTTTTTCTAAGCTTGGGGAATCTCGCGACTACAGCTAAATGGATCAATACTGAAATTCTTTCTTTTTTGGGCTACAGTAATGCAATGATCTTGTTAAAAAGCAATCTATTTTCTTGTCATTCTTTTCTCAGCTTTTGCTCTACTTTTTGATGCTTGAGTAGGTCTGGTAGGGGCTGAATTTGAATTTGGATGAGCATTGTTGATGGGTATGCCGCCAAGCCTAGCTTAGTCAGAAATAATTTTTCAACCTTGATTTACATTACACAGTAAGTAACACGTTGTCAGGTTCAGTAGCAGCTTCTTATGTGTGCCTAGATTGATCTTCATCCCTACAAATCTGCTTTAAAGTAGGTTGCGTACTAACTGAACTGCCTTTCTAAATTCCAATTGAACCTAAGATTCCCTCATGATCCTCGCTAGATATTATTGACAAGATGAGTCATATTCTCTATAAAGTCTGCCTTCGAATTATGCATATCAATTAGGGAATGCCATGTGTCACAGGGAATATTAGTGAAGGACGTGAGATGATCATCTTCTATTTAAAATCATCTTCGTTTCTTTAAGCAATGGGTTCTGAACATCGAAGAGAGCATGAAACCGTAGGAATCTTCCCCATTAATTCTGACTCGATTGCCCAGAGATATTATAGTGGACATAGTCATGACATTTAATGACAAATCATAAGCTCTAACCCAAAACAGGATTAAAAGAAGTTAACTTTGAATTGTTGCTCATCGCCCATCATTTCTTTAAGAATCAAGACTTGTTTATCAGATGACTATGGTCTATTGTCTAGAACGAATTGCTTGTCTTTAGGGCTAGAGAATTGGAAGGGAAAAGGATTGTTATCCAATTCTTCTGCCTTCATAGCCTTCTTTTGTTTCCATACCAACTTCATTGTATTTAGGAAGACTCGAACATAGAAGGGCTTCTCTATCCATAGACTACCAAGTAGGCAATTGGCAGCCCATGGAGAGAAAAAGTCTTGGGTCCCAACCCTTAACCACTCGTCGAGGTGAATGATTAAGAAGTCATGTTGTTGTTACTATTTGGAGCACATTAAGAAGAACATCGGTAAACTATGATGGTCGTAGGAGGCAATGTATTCTAAAATCAAATTAGAGGTCCAAAAGAACAAATTTTTGACTGAGACTAAAAGGGTTAGTTCCATAGAAGACTGATTGGATATTCGGCAAATTAGAAGCTACTTCTTGTTAGTCAAAATATTTTGAATTGTGATAATATAAATATATATAAAATATATATATATCTATATATATATATAGATAAAATGTAGTTTGTGAATCTGATTGTGCCAAAAACAGTGCACTTGCAAGTCTTTGAAATGCTAAGCACAACGGGGTTTTTGGTGTATGAGATTAATATCAATGCGTGATTTACATTAAAATAATTGGAATTGCACATAATTATAAAGTTAATGCCAAAGATTGTTTTTTAGTTTGTAGTCCATTTAAGTGTGAAATATGGACATAGTTGTAGTTTTATTTTTTATTTTTTTTCCTTCGCATTGACTACATGGCAACCTCTCGAAGGTGTGCGGAGGGAACACAGGCATGCATTAAATCTTTAACATTTCAGAGTTTAACTTTAAGAAAGAGGTATGAGATATATAAGAATGAAGAGAGTTACCTTTATTATTTATTCACAAATGAAAGTTTGATTGGGAGGAAATATAGAAAAAGATGAATACGTAAAACGCCAATGTGGCCTATCTTAAAGTAGACGAGCCCAAGAGACCCATCATGTTGTTCCCATATACTCCATTTTCACTGTTTACAGTGTAATCATATGTCAAGAGTAACCAACAAATTAGAGGACAAAAAACTTGTCAATCAAATGGTGTCCACCTATATGAATGTAATAGAAGAGGTGTATTCTTTCTATACCTTATTCACACTAACATCCATTTTCTGATTATTTAACTTTTTATGGTAGTTTGTAGTTTGTTAATTTTTGTTTGTTATTGTATAGAATAGGAAACCATTTAAAAAGTTTGAAGATTTATTTTGATAGATTTTGATTATAAGTTATCTTATAAAGAGGTGTAAATGTTATAATTACATATTCATTAATGATTATGCGAATGAAGATGAATTATATGATTTTTGGGCTCTCTTTTTTGTTCTTTGCGTAGGATAAGGAATAAAAATGAGTATGGTAGTTCATGCACAATTTTAGTTGTCAGAGAAAGCTTTTTTAGAAATGGGTAAAGATATATTGGAGGATTTAGACCCTCATGGTGCTAAATCCTATCCTTATGAAGTGTTTAAAATTATAAGATGAGTGTAGGCAATTGGTTTTAATGCTAAAGTAAGTTATTGACGATGAATGAAAGATTGTATTGAATGTTATTTTCAATTATTATTGATACTTATATGCCTTAATATTATAAAAATTGAGAACAAACTTCAACTTCTTTCTTGTTGTCACCTTATGTTTTTACTCATGTAGCAACTTCTTTTTAATATACAAATTAAGGAAAATTAAAGGAAAAAAATTACTCTTATAGTTTCTTTTTTGTATTCTTAAAAAGAAAAAAAAATTATCTCAAATTATTTTCTTAATTTTTTTTATTTTTTAATTGTTTTCTTAAAAAGAAAAAATAAAAAATAACAATTTAAGTTTTTTTTTTATTTCAAAATCTATGTAAATACTTATTGATGGTTAACATCATACTTAGTCTAACACAAAATTCTATGTTAGAAGCTTTTCTCTTTATAAATCTAGAAGGAAATGATAGGACATCCTTAAATTTTTTGACTAATAATATTAATTATAACCTTATTTTAAATCTATATATTCGAAAATATAAATTTTTATATTTTATATTCTTACATTTTATATTATTCTCTTTAGATAATTATTTTACACATTAAAATTTTCATTAAAGGATAAGATACTTACTCAATTTTTTTGATTATTTATTTTTAATTTACTATATGACTAATAAAATAATAATTGTGGTTGTTATTTTAATTGTTACCTAGTATACAAAATATTTACATGTTATGTTGATAAACCTTTTGTTCTAGCACATCTTTTAGTTTTGCCTTTCCATGACTTTTCATTGGGTTGTTAATAGTTGGATTCCATTTAACTTCAATTTCATAAGCTTATTTTCCTATTTATTATTTTTTTCTCCTTCTTATTAGTTCCTTATCTCTCTTAATTTTATAGGAATAATGTTTGCCACCTCAAGAATTTAAGAGGACATTGTCTGCAAAATTGAAGTATTTAATTGTCAATTGTCAATTGATTAAGATAATATTGGTCATACTTGTTTATTCAATCTGCACCATTACCTTCAAAGATTACTATATATATATTTTCACAAAGACATGACTACTTTAATGGTTAATGTATATATATATATATTTAATCCATTAGTTCAAATCAATTCACATGCTTGACATAGTTAAGGTTAACAAAAATGAAATTATGGTTTTATTGCATGATCAATTAAAATTTGTTTATGCTATTCGCTTCTTAATAGATCTTCTTTGGTATTAAATGGCTCCTTCATGACACATGATTTAGCATTTACACCCCTTTTTTGTTTCTTTTTTGCCCTTTTGAGTATATAAGAGTAGAAAGGAAAAGTTCTCCACAGAAATTTAAGAATCCTATTATTGTCAATGTAAGCAGGATCAATTTTGGACAATTTTGTTTTATGTCATTTTCTCTTCCTTTATGTTTTTCTAATTTATTGAACAATGAATCTAAAATCAATTGATATCCCATTATTTCTTTAATTTCTCATATGCATTATTTTAAAAACTAGGTTAATTGTACACGATGGAGAAAGGGTTGAACACCATGACCACCAATTCTCTCTTTATTTCCCTTATTTGTTTAGCTTGAAAAGGTAAATAATTTCCTTTTAACTTATTATGATTTTCCTTTTAAAGTGTTCATCTTTTTGAGTTTTTATAGGTAAATTATATTTTCATAACACCTTCAATGTTGCAAGTAGGTTGTTGAAGTGTATATGTTATAATAAAACCAAGTAGGAAGAAATCCACATTGCATACACATGTAATTACCCATCTTATGTTCAACCTCTTCACCTATAAGGAAAACACAGAATAAATCTCACCATGCCATAACCTTACCCAACTTTTGAAATTCAAATGGTTTTATCAAACTAAGGTCATTTTTAAGAGAACCACTACAAAAGTGGTCTACAATATATTAACTTTATGCTTTTCTTTTAATTAGTCACGCCTTTTGCAACTAATATGTAACCATGCATAACTAAAATTTACATTTCATTATTTTAGCAAATATATAGACAGTGCTTTATTGATCAATCTAAGCATAACAATATAAAATGAAATTACCAATGTTCTTTTGACTTTTCAATTTTTGATAAGGTTGGAGCATTAAATAGTTTAATTCACCATTCATTTGAAATGGAACTATGACGTATGGTATGTTTGCATGGTCAAAACTTATAATGTTCTATTCTTTGTATACAACAATTTAAAGGGGAAATGAAAAAATAACATTTATGTTTGACAAAGGATTTGCTAGGAAGGATATTTGAAGTCAATTATGTAAATAATGAACAAAAAATTCAATAAAATATGATGAATTAAAAATTTTTAATTAAGTGCATCTTAAATTTATGTTATTATTTTTTAACAAATTTTATAAATCAACACAATAAATGAATCTAATATATATATATATATATTACTCAACTTATTATCCTTTTTCTTAAAAGTTTTAATTAATAAAAAAATAAAAGAAAAAAATCTTACTTATTATCCTTTTAAATAAAAATAATTATTTTTCCTTTTTAAGAAAAAGAAAAAAGAAAAAAGAAGAAGTTTTATTTCCTTTTGTGAAAAATCTGTTCAATGTAATAATTGCTTAAATATTAGTAAGGTGTCATTTATTACTCTTTTAAAAAGGAATATGTTTATTTTAGAAAACTTTTTTCCCAGATACTTTATTTTTCTTAAATAAAAACTTATTTAGATTACTTTTAACCTATTTTTATTTCAAGTAATGTAAATAAAATCCTTTTATATTCTTAGTAACCTACTTTTATTTTGTTACCTATAATTAAAGACAATGAGTCTCAACGTAAATCTTTTTATTTTTAGATTTTTAACTTTAATTTATCTATCGATTCAAAAGATCATTGTTCTTTTTTTTCTCATCTAATTTTTTCAAAACTTTAATTTAAATTTTGTTATTGTAAAATAAATTGACATTTTTATTCGGATGATTTTTGCTCATTCACTTTTTGTTAATGTTAATATTTTGTAATAAAAGATAGAATAAACTAACATTAAAAGAGAAATATTTTGTTTACTAGGGTAAAATAATATTGGTACCTAGTTGGCGAATTCTCATTGTATACCTTAACTTGGATACATATATCATATGTACCATTCTTTTATTATTTTTCATTTTTCTTGTTTATAAATATTTGTTTAAATTTCTTTTTAAGACGTAAATTTAAAGCTAATTTTTGGGAGATAAAAAGAGCTCATAATTCTAATATTTTTAATATTACTCTATGTTTATTTTGTTAAATGATATATAATTATATCATTATTACAAAAAGTATGATAATAAAATAATTAAATTGTAAGAATATTACTAATTCTAATTTCCTTTAAAGTTGTTCGCATAAAGGTGAGTATTAAATGCAACATATAACTATATTATTGTTACATTATTTGCAATAAAAAAATAATTAAATTTCATCTCAATTTCTAATTAAATTTATATTAGTACTTTTAACAAACTATTGTGAACCTATACATAATGCAAATCTAATCCTAGTAAGATTGAATTTAAGTGGTTTGCATAATATCTTGCATAATAGATCAATAATTAAAAGAAAACAAATGCAATTAGAAAGATAAGAAGTACTCCTTTGGCTTTAGTGTTTCACTTATGATGCCATTAGTCTTAATTTTAGATGTAAATGCCCCCATTAAGATTAACAATTAATAAGATAATTATATAAATTATTAAGTAATGCCCCCACTGAAAAATTTATTTGGCTCCCATAAATTTTTCAAAACTAAATAGAACTTTCTCAATTAAAAAAGATTTATGCCTTCAATTTCTTTATTTTAGACAAGTAGGTACTAATTATAAACGTGAAAAAAGATTGATTAGCAAAAAACAAAAGGAAATTGTTTCTTCTTTTTTATCTTATATTAGGAAATAAAAAAGGAACAATTAAAATGAAGATCTATAAAATAATTGAATACAACAAAAAATATTTTGTCAATATAAAGTCTTACAATCTTAAACAAGTAAGCATTTATTTTATATTTCTTTCAATGAATGATCATTAGATGCATAATGCCACGGAGTTAGACCTCGTTCATGCTAACTCATATGACACTTAGTTGATCTTACAAGAAAAGATGTACTAAGTAAGCTTTAGAAGAATGAGTAAAGAGCATTGAGAGGCAAGTAAGAGAGTTGGAAACGTTAAAATAGTAGAGAGCACAAGAAAGCTATGTAATGGAGAGTTTTATTGAGAGAGCTTGGAATGTTTAAGCATGCTATACAAATGAAAGGAGTGGTCTATTTATACTTGCACAAAAGAATGTCCTAGAATACTACATCCTAAATATTTACAAAGAATATTTTAGATAATCATTTAAAACGGTCCTTTCTAAAAGTCTCCTTAGTACTCTTTGTAAAAAGTCTTTAGAGATAGGTATTTTTGCACAATCTAGATCTTTCCATAGCCTTATATTGGGCAACAGAAGGAGCTAAGCAATGCTAGTAGCCCGTAGAGGTTTAATCTAACTTGGTTTTTGTCTTCTAGCATTTTTTACATGTTGGACAAAAAGTGCCCACGTGACACCCTCCCCCATTTAATCTTCTAACACCCTCGTCGTATTCTCAGTCTTATATTGTCGAATGTGGTCGGCAAACTACAAAAGTTGGTCCTCTCATTCCTAACTAACCTCTTGGTCAAGCAAATCTTTCTATTTCACCAAGTACTTAATGTAGTTAGGAACTCCCCTTCTTCAAATCACTCTATTAGTAAGGATGTGTTCCATCTCCTTGTTGAATTTGGTGACCATTTGGATTCGCTTCAACTAAGATCCTCAGTGTCTCTATGAAAAAGCTTTAAAAGACTTACATGAAAAACGTTATAGATCTTCAGTTTTGGTAGGAGTTAGACTTGATAGGCAACCTTCCCCACACACTTGATAATAGGAAATGACCCTTTATACTTTCGTACCAAACCCTTGTGTACTTTTTGTAGGGGCTTGAATCGATTAGGCAATAGTTTCACCATTACCATATCTCCCTTCACATACTTCTTTAGGTATCGTTTGGTGTTAACTCATCTTTTCATCCACTTGACCACTTTGTCAAGACAAGCCCTTGTTATATTCATCTACTCATGTCATTTCCTCGTAAACTTGTAAGCAAAAGGGTTATTCTCCATGTAGGAAGAGGTAATAACACTTGGTGTCAGTGATTGTTGTCCCATGACAATCTTAAAAGGGCTTCTATTTGTTGTCTCGCTTCTTTAGAGGTTATATAAGAATTAG
The DNA here is from genome assembly GCA_020883675.1 of Bruguiera gymnorhiza. Classification (NCBI taxonomy): domain Eukaryota; kingdom Viridiplantae; phylum Streptophyta; class Magnoliopsida; order Malpighiales; family Rhizophoraceae; genus Bruguiera; species Bruguiera gymnorhiza. The sequence goes on along the minus strand of JAIRCJ010001058.1, from coordinate 5,811,192 downwards.
GCAATATCGAGTAACTTCGCCCAATCTCGCTAGTAGTGGGCACTAACATAGTGCCTTAGGTATTGCTACAGTAAGGCATTAACTCACTAAGTTTGGCCATTGCTTTAAGGATGGAAGTTTGTTGAGAAGTTTAGATCGGTTCCCAACAACTTGTATAGCTCACATCAAAACTTGCCTGTGAAGCGAGGGTCTCTATCACTAATAATGTTTTTAGGAACACCCCACAACTTTACCACATTCTTAAAAAACAAACGAGCAGCTTTATGAACCTTGCAATCAGCAGGGATTGGAATAAAGGTCCTGTACTTGTTGAACCAATTGACAATAACCATAATACTTCTAAATCCATCAGACTTAAGTAAAGTCACAATGAAGTCTATCAAGACATTTTCCTATGGTCTCTTAGTAATAAGTAGTGACTCCAATAAACTAGCCTAGTGTTACTATTCTACCTTATCTTGCTGGCAAACTAAGCAAGTCCTCACATACGCCTCGACATCGGTATGAATATATGGCCAATAATAGTCTTGTTGGATAAGAGTAAAGGTTCATGTTATACTTAGGTGATTGACCTATAGGGAACCGTGACATTCCTTGAGGATCTCCTTCCGTAAGTTTCCCCAATTTGGCATAAAAACTCGATTACCAACTGTCATTGGGACTCCCTTATCCAACCAGAATCAACAAATCTTCCTCTTACTAGCCAATTTCAGCAGGTTTTTGGCTAGAATGTCCTACATAGTACCTTCCTTGATTTGCTCAAGGAAGTTGCTCTTTGGTGTACTAGTGGACATGACATCTAGTTATACTTTTTGACTTAATGCATCCGCTACAACATTGGCTTGACCTAGCTTATACCACAATATGTAATCGAACTCAGCCAAAAAGTTTTGCCAACGAGCTTATTTAATGCTGAGTTTCTTCTGCATTTGGAAGTAACTCATGGTGACATTATCAGTCATTATCACAATCTTACTCTCAAAGAGATAATGTTTCCAAGTGCACAAGTAATAGATTATGGCAATCATCTCCTTGTCTTGGATGGTATACTACCTCTCCATGTTGTTTAACTTACGACTTTCATAAGTAATTAGATGCCTATCCTACATCAAGACTCCTCTAATGGCGAAGTTAGATGCATCAGTGTGAATTTTGAAAGGTTTTTCGTAGTTTGACAATACCATAATAGGTTCCTCAAAGATTGCTTACTTCAATCTCTCAAAGGAAGGTTAACATTCTCTTAACCAATGCCAAGTATTGTTTTTCTTCAACAGGTAAGTTAGGGGTGCCACTATGACATAATATCCCTTAATAAACTAACGATAAGAATTGACTAGTCTTAAGGAGGATTGTAATTTTGAGACCTTAGTTGGTGTGTCCCACGCTTGAATAGCTTATACCTTTGTTGGATCCATCATCAGCCTACCATCCTTGATCTTATGGCCAAGGAAGTCTACCTCTTACTTAACGAATAAGCATTTATCCTTCTTGATGTACAACTTATTCTCTCGGAGAACTTGGAAGACTTGCTTAAGGTGTTTCACATGCTCCTCGAGAGTGTTGTTGTATACCATGATGTCATCCAAGTAAACCACCACAAATTTGTCAATGAAGGGATGAAGTACCTTATTCATAAGAGTGCAAAAGGTAACTGGGGCATTGGTGAGACTAAAGGGTATGACTAGGAACTTGAATGCTCCATAACGCGTCACATAGGTCATCTTTGATTTGTCACCTTGTGCAATACAGACTTGGTAGTAACTCGTCCATAAATCTAGCTTCATAAAGTACCTTGCCTTCCCCAATTGGTCGAAAAAATCAACTATCAAGGGTATTAGATATTTGTTCTTGATAATGACCTTGTTCAAGACTTAATAGTTGATGTACATCCTTAGCAAATTATCCTTCTTCTTCTAAAAAAAGACTGGGACACCAAAAGGGGCTTTCAATGGTTGAATAAAGCACAGATTGATCAAGTTTTGGAGCTATTTCTTTAGTTTAGCAAGTTCTGAAGGTGTCATGCGATAAGTGGTCATAGTAGGAGGTTTGACACCGAATTCCAGCTCGATATGGTAATCCACATCTCATTTAGGAGGTAGCTTCTTTGAGGATAGCCTGGATAAGTTATGGTAATGTGAAAGTAGGTGTTGCTATGTCTTCCCCATCATTGAGTTCCCTAATGGTAGCAACGTAACTCTCGTCTAACTTAAGACCCTATTTGAATTACAGAGTAGAAATCACCGATGGTTTTGACCTCTCTACACTCTTTAAAAGAATCACTTAGATATTGCAAGCATCAAGGATCACAAGAGAACTCAAGTTAAGAATGGGAAAACCTAAAGTTTTGCAAAAAAATGCAAGACCTAACACCACTTTGAAATCATCTATAGGAATAATGGTAAAGTCTAACTTATCAGTCCAATCTCTAATTCATATAGTTACTCTTTACGTTATGTCTTAGATAAGTTTTTTCTCCAAATTGATAGCTTTGATAGTGTCATTTCCCTTTGTGAGTTTAAGGTCTAAACGTTTGGCCTCTTGTACATCTATAAAGTCGTGTTGATCCCGTGTCTAGTATTGCACAAGCGGCTTTGCCCTCGATAGCAACATCTATGTATAACAATCCCTTCTCGTTGGGGACTAATAGAGAGAAAAGTTTGGAAAGGTTACCCAATTGTTAGATAGCTCTCATGTTGGCTTAGGGCTCCTCCTTAGGTTTTTCCTTGTTAAGTTTTGCTACCATGGCATTCACTGTCTTACGATTGAGGCAGTATTATACCTAATGTGTTCCATTGTAAATAAAGTAAGGTTTTAGGAGATTATCTGAGTTATGCTTACCCAAGGAATTATGGTCATACCTAGGATTGCTACTTAAGAATTTCTAGTGTCTACCCTCTTTGTGGCCTGCATCCTGCATCCTGCTTCTGCCCATTTTTCTCTCCTCTACTCTTATTAGAGTTAGGCTTTTTTACTCTTAGAGTAGGAAAAGTAGTCGATGAATGTCTCTGCAGTGGCAATAACAACATCTAGAGTCTACACATCACGTTTATCCAACTCTACTCTCACTTAATCCTTTAAGCCATCCTTGAAGTGGAAAAGAAATTCTCTGTTAGACATATCAATTTCAAACATAAGGGTAGTAAATTCCTTGATATAGTTGGAAATACTACCTGTTTGTTTTAGGCGATGTAACTTTCCCCTAATTTTGTTGTTCGCATTGTGAGGCACAAAGTGTTTACACAATTCGACCTTAAATTGCTCACAGGTATTAATGATAAAGCAGTAACACTAAATTTTATCAATTAACTTAACTAAATTTTAAACTTGGAGAGGAACATAAACAAAGGAAAACTAATCCTTACTTTTTATAATGGCAAAGCAGCAACATTAACCTTGCATCACTCCTCCTTAGTGTTGTTGCATTATATTTCCAGATTATTTCTCAATTGCTTGAATCTTTCTTTATAAAATGGCTTTGTCAAGGTATCTATAACTTACTCTTTAATTGAATAGAAAGTCAACTTTATCTCATTGTTTTCTTGTACTTTTTTTGCAAAGTACAGCTTTTTCAAAAAGTACATTGTCCTCTCATGTAGAATAAGATCCTTATAGATTGCAATTATAACTTGATTATCACAATACATAGTTGTTGCCTCTATTGTTTCTTCTTTAACATTAGTCAACAACCTTCTAATCCAAATTGCTTGATTCACACCTACTATAATAGCAAGACGTTCTGCTTCTACTATTGATTGAGCCACTAATAATTATTTCTTAAAGCTCTAGCAAAAAGCTCTTAATCTTAAGGTGAAGACATATCTTATTGTACTCTTCATATCATCTTGTGAGCCATCATTAATTATAAGTGTTGCCACTTGAATTCTCTCATAAATATTAGCTAAAGGTCTAGTACCTCTAACTGAAAAGTCTTCATTTATATCAATGTTAGTCTTTTCAAACCCCTTTTGTTAAAGTTAATCAGCTCTCTAAGCTAACATTTTCTACTTTAGATTTTTTTCCCAATTCCATTTTTCTTCTTCATTGAATCTTAACTCCTTGTTGTTGCTACCTTTAACAGTTTAAGGATTATAAATCCTATAATTTTAGTTGTATTAGTGTATTCAATGAAAATACAAACCTCAACTTTTTAATCTAACTTACTCCTCTTTTTTTCTTGCACTAAGGCATAGCACAAGCTTTCAAAGATCTTTAGATGGCTTGCTAGTTGTTTAGTTATAAACTAGGTTTCATATGAAGTTTGGTTCTTTAAGGCTTTAGTTGGGACCATACTCAGTATATACATAAATGTGTTTACAACCTTTGCTTAGAACCTTTTTGGCATACCCTTTTCAAACAAAAGGCACTTGAAATCTCCATTATCCTTCTATTCTTCCTTGTACTCATCTCATTTTATTAAGGTGTGTATGGTGTTGTACATTATTGTTGTATTCCAATAATTATGCAAATTTCTTTAAAAAGGCTCCATACATACTTAACTTCATTGTCACTTCTTATTACTTGGATCTTAAGGTTACTTTGGTTTTCCACTAGAACTTTGAACTTTTTAAAGTATTTGCTACCATTGAGTGACTTTGTGCTTATAGGTTCACATATGTCATTATGTATCAATTGTAACTTCTATTTGTTTCTTTAGGTTTAATTTATTGTGAATGAAAGTTTGGTCTACTTTCCTTGCTAACAAGCTTCACAAACATCTCCAACCTCTTCAATTTTAAATAAATCAATCATCATTTCTTTCTTTTGTAATCACTATAAACTTGTATCATGAACTTGCCCTAGTCTCGTATGCCATAAAGACTTGGCATCTAGAATTGCAAACACAACACAACTCTTTAACTATTTTAAATTTACTTGAAAACTTTTCTTTTTCATGAAAATATATATGAGCTTTTCACCAAATGAATCATAGATTATGCATACTTTGTTCTGAATTCTATAAAAATTTAGTGAGGCCATTTGCAGTAGCTAAAGTTATGGTTCTCTCTCTGGTCTTTCGTTTATCTCATAGGTTTGCTATGTGTTTCACTCAAATCTTTTTGGTTTACAAGTCCCTCAAGAAGAGGCTAAATGGCTCTAATACTAAGTTTATTAGTTGGAAGCATAGAGTTGTTATAAACTTCAGATTTCCTCCTTTTCTTGGTGTTTAAGTTACTAGTTTTATGATGTGAATCATACAACTTTTATATAGAAGATGGACCTAGAGGAGGAGAAATTATTCAGCAAAAAGCTCATCATTTCATTGATCATTAACTTCTTATACATGAAACTATATAACTTTAAAAATTTAAAATTTTAAAATTCATAAGTTTTGGTATTACATTAGCAAATTGGATTCAAATTCAAATACAAATTTTTAATTTTGAATCTCTTCAAATTTAAAATTTCAAATTTAAAATTTGATTAGCTTGAGGGGAAAGACTAACAAAACTTCCAAACCATTTTATCAACTAACTTAATAACTTTTAATCTTGGAGAGGAGTATAAACAAAGGAAAACTAGTCCTTGCTTGTTGGAATGGCATGACAGCAGTACCAACCTTGCATCATGCACCCTTGCTTAGTTTTAAAGGCTACTGTGTGATTGTCTTTATTGGGGCAAGTGGAAATATTCCCATTTTATAGTTGATAAGATGATTGCCAACAGTCCCAATACAAAACTCATTCTTGTGTAGCATAGTTCAATTTGGATAATAGTAAAGTTGGGAAATTATTTTCATTCAAGTGGGAAAATGTTTATTAATGCTTGAAAATGGAATATTGTCCCTTGATATCTTTGCCATTTCGCTGCATTAAGGATCGACTATCTCATGCTTGCCAATGCATCAAGTGTTTTTTTGTCATGTCAATTGTGACGTTTTGAATGGCTTATGTAGGAGCAGAATATAATTTGTGAGAATTAAGAGGAGCACTTAATTCAGAAAGCTCACAACTATTTACTGCAAGTAACAAGGAATGAGGTTAAACTCTTATTTCTTCATTGTTACCAAACTAGACTCTCAATGAGGTATTTATCTAATATCTTTCTCTGTTTCTCTCGTTATACCTCTCTACATGATGGATTTGCATGGGTGGATGTGTTTCAATGTATTAATGTAGTGTAATGTTGTTTTTCTTTTTGTGTTGTCTTGTTTCAATCTTTTCCTTTTGCTGCAACTTGAGATGTAGGATAAGGATGGAATATATGCAATGTTACATTAGACTGGCAGTGCCATTGCATAACTTAGTACCTTGCTATGATGTAATCTAGTAGGAGCATGAGCAAATTATGTAGAAAAGCTAGCTTAAGTATAATATTTTGTGTTTATTAGATGAATGTAAACTTTGTTTTAAGATTATTTATGATATGATATTAACAATTATAGATTGTGTGGGGAACCTTAATGATTATGGGATTAAAAGCTCAATTAAACTTTCTAGTTATGTGATTGTTGAGCCTTTCTCATGACTCCATATGCGAAATTGAAAGTGCAAGAGGAATTGATTTGATTATGTTCTGTTCAAATTACAGTAAAAATAAATGAAGAATAATGTAATGTGAGATTTAATATGTTCGAGATATCGATAGGTCATCAAATATTGTGCATCTAGATGAATTAAATTCGAATGTAGGTGAGTTACCCGTATGTCCTGCTGAATGCAATGAAAGGCCAACAGAGAATCCACCTCTACCCAGATCTTTCGGAACCCATGGTTCTAAGCAGTATCCAACCTAGTGTAAGTGCTTAAAATCAATTTGTAGTATACGTAATATGTCACCATTGTGGCCGTTAGGTGGTTCCAATTTGAACAAGGCCCTGTGAAATACTGGTAGACCTTTTTTTATTTTTTTTACCTAATTTACCTTTTCGGGTCAGTCGTTTATGTAACGACTAAAGAATTTTTAGAACATTAACCTCATAGTCTTTAGTCATATATTCGACCTCGTGAGTCGAGCAATTCTTGTGATTCAGTATTTCAATTTTTATTTTTCATTTCGAGGTATCTTTGCTCTTTATAAGCCATTAACCGATTAATCTTAGTTACAAACAAAGATTTATTGGCAATATGATGCCATTTGATAAATAAAGACCATTGCGTCTTTTGTTATTTCTTCTCCATGCCAATGCTTTCAAATTGTGAATAATTGTCCCATTTTTCATTGAATAGTTGCAGATAGATTTTTTTCATTAAAAATTTGTACATTTTATAATTAAATTCAAACTTGAACATAATTATTTGCCACTGAGAGAGAGAAGTGTCTGTGATTAAAATTTTTAAGGAGAAGTAAAGGTTAAAGGAGTAATGAGAGGCAAGTATTAAAAAGAGCAAACAAAAACTATAAAAGGTTAATATTTAGTAATTTTTTGATAATTAAAATAATATAACAACTCATCTCCCTTTTGCACTATTTTCAAGTTAACATTTACTTTATAACTAGTCTGACAAAGACGATGACGACGGTTATCTTTTTGCAACTCAGAAACTATATTATAGAAAATGAAAATGCAATTACATCCTCCTCATCTGAGTTAACTCTTTATGTAACATATTAAGAAACTTTATCACATCCAACTATATATATTTTTTTAACTCAAGCCATTTTCATATCTCTAATAATTTGTTCGCCATTATTCGCCTTTTTTTTTTTTTTTTTAATCTCGGGGCACTTATTGACGATTTTAGTTGCACCTCACAATCTGAGTATTAGATAATATATAATACATAAGAGTAACTCAGCGGCCTGAGACTCGAGTGATTGAAAGATCGGCGTTTGAAGCGGAGGATCCAGATGCAGTAGACGTGGACCTGTCTTCGGGGACCCTGTGCACGGCCACGGCATCAACAAAAGGTGGCCTAGTTGGGGGCCTGAGGAGTGTAGCCTTACTCTTGAGTAAAACAACTGCTTCAGACATTGTGGGCCTCAGAGTTGGTGATGATTGGGTGCACAGTAACGCAATCTCTATAATTCTCACCATTTCTTCTGCGTCGTATTCATCTGGGTTTAAGCTTTCGTCCACCAATTCAAGGTGGGTGCCTTTCTCGTGCAGATTCCATGCCTAGTGAGTAAGATTAATTAAGAAAAAGATGGTGTGAGATTGAAGTGGCAGCTAATGCTCATTCATTCTACACGACACAATAAGGAAGGACGGTTCCTCCTTGTCTCGTAAATTTTCTTGTATCCTATTAGGTAGGATAGCTACTGTGCATTGGCATATGAAATCATAGAATCATTATTTGTTTGATTTCTTGTACCATTCTAAATGGAGTGGCCGGCTAAGTTTCTAAGTCATTGAGGACCGATGAAGTACATACACCTATGAAATGACGTACATCTGTACTCGTGTCCGACTCGCACGCCAAGACTTGTGGACTTGCAGAGGACTTACCCGTTTGAGGAGGAATTCAGCACCAGGATGCACTATCATGTCACTACTCTTTTTGCCGCTGATGATCTCGAGGACAACAATGCCATAGCTATAGGTATCAACCTTTTCGGAGAGCTGTCCGTGGACAGCATATTCGGGTGCTGTGTATCCCCTGAGTCATAGGGCATTGATTATCATTGGTTACGCATAAACAGAAACTGAGAAATCCTTTCTCTGGACACATGATTTAACAAATTCATGAACAAAATATACTCTACTCTCAAAGATGATCTGAGAGCATAATAGAGGAGGGCAACTCACAGTGTCCCGGCGAATTTGGTGCTAAGATGACTCTGATTTTCAGGTAGAAGTCTGGCCAAACCAAAATCCGCTATTTTGGGCTGGAAATCGTCGTCTAAAAGGATATTACTTGATTTTATGTCTCGATGTATTATGCATACATGGAACTGCTCGTGTAGATAGGCAAGACCCTGGGCTGTGCCAAGAATTATATCGTATCTCTGTTTCCAATTGAGATGTCCTCTCTTTTGACCTGCTTCGCAAAGAAAAAGCACATGTTACATCCATTTTATTATCATACCTGATGCTTTAACTCTGTTAAGTTCCTCCATTATGATTTAGAGCTCACAAGTTCAAATCGCAAAAACTGTCTCATTATAAAATAGTGTTTACAACTGCAGGCCCGCCAAACAGTCCAATAGTGTGGGAGCCTTATGCATTGATGGCTTCCAAGATGTTGTAACTCGTAGTTGTAATTGTATTAGTTGCAGTCGATTCATTACTAGCATTGTTATCACAGCACCAGAATCCTGACGTTAGATCATTTGTATGTGTTTCAACCATGCAAACTGATGCTGCTCAAGCATTCCGGAAGCAGCTGGTGCAGCTGCATTGCTCCAGCAGTTCCAATTTTCAAGTTTTACCTCTCATTTTTCAAGTTTCGGTTTGATTTGTTAAAGTTTGAATAAGCCAAATTAACTTATCCTAGATTTATCTAATTTTATTATTTGGAATGTAGTAGATTTATCTGAAAATTTGAAAATTTAGTTTATTGCATTTGAATTTGTATTAATTCATCTTGTAAGCTTCATATATGATGAAGACGGTTTCATCAATAAGGCAAGCAATTTTTTCATTTGCATCTTAATCTCTCTGCCTGTATTTGCTACTCCTTGTTTTTATTTTTTTATTTTTTTTATTTTTTTTCTCAGGCTTCAAATTTGCTTGCTCTCAATCTCATAAACTAACACAAACAGTTAGTAAGATAGGAAAGGTAAAACTCTATGCTTACCAAATAAGAATCTGTCGAGGCTACTGTTTGCCATGTATTCATAGACAAGAAGCAACTCTGGTCCTTTGCTACAACAACCAAGCAGACGAACAAGATTCCGATGATGAACGTTGCTTATAAGCGTTACTTCACTTGCAAAATCTTCTTTCGTCCTGCGGGATTCCGCTAGAGCCAGCTTCTTTACTGCAACTAACTTACCATTCTTCAGAGTACCCTGTTCATTGACAGAACAGCGAAGGGTCCATTGGGGTGACAAAAAATTTCTATTTCTTTTTTGAATTTGTTAATGAACTTCGGAAGATCTAGTAAAAATGTAAAGAAGCTATAATGATCGGACATTTTCATGATCTCTCAAGTCTTCTTTGTTTCTGATAATGCTGTTTCTAGATAGAGTGTCACATTTTCCATTTCTGCCTTTTATGGTACTTAGTCGATGAAAAAGCAAACCTGTCACAAAATTTTTGTGCCTTTTCTTTTACATTTACCTTATAGACATCACCAAAGCCTCCTTCTCCAAGTTTGTTTTCTTCAATGAAATTTTTCGTTGCAGATTTCAAGTCCTTGTAATTGTAGTTCACAGGACCACGCAGCTCGGTGGCGCCCAATATGTTACCTGGTACAGAGAAAATTACTCTAGAAAGTTGAAACAAAAAAATGTAGTCTACATGGGCTGTCAAAGCTTTAATATTTCAGTTGCTTCAAGGATGTGGCTCTATTTGCGGGATTTCTTTGCACCACACGGCAGCCATTGGCACAATTTAAAACCATAGGTTCAGAAATTTGTTGCCCGTACCTCTAGGAGGCCTTTTCCGCTTTCTTGACAGTGCAAACAATACAACCAATGCAACCAGAAGCAAAATAAGACCTACACCACCAGTTACTCCTCCAATAAGTGCCTTTCTAGTGCTTGAGCCTTATACAAAAGTACAACATACGAATATCAGTTGCCCGTTGGGATCTCGATCTTTTTGGAAGCACAAAACAATTGTAAGAAACAAATTTAAAGCAACATTCAGCAGACAAGACGTACCTGTCTTCAAGAAGGACTGAAGATCAATAGTCTGGTTATTGGCGAAAAAGGGTTTATCAGAGTACCTCATGAAACACCCAGAATCGACTGCCCTGCCGCCTGCATTAGGGGGACATCTCTTTAGGTTGGCATAAGCCTCTTGCAGGCATGCTTGGCAACCGGACACATCAATAGTTTCAACACATTGTGCAATACCATAAACCGAGCCATTATTGGCACCCGCCACTTCCCTTTTACTCGCGGCGAAGAAACCATCAATTCTTGGTATTGCTAGTTCAAGATCTGCAAAAAGACCTACGGCACTTGTTTCAAAAGCTTTTGCTGGTGACGATGTTGTCCCATTCTCACAAAACGCAGTGTTGGCATCTGTGGTGGTCTCCCCATAAAAATGGTTCCTCTCATACCTTTAACATAAGCATGCAACAACTTTAAACACTAGGAATTGACAAAGTTATTGTTGATGTGAACGAGACGTTTGCTTTAGACTTGAGACTCAAGTAACAGAAAAATATTCCTCCAAACGGAAAAGAAAAGGACGCAGAAAAGAAGCAGCAGTAGCAGTAGGAAAAGTTGCAGTGACAACAACTTCCTTGAAGCCAAAGTCATCAGAGTTTGTATTAGAATGTTAGTGAAAGGGAAAGAACAAAGGAATAGTAGAAGCTGGAGAATCAGGATATGCAACAAATGAGGAGATCTCAGCCATACCAAGTGGCTTGAAGAAAAAGAAATTAGCTTTTTAGTATTAGTTTTGTAGTGGAATTAGTTGAACATATAAAACTTAGTTTGTAAGGAAGCATGGTAGACAACTTGTATTAGTTGTCAAAGTACAAGAGTTGTTTTTATAATCATGATGAAGCTTGTATTGAACTCATATAGAAGGAGCACGTTGCAGCAATGAATACGAGAGGAGAAAATGTGTATTTTCTCTACAAAAGTTCTGTTTTTTCCTTCCTCAAACACCAACAGTTATATATAGTTTTTCTTTTGTCTTTCCTAGAGGTCTATAGTTGCTTCTTCTGTTTATGAAAATTTCAGAACTTGATTATATGCATGTGTATCGGCTTGGTGTCCCAGATTCCCGAAAGAATTTTTCTTTTTCTATTTATTGGAAGATCCAAAGCCTTTTCAGTTAAAAGATGAAGTAAAACATTGCGAGGCAAACGTACCCCATATCATCAGCTCGTAACAATATGTTTAGACGAAGGGAAAGAAAACGGGTGAACGAGTTTAGCCAACAGAAAAATTATTAAGCCCTTTCGATAATTGTTTCCTTTACTGTCCTACTTTCGAGACCAATGAGAGGGAACAAATAAGAAAAAAGAGTTGAATGTTATACAAGTACCTCAAGAAGCAACCATCATAAACAACACGACCACCATTAGCAGGCGAGCAGTTGCGGATTTCGGCTGAAGCGGCGGTGAAACAAGCGATACAGTCAGCCGTGGACATGTAGCCTCTGCATTGCGCCATGGCATATACAGGGTCAGAGCCGGTCAATCGCTGAGCAGTGGCAGAGTGGTTGGTCTGTAATTTTATCCTCAATTCCCTGAAGGTTTGGTTCAGATTGGTATTGAAGTTTGACCTGCCAGAGACATTGTAGCGGCTGCACCCTTCACTCAGAAGGTTGATTCCTGGGTCTGACGACACAATTTTCAACAGATATCCACACCATGTTAATGTTACTGCTATTGTACAAAGCTGCAGATTCCTAACTTTCGACTCCATATTCAACTGGGAGATCAACTCAACGATGGAGTGATAATTAGGAAAGCTAATTATACACGTATAGGGAATACAACTGACATGACTTCAAGACAATATTTGGAAGGGTTGACCTTGCATAAGCCATGCAGGCAAGCAGCCTGGCGGCCCCATAAAAGAATTATTGGCTAGATTCCACCCAAAATAAAATAAAATAAAATAAAAATTGTTAAGTGGCACATGATAAAGGGATATACTTGTCCAAAACTGATTGCCCCGATGTATTCGGGGCTTTAAGAAGGAATTAGATTGAGAGCACGGGCAACCTTGTCTTATGTATGTGTACAGATGTATGCGCAACTTCACTTATTGAACGACTACTTGTCTCTTAGTTTTAATAGTAGTTTACCTGTCTTTATAGGAAATTCATTTTCCCATCAATATGAGTTGTCTTCGAATCTTTTTTTTTAATCAATTTTATATTTACTGATGTGTTGCGATGTTGCTTCTTTTCATAATTATTCATTTTGGGTTGTTTTATTTTGTTTGTACCTGCTTTTGATTTTTCATCTCAAGAATGTTATGGGCATCGAGTTACAAAACAAAAAGTCAATAGGAAAAAAAAAAAACACAAACTATCATACATAATAATTTTTCTAACTATTATTATGACAAAATTACAATTTTGAGAGTTTTTATTTTTTTTCTCTACAGTTATTAATTTTGTATCGCTCTCAAGTTTATACTTTTTCCTTTCTTGATTTTCCAAAAACATTGAAGAAAATTGGTTTAAATTTTATCTCAATTTTTATAAAAAATTATTATAAAAATATATTTATTAATTCTTATTTAAAACATTTTTTGTTTAAAAAAATAAAAATTTTATTCATATTAAGTACATTATTCTCAATAGACAAGAAAATGATTGAAATTATTCTTAATTTCAAATTTTTTCTTCAGCATGCTTCAATGCTTCTTTTGTCAATACATCAACTACACCATTACAAGCTCTACAAACATGTTTATTGAAAAACTTGCAACACAAGTATTTAAGCGAACATCTTCACATTTAAGTCACTTTGGGACTCCAAAATAATCTGAGGAAGATCACATATAATTTTATTTGCAATGGCTTTGGTAATGAATTTAAAAGTACATTATATAGACTAATGGTTCTAAACTCTTTGCACTTACCTGAAGATGACACTTTTGAAATTAGGCAAATATGTGTGTGGTTTATAAAGCTAGGATCCCTGCCATTATTGAGAATGTTGAGGGCCATGGTAGTGACATTGTCAGCTATAACATACAAAAATGATTAGTAAAAAAGGGCTGGCATGTTGTCTAGTCAAAGGGCCTTAGTTGGATGCATTTGCTCCAATGCTTGATATATTTCTTCCCTTTTAAATTCTCTAGTTAGCTTCGCACTCATTTCCCCATCAACTTGAAAGGTGACTATATCGAGGACCAGTAAATTCCTTAGTCCATGTTTAAATTCTCGTAAACCTCCATTTCAGTCTTTGAATATTATCTAATATTAGTGTATCAATATGATGTTTTGAAACTATTTGTACCTCTCGTTTATAAAATTCTCATCTTCACTTGCCTCTTATCATTGTTTAATGCTTATAACTTTACTCTTATTTTTACTATATCTTTTTAAGAGTTATCTTACAAATGAAATATCTTTAAGTAGGTCTACTTTTCAACTTAATATGAATTATAATATTTCTTTGAAGGTAAATGGTCATTATTGTTACTTGAATTTTGTGATTGATCCATAAGCATAGGTAAAATTGTGTATTGGGTCTTCATTGTCTATTCTTTGTCATGAAAAATGTTTAAATTTGAATCATTTCTTTGTTTCATTTAGCCCCTATTGGTAAAAGGCAAATGCTTGAGGAGCTCTATGTTATCTAGTTTAAAGGATGCAAATTTTGGTGAAATTTGACTACAATATGTTATTTGTTTATCCTTAAAAGGCTATTTCTTGAGAAACTCTATGTTATCTAGTTTAAAGCTTGTGGATTTGGGTGAAATTTGACTTATTTATGTTATTCATCTATCTTTGTTTGAACTTGTTTTGGGTGTCAATTGCTTCTTTTACTCTTTTTAATTTGCAATCACATTTTAGAAGTCTTTGGTTTTAACTAGCTCATTGTCTCATATGTTCTTTTACTTATCTTTTATGATAACTTAGTCATGACTTTTTTATTTTAAAAGTTTGCTTATCATAAAATATTATAATTGTATTTGTTATGTTTGATTTAAGATTGCTTGATTAATATAAAGATAGAAGATGAATGGATTTTGATAAATTGACTAATAAGTACATGAATGGGATTAATGATTTATTAAATAAGACTTTGTTATGTTCGTTAAGAGAGTTGAAATCTCTTGCCCTTGTAGAAAATATTGTTATCGACATTGGTACTATAAGGACATGGTTTATAAACATTTAATCATTTAAGGATTTATGTAAAGCTATAAGAAATGGATTTTTTATGGTAAAGGACTCCAATCAAAATAGGGTGATAAATGATGATGAAATTAAAGTTGATAATAATGATGATATTTATGGGCTTTTACATGACAACTTTAGGAATGTCAAAGAACAACTAGCAAATCTTAACAATGTTAGGGAAGGTCCAAATGTATAAGCTAGGAAGTTTCATAAGTTAATGGAGAAAGGACAATAAAAATTATATCCTAGCACTCAGAACCTTTTTAGGCTTTCTTTTATAATTAATTATATCTTCTTAAATGTCTTGGTGACATTAGTAATATAACATTTAAAGATATTTTGGACTTAATCAATGAGGTATTTCCTAGTACTAAGGTACCTAGTTCATTTAATAAAGCTAAAAATATGGTGAAAGATTTAGGACTCAGCTATAAAAAGATTCATGCATGTCTAATAATTGTATCTTTTGTTGTCATAAACATGAAAAGTTAGAGATTCGCCACATTTTTAAGGCTTTCAGGTGGAAAAGCATTAAGCAAGTTGAAAAGGATAAGGTCTCTTATGTATTCTAAACGATCCATCAAGTGCTAGCCAAAATTTTAAGATATTTTATTTTGAAATCTAGGCTTCAAAGATTTTTTTGGTGTCCATATACAATTAATGATATGTTTTAACATATAAAGCATTCACTTAAGGATGACAACATCAGACATCCTGTTGATGGTTAAGTTTGGAAAGATTTTGATTTATTACATTCACATTTTATAAAAGACCCTCATAATGTGAGATTAGATTTGGCCAGTGATGGATTCAATCCATTTTGAACCATAAGCATTACACATAGCATATGGTTAGTAGTCCTTATTAGTTACAACTTGGAACCATGATTATGTATAAAACCATAATATACAATGCTATCTATGATTATTCCTGGTCTTAATTCACTTGAAAAAGAGAGAGTTGTATTTGTGTAGTCACTAATTCAAGAATTAAAAGAGTTATAAGTATGGTTTGGCAACATGTTATGCATCTAATAGGAATCTTTTCAAATGTATGTACTTTATTATGGATTATTAGTGATTTTCCAACTTATACAATGCTATTGGGGCAAAGAACGAAGGGAAAATTAACATGTCCTATTGGTAATTATAATATTTCTTCTTAGCATTTAGATCATAGTAAAAAAACTTGTTATATAAACCATCATAAGTTCTTAAATATGAACCACCCTGGGAAAATAGATAAAAAAAAAAAATCTTTCAATGATCATATAAAGTTGAGAATTTGTCTAACTCATTTGGTAGGATATGAAATTGTATTAGAGTTGTCTAACTTAGATAATCAATTTGGAAAAAAGCATAAAAAAGTCTTTGATAACTTATGAAAGAAAAAATTTATGTTCATTTGTTTGCCATATTGGGAGAGTAATAAATGTTGTTCTAATTTAGATATAATACATAAAAAAAAAACATTTATGATAACATTCCTGGGACACTCCTTGGCATTTTTGGTAAAATAAAGGATCATGCAAAAGTTCTTTTTGACTTATAGGATATAAGGATAAGAAAAGAATTTTAACATATTCTTTCTAATGATGGTTGTCATATTTATCTATCTAAAACATACTTTTCAATGACTCTAGAAGAGAAAACTATATTTTGCACTATCATAAAAGGTGTTAAACTTCTTTAGGGTTATGTATCTAATATATCTTGATGTGTGAATGAAAAAGAGAACAAAATTTTGGGTAAAAGAGTCATGATACACATTTCTTAATATATTATCTTCTTCACCAAACCAAAGTATGTTGTTATAGCCTTATAAGATTAAGATCTTTTCTAAAATATATATGCAATTAAGTGATGAAATTACAAGCTTTAGATCACTTACAAAAAGAAATTAGCAAAATACTATACCAAATAAAGACAATTTTTCCTTTGAGTTTCTTTGATATAATGGTGCACTCACTTATCCACTTAGTTAATGAAGTTAAGCTCAGGGGGCCTATACATTATCATTAAATGTCTAAGATTAAAAGATACCTGTGTAAATTAAAATCTTATATTCGTAATAAAAATCATCCTGAAAGTTCCATTATATAAGGGTATTTGGCTGAAGAATGTTTGGTGTTTTGCTTAAAATATATGCATGATTGGGTAAAGACTCATTTTTCAAGATATAATAAACAATCTAGCACTATAATGAAGGAACAAACACATATATTTCTCAATAAAGGTCATGCAATAAGAGGTAAAGGGAAGAAAAAGGATAAGGTCTTTACTTTAGATGTTGTTTTGTCTAGAAAAAGCACATAAATATGTATTATTTAATTGTAGATATGAAGTAGGGAGATACATCAAGTAAGCTAAATTTAATTCTGAATTATTACTTAATTTTTTCTCTTTAAATTACTTACCATATTGCTCATTGTTATCTTTATTGTAGAAAGTATAAGTAACTTATAAATGGATGAAAAAGAAAGAGATAGGTGAGAGCACAAAATTAAAATTAAGATTCTACAATTTAATTTCAAAACCAAGGTGCAAATAACGAGGTTCCTTCTTATATTTGGTGGTTATTTATGGTCATAATACTATGACAAAATGTTGTATTAGTCATGCCATTAATGACAATATATTCCATATAAGGAATTAAGATGCAAGGAGTAAGACACAAAATAGTAGTGTTACACTAATAGTATTAATAAATAGCTTTCCTAATTCTAAAGAACAAGATTCGATGAAGGGAGAAGTGAATTATTATGGAGTACTTATAAAAATTATTAAATTAAATTACTGGAGTCAATGTGATATTGTCTAGTTTAGATGTGATTGGTTTGAATTAAAGAATAATGATTATAGAGTAGTACACATTAACTCCAACAAATTGTATTATCTAAATGATCTTTTTATTTTGGCATCGCAAGTTCACTAAGTTTTTTTATATAGAGGATCTAATTGAAAAAAAGCCTTTATTATATAATATGTAGGATTTCTTGGGAGTTATTCAATCTCGATGAAAACAACAACTAAATGTACAAGATATATTCTAAGGGGAACCAAATGTAATTGATTCAAATATGGGAGCCATTAGTAGTGTTGAGTAATATAGTTTGATAAAAAAAGACATGCTTAGAACCATAATTGAACGATAATTCAGATTGTGATGACACACTTTAGGACTTAATTAACGCTAATAATTAAAGAAAATGAGTTAATAAGTCTATTTTATAATTTGTTATGACTTCACTAAATAAACCATTAATTTATTAAATTTTTCTAGATGTTGGATATTGTTAGATATCTTTTATGGAATTTAATTTTAATGGATTTGTTTGATTTGTAAATATTATAATTCATATATCATGAGCATAAACCCAAACAAATCAAGCTAATGTTTCTTTTTCTTCCTTTTTTTCCCATTATTTTTTATGTATTTTTCTTTTTTTTTATAAATTTGTTGTGTATTTTTTTTTCATTGTTTCTTATTTTTTTTGACATTGCATATTCCATTTTCCATCTACTTTATCTATTAATCTTGTTGGTTGACCATATAAAATAATCAATTATATACCTACACTTGTTCATCATGTGTTTCATTAATCCTAGAGTGTTTCTAATTTCTCTTATTTATTTAAGTTTAATGCATCCTATTTTTGAATTTCCTCATCTTTTGTTAGTTATTTACTAGTTGTTTGAACTTTCTAATAATTAAAATGATGGAAAAAGATAGGAATAATGATCTTTAGCATCATTATATGATATTTAATTAAAGGTTTTGTTTAATCTTGATATTCTTCAAATGAAATCGGGACTAATATTGAAAAATGTAACTCTTAAGAACTTTCTTATACATATACCTTGGGTCTATTTAACTTCATAAAACAATCTTTAATTCTATATCTTTATTTCTCCTTCTTTTTTTTTTGTGCCTATAAGGCTAGTATTACACTAGGTACTATTTTGATTATTCTTGCTAAGAAGTTCGAAGGCAAAAGTGTTGTATTCTTGAAGTAGCTATGTTTTGGTTTACTTTTGGTTATGAGTATTTTTTAATTTTTTACCATTTTAGTTATGTGTATGTCCATTTAGTTAATTGTCTTTGTACTTTTTAAGCCTTTTACACAATTATTATCATTCATAGTTATGTCTAGTTTCTACCTAGCACTTAGTTCCATTCCATCTATATATATGTTTTGTGATTAATGGTGAGGTCAATTATGATTTGAAGCATACTTTGTTTAAGTGATCATGATTATAGACAAGCCCTTTCTTCTGCACAAGCCCTTTTTTCTTCTTTTGATTCTATTTACTTATTTAAAAGTCTTTTTTCTATTTAGTGATTCAATCAACTTCTTTATTGTACATTTAATAGCCATTAAACATGAAGAAAAAATGCATTAAAAAAAAAAGAAGAAGAAGGGGTTGTCTAATATAACAAATGTGGCAACTTTCTTTTTAAATATCTTAAAATAATAACGATTAATAAAAGAAAAACATAATATAAAGGAAGAGATGCAAATTGGGAAGCCATAAATGAAAGTAAGTATTGCTAATCTAAGTACACAATAACAATTAAGGGGAATTATTTTTCTTGGAGGTGGACAATTAATAGTAAGGATTACTTTTGGTCCAAATGTGTAGCAACAACCAAGAGGCTTAAATTTGATAATCAACAAGTGGTGAGTTCAAGTCATGGACAAATTAGATAGTCCCAACTAAAAGGGACAATTTGTGGCCAAAGGAGAACACAATCTTTCACAAAAGAAGGACCGAAGGGGTACCAAAAAGCAGAATAATGAAACAACAAAGGTAACCACAAGATATGTCTCTTAGTTATTTAATTCATTTAAATCTTTCTTTATAGATTAAATAGTAATATATCTTCACTAATATATGCAATAATGAGTGTAATATATGCAAAAAAGTAAAAAAAAAAATCATTTTTTTAAATACCAAAAATGAACTTATTGGCCCATATAAGAAAACTTTAGGTAAATTTGGTAATTTTTTAGGCATATTGATTAAGAATGACAAATTGGTGCTATTGAATGTAAAAACTTGACATATGTTAGATTCTAAAAAGAAAAATACTTTTTGGAAGCTTGTGAAAGCAATTTTTATTGGAAATTTATTTTCTTATTTAAAAAGAATTCTTTGTTACAATTCATATTTTAGGTATTTTTAATAATTGTAAGCTAAATATTTAGTTCTTGAGGAAAAGAATAAGTGAGTGATGAGTACAATTAGAACAAGTTGGAGGACTTAGATGTACAAGTTAAATAGAGAGTACTATATAAAGCATAAGACTAATAGAGAAAGATTGAGAAATTGTCCATCAAATATACCTTTGGATCAATTTCAACACTTGATAAAATATTGGAATTATGAAAAAGTAAAGGTTTAATCTTATCTTTTTATTTGATATTTGTGAAAGTGTTTCTTTTGGTTATAATTTTAGTTTAAAGTATTGTTATTACTATAATATGCATATAGAAATTGGCAAAAAGCAACATAAACAATTGACAACAACAAAAAGGTATGCATACTATAAGTAGAAGGAGTTTTGTCAAGATTTAAGAATAAATAATAAGTAATTCATAAAAATATCACTAATTCACAATTGTGTAATGTGCTACGTCACTTAATGAAAAGAGATATAAGTTCCCATCAATTATTAACTATAAGGGAGACATAAAAGTTAATTATTTGACCATGATTAAGAGTTTTAAAATTATATGTTGCATAATTAGTTGACCTTAAAAGTTGTTACAAAATTGCAATTTATTTCCATACTTTACCAATGAGCATTGATGTAAGGTGGTAACTTAACTTTAACCAAAATACCTAATGTAAAGAAGTAACTTGATTTAACATTATTTAGTTAACTATTTGAAGATTATTTCCCCTTTTAATTTTAATTTGCATTGTTAAACATGTCAATTAGGAAGGTCTTACAATATTGTGATTATGTATTAAACTTGTGAGTTAAATGCTTGTAGAACAGTGTATTATCAATATTTAATTTTATTATTGGCATTTGTACTAGAAAAATTAAAATCCTACTAAAAATTATCCTTCTTAACTTGAGGTCTTTAAGTTATACACAAAAGAAACCCAGCCAAGAACACAAGTTCTCAAATGAGATAACATGTCAACAAATTTGGCTTGTTTTGGATCCAGATTTGAATAGAGGAGTTTTAATCCTAAAAGGTAGGATTAAGTAGCCAAAATCTTATAAATGCTTTTACTACAATTATGAGAGAGGAACATTATGGAAGGGTAGGGCTTGATGGAAAAGGCATCAAATGCACTTTTTCGAAATAGAAATCACTTGTTAAAGATGTTGGGAAAATTTCAAATAACTTTATGCAATCTATTAAAGATAATGTTTAAGTTGAGATGTAAAAGCAGTTTAAAACTTAAATAATTAAAATGCAAAAGAAGATAAAAGTACAAACTTTTGCAATAGCCTAACATTTTTATATGATATTACACAAATTACAACAAAATTCTAGACAAAACATAAAATTTGGCATATCTCCTATGAATTTTCCATTGGTTCATTCACTTATTAATGTTTTTAGTACTTTACATTATGAATTTTAGCGTAAGAATCATCCATCTTTGGTAAGAATATATAGTCTAAATCTTTAAATATTCTTCTTATTTCCTAATTTTATTTTCTAGTTTATTTGAAATTTCAAATGTTTTTAAATTCACATCAAAAGTTTCATTTTTTTTATTATAAGATGATGATCATGATCAAAACTAAGGAGCTTTTCATTAATGCAATTTTGGTACTTTTTGATATCAAAATTGTAGTATTTTAACATTATGTAAGATGCTAAATATTGATTGTGAATTATTTTTAATTTGAACTATTTTGTTTATTAACATTTGTTATAATATGATTGTATGTTGAATAGTTAGTATTTTAATTAATGTTTGAAGTTAAAAAATTATATTTTGATACTTAAATAATGAAATTCATAAGATATTACTTATAATATATATTAACCATAACATAAGTGGTGTCAATTCCATGATAAAATCAATGTATATTCGATAAAAAAAAATTGATGTCTATGCCACGAAACCTATTCTATCAAAAATTGCTATTTATTTCATAAGAAATCAATACCAATTCCATAAAATACTATTACCAAATCCACTAGAAATCACTATTTATCATACAGAAAATTGTTACTTGTCTAACCAAAAACCATTATTTATTCTAAAGGAAACCACTATTTATTTTACAAGACTCTACTACTTAATGATATTTCATAACCGCTACATAAGAAATATTAAAGTATTATAATAATCATTTATAGTTGTTACCTAAGATACTTTATGCAATAGTTTGATATGTGTTGTAATAAATCGAACAAATTGTTACATAAGATTTATTGCAATACTTGCAAATATAGTAGACTAATAACTACTATTATAACTCTATTCTCTTATAATGAATTATCAATAATAGAAATAATTGATTTCGTTCCATTATTATTTTGTCGTTGATTTTATGTATCTTATAACCTTATATCGATAGTTTTATTTATCTAAAATTATCTTCCAAATAAAACAACTAATATCAAATAAATAATAATATTTGATTTTACTCTTTTATGCACTAATTTTGATTTTCTCTCTCTAATATATATGCAAAATATAGACCTCGTACTAATTAAGAATTTTAAATTAGATTAAGAAATATATTAATATTAAAACTCACATTATTTGACTTTGGAAATCTGTCAACCCAAGAAATGAGAATGATTTTATGAGTGAATTTTAAACGAATCAAGAACCTTAAAGCAAATTAAAATGAATATCAACATCAAAGCTCTCATTCTTCTACTTTAAAAATTTGTCAACCTTGTAAATAAGAATAATTTCGTAAGTATTGATATGATTTTGGCTAATGAGGAGATGTTAATCATAACCTTTAGAGTATTTAAATTGAATAATATTTACTAAGTTAAATTTAACACATTTAATAGGTAAAAAATACAATTCATGCAATCTTTAGGAAAAGACAATCAAAGAGCTTTGAAAATGTTTTTAATGAGATATAAGTTTATATTTTCAATAAATTTAATGTAATCAAAAAGTTTCTTAAAAGAAAAGTGGCCCATAAATTAAAGGGACTAGAATTTAAAAAATTAAAAAGCTTGATTTAAGTTTTAAGAATGTTAATAAAGATAATTTTTACAACAATTACTCCTATTAAGTGAAATTATTTTTCGAATACATAGTAATATTTGTTATAGTATTTAAAGTAACAAAATAATTTTTAATATGTAATTTAAATTAATATTTCTCAATTAAAATTCATATGGATTAGTAAAATAAAATTTTATTTCAATATTATAAGGAAAAAAAACTAATGAAATGTTTATTCTTATTTTATTCTCATTATTAATAAAATTAAAATTATCAATTTTTAAGATTAATTTTCTTTAACAACTTTGATACTTTCCAGTCTCCTAAATTAACATCAAAACTTGCCTAATTCATGGCAACGTTCCATAAATAAATATTATTTTTCAATATTATTAGTGATAAATTTACTGTCTCTATTATTGCTTCATTAATTACGTTTTTTCTTTCGATTTACCAATAACTCCATTCTCATCGAACCACTGGATCTCTGCCCTTCAAGCTTCTCTCTCGCCCTCACCTGCTTGGTATACTGATATGCTAGAATGAATTCACAGTTTAACTTGTCCTTAATTCAAGGAACCATGCTTAATTAGAATTAATATCAAAAGCTTTGTATACATCAAACGTTAATGCCCCAATTGTTGCCTGCCTTTCTCAAAGCTGGTCCCAGAATCCAAGAGCACACCCTGGTTGTCTACAACCTTATTATCAAATGCCATGTTGAAAGTCTGCATCCATCCCAATGCCATGTTGAAAGTCTGCATCCATCCCAATGGACATCTCAAGCATTATTCTCCAATCTTCATGGGGGCATGTTCGTCCCATGAAACCGTCCACGTACGCGGTGTTACTGCTCCATCGACTCTTATTTTCTTAGCTTCATTCAGGTCTGCGCTAACTTTAATATTCCTAGTTGTCCATTTTCTTTTTCAATACTCGCATTTTACGTTTTTTTCTGTTTGTTTTTCTTTTTTCTCTTTTCTTTCTTAAGCACTCTCCTGTTCCTGCACTGCCCTGCCACAACTCATTGGTACCATACAAGTGAGTGAAGTTCTTTGCATGTTATTGTTATATTTAATGTTAACAACTCTTGATATGATTATTGAGAGAACTCCAACTACTAGTATTTTGTATTTAACCGCTAAGACACAATATACTCTTAAATTAATTAGTTATTTCAAGTTCTTGATGCATTTTCAATTTGCTTTTCATCTCCCGTTAAAAATCTACAGTTATCTTATTCTGTCACGATACTCAAGTAAGTTTTCCCTCAAAATACAATGTATGCATAAACAAATTCAGCTGACAGAATAAAAATAAAAATAAAAATAAAAATAAAAATAAAAAAAAAATATATATATATATATATATATATATATATATAGATAATAGTTTAATACATCAATCTTTATAGATACATTTAAGTGTTTTTAATAAAACTTAATAGAAACATGTATAATTCGTTTTGGAAACATGTGAAAGAACCATGAGTTGCAACGATGGATTCATTTTTTCAAGATCGACCACACAAATAAGGCCTTTGGGGTTTATTGAAAAAATATTAAGCCTGTAGATTTCTCAGTTTTGTATTCTTATGAAACATAATTTTTTCAAAAAAAAAATAATAATTTAGGCTAACATGATTTCATTTTGGGATTTCAATAACCTAAACATTTTAATTGGTATCATTTTATTATTTCTTAACGAAGCATTACATCAAATATGAAAAATTTTTAACAACCCGCGCTCAATCATAGTATTGAATTGAATAAAATAGGCATACATCACTTTTTGGTCTTTCACATTTATGTTTTTTTTTTTTGCAATCATAAATATTTTGGGTTTTCTTTTTTTTTTTTTTTGTTAAAATTAGTCTCAGCATTTACGCCATCACACATCACCTCAAATACTAAGTCATAAAAAATAATAATGTGGCATTTTATAAACAAAGGTTTGAAAAAAAAAATCTAAAAAATAAAAAAATCTGAAAAAGTACAAATAATTCTGAAAATTCCGTAAAAATGTTAAAAAAAAAGTCTTACTTTTTTAAATTGTAAAAATTTCCTAAAATTTGAAAATTTTGAAAAATTCAGAAGATTCTAAATTTTTTTTAAAAAATTATAAAAATACAAAAATTTCAAAAAAAAATAAAAATTAAGAAAATTGTAAACTCCAAAAATTTGTAAAAATATTCAAAAAATCAAAACATGAGAGAAAAAAAAACAGTGACAAAAAAGTTTGAGATTTTTTGAATCTTTGAAAAAGTTAAAAAATCTATAAAAATATTTAAAACTTTTGATAAAAAAAATTATTTTGGAAAGAAAAATTTGAAAGTTAAAAAAATCTGAAATTTTTTTGTCTCTTTTTTATTTTAATCCTTTATTTTTTATTTTTTATTTTTTGAATTGTTTACAGATTTTTGGAGTTTGCATTTTTTTAATTTTAAAATTTTCTTTTTCCTTCAAATTTTCATATTTTTACAATTTTTTACAAAAATTATATTTTTTGAATTTTTTTTCAAATTTTGAACATTTTTAGAAAATTTTCCAAATTTTAAATTTTTTTTCAATTTTTTTGACACTTTATGTAATTATTTTTTGAACATTTTCAGAATTTTCTTATAAATTAAATTTTTTAATTTTTTTAAAATTTTTATTTATTTATAAAATATCATATCATTATTACGCAATATTTTATATAACTCAATAATACTATAAATTTTAATTGAAAAAATGAAATTTATAAGATTAAAAAAAAAAAAAGGGTAAAACGTGAGGGGGAAAAAAAAAAGATTTATGTCAGTAAAATAATACGATAAGATTGGAAACTGACGCGTCGGTTGTAGGAAAGAAAATGGAGGGCGCGCGTGTGCCTGGATGGACACGTGAGATCCTTTTCGGGTGAATAAGGGAGAGAGGGCGTACGGTACGCGGTATGCACCCACAACTAGGTCAAGGCTATGCGACGAGATTCGTAGTCACAGACGAGACGACGATTGCGTAGTGGCGAAGGAAATCCAAAAAACAAAAAAGATAGAGAGTAATTTGAGTCGATTTGATTGGCCGGGCGCAGGGGGCACCCTCGCGCATTCCCTTCGCTCTCCCGCCTCTCCCACTCACGAACGCCCCTCCCTTTAAACCTCGCTCTCAGTCTCTCTCCATCAATCGTCACTCATTGGATCGAATTGACGAGAGAGAAGAGAAGAGAAGAGAAGAGGAGAAGAAAGAGAGAGAGAAGGAAGTGGAGAGAGAGAGAGAGAGAGAGAATGGGAGTGTTGTCAAATAAGATCGGAAGAGAGGAGCTGAAGCCCGGCGATCACATCTATTCCTGGAGGCTCTCTTACATCTACTCTCATCACGGTCTCTCTCTCTCTATCTCTCTCTCTGCCTTGTTTTTCCTTCCCTGTTTATTAAGAATTATCATTATCATTATTATTATTATTATTATTATTATTATTATTATTTCTATCTATCTGCAATTTTGTTCTTTTAGTTTTCGCTATTGTTATCATCGTTATGTTATTATTTTACTTTATTTTTCGTTTGGTGCTGCTGCTGCTCTTCTGTTTGATTTTTCATTCAGTTTTACTAATTGGTTCACATCATTTTCACATGCTCAATGTACACACACATCCAAGAGGAAAGCAAAAAAAGAAAAAAAAAAGGGAAAAAAGAAATAAAATTTGCAAGATGAAAATTCTGAATAATAATAATAATAATAATAAATTACCGATTTTGGGGGTCCTTTGCGCTGGCCTGATGAATTGATTATAAATTTTGGGAGCTTAATACATACACATTTCTTGTTTTCTCAATGTTTCCTCCGATGGGTTATAGATGGTTATTGACTACTTAAAAACTTTGATGGTGATTATTATTAATCAAAATCGGTTGCCCTCAACTCAACCCAAGGTCACACACGCACGCACACACATATCCACTCACTGCTTCGCACTTCGGTTACTGGTGGCCATACCATTTGTGAGGAATGACGCTTCTTGGTGTTTCTATGTAAGACTAAGTGATGTTTTTGTATTGTAGGAGCAGTGGATTCTTTGCAATAATCGTTGTACTTGGCAAATTTTGAGAAAAATGAAGGAGGCAACGGTGGATTAATGTAATCATAGGAGTCTTGATGGCATGAAATATAGAACTCGTGAATAAAAAAAATTTGGGATTTTCGGTTTGCTGCAATGGGAAACTCTAATATTGATAGGTATACTGCGAGCAAGATAAGATTTTTTTTTTTTTTGGTTGAATTTCTTGTTTTTTACTTCAGAGCTTCTATTTTCTTTTTATCCCTCAAATAGTACTTTACTTAAAATTTTGATGGTGATTAATGGTAATCAATAATTAATTGGCTTCATTTCAAACAAGATTACATGCACGGATCATTTGATGCAAGTACTGTTACTGGGAAGGTATGCTATTGGTGGAGGGTGATCGTTTCGATTTCACAGAAGGTGGAATCTTTCTGGTAACTATTGTATTTTGGAGGATATTTAAGGAAGAAGGTTGAGGTGGACTGAACTGACTTTTTGTTTTTGTATGGCCTAGTGAGCCAGTTGTTAGAACTAGATAGCAAAGAAATGTTCGGTCTTTTTTGGCCAAAACTCAGATGAATAAAAACAGTACCTGTGGAAAACTTTGAATTCTTTTTGTCAATTCGAGAAACAAGCCTATGGATTCATGTCATTTCATTACTTAGCAGTTTTATTTTGATTCTGTACAGCCACTCATAAAAGTTTTGAATTGACATACAACACCACAACTTACAGCACAGCTTTTATAATTTTCACCTATGATACCAGGTATATACATTGGTGATGGGAAAGTGATCCATTTCACTCGAGGTGCAGGACAAGAAATTGGAACTGGAACCGTGCTGGACCGTATTATTTTGAGTTCTTCTCCTTCTCATTCTTCAGAAAATCTATGCCCAAGGTGTGGTGACCAATCAAGGCTTGACGGAGTCATCTCTTCCTGCATTGACTGTTTTCTTTCAGGTGGGGATCTTTATCTATTCGAATATGGTGTCTCACCAGCTCTATTTCTTGCCAAAGCCAGGGGAGGGACCTGCACCCTTGCCTCGCCTGACCCCCCAGAAGATGCTCTTCACCGCGCTTCATTCCTTCTCGAGAATGGTTTTGGTGGATATCATATTTTCAAGAACAACTGTGAGGATTTTGCAATCTACTGTAAGACAGGTCTGCTCGTGTTCACTAACATCAGTGTTGGTCGAAGTGGTCAGGCAGCTTCCTTTTTAGCTGCCACTAGTGCTGTAATTTCTTCACCGCTTCGATTTTTAACTACGAGCTTTAGTGGGCTGGCAGCTGTGGGTTTTGGCATGTATTGTGTCAGCAGGTTTGTTTCCGACATTGGAGTACGTCGCGATGTGACTAAAATCCCAGTCGAGAGGCTTGTTTCCAGTTCTGGCTCAGATAACTCAGAGATTAACTCGGAACTTGCCTCAAACACGGTCAGGTAAGCCTTAATTCCAACAAGAAAATGTGTGGCTTGGAGGAAATGTCCCCGGTGGTAACATTGCTATATGGTTCCATATGCCGTGTGGAACTCAATATAGAAAATAAAAAAGATGTTCCAAAAAAAATGCACAAATGTTTTGGATTTCAGTTATTTAAGTCGAGTATGTAATGTGTGGTAATCATTCAACTGATTGAGAGCAGCCTGTCGTGGTCTTTGTCCCTATTGGTTTGTTCCTTTTCCTTCTTTAAGCGTCTGTATGCCTTTGGAGACATTGATTGGTGAACGGAATTCACCATGTTTCTGGATCTAAGAAATAAAATTGTGACAATTTGGCGTGAAAGAACATCATGGCTTGGTGGAATATCTGATGATTGATTGCAAACTAGAAAGAACATTAATACTTTGGTGACATAACCTGGAGAACATCGTAATTTTGTAAAGTTATTCCGTCATACCTCCGGGTATTGTTGGGCACTCGTCATTCAGGACAAGGCACAGGGAGGAAGCGTGGTGTGAGTCTCAATTTTGTTTGTAGAATAATGAGACCCAACAGCAATTTGAAGGCAAATCGTACGTCTAAAATCCTGGTCCTTTTGTTTTTGGAATAAGAGTACCATTATCCCAACTACTTTATGCATATTTTGTTAATTTTTGTACACATCTTATGAATTAAAAAAATATATATATGAAATTAAAAAATATATTATTTTATTTCGGATTACATCGTTCCAGCAACTCTTGCGTTCATCTCGCCTCTATTTTCTTTGTATCATTTTCGCTTGCGTAAATGGGCACCCGCCAGCAAGCAGCGGTGTCAACTTTCTTCCTTTCCCTCCCTCCTGACTCCACTTCTCTATTCAATAAATATTCCTTGTTTCTGTATATGAATGCATGCATGATATTATTGAACAAAAAAAAAAGAAAGGGAAAAGGGAATGGAGATGGGAGCAATAAGTATCAATTAGAGAAAAGGAATGGAGAGGAACCGTCAAGTATTAAGTATAGAGACATTAGAAATAGAATAGAAGCAGAAAGAGGGAGTGCTGGCAAATAAAGTGGGAGGAGAAGAGCTCAAGGCAGGGGATCGCATCTACTTACAGTAGTTAAAAGTGGACACCATCCAACAATTTGATTTAAAATTACCCACAAAAAGAATTCCACAAAAAAATATAAAAATATAAGCCTAACTCGAGTACTTTGAATTTCAATTTCTGCAATTCGATCTAAAAATTAATTTTTTTAAAATAAACTTATGATTTAATAATTTTTTTTATTTCTTTATATGAATGAATACAAAGATATATACATATCACCAAGGGTGAATCTAAAGGAACTTGGCGGGACAACTGCCCCCTTGAATCTCCATTACTCCCCCATAAATATGTGTGTGTTTGTGTAAATGGTAAAATATACATAAGTTACTATTTAATCTACTGAGAAATAGTATTTTTTTGGTTATGTTTAATATTCAAGTAGGCTATATACTTCTTTTTTTTCCGTTTATAAAATTTGTTCTCCCTAAAAAATTGTACTAGATCTGATACCTAAGTCACACATGCACGCTATTTTCTTTTTTTATATATATATAATACAAATGTGTGTGTATATATATATATTACATTTAATTTATATAATCTTTTATTTATTATTATATATATATATATATATATATATATATATATATATTTAATTATTTTATATTAATATTAGATTATTTATTTTATATAACTATCTATTTTCATTTTCTATATTTATAATATTTTAGAAATTTTACCCATTTATACACACACATATATATACATACATATTTGTATATATGTTTTATAAATAATATAACTATATATAATATATAATATACTTTTAATACAAATTAATACACAAAAATTAAAAAAATAATATTCATATATTTTTACATATATGATAAAACTAAAAAAATGAATAAAAGAGAAAAAAAAAGTTATTTTTTTAAAATTATTATATTGATCAACAAATTAATTGAATATAAAATTAATTTATCTCTATTTAACTCAGAATGTGAAATGACTAAAAAATAACTTAAATTCAAAATGGTTAAACTGACGTGTTCTCAGCTCGACCCATTTGATATCTTTGCATTATGCTCGTGATGGTAATTTTCTCCCCCTCTCCCTCTCTTCACCTGCCAGCCTATTTTTGTTTTGTTAAGCAGTTGATTCATAATGAAGTAATATGCAAGATTAGCTAAGTGTGCTAGCATGCATATTATTATTATTATTATTATTATTATTATTATTATTATTAGTAATTTTTCATCAAAGATTTCAAGTCAATTTAACTCCTAGTTTCATTATTTACATTTGCGTGCGTAATTTTGCAAAGTGCACCTCATGATCCATCTACAATAAGGCTAACCTGCACTACGAGCGACCTTATGACTATCATCAGTTATTTAATTTGTAACAGTATTCATTCAGCTTTTGTGGTGAATAAGTCCAAAATAACTCCTAAAGTTTATGAATTTTTTCAATGTAGTCCTACATATTTTCACTTTCCCATTATACTCCTATAGCTTTACTTTTTGTTCTAGTCGAATCCCCTTTTAGATAAAATTTAATCAATCCTTAAAAACAGTAATTGATCAAACAAAGTAGATTAAAAATATATAGAGAGAGAGAAATACATAAGTTGTTTTGTATATTGTAATCATATGCCTTTGCATATTTGTTTAATGTAGTTTTATTTTAAAAGTATAAGATTACATTGAAATAATTTGCTCATAAAGACTAGATTGGAATAATATATAAAAGTTTAGAACCAAAATGAGCAAACCAATTCATGTACTTTTCAATTTTCTTTTAAATTTTTTTCTCATCTTCCATTTGACTTAAGTACAATGTCAATAGTTGACCAATTTCTGTACACAAATGTATTCAAGTGATGTGGAAACAAGTACAATTGGTATTAAAATGATAGAGTAAGAAGGTATAAGATCACACTGAAAAAATTCACAAAATTTTAAGATCAAAATTTGGATTATTTCCTTTTTGCGGTAACTACCCCAATGTTAGAGTCGTAATTGTGGTGTTGAACCATACATTAAAACCTTGACCTACAGCAATTGGAATAGTTTTATTTTTCAACGTTAAACGCTTATAATCCTAATTTATAAGAAATTATACTAAGTGGATGTGGTAAACCCAGAAAAGGATAACATCTATACTTGGCCAAAGTCCTTTAGGATGGCGAATATATGTCAATGTGTCGCAGCTGTTGTGACCGTCTCTTCCATCTAGGCCAACAAATTTGAAAAACACACCCATTCAAGATGAAGAATATGAAATTCTGTCTATAGCTAAGCTTTTGCTACGGATAAGAGCACCTGAATCTTAGAAATCCTTACGCATGCAAATTTTAAGGAGCTACAAGGATAGATTGCCCAGCGTGCAAATGACATGCAAAAGATCAGACCAAATTGCATTTAGTTCAGTTTATTGTTTTTAGAGGATGATGTTCCTCTACTTGTTCTGGTACATATATAAAAAGCATGTGAAGCCTGTCAAATTGAAAACTACAAGGATTCTATTGGCTTTGTAAATTTGCATATAAGCTTTTATATAATAAGGCAATTTAATCTTCAAATAAGCATCTATACCCTAAAATTCATAAGCATTTAACCTATAAAATTTGGGGAATTATTAATTTCCTCTAAAAGTAAGGATAAATTTTAAATTCCACTAAAATTAGGGGATAATTGCTCTAGTTGAGAATTCAACAATTTTTTTTAGCAACAATAGCACGGTAACTTGTATCATTCATGGATCCTCCCCTCAAAAAAAAATAAAAAACAAAAAAACAAAGAACAAAACAAAAGGGCTTGTTATCATTTAGATGCCAAAACAAACCCTCATTGATGGGTTTAAGTGCTTCTTGCAACAAATTATGGCAAACGCTTAAGCAACTGTTTTTCCAAGCCAAACTTTTTTAAAAAAGCACAACATTATTGCATGTTTCATGGAAGTCAATATGTAATTTGCGATTGCAGATTTAGAATCCAAGTAAAACTTGGTAAGAAGATGAAATAAAAGAGGGAACGAGACCTCTGGAGGCATAACAATGAGAGACCAAGATAATTTTGGAATGAAAGGATGCAGTTGTAGAACAAAGCATTGCAATCAGACAGTTATATTTTGTCAATATTATACGCTTTTATCATTATTTCCCTCCTTGAGATTATATCATTTCTCTCCCAGTCAACTAAAGATGAAAAAACCTTTTGTATGGCCTTGCTCAAGTCCATGGAATTGTTCAATCCATGGATTCGGCAGTAGATAGCAGGTAGCTAATCCACACAAGTAGCATTAATTGTAACAGTATGTCACAACAATTGTTTCTTTTTTGAGCGCATGTCAATAAGAATGTCAAGCCATTGCGATTGTTAAACTCAAACAAAAAGCAAAAAGCTTCTGTTCTCTGCATTAAAGGCGAAAAGAAAGAAAAAGGATAGGCAAAAAATAATACACGGGGATGATGAAAAACAGGGGCCAATTGCATGATCTGCAAAGGATGCAATGTAACAATATTATACATAAATATATATTTAATGTTGAAAAAATAATCAATTAAATAATATAATAGTATAATAAAAATAAATTAATAAAAAAATATTATATTTGAAACCTATTACTATTATCCTTAAGAATAATTTTTATTTTTGTAAACAAATTATTTAAATTATAAAAATTATCCTCTCAAGATATGATATATCTTTCTACTAATGTGTAGTGCAGATAGTAAGACAACATAAATAGTTAAATCTTTTGATTAATACAGAAGTAAGTCATAAATTATTAAGAAATTGGTGTATATTTTTTATCAAAAATAATAGAAAAATAATAATTTATATTAATTGTAACTAAATAATTTATAATGTAAAATAATATTAAGTATAAATTCTAACAATAATAAACGATTATATTGTTATGATCCACAACAACTAGTAATGAATATATAATAGCTAATATAATAGTCATATAACAGTTAGTCTAATAGTTATAAAACAGTTAGTCCAATGATCATAAAATAATTAATTGAATAAGTTTAAAAATATAATAATTAACTTTTGAAAATACAATAATTTACAATAATTTATGACTATATTAAAATATTAATTTTGTTGGATTAACAATAATATAACACATCATCTTTGATACCTTTTGGATTATGAATTAAAGATTAAGATGTACAAAGTTTGTTAATTAGAAGAATGGTGAAATCAAAATTTCTATAAATTATAACTTTTTAATGAATAATAATAAATTTGTTTTCATAGTATATTCTCTAAGATTATACTATTTAATATGATTAAGCATTGTGAAGTCATGTATACACCTAGTTTATTTTTATAAGAACTTTATAGATCTTACTTAAGATCTCATAAAGGCAGCCTAACTTCATTCTTATATAATTAAACTTATCAAGTGGGCATTCTAATAATACACCATGTATAAAAACTATATAATTCATTAAATGTATAACTCAATTTCAAATTTTGAAAATATTACACTATCCACACTATAGGAAAAGATTTTAAAATTTTGATAGTGTATATAAGGTAAATCACTAATTTATTATTACCCATAAAAACCTACTTCAAGGAAATCTTCTATGATATAAATTAAGTTATCATCACTTTTAACCATTATCTATAGATATTAGTCTCTTTCTACTCGATGTAACTTGCATTAGCTTTTTGCTTAATGATTTAGTTCAACGATTATTTCAATTCATCTTTAACCATATAAAATCAAGTGATATCACTTCATTATTTAATTGTTTTAAAAATTCACATTTTAGACAAATATGTCTATTCTCTCATTATATGGCTTGCTTTTGATATGAGTAATAAAGATTTGGCTATTGCAATATATTGGCATTCATAATGTCGATTTCACTCATAATAGAATATCCATTAAAAAATTTATTAACTAATTTATCTTAAAATTAGTCATCTGCGAGGCTACAAACTCACAATTCAAGGGAGACCAAGTAATAACTATTTATTTGTCAAGTACCTTCACTTCACCTTTAAAGGTGAACACATACATCTCATCTGAATCAAAAATTTAATTAATATTATTATACTTTTTCAGTACATTGAAAATTCACCATAAAATATACTATGGTTGGGTATAAGTATGTAGTTTATGGTATAAACCAATGCCTTTCAAAGGCAGACCAATACACCCTTGTCTATAAGTATAACATATGACATTAAAAGTGTAAGCTAGTTCTTATAATTGAATCTCACAAATCTAAAACACTTTTTTTTTTTCATTTTCCTTAAGTTGCTTTAATTTTCTATTAATTATGTATTATAATTAGTACAATAACATGAAAATTAATATTTGCTAAAGTTTAAAATAATCAAACCTGGGGTCTTTCCGAATAAACATTACATGGTGTAGGAATTGTCAACAACCAAAGAATATCTCACCGAAATTAGAATTTTGAACAAATTTTCACTAAACCTTTTTATGTAATGCATTAAAGAAATTAATATAGCTTGCCAAGGATTTTGATCGCTTTTTTAAATAATAATAATAATAAATAACAATACTTAAAATATAAGTATATGATAATAAATACAACTTACCTCAAATTAACATCACAAATTAAGTTTTTTAGACAATGAATCGGTTAAGTAAGATTAATTAAATTTTTTTTACCGATAATCACTTTATAGTTAGAATTGTCATAAGTCATAAGATTAACCCTAATGTTAACCTTTGAATAAATATATCAAACTTGAAATTTAACAAGTTATCCTTAAGATTGTTGAAAAAAAATAATCAATTAAGTAACCTAAAACTATAATGAAAGTAAATTAATAAAAAGATATCATATCTAAAGCATACTAGACACTATCTTTAAGGATAATTTTCACACTTGTAGATAAATTTTCCCATTGTAGTAGGTTTAGCAACTATCCTCTTAGGATATGATAAATCTTCCCATTAATATGCACTTCAAATAATGAGACAACAAAAACAACTTAATTTTTTGATTAATCCAATAGTACACCATGAATTATTGAGAAATTGATGTATCCTCTTTATCAAGAATAAGAAGAAAAAACTAATTTAAATTAAACATGACTTAATAACTCATAAAATGAAATAATATTGAGTTTAAATTTCAATGATAATAAATGACTAGTATTATTGTGATTCATAATAACTAGTAACGGACACACAACAGTTGATCCAATAGTTATTAAACAATTAGTCTAATAGTCATTAAACAATTAGTCTAATAATCATAAAACAGTTAGTCTAACGGTTATAAAATAGTTAGTTAACTAAGTCTAAAAACATGATAATTAGTTTTTAAAAATACAATAATTTACAACATTTTAATAGGTAATGTTGCACGTATTGCTTTTTGATGTAAACCATAAGAAAAAGTATCAATGTTTTTCTTTCATATACCACTCATTTCTTGATTTGCTTTAGTGTTCCATTCATGAGAATTGGAACCAACAATTAATGGTCTTTCTTTAACTTATATACATTTCTTCTGTTACATATCTCTAATTAGTTTAATTATTTTGTTGTTGTGGTTAATACTAAACAAATCTTAATTGCCCAAATCCTATTGGATTGTGCTTTATTAAATACCAAAAAGTACAAAACTTATAGATAGTTGTTTGATACTGGGTTAAAGTGCATGGATGTGAAACATCCCAATGTTATTATCATAAACCAATGTTCAACAATAAAGGAAGCTATTAAGACAATATTTTCAAACTTTAGATATAAGTGGTGTTTATGGTATATTATATGTAAATTTCCTTTTAAGTTTGCTAAAAACTTAAAATATGCTTAAGTGAAAGAAACATTTATGAAAATAGTTTATGATTCTTAGAGTTATGAAGAGTTTGAACAACATTGATAAACCATGATTAGAGATTATAATTTGCATATTAACAAAAAAAAATGCTTTGAATTAGTGGTTAGGGTGTTCCAACCATACCTTAAAAAGTTGGTGGTGACTTTATTATCCTATGGGTAATTTGAGATAATGAAACCTCGAAACAATCTAAGTATTGTATAGGCTAAATGAATGGTGAGGAAATTTAGGGTAAAGCACCCCACAAGCATAATTTGTCCTAACACTGGTAATTTTTCGTTATGATAATCACTAATGACCTATCATCCACTATTCATTGGTAAAGCTTTATATCAAACCCTTATTTCCTTTTGCATTAAGTCGTAATACATGATACTGGATATACTAATCACATGTGCAAAAAGAAGGAGCTCTTTGTTGATCTCACAATTAAGTTTGTTGTGAATGGCAATGTTTTAATGATAAGAAAGGAGTAAATTCTCATTAAGTTGAAGAATGAAGATCATAATTACATTTTGGATGTGTTTTATGTACCAAATATGAAAAGCAACCTACTTAGTAAGTTTCTAAAATGTTCTTGTCAATCTCATATACAAGTTACTTAAAGGACTATGTGGTACATAAAAAGGATCTATGATCAGGACCTACTTTATTTTTCATCTAAAAGTTATAATATTGTTTGTTACTCTAATAGTAATTGGAGTTGAGATATTGATGATCGTAGAAATACTTTTGGTTACTATTTCAACTTTGAAACTACTATTTGTTCATAGTCATGTAAGAAACAATTTATTATAACACTTTCAATCTGTGAAGTAAAGCATATAACTGTTACTTCAAGTTCTTGTCAAGTTATTTGATAGCGTAAGTTACTAAGTAAGATCTATATTCCAATTAAAGGTTTTACAAAAATATTTATTAATAATATTTATGTAATTAATTTGACCAAAAATCTAGTAACACATAAAAAGAGTAAATATATTTATATTCATTTTCATTTCTTAAGAGATTGTGTTAATAAAAAAGAGATTGAATTAATATATTGTAAATTTGAAAGTCAAAAAACAGATATCTTTATGAAACATTTAAAGTTTGAAACATTTTTTAAGATGAAATAGATGTCAAAATTTAGAATATTGCCAAATTAAAATTAAAAGAGAAGTGCTATTAATTTAAATTAAGAAATTATTAGAAATATAATAAAAATTAATTTAGTTAAATCTTATTTGAATTAAATATCAGTTGTAATATATATAAAAATACATTGTGATATTTTATCAGATTAATAAAATAAAAAAATATTATATAGTTATTTGACAGTTATATTAGAATTAATTGAGTTGTAATAAGATGAACAAGTTGGCTGCCAAGCATTGGAGTGATAATTGACCCGCTTAGGCCAAGTCTTAAACTCGGGGGGGTCTCCTGCGGCCCACTCTGCTCATTCGTTTGTGGTCCGTTTCTTTGAACTAGTTGGAGAATAGGAACCCAAATAAAATGCAAACAAGATGAAATAGCCGTTAGAGATTTTGAATTGTAATGTTTGTAAAAAAGACGTTAAAAAGAATGGCGAGTGAACACAGAAAGTGAAGGTCTGTGGTTTTTTTGATTAGCTTTTTGTGGTTAAGTAATAAGTAGTCCGGGCAAGTGGGCGGGGCTCACTGTCGGGGAGTGGTGGGTCAGAAATCAGAATGTACCAAAAGAACAATGAAAATGCACCCAAAAGAAAAGAGAAGTTTAGCAGGCCGGGCCAGCCAGCCAGCCAGCCAGCCAGATCTGCGTAAAAGAAACAGTTGAAAATATATATAGATAGATAGATAGATAGCGAGAGGGAGAGAGAGAGAGAGAGGGTGAGACATCCAACAGCTCTGATTTAGTTTCCTGATCTTGCCAACGTCTTTATTTTTGAACTTGACCGGATCTGCGTCTCTCTCTCTCTCTCTCCTGTCCAAAAATTTGAAATTGCTCTGTAAGCATCCGAGAGAGGCAGCTCATCTTTACAATTTTAAAAAATGTCTTCTCGGACAGTGTAGCCTCTCTCTCTCTCTCTCTCTCTCTCTCTCTCTAGCAGCTAATGTTATTATTATTATTATTATTACAATGAATGAGAGCTGTGGGCGCTCTCCTGGTCTGCTTGCTGCTAAAATTGGCTCCCAACATGTATTCTAATTCAAATTCCATTTTTCCCACTCCTTCTCTCATTTCTCCAACTCTGTGACTAAAGCCCGCCAGCCCCATCTCACTCCCCCTCTCTTTCTCTCTCTCGCTCAGGGGTCTTCTCTCTGCTCTGTTAATATTTCCATTGTATCAACATGGGATCTTGTTTGAGCAAGAAAACGCCTTCTTCTCCTCCGAATGCTGCAACAGCTTCACGATCAGTGGATCCACACAAGTCCTGTACTGGTAGCGTTGGTCATAATAATATCAAAATGCAGAAAAAGAAATTTTCCTTGTCCCCTACGGAGGAGGAAGAAGAACAACAGCAGCGACAAAAACAAGGGGAAGAAGTGAAATTCAGAAAAGAGGTAGAACAAGAGAGCTTGGTGAAGAAGGAGATATTTGTAATTAAGCACAGGAAGAGCCAAGATAGAGATAAACGCTCCCCCCCACCTCCTCATTCTCTTCCGCCTCCTAATACTAACCCTCCATTACTTGCGAATAAGAATGATGTGCCAACAGCTAGGGAACCAGCGGCTGCAGCAGCTGGGGTTGCTGCTACGTCTGCTGCTGAAATGGTGGTCAACGCTAACGGGACGGTAAGGACGTCAAGCTGCACCAAAGAAGAGGTGGATGCAATTCTAATCCAATGTGGAATCCTCAGCCGAAGCAACTCCACTGGAGCTGGAAAGGCTGCTGCCTCTTCTTCTTCTGGCAGAAAGTACTCTGGCTCCAAGAGAAGGAGTTTCGATCTCGATCACAATGGTGCCGATGCTGCCGATGTTCAATGCAAAGACGATGAAGACAACCAGGAGGCTGTTGCAGAAGAAAGGCAACATCGCCAAAGACATCACCACAGACGTCAATCCCCTTCTTCTTCTTCTCAGGGAAGGAGGAGGACCCCCAGCAGGGAAAGAGACCAGAACAGCACTAGCAGTGGGAGACGGCTGAGCCGATCGCCTGCTAGAAAAAGATCTGAAACCACCACCCCAAATGCTGCTGATAACAAGCCCCGCCCTGCAAAGATGCTCTCGGTCCCAGCCGCTTCCCTGTCGATGGATAAAAGCAACAATTCTGTTGAAACCCAAACTCAAACAGCATCTGCCATTAAACGCATCTCTGTGAAGAGATGTAGCAGTCCTGTTCCTGTTCATGTTGGTGAGGCGGCATCAGCAGCAGCAGCAGCAGCTGTGGGCTCAAGGACTGCTGC
The DNA here is from genome assembly GCA_020883675.1 of Bruguiera gymnorhiza. NCBI lineage: Eukaryota > Viridiplantae > Streptophyta > Magnoliopsida > Malpighiales > Rhizophoraceae > Bruguiera > Bruguiera gymnorhiza. The sequence continues at coordinate 5,771,409 of JAIRCJ010001058.1, read as the reverse complement.
ATCGCCCCGTTCTCGGTCACCTGCAAGAGCAAATGCTGCTAAGGGTTGTAATGACAACAATCAGCAGCAGCAGCAGCCATCACTTAGCCGCAACTCTTCTAGGAAAGCAGAGCAATCGCCTTACAGGAGAAACCCATTGACTGAAATTGACCAAAACTCCATGCCATACTCGCAAACAGCTGCCAACAAGGCAACGTGCGTCAACAACAGCAACAGTAGAGGAGCGCAACCAAAAACCAAAGTGATTGATGGACAAGTTGCCGTGAATGAATCTGTTAGAGTTCTAGATCAGGTATTGCTCACAATAGTTATCTCCCCTGGCTGGGTAAATAATGGTGATTTTATGAGTTTGATTTGTCTTTATTTCTGACGAAGTATAAGATTTTTAGTTGTCAACTGTGAAGCTTAATCCTGGCTTTATCCCAAAAGAATTCTTTCTATTGAGCTCAATGTCAATCCTAAATGTAATTATCCTTTTCTGGTTCAATTGCAGAAGCCGAACATTGAGGTAAACATCAAGAACTTTGCTCGGGGGACTAATTGCCAGGGTTGCAACTTAGGTCAACCGGATAACAAGGACCCAGAAGAGCAGCAGCAAAATGTAGAAAAGGCTAATGGACAAACACGCCTAACTAGCAATGTTGTCACGGCCACGGTCATACCTTCAGGCGTTGATAGCTTGAATCCCCAAGCCTTGACAAGAAGCAGGTCTGCTAGGAGGTCTCGAGATCTAGACCTCAATCCTGAAACTTTGTTGAATCCCACATCATCATATACTGCACTTTTGCTTGAAGACATCCAAAATTTCCACCAGAAGAACAACAATCCTTCTTTCTCAGTTCCACCTTGTGTTACCAAGGCCTGTTCTATCCTTGAAGCAGTTGCTGACCTTAATTCCACTACAAGCTCCAATATTTCTAGCATATGTTCCAATGATAGAAAAAGCCACCTACCTGCTGCTAATCTTGCTGGGAAGAAAACATCAGAGGCTAGAGAACCTTTCCTAGAATCTGAAATACTTACAAGGGATGATCTCACAGAGCCAAGCTTTCACAAGTATGTCACTGTAAGGAGGGGTGGCACGTTATATGGTGGCGATATGGATGGACAAGAATCTTCAGGCAGCAACAGCTTCGTGGATGGCAGCCAGCAGCATTGGGGACTTTCTGCTTCTTCTTGGGAACCCAACTCAGCAGATTCAACTGATCGTTGGACTTCAAGATCAAACACCAGGGAAGTGGATGATGACAAGAGTCCACTGGGATTTCAAAAGCACACGTTGTCTGAGCCAGGCCATGATATGGAAGAGGCCAGGAAGAAGGGTTTCAGTGGGCAAAGGAATGGAATTGGGCGTGGAAGACCTGGCACTGCTAGAAATCTCCATGCAACTCCTGTCATTGCAGCTACTGCTTCGACATAAGCCCATCAATTCCCAATCAGATTGAACTAAGTGTCACTTTTCACAACCCCTCGGTTGTGTATTCCCGTTTATAAACATTTTAATTTTTATTTGAGGTTTCCAACTTGCAACCATTCTTTTTCTTTTCTGTTTGAAATTAATGGAAAGATGGGTTCTTCGTTTCCCTTGTTTACAAGCTATAAATTCTATATGCGATTTTTTCTTTGAAATACGAAAAGAGAACTAGAAAATTGATGGCAACAGTATTCATTAAATTAGAAAAGGAGGCAAATAAATCAGTTCCACACGACGGTATCATATGGGGCTTGGAATGAGCCTTGAAGATATTTCGTGTTCATTGATGATCAAGCATGGTCCCCGTTCCAAGCAAGAAACTTTTGTGTACACAGGCTATTCATTTCTCTGCTAATCATAAAGAAAAAAAAAAAATACCATCATCAGATGCTTAAACACAAGATCCTAAGTATGAATCATTAATGTGATATTAAACTCAAATTATGTATTCACCCAGAAAGAAAAAGACAATTTACAAACATTATGATGTGAAGCCATGTAGAAAAGAGCTCTATCACTATCAGTTTCAATCCCCCGCTTAGTCTTACAAACCAATGTCCTAAAGCTCCCAAAAATGCACCACACTTTAAGGTGATGGAATAGCTGAGAACCAAACACGAGGAGAACATATGCATCACTCTCAAACTGAACCAGTTCGAGGCATGGAAAAGCAGAAACATAGAGAGTGATTGATGCTGTTACACGAACACAGGCAAGCTTCTGGAAAATTTCCCACTGGAATCACTGGCCTTGAAAGCTCTCCAGCTTCAGAACCACAATCACAACAAGACATCTGGCAGACCATGACACATGCTCGCAGTTTTCTTAGTTCAATTAAAAGGTTTCATTGTAAATACATGCCATATGTACAACAGTAGAGACAAAAAAACCGGGAAACCAAGAGCCAACCCCATGCTGGCTAGCTGCCCCCAAGAGGTTCACTGAGTACTGCTGCGAAGATTGACCAAGTATATTCCAGCCACAGTAACAATGGCCCCAACCAGTTGCAAGGGCGAGAAGGTCTCCCCGAGATATAAAAACCTGTGATTAGAAATTTGAATATGACGTTCTATGAGTACTTGATGCTTTCTTTCCAGGTCATAGTTTCCAGCCAATTTATAGGTTTTTTTTTTTTTTCTCTCTCTCTTTGGTGAGTCCCACCCAAATATATCTTTAAGTATAAGTCTGTTTGCCAAATAGACTTGTGAACGCTCAACTCATTCCAACTGAAGAAACTTACCCAAAAAGTGAAGCAAACATTGGAGTCAAAAACGTCAGAGAACTTAGTGTCATCAGGCTACCTGAATTTTGTTCAGCAATAACATATCAGATTTTAAAATAAAGGTTCGAATTGGATCAATGTATAGCCGTATAGGAAATATTAAGAAAGATTGTAGTTAGTCTATAAAAACACCAGCTTAAATTTGATCAACCAAAAGGAAAGAAACTACACAAATAAAAGATAATTTAATTGAAATTCAGAATGCTAACCTTTTGTTGCACTGTAGAAGTATACCCCATAGCTGATGGCACTTCCAAAGATAGATGTATAAAGGAGAGACACTATATCACTTGCTTTGAGCTCCACAAGACTCCCACTAAATGCAGGATCATGATTGAAAATAGAGATTATCACAAGAGGAAGACCTCCAATGACCATATGCTGTAATTAAAGTTGCATATAAGTCAGTGTGTCAGTCTCCATTATGTTTGCTTTAATTCATGAACATACTCAATTTAGTAGTGGGAAAACCATCTGAAATATTGCACCCTCTATGACAGCTGCATTAAAATAATGCACGGTTGTTAATTCTTATAAATGGAGCCCATGTCATCAAAAGCTCATAAGCCACATTACTAGTTTAAAATGGAGAAAGAAAGAGAGAGAGAGAGAGAGAGAGAGAGCCATAAAAATTATTTGAGCACAAACGATATAAGGTAACCAACCGTCCCAGTTGCCACATACTTGGAAAGTGGGAAAATTAGAATTGAGTTACGCAGGTGTTGGTAGGAAAAACCATTAGGCTTACGTTGACAATATTTCTCTCATAAAGATTTATGACTTATCTTTTTATAAAAAGTAAACATGTTATCACTAGATGATAGCAAGAATCCTATATGATCACAAAATTACAGTGACTATTCGATAGCCTACCCATCCAGTCGCCATAACTGTATCAGAGTACTTTGAAACCCAACGGACCATGACTGTGCCAATTGCCATGCTCTGAGCTGCAAGGAGCATCCACCATTCTCCACTTCCCCATAAGGAAAAATTGTTCTCATCAAAAGCAAGAGCAGGAACCTACAGAATCAACCAAATATCACTCAAAATGTCGCGTTTGCTCGAATGGCAACCAGCTTCCTACTTATGAAGCTGTCCGCATAACAGTGGGAATATATGCAGTGTGCACTGTACTCCGACCAAGTAAATGTTAAATGCTGAGATCTACATTCAGCAATCAATAACACAATAAAGTGCTATAAAGCCCAAAGGAATCAACAAGAGAGGATCTTCACTTGAAAGAGGAATTTTGAAACTTCAAGATACATACAAGAAACTAAGGGTTAATCGGTGGACCAGATATAGGTCAAATTAGCAGCATTCAACCATTTACCTCAAGAAGTAGAAGTCCTATGATGCCAAGGATAAGCCCCACAGCTCCAATAATCCCAATCGATTCATCAAATAGCAATGCTGCAAGCACGGCCACTGTTAGAGGTTGGGAGTCAATTATGACCTGCAGTAAAGAGAAAAAAAAAAAAACAAAAACGTTCGTTTTCACATTTATTTCTTTAGAATCTAAAATTTACAGGCAACTCACCACAGAAAACCGACTTTCAGAAGGATTGCTTATATTTAGTGCTCAATTTAGTTCATATGAATATTTCAATTTAATGCTTGCTTCCTGAATAACAAGTATACCCAGGGCCTTGACAGTTGCGCGAAATATAAATATGGAGAATGTCATTGTGGAAAATTTTACACGGATGATGATGATGAATGACATGTAACTTACGCTGCCCAAACCAGCTGATGTCCTTTGCAAGCCTTCTGCAAGAAATCCCTGTTCCACCAGCATGTTTTCCATCATGAACAAGTTATTTAACCAATTAAAAAGCACACAGAACTGTATGGAGAGTGGGTGCGAGTGTGAGTGTCTATGCATATATGCATATGTAACGAGAGAGAGAGAGAGAGAGAGAAATATAACATAGGAAATGAGGCATCGATTGAGATTGAGCGGGGGAGGGGGCGAACCTGAAAACAAGCAGCATCAACAAGGCCGAAAAGAGAGATGGAAAGCCAAGCAGCAGGACCAGAAGGAAAAGGCCTGCCGGTGGAACCAGCAAAGGCAACGAGAATCAATCCGGCTGGAATGAGACGAAAGGAGGCCACAAAGAAAGGGCCAAGAATTGGCAAAACCTCCTTCATTGCAACCATAGCCGTACCCCAAAAGAAGAAAGGACTAACCAACACTCCCTTCTCAATCAACATTCCAATTGTTGTGCTTTTCCCACCATCGTCATCATCATCATCATCACTTTTTACCGAAACCAATGCTTCTGCTTTTGGTCCAGAATCGGAAGAAGAGACCACGGCACACTCTGCGTCCAAGCCCGCCCCCAAGCAATCCGCGTCAACACTCGACGATGATTGCTCCTGATCCATAAATTCCAAGTCTTTACTGCTAGTTGAGCAGTCGGCATACATGGACTGACTTCCCTTCCGTCCTCTTCTTCTTGTTCTTCTTGTGCTGCTGCCACTGCTACGACAAGAAGAAGAAGAAGAAGAATATAGGGGAGAAGAAAAGGAGGAGGAGGAGGAGGAGGAAGCGGCGTAGGGATGGGCATAGCGGTGGTGGGGACGGCGGTGGCGGAGAAGAGACAAGAGAGCGGCATTGAACAATCTTGGACAGGCGGCATCGACGGAGGGAGAGGCGGGGTAAAGCGTCATGCCCATCCCCATTCCTTCTCTTTCACGTTTACATTACGCACCGACGGCCCGATGTCACGCACTTAATACAAACCCAAGAAAGAAACGAAGGAAAGGATGGAAATCACCCAGAAACGAAGCACAACCCGGATAGGACAGATACTGGATGAATGACCCGCACCATGCCCACGTATCTCCGTTGCCCCATTTCAATTATAACCCATAAAAAATAATTAATTAATTTTATCCCTTAAAGTTTGCATGATTTTTCAATGTTATCCCTAACCAATTATAGTGTTTTGTTCAATTTTTAATAATTTATAACAGTGGTTTGGTTAATTTTCCTTGACAATGTTGTTAACATTTATTAATTTCTTTATGTATATCCTTGACAGTAACTAATTGAAAAAGAGTCAAAAAGTACTCTGGGAATACTTTTCAATTATTAATATTTATAAATATGAAAAGTATAAGTGACCAAAAGATATAGACAAGGAAAAAGACGAAATGAGGTGACATATATGACATATACATTATAAAGTACGTTTCTGTATTGAAATTTGCAGTTTATTTTTATTAAAATTACAAAATGTGCAATAAAAATAATAAAATATATAATAAATATAATATGCATAAAATAGTACATCAAATATTTTTCTTATAATTAATTACATATTATATTATTTTTATTTTATATATTATTATATTTATTATATATGATATATTTTTAAATAAAAAATTTTAAATTTTAAAAATATATAATTTTTTAATATATAAAATATACGTTATATTATTTTAATCATGATGTTGCACACTTAAGAGTAATTTATAAATACTTTTTAAAAATATTAAAAATATATATTATAAATATATTAATTATTATATTTATAAATCAAAATTAAAAATTATTTATTATTATTTTTATTTAATCTCTTTTATATTGAAAATTTCCAAATACTTTTTTATATACTCAATTTCAATATTAACAAATTTTAAATTTTATTAACCTATGTCTAAATTTTTGATTTTTTTTTCTTATTATGTGAGTTAAGTCTATATTTATATTTTATTAATATTTATATAAACATGATCTTTTTGTTTTCCATTCTTACACAACTTTTCAATAGTATTTTAAATTTATATTAACATTACCACTTAAAAACTCAAATATCAATTTTTTCTTTTCACTATCTCATGAACATTAATAATAATTTTTTTAAGAAATTTAAATGTCTCCCTGGTTTTTTAGAATATTCATTTCAAAAAATAAAATCATAAAATAAAACTAATTTTATTAATATAAATTAACTATCTAATTAATCATTTCATTATTCAACAACAATAATAATTATAAAATTAACAAAACATTATTAAAACTTAACAATTAATAATAATAATCATCGATAACAAATGGTAACAGTAATATTAAATGGAAAAACAAAACAGGCACAAGCAATGATGTCTTTTTCATTCTTTTACTCTAAAATGTTACACTATGATCCTAGATTCAACTTAAAATTAGTAACATGAATAAATATTTTTCATTTGATAAAATGTTCATTGCAAAATAAAAACTAAAACTAATATTACTGAAAAGTTATGCTAAATAAATCCTGAAATTTCAATTGAAATTTAAAGTAGCTACTATTGGAGACATTTTATCATTGAAAAATGAAAAAAGCACGAGCGGAGGTTAGATCCAATTTTAGGAGTAAAGATACATTGAATAAGACATAAAATTGGAGACAAATTCGAGCAAGCATGCGAAGTTTGAGAGAAAATTGAGCTGTGTTCCTAAAATCATGAGGGTTAATTACATCAAAAAAGAAAAAAAAAAAAAAAAGGGAAATGATAACAAGGTACAACTTCGATCCCACTGTTTTAAGCATTATAATATGAACTTCGATGTTTTCAAGTTATTTCACGCAAGTATTTTCACAATGTTTTTTTTTTTTTTTTTGTTCAGTTTTTGGTCGTGGAATTGTAAAGAAAACTTGATACTGATGCCAACCAATTGGCAGCTAAAAACAATAGGTGAGAATCAAACCATTAATTTAAAAGGGCATTGAATCATATTGCTCCATTCATCAGACCAATAGATAATTCTTCCAGCTTGTACTGTAAATTGCATGAAAATATTCGTGACGGTATGAACCATTTTCATTTTCAGTTATTCTATCCCAATAAGGGGTTATCTGCTTATGTAATACACTACAATTTAAAATAAAGCTTTCAATACATAACATTTTCAGATTGAAAGCTCTACAATCTAAAATCGACCTATAATCCAATAACAACGTACTAAACATAATAAGGGCTTGAGGGAGTAAGGAAAATTAGAGAATTATAGCGGCAGACTTTCACTTAATAATGTGTGATATGAACACTGCACTTGGATCCGTCGACCGTTCCCTGTGGGATAGCACTGGTCCAAGGGCAGCCCCTCAGGACAACATCCTTGTGTCAGACTCCTTTTTTGCTGTTTCGGCCCAATCACCTCCATTGTGCTATGTTAGAGCAACATGCTAAAAGATACCTATCCTACCGATTAACACTTGTATAAAGGACAACCTATCGGGGTTGTCTCTGCTAGAATTATCTCGTACATCACCTCTCATTAAAAAACTTTTAGAAGGAACTTTGTCAAATACTCCTATCTTCTGATACGATGGTGTGCTATTCCTTCCAGTCAGAATTAGTCCTCGCTCCTCCTTTCCTCTGCAGTTATCATCAGAGTGCTAACATTAGTCTCCGGCCCAACACTCCACAGCTCTATTTATCTTGCATGTCTAATCTGGATTCATCTCGGGCCAACACTCATCAATGACGAAATAGAAATCTCATACCTGGTTGGAAAAAATTAAAATTCACTCTTTTAAGTCTTGAGTTTTTAAGTAGGTGAAGCAAAGAGGCCTTGAGCCCAAGTTCACTGATACCTGAATTAAGGCCATGACTTTTGAGCCCTTAGCCTATAATTCAACAACCAAGGAAAACTCTTTTCTTGCCTCTGTTTAGCCTTTTGTTCTCTCTTGGGCAAGTTAAACTCCACATTGCCATTCCTATCATTTTGTAGCCATTGTCTTGCTCTTGGCCCAATTGCAAACTGATAGCAGCATAGTATCAACGAATTTTATTGACAAATGATGTGATCATGGTTACAGTTATTTAAAGAATTATGTACCAGGTGCAGTCACAGAGCCTATTGTCCCATGGTAAAACAAAATTATTATGTTTTACACATGCGTGTAAGATTTGCATATTTCTAATGTAACACTAAGAAAATAGAAAAAACCAAAAAAAAAAGAAAAAAGCATAAAAGCAATAACATACCCGAATACTAAAAGAACATAAGATCGGCGGTGATGCAGAGAGTTGGATACAGGAGAGATTCAACGTTTAAAACATTGTTACCTACTCCCTTGCAAAGTCAAGCAAATTGGGTAGCAGAACACGCTGTTAGGGTCTAAAGAAAGTGAATATAACGTATAATAGCCATCCTAAACCCCTGCGAAAGTAACAGTTAGTTAATAGACGCGCAAGCAGGTGACTTAGCAGAAATAATTATTAATCATAGCAAATATTAAACGCAAAAACATGAATATGAATAAAAATACATAGAAGACAAAAGGCAGGCTGCGTGTGGGTGTGGAGTTCTGTTTTCTTCTCAGGATGATCTATACGGTTTCAGCCATGACCTCACGTATAATTATATATATGTACGAGGGAAGAAAAATGGCTGCGAGCCATGAACCTAACACATGACCTATCATTCCGCCGCCCTAGCTAGCTTGTTATACAAAAGTTTCGGGTTTCTTGCATTTAGAGTTATGCTTTCTTATTTTTCTTTTTCAAAAATCAATTTGTAAACTATTCAGTCTTAATTAAGCACGAACGGGATCTTTCTTCCCCAAAAATAACCAGACTTAGATATATATATATATATATATACACTACATAGATGCAAAGTTTGGTCGCCAGCCACCGTAAAATATGCAGGTGTGCTTTGTCTCAAAATTAGTTGGTTGTGTTTGATTCGTTGACCATTTGTTTAAATATGGAAAAATCTTGACTAAACATTATATGTTGTTTGGTTTATGTTTTATTAAAGGAAAATGATAATATATTATTTTGTTGATGTTACTATTGTATAATCTCATCTCGACTACTCTTGAATGACGAGAAATCTCTTTTGAACGAACTCTAAACTACTACTATGATTTGTTGGAATATTTTTAAATAATAGGACTTATTAAGAATTGAATTAAATTATAACTCCCCCCTAAAAAAATGTCAATATATTATGATTGAATTAATAAATAGATAATTTAAATGTTATTGCATAAAATAAAGCAATCAATCTCGGACATTGACTTTGGTATTTGATAGATATACCCACTTACATATGAAGATATATATATATATATATAGATTTTCTTTTTTTCTTTGTACATTTAAAAATTCCATCAAAAAGAACATGTAATTATAATAAATGTATAGAGGAAAAAATCAATTATAAGAAAAAGGTAATATTATTTTTTATAATTAATTAAATGATCAAAATAAAATATTTAAATAACATATGTACATTATTATTATAATTTGCTAGTTGTTAAACTAACCAAACTAATACATTTAAAATCAAGTATAAGTACTCATTTATTCATGATATTTAAAAAATACTTATGAATAAAAAATAAATGAATAAGTTGATGTCACATATCATTAAAACTTCATGATTTAACTAAAAATAAATTTTTATTTTATAATTAGGAACTTAATTAATATAATTAATATTTTTATTTAAATATATTTATTTATTTATTTAAAGATATTAAATGTATTTAGTTGAAAATATTTAATTATTTATTAAGGAAAATACATGGTATTTCACTTATAATAGTATATTGTAATATTTTTAAATAAAAAAACTACCATATAATTTCATTTTTTTATGATAGAATCTAACCTATAATTAATTATAAATATTTATAATTATTTAACTATTTCAATTCACTCCTATGATGCTTTTATTGTTATGTACAATGTATTGAACTTCGTTGAATAAGGTGAATGAGTCAATTTTCACTTAGTATTATAAATCTTGAATTGACATTATTACTACATAACCTTACTACTATTATTGACTTAAGCAATAAGGTAGATAAGTTACATTATAAAGTACAAGAGCAAAGCAACATATTAAACCTTGTGTTTTTAAAAAAGATTGTTGAAAAAAATATTAAGAAAACTATTTTACAAATAAAAAATATGAAAGAATATTTCTAATTTCTGAAAAAATGATTTTATTTTACAAATAATTCGTTGAAATTTTAATAATAGAACTTATAATAATAAAATTTATTTATTCTTAAACTATACAAGAACAATTCATTTTAATCTCACTGTCTCATTGTCTCTTATATATGGATTTTTTTTTAATGAACTACAACACTATAAAGATTAAATAGAAAGTTAATGAATTGGTAAATATATTCACTTAAGGAAAAATATAATTGAAAAATCAAATTAATCACTCTATTAATCTCATAATCAAGAAGGCTATAAAAGAATGAAAGGAAAAATCAACCATTTTAAGGAAAGGAAACGCATGCAATTATTTCTTACCTTGAAAAGAATGAACAAATAAGAGGTTGAATATTGTCTAAAAATGAGGTCTAAAATAAAAGTCTTGTTCAAAAAGAAAAGTGAATTTTATATCTTAATACGTTATTAATTAAATTTTATTAAAATTTCTCATAATATTTGGTGGCTTGATTCTATTGCTACTACTTATATATTCAATATGTTATCAAATTATTTATGATCCAATTATTTCAATTTATATGAAAATACTAAAATTATTAAAAATATATTATTATGTTAGTTAATATAAATTGAAATTTAATAATATTTTTTAAAATTTTTACTTAACGTATATCATAATGTTGGATTTAAATATAGTATAATAAATAAAAAGTTTATTTTCTTATAAAATAAACATTGGAGTCATATATCTTAAAAAAAAAAGTTAGTGAGATTAGTAAAAGATTCTTTTAAATATAGATTTCACTAATTTTAAAACATGTGTAGATTCCATTAAAGGTAAGCAAACTAAATATAAAAAAAAACTAAAAAAAGCATTTAATTTCTTATAATTATATGAAATCATACACATTGATATTTGTAAATCTTTTAACACTCTAACCCTTAATAGAAAAAACTATTTTATCATTTTTACAGATAATTTTTTATTTTGTAATTATACCTATTTTCTTATGAAAATTTCAATTAGTAGGTATCCATGAGGTTTATATATAAAAGAAGTTGAAAAGTAATTAAAAAAAATCAAAATTGTAAAATCTAATAAAAATGGTGAATATTATGACAAATATAATTAATTAAGATATTATTTAGGTCCATTTATAGAATTCCTCAAAATTAATAACCTACTTACACCATATACTATGTTAGATACATCTCAATAAAATAGTTTGGGAGAAAAATGTGATTAGATATTGATAAATATAGTTATGAACACTATGAGTGACTCTTCCCTATCTAAATTTTTATAAATGTATACACTTAAAACCATAATTTACTTGTTAAATAAAGTTTATAGTAAGACAATTAAAAGGACTCCTTTTGAATTGTAAATAAAAACAAAACTTAATTTAAGATACTTACATATTTGGGGTTACTTGGTGAAAGTGAGAATTTATAATTTATACGAACATCTATATATATATATTCTCAAGCAATCGGTAATTACTTTATTAATTATCTTGATAAGTTTGAAAAATATATTTTATTACCTAAACCAAGTTTGAAAATTATAAAGTAACAATATAAGGTTTATTAAGAATGATGAAATTAGTTGAAATAACAAATGTCAAAATATAAATATAAAAGAAATTAAAATAAGTATTTTTTTATACATAATAGTTTCTTCATTCACTACTAGATCAAATATTTTTTTTGGAAATTAAAGAATATTTGAATAAAGAAATACTCCTTGAAAGAACTAATTAAAAAATGACCAGTGTATATGAATCACAAAGAATAACATTAAGAAGATTTAAAAAAAAAAAAAGAGATTAATTATTCTAGATAATTACATGGTATATTTATAAAAATTAGATTTTGTTAATGAAATCAATGAAAGTTTAGTTTCATTTTTATCATACCATAAGAAGTGTTGAATATGGTAAATAAATTGATACATGAAAGATAAGTTTAATTTATAGAAAGAAATAATATCTAAAATCTTATTGAATTGTCATAGAGTTGCAAAAGAGTTAGGTGTAAATAGGTTTTTAAGATAAAATGTGACTTAAATGGAAATATTAAATGGTATAAAATTAGACTTATTGCTAAAAGTTATTCTTAAATAAGTAAAATTGATTATACAAAGATTTTTTTTTAACTATTGTCTTTAAGAAAGGTTTGTTAAAGATAATTATGATATTATTAATTCTATATAATTTGAAGTAACACTAGATACATGTGAAAACCACATTTTTTAATTGAAATCTTAAAGAGGAAATTAATATGGGTCAACCTAAAGATTTTTCCATAGAAAGTAAATAGCAATTGATGTATAGATTGATAAAATCAATATACAAATTGAAGTAAATATTCTAACTGTGATATATTAATTTTAATGATATTATGATATTTTTAGATTTAAGAAAAAAATCATTAATTTTTTTTATAACAAAAGATTAAGGAGAATAAGTTCATTTTTCTAATCTCATATATTGACAATATTTTATTTGTTATTAATTATTTAATTGTATCACGTGAAACTAAAGAATTTCTCTTAACAATTTTTTAAAAATGAAAGATACAAAGAAATATCATATTTGAAAGAAATAGAAATATTCTCTAGTAAGTTACACTGATTATAAAGATTGTCTTATTGTTTTTATGAGGTAAATAAGTAGAATAGTCTATCATTGTTTCATGAATTATGAAAATAGCATATGGTATATTATTTAAAGTACAATTCTCACAATTTAAAAAATTAGACTATTTAGAAGTGATTAAATATTTAAATTCATACTTTACTTAATGTCTCAATAGTATTAGTCTACATTATTTATCTATTTTTATCAAGAAAAGAGTAGTAATGTAAAAAAGTTTATCATTGTTTCATCTATTACAAAAATAGAGTTTGTTATGTAATTTAAAGTACAATTCATACATTAAACATAACTTTATCTTAATATTTAGATTATTGACATCATGACTAAGTCACTAAAAATTTATTATGATAATTTTATGGCAATTATCTTTTCCAATAATAATAAATATTTAAGGTTGTTGATATACTCTTTACTATTAAAGAGGAAATCTAGAAACAAAAAAATCTATTAAATACATTAAAATTGATAATTTAATAACAGATTATAATAAAAATTGATAACCAATATTATATAAATGATATGTTTCTCGAAATGAGTTTTGACTGTAATGATGATTGATAATGCATAATTGTAATAACATTTTAAGTTTAATGATGTGTTTGGAACATAAATAATGTATTTTTTGTTATTTTATAATTATGTACATATTATTATTTATAAATTAATAAGAAGGTCTTTATAAAATACTATTATAAATTAGAATGAAATAATGTTTTATATATATACCTTTTGAATCTTGTAGAGTGAATTGTTAATATTATAATATATAAAAAGAAGTATTTTAAACAAATAAGACATAATTGTCTTAATTTATACTGAATAGTTATTATATTACGACATCTTATGATATTATGATAAAATTATAAGATATTACTTGTTATCATAATGATTAATATAATGTATTTTTAATTAAACCAAGTGAAAAAATGGTGAAATATTTTCAAATAGTATGATCTATTAAGGACCAAGTTAAATCTAGTTATAATGTAATCTAATTAATAAATAGATAATTTATACATTATTATGTAAAATAAAGCAATCAATTTGATAATTTCTTCTAATGCTTAATAGATATACTGATACAAATTAAAAGTTCTTTATTTTTTTATTTTTATAAAACAAACTACTTTAAAGTTATCTTTTTGGTTTTTTTAAAAAGTAAAAAATATACTCATAATTTAACTTTTAAATAGTCTAAAATAAGTAATACACAAACTATTAAAAAATAATAAACAAAAATATATGAATATAAGAAAATTAAATTAATAAGAGGATGTAATATTTGAAATGTGTGTAACATTAATCTTATAATGTCTGTTTAGTATGTAAACTAAATTATATAAGATAATACAATATAATATAAAATAAGTTATTTTATAATCTCATATTATGTTAGGAAAGTATTTGGTAATATAGTATAACTATAATAGTGTGTTAAAATGACTTTTTTTTTCTTTATATTGTAATTAATTATTTTTATTGTTTATTTTAACTTTTTTTATTTCAAATAACTAAAATTAAATGTTAAAATTATTTCATTTTTTATTGTTCCATCTCTTTCTCTTCGTTGAAAGAGGAAACACAAAAAGAAATGTAAAGAGGGAGGGAGGAAAACATGAAAGAGAAATAAAGATAATAAAAAAGACAAGAGAAAGAGAAAGAAAGGGAGAGATAAAGATAAAAAAAATGGATAGATAGGAAGATGAAAGAGAGATGGAAAAGGAAAAAGATGAAAAAGAGAATTGAAGAGCAAGGGAGTGAGAGAGAAGTGAGAGAATTGGAGATAGAGGAAGAGAGATAAAAGAAAAAGTCTGAGCGAGAGTGAGTGAAAGAACAAAGAGAATCAAAGTGAAAACAAAGGACATGGAAGAAAAAGGGAAAAAGAGAGAAAGAGAGAAATAAAGTTGGAGAGAGATGAAAGAGAAAGAGTTACATACAGAGGGTTACAAGAAAATAAAGATAGAAATAGAAATAGAATTAAAAGAGAAATAAAAATGATATAAAAAGAGGGAGAGAGATGATAGACATAAGGGATAGAGAAAGACATGAGAGAGAGAGAGAGAGAGAGAGAGAGAGAGAGAGAGAGAGTGGTGGTTTTGTGGTGATGACAATTGTGATGGCCAATGGTAAGGAGTGGCAATAGTTAAAGTAGTGAGAAAAATAAAAATAAAAGAGAAAAGAAATATCTTAAATTAATATTATAAATTTTTATATAAAGTATATTTTAAAAATTAGATTTAATTCATAATATAAAATAATTTAATTTATACAAATATATAAAATAGCACTAATTCATAAATATAGAATAACAATCTTATATTATATACACTATAAATAATTTATCTTATTTACAAAACACATTAATAATAGGTTCTACTCGTATAAACTATTGCAAGTTATTATAGTTATTTTTTAAAAATATAATAAATTTTTTTATTAGTGCATATTTCACAAATAAGATGATTAAAAAAATTTAATTTTTTAATTAACATATTAATATAATAATTAATCTAACTAGTATGTATAACATAAAGTAATAGAGAATACAAATTTCTAATTGTTCATACTTTAAAAAAATATTATTGAATTAATTGTTTTATAATCGATAAATTAGCATTATATGTATTAAAATAATTAATTTTTATAATTATTTATCTTAAATAACATAATTCTTACTTATGAAATATGATTATTTAAAAATAGTAATAATAATTTATAAGTAAAAATTATGCAGATAAAGGAAAATAATAATAATAATAATTAATTATTTTGATAGATAAAAATTTTAATTTAATAATTATAAAATAATTAATTTAGTGATTATAAAATAATAATTTAATTAAATATTAAATTTTATTAATTAGTTTTTAAAAATAGATTAATTTACGACACAAATGTTTTAAATCCGTACAATGTGCAGATGCTACTCTAGTATTGTGTAAATTGACATGATTCTCAGGAAATTAAGAGTTCGGACAGGCAAGAATTTTTCTTTTGTCGAAAGCAAATAATGATTCTCTTCTAGAAGAAAGGCATAATGTTCACGTTTAAACAATGACGTATATCTATGCGCGTGTTTGTGAACACGGTGACTTAAGCTCCCTTCTTCCGCGCGTGTACAATGCCTGTGCAATGAAAATACTGCCATTATCGTAAGAGCCAGGCTTCACCGAATGTTTTCTTTAATTATGTAGATGCAGTTAATTTACCGTGATCCAAAATTACATTATTAATATAATTAATTACATATTTTATTTTTTAATATGTAATTAAAATTATTAATAATAACAACTACAAATGTATATTAAAAGTTACAATAATATAATATATATCTATATATAATCAAAATATGTCAATTAGGTGTATTTATAAAATGAAATTCTTTTTATTATTTTATTGCAAAATATATATATATATATATATATATATATATATATATATATATTTGGTTTAAGACAACAGAAAAACCTCTAGTATTGAAATTAGTAATAGAGTATTACGCTACGTGCAATCTTATGTTAAAATTACTACATATTTAGTCTCAATTCTGGAGTCAGATTTTTAGTTCAATGGACAATGAAAAATCGCGTACAAAGTCAGTGAATCGGGTAGGCATGCTAACTAATTGTCGGTTAACTTTAATTAGTGTTATCCTATGAGATTAGGGAATTAAACCTAAGATGGAAAGTGAAGGGGAGATCTTAAGCACCATGACATATATTAAGAATACCCATAACCAATGAATTTTTGTCTCGCTAATAATGTAGTTGGTAAACTTGTGGATCTAGAACACCCATTCAAAACTATCATAGCCAATTAATTATGAAAATATTATTAAAAAAAAAAAAAAAAGCGAGGAGAGATCAAATGGGGTAATTTTCTTTTGTTGTTGGAGTTAATTGATTCCTTGAGCAAGTAAGAACACGGACAAGGTCATAAAGTCATAACACGCGTATAATCCTTAAATTTAAATATATGAAAAAGCTAGAGAGAGAGAGAGAGAGAGAGAGAGAGAGAGAGAGAGAGTGTTAAAGTGTGAATTCACAAATTAATTTGAAGATGCGAGCGGCACAATTTGAACATATGATTGTTGGTACCATATCAGAAAAAACCATTGACCTAAATATTTAAATGTTTGGGTGAAGTTCAAAATATAATTTGCAGACTAAGTCTTAATAAATTCGACTTTAATTTAATTTAAAGAGAAAATAGACTAAATAGCTAGTTTATAAATTTTGTGTTAAGAGGAAGATGAAAATTTAAATCTTATTTCTCTTTTATATATATATATATATATTTCAAATAAAATATACAAAAATTAATGAATATCAACTTTTTTTTTGGGGGTGGGGGGGGGGGGCGCTTTCCTTTGGCTGTGCCTTGTAAAATCAGAACATTTGTGGCATGCGTGGAGAAGGAAATTAATTTCAAATAGGCGAACGAGGGTAAACCGAAATTGTTGAATTTGAGATACACTCGTCGAGAAAATTATACCTAGAAAAGAAAAGGAGACGCAAAGGCTTGCGTAAAGTCAATGGATGGAAGCTTCGGCCGACTACAACATGTGATGTGACCTACTCAATACAACACACCATCGACAAAATCTTTCCTTATAAAAAAAACAAAGCTGCATCGAAGCGTAGAAAGAGAATCCGAATTTAGATTGGGAAGGAGGAGTTACTCTTAACCATTACCTCTGCAGTTTTTGCGCATTGATCTTCTGGCAGCACCACATCAAGATGGCAGAGCAGCAGAAAATCCATCCTGTCAGTGATCAAGATGTGGAGAGAGCAAATCCACCACCAACAGCTCCGTTGGTGCCTCCAGGAACCTCCAAGTCTGACACAGCCGATCCAGCAGCCGGGGAGCGCTATCCTCCATTTCAACGCACCCTCCCAGTCACGCACTCAAAACCACCCAAGAAACGAAGTTGCCTCTGCAGGTGCTTCTGTTGGACTGCCGGTCTAGTTTTGCTCCTAATAGTTATAATTGGGATTGTTGCCGGAATCCTGTTCCTAGTTTTCCGGCCAAAATTTCCAGATTACTCGATCGATCGAATGCAAGTAACCCAATTCATTCTCAACCCTGATTCAAGCTTATATGCCACCTTTAACGTGACCATATCTGCTAGAAATCCCAACAAGAAAATCGGCATCTACTATGAGGGAGGGAGCTACATAAATGTGTGGTACACCAACACAAAACTCTGTGAAGGATCGCTGCCGAAATTCTACCAAGGTCACCGGAACACCACCGTGCTTAACGTGCCTATGACGGGACAGACGCAGGATGCAAATGGATTGTTCCAAGCACTCCAGCAGCAGCAGCAGCAGACTGGAACCATTCCTATGGACCTTAAAGTCAGGCAGCCTGTGAGAATCAAGCTTGGCAAGCTTAAGCTCATGAAGGTTAAGTTCTTGGTAAGGTGCAGGCTAAACGTGGATAACTTAACCTCCAACAATACCATTACTACTAGGAACAGTAGCTGTAAGATCAGGTTTAGGCTGTAATCTCTCTGGGTATTCTTCTTACGTCTATTTGTGGCCTTTTTATTTTGTTTTATTTTTTCAGATGTTTCTCCCTCTTATTTTTGACTTACAGGATATAATAAAATATATGTGAATTTTTTCCTTTTATATATAATTTTCTATACAATTGCATTGTGGCAAAATAATCAAGGTTTGACAAACTTTTACATTTGTTGGCTTGGTTGGAAAATAAGACTAAATTTAAGCTCATTCTAGCGGACAATCTCAAAATCACTCGAGGGTGTACATAAAATTAGTAATAGAGTGGTTAGCTTAGTGCTAAGGATGAATTTGATATGGTGTGGATTAGGTGTATAATTCTATACATGTATGCTAAAAATTTGAGATTTGCTTGAAAAGAATTCTATTGTTATTAAAATAAAAATAATTAAAAAAAAACTAATAATGAAGTTTACAAACACCCTAACATCCGATAAAAGAAGACACCCTCAAAACATACAAGGGATCAACTGGTCATTTCAATGGAGATGGCAGAACTCAGAAATGCTTGGCGGTGAATAGGACGGTTTCGCCCCAAATCACCCAACTCCATCTTTCTTCGGAAAGACTCACTCATGTATAATTATATTGGACGTTAGGCCCGAGATAGAGAACACGTCGCTAATTGCCTTCTACGTTTTCGAGCAGGTCTGGCCAGCTAAACAAGTCTAAATAGCCGGCCACATTAAAACTTGGATACCAAGTCTAAATACAATTGACTGTGTGAACCCCCACCTAATGGAATATTGGTAACGGAGCCGGTTATGATTAATGACTTCAAAATGTGTTTACTTACCAAACTCTTTGTTTTTTTTTTTTTTTTGGTTCTTTGGAGTGTTTTTTTCCATGTGAGACTTGGCAAACCTTTTCAAATTCGTGAAGGGTCGGAATGCGATAAAAGAGATTGAGCAACTTCTCATATCATGAAATTGCAATAAAATTAAAGTATCCAGTGGTGAAATCCGTTAACATCATAAATCATGCGCGTAAGGCTTTGATATCATGTCTAACGTCTGCTTAGTGCTCTTTTAACATTTAGTTGCCTCCTTCTTCCTTTGTAGATTATTATATCTACGTGTCCACTTCCAGCCACTTCAAATTCACTTTTCAACGCTTAAGTTGGCAGGTTAGTCATTGGAGGGTATGATGGGATCGTCTATTATTCACGCCTCTCTCTCTCTCTCTCTCGGGCGGGAGAGAGACACCAGGAGGAAGGGTAGCACATTTTCCTTCCTTTCTCATCAATGTCGTTTTGCTCCACATCCATGAAAAGCAAGTGCACCACCCAGGCACAAGGCAGTGTAAAAACATGATGCAACGTGTTGAGGCGCTGTCTTAGGTTTAAAAATATATAAAGAGAAGGAAACTTGCATCAGCCTAGAGCGGGAAATGACGCCATGCTGCTCAGGAAAAACAGAAACATCTCAAATTGCGAACTGCATCCCATTGAGTAAACGCTCAACAACCCAATACTTTACTAATGTCGAGACATAAATCCACACAGTGGAAAAATACACCCTTCTCTTCCCTCTACTCTCTACCAGCAATGCTTTACATCTCAAACTCAGAATCTACCGTAGCAAAATTAATTAATACTACACCAAAAGAAACATAGACCATTGAACTCACTGGCAATTTGGCTATGAAGAAGAGGATGACCACCAGTTGCTAATTTACAGGGGTCAACCACGAGAAAGAAGTCCATGAAGAGAACCAGCCATTCCACGCCTTCTACCCTGCATATGATTAAATTCTGAGTTCACTGGCATGTCCCCAAGCATAACGACCTATGATAATTAAATCATCATTCCTGTTAGGCCAAATAGAGCACGCAGCATGCTTACCTTTTCACTGTTAAATAAGTCCTCTGCAGTAGCTTCCATTTGCTTTCGTTTTTTCTCTTCCTTCATGTATTCAATCATCTCATCATTCCCATGGTCAGATTCTCTATCAACATAGAAACATAAGTTTATAGCAAACGAGATTTTTTCATGAGGCTATCAAACATTATTAAAATGGTGGACAGGGATTATACTTATAAGGATATTTTGAGAATGGAATCAGATTGTTGAAGCTATTCCCTGATTGGACATTTCTCTAACAGTAACCAAAAAAAAAACAAAAAAGTGATCTTGGCATGAACTGCGAATAATTAGTAATAACAACAACAACAACAGCATAGAAGGAAGATAATTTAACATAGAAATTTGTTTGAAACATAAACAACACTACAACATTTCTTTTTCCTTTTCCAGGCTGCTAAGCTCTCACCTAAAGTTTAGCCCGAGCCCATCCAACCCTTTTGCCACTAGCTAAAGCAAGCACCAACATTAAATTCAGATCAATGACATTATGCATCCAGCATGTACATTTAGGACAATTTCCCCCCTGAGTTTGTTTCATCAGCTCAATCCAAAACAAATTAGATTACAGGACTTGATGAGAATACTTAAGGTAAATTAGAAACCAGTAAAATCACTCAATTTTTTTCAGATATGACAAAATGAAAGGCATAATCTACAACCACCACCTGAGACCAACATGGACAAAATTAGTTAAGGTAATGCAAGCATAAAAATTATACCTTTCTGAAATTTTTAAAATTTAGGAGTCCACTATTTGTAGCAGAACCAAGTGCAGAAGATGAAATCAAATATTGGCTATAAAGGACATCACAATTTCCAGTCTCATCAACCTTCTCCACTTTTCTTCTCATGCCATCATTGTTTTCCATTGACGGCACAGTTTGGCTATTGTCTGAACTGACAGGAAGGCAAACCATGGATATTTCTTCTTTGTTCAGACATGCCGGAACTTCTTTGCTGCAGTTATTGGCAGTGGCATCAACTGATGTTGCTGTTTCCATCTCTACATCAGAGTCTGCCACCACTGTCTCATCTGTGGAGCATGATGATGAAACAAGCACTGGAAGAGAAGAAACATGGAGCTACATCACTTCAACATTGTGATGAAACTTCTAGTATGATGGTATTTCATTTTCAAAAATAATCATGGACAAGAATTTTGATTAATTCAAGAAAGCAGCAAGATACCAGATGATCACCAACACAAAGAATTGATCACAAAGACAAATTAAAAATTACGCACAAGACCAAAGAAAAGTCAATACTTAGTCACAAGCATGCATTTGTTATCAAGGGTATTGTTAATCATTAACCAGATTATCTAAAATTATACTCCCAGGTTTTTGATTTCAGGGCTATCTACGACCCAAGCATAAGCAAAACATTCTATAAGGTCATATTTTCCATATTCAGAGCCTTAAAAAGAAGTATAAAAATTGAGCAATATGAACCATAAAAGGAAAACCAACATTTAGTATTATAAGGTTATGAATTGCCGGACAGAGAGGATATATCATATGCAAGCCAAGCTAACTAGTGGGGCTGAGGTGAATATGGATTGAGGCAATTACTAGGGAAACCATGGAAATGATATCATGTAATATTTTGAAAGCAGATAGGTGATGTAGGGGTTAGATATGGATGACATAAGGGACCAATTTCCAAAGAGAAATTTCCAGTGGAAGCAGCAACCAGTGCCAAAAACAAAAAGATGAGGTGAGAGGAGTATCAGTTGGAGTAAGAAGGCAGTGAGTTCAAGAAGTGGTATTGTTATCAAGGATGGCTACTTGTCCAAGAGAACAAATGGAGCCACACTTGACCCTACCAGCTAGGTTAAAACATCTCATTGATCCGGCCTGGGTATGCAATATCTCACAATCAATTCTAGCAATAAGGGTTATAAGCCTCTAGTATAGATAGCCAGACAAAATCATTCAAGTAACCGTATAAATGTAGAAATTTACTATGACTTGTCCAAACATGAATCAATTAAGAGCATTGCCATGACCAGATGGTGTTAACTGTTTAACTTATTGTTTAGCTTTAAAAATTTCACATAAATCACATTGTTGAAGTTGGTTTTCATAAACACTGTATTCATCACTATTTTATACATTCAAGCCCATGATGAGTTGGGTGAAGGAAGGAACTAAAGTGCAGCTGTGAGTACTGCCAACAAAAATAATTAAGAACCAAGATATGTTAATCATGAGGAAAAATGGAATACTGACCACATGGTGATATCAAAATAGATGAATCTAGATGCCCGGATAATACAGCGCATAATAGATCCACCTCATTGACTCTAGATAATGAAATCAATTTGCCAAAGTGGGCAAACTTGTCAGCTGATCCTGTAGGAATAACACACACTATTCGATTAATTTCTCCGTGATCCAATCCCTACAACAAATAATGCAACAAAAACAAATTAGAAGATAAGCTAGTCAAGACATTGATGATAGCATGAAAGACGTGAAGCCCACAACACAGTTTTTATCATACCATTCTCTTACAATACAAATTTTGTACTATGACAACAATGTTTCAGAATAGAAAAAAAATACGTGCCTAGAACATACAATGTCAAAAGAAACATATTGGTCCAATTTCTGAAAAGGTTAAAAAAAAACAGTCTAATGAGTGAAAGCTTGAATTTCTACCTGGCTACCTGAACAAAATTCTTCAATGGCAATAATCTTTGCACCAACCAATTCCAGCAGAGACTGCAGTTTGTTCCCAAACTTATACTGTAGACAAAAAAAAGGCATACCTATATCAATCAATACACAAAAGCTTAGACTCCAGATGAATAATTTTGCCCCTTACAATTTAAAAAGGGAACAAAAGGAATTACTAATAGATGTCATATATTCACTTGGCACCCTTAAAACCATCACGGTAGGTATCAAGGGATAATAAGATGAATGACTTAAATCTCTCTGCCTTATATTCATTCAATTCAACCACATCTGGTAGCCATATTGCCGACATTGTGGCTCCTTCCATCAACTCAATGGACATGAAGTATGCTATTCATCTTACTCAAACTGTATCCCACCATTGAAAAGATACAATCAAGAAAACACTACTGAACAGCCCCTCCAATAAACATCTGGCAGACCAATCTATTCAATAGCATATCCTCTGTGAATTAATGTACCTTTCAACAACAAGAATAAACATTAAAAATGGAATTAAAAATAGAAAACTTCTTGCTATGCTACAGAGGATATTACACCCCCAGCCTCCAATTTCTGACTCAAACTTCCAATCAGTGACATATTAGCCTATCTAGTACCCCTTCACCTCTTTACAAAAACAAATGGAAAAAAGGATAAAAACAAGAGAAATAGAATAAGTTTCTTTTGAAGGACACTATGTTTCCAGCTAGGGGATTCCAATGCTAGAGGAATAAAGAAGGTGCACCAGGGGCTCTTTCATATCATTGAGTGCATCAACAGTGACAATTGGGTTTATGAAAGATTAAAAATCAAGAGGGTGACCTCCAGATGGATCCACAAACAATACTGAACATATGGCTGAGAAGCATGGTTGAGGAGAAACAGATGGAAGTATCAGTTATCCAAGATTCATGCATTTTCATAGAAGGAAATTGACCATTGCCAAAGGTTAGCTAAAGACTAGGACAGCCCCATGCATGTTAGCATATGCACATAATATGCTTTCACTGGTATTCTTATACTTCTATTCCTAAATAAAGTAATTACAGGTGAAAAGCTTAAGATTTTCTGGGCATACCATTTGTGCTGATTCCAGAAGACAAGTGTACCCTTTCAAACAAATTTCACAGGTCCTTGAATCTGCAACTTTGACTGATACCCCTTCTACTATCAGTGTTGGAGCATGGCTTTGTGCAAAAATAGATATAAAACATATTTTATCATCTTCTTCAGAGACATGAATGGAACTACACAAAAATATTAGCTCGCCACTGTGACTAAGAATAAAACAATACTTACGATTCCCAGCCAGGAAAATTTGGAGCAATGCCTTTTCCTGCCAGCAACTAACAATCATCAAATGACAATTAGTAAACCAAATGCGATATTACAGATAAGATAAACAAGTCAAAAAATAATTTTTTAACATATGTAAAGTTAACAAAGAATACTCTCTTGAAAACTGTGAATGAATAAAACAGTTAGAAGCTGACAGAAAGTAAGGATGGCCATTTGTATGGACACAACATTTCATTAACTGTAGAAATAAGATCCTTGTTAAATGTATGCATTACAGAATAGAAATGAGGAAAAATGTGAACAGGTAAGTCAGCATAACTATGCCTACACATAGTCATCAAAGGTCCCACCAGAAAGACAATTAAAATCTGGCCACTGTTTTTCATTTTTTTTTCTTCTTTTTCTCTCATACAAAACTTTGTCTGCTGATTTATTTATCTTCATCTTAAAGAAGTGATTCTTGATTTGTAGATCATTGCACCCAATTCGGGTGCCATTTCATACTTCAAACAGTTCATGTTTTTTTTCATAGCTAAGAAAGGGGACATCAAGGGTGTTTTCTTAAAATCATCTCCATCTATCAAGTATGTTTTCCCCTTTTGTATCTAGAATAAAGAAGGTGTCCCAGTGTACAAGGTTCTGACACAATGGAGTCTGGGTACACAGCCTTACCCCTGTTTTTATAAAGAAGCTACTTCCCCAAACTTGTAACATCCAAATCATAATGGAGTAACCTTACACCAAGAATTGCCCTTCAGATAATTCAGCTAGAAAATGGCAAAAAGAAAAAGATGCTCAAACTTTTAATTCCTTTGCAACTTAAGCGGCATGAATAAACTCTGAGCAGAAACAAAGGATATTGCTTAAAGTACCTCAACCCAACTCTTCAGCACAATAGGCTTCTTAGCTATGATAGCCTCAAGTAGACTTTCTTTAACTGGCAGGAATTGATCCACAAGCACATGTGTACAATCTTCACTCAAATGGTATGTTATACGAGCACCTGTCATTTAATATTACAAAATGAAAAAGCCATGAGAGAAGCAATAGACAGAATCCATGGTCCAATTCCTAATTGCCTCATTTATAGCATGCATCAGTTTCATCAGTCAAGTTTGTAGACAATGGAAACGATCAGAGGATTCTGCATAATAGCTACATAATGCTACTTAGAGATATCAGAGTCTAGGTAGCTGCAATGGGAGTACAGCTGTAACAAGGTAGAAGAACATCCAATCACTAACAGCTGGCATTAGAAAAAGTTCAGACAACAGTGTCGTGAGTACTAGGAAATTGCCTTATGAACTTCTAACATAGAAGTTCAGAAGACAAGGATGTCAAGCTCAGTTCTCCAGATTGTCTTTTATGGGTTCATAAACAGGCTAGTTCAATGATCTTAACACACAGTAGTCCAAGTTCTATAATAATAACCTAACTCTCCAATTAACTTGAAGTCCAATAGAATCTGGATCATGAATCAATTCAAATCCCTATAATTCAATAATACTCATAGTTAATATATGAGAGACCATATAATATGACTTAAGGGCACATTTTCAATTCAAATCAAGCCAATGAAGCCTTAATCCCAAAATTAATACACAGACATTGTTTCGCCATGTATTGTTTACCCAATCTTCATGTGATGGTAAGATTACTCTATTGTGACCTGGAGGCCACCTATTAGAGCAACAAAAATAGCTTCTTTATTAAAACAAAAGTAAGATGACATATATCTGATTCTTCTACAAGCTCCTAGTGTCAAAGCCTCATGCACTAGAAAGCCACTTTCATAATAGTTACGCCATCAAGTTCTATCACGACCAAAATATGAGTCAATTTGAAATTGCTCTTCACTAGACACATTTGTTATAATTATAAACACTATTATCCAATGTTTTGAAAATCAAACCAACCATCTAATCAAAAAATTAGAAGTTGATGATTTAATTGGTTTAACCGATTAAAATTGGAATTGAACTGATTAAATTAAAATTTTTGATATTTGATGTTAAAATTGGTCAGACCACACCTCAGACCAATTTATCCAAATTTTTAGCTGGTTTGGATTGGTTTTCCTGGATATGACTGGTTTTTGACCGGTTCAAATTTTGCCTGGTTTTTCATATAGAACTGAACTAATGGTCTAATCGATTCACAATTGAATCAATCTAACTGACAAATTTGGTTTGGTTTTCAAAACATTGCTATTATCACTACTTGTGATGCCTACTACTGACCAAAGAATCCAGAAAACAACACTCAAATTCATTTCAATGGCCTATTTTTCTTTCTCCCAACAAATTAGGGATGCATTGATGCAGATTTTTTTTTTTTTTTTAACTTACGGTATGGCATAGAACAACAACAAAGTGTAATCCAAATTTAATTGTCGTTAATCATATGAATCTTTTATCATTATTCTATTCTATTATAAAGTCACTCTCAAAATATTGTTGATAGTGGTGATTCTTAGCTATTAACTCATATACTTCCAATTTCACCCTTTTTGATATGGTAAAACAAGTTATGCTCATTTATTCTTTTTATATTTAAAAAACTGAATAGTATCAATTACTAAACATTTAATTTCTTTTCTACATTGACAACACTGTATCCTGGAGAAAAAAATAATCGTCAGGTCACCTTTTTAAAGGATGAGCTCAGCACAGTTAAATAGCGAAAATGGGTAACACCTATTGTATGGAACTAATTGTATATGAAGAACCATCAGCCAAACAAGCAGTCACTAACCAATTGATGAAGCTTTGTCTTGAAGTGGGTCTTTCTCTTGAAAGGACTCAGAGCAATACAGGTAAAATATAAGTGGAACAAAACAAAACCTGCCAAAACAATGTTGCAAGAACAGTTAAATTGGGATGAAACATGGCAGTGGCAGTGTATTTCTTATAAATACATTTGAAACAGTTCTAAGTTCTAACATTGCCTAGAGATAATCAAATCAAAAAACATTTGAACATGATGATGTCTGTCCAAGATCCTTTACTTTAATGTCATATCTACTGAACCAAAAAGCTAAAAGTAAAAAATATTTAGTTTACCTATATGTGGCATTACCAGTTCCGAATGAAACCAGGTCCCCATCTTTTAAATTTGTTTCTTTCTTGGGGAATTCATGGACCTTTTCTTTTGGCCCAACATTCCTGTTGATAAATGTTCCATACTTTGAGCAATCTCTAATTCGAACACCAGAGAATAAGCTAGATGTGATCTGCATGTGGCTCAAAGAAATCATTTCATCAACCACTATCTCAGCATGGATTCGAGAAACTCCTTTGTCTTTGTTAATAATTACTTCACAACCTACAAGGACAAAATCAAGACTTTAATCGAACACTGAGATACAAAGCAGGATATAATTTCCACAAAGCCACAGTAATTGACTCTGTGATTGAAAAGAGCTAAGACAAACCAGAGTGCAAACCCCAAACAACAATTGCAGAAATATGCTCTGTTTACTAGATGCAGTGAAATTCAAAACTAACCAGTATCTTACTTAAAGTAGTATCTATGTCTTCTACTAGCTCCACCTATGAAATGTTAGGAAAACTAAAATGTACTGTGAAACCTAGGATGTAACTGGAAAACAAAGATTTCTATCACCAACTAATAGCTATATGTAAGATGATTTGTATACATAACTGTTAAATTTGCATTCTCAGTCAGTTTACAACCAGATTCTCGTAATGTTGTTCATTCCACTTTACCAATGCACAACACACAAGTAAACTGCCATACGCCAAGTCTCAGTTTCACCAATGGAAGCATTTTAGTTGATAGCACTAGGATACTAAGATCTTAAAGGTACACAGAATTGAAAACATGCGAGAATTAAGCAACCGATATGAGCGCTTCAACGTGTTTTTCATTGATGGATAAGTAACGAAAAACAATCTTTTATAGTAAGGACCAAACCCAATTAAAATCTTCAAAATTTCAAAAAAAAAAACAAAGAAGGAAGACGAAGAAGAACCAAAATCTACAGTACCTTTTCGACCGACTTTGTGCGTTCCCTTTGTAAAGATATAATATTTATCTTCACCTGTTATTACAAAGAAAAAAAAAACATCATAGCATCAACATCAGCAGTAACAAACGCTCGTCAGTCTCATCATATGAAAGAAATGAAAGACACCCACCAATTATATTTGCTTACGGTGCTCTAGGGTGTAGATTATAAACTCACTTTTCCTTACAATGATCATAGACAAGTAACTTGAATGATAAGAGTTTGCCAGCAAACATGGTAGAGTTGGATAATAAAATCAGAAATATTTTCAGGGATTTCATTCAATTTCAAGATTTTTCCCTAATTTCTGTTCCTTCGGATGAAAGAAATTGAAGAAGAAGAAGAAAGGAAAAACACACACACGCATCCCTGTGTGTATACGCATGCAAGTATGCATATGCGAATTGATGGGTGACCTGAAAGAGGATCGGCGGGAAACAGAGCCCACACCATTGCTCGTGCTTCACAGCTTTCGTTAGTCTAGACAGACAGACAGAAAGACAGAAATCCCGACCCTTTGGATTTTGGTCCTGGGAGAAAAGGGTCGTGGCTTTTCAATTTTCTATTAATTTTTTCGGTTAAAAAATTTTTCTTTTATTTTTCGGTTGTTTTCAAAAGAGGTTAGCGATATTTCTAGGAATATAGATGGCAACGCAACGCTTGTAGCAAAAGATTTAATTTTATTAAGGTGATTTAATACCTCTTGGTTTGTCCCAAATAAGTTCACCGATGTTGTTGTTCTTTGGTGACAAAAGTAATTATAACAATCAAAGCCAAATAAACCTAAGAAAACAGTAAGCAATCTAAGTAGGCTAAGTGATCGCACCATCTCCCGATATCACCACTCTAAATCATATTGGCATGAATGTCAGGTGGAGGGAGTGTCCAAACTTTGCTAGGCACATCTGATAAAACACAGATATCAACCATAAAGTCTATGTAAAAATTACCTTCCTGCAAAGCATGCTTTGCGAGTGGCAGACCGAAGAATTCATCAATGAGTTCAAAGTTCAGACAATAAGTGGTGGAGCTTGAAAGGGTCAGGTTCCCATTTCGTCCTTGACTATTTTTCTGTAAGGCGAGCTTAGAATCAGCCTCAACTATGGCGCGCCGAAATCCCCTCCCGTGTAATTTTCAAGGCCATATAAAGAGTACGCAACTCTACGCCAATGGTTAAGGAGGAGATCCCACAACAACCCGAGAATTCAAAAATCCATTGTACAAATTCATTCCTCCAATTCCATAGTTTCCAAAGGGTGACAATAAAATCAACTTGAAAGAAAACACCCCAGGAAACGATCATGTCATTTTTAAATAAGCAACCTTAATCCAATCAATGAAGCTGTCTGAAGGCCGAAAGTCCGAGGCCAGAGAATGGAATACAGCATACTCGTTGCACATGGACACGAGTGTAAAGAACGTGCTCAAGGTTCTTCTAGCAATTATCGCAAAGTTCACACAAGCCATCATCTGTGAGCCTACGAACGAATCGAAGCTCATTGGTCAGTAGTCTCCCACGCCAGACAAGCAAACAAACATCCGTATATACTGCGGTACCGGAAGCCTCCACAACCATGACCAATTAACACTAGCCGCCACGTTCTCCTGTATTAGTAGGTTATACACTCCTTCAACTGAGAATTTTCCAGAATCAAAGGCCCATATGAGCGGGTCACACAACCCCATATCTGGAGAAATAAAAATACCATTTAGAAGTTGGCGACAATGAGCAGAAATCTTGCCAACTAGCTCATCCCATATCCATAGGACATTAGGCTCTGGATTAGCCGCTCCAAAGAGTAATAAAAAATAGATGTGAGATCGATGGCCCGTTACGTGATATCTACAAAGCCTTCCCCTGCCATGGGAGAGCCTTTCAACACAAAGCATAAATAAATGCAAGGACGTTGGATCACCGTGTCGCAAACCACACTGAGGTGCAAAACTTTCAGTATGAGCTCCATCCCGCAAGACAGCCATTTTAGTTGAGGTAACACAGTCCATCATGAGAGACACTTAACTATGGAGGTAGAATGGATAGTTAAACCTTTTCAAGGTCGAATTTTAAAGCCATGAAACCCAATTTCCCATACGACTTTTCTCCGTAAATAATTCAAAGCTTCTTGAGCAACTATAATATTATCATGCGATGATTGCCAAGGAATAAAATTGGGTTGCAGAGGACTGAACAGATGAATCATTGATGGGCAAAGACTCTCCATAATAACCTTGCTAATGAGTTTATAAACCACATTAAATAGATAAGTAGGCCAGAACTGGGTCATTCTTTCAAGATTATCAATCTTCAGAATAAGCACCAGAAACGTCTCATTTATATCTACAGATATTTTCCCTGTCAAAAACCAATTTTGCACTGGATGAGTTAGGGAGACCCTAACAATATTACACTAATGCTAAAAAACATGGCATGGAAACCATCTGGTCCCAACGCTTTTATAGGGGCCGATGGATTTTAGGGTCTAATGTGCTTCCTCTTCGTTCAAGGGAGCTTTAAGTCGAGCCGTCAAACTAAAAAATATTAATAGAAAACACTCTTGCGCCGGCACTAAATTATAGTAATTATTGTTAAGATATCAAAAATTTAATATTTTATTTTTAATCGTTTAATAGTAAATAATATGAATAAAAATTAATTCATAAAAAGTGTAATTAATTTATTATTAGTTAATTAAAAATTAAAAATATTAATGTAATTAGAGAAAAAAATTAAATTACAATTTTATAACAAATAAAATAAACAAATAAATTAAAAAAATAAATTATAGAAAGTTTAAATATTAAAATTTTAATTTTAAATTCATTTACAACTATGATATTTAATAATTTTGATCACTCGTAATGTTATTTTAATTTTAAAAAAACTATCAATCTTAAAAATAACAAATTTTATTATTTAAAATTTTTTTAAATATTTACTGAGTAAAATAAATATTTTACTAATATTTTAATTATTATATTTTTAAAATAAAATTTTTAGAGTCATATACTGACAAATTTTAAAATTAAGAAAATAAGTGAATACAAATAACAATTACACAAATTTGAATTATTTAACCTATATTGAATTATTTATAGTAATAAAATGAAAATTTGTCCATAATTCTCTATTGTTACTCTCTACTCGATAATTATGAATTGGATAAAAACAAATTATAATTTTTAATTCTACCAATTGTTATTTGTTTAATTAATTTAACAAGTAAAATCAAATTAATTAAATAAACAATCATTTAACCATTACATTAAAATAATCCAAATAATTCCATAAAAAAAGAGAACAATATGCTAAAATAATCTATATTTTTGAAAATCAAAAATTTTGAAATCCCTTAAAATCATTAAAAAGTCTAACTATGTATGCTAAAAAATGAATTCCTTCTAAAGTAATTGTTTGATTCTTTTTATCCATCCCTTCTTTTTTTTCTAACTACTCACAAAAGATAGTTATTTATATTATAAAAAAAAACAAAAAGTGATCAAAAGTGAAAAGATCAAAGAACAAAGGCTATGAAAAAGAAAAGTTAAGATTATGATAAAGCAATAATGCTATAAATAAAAGTAATAGAGTGTGAGTTTTTAAGTGTTACGAAAAACCATTAATTCTTGTGAAAATTTTATAAAAATTTTGTTATAACCAAGGTCAAAGTGACTGAGTATAGAGGGTTGTCTTAACTCTACAAAAGAAAAAAGTGATAATGAAGTGAACTCTTAAGGGAGGAACTTTGAGAAATGAATGTATGATCCTAATTTGAGTTGAAACACTATACATTGTGTGCACACTATCTCTTTTTCTCTCTCTTTTTTTTTAATCTCTTTATTCTCTATTGTTTATATTGCTTGTTTTACTTTTGATTATTATTTCTCTTTAGCATTAGGATTGAGTGAGAGTTAAGTGATTAAATAGATTAAGCCTAATTTAACCCTCTCTTAAGTTGCGTTAAGGACCAACAAAAAAGGTCAACTCAAATAATAATGATAAAAATGGTATAATTATTAGTGGTCATGGTGTAGCTCAAAGTGAACATGTTAATGAACTCTTGAGGGAAGTTATGGACAACTAGTAAAGAGTGAAAAAGAATGAGATAATCACTTTCTCTGGAGCAAAACATAAGAAGGTTGGCATAACATATAATGGTGATCATATTAATGGTGTTAAAACTGGCAATGCAACAAGTCCAAGCATAAAAGACGATGCCCTTTGTCGAGTACTAGAAAATGATGTTGCAAATGATATTTATATAACATGTGATGTTGTTAATGAGGTATAAGGTGTAATTTATGATACTATGTAGGGCAATGACAAAAAAGAGGATAATGAGAATAATGCTTCAAAGGCAAAGATTGTTAGAAATAAAGATAATGAGAAAGTGGTTATTGAACAGGAGATAAATGGCAATGATGATTGCAATAATGCTATTATTGAGGATAACATTATTTTAGAATAAGAGGATGTAAACAATTTTGTTGGGCAACAAAAAGGTAGTAATAAATAAAAAGGTAAATGAGATATGTTTGATCACTTGCTTGAATTATAAAACTTGTTAGTTTTAACTCAATTTTAGTGTTAAGGAGACAATGATTTTATGATTAAGAAGGTGGATAAGGAAAAGGGCAAAGGCCAAGTAAAGCAACTTAGAAGGCCCCAATGCTATCTTAGTTAAGCCTTTAAGGTAGTGAAACTTACAACTATTAAAATTTCAACTTATAAAAGGAGGATAATGCTAGTGGTTGATATGCAATTGCTTAACTTGATTTGTTCTACTAAAGCAATTGGAAAAATTTTATACTTTTTCCTTCCCTTTACTATATTATTTGCTTTATTATGAGTGAAAAAACCTAATTATTAAATTGAGTTTATTTTATATATGTCACATTTATAAATTTTATTTATGGATTACATGCCAATAGGTATGCAAAATTTGTCAAGGCAGGAGATAAATTTGCTACGAAAAAAAAAGGTCCAACAGTGTTTAAGTGCAAGAGGCCAATTAAACATTATAGTTAGTATCTTGATCAAGTCTATGGTTTTTAATCATTATGCTTAGTTGTAATAGTAATGTGTTATTGAGTACTAATTTACCGAGACTTATTTTCTTATAATACAGTTTGCGAAAGTTGCATTTTGGCTATATGGTGGACATACCACCATGATATATTATTGATCCTCTTTTTTGGTACATTCAATTGTTATGACCTATTTATCAATAATTGTCCTTGAATTTTCTATGTAATGATAAACCCTTATGCTGATTTTTTTTTTATACTATTTTGACAAATTTATCATAAAGTTCATGACCTTTAAAAGCCTAATTGACTTTTTAAATAAAGGAATGAACACTTGAGAAAAGCCTTATTGTTCTTTTAAGCAGAGGGAAGTGGACACTTAAGAAGATCCTTATTATTCTTTAAAGGAAAGGGAGGAGATTAGGGAGCTCGAGTTCATTACTCCTTCCTTGTGCAACTATTTTATGAAAGAGGCCTCTAAAGATGTTTTAGTTAATGATGCTTACCTTTAGGTTTATGGAAAAGTCAATCTAGATAAAGACAATGTAGCTACCCTTACCGATATAATTCATCTTCCTTACATTTATAATAACACTTATTGCTCTTCTTGCTTGAATCAGTAGAAGAGATTCTTTATGTTGGAGTGCATTTAATCAACTTGTTGAGTTGTCATACAATGCCACCTAATGCATATGCCAAGATTGGTCTAGGGTTACTACTTAGTGGTAGAGGCTTAATGAGAGATTAGCAATCTTTGAGCTAAGGTGGCCAACTTAAAGAATAAAACTTAAGGAGGCCCAACAATCATAAAGGTTATGTACAAATGTTACTATTGAGTAAAGGGGTTGGACAAGTAGGCAAAGGATTTAAAAAAGATGAACACCAACCTAAACGAGAAGTTTAAGTGTTTAACAAAAGAGTTGGAGAAGCTTTGCACTGAGAATGTTGAGCTAAATAAGTAAGTGACCTGTAACTTTAAAGATTATTTAGAGTGAATGTTGACATTCTACTATTAAGGAGTTTAAGGCCCTAAAAAAGACGAATACTAAGCTGAAGAACAAGTTACAATTTGCCTTTACTTACTTTAGGAAGACCCAAATTTCTCTCAGTGTTTATGAGCAAACGATTAAAGAGATTAGAGTTAAAATGCATAATAAGGTCATAAAGGAGTTGTAGGAGAAGGCAAAAGGATTTATGCATAATGCTCTTTTGCAAGATTAAGAACAAGGTTATACTTGAGCCAAGATTAAAGTAATCAAATTATCTCCCCATTCGACCCAACACTTATGGACTTCTTTAGAGAAATGTGGTAGTTAAGCTAATTTGTACATTTGTAATCTTTTTCCTTGTATTTTTGTAGTTTTTTGTATTTCTAATATATTGTATGATTCTTTTTTCAAACGTTGAATAAAGTGCATTGTTTACATTTGTGTTTTTGTCTTCTTTGTTTTACCTAATAAACTAATGTCTTCTTTGTTTTACCTAATAAACTAATGTCTTCTTTGTTTTACCTAATAAACTAACTTGTAGTAAGTTTTAACAAACAAATTTGTAAAAACCTTATAAATAAAAATTTTGTCAAACTAGTTGAATAAAAAAAACTGTAACTTAGGCAACGAGGTTGTAATAATTTGGGCTTTATTTAAAAAGAGGTGGTAAGCCAACTTCATTCACTTAACCCTAATAAGCTAACTAACAAAACTATAGCATGACGAGCTAACTAATCAAATTGTAAGGCAAGGAGTTAACCTTTTTGTTCATTTCCTCCTATAGTTGATAGGACATTGCACATTTTAAAAAATTATGTCAATTATAAGAGATAGGAAGATGTTGTTTTGAAATGAATAGTGAGGATAACACCACATATTTGCTATTATGTAAGTGTCCTTTTAGGGTGTTTCAAAATCACTAAAAGACTTTGTTAAAGGTTTTTTTACCTGCTATCACTTAATCTTTCTTACTCGTTTTTGTTATAACTTTTCTTTCTTTTTATATTTTCTAAAACAATTATTTCCTTTAAGAAAAATCCATGAGTGATTCCTTTTAAAAGTATGGGTGGCAAAAAGCAAAGGAATGAAAGGCTATTTTGACCTCACCTTAGGCTTACATGGCAAGTAAGTCCCTTGAGGCCTTAAACTTGAGCAGCATAGTGTCATTTCTCATCCTTGTTTTACTTTGGCTCAAGGTCATGGACGTCAATGTGCAAGTCAAATTAGTCCTTAAACCAAGGTTGAAATAGTTATAACTTTACTTAGGGTCTAACATATAATCCCTTCATAACTTTAAGTCCCAAAGCCTTAAGGGTAGAAAATTGATGAGAACTGTAGAGATGAAGGGTGGAAGGTTTCAAAGGATGCAAGAGGTCTATTGTATATTCCAAAAAGCCCAATAACACGAGCTAGAGTTTCAATGGATTCAAGAGATCCATTGCACATTCCAGAAGGCCCAATAACACGAGTTAGATATTCAATGGATGCAAAAGGTTCATTGCACATTCCAAGAGACCTAATAACACGAACTAGAGCCAGAAAAATGAAAGAAGCATTAAATGGGCTGATTAAGGACATTCAGGCCAACCAAGTTTCAGATGGTGTGAATTCAAACTTGGAAGAGAGTCCAGACCTTGTGTGTGTTGGGTCCTTAAGCCATGTCTTTTTAGGGTTTTCCACATTAGTTGGTATCAGAGCCTGACTCTAAATCAGAAAAAATAATGTCTTTGAAAGACAAAGGTGTTGCTCAAGAGGGAGCTGTTGACATGTCCATCATGATCAAAATTATACAACAACAATTTGAGCACATGAATACCAGATTTGATGATATGAGAGAGAGGATGAAGGAGCAAGCTAATAAAATATTAGAGTTGCAAAAGAGGTACGAAGAATATGAGACTCCTAAAGTAAGAAAGCAATTGAAACGTGCCTATGACCATGACAATGATGATTCTGTGCCATCTTTAGAGGGTGAAAGTAATGGAGAGAAGTATCCAATTAATGGAGTTGCTCTCATCACAATGCAAGTATTGAATGTGCATGTGAAGGCAGAAAGTAAGGTACAACGAGATAACATCTTTCAGACAAGGTGTCTTATCAAAGATAAGGTATGTAGTATGATTATTAATGGTGGGAGTTGCACTAATGTTTCTAGCACAACAATGGTTAAGAAACTGAATTTACCCACTATAAAACATCCTAAGTCATATAAGTTTTAATAGTTGAATGAGAGTGGTGAAGTTAAGGTAGATAAGGAAGTGCTCGTGTCATTTTCTATTGGAAGGTATCGCGATGAAGTTTTATGCAATGTTGTACCTATGCATACAAGCCATATTTTATTAAGAAGGTCATGGCAGTTTGAGAGGCGAGTTATGCATGATGGATTCAAGAATCGATATTCCTTTGTAATGAATGAAAAACCTGTCACTCTTGTACCATTATCACCTTAACAAGCTTATGAGGATCAATTAAGGATTAAAAATGAGAGTGAACAAAAAAAAAGATTGAAAAAAGAGAAAAGAGAGGAGAAAACGTGAAAACACAAGAGAAAGAGAAAAAAACAAAAAGTTTCTATATAAAAGAAAGTGATGTCAGAAGAGCAATTTTTGTCAAACAACCTATGATCATACTTTTGTACAAAAAGGCTTATTTCAATACAAACAAGGTTGAACTGTCTTTACCTAGTGTTATTATTGCTCTATTACAGGAATTTGAAAATATATTCCCTGACAATGACCCAAGTGGATTGCCATCCAAGAGAGGAATTGAGCATCGAATTGATTTCATCCCTAGTGCATCTATCCCAAATCAGTCAACATATAAGAGTAATCCTAAGGAGACAAAGGAGCATAAAAGGCAGGTTGAAGAACTTATTTTCAAAGGATATGTGAGGGAAAGCACAAGTCATTGTGCATTTCCTATCATACTTATACAAGGAAAGTTAAACAAAAGACATGCCAAGTGGATCAAATTCATTTAGACATTTCCTTACATCATCAAGTATAAACAAGGTGATAATTTGACGACGAATCTTTTCAAGGAAAGAGGGAATGATGAGAACCGTAGAGATGAAAGGTATAAGGCTTCAAAGGATGCAAGAGGTCCATTGCACATTTCAGAAAGCTCAATATTACAAGCTATAGCTTCAATGCATTCAAGAGGTCCATTGCACATTCCAGAAGGCCTAATAACACGAGTTAGAGATTCAATGGATGCAAGAGGTCCCATTGCACATTCCAAGAGGCCTAATAACACGGGCTAGAGCCAGAAAGATGAAAGAAGTACTAAATAGGCTGATTAAGGACATTCAGGCCAACCAAGTTTTAAATAGTGTGAATTCAAACATGAAAGAAAGTCCAGACCTTATTAATATCATTAGAGTACTTAAAGAGTTAGGACTAAGTAATATGAGTCACTACAAATTAGGAGTTTATTTTTTGTATAAGAATTTGTCCCTAGATAGGAATTCCTCCTAAATAAAGAATTGTCCTAAGTAAAAATTTGTACCCCTTTAGGATTGCAATCTTAGCTTATAAATAGACACCCCTTGTATACAAAAAAAAAAAAAAGATCAGGTAACTTTGAGTGAAATAAAAAGCAAGGATTTTTTTCTCCCTCAATTCTTTTGAGAATTAAAGAACTTATTAAAAGGTTCTTCTTCTTGTGGCATTCCAATCGACTTATCACTCCTAATTTCTTTCTTTTTTGGAGTGTGACATTCATATCTTTCTTAAATACCCTAAGTTCGTGTTCCTTCGAATGTTAGG
Organism: Bruguiera gymnorhiza; assembly: GCA_020883675.1. Classification (NCBI taxonomy): domain Eukaryota; kingdom Viridiplantae; phylum Streptophyta; class Magnoliopsida; order Malpighiales; family Rhizophoraceae; genus Bruguiera; species Bruguiera gymnorhiza. Next base: position 5,732,886 of record JAIRCJ010001058.1, on the reverse strand, counting down.
TTTAGGGTTTGTGTTATTAAATTCTGATTTAGCTTTCCTAATTATTCTTTGATTCCTTGTGTGCATTGGGTCCCTGAGCCACGTCTTTTTGGGATTTTCCGTATAAAAAATCATCCACCTTCAAGGCCCATTTGTAGTCATTAGTGTTGCACCATGAGCTATCATTCCTTGTTTGCTAAGTAGGATCACTTGGATTAAAAATTTCACAACAATTACAGGATCCCTAAAAGGTATGAGTTCATGGCTCTTCTTCACTGTAAAATGGGTTGTTCTCCTTTTTGCAATAGAGTTTAGGCTTCCTATGTACTAGTCATTACAAGAATTTTCATGATCATGCCTTTGCCCCAACATAATTGTCACTAGCTATTTAGCGTCACTTGATTAATTTGCTTGCTTTGTATATGCAAGTTCATTTAAGGATGAATAAAACCATATTAGTTTACTGTTAATCAATGTTCTCTTCATAACTTGCCCTAAAACTAATTTATAATGGTTAAAGTCTCAAAAGAAGTTTATCGATGTTTTGAAACGATTAGAAGTGGTGTTGTTGCCCTTCAAAATATTTGTTTGTGAGCTTTTTTTCTTAAAATTTTGAGACAAGATCCTTTTTTGTCAAGTGTGGAATTTGAAGGTTTCATATGACCTAATAAAATTAATATAGATCTCCTTTTATGAAAGAATATTGCCTATATTGGCCAACTATTTGAGATTTATTTCTTGGCTAGAGTAATTAAAGAACTTTGCTTACTTGGCAATGGAGGAAAGGTAGATAAATTGTGTTTATTCCCTTAAAGGGGATTGTTAAACCATGTCTTAAAGTGTTATTTAAGAGTGGTGATAAGTATTTATAGATGTTTTAAGACAAGGTGGATGAATTTTGTGATCTTTCCCCAAGCTTGCACAGGTCCCCGAAGTGAGAGGTCTCCTTTTAATTTTTCTTATGTCTTTAAGTGCCTAACCTCAACCTTACTTAACTTGGTGTTCCCTCCTTATACTCATTGATAATATGTATAGGAACATTATATGGTGATCTCTTAGTAAGGATTTAAGTAAAGCAAAAGCCAAAGTTAGCTTGCATAAGGAGAGGATCTTGCCAACATATATCAAAGACTAAGTGAAAATGTTTACATGTTTTAAGCACCTGATTTGCTTCTTTCTAAACTTTTAAAGAGTTATCTTGCTAGCTTAAACTTTTTTATTGGAAATAAGATTTCATATCAAATATACAAATATCTATGATAAAGGAGAAGTGCATAATTTACTAGTATTTAAACTACATGAAATTCTTATTAACTAGTGAAATATATGCATCAAAAGAAGATAGTTACCGTATGGCATAAGAATTGGAAAAGAATATCAACACTACTCATTATTGACCAATTCCTAGGGTCTTTTACAATAAAATGGAGATGAATTGAATGATGATTCATACATAATTGGAAAGGTAATTGTCTTTAGTTTATAGTGTAATAAGAATGCATTAATTGAATAAGTGTAAAGGAAGTCCTAACCCAAATATATAAGTATATTTAAACTATGATGGTAGATTGTATCAATCAACTTTCAACTTTCAACTTTCAAATAATGAATATAGTGAAAAGCTATTTGAGTTTAGTTTCCAATGAAAAAAGTGACATGTAATTTGGTGTTATATAGAATGAATTATAACTAATTTATTGAAGGCATATGAGCTATGAAGCTTAAAAGAAAATATAAAATTTGAACAAGAAATAAAGATAGTTTAAATGGGATTGTAAAAAGAAATCTATAGTTTAAATGGGATTGTAAAAAGAAATCTTTAAGAATATCACAAAAGATAAACAAAATATTTTTGAAAGAAATTCTAATGAGAAAGAAAAGGATCCTTGGAATGAAAAGGGAAAGAGTCATCAAAAGTAGAAAAGGAAAGGATATACTAAAATTAAGAAGCAAAAAGACTAAAGTGATCTTAAAGAAGTTGAAAAGAATTAAACCAAGAGTAGTAATCATTGAAATGACTTATAGAAGTTTAAAATTTTATGAAGGTATAGATTAATTGACTAAAGCTAACCAACAGTTAATCAATACCTCAAAAGTAGACTTTGTACAATTGATCCAAATTATGATTGACTCTTAAGATGACAAGAGATCCTCAATCACAATGCTAGTAAGACCTTAGACTCTATAGATGTTTGTTTATAAATAAGGTTAGGTGTCTTAAATGAGAGCAAAATTTGATAATTTGTTAGAGTAAAAGTGAATGACTAAGCAAAAACCTTATGTTCTTATGAGAAAAGCTTGTGAGAGGCTTTGTGTTCAAGTTCAGGTGAAAAACATGAAAAAAGGAATAATGCTCTAGTGTAAAAGTTTAGTTAATGAACCAAAGAAGGATAGACTTTGTAAAATTGATCTAAATTATGATTAACTCTTAAGATGACAAGAGATCCTTAATCATAATGCTAGTAGGGCCTTAGACTTTATAAATGTTTGTTTATAAATTTGGTTAGGTAACAAACATGTGCAAAGAAATTTATCTTCTTCCCCTAAAGGGTGAATTGACAAAAGCTTTAGAGAGAAAATGTAAGCTCAAATATGAGTCAAATATCCATAAATTACTCCTTTAATCTCTCACTATATTAAACTCTTTGTTTATTATGTTGTTTATTATTATTTGCTCTAAAATATTGTTTATTGTGCTTGAGTGTCCATATTATATTTTGCACTTGTTTATTAGCGACCTAATTCATCTCCTTTTAAATTGTTTTAGGATACTTACCTTAGTTTTCTCTAAGTCTCTCTAATTCTCCCTTACAATTCACAATCTTAATACATAAATTTAACTAGTCAATAGAGATCACTCAAAACACCAACAACCGCACCCCAATTACTCGAAAAGAAAAAAGGAAAAGAAAGAAGAATCCGTCCATCTATGTTACAAATAAACATTCAACTACATGCTTTACCATGCTGAAGAATACAAGTGTATCAAATAGTTCTGCGACTAATTAGCATTAGAAAAGGCCAAGTCGTGCCTCTCCGAGTTGACACCTATTTGTCAAATGTAGAATAAAATTGCAGATGAAGGATTAATCAAGTACAACATAATGATTCACCCACATGGTACAAATGGCTAAAGAAATGATCAGAAAAAGGCCCAACTTCTTCAGAAACACAGCAAATTTACTCCCACCTCTTATGGTTACGAGCAAGTCCCTTTCCTGCCTGTCAATTCTTCCTGGATTTTTCCTTGCAATGAGATTGCTATTGCTTCCTTTCTCTTCGGCGAGGCCATTACATTTGCTAAAACCATGTATTAATGTCTCCCTTTCAAGGTGTCCCTTGAGGTACAAGCAACAGTATTGCATTAAAAGAAAGACAATCACACAAAATACAGAGCTTCCTGTCTTTTTCAAAGAATGCATGAAGTTGCTGGTTCCCATGAACATATGCTTGTGGTATGCCTTGGACTTTGTCTCAAATCTGTGTTCGTCTGCTTTCTCTACCGAAAGGTTACTTGCTGGCCGCTCAGGACTAAGGTGGATCCTGACTGTCTGAGAAGGAACTAATTGGTGAAAAAATGTGTCAGCTTCTTGGCGAGTGGAAACAAACATTCCATGGTTTACTTTGATCTCCTCAATAACTTCTAAACTTGGAGAACTGGCTAAATCATCCCCATTGCCATTGCCATCCTCTATAAAGGTAGGATCATCGCTGATGAATTCAAGTGAATAATCATCTGTGCTATCAAATCCCATGCAGTTGCCAAGATGCCCATCTTCCCCTGCTAATCAACCGAGCGTCACTAAAATCAGTTATCAATAAACTCCTTGCTATGCTTGTTTCAAGTTCTAATTTTCTGATTTCAAGGTAAAAATGGTGCCAGAGATACCTTGATCATTTTCTTCTTTCTCCCTTTGGAAAGGCAAAATGTTTTCTAAGGGGACAATCTTGCTTTCCTCCAGAAAACTCTGCTGTTTTGTTAGGAGGAGAATAAAAAAGGGAACGGCCACATCAGTAGCGTATCATCAGCAACAAATTTCAAATTTCTTTTCCTCAATCTGTTAGTGTAATACTAAGTGATTAATTACCGAGATATTTACTAAGATACTTTCTTAAGCAATTAATCCAAGTGCAACGTGCCTACATTCCTATTGCAGTCATAATCACATTTCAGTTTTTAATTTTCATGATGATTACAGCGAAAAGGGTACCATGTAAATCCAGTGGCATACCTTGTCTAGTTCTTCATTTGGCATTCCTACCCACCTCAAGTTTTCCAACATCCTCTGTGTATTGAATTCAGCATCCAGGTCTCCAATCTCTAAACTTGTATCAGGAGTTACATTAGACATGGGATTGAGGCTATCAACCTGATCGGCTTGATTACCACGATAAGCACCTTTCCCATCTATGAAAGTGAAATCATCATCAACAGTAGAAGCACCAGCAGCGGCGTAATTACTAGTCCGTGGTTCTTGAATTAAATTAGACTGATGATTTATCAGTTGCTGATGATACGCTGCCGATGTGATTTCCTGCCAGATATGATCAGTAATCTGATTTGTGCCTTCATTGTCGTGGTCTTGTATGGAAGTTGATGTGTTCATGACTCTGTAGTCTGTTAGTCCAACTCGAGGGTAGTCCTCGACCTCCAACCGAGGCAATGAGAATCGGTGCTGCAACCTTGCGCACCCTAATGCTACATCAACCTTCAACATATTGTATATTGCAAAACACCATGAAAAATATTGACAGTCAGTGCATGTGAGAAAAACCATTCTTTGCTTTCCTGTACGATAGGAACTCTCACCTTGTATGTGAATTAACTTGGTTTGGTCTCTTTTCTAATGAATGTAATTTTCTTCTCTAGAATATATATATATATAGCCTATTTTTTCTTCTAATGGATGATTACAACATCAGCTAACAAAATTGTATGATCCTTACCTTTGATGGCGAGGGAGAGGTAGCACCATAACTTGTAAAACATGGAGTTGACAAGCTAAATGTATCTTCCGATATTAAATCTGTCCAGTTTGGGCCGTCTCCGATTTCACCGGCTTCAAAAGCAACGCTGGAACTGGTAGCAAGAGGAGGGCATGTATCTATTGGAATTGCACAGTTGGAACCATCAAAATATTCGCGTGTTGCCTTTGAATACCGCTCCATGCTAACGTTAGGATAGGCATGTTGTTTACCGGAAAGGGGATTTGTCCTATAGCCGTGATGATCCTCAATCTTTGTGCCGATTGTGGTCTTCTTAAAAACCCGGCAGAGTGCGTATGCATCCTGCATGTGTTCAAAACTTATATTGATAGAGATTGGACCGAATTGAAAATTAAATGAGAAACAGTGATGATAATATAGCAGTAATACAGGCAAATGAATTGAGGTGACTGACCTGCAAGCCAGAAGCAGTGAGGCATTCTCTCTCGTGAAGACGATACTCATGCATAACCCAATCAGTTCGAGAACCATGTGGGGCTCTCCCTCTGTAGTAAACGAGGGTTTTCTTCATCCCAACAGAACGTGTTTGACAGTTCACTTTTCTGTCCTTCCCAGTGGCCTTCCAATACCCAGCTTTGGTTGCACGGTTAGTCCTCGATCCATTCGGATACTTTCTGTCTCTAGGACTAAAGAAATACCACTCAAGATCTCTACTGGGTAATAGCGACTTGGCTGCAATATAATAAAATTTTCCACCTTGTCAATTACTTTTCTGTACGATGGTATCCATAAATATGATTATATATTGCTATTTGCTAGAAAGCCAAAAAGAAAAAAAAAAATCATCTATAAATTTAGACCAAAAAAAAAAAGAAGCAGGAGCCGCATCCTCAAAGTGTACTCGAATTCGTTTTTCTAGGCCAACTTTTGGAAAAGGTATTTCTATGTCTTCTCCCACACGTCTGTACGACGGGCGCTATAGGGGCGTTGTGTCGACAACTTCCCTATACCTAATTGTTCTTCCGAGAAACCGAGTCACAATGGTCTATGGGACGGAAGAGCTCCATAGGCTAGTGTCATAGAGGTGGCTCAGGGTAGATGAGCCTAGCCAACGTTTCAATGGATTAGCAGGAAATGAAAGATTATGTTAGATATGACAATACACAGGTTGAAATGAATACCCTCAACAAGTCTTAAACACAAAATTCAGCAAAAAGTCACAGAACAGCGAGGAATCACCACAGGATGAAACCAGAATATTTCGAGTTATAAAAAAGCATGTAAGAAGTAATCAAATATTCTTTATCCAATTGTACACTCTATCTCTGTTCGGTTAATTCGGTTACAATTTACAGCTAAATGAAGAGTTCAGGACCCTCCAACGTTGTAATTGTTTCACGCTACAAGAGTACAAACGCAATAGATCGGACATTCATTCTTTTAATGAATTCAGATGATAATAATTTACGTATAAAATACAAATTAATGGCACGGCAAGACTATAAGAACAACGTATACAAAATATGAAATGTACCTGGTAAATCCCAGGGCTCACACTTGTAGAGATCAACTTCAGGGATAATCTCCAATTCAATCTCATGCCCATTGATCTTTCTCTTGAGATAGTAAGCCACTAGTTCCTCGTCGGTGGGATGGAAACGAAAACCAGGAGGCAATGAAACAGGAGACATCTCTCGATCTTCTTATGGATTAACTTCCTCTTGATGGGGTTGATGCACTCCTCGATCTTGATGAAGATATACTATGTTATAGCTTATAAAGGAAGACCCGAAGAAGCAGTTTTTGAAACAAGAAGTCCCGCAATAGACTAACCACCTACAATGAAATGAGAAAAACGTTTGTGGGAACTTGGTTGATTGTCAAGAGCGAACGGCAAACCCTATTATGGGAAGGAGTTTAGTATCACAAATAAAGAAAAGAGAGGGCTAATAATCGCGGTCTCAGGGCTTATCATGTACACGTTTACGTTCGAATGGTCAAGGGTCGCATAAGGTATAGAAACATGCACAAAAAGTTGGCAAGATCTGTGTTCTTGTGTGTGTGTGTGTGTGTGTGTGTGTGCGCAACAGAAAGAGAGAGAGCGCGCGCTTATAAGCGATCGAGAGGCTGAAGAAGATCCAAACGAATAGAAGAGAGAGATTAAAGGAAGGAGGTGAAGGGAACACAGAAGTGGTGGGGGCAGAGTGTGTTCAATGGGGTTTTGTTAAGAGGTCAAAAAAGAGAGAGAGAGAGAGAGAGAGAGAGAGAGAGCAAAAGAGAAAAGCAAAAAGGAGAGAGGGCCCTGTTGCTGCCACCCCAAAACTTCCCTTTCCCCCTTCATCTGTTTTTCCAATCCAAAGATTCTTGTTTTCTTTCCTCTCAAGCTCGCTAGTTGTCTCTCTCTCCAATTATCCCATGCTTCGTTCTTGTCCTTTCTTGGAATCTAGGTTCCACGTGGCCAACCATGATTCGATGCATTACCATCCTTTTCACGTTCAAAAAGGAATGTCGGCGGCCTTCACCGCCTCAGAACCTTTGTCTCTTTCCACATGCTAAGCTCTTGTAACCAACCGCCATTCTTTCATTAAATCTGCAATTCCCAACAAATTTATATATATAATAAATCAAGAATGATCACCGTTACATTGGAATAAATATAGAAAGAATGATCTCCAACATTTCGATGCTTCCGTTTCTTAGAAAATAAGTTTGTTTCATGTAAAATACTTTAGGGAAAAATATTTCCTTCATTCCTTGTTGTTTATTTTGTGCAAATACATAGTCAACCAAAAATATTTTGTTCGTTAAAAGGAAAATTCTTTGTTTTCACTGTAAAATAACTCACGGCATTAGACAACCTACAAACTACCCTAGCGAAACAAAAACACCAAAGCAGAGAAAGAGACAAAGGAAAGCAGCGCTAAAAATCAAAGCAAAAGAATGCGAGAGGGTCTTTTTGCTGTCAATTATTTTCGCTCTTTATAAAGTTACATTCACTAATATTTTTAAGCTATTTGATTTCTAGATCAATATTTTTCGCTTCCTTTTGTTATGATTAAATTTTGGTTTATAATTTTGTTGATTATGTTGTAAGAGAAGAGAGAGAGAGAGAGAGAGAGAGAGGGAGAAGAGAAGAAATGGAGCAATATTTTAAGTCTTAACTTAAATAGATGTTTCTACCCCTATATATTTCCCTTTTAGCAACTTTTTAGTTTAACTTACTTAAAAAGTAAGTTAAGTTAATTAAGTGTAAAATATAAATAAAAATTAAATATTTAAATGTGATTCAAATGAAATAAAAAAAAGATAATATAATAAATTTTTTTAATTTAATATTATGCATGTTTTATACTTAAAAAAAAAAAAAGCAAGTAAAGAAAATACGTTCCTTTGATATGTTCATGGCCAATGGTGTATTTGTTATGTTTGAACCATTTGTAATGTTGAATTTGCAAGGCAAATAGTGATCGCACAATCATTTGACACTAAAACTTATAGATAAGATGTCACTCCTGCATATCATTTTATGGAAGTCATACCTAATGAATTCAAAATTATTTCTAAATTAAAAGACAAAATTGCAAAAATCAAAAAGTCTTCCATGAAACAAAAAGTTAACTTCTTACAAAAGGAAGTTAGTGCTATCAAAGGAGAAGATATTTATGTTCCTTAGAATGCATCAAATCTCTATTTAATTTAAGATATAGTTATTTCCTCAAAATTTGATACCTTAAAATTCAAGAAGTATGATGGACCACCTAATTATATACATTCGAAAAATAACAAAATATACTCATAATGAAAAACTTTTAATAAATTATTTTTAAGATAACTTGACATATATGATTTTTCATTGGTATATTAAATAAAATAAAAAAAATATCAAAACCAAGAAAGAATTAATGGTTGCCTTCAAAGTTAAGTTCAAATATATCTAAATGGTATAACCTACTTAGATGGATTTTCAAACCACAAAAAAAAAAAAAAGATAAAGGAGACTTTTAAGCAATATATATAACGTTGGCATAATATGGTTGTTTAATTTCAACCTCAGTTGTTGAAAAATGAGTTGATTACCACTTTTTTTAATATTTTGAAAGTTCCTATTATGATAGGATTGTAGGAAGTACATCATAAACTTTGCAAATTTGGTAATTATAACAAAAGAATTGATGAGGGCGTCTGAAAGGGAAAAATCATTAATTCTACAGTGTTTAAGAATGCTAGCATAAGTAAAAAGAAAGAAGGGGAAGTCCAAATGACTAAATATGATAACTAGTCAAAATCATGTCCTCCTTATTTATCTTTTGACAACCATAATGGCAATTTAACTCTCAATATTCATATTAGCCTTACAACATGACAGCCTTATTTTAATACAAAAACCCTTAACCACGACCTCTTTAGCTAAATGTCTATGCACCAACACCCTTTAAGAATCAAGTAGACACAAGAAAGAAGAAGAAGCAGTAATCCTATACCAATACCATAATTGAAGTTGTTGTCTTGATATATTCAAAATGAATTAGTAACTATCATTACAAAGGAACAACTAAAGTCACCCTATCCAAATTGGTACAATGCTAATGTCAAGTGCAAGTACCATGATGGACTTGAATATTCTCCTAATAATTGTTAGATTCTTAAACGTAAAGTCAAAGAATTGAGGGATGGAAAATGAATTATTTTTTCACAGGCAAAAAGAAGCTTAATGTCAATACTAACTTTTTCCCTAATCATAAGACCATAAATTTGATTAAAGAATACTTGAGTAATAACTATTAGGAGTTGAGTTTTAGGTCCTTAAAAATTAAAATGATAGAAGTCAAGGTAATAGTTAGAAAATGCCTACCATATCTTTACCAAAGGAATTTAGTGTCACTCTTATTAAAGTGGCAAGATACTCTAGTAGGACTACAATTGTCAAGTAGATTCCCAAAATTAGCCATCAACATAAAAATTAGCACTTACAACAACATTTGCCATCACAAGAGTCAAAAGTACGACACAAATTGAGAAATGTTATACTTTAGAGTACATAGAGAAACTTAAGTAAAGGAAATAGAAAGTCATGATCTTGGATGACATTAAAGAAATCCCTTTACAAAATGTAGGAAGAGCTAGAGTCCTTAAGTAAGCAGGATTTGAGCCCAAAAAAATTGTCACTAATAAGGATAATGGGTAGTTCCTTAAAAACATCAAGTGAGTACAATATGGTTAAGCAACTTAGCTGAATACTTACTAAGACCTTAATCTTTTTTCTACTAATAAACTCCAAGTCTCATCAAGGATTCTTACTTCATATTTTTAATCAAGCATATGTTTCGCCTAATATTTCTTTAGGTAGTTTTAATCACATTGTTAATAATATCAGGACAAGTAACTACATCTCATTCTCAAATGAAAAGACTCTGATTAAGGGGCTGAACCATACTAAGGCATTGTATATCTTGATCATTTATCATGGTTGTAACGTATCTCAGGTCCTTATTGATAATGAGTCATCCTTAAATGTCATGCCTAAGTATATTTTGGAGAAGTTACTAATTGACATTATCATCATGACACTAAGTTATATTGTTGTTTTAACATTTAATGGGCATTTGATGGTACAAAAAAAAGGTTATAGGAATTGTTGAGCTTCTTATATAGGTTAAACTATGTATTTTCAATGTACCCTTTCAAGTCATGTATATCAGGACTATTTACAGTTGCCTGTTAGGTCGTCCTTAAATCCATTTAATAAGGGTCATTCCCTCCACTTTACATCAAAAGGTGATGTTCATTATGGGTGACTAATTGATTGAAGTTTGGGTAAAATACGATCTACTTGTTTAAGATCTCCAAGAATGCCTTATGTTAAGGTAACTGAAAAACACTAGAATACGTATTTTGGTTCTTTAAGATTGCAAATGCAACTAATTGGTCAGAGAAGTCATTCCTCAAGATCTCACCCTAGCCATTTGAAACATTATTAAAGGTGGTTAAAGTAAAGTTAAAAAGTGGTTATCACCTATGATAAGGGATTAGCAGACATTTGCAAGGGATCATAACTCTTATACAATCCAATAGACAATAAGGTCATTTTGAAGTTGGATACTAACTGGGCCAAGTTAACGTTGTAAAGGGATGCTTACAAGGTGAAATAAGCAAGCTTATTGTCACGAGGTCATTACTTTCTCCCTAAAATACAGCTTGTTGGAGTGTACAGCACCTACGCTTATATGACCCAGAATCTCCCTCTTCCTATCCAATGTGGGATATGGGAGTCAGGTTGTACCTAACTCGTCCATGTCCAAGACATAGCCCCCCGTCCGTGACATTCTACCCTAATGAATCCATCAACGTCCTCGTCGGGAATTGGGGCTCTCCTGCCTACTTCTGTATGAAGTGCTTAGCGAGAGACATCAGAGTCGGGGATCGGAGTCGGGGTCAGGTCGGCTCTGATACCACCTGTCACGAAGTTAGGCTTTGCGTATGCTAACCCGCGCGGCACTTAGTCGATCTTACGTGTGAAGATGAGCTAAGTAAGTCTTGGAGAATTTGAGGGAATCAGCGGAAGGCGTGTGAGAGGCAAGTAAGCGAGTTGGAAGTACTGGAGGAAGAGAGAGAGAGAGAGCACAAGAGAGCTTTGCAAGTGAGCTTGTATTGAGAGAAAGGATTCATGCTATACAAATGAGAAGGGGTCACTTATTTATACATCTCAAGAGAATGTGCTAGAATGGTATATCTTAGATATTTACAAGGAATATTCTAGATATGCATTTAATATGGTCCCTTTCAGAATTCTCTAGATGAAGACACTTCTACAAGCTTCTGGGACCTTCCATAGGCAGCAAATGGGCTGGGCAATGCTGGCAGCCCGCATAGGTTTAGTCTTAGCCCGAATTTGCACTTTAAGGATATTTGAATGGGCTGGATCAAGGTATCCTAGTGACAAAGGTCCAAACCTTAGGTGCAACCTGTTTGTTTGTTGTTTATAGAGACAATGAGCATGGCAAGCGAAAAAGGGTTTGTTGCGACCACTGTAGAGGACGACAGTCATCTCCTTATCTTAGATGGCTTGCACCGACTCCCACACTACCGTAACTAATCCAGGCGGTCCTTACCAGGTTCAAGGATGTCATGTCTTCCGAGCTACCAAAGAAGCTTCCACCAAAATGAGATGTGGATCACCACATTAAGCTAGAACCCAATGCCAAACCTCTTACCATTGCCCCTTATCGTATGGCACCCTTGGAGCTCGCTGAACTAAGGAAGCAACTCTATGATCTGATTGATTCAAGCTACATTCGACCATCGAAAGCCCCTTTCGGTGCCCCAGTCCTCTTCCAGAAGAAGAAGGACGAATCGCTACGCATGTGCATCGACTACCGAGCCTTGAGAAGGCAAGGTATTTCACCAAGCTAGATTTGCAATCGGGTTACTACTAGGTCAGTATAGTATAAGGTGATGAGCCAAATACGACCTACGTAACACGCTATGGAGCCTTTGACTTCCTAATCATGCCCTTTGACCTCACCAATGCACCAGCCACCTTTTACACACTCATGAACAAGGTACTGCATCCATTCCTTGACAAATTTGTAATAGTCTACTTGAACGATATCGTAGTGTACAACAACACACTTGAGGAGCACATTGAGCACCTCAAGCAAGTCTTCCAAGTTCTGCGAGAAAACGAGTTGTTCGTCAAGAAGGAGAAGTGCTCATTTGTCGAGCAAAAGGTGGACTTCCTTGGTCATCGAATCAAGGATAGCAGGTTAATGATGGATCCAGCAAAGGTGCAAGTCATCCAATAATAGGAGCCCCTAACCAAGGTCCCAGAAATGCGATCCTTCTTGGGGCTTGTCAACTACTACCGTCAGTTCATCAAGGGACACTCTATCGTAACAGTACCCCTAATTGACCTACTAAAGAAGAATCACACCTAGCATTAGATGAGGGAATGCCAAGCTTCCTTCAAGAGATTGAAGTAAGCGATCTCCGAAGAACCTATCGTGGTGTTACCGAACTACAAAAATCCTTTCAAAATCCATACCGATGCATCCAACTTTGCCATCGGTGGAGTCTTAATGCAAGATAGGCATCCAATTGCCTATTGCCTATGAAAGTCGCAAGCTCAACGACATAGAGAGGCAATATACCATCCAAGACAAAGAGATGACTGTCGTCATCCACTGCTTGTGCACTTGGAGACACTATCTCCTTGGAAGTAAGTTCGTGATCATGACCAACAATATTGTTACGAGCTACTTCGAGACACAGAAGAAACTCAGCCTCAAGCAAGCTCGTTGGCAAGACCTCCTAGTAGAATTCAACTACACTCAGCCCCAATGTTGTTGCCGATGTGATGAGCAGAAAGGCGGAGCTAGCTGCCCTTTCAACTATACACCTAAGAGCAACCTCCTTAAACGAATCAAGGAAGGTACCGGATAAGACAACCTGAGCAACAATCTGTTGAGATTGGCTAGCAAAGGGAAGACTCGTCGATTTTGGGCAAACCGAGCGAGTCAATGCCTTACTGGAGTAATACTTGAGGCACCACGTCAGTGCTCACCAACAAGATTGGGCAAAGCTACTTGACACTGTCCAATTCTCATACAACCTCTAGAGGAGCAAGGCCACAAACAAAAGCCCTTTTAAGATTGTCATAGGACAATAGCCGCTAACGCTAAGTACAATTGCCTCTCCCTACATTGACAACAACCCATCTGTCTTTAAGTTCATAAGAGAATGGCATGAGGAAGCAGACATAACAAGGACTTGCCTTAACAAAGCGGCCAAGAGAATGAAAAGATGGACTAACTCCAAACGTCGCCCAAAGGACTACACGACGGGAGATATAGTGATGGTGAAGCAGCTGTCCAACCAATTTAAGTCTCTATGCAAAGTACCCAAGGGCTTGGTACGGAAGTACGAATGATCATTTCCTATCATCAAGCGTACGGGAAAGGCCGCCTATCAAGTCCAACTCTCTCCAAAGTTGAAGATCCACAATATTTTCCATGTAATTCTTCTAAAGCCTTTTCACGCACCAACGGCTGTGGTCACCGAATTCAACAAGGAGGTGGAACAAATCCTTACTGACTGTGTGATTCAGAGAAGAGGAGTTCCCAACTACAATAAGTGCTTGGTGAAATGGAAAGATTTGCTGGACTAAGAGGCTAATTGGGAACAAGAGGACCAACTTTAGTAATTTGCTGATCGTATTCGGCAATATAAGACTGAGAATGTGACGAGGATGTCGCAGGTTTGAGTGAAGGAGGATGTCACAAGGATACCTTGATCCAGCCCATTCAAGTATCCTTAAAGTGCAAATTCGAGTTAAGACTAAACCTTTGTGGGCTGCTAGCATTGCCCAGCTCATTTGTTGTCTATGGAAGGTTTCAGAAGCTTGTAGAAATGTCTTCATCTAGAGAATTCTAGAAGGGACCATATTAAATGCATATTTAGAATATTCCTTATAAATATCTAAAATATACCATTCTAGCACCTTCTCTTTAGATGTATAAATAAGTGACCCTCTCTCATTTGTACAACACGAATCCTTTCTCTTAATACAAACTCACTTACAAAGCTCTCTTGTGCTTTCTCTCTCTTTTCCTCTAGCAATTCCAATTCGCTTATTTACCTCTCACATGGCTTCTGCTGATTCCCTCAAACTCTCCATGACTTACTTAACTCATCTTTGCACGCAAGATCAATTAAGTGCTGCGTGGGTTAGCACACGCAAAGCCTAACTCCATGACACTTTGGCTCTGATACCACCTATCACTGAGTCATTACTATCTCCCTAAAATGCAACCTATTAGGGTGTGTAACACCCACGCTTATATGACCCAAAATCCTCCTCTTCTTATCCAATGTGGGATATAGGAGTCAGGTTGTACCTAACTCATCCGTGTCCGAGACATAACCTATCCGTGACATAATGCTTCCTTTGGCACATAATTTCAAAAGTGTAGGATTCATCAACCAAACTAGTAATGAATGTGATAGATCAACCAAAGTCACTATTAGGCTTGGTGCACTAACAATTCAAATGATCTCTGAAGGAAAAGAGAGGGATTTACCTTAAGTTTCATTGATTTAGCCTTGTGGTCTCGGCATTCTTATTTGCAATTAGTAAGCTTAGGAGATTTCTCAATTACTCAAATCTCTTACAAATTAATGCAATTTAGTTCCCTTTTTGTTGATACCCATAACATTTAAAGGTAGCTATGTAATGAAATAGGCAACCTTTTGTTACATATCAACTAATAACATATGATTACATCAGTTACACTTATAAGTTTAATTCTTCTATTTCTCTTATTACCTTAATATTCACTTTTATTTGTATAAACCAATCTAATGATATTGGTTCATTTTGAACCTTTTATTTATTGTTTAGGATGTTGGAAAATGAAATCAATAGTCTAACTAGTTTTTGTCTTAAAGACAAAATCTAAATGCCCTGTTGATATGTTAACCCCAAATGATTTTAAAGATGAAGAGATTCTATTAGACCTTCAACACTTAATTGAGAAAGAAAAGAGATAATACATAACTAAGAAACAACCTATAAAGCTAGTCAATTTAAGCTCTGCAAAAAATCTACAAGTCAAAATTAATGCAAAACTTCCCTTAAATATTATGCAAAGCATGAGTTAGTTGCTTAAACAATACAATGATGTATTTGCTTAGTTATACCAAGATATGCTAGGTTTGAATACCAAAATAATGGCACACAAACTGCCCTTAAGACTAAAATGCAAGCCTATACAACAAAAACTCTAAACAATGAAACCTAAAGTCTTATTAAAAATTAAAGAAAAAGTCAAGAAATAATTGGATGCAAACTTCCTTCAAATGGCAAACTATCAAGAATGGGTAGCCAGCATTGTACCTATATTGAAGAAGAATGGAAAAGTACGTATGTGCATTAACTATAGGGATTTGAATAGAGCGAGCCCTAAAGATAACTTTTCCTTGCCACATATTGACATTCTTATGTATAAAACCACTAGCTACTTAATGTTTTCATTCATAAGGCTACAATCAAACCAAGATGACACCCAAAAATATAGAGAAAGCAATATTTATCACAATATAGGGAACTTTTACCATAGGATAATGTTGTTTAGCCTTAAAAATGCAAACATCACCTATTATTGGGCAATGGTAACTTTATTCCATGATATGATGCATAAAAAGATTGAAGTCTTCATTGATAATACGATCACTAAGTTCCAAGTAGGTGAAGATCACTTCTCAGTCCTCAAAAAGTTGTTCAATCAATTAAGAAAGTTTTAACTTAAACTTAACCTAACTAAGTGCACCTTTAAGGCAACTTTAAGTAGATTGTTAGAATTCATTATAAGTTAAAAAGGCATTAAAATTGATCTCAATAAAATTAAAGTTATACAAGAAATGCCTACATCTTTTACACTAAAAAAGGTGCAAGGGTTCCTAAGTTTTAATTATATTGCTAAGTCTATATCCTAGCTAAGAGCAACATATAAGCCTATATTTGGTAAGCTACAAAAAAGCAATATGAGGTAGTAAGATGATAAGTGCCAAAAAGCTTTCAACATGATTAAGCATTACCTTTTTAATCTCCTAATTCTAGTGCCACTAGTTTCAAATAAACTATTTATATTGTATCTCACTTTATAGGACCAGTGCATGGGTTGTATCTTGGGACAATACAATAAAACAAGTAAAAAGAAAAGGGTGATTTACTACCTCAGCAAAAGATTCATGGACCATAAAAGTTGATATTTAAATCTAAAAAGAATTTATTGCACCTTAGTATGGGCAATATGTCAACTTTGGTCATTTATGTTATACCATACCACTTAATTGATTGCTAAGGAAGACCACCTCAAGTAAATCTTTGAAAAATAAAAATTGTCAAGATGAATTACCTACTGGTAGGCTTTTTTTGTTAGAGTATGACATTTAATATGTCAACTACAAGTAATTAAAGGTAGTGCAATATCTAACTTTTTAGTAAATCAAGCTATTTTTTATTATTAACCTATGCAATTTGATTTCCTAGATGAAGACATCCTAACTATAAATCAAAGTTAAGATGACAAAGAGACAATATATGAATGGAAAAAGTGGTTCAACAGGGCATCTAATGTAATGGGGTATGGAATCAAAGCAGTCCTAATATCTCATAAAGGCAAGCAATATCTAATCACAGTAAAACTGCAATTTGAATGTACCAACAACATAACAAATTATAAAGCATACACTAAAGGTGTATTGTATGCCTTAGAAATGAAACCAAAAAGTCTCAAGGTATATGTTGATTCAGCATTGTTCATTTACCAATTACTTCCTTATCACCATTACATTAAATAATTAGCACAATGATTTTATTAAATCATCTTTAATTGTATGCCTTAAGAAAACAATTAGATCTCCAATGTTTTAGCAACTTTGATAGTAATGTATAAGATAGATCCTAAAGCCAATATGCAAGAGATCTATGTCAATTTCTATCATACTTCAGCTTATTGCATGCATATAAAAAAGGATAAGGATGACAAACCTTGTTATTATGACATAAAGCACTACTTTAAACTATGGATTATCTTAAAGGAGTAGCTAAAAATGATAAAAGAACTCTATGAAGGATGGTAATGAATTTCTTTCTCAATAGAGACATCCTCTACAAGTGCAACTATGACTCATTCTTAATATGGTGCGTAGATATGACGAAGGTAGAAACTATCATAAAAGAAGTGTATAAAGGCTTACATGGGTCACATGTTGGTGGTCTTTCCCTAATTAAAAAGATCATAAGAGTAAGATATTACTAATTAGTTGTAAAAATAAATTGTCATCGGCACTCCTATAAATGCCATGAATGTCAAATACATGTAGATAAAATATGTATAACACCTATTCCACTACGTGCTATAACATCTCCATAGTCATTCTCCATATGGAGAATAGATGTGATTGGTCCATTTCACTAAAAGCATTCATCGGGCATCAATTCATCATAGTGGTAACCAACTACTTCACAAAATGGGTTAAAAGAGTATCTTATGCAAACATTACCTGCAAAGTGGTCATTAAGTTTATCAAAAAAGATATCATATGTCAGTAAGGTGTGCCAGACCAGCTGATTATAAATAATGCCACCAACTTAAATAATAAAATGATGACAAACCTTTGTAACCAATTCAAAATTAAGCACCACAAATTTGTTCCATATAAACGGAAGATGAGTAAAACTATTGAAGTAGTTAATGAAAAATCTTAATCGTATCATTAAAAAAATGACAGTTACATATAAAGGTTGACATAAGATGTTACTATTTGTGTTACGTGCTTCTTACACCATAATATGTTCTTCCACATGAGCAATCCCATTTACATTGGTCTATGGGACTAAGGTAGTTTCATCAATCAAAGTCAAAATTTCCTCTAAGGTTTTGATAGAGGCAGAATGGGTCAAAATTATATATGAGCAACTAAATCTCATTAAGGAAAAAAGATTAAGTTTAATCCGTCATGGACAATTATACTAAAGATGAATGGTGTAAGCTTGGTGAAAGAAGATACATCCTAAACACTTTAAACAAGGAGACTTAATCCTTAAAACGATCACACCAAATCAAAGTGACCTAAAAGGCAAGTAGGTGTTAAACTATAAAGGTCTATATGTTGTAAAAAAAGCATTCTCAAGTAGAGTATTAATTTTGACAAATATAGATGGCGAAGATATACCAAATCTTGTTAACTCATATGTAGTTAGGAAATATTTTGTCTAAGCAACAACCAAGACTAAAATTCTCATCTGAGGATGAAACAAAAGGCATAATATGCAAGTCAAGGTCATAAAAAGGTGCCTAATAATTAGACTATACATAATCAAAGAGATAAGATTTGCATATAAGATGCATTTGAATTATGCTCATGTCTAATTTTTGGTTATTTTATTAGTCTTTATCAATTCCCACAGCACAAGTTTAATTATCTTTTCTCTCTTTATTTCTAAATATATCACTTTCTTTGTTCAAACCATAAATGTTTATCGTTCCCCCTTATATTTACTTATAAACTTGTCGTATTATACATAACATTCTTCTTTTGTTATGAACACAGTCTTTTACATAACCCTTACCCATGTCCAATTAACATAATCATATTTTATTGGCTGAAATATGTCAATAGGCATTTAAAATAAATAAGATATAAACTGCATTACTTGGTTTAAGATTCATAGGGGCATAAAGAATTTGTCTTAACGCTGCATCAAAAGTCCTTAGATGGCATCGACAAGTAAGGGGGGATTAGTAATTTGAGATACCAATAAAGGAAAGGTTATAAAATGAATGAGTTAATGAGATATGCACTTCTCAATAAGGAGGCCCTCAAAAAATAAAGCAAGCATTTTGAAGGCACAAACACTTAATTTTGAAAGTAATGTATGAGAAGGGTAATTACGTCTTCTTGGTGCAAGGCAAGCTTGCTAGAAAAGAGCATGCAAAAAGAAATTTAGGAGCAAAAGCACAATAAGGAGAAATGAAAGTTTTCCTTAAGTATAAGATCAAAGAGATCAAAACAATAGTTCTGAGTTTAAGCATTTAAGTAAGAAGCAATTTGTGATAAAAATGAGGTTGGGATGCCTTAAGTAGAAAGCAAATGATAACAAAGGATTTGTAATAGCTTAGTTTTTGATAAGAACGATAGTGTTGCCCTTTGAGTGAAAGGCAAACAAAAGAAAACAATAAATATAAAAAGGAAGATTCTACATGTCAAATGCATGATATACTATAAGTCATATAAGCAACTATAAACCATAATTCTTGATAATCAATTTAGAGTTGGAAAAGAGAAGGTAAATCAAAAGGTGTTGTAAAAAGCATAAAGTATACTAAGGTGATCATTGGTCATGGTTTACAATGA
Organism: Bruguiera gymnorhiza; assembly: GCA_020883675.1. Taxonomy (NCBI): domain Eukaryota; kingdom Viridiplantae; phylum Streptophyta; class Magnoliopsida; order Malpighiales; family Rhizophoraceae; genus Bruguiera; species Bruguiera gymnorhiza. The sequence continues at coordinate 5,713,044 of JAIRCJ010001058.1, read as the reverse complement.
TAAGTTAAGAATTGACAAGGGCAAGATGAAATCACAAGTTATCATAGGAAAAGAAGAACTCTAAGCAAAGGGATGATGATGACCATGATGAATTAATATAAAGAAAGATTTTCAAATGATGTTTACATTTATAGAATTTAGAAAAGGTGTAGACAAGTATTAATGAAAAAAGGTAAACTTGTGATAGGTTCATTAAATCATAATTCAATTCCTAATAATTTTGGGCATGTTTAAGAATGTGTTTTGCACTCAAACCCTAATAAATAGGGCAGTGCAACCATCTTAAACAAGCTTGAATAAACATGTAGCCATACATAACTAAAAAGGCAAGTTTGGAATGGCAATTTTGAACCTATTTAAGAATGTGCTTTGCAATCAAACCCTTTGAAGTAAGTTGATGCGACCATCTTGGATGAGTTTAAGCATGTTAATGACAACATCTAAATATTTGACCTAATGCAACTTTGATAACCCATTAATCTTGTTTCATCAACAATAACCTTCGTGGTTATAGTAACTGCAATTTCAGATGGATTCCTCAACTAGAAATCAATTAACTTTATCAAAATTTGCAATGCATCATAAATAGACTCACTTATAGGGAAAAAAATAAGCAAAAAAAAAAAGGCAAAGTAAAATAAAAAAAAAAAAGCATGACGATGAGTAAGAAGCCTATAGTGACAATAAGTGAAAAGCCCAGAGCAAAGATGGAATATTAATTATGATAAGTTAAAATAAGAAAAAATTTCTAGATAATAACACTCTCTCCATAAAAATATTTGGGAAGAATACAAATATGTGAGGATCGAGAAAGGAAAACTCTCGTCAATATTGTGGCAATGTAAGCACGTGTGAACAACCATAACCAATCAAACCATGTCACAATAGAAACTTTGTACATGTTTAAGAATGTGCTTTACATTCATAACCCAAGAAATAGGGTAATGTAGTCATCTCGAGCAATTTTAGATGACATGTCAATTTACTTTTGAAATTTCAACTATAAATGGCAATTAGAAGCAATCCCATGCAAGTTTAAGAATGTGCTTTGCATTGATGACTCAATCAATAAGGTGATGTAACTGTTTGAGCAAGTGCAGACGCCATGTCAAATTAATTTTGAAATTTCAACTATAAATGGTAATTAGGAGCAATCTATATGACTTTGAGAATGCATTCTGTATTTTCAACTTAAGCAATAGGATAATACAGTCATCTTGGATAAGCACAAACAATATGTCAACTTACTTTTCAAATTTCAATTGTAAATGGTAGCAAAAAGCACTTCTGTGTAAATTTGAGGATGTGTCCTACATTTGTAACTCGAGAAAGAACGTGATGCAACCATCTCAAACAAGCTTAGATGACATACAAACTTATTTCTAGAATTTCAACCCACTATAATGTTGGAAACTATATTTGTGCTTATCTAAGCATGCCTTAAAATCTTCATATATCATATTAGTTATAATCTGTGCAAATCAACCTCCAGCGAGACTGTTAATTGGGCATCAATTGAATTACCAATGAGAAAAATCTCCAGCAAAGAATACTGTAATTTTTGGCAATTTCATAAGACCCTTGATAGGGCTTTCACACAACCATTCTCAACGTGGTCACCTTTAATGTATAAGCAGTAGTCAATTGCATTAAACTAGGCATACATTATGGGCTTACTCCCTAACCTTAATTGCAATATCAAACAAACTCATTCAAAATAAAGGCATTGTCACACAAGCACTCAAAAGGTGGACAAAATAAGAATCTAAGAAAATCTTTGCTTGTTCCTGTATTCTAAAGCAATTCATAAAAAGGGGTAACTATTGCACCCCTATTTTGTCTAACCTAATACAAAGTCTATTCTAAACACTCTCTCTAGTTGTCAATGCATTCTGAAGATCATTGGGCTTAGGGCCTTATTTTGCTTGTTCATTTAACTAGAAAATAAATAATAATGATAATAACAAAAGTCCATTTATGTTGCCAAATGGGCTTTGGACTTAAATACAAATTCATTTTTTGTAAGTAAAGAATATAATAGGTCAATCCACAATGATAGTCTATAATACATTTTTCTATTCCTTTTTGTGCCTTATCAAGACTGCATGTCAACAGTCCATTACTATACTAAGAGTCCATTATTCCTATAAACCTCCGAGTCCATCTTTTAGAAAGACCTATTTAGCCCATAAGTCTTTAAGGCCCATAATCCCTAAATAAATGTCAACAATAAGTTGGAATAAGACTAAATCAAGCCAAATACTTGTTTAAATTATCTCTAACTAACTAAACATATTGATTAACCTTTTCTACTTATTTTCAAGTAATCAGTAACAAGAAAACAATGATGAAAAAATCCATTCTCAATTAGTCAATTACATGGCAACTCTTAACCACTTTGAGAAGTTATAAAAGAGTCACTTCCTTGATGGAGACAAGAAGAAGAAAAGGCACCTGAAAACAAAAAAAAAAGAAAAAAAAACCATAAATATAGGCATACGAGGAGCACCCAACTAATACCCAAAAAAAACAAGAACCTTGAGATTCACTGGCACACATAGTTTTGGAAGCAAACAAAAGCTAATCATAAATACATTCCTAAATTGTTGAGAACTCATAAACAAGTTAGTAAGCAATTATCATCATAAACTACCACATAGAAAGCAAAAAAAAAAAAAACAACACTTAAAACTATAGTTAAAGAGGAAACAACTACTCATCCTACCAAAATAATCATTGCCACCATCCTAAAAGCTAATCTCATAATGCTTTCAATCCATTGCAATTAAATTTGAACTCGTCGACACACCACAACCTCACGAGATAGCAAAAGAAGACCCCAAAAATTGGTTCAACATTGTATTTCAAGCATTAAGTCAAGTTTAAAGTAATATATTATAATGTTGTATTTACTGGTAAGTATATGTGTGGGTAAAATTTGAAAAAATAAACAATTGGAAAAAATAAAACTAATCAAGTGGTGCAAGAAAAAAAAAGAAAAGAAAAATATGTATAAATAGAAAATATGAAATGAAATAAATATAGAGGACCAAAAAACCAAAAGCAGAGAGAGAGAGAAAAAATATATAAAAAAAAAAAAAGCAAAAAGTGGCAGGTCAAATTGACCCGATACATTCCTTCCTTAAAACCAACCCAGACACAAATTAAGTCCCAATTTCAGATCAAACCCTTACCATGACACAAACATTTTCTAATTTTTTCTTTAAAAAAATCAAGAACCTATTTTGCAAACAATAGAAGCTAAAGAGTCCCAAAACAAGAAATTAATAAATAAATAAATAAAAGAACATAAAAGAGACAAAGGAAGTACCTCAAAACCATAATCTACCCTGAAGTGGTCGTCGACATCGACCACCGTCAACTAAAACTAAGTTGGCACACCAGTGAGGTCACCAGTCGCCAATCTGCATATTTCTGCTAGCCACACGCCGAAAAATAGCCTAGAAACATATGGATTAATGCAAAAAACACGAGCTACCAGCATAGACCAGTGGGCGCACATGCCGTTTTCAATAGTTGTCGCCATCCAAGCCCCCTACCGATTTATCCATCCATGGCCTCTACACACCAATCAGTGCACCAAAAAGGCTCTATTCTCCATTCGAATTTGTACTCCTCCACCGCATTTTCTTGATGCATACGACGTTTTCGATAACCGTCGTCGACCAAGACCCTCATTGATCAACTCCTCTCAAGTGAATCTATCCATATCCTCTGCGCATCAATTTGAGGCTGACAAGGTTTCATCACTGATGATAACACCTCTCTCTCTTAACCACTAGCCTACCCCAAAATGCCTAGTAAAAAATCACAACTCTCGTGGACTAGTCAGAAATCATTCCTGAAAATTTTCAAGCACATAAAGAGTAAAAAGGGAAAAGTGTAGAGAGAGACTATCATTTGAAACTGAGAAAATAAGAAAGGGAAATAATTAGGAAGGCAAAAAAGAAAGGAAAAAAGGAACCTTTTTTTTTCTGTTTTTCTTAATTATTTAACCCGTTCAAATTGACTTTGATGGTTTTGACCCTTGTTTAGGAGAAAAATCTTTTTATTTGAATTTCTAAAAATAAATTTTAGAGTAACTCTAATTTTAAAATTTTTAAAAATCCCTTAAAATTTTTTTATTTTCAAATAATAATAATAATAATTCTCATTTCTAAAATTTCAAGTTATCCTTTTTTAAAATTTCTAAAATTTCAAGTTATCCTTTTTTAAAATTACTCAATGTATCATAAAAAACATCTTAAACCTTTCCAAAAATTACCTTGAAACATGGGACATTTATTAAAAGCATCTCATAAATTTTCTTAAATCCTAATCTTGCTCGCATTAACATTTCTAAAATCCTAATATATGCTTATAAAAAAAAGTTTCCTAAACTATATGTCATAAAATAATAAAAAAAAGATAAACAAACAAAATATTAAAGCAGAAAGAAGTATAAGAATATAATTATTGTTAAAATTATACTATTATCATTCATAATAATTGTTCGAGTTAGTCTTGACTTTTGTAAAGTGTAATTGTACTCCTAAATTTTAAAGAATCCTGATAATATAAATTAAATCGTTACAGTTCAAAGAGTAATGCAGTTCTTTGAATTGATGATTAAAGTGTTCTAATGACACCTTAAAAAGTTAGTGGCGACTCCAATATTTTGAGGATGATTTGAAATGGTGAAATTTCGAATTAATCCAAGTATTGTGCAAGCTAAATGAGTGGAGAGGTTGAATTGAGTGATGCACCTCCAAGCATAGTTTGCCTCCATCATCAATAATTTACCATGGCAACATTGCAGTAGTTACCAATGACCTATTAACTGTCGTTCATTGAAGGACCCTACATTAAAAATTATTTCTTTTCATGTTGGGTCACAACAACTAACAATGGGAAGCAATTCTATGACACCAAAATGGGTAAGTTTTGTTAGAAATTCAACATCAAATAATACAAATTATCCATGTATAATGCCTTTATTAATAGTCTAGTTAAGGCATTTAACAATACCCTGTGCAATTTGCTATGAAAGGTTTTATCAAGGACAAAGAGGGATTAGCATGACATAGTTCCTAAGAAATGATGGGCATATCGCACAACTTATCATATTCCCACCCAAACAACATCATATGCTCTCGTCTATAGTATTGAGGCAATACTATTATTGGAAACACAAATACATCACTTCATATGGCTATCTAGGAAGGCGTCACAGGAAGAAAATGCACGATTATGGTTGGATGAGTTAGAAGGTTTAGACACAAAAAGATTCCAAGCACAACAACAACTCAAGTGCAATCAAGCCCAACTTATTGAGGCCTTCGACCATAATGTTCACCTGTGATCATTCCAAGTAGGGACTTAGTTCTTGCAATGTGATGGCCTATCAATTTCAATCATCACCCTGATAATAAGCTCACTTCCAAATGGGATGGGTCCTATTTGGTACATAAAGATTATACAAACAATCCCTATATGTTGTTGAACCAAGAAGGCATTTGAAAGGACTTAACCAATAACAACTTCCTCAAGCATTACTACATGTTAGTCTTTACACTAAAACCCCTAGCCCATAAAAGTATAAACTATGAAAAACCTAAATAAATAAATAGATAAAACAAAAACAAAAACTTCTGGTCTGTAAGAGTATAAAATGTGAACAGTTAAATATAAAAGTGATTGCAGGTGTACTCACAAATGCCTCCCCACTTCAATACTCTTTCCAGTCTACCCCTGTAATGTCAATCGGCCGATAAAGGTGATTAGCAGCAATGCTGCAAACGCACCGAGTAATGGCTTGGGTGATTTAGAGCTCATTCTTAGGCCCACTAGCGTCAATTAACGTTGGTAATCTCCTTGATTGGCACTAGCCCTTGAAAAAGAAAAACAAAGAAAAGAAAAGAAAAGCTCTCAAAAGACTTACAATGCATGAACAATGATTTTTGTGGCATGTACACCGTCTTGGTTTTCGCAATACGTGTCAATAGTTCCTCTTCTGACTTGGAATAAAAGAAGAAAAAAGGGAAGATCATTCAAAACTGGACTTTAAGTCTCGGTTCAAATCGTGTTCCAAGCTCCGCATCGCCAAGCCTTGAAGTGGGGGGCATTATGGGCATTAAAAAAATGGAAAATCAATAATTATGGCTAAAGAAGTAGAAATAAAAAGAAATAAGAAGAAGCTAAAAGAAGAACGAAAGAAAAAATAAGAAGAAGAAAAAGGAGGAAAAAGAAGAAAGAGTTGGCAGAAGGAAAAAATAAAAACAATAATAATAATTTTTCCTTTGTCCTTTTTCTCTATCGAAGGCTGATAAATAGGACTAAGCTCAAAACCTTTAAAGCATCCCAAGACAGAAGCAAATCCTCTCTTTTTAAAGACGTCTACCTTCTTCCCCTTCCAATCTACAAATTTAGTATTGTAAGGGATTATACTCTTAAAACACTGTTAAGATGGATTTTATGAATCAGAAATAACCTAAAATAAACTCTCAAATTCATTCCCTAAATCCAAGTTAGTGCGTACTCAATGAATTATGATTTTTAGATGTCATTAAGATGGATCTTCTAAATCCAAAAACTAGATAGATACTAACGACCCCCAAATACACACAAAACCAAGCATCTCGCCCCTTGCTAAATTCAAATTCCTAAGCAATATCAAGCCTTCCGGCTCTTGTTAAATTAAAAATTTTATCCAAAATCAAGTCTGTACAGCCCTCTGTCAAAGTTAAGCCATTTGCCGGAGATTAAGCCTTTGCAGCCCTCACTCAAGTCCTTTCAAATTCAAAAGCTTCTCCTTCAAATGAGATCAACCCTCACCGAAGTTAAACCATTCCACTTGATATCAAGCTTCTATGACCCTCATTAGAGTTAAGTCATCTAGTTAAGATTAAGTCTTGATGGCCCTCACAGAAGTCAAAGTCATTCATTTAAGATCAAACCCACACAGCTTGTAATGAAATAGACAGATGAGGATTAATTAGAAGATTTGCATGAAGATCGAACTCACAAACACATTTTAAATTTTATTTGTATTTTATAAATTATATTTCTTGTGTCTTACAGTATTGAAGCACAAAACTTTATACTCACACACTTTTATTTATCTCTTCAATCTTTTTACATCCCTCTGATTCTCTTCCTTTCTCTCTTTTTTAAATCTCTCTCTCTCTCTCTCTCTCTTTTATGTTATCCCTCTCTTTCATCTTTCTGTCTCTTCTATCTCATAATCTCTCCTTTCTATCACCTTTTCTCTTTATCACTTTTATTTCTATTTCTCTTTTCAATCTCTTGTTCTCTCTCTACCTCTTTCTCTCTCTCTCTCTCTCTCTCTCTCTGTACCTATCTATCTCTATCTCCCTCCTCAATCTCCATCTCTCTCTCTCAACCCCATCTTTATCTTGTTCTTCAATTTCTCAATTCTCCTTACATCTCTTTCATCTTTTATCTTTCTCTTTTATATCTTATTTTCTCTCTTTCTCAATCTCTATCATTTATATCTTTTTCTTTTATTGTTTTCTAATCTGTATTTCTTTTTCTTTCTCTCTCTTTCATTTTTCATTTTTTCTCTCTCTCTCTCTTTTATCTCTATCTCTATCTCTATCTCCACCTTGTGTCTTTCCTCTATTTATTCTCTCCCTCCGTCTTCCGACCATCCATGTCTCCTTTTTTCATCTCTCTCTCTCTCTCTCTCTCTCTCTCTCTCGCTCTCTTCAATCTCTCTCCATATGTTACTTCTATCTCTATATTTCTCTCCCATGGCTTTTTTCCTTTACCGCCCATTTCTCTTTTTTTCATCTCTCTTTCTCCCTCTCTTACATCTTACAACTAAAAAGTATAAAAAATGATTTATAATTTTAAAAGCCGTAAATTATATTACATGAAAAAAATAAATATTTTCTTATTGGCTGAATTTGTTTTTTTTCTTTTTGTTGGTCATTGCAAATAGTGCAAAACTAGAAAAATATTTTTCTTTAAAATGTTTTTGTTGGTCATTCGTTTGCAGTAAAATATGTTCTTTTTTTTTTTTATTGTGGCCAAAAGAAAATAATTATGGTCAAAGAGGAAAAAGATGCTTAATTTAGCATATAAAACAACTTCTGTTTCTCAAAAGAGAGGAAGTCATTTTACACAAACTAAAACATTGTCTTTCTGTTTTTTTTTTTTTTTTTTCTCTTCTTTTGCTTCATCAAATGAGATTTTGGCCCTGTAAGTAATCGGCGGTAGCTCCTTTTGACACGGTACATTCTCCGGCAACTATCCGTCGTTGTCTTTAACCTCCGTTTCTCCCGCCAAAATTGAAATCCTTGAAGGAGTCAGAAAGCTCCTTCTTGGCCAAAATCTGGCCATTCTGATGCCAATGGCTTCGTCATTCTCTTCTTTCTCCCGCGGCTCCTTGCTCTCAGCTTTCTTGCCAATGGAAGAAGCTACGGCAGTGAAGGTGACCTCTTTTTCTCTCTTCTCTGTCTCCAACTTCTTCTTCTTCTTCTTCTTCTTCTTCTTCTTCTTCTTCTTCTTCTTCTCCTTCTCATTGGCAATCCTAACCACCACAACGATCCCCTGCTCGACCTTGTCCTTCAACAGAATGTCGCTCTCCTTGGTCACGAAATCCATTAGCACCGCCCTAATCCCAACCGGATTGACAGGATCGAACGTCAAGCTAAACGAAGGCGCCGAGGAGGAAAATGCAACCAAGTCCAGCTTCATGCTGATCTGGTCTAGTTCGTAATCAAAAGGGGATTCGTTGTTTGCCATGAACGCCCGGGTGAACATTGAAATGGAAAATTGGGACTTTTATTGTTTGTCTCTGTGGTTAGATAATAGTTTTGGTCACGTACGTAGAAAGCAGATAGAGGAAGAAAAGAGAGAGGGAGATCAACATAAAGGTTGATCTATTGCCATGAACTTGGTAGAGTAAAACAGTAGCACTGAAATTGAGTAAAACAACTGAGACTTTTACATATTTAATTTGTCTGTTATGGACACTTATAATTAAAAAAAAAAGGGAAACGAAAGAAAAAAATAATAATAATAATAATTTGTGAACCTGAGCAGAGAGAAATATTTTTTTAAGTAATTTTAGTATTACAACCAATCAACCAAAAATAATATATTCTTTTTTATAGAATTTTTTTAATAAATATGTTATTTTTTAATAAATAAACATTCTCTAAAATACTTGCTTTTTTGTTCAAGTCCTAGATACAATTAATACAATAATATAATTTTTTTTGCTTTTTTTTTTTTTCCTTTTCATTAACTCACTTTTTGTATTATTTGTATTATTATAATAAGACATACATTATTGTATTAGTTGTATCTATCACTTCTGTGTCCAACCAATTCTTTCTTTCACAAAATACAAATTCACTTTTCTATTTTCTGATACAATTTACAATAGGGCGTGCCAACTGCCAACATGCCATGCAAAGTTGAAAAATAGAGGTCAGTTCAAGCCCTAATTCTATTTATCAAAAAAAATAAAAAATCTAAATCCAAGCCTTTTTTTTTTTTTTTCAATATTTACAGCTTACTGACACTGCCTTTCATGCCGAGTTTTGCTTCTATTTGTTAAAAAGAAAACAAGTTGGGCTTGATTTGGTAGAATTTCCAGCATAACTGAAAGAGGAGAACTTGGAATTACGGGCTCAGTCTTTTCTACGTGCCTTCAGAGCTTAAGAGCCGAAGGGAGAACGTAAATTTAAAAAACGAAATAAACAAATGATTTGTTATTCTTTTTTTTTTTTTGTTTTTTTGGAGATGCACCAATGATTGGCAATTCCTGAGCGAAGCTTTATAGAAAGGTTATGGCTTGCAAAGCACCGCAGGGTTAACTAAATACTCATAAATCATCCACTGCTTTGCACTATGCGTCATATGTCGTCATCTTTCTTTTGCATTATCAATTGCGTATGGAAGTTCAGATATTACCGACCATCCAACTGATTTGGGAGACTTCAATTTCTTTACGACGCATCTTATGTCAAATGAAAAGTCGAATTGAGTGAAACCGAACGACAAATGCAAACAGAAATTCATAAATTCCGAGTAAATGTGAAGTTTTTGCAAGACCACAGAAGCTGGTTCTTACAGGGAAATGACAAGCAACCGCTCGCTTGCTTAAATGCATACCTTGGCACAATACAACAGTTTCCATCCCCAGCATAATCTTGTGTTTGTAGCTCCATTTGCTCCACAAAAGTAGAATTTATCTCCATGCACTGATATCTAAGATGCCCCGGACATCTCCCGGAACCTAGCAAGTGCCTTCTTATGAATAAGAGTTTTGTAACTGTCCCCAGCCTGCACCTCAAGGCTAGGATCCAGCTTTTTCTGCTGGCTCCCAAGTCCTGCCCTACTATCCATGGCTTGCGCTTGGACAGGTTCAATCATTCCACTTCCATCCTTTCCCAACCCCTGCGTGTTGTTTCAGGTACCAAAAAACAAGAAAAGACAATCCCAATTGTCGAATGTTAGTATTCAGCTGAATCAACTGCTTAATTTGAGCACCAACCCACAATGGCAAACCATTGAACTTCAGTGGTACAGCAATTATATCATATATGTGACGAGCTCTTCAACCTTTTGAAAGAGAAATACAAAAGAAAAAAGTTGAAAGTGTCGATGAATATTGTTCCAAACATAACCAGAATAGAAGGGTATTGGCGGCCATGCTTTCTGCAAGTTTATAGAATGGCCTCCGAAAAAGGAAAATGCAAGTATTTAGTGAGAGCTATGGCAGGAAAAAGTTCCTTGATATTTATGTTCCATATCCATGATAATAAGCATACAGACAAAAGTCAAGAAGGAAAGGATACCAAGCCTTCGTGCCAGCCCATACTGCGCAGCATTCGGTTGCCCACATTGTTCTCATCAATTGCCTTGTCTGCTGTAATCACCTCATAACTCTGAGCATTCATGTTAGCATCTGCAACCCCACGACCTCCACCCACACCAGGGGGAAACGGCATTGAATCCAAGGAACCTTTTTTTATTGCAGAGTCACGACCTTCATTGTTCACAAATAATGAACACAAAGGATCCTCACAAGTTAACAGAAGCACCAAGAAAAACAAATTCATGGATCCATCCACTTGGACAATGGAAAAAGTTCAAGCAAAATAACATTTGATAGAAAACCAGCAATAACCAAGGAGGATGTGTCAGGTGAAAGTATAAAGCACCTAGCCAGATAAGAGCATACAAGACATAGTAAAGGTAAAGGTGTTACTTGTAAAGAATTGTCAATAGGCTTACTTGGATCACCAAACCCAACATCATGATCATCTCCAATAGATGATGATGAACCATACAAGCTCCTCCTTTCAGCTGCACGATCCCTGTAAGCAGTCTGAGTTTGTTCCTTTTGAGTAGAAGCAGAAGATACAGGCATTTCAGAAAATCTCCTCTTTCCACTCCCTGTGGTGACAGATGGTATGTGTGAACTCAATGCAGATGCATCAGTCCTGAAGGGAGCCACAACAGAGGATGCATCTGCATTTATCAAAGAACCTGCACTTGCAACAGCAGTAGAGGTAGCAACTCCACTGGATGATCCTGAATACAACGTATCAGATTTCACAACACCTCGCCCAGAGCTCCTTATCACCCCCATAAGAGCTCCACCTGAGCTGTTGCCTACAGGTCTTGATTTCACAGGAGACTCCACAGCCTGGGCAATGGAAGTCGTTGCAATACCTGCTGAACCAGACACAGCATTCTCCTTTGTGGTCATTACATCAGATTTGAACTTGCCTTTTGTTGATTGCCCAACTAAGAAAGGCCTGTCATCAGCAGAAATGGATGCTTGATTGTCATCAAGTGCGACACGTGTTGCCTGACCTTCATGACTCCTTTGCTTCCACATTGTCAATACATTATTCATTTTCTTCTTGTTGGCCAAAATACTGCTTTTGGAAGCAAGTTTTATCTCCTTGGACTTCTCCTTCTCTTTCTTCTCGGCAGCTAGTGCTGCTGTTGCAGCAGCCTGGACTGCATCAGGCAATGAAGCGGCTTTCTCAACAGAAGAAATGGTAGCAGCTGGTGCAGAGATTACCACCTTTCTATTATTGGAACCATCCAAGGGCTTGGACTGCTCCAACTGTTTACTAGATGTTTTATTGTCATTCTGATCAGTACAAGGAATATACTGCTGGGTATGATGATCAAAGGAATACCAAACCCCACTGTTACTGTCATAATAAAGATCTGCACACGGAAAAGAATTAAAAAATGATCATTACAAAGAGCAAAAACATTTTATTTCATTGTCCAATTACAAGACATGTATTTTGAATAATTCAGTGTCACTGAGGTACAAAAAACTTTTGTTCTTCTTCATCATAAAATATAATTCCAAACAGAGCATAAATACATGTGCCAGACTACAGGAATGACCATTTCAATAGATACAACCCAATCAAATTTTGTGAAAGCAAAAATGAAATTCCAAATCCCAGCCCAATGGAGCATTACTGCAGAAAGCTCTCAGAAACACTCCATGGAACTGTCACCAGGATTTATCATCCACCCATTTAGCAAGTCCAAAAATTTCATGAACAATAATCCCTGCAAAGCCTCGCTAAAGTTGACAGATTCTACACCTAATCTGCTCCTGTACATCAGGTAAGGAATCTCCATTTTGCCAACCAATATTTGGACCCATCTCCATTCCCCACGAACAACAATCTTTAAAATACTCTATCCAATATAAAATGAGTGTGAAACAGAAAAGACACATGAAGCAAGCCTCCAAACAATCCCACTACAGAAATGAGACATTTTCAAAGTCTATATTGTGCTTGATCAGTAACAATGCAAAAGAACAGAGCTAAATAAAATTCCTACAGAACAGTGTAAAAGTTTCTTTTGGAGAACCTTTAGTAGGTGTTCTCAAATAACAATAAACATGGAGCTAATTCTCTAGTTCAGTATTGAAGATATATTGAACTAGAGAATTTAAAACAATTGTAACAATGACTGACACACTCCACAATGTTTGCAATTTCAAAATGATCAAAATGGTGAAATAAACAAGAACTACAGCAGGTAACCTGTATTTCCATCATAGTAGAACCCTGAAGCAGCATCATAGTAATAACCAGATGCTTCATCCCAAACAAAGCCAGATTGCTTTGCAGAACCATCATTTTGAGCTGAAGCAGCTTGATCAAGCCCACTATTAGATTGTTTGTCATCTGGGTTATATTCCTTCGGTGCCCATCCAGCAGCATCATACTAGAATAATGAAAATAAAACCACCAGTGAATAAATGCAAAATCCAAAATCCAATACAAAAAAAAAGGGCAAGCAAACAAGAAAAGCAAAAATTAGGAGCAGCAGCAATATCAATAATGGTAAAAACCAACTAGTGAATTTCTTATAGAAATTGCTGAATCTAAAATAATTTTAAAAATATACAAATACCACTTTGAGAATATTGCCAGCTGGTGTAGTTTTTTATTTGCTCTGAAATAGGTCTAGTGGGAATTCTTATGTATACATACATACACACATGTATACATACAGGCAAGTAGACGTTTATATATAGCCCAGAAAATCAGTAGGTTTAGCAGCAATGGTCATTCCTGAAGTGCTTGAGGTTGAAGGGTGGTGGGTTGTTATGCTTTTATCTTTGGTTGGGCCAACAAGAAGCAGAGTAGAGGAGCATAAGATGTAACAGAGAGACCTGCCTTAACTTGTATTTGTTTGGAGGGATGATTCAGGGGCAGGGAAGGAAATTTGCAAGAGAAAGGGTCAGATGTGTCATTTCCCCTCTCTCACAATCTTTGTTTCCATGATTCCATCCCTCCTTCCAAACGAGCATAGCCTAAGTGAAAGGCTAACTAACAGACTCGGGCATATTTATGTGCAGCCCTCCCAGTAGAAGAGCAGTGGTAGAGAATGTGAGTGTTATCCACTAGGTTTGCTTTGCCCATAGGAGGACAGCTTCTAATCATGTAAACTACACAGAAAATACATCCCAGATACAATTAAACCCTCAAAAAATCAAGGAAGCAGCTGTTTTAGTACCTGTTGAGCAAATGCAGCTGCCTCAATTGCAGCAGCTGCTAGGCTGCTTGACTGTGAAGATCCTGCCCCAGATCCTGGACCAAGAATGCTCTTGGCATATGCTACTCTTAGGAGCTGCCCATTCTTTTCGAGAGTTGTTCCATTGGTTGCTTCAAGGGCTTTGGTAGCATCCTCAACCTATTTGGCATCAACAATACCGTAGAATCTTACATCAACAACATACTGCCAAGAACTAGGGTATCACACTAGGAACATAAAGTAAAGAGAAACAAGAGAAATGGAGAAGAAAGTATGATATGCACACACATAGGCTCTGCCTTACTACTACAATTTAAGATTATATCTACATAACATCACAAACAGCAAACTGTAGTTAGGGACCAAAGCAACATGAAATGTAGAAGATCACAAATTTGAGACAAAAGATGCACTAAATAAGATAGATTGACATTGGAACACAAATAAAAATTATAGGAGTGGAATCCAAAACATGGAACAAGAACAAGTGTTTTCTTACGATGCATCTTGTCTGATTATATTGATATTAATAAATCCATAAGGAAAGAGAAATAAGTAAATAGTTAAGCTAGCATATATCCCAACAAATTGGAAAAGAAATTAACTCTGATGAAAAGACTTGAAACCCGAAGGAAGAACCTAAGAGATCCCCTGATTATTAGCACATATCACAGAGAAAACAAATGACAATCCCTTTCACTCATGGTGTGCTCAAAGAAAAGCAACCTACTTGTGAAACCATCAAATTGCAACTCAGGGCAAAAATTTGATGGAATTTGCATCCCTTTCACTGGCCAAAGCAGGCTATTTTGACCATGGAGGGTTGACAACTTGATTTAAATCCAAGGTCAAGTTTTGTCTAACTGGAGCTACATACACAGACAAGATTTAAAATTGATTATTGTTTTGTTATTTTAGATTTTTCTAGTGCCTTCTTGTTTAAGAACTTTTATGATAGACATTGTTGTATTTAGGATATAATAGGTATGATATGGTTTTATGAGACAGAAGTAAATAGATTGTACAAGTTTAATTGGACAAAGGCATTTTTTGTGCTCCAGCTGATTATTAGCATCTTCTATTCTAGTTTGTTTCCCTCTATCTCCTCTTGTGCTATGTCTCTAACAGCTCCACTAGGAGCTATAACAATATCCACAAACTTCTCCACTCTGTTTTGATCTCCCTTCTGGCTATATTTTCAGTACTCTTTGTAATCTAGTCTATGTTGTTTTTCATAGATTTGTTAACATAGATTTGTTAACAGAGTGCTTTGAACTGCACCAATTTGTCTGTCCTGATATACCATCATCATTAACATGATATGAAGGGAAGAAATGGAGAGTTTCAAGGTAATTCCACAACCTAGGGTCATTGGATTTTTAAAAGGATGAATAGCTTAGATGGAATGCAGAGCATTCCAGCTATCTAATACCAAATTCACCTTGAAACACTTGTGGCATCTGCAGCTTAAGTTACATCCAAAAAGTATGCTCGGTATACAAATAGAAGAATTGCAATATGCTAGATTGGGTTGCCAAGATGACAAGGCTACTGAGGCTAGGAGAACACTTCAAAATGGCATGGCCACTACTCAACCTAGAACAAATTCTGAAGAAATCCTCAGTAACCAACTTTGGCAATCCTTATGTAAAGTCCTGGCCATTTGATGGAGGGGGGGCAGATTGTTACCATTCAGATCCCACTTGACAATGGACAGCAAATGAGTGGGTTATAAGGACCATGAAACTATACTATGAAGCTTTTGTGCCACATATAAAGCTTCCTGATACAAGCTATTGGGCTACCACGTATGATTGGGGCATTGTACAAGAAGATTCTGACACTAACCCATTTCATATTCCATGAACTTTGCTACTAATAACTTCTAAGTGTAAGCATCCTGCTATAAAAAAAATAAAAAATAAAAAAATAAATAAACCACCACCAATTTCTATTTGAAGTACACAATACCTAAAATTGTTGTTCTAGTTAATGATGCTTCTAACATACCGAATGGAAATGTACAAAAGCGAATCCCCTTGAAACATGAGTAAATTTGTCTCTCACAAGACGAAGATCCTGCAAACATTAAGGACAACAAGATTTGATCATATGACAGATGGGGAAAGTGACTTTTCCAGTAAAATCAGACAAGAAATTCAGCATTTTGCACCTTAATTGGCGCATGCTTGGAAAATTCATAGCGAAGCATCTCCTCATCAGCATTTTCATCCAATCCACGAACCACCAGAACATGAGTCGGACCTGACAACAATGAGCTTAGCAAGCTACAGCATAAATTATACATAAACATGCCATGTGCAGAAGCTTACACCAACCTGACTCAGAGCCCTTTTTTCCCAATGGCATTGGATTTGATAAAGCTACATCCGCAGGTGGTGCATCGTCAGTTCGTGGCTCATTACACTGCAAACAATGATTTGATGTTACGAATGTTAAACAATTGCATGTAATACAAACGCCCTTGGGAAGGAAAAAAATATATATTCCATCAACGAAATAGAGAAGATCCAATTAATACATTATTCTTAAGACATCTGAATATTCATCTACAACCAAAGGCAAGCAATTTTAATTTACTCTTATAGGGAATAAGATCAGTAACTGATTCGCCTTTTCAAACTCAAAATCCATTCTATAAACAAAATTGTTTTTGCATTTCACCTCAAAAACACAAACAAAAGGAATTAGAACCAAAATGGCATCCCAGTGCATAAGGCTCCCATACTGTGGTTCTGGGATTATGATCAAAATCCCCACAAAGCCAAGTTGCACTGTTAAACCACATAAATGAAGAAATACCATGACAAAGCTATCTAAATTAGTTCTCACAAGATACAGTTTTAAGCTCAACCTCCCTCACAACACAGTGCATACTTAACAAATTGTGGGTCTTCATTTCACAATTTGCATATTTCTTCTCAAGCATCTTAGTTGGTGACATGGGAAAGTAGAATGCATGGTATCCCACCTCCAGCGCTTATAGCCTTAGCCATATGCAAAGCAAAATAGAGACCAATTAAAATAAACAGCAACATGTCCCATGCAAACAAAGAAGACACAAGTTTCCAAAACAAACCTGAAAACAAGATGTTCGCCGTGCGAAATTAACACATCCACAAATAGTGCACATCCAATCAGAGGGCATTGCAATGCTCCTATGGCTGCCATGGCCTGATCTCATTGCATTCTCTTGCCCAAATGGTCCTCCAGCTCCTCCAGTAGGCTTACTACTGAAAGACAACAGAATAGCAACAGTTATTGTAGAAGCTGTAAGCCCTTTGTAGGGTTACCGTGTATGAAGAGATAAGCTATCAATATTTCGTCAGAATACAATAATAAGACAGAAATAGAATGGAAAATTTTTCCAACACTAGCCAAAAAAGTGAAACAGATTAAAGACTTATTGTAGATTTCATAAGTATGTTAGTTTCAAGATATTAAAGGTAGGCATTGTGACAGCATGAATAATGCACATGATTGCCAAATTCTGTCAGAATGACAAAAAACAAGTACCTGTACTCAAAGAAAAGCTTCCTGCCATCCACAACAAGGCCATCATCTCCTATCCTATCCATCATTGCACATGCAGCATCCTGTTTAGAACAAAGCAATCTTTGTAAGTCAGCCATCAAAGACAAAAATTAAAACATAAATTCAACATTACCAAGGTTACATGTAGGTACCACAGAGGGAAAATCAATAAAAGCAAATCCACGAGAGATTCCAGAATTTCGCTCTTTGATCACACGTACATGGCGAAGGGGTCCCCATTCGGCCTGATGTTCAGGTAAATGTGAAACAATACTATGAGTAACATCTCATAAAATAAATCAACGCTTTTCAAATCAAAACATAAGTTGTGTCATTACAAGTATCTGATACAAATCTTCTTCTGTTGTCTTCTGTGAAAGACCCTTCACGACAACAGTTGCAGAGGGGGCCTACAGAGGAAGAAAGCACTAGTATCAAAGCCTTGTAACTTACAGGAAATCCAGGTCTGCAAACATTGACAATTCTTAAATGAGACTTTGAAACATACCACAGGATAGATCCCACGCTGACGTTTATCATCACGGTCCCTCCGCTTTTCAAACCTTGCATATCGATCATCATCATAGCTATCTTCTCGTTGACTTCGACTATAACTTCGACTGCGAGGGGACCTTGATCTCACACGATCATCATATCCACGAGACTGAGATCTTTCATGTCGCCTCTGAGGACTCATATCTCTTTCCCGACTAAACCCTCTCTTATCACGCTCTCGATCTCGAGATCCACGCTGCTTCCTGTTGCCATCTCTTCTATTTCCTTTATCATAATCAGAATCATAACTATGCCGAACATAGTCATAGTCCCTCTCACGACTGTCTTCCATACTTGGATAAGAAGTGTGATGTTTATAGTCATAATCATCACATGCATAGTCATCATGGTCACGTCCGCCAAACCTAGAAGGCCTGTCAAATCCATGATCGTGATAGTTGTCCATTTCTCGATAGCCCTCTCGAAACTTATCAATGTCATGAGTTGAATCAATCTCATGATCACGAAAAGTATCCATTTCAAGGTAGGAGTCCATATGTGATTTCTGATGTCTCCTAGAATCCCTATCAAGGGGATAATCTTCTTCATAGCTTCTCCTCCTCGACTGAGGCCAAACACCAACAGAAGAATGTGGTGGATAGTTTTCCCTGTCTACAATGCCTCGGTGGAAGGTACTTCTTTGGTAGACATTGTCCCTTGAGTATCGTTCATCCAGAAACCTCCTCTCATCATATGAACCACCAACCCTAAACAAAACAGCATAAAATGGACGGAAGATAAGGTATTATATCAGCCATTACGCACTTCATATTAATTAACATTAACAAAAGATAGTTTTGCAAAATTTTGAGGACAAGAAAAGAAAACAGAACAGAATTCTCATACTGGAAACTTTTACAGGTTTATCCAGGATCACTAGTTAACTATCATGAAAATAGTAAGCATGGATGAGCACTCACCGGTAGTTTGTGTCATGAACAGCAGCATACCCCTCCAAAGCCTGTGGATTGAACAGAATAAGCTATGTCAGCAACAAATATCAATCATGATAGGAGGTTAGGCAAATCCATTCCATATCCTCACAGCCCACAGCTGTCTCTTATTTTCTTTAAGGATCAGATGGCCCAAAAAACATGGACAATCACATCAGCCCTAAAAAATTCCGGTATTATCATCCCAATTTATGTGATTATTAAGGAGGAAACCACAAATTACGCTGGTATTATCCCATCCTTGCCGGAGACCGTAGCGACCAGGATCCATTTCTGGCAATGGCAATCCAAAAAAAGACTGCAGAACCAAACACTCAAAACCCAGCACGACAGACAGATCCGGGAGATTTGCTCACAATGTTCTGAATTCTTTCCTGTAAATATAAGCACAAACACATACACAGGCAGAGTTACATCAACACGAACCCAGAAACAAATCAATTCCCACGAGCTAGCCTTTGCCTGTGCTTTTACAACTTGAATCCTAAAAACCCACAAAAGATGCGATTTAACAAATAAACACAAAAATGAAACATTTTAACAAAATAAGAGACACCCACTTCCCAAATTCTCACAAGCCATAAGGTACAAAACGGTCTTCGTAGCAGAATCGTTTCCTAAGATACATCTATTCAGGCAACAGTTACTCTCTCTCTCTCTCTCTCTCTAAACCCATAATCTACATACTCAAAACAAGGCGATCAATCACCCAACGAAAGATGGATATAAATTACTGATTCTTACTGTTTTTTTTTTTTTACTTCTTTTTTGTTCCTTTTGTTACAATGAAGGGCAAAGTCGGCAGCCCTCAATTCCGATTGAAAGGCAAAGGAAGAAGACTTTGCGGCGAAATACGTACCGGGCGGCTGCGGTTCTTCTTTGTTCTCAAGTTTTAGTCTTTCTCTTTGCGGCGCTCTTCGATCTTTCTTTCTTCTTCCTTTCTTTCTTCCTCGGCCTTCCTTCGTTCCTCTATTTCCTCTGCCGCTCTCTCTTTCTCTGCTTATCGCAATTCTCTTGGGTTTCTTTGATTTCTCTCCTTTTTTTTTTTTTTTTTTTTGTTGTCTTTTCCTTTCTTTTCTTATCTAAATAATGACGTTTCTAAACTGGTATATAGCTATCGTATTGCGAACAATGACCAAACTAACCCTCACTTTCCGGCGCCCTTACCTCTTCCCACCCCATCAGATTTGGGCTTTGAAAGTTTAGCCCGCATTTGACTCCGTTGAGCCCAGCCCAACTTGGCTCTTAAAATGGGCCGACGGTTTGTTTTTAACTCTCTTCAAAAGTCTCAATGGTCTCAAAAAATAATAAAAATTCAAGAGAATCAAATAATTTCTCGAAACTTAGCATGAATTTAACAATTTTTAATGCCATCATGTAAAAATGAAAAAAATAGAAAAAAATTTATTGTTAAAAAATGATAAATAATAAAAACTTTATTATTGAAAAATAATATGTAATAAATGAAGTGAAATATAATAAATAAATATATAAATTTAATATAATATTTATTTTTCTAATTAAAAAAATACATATGATAAGCATTGTAAATAACATATAATATATATATATATATATATATATATATAATAACAATATACAAATAACAAATTTCTATAATCTTCATATATTTTTTATTTAGTTTTATGTACATTACATTTTAGCAAAAATTAAAATTTAAAAAGAAATCAAGCGAGAATGACGCTAACCCATGCCACTGCTCATTATAGTGAAACTCCTTTCATATAACCTTTTTCTTTATTAAGTGAAACATTTTAGATATTAAATTATTAAATAAAAATGAAAGTTAATTCAATCACATAACTAATTAATGGAGATTGTAATTTGTATTATTATTATCAAATAAGCACAATGTCCTCAATTTTATTAAAATTAGAGCCAAATTGCTTTAATATTGTTATTAAATAATTATGCAAATATTTATAATTTTATTAAATTAAAAAATAACACAATAATAAATAAAAAAATACACACAATAATACAAATATTAAATTATATTTATGTGTTATATAATAAAAATATACACACACAAATTTTTATATAATAAACAATAATAATATATATCATTAATTTAAAACAAAAACTTATTCAAAGTTTACTTAAAGGCTAATTTGTAATTAATTTAAACAGATCCTTCGCAACAAAAGCCAAACAAAGGAAGCAATCCATCGGACAGGATTTTAATTAAGGGGATAATCTGCGAGCTTCATCAATTTCTTCCAAGAAGGGCGACTTGACATTTCCTCCCACCAAGCATTCAATTTCTTCCTGTCTCGCACCAGGTGGTCGAGTCCAGCTTCATGGACCAGAAACCTAACGGCTGGCAGGTGGCTCAGATCAGCAAGCGTGAAGGAATCTCCAGCCAGGAACTTGCTCTTGGACAGCCGCTGCTCGTACACGTCCAGCACCTTCTCCAGCTTTTGCTCGCAGGCACTGGCCAGCGCCCCGTCTCCTCGCTGGCCCATTCTTGGCAGTATCACGACTTGAAGCGCTATGGTGTAGACGAGATCATTGAAATTGTGGGCCTCCACTTCGAGCCATTGCTCCACCAGGGCTCGCTCTTGAAGCGTTTCTCCAAGCAGTTTGGGTTCCCTGTCTTCGTGTTTTGCTGCAATGTACCTTATTATCGCCCTGGACTCTGTGTATGTGTTCATTGGAAATTGCCATCAGGAAAAAAACAAAGCAAAATTCAATCGCACCATTATATATTTTCTTGTAATATATTCCACACGGAATAATTAATGAAATACGGCAACGAATGATCATACCAAAAAGCTTGAAGTCGTCGTCCTCTATGGCTGGAACTTGCCCGAACGGCTTGGGGAATTAACCAACTGCTATTAGAAGAACAGCAAGTGCATATAGCCATGTGTGTGTGTGTGTGTGTGTGTGTGTGTGTGTGTGTGTGTGTGTGTGTGTGTGTGTGCGCGTACGTGTATATATACATGTACGTATATATAGGGGCATCTTCTTTCTTTTTCCTTTTTTCACTTCCAGTAGTTCAAGCACGTCTTCAATTGCGCATATTAATTTTCTTTAATTTTGACAAAACATTTTTCTCACCTGCATGACTTCAACGTTTGCAATGTTATCTCGTGTAATTAATAAAGCCAGAGGCGTGTTAATGTTATACCTGCAGCTTGGCTACGAACTCAGGTCGTTTGTGTTCTCCAGAATCAAGATCAACATGAACAAGCTCAAATTCCACGCCTTTCTCCAGAAGGCAAGCCATCACCCGCTGTGGGCATACAGCCCTCGCAGTACCGTACACTTTGACCACCATGCTTTGCCACCGGCTACTATTATATGAATTCGGAAACAAAAAGGAAAAAAAAAAAAAGAAGAAGAAAAAAGGGCCCGTTCTTCTTTCCGTCCGATAGTCTTGATGCCCTTTCGGCTTGCCTGCCCGGCTCACAAAGCTCAACCTCTTTTTATAGCGGAAAAATGAGTTGAATTGAAACAGTGTAGAGGGACGCGTCTCTGGTCGGTACAATCTTTGTGGGGGTTGTCGCGTGCCAGCGTCCGCTGGTGGGTAGGGAATTTAAAGTTTGAACTGGTCGGGTCCCATCACGCCACCTCCAGTGCCACAACGCTGTTGCTCCACAGTTCGATGAGTCAAGCAATGGACCAAATGCATGTCCGAAGCTATAATTTTTTTTTTTTTTTACTTAATGGCAGGGACACAATTTGCCGAGTTTTCAAAAAATTACTAATAAAAATTAAAAGTCTATCGTCTCTCATCAAATAGTACGGAAAAATATGTAACAGAATGTTTGGGTATAAATAAATACCTTGCAGGGCCCTGGCAAGGTTGTCAAAATGCCAAGCTAGCAATTGTTAGTATGCCCAAAAGAATTATACAAAACGAGATGGGCCATAAAATTTAGTTGGGTGATTAGAATAATTGCGTGAGCTAAGATCTTCGGGCAATTACCAATCAGGAGGCAAAACTATTGAATGCCATGCGTCGGACGTAGAGGGCGTGTGTTCTTGGGTTCATTAAATGGGTATCAGTTTCAGTTAACTGACTCATCACAAAGCCTCTGACCGCTCATTAAATGGGTTTTATCATTATTATTATTATTCCCCGTATTATGATATTTCTTGTGAGTTCCTAGACAAAGAATGGTAGATATCACAAATATCCATAATGGAGATTATGAGATTTGACAATAAGATAACTGAATTGGTGATTGAGAAAATGCAGATGTCACTGAGACGACGAGTAGTTTACGAGACAAAAAGTATTGCTAAGTCTTCTCATTCTTTTTTTTTTTTGTTTTTTTCAAATACTTATTTGGATCCTTACTTTATTTATTATGTTCAATTTTTCCGATGGAATTTTATTATGTCCAATTGATTCTTATACTTTAATTAATTGTTATAGATGTAGGAACATAGTTTATAAAAATGTAAAGTCCAATTCAATTTTAATTTTATTGTTATTCACAATAATACCTCATGTACGAAATATTACTTTGTGGCCATCTTGAACTCTTTCGCTATTATATAATGATTAAAACGATTGTGAAGACATGATATTTGCCTTTTTATATATATATATATATATATATATATCTATTTTCATGATTTCCTCGTTGCTATGTTTTTAAATTAGCCAAATACTAAAAATTATATTAATAATTTATTTTCATCGAATAATTTATTTTAAATTTTGAGAGTATATTTGAAATTATAATTATAATTTAAAAATTTACGTTTTAAATTAAAAATAAAGTTGTTTGTACATGATAAACTTTAAAATTTGCAATTTTCCTCCATGAATTACAATTTAAATCTAAAATTGGGGGCTAAAATTTTTTGATCTAGTGAAAAAAACATAAAAAATGCATCGCAATTTTATAATTTTTTAAGACAAAAATAGTCAATCATCACAAATGGTTAACTTTGTGGTGCACTTTGATTTCCTCTGGACACCCGGGATTGTGCTTGGAAGTATTTAAAAAGCGGCCTGAAGGTCGCATAATGTAGGTGGTTTTCTAATTGGCTGTGGTGTTTTGGAGTCGAGTGAGCGAGGGAGTCCCCACAATTTTGCAGCGGCGAAGGAGGACGAGGAGGTGGGGGGAGGGGGAGGGGATGGGATGGCTGTATCATCATTTGCTTTGTCACCTAAATTGAAGAAGAAGAAGAAGATGTATTAACGAGTGAGGTACAGAATTCAGAGTCTGATTTTATAAAAAAAGTCATTTTTATTAACCGATTATCGTGGTTAAGTGAATTTTTTAATAATCAGTTCTAATATAAAAAAAAAATTTAAAATTTAATATTATATTTTTAATATAAAGTTGTATTCATTAAAAAGTAAATATCAATAAAAGAGCTCAAACTTAACTAATAAAAAAAAAAAAAAACACTCCGAATAATTATTGGAGCTCTTCCATCGGGGTGAGGATCTGACTCTTATCTTGGAGAGTACACCCCTTGTCCCGATCATCCCACCCCGGCGATGAATCGGTCAAATCGTCGGGCCAGCCGCCCTTCAACGAGAAATAATCTTCGTGTAGGTGTCCTGTTCCAGATCTCACGTTACAATTAAAGCGAACCACTCCGCCCCCTTCTTTCTCGGGTTTAGGGGGACTCCTCCACCAACCTGTATAGACAGGGATGGTTGGCCTGGTGCAAATTGGCTTGATTCTTTCCATCATTTCGGACGGCGGTTTTAGATTTATATGTACAATTATTTTACTTCTTTAACTATATATATATATATATATATATATATATATATATATACTTTGCATTGGTACACTTTCTTAATTATTTATATTTTATTTATTTATTTATTATCTATAAATAAAAATTTAAAATATTTTTAAAAAGTAAAGGCCCACAATAGTGGTCCCACAAATTGAATCTGGGATTAACCAAGAAAAAAACTGGTAATAGTAAATTTTAAGAAATATGTGAGAACAATAAATATTTACAAGAGAATGATGACATTAAAATGTTTATAAAACAATTTTAAAAAATTATAAAAAAAAATATGTATATATATAAGGACAATAATTAAATTTACTAGAGAAAGGGGCAATTTGAGAAAAAAATGTATACAAATTCACGGGGAGGAATTACTCCCCTCCTGGTGCGGCGGAGATCCTCGAAAATTAATGGGTCGCTGCGCTGCTCCGGCACTCAAAAATCGAAACAAAGACTTTGCCATTTTTGGCCTCCGCGCAGCCAGTCACCGCGCTAACGTTACAGTCCGCCGCTGGGCTTACTCATCTACCCATCCCATCTATCTGCTTTTAAGGTAAAGCTTCGATCTTTTCTTCTAATCGGACTGTATTCATCATCTTGAGATTGGTTTTTAGCCGGTTGAATCGCTTTGGTGCTTTAAAAAGCGCTTCTTTTTTTTTTTTTCTGTCCCTTTTTCCTTTTTTTTTCCTCAACAAATAAAGACGAAATTGGTAGCAAGCAAAGATGGGGGGGGGGAATTTTAAGTTATTTGGAGGATATTTTGAAAATTAGGTATAGCCTATATTATAGTAAGTCTGATTTCATGAAAATTAATGTGACAGTACTGACCCATAAATATAAAAGAAAAAGATAAAAGATAGAAGAGAACGAGAAAGAGAGAAAAACAAAAAAAACGTAAAAAACAGATGTAAGAAAGAGATTAAAAAAAAAAAAGAAATGAAAGAGAGACACAATAAAAAGTTAATAATTGTGTCAATTTACAAAAATTTTTATAAAAAATTAAATTTACGAGAATTTTTTAATAGTAATCAATATCGAGTGTTAAATGCCTACAAGTTCCAATCTCAGAAAACCTTTGTTATCCCTCTCTCTCTCTTCATTTCTCTTTTCTAGCAAAAACTCAAAATTCAAAGCAAATCCAAAGGCTATCAAGATTACGAGAACAGAAGAATTTTGGAATCTAGGTGTTTTTGGTTTAGAAGCATTTGTTTTGGTGTCTTTTTGAATGGTAGAAACCTTAGCAGTATTCAATTCAATTCAATTCATGTTCTCCCTTTGTAAGTCAAGGGTGGGCGTTGTCACTGCTTTTTACTCTCAGGTCTTACTGAGGAAGGCTACTAGTATTATTGTTGCCTTGGGCCTTGACCCATAGAGAGATTTGATTTGATTTGATTTGGTTGTCTTGGAGAACCCCACAAGAGAAATAAGTGTTCTTGGCGCTTCCCAATTCTTTACTATTTCTTTTTTAGATTCAAGATCCAATCTTTCGATCTACCCAGTTTGCAATTCTTTTAATTTTTTCTTTTTTTTTATATAGAAAATTGCAAAAGAGGCAAATTGTTGGTTTTGTCATTTCATTTCTTTTACAACAAAAAAAGAAAATTATTTTTGAATTTTGATTGGGACGAGAGACAGGATGGGGCCGAGGATCTCTCTGACACTGGCAGGGGATGAGGATGGAGGTAGTCCTTGCCGTTCTTGCTCCGTTCTTATTCCTGAGAGAGAGAGAGTGAGAGAGAGAGAGAGAGAGAGAGAGAGAGAGAGTTAGAGAGAGAGAGGACGGGAGGGAAGAAGTAGGAGAGTGAGAGAGACAGGACAGAGAGGCAAAGACATAAAAATAAAAAGGAGAGGAGGGGCGATAATAATGATCGTAACTGTTGGTGGCAATGGTCGACAATTGGGGTCATGGTGCGGCACCATTGGTGCGGGAGCAAAGACTAGAGAAAAACCAAAAAAAAAAAAAAAATTTTAAGTCAATGTTGTAGAATTTTATATAGAAGATATGTTGAAAATTAAGTATAGTCTATATATTATAATATAGTCTAATTTATAAAAATTAATGTGACAGTATTGGCCCATAAATATAATATAGCAATTTTATATTAATCTATTTAAATAGTTTTTTTTTTTTATATATGGGATAACACAGGATAATACTTGCCTATCTAAAATGGAACACTTAGCTTGCAATGCTTGAAAATTTGCTCCATTTTGCTCCTGACATCACCTTGTACTCAAATTTATATTGCTTTTATACATTTATCTTTTTATTATCAATTAAATTATATATTAAAATATTAAAATTATATAACTAATAGACCCAAAAATATGATTAAAAAAATACAAAAATTTCTTGACTTTTCCAAATGTTTCAAAAGTGAGCTGAAGAGTTAATTTATACTACCGGTAATAATCTCTAGGCTCAGTTTAAAAGCAAAAATGAGGTGGACACGGAGGATAGAAAAATGAAATAGACTCGGGGCGTTCAACTAAATGAAAGAAGGGCTAATTTGCATATAGTTTATACATTCAGGGACTAAATTGTGTTTTTGGCATTTTACTTTTAGGCCTCAGCTACGAACCCAGCACAGGAAGGACAGGGAGGAACGGTGTTGATATGGAGGAAGGAGAGGCAGCAGCCGTCCAGAAACAAGAAGAGAGGCTCCAACACTTTTTAGAATGGGCAGCCGACCTCGGTATTTCAGATTCCCCCAGCGGCCCTTCTTCTTCATCTTCTTCTTGTTATTCTTCTTCTCAGCAACTAAAGCAACAAAAAGAACAGAAGCCGAAGTCTTCCTGCTTGGGCCACTCTCTCGCCGTCTCTTATTTTCCTGATGCAGGCGGGTGGGTATTCCGAAATACCCTTTCTTTTTTTTTTTTTTGGTTTACCTCATTAATTGAGTAAAACAGAAGTATGAAATGCGGTAATAATTAACTAATTTTTAGGATGGGTTGCATGGACATGGGTGTGTAGGAGAGGTTTAGGAGCCGTTCGTGAGTTGAAGAAAGGAGAAATGGTTCTAAGGGTTCCAAAGTCAGCATTGTTCACAACCGACGCTTTGTTGAAGGATGAGTCTGCTCTCTCTTTGGCTCTCGAGAGTCACCCCAGTTCCCACCTTCCTCTTTCCCCCACCCAGGTCAGCTCCCGCTTTCCTCCCTCTCCCTCCCTCTGTTTTTTTTTTTTTTTTTGCTTTTTTCTTGTATATTAATGTTTATGCATGAATACGAAAGAAAGAAATAAAGAAAAAGATGGGTTTCGTTCGTGTAATTTGCAGATATTGACCGTTTGTTTAATGTACGAAATGGGTAAAGGAAAGAGCTCCCGTTGGCACCCTTATTTTTGGCAATTGCCACGCGCTTACCACTTGCTCTCGAGTTTTACCCACTTTGAAATGGAAGCTCTGCAGGTTCGGTTCTTGATACATTTTCTCTCTTGTTTTGCCTTTTGCTTTCTTATTATTGGTAAATGTTGGATTGCAATTTTTATCCTTTTAGGTGGATGATGCTATCTGGGCTGCCGAAAAGGCCACCTCTAAGGCTAAACTGGAGTGGGAAGAAGCTAAGCCATTAATCCAAAGACTTGAGCTTAAACCCCAGTTTCATACTTTTAAGGCTTGGCTTTGGGCTTCTGCAACTGTACGATTATTTCCTCTTTCCTTTTTCATTTTACTCTTTTCATTTCACAATTAATGCTTGCTGGAATGGTTTGAGTTGCAAACGAAAGATTGGTTCAGATCTTTTACTTGTCTTTCTACTGGCAATCACTTGTAATTTGTTGTTTAGGGTTTTTGTTTTCAGTGTATAGTTCTTTCCACATTTTGTCTTTTGGATTCCTGTGATTAAACCTTTTTGACCTGATCCTGTTCACAGATATCCTCACGGACAATGCATATAGGATGGGATGAAGCTGGGTGTTTATGTCCTGTTGGGGACTTGTTTAATTATGCTGCACCTGGGGAGGAAACAAATTGCTTTGAAAATGCAGGCTCATTCTGTGGCTCTTCATTGCAAAATTCAGACACTCATTTAGAGAGCTTGACAGATGGTGGATACAATGAAGCAATTGCTGCATATTGCTTCTATGCTAGGAGAAACTATAGAAAAGGGGAGCAGGTATTATGATCTCCTTCAAACCTTGTTAGTATGTATGTATTTTATTTCTGATTGTTGGAAGTCTTTGTATTTGATTTCATTTCATGCCCTCCTATCATTTCCTGTGGCAAGTTACTTGGTGAGTTTGTATCATGAGGATACATTGCTTTGATTGAATCTGCTCTATTTGTTGTCTGCTTACATTGCTCAGTATAATAGAACCAAATGCTCATGGTATTATCTTTAAAATACACTTGTTGCACTTGAGCCGTAGTCAAATGATAATATTTTGTCATATTGATATCCACATAAGAATTTGTAAACCCCTATCTGAATGCAGTCATGCCTGTGGTGATTTACCTTTTCCTTCACTGAATATGGAAAAAGGATGGGAAAAATGCAACTAGCCGCTCCCTTATTACCTATTTCAATTCTTGATGCTTTTCAAGTATTAATTGGTTGCATCGCTGCCTTTGGTTGAGCAGAGCGGTTGATGTGGACACGGGGCAGAGACAGTTCAGAGATGAGATTATAACCTTCTTACCTCGTATACAGTTGAGGATGATGGTTGGAGGGTTAGTCAGCATTCTTTTGTGGTGGAAAGATAGAGTTTAGTTGCTTTTGATCTAAAATGGTTTATTTAATATGTATATTGAGAAAGTTTATGATTATATCAATTGAAGGTTTGAAGGTTCCGTTCTTATATTTTTAGGACCATATTTTAGAAGTGGAGGTGGATGAGGTGTTTGAAGCAACATTTTTACTTTTCTCTTCATTTGGCAGGGGAGTTTTGGAAGTTAGACTGTTAGAGGGAGACCAAGAGGGTGGATTGGTGACAAGTCTTAGTTGCTTAGCATCAATGCTTAGGTTTGGGTCTTGGACCATTCTAAAGATTATTGTGTCATCTTTCTATGGCGATGCAGATGCAATATTTAACATTCAGCATATTCTTTTGGATTCAAATGGAAAAATGAATTTAGACAAGCTTATGTCATTCAACATGGGGTAGAGTGATACTCAGCTATTCCAGAGTCCCCCTGATTCAACCCAGGAACGTCTGTAGTATTTGGGGGACTTACAATGTGAAATCAGATTATTTTATTTATCAAATAGGCATTCTTTTATCAGAGTACTTCTCCTAAATTGATTTTCTATTCTATAACAGATTTACAATGTGCTTTTCATGGTGAAAAACGTGAAATTGTAAGCTAGATTCAAAGTTGTCAATTGGAGTGGACTGCAGGTTTTCTTGTTATTAGTAGGTGTTTAGGTATGGCTTGGAAAGACAGAACCCAATTGAATGCTTGAAGCTAATTTTGCTTACCATGTTTGTTGGCTTCAGTAAATTGTATACAGTGTCATTTTTATGACTCTTCTAGATCTGTACGTTAGTTCTGTAAAAGCACTCTATTTCATACTAGTTAAAAAAGAAAAAAAAAAAAGGAGGAGAGATGCCTCTATTTGGAGCTGTATTTTGCCCATATTAATGTTGATTATGCAAGTGATTAATAAGCTTTGCCTGACCATGAATGAACTAAGAAAGTAAACAATGTTGGTTGCTCTTATCAATCTTACGTATTTACTTTTAGTAGACAAGTGAAGAATAACAGGAAAGTTGTGCCTTCTAATATGCAGGTTCTCTTAAGCTATGGAACATACACTAATTTGGAACTCCTTGAACACTATGGTTTTCTCCTAAATGAGAATCCAAATGACAAGGTTTTCATTCCATTAGAACCAAGAATTTATTCCTGCAGTTCATGGCCCAAGGAGTCAATGTATATTCAGGAATATGGAAAGCCATCTTATGCCCTATTGTCTGGCATGCGTTTATGGGCCACTCCACCGCATCAGCGTAGATCTCTTGGCCACCTTGCTTACTCTGGTTCTCAACTTTCAATGGAAAATGAGTTGTCTGTCATGGAATGGATATCAGAACATTGTTGCAGGATTCTTAATAACTTGCCAACAACAATTGAGGAGGATAATTTGCTGTTATCGACCATTGACCAAGCACAAAGTTTGCCTGAACCTATAGAGATGAGAAAGCTTCTTTGTTCATTTGGAGGCGAGGCTCGTTCTTTCGTAGAAGAGAGTAGTCTACAAAAAGATAAAAATGGTGTCAACAGTTTGCTATCCAGTAAAATCAGAAGACCAATGGACAGGTGGAGATTAGCAGTCCAGTGGAGGATTATATATAAGAGAATTCTAATTGATTGCATTTCAAATTGTAATGAAATCATCCATTCTCTCTCAAGCCAAAATGACTTGACCATTAGAACAGAGCAATGTGTGCAATCTGATTAATTTTTATTTCCTTCTGAATTAATATTATTTCTCAGATATATTTCAGCAATGATCTTTTTGTCACAAGATCAAGTAATGCAACTCTACAACAGCGTCATCAGCTCCAACAAAACCAATCTTGTTAGAGGGCCGAGACTGTCTTGAGCAGATGTTAACTCCCATTCCCTGTGGATTCTCACCATGCCATTGGACTCCAAAAGAACTGGGTGACAACATTCCAAATTATCGTTTGTCAAATTTGTGCACTTGCTTGCGAGAACTAGGCTCAACTTGGTTACCAGCGTTTGCCTGTTGACTCACTCGGAAGTACCTAGGCTTGCTGTATGCATTGTTGCTTTTCACCTGAAAGATCACCCCAACGGACGTAGCCATTGGGGTAGCCCTTGGGATTGCGATACATGCCACCAATGGTTCATCGGTGATATAACAACTTGTTTTCCCAAATGCAACCACGACACCATTAGACAAGCATTTGGACTTGGGCTATGAGAAATTTTTCTCAGGCTCACGTTTTCATCATCAACTTCAGCAAAGGAGACAGAATTCAAGTGCTTGTCCATTGCAAAAGACAATAACATAATCTTCTCCATTTTATACACGAGATATATCTCCAGCAATGAACTCACTGATGGTACCATCCACTTCAATCAAACTGCAACCAGGCACCTTTCTTACCGTTTTCTCATCCATTCCCTTCCTCACATTTGCCACTTTGTCCCACTGGTGAGCAGAGGCATATATGTTTGAAAGAAGAACATGTACCCCATCACGGTCAAGATTTCGCTTCACCAAGTTATCAACCATTTCTTTACCCATCTCGACGTGGCCATGAATCCTACATGCACTGAGCAATGCACCCAGAACATATGAATCAGGCTGCATTGGCATCTCTCTCAACACATTCTTAGCTTCCTCCAACCTCCCAGCTCTTCCTAGAAGATCCACCAGACAGCCATAATGCTGGACCTGTGGTTCAATATTATAAACCTTACTCATGCTTTCAAATATTCTCAACCCTTCATCCACCAGTCCCATCCAGCTGCAAGCATTTAGGACGCAAATAAATGTAACATCATTAGGCACAAGTCCTTCACTCTGCATCCTCGCAAACATCTCAAGGGCATCCGCACTCCGACCATGTTTTGCCAGTCCTGAAATCAAGCAAGTAAACACATAAACATCTCTGCTAGGCATCTCATCAAACACATCCCAAGCTGTTGCAATGCATCCACACTTGGCATACATGTCAACAAGTGCAGCACCCAGCACCGCATCCAACTCCACATCATTTCCCTTGATGTATGCGTGTATCCACTTCCCTTGATCCAAAGCGCCCAGAAAAGCACAAGCGGTAAGCGCCCCGACAATGCTGGCGTGATTAGGACGAAAACCAGAAATCTGCATAGAATTAAAGAGCTCAAGAGCCTCTTTAAACAGACCCACTTGCACATGACCCGTAATCATGGCGCCCCACGAGACAAGATTCTTCTCAGGCATTTTTTCGAACAGTTCCCGTGCAATACCAACTTGAGCAGCCTTTACATATCCATTAATCAAGGCAGTCCAGGTGACCACGTCTCGACTAGAACTAGCATCAAACAACCTGCGAGCTGGTTCCATGGACCTACAAGCTGCGTATAAATGGATAAACCCGTTTAGAACAAAATCATATGATTCCCAGCCCAGCTTAATTGCTTGGGCATAGAACGCGAAGCCTAAGCGCAAATCAGAGAGGGCAGTGCAAGCCTTAAGAACAAAAGAGAAGGTGTAGTTGTTGGGCAAGAACTGAGAATGAAGCATTTGCTTGTAGAGGGAAATAGCTGTTTGGCTTTCATTGGCGGCGGCAAAAGCACCGATCATGGTGTTCCAAATGAAGGTGGATCGGAACTGGAGGCGGATAAAGAGTTGGTAAGCGTGGGAGAGGTTGCCGCCGCTGGAGACGGCACAAAATGAGATGATCTTGGCTGCCGCATAAGGGTCCTTAAGGGTGCCCGAAACCGTGAGATGCAACTGGACCTGCTTGATATGCGACATGTTCAGGCATTGCTCCAACAGCATAATACTTTTCCGCGTTGCTTTGACGTACATCACAACTGTAACCAATCCTAACCAGAAATGTTTTTTTTTTTTTTATTGTTTTTGTTTCGTCAAGTCCAGTCCAGCGAGCACTCCATACCTACCTTTAAACTTCGCGCCAATGGCATTGCTCTAAGAGAATTGCAGTTGCTCGTGTCTTAATTTTAGATTTTTCTTTTTCTTTTTGTTAAACTACTTTCACATCAAAACCTGGTTGGTGTCAGCAATGGCATGGGATGCCCCGAGTAAATGTGCGACCAAATTTTAGTGAGGGTTTTTTATCTAGATGCATTTTCGAGTGACATGATGGTAACTTTTTAGTTTCTATTGATTGTATATTAAATGATTATAAATGTGCAATCAAAATCATAAAATTTGTTGCGTTCTTGCATCACTTTAAATTGACCTAAAAATGAAAAGAATATATTGGCTTCAAGGTAGCACAAAAGACTTATTGCCTAGAGATTTCGAAGGAAAGGAAGATTTCAAACTTCTAAACTTATGCCAATAGGGTTTCAAGAAAGTGAAGAATACATAGAGGAGAGAGAAAAATAGAGAAAAATTACAAAGAAATTATATTATTTAGTATACATATTTATATATATGTGATTTTAATAATTTATATCAATTTATATTTATTAGTTATTAATTATTAATAATTTATCAATGATTATAATAATTTTATTGTCATATTGACTGTAATCTCATTACTCTTATTGTTTTTCTTATCACAAAATAACTTAAACACTAACAAATATCTAATTAACATTATTGTCACTGCAACTTAGTCTTATCCATGCCTTCCAACTAGCACTAACCCTAGTTTTAATAATAAAGTCCATAATTTAACTAATGACCAAGTCTTGTAATGACTTCATATGTTAGTAACGTAAGTAATGTTGATAACTATATGTGTTGACTCTTCTACATGTACCAATATCACTCTCCCTTAAAACCCTTGTTTTCAAGGAAAATTGAAGGGAATTTGCATTATACATCGTAGTAGAACTCCTAAGTAAGGGCAAAAGTAGGAAGGTGAAACCATTAAACTAAAATAATTTGAGTGACAACACATCATCCACTCCTTTTATCTAGAATAACAATGGGTAACCATGTTCTTTAGATCTAAAAAGTTGGTTAAGAAAGGAGGAGGAGACAAATTGTAGAGGCCTTAACTTTTGCTTAAACTAGGACATATGCAAAACAAGGTGCACTTCAGAATGAGTTGGAAGAGCTAACTTGTAAGCAACCTTACTTATACGTTATAAAATCTAAAAAGGTCTATAAAAGCAAAGAGAAAGTTTCAAAGTAACCCGTTGCACCATAAAAGATTAGTGGTAAGGTTGTAGTTTTAAGTAAACTTAACTACTAACCACCATCAAATTGAAGGTAATAAACAATGGATATATGCAATTTGACCCATTATAGTTTAAAGAGTTCTTGCCAAAAGTATTAAAAAACATAACATCCCTTTCATTGATTATAACTCTCACTAACTTATAAAGTTTAAAAATATTGTTTAAGAATAATTAAGTCATTAAGTTAATTGTACAAAATTGGGCATGGGTCAAGAAAAAAGTATACTTATTTATTTTGTCCACCACTACAACAATTAAATCTTTGCCATTACATTTTAGTAAGCCTTTCACAAAATCAATACTAACATTCCTTCAAAATCTTTCGAGTATAAGAAGAGGTTATAGGTAATTAAGATATGCAAAAAGATCATACTTCTGTCCTTGATATAAATCATAAATCCTAATGTATTGCTTAACATCCTTAGCCATACCTTTCCAAAAAAAAGAAAAGAGTTGAAAGCTTATTAACAAGGTTGCCACGCTAAAATCACTTTTATTTATTTCATCATGCCATAACTCTAGTAATTGCCTTCTCAATGAAGTATTTGACCCATTACCAGTCTACTTTTCCACAACAACTTAATATAAATTTAGGTATAGGGAGAAGTTTAAATATTACCTTACTGCAAATGAGAAATAAGAAACTGTAATTGAGGATATGTTGCTAAGACTAGTTATAATTGCATATAAATCAAAAGAAATAATTATGAAAGCTAATATTTATATTTTACAGCTATAAAGCCTAGAAAGGGCATTAGTTGTCACATTACTTTTGCCCTCTTTGTACAAGATCTCATAATTAAAACTTATGAGTTTTGCTAACTAGCTTTATTGATTACTAATTGCGAGCTTTTAATCTAAGTGAAATTTCAAACCATGGTAACTTGTCTTTAGTTTGAAATGTCTATCCTAAAAAAGTCTTTCTATTTTATTATTGTTAATATGGGGAGAGTCTAAGGGAGAGTTTAAGGGAGAGTCTTATTAAAGAAAGCTATTGGATGACCTTATTACCTTAAGATTACTTCTGTACCAAACCTTGAAGCATTAATCGCCACCATAAACTTTTGAGAAAAATCAGGTAAAGTTAAGATTAAAGCATTTGTCAATGTTGTCTTTAACTTAGTAAAAGTTTAAATAATCAGATTTGACCACAGAAAGACATCTTTTTTTAAAAGATTAGTAAAATGTTTATTAATTTTGCCATAGTCGGTTATAAATCTTTTATAGTAACTAGCCAATCCTAAAAAACTTTTGAGTTGTTTTAACTTGAAAGGCAAGGACTAAGAAGATATAACTTCTAACTTATTTTGGATTAATAGTTACATTAGCCTTGGATATGATGTGTCCTAAATATTCTACCTTAGGCACAATAAAAAAGCATTTAAACAACTTGACATACAAGTGATTAGTTTTCAACAACTTTAAAGTGACCTTTAGACTTATTATACATTAACATATCATCAAAGAATACCAAATTGAACTTGCATAAGTAAGGTTTAAAAACCTTATTCATTAGACTCTGAAAAGTTGTTAGGGGTGTTAGTAAGAATAAAGAGTATCACAAAGAACTCATGATGACTATTATGAGTCTTAAAGGTTATCTTATGAATGTTATATGTTTATATTCTAATTTAGTGATAGCTAGATTTGCGGTCTAACTTAAAGAAACAAATTGAACACCATAATTCATTTAATAAGCTTTTTATCGATGGAATAAAAAATTTATCCTTAAATATAAACTAATTTAATTTCTTATAATCCATACAAAAGTGTCAAAAATTGTCCTTTTTTTTTACCAATACTATAGAAAAAACAAATAAGTTGAAATTGTTTTAAATGATGTCTTCTTACAACATTTCCTGTACCAACTTTTTTATGACATTTTTCTACAATGATAGATATTTATAAGATCTAGCATTTACTACTTGAGTTCCTGTAACTAAATGTATTCTATGATCCTAAACTCTACTAAGAGGTAGAGTTGAGGGCTTTTAAAATACCCCTTTAAATTCTTTTAATAACTATTAGATTGCTAAATTAAGAGAACCTTATTCAATAACAATGATTAAGATGGCTAAAGACACATCCTCTTTCTTGGAACAAAACCTAAGCTATAAAATTGGATTAAGGAATTTTGCAAAAATTGTTGAAGTTTCTTTACTATAGTTTTAGAGGAAGCCTTCTTAATGTTAGGAGATAAGACTCCTACAAGGACATGTCTTTTTCCTTAAACTTGGAAATCTATCCTTAAGTTTTCAAAATTTCAATTGATGTTACCTAAGGTTCTTAACCATTACACTCCAAGGACCATAACACAACTATCTAAAGCTAATCAATACATTTCTTCATAGAATTGAGTACTTTGCAATGGCTAAGTAATGTTTTTGCACACATAACAAGGCACCAAACTACCATATGCCACTTTTATTATCAATAACCTTACAATTTCAAGTTGACAACCTAACTTTTTGGCCAAATTTGAATCCAAAAAGTTATGTGTGCTACTTGAGTCTATTAAGGTGTACACAGGTATGAAGTTTACTATACATGTAACCCTTATGGTCTTTATTCCTTGAGTTCCATACCTAGATATGGCATGAAAAGAAATCTAGGGCTCCATCTCATGCTCTTCCATCTTGATCTTAAAGACTACTAATTCTTCGAGTTCATTAGCAGAAATAATTATTGATGGGGTCTTAGGATTTTATGTTGATCCTAATAAGTCAGGCAATAAAATCGCCAATTTCTTTGAGAAATGTAAGGTGAATGCAGGATACTGGCTTAAGTTTTCAGCAGAGGGATTGAAATGCATAAATAAATAGTGTGTAAACTCATGTCAAGTAACTAAAGTAACTTATATCTTTGGCCCTTTTTCCATCTTATATCTGTGTATTAATGCATGCATCTTTGTTGCGATTGTTTTCTGGCTACACAGGGAATATCTATGCAAAGAGGGTGTTGAATATGGGTAGCATGTATGGTTTCTGGAGGCAAATAAACAAAGGGCAGAAACTAGCAAAGCAGAGATACATTGACGTGTTCTATAATCTTCAATACAGGGCATTGGTATGTATATATATTTATCATGCCATTTGCCGCTCACTGCATTTCCATGACAACCGTTGAGTAGGAGTAACAGTTACGCAATGTGACACTTTCAGGTGAAGAATGTACCCATCCCAAATGAGGAAGCTCAACAACAGCAGTCAAAGTCAGCCGCAAAACAGAGACTTTAAGGCGAGTAACTTCAGTCTCTAAAACTGCATAGTACGCATAACTACAAAACTGAGTGAAACAACACACGAATTCCAAGAGCCATATATCATCTCCTTGCTCGGTCGTCTCTCATTACAAGAACAGTTTCCGTTCTCAATTTTTCCAATAAGCAGAAAAGGAATTCAAGTGATGATAGAACTTTTTTTTTTTTTTCTGTTGAAAAGCAACAGTATATTGCCAAAGTAATACAGTCAAAATATAGCACAGATGCTATGAGTCAAACAAGAATAATAGAAACCAACTGTCAAACCTCATGGAGCAAGGAAGGAAAACAAAGCTTGTAAGATTCTAAAGCCAAGTAACGTAATGCTGTTCTCTAAAGACAGCTTGTCTAGCCAGACCATCTACAACAGAGTTTGTGGACCTTCTAGTACGTTTGAAACATTTCTTGTTAAATTTCATTGACAACAGTTTTATCCAAAATTGCTTTTTGTTTCTGTCTCCATGGAATCAAACCTAGAGTATTTCAGATACTTGCAATTGAAAAATCTTATACTAACACGAGACTAAAGTGTGTTGGCCCTTCTTTTGATACCAAAGTTTCTAACGCCACCCTTTCGGTTTGAATTCGGCTTCATTAGACTTCACGGGGATCTATTGGGATTGAAAATATGCATTTGAAGTGGCCATTCCAATCTGTGACTAGACCACTAGCTCCCTCCCTAGTTTGCGTAAATCTGATGCGTCCACAAAGGCACTTCAGAGAATCCATCGTTGGGGGATTCCTAACTTCTATTGGTGGCTTATGTTTCACAAAATTTAAGATTTTAATGCATTTCAATGATCTAACCAAGTCCACGGTAATGAAACGAAACACTCCTTATAGGCCTTAATCCGACACCTAGCCCTTGCAATTATGAACACAAGTAGATCTTGCA
This sequence comes from Bruguiera gymnorhiza, assembly GCA_020883675.1. Classification (NCBI taxonomy): domain Eukaryota; kingdom Viridiplantae; phylum Streptophyta; class Magnoliopsida; order Malpighiales; family Rhizophoraceae; genus Bruguiera; species Bruguiera gymnorhiza. The sequence goes on along the minus strand of JAIRCJ010001058.1, from coordinate 5,674,191 downwards.
AGCACACTTGCTCTTGGTTGAAAATAATGTCCTCCCTAGTTAGCCAGATTGACCATATTGCAGCATAGAAAATGGCCATCCAACATCTTTTTTGAGAGCCTACAGCAATATAGTTTGGCTATTGAATGACATGATCTCTAATCAAGCTTGGAACTACCCATAAAAACCCAAGCCAGTTGAATAGCTTAATACAAATGTCCCAAACTTTGGCACATTTTAGAAATAAGTGATCCATATGCTCTTCCTTTTGATTGCAAAACACTCTTGTTGGCCTCTTCCATGTAGAGGATTCCTTCTTTGACAACCATGCTATTTGAGTTAAAGCTTAACGGTGCAAGCCGCAAAAAGCTTCTACTGTATGTGGATCCACTCTTAACCAAACAAATCTGGAGTAACCACTCAATTCTCCATCTCCCTCCTCTCCATTGCAAATGCCAAATCTTCTTAGTTACCACCCCAAATACTTAATGTTCTTAACAACTGCATTTTATGTTCTGAAACCTGATATAATCAGGGAAATTTGATTTTAAGAGGGAACATCCTTAACCCAGACATCATTCTAAAAGCGCACCTTATCACCTTTTCCAACCCCCATTTTGAATCCTTCCATAATCATTCTCTTCGTGACACAATTATCAACCTTCCAATTCATTATTTCTTTGCACACACCAGAGCACAGCTTCCACTAATATGGGAGGGAATTGTCAAAAGGCAAAAGAACAAGTTGATCCGTTGTGCCGTAGCTAGAAAGAAGTACTGTCCTCCATATTGTGTCCTACCCCAACAATGATAATACAACTTTAGATGTCTGCAATGCCAGTTACCAGTCACCATCAATTAATTAATCAGATAAACAAGGCATAAAGCTACAAAATTAATTTATGTATTTTTGACATTTTTGAGCTTCCATGCAAAGCTAAATTAGACGTAATATATTGACTTGTGTAGCACAAGACGATAACAGTCCCAGTTGCAAGGGTAAGACCCGAGCCTCAAAACAGTTCATTGGGTTAATTATGTGCAGTTGTGCAACACAAATTTAAATATATCCCTTACTAGACTAGCAATCCCAATCTCTTTTCCCCTGCATTCAGGTGGTTTGGAGCTTAGCAGCTCAGATTGAATGTGTTCTCTGTTATGTTTAATTTCACAATGTTCCATTTTTAATTCTACATATACTGCTGTAATACCTCAGAAACTTCGAATGAGAATAGCCAGTGGCACTGTGATACATAAGATCTATAATAATTTTCTTAAGGCATAATTTTCCAGTTATCCCAATTAAGTAGCTGCAATAAGTGCACTTGGGGATGCAAAATTTGTACCTCTCATGCATGGAAACGTCCCTATGCTTTCAAAGTTTCTATAGCAAGATAAAGTAATTCAAGTCTTAAAACCTTAAAAACTGGATATGAATATGCATATAACAAACATGGATTTAAATCCAATCACACGAGGATGCTTAACCGAGATACACAACTGAAAAAGGCTTTGGTGCGATGAAAGAAAACAACACATTTACCCCGTTGTATTCAGAGACCATACAAATCAGCTAAGGACCTTGATAAAAACGATTCCTTTCTCATTGTTGGGAGTCACAGAAGAGTTAAAACACAGGACGATCGACACAACTGATCATGAAATAAAAGCCAAGCAGAGTGTTGTTTATGGAAGGCACACGCAAGCATGCAATGCAATTCACTACTCATCAATGCCTTGTATCTTTCTCATCATGATAACAAACTCATAGACCTTTTCTGGGTCTGGAAAAACTTTGGCAACGCTCTCTCTTTCCATGCACCTCTTCATCCAAGCTGAAATTTTGGGACATTCTGTCTCAACCTTGAAGTTGCCAAGCTTCTCAACAGCCAAAAACCAAGTGGTTAAAGGAATGGTAATAATATCGACAAAGCCAAACGTATCGCCACCAAAGAAATCTCTTGCTCCGAGGGCTCCCTCAATCACTTTCAATATCTCTATGAAGTCCGTCTTAGCTACCTCTTGAGCATCTCCTTTGTTCCTCCATATGTTGCCTATTGCATCATAGAGCTGCATGCAATCTATTGAGTTAAAAGCTGATTGATAATATCAGCTAATACATTTCAATGGAGAAAAGCCAAACCTTTTTGTCAATGTAATCAGCCCAAAAGCGGGCTTGAGCGCGCGCATACGCATCAGAAGGGAGAAATGGGGTTGATGGCCATGCCTCATCAATGTAGCTAACAATCACCGTGGACTCACACAAGGGCTTATCCTCGTGGAAAAACACAGGGACCTTCTGGTAAATGGGATTGGATTTGAGCAACAACTCGCTCTTTCCACCCAACAAGTCTTCCTCCTTTGATTCATATGCCACTCCCTTCTCATTCAATGCGATCTTTACCCTCATGCAGAAGGGGCTGACCCAGAAATCCAGAACAAGCGCCTCTCCCTTTGCCATCTAGTTATTACTCTCTTTCTCTGTGTTTGTGGTTCTTTTTCCGTTTGATTGGTACAAAAGCGAGAACGAAATAAAGCAATTTATAGTGGGGAAGATGATACTCTCGAAGCAGTTTTTAGTTGGTTCCTTGTTTTTTCATATGCATTATTGCCAAAATAAAAGGCTACATTCTTGAAATTATCTTCCCCATGACTTCTTGAGGTTATCTTCCCCGTGACAAACATATTACTTGACATTATGCGTTCAGAAGCTTTCCTATGTAACGCAGATTTAGCATGTCCACGCCGACTAGGGACGCTTACAAAGAACATCTTTTTGTTTTTCCCTTTCCCCCTTCTTGGTTTTTCCTTCCATCGTCCACATGTCAAGGAAGTCATTCTCATTACACACGCAACAAAGTCTCAGCAGTTGGCTCATGAGAAACTTGTAAACATATCTCTCTTTGCCGCTCTGCATATTTATTCAATGTTATTTTGGAGCTTTTGCTAGGCTTTTACTCCAAAATTTAGATTTTTAGATTTCAAATTTATTTTCTAATTGTTGCTTTGCATATTGAAGGACGCTATGTTATGTTAGACCGAAAAATTGGGTAACAATAAAAATAAAAATATTGCCTTTGAGTTTTTTAAGTAAAATTATAGTCAAAAATTTCAATTAGAAAAAAGTTACTAATTTTTTAATATTATTATTTTTTAATAAAATCATAAACAAGAATTTTAACAAAAAAGAGTTGGTATATATTTAGTTGCATAAGAATTATTTAATTTCAAAAAATATTTTTTGACCTAATAAATATTACTTTTTAACGTGTCTCTTTATCATAATACATCCTATCTTAATTAATAAGTAAATTATGAAATATAATTTTTGCTTATTTTATTTTATTTTAAAAATAAATTAACAATTTTTTATTTTTAAAATATAAAAAATATAATGAATTTTATCAATTCTACAAATTAGATATACAAGTAATAATATTTTATAATTGAATCATTATTTAGTAAAATGTATATTATAACTAATTTGAATAATATATTAGATAACTTTTAAACTATATATTCTTATTAATAAGTTATAAAAAAAATTTAGAAAAAAAATTTTAAAAATTTATAAACTTCTTTTACATTTGATTAACTTATTTAAAATTTATATATATATTTTTTCATGAATATTTTAAAACTAAACCCTTAAACTTATTAAAATAGCCCACATTTTACTTTTATATAATTAAACTAAGTACCCTAAATATAAAGTACCACCAATTAGTATTTCTCATATATTTAACAAGCATCTTGATCTATTTTTAAGAATCAAAGTTTTAAACTATTTTTTTATGAAGTATTTATTAGATAAATATCTTAACAAGCCAAAATTATTCATTGACTTGTATCACTTGAATATATATAATCAATCAAAGATTACAAACCTCAGAAGGATTTCTAGAATCACGAAGATCACAAGAAAACTAAAATCACAAAGATCACAAGGATTACTAAATTCACAAAGATTACATGTTAACTTTAATATCTTCCTCATCTTAAAGATCAAAAATTCTCAACTTAAGTAAAAGAAAGAGAAAGCAATTGCTTCCCAATACCTTTGTAAAAAGATAAGTTAGCTAATGTTGTGTGGATGGTACATGACAATTTCATTGTTATGAACCATTCAAGAAAAAATGGAAATCAATTTTCATATGTTTAATTTGTTCATAAAAAGTTAGATTAGCAACAATATGTAAAGTTGAAAGATTGTTATAATATAAAGACATGGGTTACAAATATGGAATCACAAGATCAATAAGTAAACCACATAACTAGGCTAACTTACTAGTTCTTAAGGTTATTGAGTGATACTTAAGCTTTATTAAAAGAATGAAAAATAGTTGACTACTCCTTCTACTCCTTGGATTTTCAAGAAATACGAGTATTAACAAGGAAGATGAAGAGTTCAATGAAGAACTTTCTAGTCATTAGGCAATTGGCCCAATTGGCATCGCATTATGCCTTGATGTGAAAGTCACTAGTAAATGGGAAGAAAAAAAATCCTTATCAAAAAGACTCTTTGAGATAAAGAACAACATTAAAGGCTACATCAAGATATGGCTAACAAAGCTTGTGTACGAATTGATTAAGAATTTAAAGTATGTAATGTGTGGTTAAGTAATAGTAAGGTAAATAAGGTGATTAATTAATTGATAATATTGATCTAGATTCTTTAGAAGTTCTCCATAATCAAAAGACAAATAATGCTACTGCTAAAGAGGAAAAATATAGACTTATAACTTAATATAACAATTTCTCCTAAAATGCAAAAGTATATTTTATTGACAAAAAAGGTGCTTTCTTAAGAATGAGCAATTTTTAAATTCAAAAAGTATTTGCAATTGTCAAGAACCTTGATAAAGAAATTCTCATAAAGATACTTCTTGAGTTGTTGAATTTGGATTGCATAATTATTAATTGTGACCTTATTATCCATATAAAGTAAAAGAATTAGAAAAGAATTATCAAAAGTAAAGGTAAATAGTATAATCATGTTGGGACTATACAAAGTCAAAATATTATATTAAGGTAATGCGGTTGAGAACTTTTCTAATTATCACTAAGAAGCTTGTTTTAAATCATATAAAAATCTATGGATGCGACAAACACAATTATCTCTTGAAATGACATTACCAGTAGGTAAAGTCATTAGACTTTCCCATTTAAGTCACAATGAAGAATGCATTGTTATTGTCTAATTGATGTAGTTCCTAATATTTTGCTATTGCAATGGCCAAAAAGTATTGAATAGTATTTAACTTCACTATTAGTGTAAAGTTTTTGTATAGTCTAACCTTTATTATTAAACATGCATTATTGCATTTTAGCCTTGTATTTAATTTTAAAAATTCACCAAGAATGGATTGCTTTCTTTTTAAGAGGGTAAAGATTCTATGTTCCATGTATGATTTTTCTAGAATAAAAGTTCTCGTCTTTTGGCAACATACAACTTGAGATCCTTAACAACCTGTGAAAAAGATTTTGGCTCTTTGTGAATGAAAATTTTAGCAAGAAAAGCCTTATGCAATAAAACAAAATGAGAGTTTGACAAATAATAAGAAATAAGGTAAGATGTAATTGAAGAAAACATGTTAGACATAAATAATAATTTCTTGTTTACTTTAATGAGCTTACAAATGTAGTCATTAAGATAAGCATGTTGTTATTATTCCAATTATGGTCATGTAGAAGGATTTAGAATGGTTAATCCTTATTAAATTGTGAAGAAGGTTCAAGCAATTCAAGTGTAGTGTTGGGAACATTAATAGATTCATTGTGAGAAACTACTAAATTTTCAACGTTAAAAAGAGAACATAATGTAATTGATTGTTATGATGTCAAGGATTGAATGATTGAGAGTTTGATACTAACAAGGGAATTACTACATTTAAATTTTTTTAAGAGGTCAATTGTTTTAAAAGGATATTGATTTTTATAAAGATGGATGTCTCACAACGTTAAACCTTGGGTAACTATAAATCAAACTTTATAACATTTTTGATAAGAAAGATAACTAACAAAAATACATAGATGTGAATGAAGTATAAATTTATCGTTGAACCTTTTTTTTTAATCTTTTGTTCTACGATCGTAACAAAGATATTTAAAAACCAATAAAAGAGAATAAGATAAAAGTTTGGAGAACAAGTCTTATACTGGGTTTTTGCCAAACAATGAAGGAGTATAATTTATAAGATAAGTTATTGTTAATACATATTCACCCCAAAACTTAATGGTTAAGTTTGTTTGGAATTGGATAACATAGATTACTTATAAAAAATGACAATGTTTATCCTCAACAACTTAATTTTGTTTTAAAGTATCAATACAAAATATTTGATAAACAATACCATTAAGTTGAAAGAAAACTAACATTGAAAAGTAATGAATTTCAATGTATTATCACTTGTAATTTTTTTTAATATGTTGACAAAATTAAATCTTGACCATGACATAAAAAACTAACTAAAGCATGTATATGCACTAGATGTATTCTTGAAAAGAAAAACTTAAATGCATCTTATATAATCATCAATAATATTTAAAGAATAATATACATTACACATAAATGAAATTTAATAAAATATATAAATATCACAATGTATTAAATTAAAAAGTGACTCTGATTTGCTAAAACTTAAGGGTTGTTTAGTTCATAGTATGAAATCAAAATCAAAATCAAAATCAAAATTAAGTGAAATCGAAAATAAAATATAATATATTTGGTTTACTCTAAGATCAAAATCAAATTCTCTTTATAGTTTTTTGGTTAAATTTAAAATTGGAATTAGAATAAAAAATTATTATAAAAAAGTAAATAATAATAATATAATTTAAATATATTTAATTATCATAAAAATATAAATATAATTTATATTAAAGAATTTATTTAATAATAATGATATTTATACTAAAAACAATAATTACAATTAATGTGTATATATGTGTGTGTATAAAAAATATATATTATAATAATATAACTATTATTGATATTTTAATTATTATTATTATTTAGAAATATTTAATAAGAATATTTATTTTTTATGATTTATTTTTATTAATATTTTATTTTTAAAATTTATTTATTTTATTTATTTTATAGAGAAACAAAAAAAGAATGAAAATATAATTAATTATGATAAATAGAAGAATGGTGATTTCTATGTACAAAAGAATTTTATTTTCATAAAATAAATACAAGAATGAAAAAAACATTGGAGTTTGTTTTGCTTGATAACAGACATCGCAAGGCTTGTTGAAATTTTTGAAAGATAAATTAGTAATTGAGGAATCATAGCCAAATGTTCAAAATATTGATAACTTAAGTGCTCATGCCATAAGTTCAATGTAGAAGGGAGAAGTGTGACAACAACAACCGACACCTTAGGCTCAATAAAGTAGTACAAATCATCAGGTAACTCACACATTCCAATCAGCTTCTTCGAGGTGAGATTTGGAAAACTTGATAGGTAGGAAAGAAGGTGATGGAGCAATGAAGTCTCTCGTTAACTTGCTGAAAGAAACCAGATTACAATTAAACAAAAGTATATAAAAGACATTAGATAAAGAGATGTTAAATATCATAACTTGTCTAGAAGAATGTATAGATATTACAAACCTATCAGGCAAGCAAGGAATTATAATCAAAGCTGACATTAGAAAATATATATATATATAGAAAAAAATATTTCCTTTTTAATTTCTCATCTCTCATCTTCTTTTTTCTCTTCAAAACAACATTATGACTTTTCAATAAAACATAACATAAAATCATCGGATTAAAGAAAACAGATGAAATAAATAAATAAAAGATTTTGTTTATACAATCTCAAATGCCGAAGGATCTCGAATTTGATGGACGACCCCTTTGAGACTTAATATCTGGCTGACATAAAATAGAAAGAGATGAATCTACAAGCTGAGAAATTTGATTTTGAGCTGTTTCTTTTTCGACTACGGACCATCCTTCATATTTTCTTTCGAGCTCCTTAACCAGATCAGTAAACTGATCATCTGCATTATTTTGAGACACATCGAAATTTAAGAATGACCTTATATCAAGACCCCATCGTTGATGAATATCGTTCAGAAGTATAGATTTTTGCTTCAAATGTTGGATATTGTGTGAACAAGGAAGTCCCATGAGTATCATAAATTAACCCTTACAAGCACAAAGGTCCAATTCAGATTTGACCTTTTCATATTGCTCCAGCATCTTATCCATGGCAAAATGAGAAACTCGGCCAATAAGTTCTTTAAACAAAGGAATTCGAAAGCAATGAGGAGCTTTAACTTTTTCACCTGACAATTGTGCCTTAATTTCTCGAAATGGATTTTCAAAGGCAACCATGTAGCTCTAATATAATCAAGAATAACAATATGCTCTTTGTATTGATGCTCAAAATCATTCCAAGATTGAACAAACTCTGATTCAGATGGAGACTTTATCAGAATTGTCTGATCAGATAAAAAAGCATTCCAATTTCTCTTCCTTGGAGTAAGGCTTGCACTTAGCAGCAACATTCTTCTCATTATGCCAAACACACAAAAGATTGACAATGTTTGGAAACACCACTTCTGTTGCCTTCATTAGTGCCAATTATCTCCCTGTTATAGTCACTAAAGGTTGTTGATTGGCACCCAAAAAACTAATAAACATCTTTAAGACTCTAATATAATCAACTGTCTCTTTTTTCCTCATGAAAATGAAGCAAGAATAAAACGAAGAATTGAACCTTGACACCCCAACAATATCAAGTAATGACATTTTATATCTATTAGTCTTGTCAGTACAATTCATTACAAAGATATTAGAATAACTTTTCATAGTGGCTAGATGGGCCAAAAAAAACAAAGAGGGTGGATTAAATAGTTGTGCTTATTATACTCCACATTATAAACAAAACCATTTTCTCCAAACTCTTTTAACAATGCCTGAGTCATTTGTTCGGTCACCTAAATACTCCTTAAAAATCTTAGCTTTTATGTTGTATACTGTTTCTGAAATTGCCTGAAGTTGATGTTAAATTAATTAATATGAGTGGTCCTTGTTATTTAAAGTATGACCCAATATAAAAGGTCCAATATGATGATCGGTTGGACATAATGACAATTTGGGTCACTGGGTTTAAAATCCCTCCACTCTCCCTATTTAAAGATAATTGTTACAGGAAAAAGATAACGATTACGGGAAGGATTATTGTTATCGGAAAAGAGGGATAATTTCTTAATTGATAAATAAACGTTACGGAACGAAAATGTAACGTTTTAATTAGGATATTAATTCCCTAATTAATGATAACCATTATGAAAAGGAAACAAACGTTATCATTAAGTTTTTCTGGATTCTCTCTGCCATCAGAGAAAACGAAAGGAAAAGGGAAGAGTCGGAGAAAACACAGAGAGAGAGAAAAACAGAAAAAGGTAGGAAGACAGGAAAGGGAAGAATCCGGGAGGAAAGGCAAAATCTTCTCAAGTACAGATCGGTAAAGAGATTTTCACCTCCGTGATAGGGAATCGACATGGACAACGGTACGTTGATTCCTTACAGTTCATTTGCTAGTATTCGCTTAAAAAAAAAATCTTGTATTGTGGAAATAGAATTTTCGTTAAAGGAAAATTCTGGAAAATATTTTTTTTTTTAACAATTGGTATCAGAGCCTATTTTGCGAAGACTGCGGTTGTTTTTGTTTTCCCTTTTGCGCCGGAAAGAACAGGCGCATGAAAGAAAGCGGTCGGCGCCGCCGGGACCCAAATCGATCCGGGAAAGGAACCCCGGTGAGCGCTGTGTTTCTGCGCGTCGCCAGGGAAGCCAGACCGGGGTAGCCAGATCGGCCTAGCCGGATCGGCCTGGCCAAGGGGCTGGTGGGCCACCGGCGACGCGACCCGAACAAGGGTGCCGAGGGGCACCAACGAGCGCGACCCGATCGAGGGCCGAAAGGGCCACCGACGAACGCGAGGCGAAGGGGCCGAAGGGGCCACCGGCGAAGCGCGACCCGAACGGGGCTGAGGGGCCACCAGCGAGCACATGTGGCCGGGACCCAATCGGCCTGCTGGGCACGGCAGAGGCCCGGCTGAGCCTGGATCCAGGCGGCGCCGGCAGGGTTGGCCGGGGTGGAAGGAGCTCCGGCCTGGAATCCTACACTACCCGAGACTGTTGGCGCGGAATAATGCGCCGGCCACTGGACCCTATGTCGCTTGTAGTTGTCGTTTGTATCGCGGGTGGTTATTGGCGTAAAGTATAAGCTGACTACGGGAAAAGTGCGCTGCCAGTGTATTGGCCTGTGTCAACTCCCACAAAATGGAAAATTAAATTTTGAAAACTTGTTAGTCACCAAAGTGGCCTGGTTTGAAAATTTTGAACGACCGTAAATTTCAATTGTTCATTTTTTATGCTAATAAAAGGTTGTACATGAACAATTGTAGTTATTAATTATAAAACTAGGAGATCATCCAAAGATGGATCATTGCCTATAATTAATAACACTAAAGGGGATTGATTGATATACTGAGTAAACATGATTGTATGTCCAAAGATAACATTCATGTTTTACTCTAGTATGATTGATTGATCTATTAAGGTATATTTAATTAGCATCGTTATTGATTAAAGTCATGTATTTGAGGATCACCTAAAGGTGGACTTAAATACATAGTCAAAGTTTGTAATGCATGTATCTGAATCCATCAAAGTTTGCTCAAAGTATTAATGTGTAAATTTGGATCATGTTTGCAGCCTCCAACAACGTTTTCGCCTTAGGTAATGCAATGATCAAATTCAATGGGCTGAACTATGCAGAATGGTCTGAGCATATTCAGTTTCATTTAGGCGTTTTGGGCTTAGACCTAGCGGTCATCACGGATAAAAGGCCTACAGCCATTACAGAGACCAGTACAGAATCCGATAAGTCTTTTCATGAGGCTTGGGTACGGTCAAATAGGCTGAGTCTGAATTTGATGCGAATGACGATGGTTGAAAATGTCAAGCCATCGATGCCTAAGACCGAAAATGCAAGGGAATTTATGGTGAGAATTAAAGAATATTCTCAGTCAGACATAGCTGATAAATCCATCGTAGGAACTCTAATGAGTGAGCTGACGACCAAGAAATTTGATTGGTCACAGCCCATTCATGATCATGTGACTAGTATGGCTAACCTAGCAGCAAAATTAAGAACGATGGGAATGGATGTGAGTGAATCCTTTTTGGTTCAATTCATCATCAACTCATTGCCTCCTGAATTTGGCCAGTTCCAAGTGAATTATAACACTATTAAAGAGAAATGGAACTTTCAAGAAATTAAGACCATGCTGGTTCAGGAAGAAGGGAGATTAAAGAAGATGAGGGATCACTCCATTCATCTCACTGTTCGCAATGATGCTAGCAGTAGTAAGTCTAAACCATACCGGAAGGGTAAGAAGAAGGACAAGGCCTCTATAAAAGTCACTGGAGGTCAGATCCAAAAGGATCAGAAATGCTTCTTCTGTAAAAGGATGGGTCACTTCAAGAGGGATTGCCCAAAAAGGAAAGCTTGGTTCGAAAAGAAAGGTATGTACTGTATATCAGTATGTTTTGAATCAAACGTAATTGAAGTACCCAACAATACTTGGTGGTTAGACTCTGGAGCTACTATTCATGTGTCACATATTATGCAGGGATTCCTTTCAATCCAGCCCATAACAGGAACTGAGAAGTTCCTTTACATGGGAAACAGAATGAAGGCACGAATAGCGGGAATTAGGACGTACAGATTGATCTTGGACACTAAGTGTCACCTGGATCTAGAAAAGTGTCTCTATGTTCCTGAATGTGCTAGAAATTTGGTTTCTGTTGCAAAGTTGGATGAAGAAGGATTTAATTTCAAGATTGGAAACGGTGCATTTTCATTGTATAGACATTCGTACTATCATGGATCTGGTACTTTGGTTGATGATTTGTACCGTTTTAATCTTGATACTATGTATGTTGATTCTCTATTTCTTGTTGAGCATAGTATAGGTAACAAACGTAATATGCATAACGATAGTTCTGCTTTCTTATGGCATCAAAGATTGGGTCATATATCCAAAGAAAGGATATTGAGGTTGGTGAAAAGTGATATCCTACCTCAATTGGATTTTGCTGATTGGGAAGTGTGTGTTGATTGTATAAAAGGAAAACAAACAAGACACACATCAAAGAACCCAGCCATGAGAAGTAGTGAGCCTTTAGAATTAATACACACTGATATATGTGGCCCTTTCGATATTCCCACATGGGGTGGTGAGAAATATTTCATCACATTTATAGATGACTACTCACGGTACTGTTACTTATATCTACTACATGAAAAGTCTCAGTCAGTAAACACCCTGAAGGTGTTTATTAACGAAGTGGAAAGGCAGTTAGATAGAAAAGTAAAAGTGATTAAGTCAGACAGGGGTGGTGAATATTATGGAAAATTCAATGAAAGTGGACAATGTCCTGGTCCATTTGCAAAATTTCTTGAAAGTCGAGGCATATGTGCACAGTACACAATGCCTGGTACACCACAACAGAATGGTGTAGCGGAAAGGCGGAATCGCACACTTATGGATATGGTTAGGAGTATGTTGAGTTACAGTACTGTACCTTTATCCTTGTGGATGCATGCATTAAGGACCGCTGCATATCTGCTGAACAGGGTTCCTAGTAAGGCTGTCCCTAAGACTCCCTACGAGTTATGGACAAGTAGGAAACCCAGTTTAAGACACCTTCACGTTTGGGGTTGTTCAGCAGAAGTAAGGATATATAATCCACATGAAGGAAAGCTTGATGCAAGAACCATTAGTGGTCACTTCATTGGCTATCCTGAAAAGTCTAAAGGGTACAGGTTCTACTGCCCTAACCATAGCACTAGAATAGTTGAGTCTAGTAATGCTCGGTTCATTGAAAATGGTCAGTCCAGTGGGAGTGGGGAATCACGAAAAGTGGATATTACAGAATTGCAAAATGAAAGATCCACAGTGAGTACTCCTACTCAAGTTGGTATCCCCACACCCAGTGTTTCTACTCAAGTTGTTGTTCCTTTTGTTGCATCACAGTCACGTGACATGCAAGGACAACAAATTGATACACGAAACACGCAAAGTGAGCACATAAGAGATGAAGCAAGTGACAATGTACAAATTTCGAATGAACAAGCGATGCCACAAGATATGGCATTACGGAGGTCTACAAGACAGAAAAGGCCAACTGTATCGAATGATTATGTGGTTTACTTGCTTGAGCATGAATCAGAATTAAGCATTGATAAAGATCTAGTCTCATTTAAACAAGCCATGGATTGTAATGATTCTGAAAAGTGGTTGAATGCCATGAAGGAAGAGATGAAATCGATGGATGTAAATCAAGTCTGGGAACTAGTAGAGTTGCCTGAAGGATCAAAACGAGTTGGCTGTAAGTGGGTCTTTAAGACCAAGCGAAACTCAAAAGGCAACATCGAAAGGTACAAAGCCAGACTTGTTGCCAAAGGTTACACTCAAAAGGATGGCATTGACTATAAGGAGACTTTCTCTCCAGTATCTAAGAAAGACTCCTTAAGAATCATTATGGCTTTGGTGGCTCAACATGACCTGGAGCTCCACCAAATGGATGTAAAGACCGCCTTTCTGAATGGAGACTTAGAAGAGGAAGTGTATATGGACCAACCTGAAGGTTTCATAACCACAGGGCAGGAAAGTTTGGTGTGTAAATTAAAGAAATCGATATATGGACTGAAACAAGCTTCCCGACAATGGTATATTAAGTTTAATGATACCATTACGTCATATGGTTTTGTAGAGAACACCGTTGATCGGTGTATCTATATGAAGGTCAGTGGGAGCAAGTTCATTATATTAGTCTTATATGTCGATGACATCCTATTGGCTGCTAATGACATGAGTTGTTACATGATGTTAAGAAATTTCTCTCTGAAACTTTTGAAATGAAAGATATGAATGAGGCATCCTATGTGATAGGAATAGAGATATTCCGTGATAGATCACAAGGATTGTTGGGATTGTCTCAGAAAGGCTATATCAATAAAGTATTAGAGAGATTTAGAATGGAAAATTGCTCTACAGGAATAGTTCCAATTCAGAAAGGGGACAAGTTCAGTGAATTGCAATGTCCAAAGAATGATTTGGAACGAAAATCAATGGAATCCATTCCCTATGCATCATTGGTTGGAAGTTTGATGTATGCTCAAACATGCACTCGGCCAGACATTAGTTTCGCTGTTGGAATGTTGGGCCGATATCAAAGTAATCCTGGAATAAATCATTGGAAAGCTGGAAAGAAAGTACTTAGGTACTTACAAGGCACCAAGAATCATATGCTTACTTATAAAAGATCAAGTCATCTTGAAATAGTAGGCTACTCGGATTCAGATTATGCTGGATGTGTAAACTCGAGGAAATCTACATTTGGTTATGTGTTCCTCCTGGCTGGAGGAGCAGTTTCCTGGAAAAGTGGGAAGCAGTCTGTCATTGCTACTTCCACTATGGAAGCTGAATTTGTAGCATGCTTTGAGGCTACTGTTCATGCATTATGGTTGCGGAATTTTATCTTTAGGTTTGGTTTGGTCGACAATATAGAAAAGCCGTTAAGAATTTATTGTGACAATTCCGCAGCTGTTTTCTTCTCTAAGAATGATAGGTATTCTAAAGGTGCGAAACATATGGATTTGAAATATCTATCTGTTAAGGAAGAAGTGCAAAACCGTAGAGTGTCTATTGAGCATATTGGTACTGAATTGATGATAGCGGACCCATTAACTAAAGGTTTGCCACCGAAAACATTTACTGGACATGTTGAAGGGATGGGTATTTTGGATAGGTCCGCATTCTCATGAAAGCCAATATTATGTATTGCTCATATTATTGTAACACTCGTGAATTCAATTAAAGTCATAGTTTTGTTCACGCTCTGTTATCTCCATTTGGTTGTATACAATTACAGTTGTGAGATAACTAGTGGCATGTTCGGAAATGACAATTAAAGTTTCAACGTTTCTCAGTTAGGTTATCATGAATTATAATGATCATGTGATACATGGAAGGAATCATGTCGCCAAAGGACATGTGACCGCCATGATCCAATCATTTTAATTCAATCAAGTATTGTGGTTTGATGATCTTTAAGGATTGTGCACACTTATTTGTTGTTGATTCATCAAATCATAACAAGAGCCAAGTGGGAGATTGTTAAATTAATTAACATGAGTGGCCCTTGTTATTTAAAGTATGACCCAATATAAAAGGTCCAATATGATGGTCGGTTGGATATAATGGCAATTTGGGTCACTGGGTTTAAAATCCCTCCACTCTCCCTATTTAAAGATAATTGTTACAGGAAAAAGATAACGATTACGGGAAGGATAATTGTTATCGGAAAAGAGGGATAATTTCCTAATTGATAAATAAACGTTACGGAAGAAAAAGGTAACGTTTTAATTAGGATATTAATTCCCTAATTAATGATAACTATTATGAAAAAGAAACAAACGTTATCATTAAGTTTTTCTGGATTCTCTCTGCCATCAAAGAAAACGAAAGGAAAAGGGAAGAGTCGGAGAAAACACAGAGAGAGAGAGAAAAACAGAAAAAGGTAGGAAGACAGGAAAGGAAAGAATCCGGGAGGAAAGACAAAATCTTCTCAAGTACAGATCGGTAAAGAGATTTTCACCTCCGCGATAGGGAATCGACATGGACAACGGTACATTGATTCCTTACAGTTCATTTGCTAGTATTCGCTTAAAAAAAAGATCCTGTATTGTGGAAATAGAATTTTCGTTAAAGGAAAATTCTGGAAAATATATATATATATATATTTTTAACAGTTGAAGTTGAGGATTACAATGTCTTGGTTAAAAAAAAGAACTTGACGAGGTGCCACTCCACCCTTTGTCATTTCATTTATGCATAATACTTCTGGTAGTGAAAAACGATGACAAAAAGGGTGACCGGACATATCTAAGAAAGGCTCATGATTGTGTGTTGCATTTACCTTCTCAAGCATCCAAGAACCATCAACTTGTCTTCTACACTCAACATAAAATGGACAATTTATCAGCCGAGTTGCTGTGTTTTGTTTCCGATCTTATTCGAAAACTCGACATTAGCAAGTTTTGAGTTTTTGACAGATGTTGCATACCCTTGTAACGAGGCAAAACTACGTACCAATTCAAGTACACTTTCTCGATTTTGGAATTATATTTGTACAAGCTCTAACGCTTGATTCTTTGGAAGCTGCTTTTATCTTGGTCTTCTACATTTACCACTCGCAAGTTAACGACCAAAAGACCATAAGGTTGTAATTTTTTCATTTTTTGTATCCATATATAAATATATATATATACCAATTCTTTTGCAGTACTTCAATACTTCGGTAATAGCTAACAGATATGATGAACCGATAGTTCGGACGAGTGATAGATAGTTAGTTGATGCCCACAAGAACTGACGAAGTAAATCACACGCAGCTATGAGGATTTGACAGCAATCCACATTGTTTTTCCATTACTTTCCCTTTACGTTGTTGCTTTTATCCTTTAATCTATGTCATCTTTTTTATTTTTATTTTTTACCAATAAAAACATAGGTATGAAAGAAATATTACCCATTATTTATGTAAAATTAGGTTAAAATTATCTAATAATAATAATAATAATAATTTTGACTGAAGTTCTTTTACACTTAATTATGATATCATAAATTTAAAATTTAATATTATCAATAAGTTATAATTTTAATAATTTATTTAAAATTAAGAAAAATATTATTATAAAAATTTAAACATAAATTAATATATATATATATATATATATATATATATATATATATATTGAAGTAAATCTTTAATTTTGTATTAATTTTATTTTAGTATTATTTTAATTTTTTAAAATAAATTTCATATTCTCTTATTAACACATTAAGTTTGAAATATTTATTTTTATTTAAAAAATATATTACATGTATATTATTAGTTGTTATATTTTAAATTGACATTGAAAATTATTAATATTTTTATTTAATTTTTTATAAAAAAGTTATTAATTAAATAATATTAAATTTAAATAAATTATTTATATTTAATTTTAATATTAACAAATTTAAAAGTTAACACTATATCTTGATATAATTTTTAAATTTTTTAAAAATAAACATTAATAAAATAATTTAAATTAAATTAATAAAAAAACAACTAAATTACTAATTACGATAAATTTGAAACCTTTGGGGTGGATCTCTCTAACAACTGTTTATAAATTATTTATAAAGATAAGGTAGTAAAACTCCACCTCATTAACTCAAGTACTTGAAGATCAATTTCTATTTTGGAAATATTATAGTTGTTTTTCTGATTAAAACTTGGCTTTGCATGGATTGAATATAAATTGGTTTCTATTTTCCTCGATTTTTTTTATTTTTTTATTTTTTTTTATTTTTGGGGTCTCAGTTTCTCTAACCAGAGCTGGGCTCTCGGTCCCAATCCCAAACTTCTCGTCAACATGAACAGGACAACGTGATTTTTTCTTTTTAAATCTCTAGCACCTAAGCAAATTATTGGTAATAAAAATACATAATGGAATTTTTTTTTTTAAAAAAAGAAAAAGAAAAAGAAAAGGGTAAAAACAGAAGAAGAAGATGGTTACGTGGGGCGAAAAAGAGAAAAGACAGCTATTGTTGTTGTTGTTGTTGTTGTTGGTGGTGGGAGTAGGGTGTTACATTTCCATCGCCTGTACCAAATAACAATGCCTTCATTTCTTTGATTAGCATTGCATGGTGGAACCATCCATCCAATCCAATCCAATCGAATACAGGGAGGGTGGTGGTGGTGGTGGTGGGTGGGGGGGAACCAAAACCTATTCCTCGTATCCTACGAAAACCTAACCCTCCAAGAAAAAAATTAAAAAAGAAAAAACATAGAGAGAGAGAGAGAGAGAGAGAGAATTAAAATTGAAATTCGTCGTTCCTAGAAAGAAAGTGGTAGTGAAGTGGGTGTGACTTTTGGGGATCGGAGTCGTCAGGTGTGCGGAATATAGCAATAGCAGCAGCAGCAGCGGCAGCAAGCGGAAAAGAGAAGAGAAGAAAAGAAAAGAAAGGAAAGGAAAAGAAAATGCCTTTTGGATTGGGAGGAGTGGAATTGGGAGTGCTGGCGGCGTGCGTGGTGCTGTTTGTACCGATGGGGATGGCCGGCTGGCACCTCAGCCGCAACAAAATGCTCTTCTTTAGCGGCGCCCTTTTCATTACTCTCGCGGTAGGCGTCCACTTGACCCCTTATTTCCCTTCCGTTTCCGATTTCGTCACCTCCGTTCAATCTCTTGTTGTTTTCGATAATCGCGACCGTTCCTGCATTAACTTGGTCAACCGAGTTGTCTGGGATGTCAAACCCGCCGTCCCTGCGCATAGAAACACTGGGAGGCATGATGACGCTGCTGCTAATTTTGATAATGCTGCTGATGATGATAATGATGAGAGGAACGATGATTCCGTCGCCGTCGGTTATGATAAGTTTTGGGATTGGGAAAGTGCTGCTGCTGATGTGAAGGCTTGTGAGTTTCAGAAACTGAGCAAGTCCGACGTCTCGGATTTGCTTAATGGCTCCTGGATTGTTGTGGCAGGAGACTCGCAAGCCCGCTTAGTCGTGCAATCGTTGCTAAGTTTGATTTTGGATTCGCATAGGATGGAATCAATTATGGGGGATCTGTTTAAACGGCATAGTGATTATGAGATTGTTATTGCAGAAATGGGTATGAAGCTGGATTTCATGTGGGCTCCTTATGTTCTCAACTTAACCAGTTTGGTCACTCGGCTTAAACAAAATAAGACTTACCCTGATGTTTTGGTGATGGGAGCTGGGCTGTGGCATATGCTCCATTTCACGAATGCATCAGATTTCAGTGTTTCTTTGCAAACACTGAGGAGTTCTGTGGTATCTTTGTTACCATTTTCTCCTGAATTAGGCACAGATGGACCCAGGATGGTTTCTGTATCTGTTCGATCTCCTCATCTGTTTTGGCTCAGCATGCCAATGTTGATTAATGGCATGTTGAACACAGAGGAAAAGAGGGAGAGAATGACTGATGAAATGTGGCATGCTTACGATAGAGCCCTTCGTAACAGCAGACTCTTGCGTCCATCCGGTGGCCCTCTTTTGCTGCTGGATATTGAATCGCTGAGTTGGAATTGTGGGCCTCGCTGTACAGTTGATGGGATGCATTATGATAAAGCTGTTTATGAAGCTGCTGTTCACGTTATGTTGAACGCATTGCTTATTGAATCTCATCAGAAGCTTGGGGCTACGTAGCATTGAACTTCAGTTGATGGCATGGTGAAGACATGGAAGGGTCAACCAACTGATTTTTAGGTCATTTGATTCACACAAGAGAGTGAGTTTTCTTCTATACTGCATCTTTCATTCTTTCCAGATTTTCCCCTGTGCCTTTAGATTAATCCAGTAGCAGATTTTGTACCATTAATTACATATTGATATTCATTTATTTTCCTTTGTTCTTCCTTTTAAATGAATGATCATGGACTATTCACCATACTTGTACCATATGATCAAAACTGATGTCAGGGATACACATGTGGCCAGTGAATAGATACTTCTTGGCATTCTGTAGCTGACAAATACATCCTGTTGACTGATTCAGTCTGTAATTTGATGTAATGCAAAATGTCCACTCCAATTTACAAATTTATGGTATACCTTTCTACTGGTATCTTTTTGCTGTTTTTTTTTTTTTTCTTTCCTTTTTCTTATCTGTTCACTGGAATTGTGAGAATTTGAGGAAAGTACCAAAGAGCTTGTTCTTATGGCCAAGCAAGCCAACAGCCAACCAGGTTGGTTTTTTACTCGTTTATTCACACAATGGAGGCTTCCTTTCTGATAGTAGTCAGATACTATCTTGTGTTACGTTTTCTTGTTTAATGTCAAATGTTTTACCTAGAATTAGTAGATAACTTGGTTTCTTTCTGTTTAAGGGTGCGTACATGATTTCTTCATGGTTCTTATTATTGCAATCATGATATTGAAATCAACTAAGCTGATGAATGTCAGTTGTGGAAGTTATTTCAGTTACTTTGTCAAATTCATGCTTCAGAGTATGTGATAAAAATAATTTGCATTAAATTTGCTGCCCAAATTCAAACTCAAGCATTGATTATATCCCAGATCTGTAGCCACTTGGTTAACTGTTGTATGCTGTTTTGTCTACAAAGCCTAAATCCGCACTCCTCTTTGGTACAAAATTTGGCACACTTTGAAGTAGTATGCATTTATAGCATGTTGCAGCAGTGAGTGTTACAGTTCATTACATGAAGATTTGGAAGCAAGACTTAGACATTAGAGAGAGAGAGAGAGAGAGCTCTCAAACAAGACAACTTTTACTGCATTTTTTATGTCTTTTCATTAGCTTATAGGACGTGGATTAGTTGCAAAGGCGGGAACAAGGATTGATATTTAAGTTGAGAAGACAGAATGACACTGAAATTTTTGAGAAGTACAACTGTTGGGCTGTCTGGAAAATTTATATCATCTCTTGAGCCTATCTCTGTGGTCTTGGATTAAATGTTTGGATGGAATACTCTCAGGTTTCTTTTTCAGTTGATAAAGTTATCTGACAAACTGTTAAGAAAATAGTTGGTGAAAATGTGTGGTTCTAACTTTCAAGTGATCACAATAGAGCTGAGAATTTGAACATATTACCTTTGGTTTTTTTTTCTGGTGGTTAGGGACCGGGGAACTTCCTCTTAAATTATTGTATTTCCATGATTTTCATCGGTCATTCTGCATGGCTAGCCAGTCTTTGGCTTTGTTTTCATGGTTAAGAGTTTGAGGCTGTTTTTAGTTAATTGGCTAATTTAGTTGGAATCAATCCACCATTTCTAATTCACTATAAAGTCTATTAGAGACGAGTCCTGTATCTTTTGACCCCATAGGCGGGTCTGAATGTATGATACCGCAGGAGTTTAAAGTTTGCTTGGAATTGTTTATGACATTTCATATTAAGTGGCCTAATGAGCAGGCTTGGCAATTCCATGTTTTGGTGCAATGCAGACAGATGGCCACACCGCTTAGTTATGAGTTCTGTGGAAAGCAGGTTTGGGCAGACTACTTGTTTGAAATTCTAATCTTTCCAAGATCAATAGCTCGTCAAACCTCATGCGTTACTCCTATTCAGGAATAGGCAAACGAATTTGTTTTTGGAAAAAGAAAAAGGCTAATCTCAATCTACATCATTCCCATTCTTGCCGGGACACCTGACCTCAAATTGCTTGCCTTCAAAGGTCTGCCCAAAGTCCCAATCCTTGGCAGCAACTGTGTAGGAGGTAATTGTGATCCCATCACTGCTGGTGGTTTCAAATGAAAGAGGCTGATTCCTTTAGTCAGCATTAATATGCCAGTTCTGGCCCCAATTCCTGCCCGTTGGAAACCAACCCCACTCTTGAACCTTTAAATTTTAATGCAACTGTATCTCCATCACCAGCAGCATAGCTGATCAGTACTTAAAGAAAGATAGCAGACCCAGAGGTTGAAAAAGGAATTCCTCCTTCCTTTCTGCATTTGATTCTGCTCAAACAAAATTCATTAAAAAGAACATTAATTCAAGAGCTTCAACTCAAATTTAGTGGAATTGAAAAATCAATACAACTTTAAAATGAAGGGAAACAACCAGATTTAGTCCCAGCAATAGATGTAGCCTCAAAACACTACTCAAACTTCAACTTATCAGTCAAGCCACAAATTCCAGGACAGAATTGGATACTAGAAAGAATCTCTGTACGGTAAAAACAATAAAAGCCAGACATTTAACTGCTTAAAGGTCTGTTTGGTTATATCTTATTATCTTATTATCAATTTTTTATTGTTATTTTTGATTGTTTATTATTCTTATATTTCTATTTGCTATCTGTTTTTCTTATCACTAATAAAAATTTTATTTTATTTTTTTATAAAAAAATATAAAAGGTCAAATAGATATATCTCAATAATTTGACCATTGAAATATAATTAAGTAATTTTTAATTTTTCAAAATAAATCACTAAGAGTAAAATATGAAAGAAATGAAGTTTGGTTGGAGAATTCATGAAATGAAAAAGAAAAAAAAAAAAGTTCTAAAATTAAAGAGGAGTGATTTGAGGTTGAAAATTTAAAAAGTAAAAAATTTAAGGCCAAAGTGGAATAATTTTAAAGAAAGGAGGTGAAAAGAGGAAAAGAGGTGGGCGAGGGAAGAGAAAGAGAGAGGGAGGGAGGGAGTGAGTGTGAGGAACGAGAGAGCGATAAAAAGGTACCTGTATTATAGTTGAATATGAAAATCAAATGAAATCGCAAAAAATCATTGAAAGAGAGAAAGGGATGAGAAGAGCAATCTGGTAGAGAGGGAAGGGAAAGCAAACAAAGAAGGAGATGGTGCGGGGGAAGAAAGAGAGGGAGGGGAAGAGAAAGAGAGAGATAGAGAAAAAGAGGCATATGTATTGGAATTGAATTTAAAATTAAAACTAATTGTAAAAAGTAAGAGCTTTTATTTTGTTATTTTTTAGACTTTTTTTTAGACAAATATTTTTATTTTTTAACAAAAATTACAAATCAACAATGCCACTCGAATGCATTTTGTGTTTTTAAATTTGAAAAAAAAATAAAATTAAAACACTAATTTTACCATGTAGACTTTAAATAAATAAAAAAGAAAGACATTTTCTAATAAGAATCTCCCCTCCAAAAAAATGTCATAAGAAAACTATCAACAATAAAATTCAAAAAGAGGTTATAAAATAAAGATGGAGTGCTATTCTACGCCCTACTTAAAGATATAAATCAACACGAGCTAGTTATAAAGCAAAGACCTCAAACTAAATGGTACCACACATAAATAGGCAAATTAGACACCTAACTTTTAAAGCTAAGTTTGTGAGTTGTCATGTTAAGCGAAATAACCATCAAAACAATTCCTATATCAAATTTTTAACAATATAGAGATTACTCATTGCCCCTTTTGTCACTGCATAATGACCAGATAAGCTTGAAGACAATTTTACTATATTTGGACATTTAGTTAGAGTGTTCTTATAAGCATCTTGTATTAATTAAAAATTCTTAATTATAAGTTTATTATTTAATTAAAATATATTCATTTTCTATCTTTGAGCTAAATTTGTAATTTAAAATACTTAATTATATTATTAGATAGTCGAATTATGTTGAATTAAGTAATTATTATGTTCTTTGTTCTTAAGTCCTTTTTGTTATGGTATGTTCTCTCCTTATTCTTATGCTTTTCTTCCATGCCTTACTTCCAACTTTGTCCTAGGCTCTCCTTGTCCTATAACTATGGACATCAAAGCTTAAAGTTGATCACAATTTTCAACAACTTTTATATCTTAAAGCAAAAGAACAATTAAATAAGTAATCTATGTTTGTTGAGGATAAATAAATCCGTTATTGTTGTCATTAACTTATCTTCCTAAACAAATTTTTTGAAGTGGAATAAGGGTGAAAATTTTGACATAAAAAAGGGTCATTCCACTTCATTGAGGGCATGCAAAAGTGGGAAAGGTCAAGAGAGGGAGAGAAAAATTGGAGTTGTAAAAAGTAAATATGTAATAGAAATAAATCTCTAAAATTAATTTTTAAAATTTGTTACATATGATAACTAAACTAGTCTAAAAGAAAAAATACTTAATTCTTTTTTTTATTTTCAATTCTTTTGGTAGATTGTGGCAAATTATTATTGTCTAAATATTTAGACACTATAATAATCTATATAATAATTCTAAATAACTTTATAAACTATTATTTAGGGAGAGAATACTATTGTATTAGACTTAAGGTCGTTTGATTCATGATTTGAAATTAAAATTAGAAAGGGAATGAAAATCAAGTAAAATAAAAAGTGAAATAGTTAATTTGAAAACATGTTTAGTTTACTTTAAAACTAAAGACAAATTCCTTTTATAATTATTTGACTCAATTTAAAATTGTAAACAAGATTAGATGTGCCATAATATTTATGTCATGGTTAACATAAAAGAAACATTATTAAAATTTAAAAAATAATGAAATGTAAACAAATATTATAAAATAATATTAAAATTACTATAAAATAAAATACAAATGAAAATTATAATCAAACATAATAATAATAATAATAATAATAATAATATACTTTACAATAATAAAAAAATAAAATCTAAATTAAAAATATTAACATAAAAAATTTCTTGTAATAATAATTATTCTTTAATTGATAATTTAAATATGTAATAATTTCTAGAAATTTTTCTCATTATAATACTATTGTTATTATTATGAGCATGTATTTATATTTATATTCTTAAAAAATATATATTTAAATTGTATAATTATTATTATAGATAATTTAACTATTTTTATTTTATTAGTATCATTAATATTATTAGATATATTTTAATTGATATTTTATATATAATATTTATTTTTAATATTTATCATATTATATTATATTATATTTATTTTTATATTTTTTGAAAATATGTATATATAATAAGGAAATAAAAATAAGATTATTTAGAAATAATAGGAGTACAATAATTCAATAAGAGAATCTCGTCCCCGTAAATAAAGGAATAAGAATAATATTTTCTTTTACAAAACACTAGGAAAGAGAATCATAGATTCTCATTCTTCTCAAGTTGAAAAGTTTTAAATCCAATGACCTTTTATTGTCTTTTAGTTAACTAAATAAAAAAGCATATATAGGGATTCTAACTTACAAACCTTATTATATAAATTATGTTAATTTTTTTATAAATTACACTTTAATCTTAGTATTTTCAAATATCTTATATTTGATCTTAAGTTTTTTTTTTTTTAACTTTTCAATCAAATTCAATTTGATTTCTATTTTATATTTTTTTAATTATACTTATGTAAATAACTTATTAGAATTCTATTATATTAATGATGAATATTTATACATATCTATATGTATAATATAATTATGAAAGTTAAGAAAAAATTGATAAAAAACTTATTTAGCAACATTTACTTAGTTTTAAAATTTTTTAATAGATTTCATAATTTATAATATTTAACATAAGTTTAATAATTAATTTATAATCCTTTTTAGTAACTTAATAGAATTAAAATTTTGATATGCATTTAATTCTATTCTTCACATTATAAAATCATAAGGGGATAAGTTTAGTAATAGGTCAATAACATTTTAATTAACCAAATTTAAGTTATTAATAAAAAAAAGGATCAAATCAAGTCTATATTGTTAGAAAAAGATCACTAATAAACTTGAATTGCTATTTTCCTTAATTTTAGTGATAATTGATGAGATGGAGCTGATGTGGCCTTTGATATGGGTAAACTCACTTATCCTAGTCTAATTTAAACACCACTCGGTTGATAATATGGCTAAGTAATGTTCCTCTCTCTAACTAAATTGAGACTTAGTTATTTTTCTCACTTTTAGGGTTGTTATTTTAATGACTTCCTCATTCTTATACTTGTCAAGACTTATG
The DNA here is from genome assembly GCA_020883675.1 of Bruguiera gymnorhiza. Classification (NCBI taxonomy): domain Eukaryota; kingdom Viridiplantae; phylum Streptophyta; class Magnoliopsida; order Malpighiales; family Rhizophoraceae; genus Bruguiera; species Bruguiera gymnorhiza. The sequence continues at coordinate 5,648,690 of JAIRCJ010001058.1, read as the reverse complement.
AAAATTGTGTAATCACTCGCATTTAGTTGGGCTTTAAAGTAAAACACCATCTTCTTCTTCCTTCCCCTAAGGCTTCTTTCTCAATTATTACCTTATAACCCCACAAATGAAAATTTTCTTCTTCTTTTTCTTATTGGAGATTTCTTTTTCAATATCTCCCTTTGTTCAATCAATTTTGTCAGGATAAGGTTTCCTATCATGCTCTTGTTAAATTATTAATTTAATTTAATTTAATAATATTATTACTTAAGATTTTATTTTTGCCCTTTTTTGTTTCTACTTCTTGGGAGTTCTAAGTTACCTAAGACTATAAAGAAAGACTCCACTTTTCCATCAACCATCTAACATATTTATAATAATAATAATAATAATAATAAGTTATCAATCTTATTGCCTTAAAATCTGCCTTTCTCTACCATTAACTCCATCTTCCCTCCACAACACACCCTAACCACAATTTAACCAAACCTCTACCTAAGAGGGTCTCATTCATCATTGTATCTTTGTTGGCACCACCACTACCAACTCCACCATGAAAAGAAATAAAAGGGTAATAAATGTCACTTTTCTAAAAAAGATTAGATAATATTAAAAAGATTACTTAAAATGTAAAGTTTAATTCAAAAAATAAAAGGTAAAGTAAATAACTTAGTATATTTTAAATCAAATTTAATTAATATTTCTCACAATACTTTGGTGACTTGATTTTATCAGTACTATTCATGTATCCATAATAAAATAAGAATTTATTATGATTTGATTATTTTAGTTAATAGATAAATACAAATATTTTTTTAAATATATTCTAATTAATATTTTATATCAACTAAAATATGATAAAATTCAAAAGAATTCTTACTTACCTTGTATCATAATATTAAAATTAAGTGTAGTATAATAAATGAAAATTTTACTTGTAGTATAAAAATTAGGTCATATATCAAAAATATATATATTAATAAGATTAGTTAATAATGAAATTTTATTTTTTTAATTTAGATTTTGCTAATCTCAGAAGATGTATGGATTGCATTAAGTATAAACAAATCAAATATAATATGAAAGAAACCATAAAAAGCACCTAACTTCTTAAAATTATACACATCAATCTCTATGGACTTTTTGAGACTCTAACCCTTAATGTTGAATTGTATTTCATCACCTTTATAAATATTTTTTCATGTTACAGTTATATTTATTTGTTTCATAAAAATTTCAATCATTGATACCTTTCAAATATATATATAAAAGATTAAAAATAATTAAACAAAAAATAAAAATTATAAGATCTTATAATACTAGTAAATATTATAAAAAATATAATGATTCAAAATAATATCTCAGTTTATTTATAAAATTTTTTAAAAGTCATGACATATTTGTAAGTTAAATTATATTAGATAACACCTTAGTAAAAGATGTAATAGAAAGGTATAATTAGATATTAATAAATCTGGTTAAGAGCATAACGAGTAACTCTTTCTTATCTAAATTTTTATAAATGTATGCACTAAATATCACAAATTATTTATTAAATAGAATTTTTGATAAAGGTAGTTTAAAATATTTTTATTAAGCTGCAAATAAGAAGAAAACTTAATTTAAGGTAATTAGATGTTTTGGATTACTCAATAAAAGTAAGAATTTATATAAAAAAAATTAACTCTCAAATGATTATCTGCTCCTTTATTGGTTACTTAGAAAGATTTAAAGGGTATAACTATATTTTGAAAATTCTACAAACTAATAATGTAAGATTGATTAAAAATGATGAAATTAGTAGGAATAATGAACATCGAAATGTGAAAACTACCTTCCTTAATAAAAATTTTAAAGAAAAAATTTAAATGGATCAATTCAAAATTTTTTTCATAAAAGGTAAAAATTAAATAATGTGTAAACTAAATAAGTTAGAATATAAACTAAAATAAGTTTTCAAATAATAAAATATTAAATTCAATATCAAAAGATTAGTGAGATTAAATTTATTTTTAATTATATTTATTATTTATTGTTAATATTATAAATATATTATGTGAAATTAAAGAATATTTATGAAAACATTTTATAATAAAAAATATAAAAATATATGTTATGTAATAAAAATAAAAAATATTTAATAACAAATAACAATGAATAATGATTGTTTTAAAATAATTATATTGAAAAAGTTTTAAAAAAATATAATATGAGTAAGTGTATATTTAGAGTTATTTTTATATATAAAAGTGATAAATTTAATTTTATTCAGTCTTTCAAAAATAATATAAAATGTAAAAAAATAAAATTAATTTTATATGTCATTATTATTAGCCCTTACTATATTGATACCAAAACATTTTCTATATATATATATATATGTATCATTCATACTTGTACTAATGAATCCAACATAGATAATGTGTCAAATCCTTATTAGTCTAATTATAAAAAGGCAAAACATTGATTTGTTTAGACTACAATAAAAATGTTAAGCCCATAATTGGGCTTGGACCCGGTTTTTGTAATTTTTTTTAATAACAAGATTACATGCAACAAGGTAGACCGGAAGATGTCATGCATACGCTTGAACGGGCGGCCACAATTTTAATATTTTTTTTGCTTTCGCCCGCCGGAAGTATTCTGGGACTAGACTTATCAGTGTTTTCTAATTGTCACCGGAGAGAACCCCGTGGGGAAAAGATGTGGTCGGTAATTTGCCACAATTAAATAAAGGAAAAGAGCACCAACTTCACAAGCGAGTGGCCTGGAACGATCCATATCCCCCCCCTCTCTCTCTCTCTCTCTACGTGTCTCTCCTTCAATTGGAAAGAACACGTGGCAGCTGCAACAAGGGAGAACAGGCCAGTGCTGATGACGTGGCGAAAAGTGCAAAGTAAAGTTAGCCTGACACACAGGACTTCGGCCTTCTGCTTGCCTCCTTTTCAATCCACAACTCGCGGCCTACCCTTCACTGTCCGGGGGTTATTATCTCTTTTAAGAGGCCAAGATATTCTTAACTTTTCCTTTTTTTTTTTCTTTTTTTTTTTCACAAATAAATATCAATCCCAATTAAAATATCCTAACTTTTTTTTAGTTAATTATTCCAAGACATATATCTATATAAAGTCTATTTTCGTCATTGTCACTCCCCCGCAGAACGTCTGGTACGGATGACATGTGTATACTGTCAACTAAGACGATTTAACCGGTGTTTGTGGTTGTGGTTCCTCGCTCTCGTGTCATTTTAGGTAAAAAAAAAAAACAAAAAACAAAAGAAAAATAATTAAAGGGGAATGAAATCTAAACATAAATTTACGGGTTTAATTCATGACTAATTGTCGTATCATATATATATATGTATAATGATATAAAATGATGTAGTAACTAATGAATGAAGACACTAACCATAACCATAACCATAAAGAGTAATCGGAAAAACAAAACCCACAAATGGTAGAAGTAAAAAAGAGTTCCATTGGATGCTTTTGACGGGATAAATGTGGCCATAAGAGATTAAGCATATTAAGGGAGAGATTTATTGGAGAAAACGACGTGGCAACACTATAGTCGCTAGTAAAGTGGAGAACGAGGAATTAGTGTCCTCAAGCTATCCCAAAAACTATATTTTTTTATGATTTTATAATATATATATACATACACCTACACACCCAACTATGAAATTAAAAGTATTACAAGTATTATTATAATAATAAAGTTAAAATATTGATTAAAATAAATAATTCATCCAAATAAAATTAATTTTTAATTTTTGATCCCAAGTGTTTATACGTACGTGTATATATATATAAAATTATAATGAATAATATTTATCCGTGTTATACACGTAATTAATAATATCGGCAAAAATTGCTTTTTATCTAATCTAATCCATCTCCCACCGAATTAAACACGCCGCGTAATAAAAAGCGGAGGCGACGCAGACAAAACCAGCGCCACGTGGGGACATTTCTTTCGACAAGAGCCACAAGATTCCGTGGAATTCTCGAGCTTTCCATGAGACGCATTAATTTTTTTATTAAAAAAAAGAAGAAATGAGAACACGAAAACAAAATACTAGCATCTGACGTGGCATCCTCTGCTCTGTTCTCCACTTCTCTGTTTTACCATCGCGTAGCCGGATAGGCTCTCTTGCTTTCTCCTTTTCAAATTTAAGCAAAAATATTTTTTTAAAAAATAAAATAAAATAAAAGCAATCTCTATGCTAGCTTCCTCTCATTCTCTCTCCACCAGCTGGGGCCGTGTTGTTGTGTTGTACTGTGCAGAGAATTGATTGATTTGAGATTTTGGGTGTGTATGCGGTACTGGTAAGGGCAGATTTTGGATGAGTATTTTTTGTTGGGTTATGTTTTTGAGGAAGACACAGGGAGTGGAGTGGCCGAGCTTGGAGTTCTGATGCAGGAAAAAAGGGCACTTTTATCGTTCTTGTTACTGTTATTTTTGGGAAGCTGAGGGAAAGGGTCTTCTTGGTTTTTGGACAAGGATTGTGTTGCTTGTTCGCAGTTCTTTTGATATGGTTTCTGCTAACAGGACGCTTCAGGTATTTCTCTCCTCTCTCTCCCTCTCTCTCTCTCTCTCTCGTTGCCTCTTCATGCACTTGGATTAGTGGCTTTAATTGTTCGGTGCTTAAATTTTCTTTTACTCTTAATTCTCATTTGCTTTTTAAAAAAAAAAAATATTTAAATGAACAAGTCTATTAGATTATTGCCTAATTAATGACTCCATTTGTTGAAACTGGAACTATTATTATTGACTCGATGTTTAGAGTTATATAGATAGATAGAGTTTCCCAGAAAATGGAAACTAAGGAAGGCAGGGGAAAACTATTGTCTTTCATTTCCGACAATTTGAGCTTTGATCTCAGGAATAGATCTAAGGCGGGGACGCCCCATAAATGACACTGAGTAAAAAATAAATGAATTAACTTAATGTTGATTCAAGTCTGAGGTTGAGCTTTGCCTCCATAAGCATAGAGTTCTGAGCTTCTTGTTGCTGTGATTTTGTTGGGTTGGAGTAGCAGGTGGGCTTCACACGGGTTGTTCTGAATTCTGAAATCTTGATCCGAAGTTTCTTTTGATTTTGCATTAGTTTCAAACTCAGCTAAATATCCAACCACCGTTATTATTGTCTTGAAGCTGGTAGTGTTGTAAGACCACCAGCTTCCTTAAATTGGTGCATTAGAAACATATTGGAACATTGATAGAGGTAAGTGTGCTTATTTTCCTCTTTCTCTCCTTTAGACACGGGATCAGTGTGGAGGGACTCTACCATGCACCATTCATCCAGCAGGCAATGGAATTTTGCTGAGTGCGCTAACTACTCCCCAAGTAAAGGATCAGTTTTCTCATGAGAGTGACTATACTCCAAAGGTACTGTTCTCACACATGCCCCTTACCTTTCTGCTGCCAATGATTTGTCATTGATCCGGGCCTGTGTATTTTATTAGGCGAGGAAACCATACAAGATCACAAAACAAAGAGAAAGGTGGACAGAGGAAGAGCATAAGAAGTTCCTTGAAGCTCTAAAGCTTTACGGCCGAGCATGGAGACGGATTAAAGGTATTATTTAGTTTTCGGTTGTCTCAAACATTCTTTAATGAACAATGTATCTGATCAATTTCTTATTTGTTGTTGATTTATCAGAGCATGTAGGCACCAAGACTGCTGTTCAGATTAGAAGCCATGCTCAGAAATTCTTCTCTAAGGTTTTCTGCTCTTATTTTAGTACCCATTCTGTACAATAATATCCGTATGCCCTCACTTAATCCAAAGTTGAATTTATAGCAACCCCAATGTGTGAGAACATCCGTAGACTTCAAGTTTGCATACTTGATGGCACGCTCACTCTGTTTTCTATCCGAGGTAGGTCGTGCGTAACTCCAGTGCCGACAATACAAGCATGGTGGAACCTGTTGAAATTCCTCCACCTCGACCAAAGAGAAAGCCTATGCATCCTTACCCCCGCAAAATAGTAAATCCACTAAGTAAAGAACCGTTGGTTCTGGAGAAGCCACTGAGATCATCTTCTAACTTATCCATTTCAGAGCAAGAAAACCAGAGTCCTACGTCAGTATTATCTGTATCTGCTTCTGATGCCACCGGTTCCACTAATTCTAATACGCCAATTCATAGCGTGTCACCAGTTTCATCCACTGATGGTCTTCATGCAGCTGACTTTGTGCATTTGGAAGGCAACTTGTCACTGGAAGATAATGGATGTCCTTCACCAGCACCAATAACGGCTAGTTCAGCTTCTGACGAGCAATTTCCCAAGGTACTGGCTTGCCATTCAATGGTGATAATTTTACAAAATGGTTGTTCATTGTCTCAAACTATGTTTCTTTGTTTGATGGTCCAGAAACTGGACTTGTTACCCAATAGAAACCTCATTAGAGAGGAAGGTGTCATTGAGGAAACAACTGTCCGGAGTCTTAAGCTCTTTGGGACAACTGTGTTGGTCACTGAATGCTACAGACCGTCTTCTCCAACTGTTGACATTTCTAAATCACAGCCTTCGGAGCTCAATGAAGTGATTTTTGAGCAAAAACCAGGATTGAATTTAATGGTGACTGAATTGCATTCTGCAGACACAGAATGCATTTGGAGTCACTGTCCTCAAAGAAATGCTGGAGCCCTTGGTTGCATGCACCTCCAAAAGGAAAAGTCGAATCCTACGGAAGCTGGCTTTGCTGCTTCCCTGCCACGGTGGAATTTTTATGGAGGGACACCTTTTGCTTTCATACCTTTTGACAAGCAGGAACTTGTGAAGGCACATGCAGATTCCAACAGGGAAGAAGCAGAAGGCAAAGAAACTCAGAAAGAAGGATCTTTGTCTGGTTCTAATCCTAGATTGGTGCATGAAGGAGGAAATGTTTGCGATCACAGTCGGCAATTCACATATGGGAACAAAGGAATGTACCCAGATCTTGAGCTTAAGTCAGATGGGAAACCAACCATAGCCAAATTAAGGGCTATTCCTCACACATATGCAAAAGGATTTGTTCCGTATAAGAAGCGTGTGGTTGAAGGAGAGAGCCAATCCTCACCAATGACGGGTGGAGAAAGGGAGAAGCAAAGAATCTGCCTTTGCCTATAGTGGACTTCGGTGTACATCCTGTATTAGTTGCCTTTACCAGAACACTCTGGTATTTAACAAGATAAGGTATACTGATTTTGAGCAACAGCTGCCATCTTTCTACAATTATCCTGTTATTATTGGCCTTTTCACTTACAACTACTACCTTTCTGTTTAACCCTCTGTTTAACTTTTTACCTTCTTCATTCGGTGTTTTGCCTTAGGATTGTGTTCCTTTAGATTCTTTTGCTTCTTTTAACTATTAATTCCTAGTTCTTGAGTCTCTATTCAGCCCCTGTACAATAATCTGAATTTTAGTCCTAATTCGGCCACTGTACAGTACCTGGAAGTGTGGTTCGTGTAGTTGTGCAGACAATTGGAGTGACAAATAAGAGAATGCCAACCTTGTCGCTTCTCACAGGCAGTGCTTACTTACACTGGAAGAATTTATTCGATACATTTTTCAACCTTTGGTAGTTTCCTCGTCCTGTGAAGTCCTTCACTCGATCGGGATCAATGCTCAAAATAATTATCCTGTTCCAATTCCTTTTGTTAGAGGGGAGTTATTTCGGAGGTCAAAAGAAACTATATATTCGCATACACAACTAGAATGTCACAAAATACTGCTTTGAAACAAATTGGTGCACGTAAGTTCTTAAAAATCAAATTGGATGAGGCCTATGGTTAGTGTCACCTAATGTTATTGGCAATAATGATCAAGGGCTAGTACCAGCATAATAGTAAAATTACTCTTAGTCTTTTATAGCTTAGAAGTTATAATATTATAAAATATAATTAATAATTTGATGTAATATATGTCTGCAAAAATTTTTTTTTATTATTTCATAAATTATATTATAATTTTTACTTTATAATTTATTTATTTATTTTATAGTATTTTAATTTAATTAAAATTTTTAGTTAAATTATTCAAGAAGAAGAATGTAAATAATTTAAGAATTTTTTTTTATTTCTTATTTGTTATTAGGTGTTTTTTTATTTAATTAAATAATTTTAACTAAAAATATATGTATAAATTTTAAAATTAAATTATTTTAATATTTTAATAAATAAAATATTTTTAATAAAAAATATAATTTGATATCATTTTTTTATTATTTTTAATATAAATATAATTTATACTTAAAATCTCGGTACCGTATAAACACAACTCATGCTCTGGACATCGTGGTTATGCAATGTAATTGACCTATTTATTTTCCAAACTTACGGGGAAACGCGAGTTCATTCCACGGAGCAATCACAGTGGCCCACATCTAACCATGACAAGGCGTTACACCAAATTTGCAAAACACGCGCAAGAGATGAGAATGAAATTAGCTTTTACGACATTGCCTGAGCATCGTGCTTATGCGATGTAATTAACCTGTTTATTTTCCGAACTTACGACAAAATGCGAGTTCATTCCACGGACCAATCATAGTGATCCACACACCTAAGTATCACGGAAAACATCACCCCGAATTTGCTAAACACGCGCAAGAGATGAGAACAAAATTAACTTTTACTAGAAAACTCTCTTCTGATTGGTTCAGGTAATCACTCTGGATTGTATTGGTGAAGTTTAGAAACTTTTTCGAAGATACAACTTGGTGTTAATGATTTTAAATTTTTTTTAAAAAAAACTTATTTAAGTGTTATTTTTTAATATTTTTATTTTATATTTATTAGTATTAAAGTAAGTTTAATTTATATTAATGTTATCTTTTAGAATTTGAAATGACTCTTTTTAAATGATAATGAACTTAAAGAAAAGATTATATTTAAAATAACTTTATAAAATCATAAAAATAAAAGATTTTGTATTAAAAATTTTATTTATAATCAATCTATTTAAAAATATATTTTAATTTTAAACTTATTTTATAAAAATTATTTCTTTAAAAATATTGTGAGATAGTGAGTAAAAATTAATATTTATTTTGAATATAATAACAGTTGTGAAGAAGAGGAAATAATGATCGTGTATTCAAAATTTTAAAATAATGTAACTAATTGGTAAAACGATATTCAATACTATCAATCTAGATATGGTAAATTAAAATTTCAATTATAGGTGAATATAAAAAATGTATTAGTAATTGAATTTTATAGTAATGATATGTTTGATAATACTTTAGAGAAAACTAAAATACAATATAATTTTTATTTTTTATTCATTAAAATTATGAAAATAAATTTAAAATTTGAACATAATCTTAAAGGAAATACTCTATTTAAAATAATTTTACAAAATTATGAAAATAATAGATCTTATATTAGAAAAATCACTTGTAGGCATGTTCCTAATTTTAAAAATATTCTTTTCTTTGATTAGAGATTTTTTCATTTAAGATATTAGGAAATGGTTGGTTAATGTTTATTTGAAATACAATCATGTTTATGAAGAAGATAAAATGATTATTGTGTATTTGAAATTTCAAGATATTTTGATAGAACAATATTCGATATTATTAATTTAGATTTAATAAGTCAAAATTTAATTATAAGTAAATATAAAAAATTTATTAGTAATTAAATTTTGTGGTGATGATATATTTGATAAGATTTTAAAAAGAGTTGAAAAATAATTTAATTTTTATTTTTTACTTGTTAAAATTATGGAAACAAATTTAAATTTAAATTTAAAGATGTTGTACTTTATCTTTACACTGAAAGTTTTAGTCAAGTTTCAGTTAAGGGAATGTCTTGAAAAGATGAAAAAATATATATTGATTAATAATGACACATTTGAGTTAGTTAATTCTTTTTGTATTAATAGAAATTTTAATGAAGACCAAGTAATTATAAAATCACATAAATCTCAAAATTTTGTTAATCCTTTACTTATAGTATTTGTTGATTTTCTTAAAATAAATAATCAAGTAAATTAAAAATTTGGCTTGTCATTATTATTAGTTAATATCATTGCTCACACGATAATTTATAAAAGAAATTGTTAGTTCTTATTAGGGACATTAATTTAGGTTTAGTATTTATTCTTATGGTATTAAAAAAATTTGTTTTTAATTGTTAATAGAAGAATGAGTTTATTCCACATGGAAGAATTTGATGTGTGACATAAACTGTGTCATGAAAAATATTATTTATTGTGTTAAAAATTATGTTATAATTTTTATTTTATAATTTATTTATTTATTTTATAGCATTTTAATTTAATTAACAATTTTAACTAAATTATTCATGAAGTAGATAAATTATTTAGCAATTCTTTTTAGTTTTTATTTTTCATCAAATGTTTTTTATTTAGTTAGATATTTTTCTAATTAATCATTAAATTACTTTTTATTTAAATTATAGTACTTTTTTAATGAATTAGATAATTTTAACTATAAATACACATATAAAAATAAAAGTTAAAATATTCTAATATCTCAATACTTTAAAAACCCTTCTAAAAATTTAATAGGGGATTAGTCTTTGATACTCTTATTTTTTGTGCTTATGTCCCACATTATAATCTTTTTAATTTTTCTTTCCTTTTTGTTGTAAAAAATAGAAAAAAAAAGTACTTTACAATCTTATTAAAAAGAATTGCACTAAATAAATTCTTAAAATATACGTTTGATGTTATTAAATATCTCGATAAAAATTCAAACTTAAGACTTAACTTTACAATAATTAAACTCTTTTACTGTTTGACGACAATATTCAGTGGTTTAATTTTTCTTATTTTGCCACGTCCCATTGGAGAAGATAATGCAGGGAATCAGTAACATCCAAAATGTCAAAATCTCCAGAAAAAGGTTTAACAATCTGCATGGCATTTCGTGCAATCAGCTTGTGATGCTTCAATAATAAAATTTGCAGTGCAACCCTTGCAAAAAAAAAAAAAAAAAACAAAAACAAAAATTATCGATCGTTATTATATATATATATATATGCTATATGGAACGAGCTTTACAAGGTAGCGTAACTCCCCTTTTTTTATTTTTTATTTTTAAGTTTTTTCACCCCTGTAAACTTAAAAGTAAAACACTACCAGAAATGTTAAAACCATTTGCAAAAATGTCCACAGATTGCGTGGAAGGGGCGCTACGCTTTCCTTTTCAACTGGCTGTTCTATGGACTCTGCGTCATATTCGCCTGCATCTTCTGTTCTCCCTCCTCCCCCACCCCTCTCCCTCTCTCTCTCTCTCTCTCTCTCTTGTCTGGGTGCACTGCTGCGATGTTGACGCTTTCTATCACGGCAAGTCCCCAAACAAACGAGAAAATTCATGCACCAAAAACAAAAAATCCCCACCCCCCACCATAAATAAATAAATAAATAAATTGCCATTGCCTTTGACAAAAAAAAAAAAAAACCTAGTTTTTCTAGGCGGTACGCCGCCGTCATTATTATCTATGTACTTGGATACAGTCCTAAATCAATACAAAAATAAAAAAATATATATATTATAAAATTAAATTGATACTTAATTAAATGTGTAAATACTCTATTTAATTATGTTTTAATTTTTATATCAAAATCTTAATATAAATATATTATATTTTATTGTATTTATTTATTATAGGCCAACATTTTAGTCTGCCCTAATTTTTTTTATTAATTATATATAATGTATCTTATGAAAAATATGCTTAATAAATATTTTTAAATTTAATTGTGTAAATAATAAGAAAACTGATAAATGTAATACAATTTATATTATATAAAATAATATACGATATCACATAAATAATATTATTTAATATTTTATAAAATTTATTTTATTTTTATTATATAATATTAAATATTATTTATATAATATTAAATATAATTCGCAAATCATGTACATCGAGCCAAAAATTACCTTGGGATAAATAGTATGGGTGCATTAGCGCCTATATTATCAACGTCGGAAATATCACCCTCTCACACTAGCTGTCTGGCTCTCCGCTCCATTGCACTTGCAGAACTCAAGATTCTCTCTCTCTAGTCCAAGGCACCAATGGCCGCTGCTGCCGATAAGCTTCCTCAACTGCAGGCCGCTGTAGCTGGTCTTAATCTAATCAGGTAGTGTCAACTTCCTTTGCTCCCTTTGTTCTTTTTCCGAATCAATTGCCGGATAAAGAAGAAGAAGAAGAAGAAGAAGTTCAATAGAGGATTTCAATCATTCGGTTTGGATTACATTGAATCATCATATTTCAGATCCTGGTTAAATTTAGATTTTTAATTTCTCGTCGTTCATTTACTGTTTCTTTTCTTTTTTTGTTTTAGCGACAATGAGAAAAGTGGATTCATCAGCCTTGTGGCTCGCTATCTCAGGTAGCTTTAGCAATTCACACTTTTTTTTTTTTTAAATTGCATCTATATATGTATATATCTTTTGTTTTTTTTTTTTTGGTTGGAGATGATCCGTAAATGTATACGATTAGATTGATATGAGATCTGAGATTTAATTTTAAGAGTTGGAGTTGGAGCAGCATTTTGCTTACGGTACTGATCGCTTCTCTCTATTCTTCCTGTGAAATTGTGGACTGATGATGATAGTGGTGAAGCCCAACAAATCGAATGGAGTAAGATCCAAACACCCACTGATGAAGTGGTAGTTCCTTATGATAGCTTGGCCGCTACCCCTGGTAATCTTCCGACAGTACAAAACCTTTTTCCTCATCTCCGTCTTTTATTTTTGAGATTTTTATGCCATTTTCTATCACCGTGGGCATGAGGAGTTTAATCAATTATCATCTGGGGTTGTTGACAGGTGCTGAGGAGACCAAGAATCTCTTGGACAAACTTGTTGTATTAAAGCTTAACGGTGGTTTGGGGACAACGATGGGCTGCACTGGTCCCAAGTATACATATGCTTATTTATTTAAATTCTGCGTTTTGAATAATTATTTGGATGCACCTTGTCTTTGCTCCCTCTCCCCCATCATACACAGCAGGGTCCACTCTCGAATTTTTTCTAAAGAGGCAGTTCTCCATAATGCAGGTCTGTCATTGAGGTTCGCAATGGACTGACCTTTCTTGACCTTATTGTCATTCAGATTGAGGTAATAATTTGTCTTTGTTTGTTTCCTTTGGTTTTCTTTTAATGTTTCTGTTTCTTTCCCTCTGTCTGCAACTTACCACCGAGTTATTGCAGAATCTCAACAACAGATATGGGTGCAATGTTCCCTTGCTTCTGATGAACTCGTTTAACACTCACGATGATACACTTAAGGTGTCTGAACTTGAACTATATTTCATTTTTTTAGCTTTTCCCTGTGAGTTTTAACTGCCAGCTAACTGATTCTCTTATGACTTAGATTGTAGAAAAATACTCAAAATCGAACATTGAGATTCATACTTTTAACCAGGTGTGTAATACACTGCTTTAATCAGCTTCTTCAGTACTTACTTTGCTTATATTGATCTCGTAAAACAATAAGTTTACGTTTGAACCACTTGGATCTGTTCAGAGCCAGTATCCTCGTATCGTTGTGGATGATTTCATGCCATTGCCATGCAAAGGACAGGCGGGCAAGGATGGATGGTATTGTTTATATGATTTGACTGACTGTCTTATAACCTAATTATTCACATTTTATCTTCTCAGTATGAATGCATCTGAGATGTACATGGTTTTAAATGTGATTTGATAAGGCTGTCATATGTTCAGTTTTATGCTTATGTTTATGAAAAGAGAGAGGAAGAGATCAAAATTTTGTTTTTTCCAATCCTGAGGTGAATACTTTTAGAGATTGCCACATGCCATTTTGAATATGGTTTAAAGCTTTGATGAGGCTTGACCTACTCCACAAGTCAATTATGATAGTTGAGTGAAAGCTCTCCTATTATGCTACTCAGTCTTTGCATCTAGTATTTATGACCTTTACTAAATAAAGACCGTATTGCCTTTTGACTTGCTCATCATCCTGAAATTCATTCTCTGAATAATTCTGATTCTTTAGATTTTATATGGTGGTCCTGGTGAATTAGTTTTTCTCTGATGCACAATATAGGTATTTTAGATGGGTCATCACTTTAATAGTAATCTAGAAATTTGCTCCCTGTAGAGTGCCTTTTTAATAGATTTTAGACGGAGACTCCCATGAATTAGTTTTGTCTTGTCTGACATGTGATGGAAATATTCTAGATATAAAGCAGCATAGCCTGTCAAATAGGTTTTTTTGTTTCAACTTTAACACATTTATAATGTAGCTGCCATGTGTTTTAAACAATTTGTGGAAGGTGTTATCTATCTTTGTTGATTGCTCCTGAACAAAGTAGAAGTTTTGGGACTGATAATTTTAGAAATCTGTTGAAAAATGGAAACAAATCTGTTAAGCTATGAAATGTTGTAATTGTGCATGGAATGTTTTGAATATATGTTAATGCAAAAACATATCTTAAATACTAGTCTTGTCAGATGTATTTCTGAGAAGGTTTTAGAACTATTCTTTTTTTCACTTATAATTGTTGTATGCATGTCAAGGTATCCTCCAGGACATGGTGATGTGTTCCCATCCTTGTATAACAGTGGCAAGCTTGATGCTTTGATATCAAAGGTTGTTTCTATTATGTAGCATTTTGTTTATCTGTCTGCTGTTGTGTGCCCTAAGCACCCTTAAGGCCTAATCCATCTTTTCATTCTCTTGTTTTTTCCACTTTTTTCCAGGGCAAGGAGTATGTGTTTGTTGCCAACTCAGATAACCTTGGTGCAATTGTTGATTTGAGTATCCAATTTTGTTTCCATTAATGACCTTCAGTTTGTGGCTTTTAGATTTCTACTGCTATACTGATATTAAAAAAAAAAAAAAAAAAGAAACTCTATTCTTTTAGACTGTTATTATCCTTGACTCTGCATTCTAGAAATCTTAAATCATTTGATCACAAACAAGAATGAATACTGTATGGAGGTAAGGAAACTAGAACTCAATCAAGTTCTTGTCTTCTCTCATTTCACAATTATGGTCTTATAATTTCATGCTTCTGCAGGTGACGCCTAAAACCCTTGCTGATGTGAAAGGTGGAACCCTCATTTCTTATGAAGGGAAGGTTCAGGTATACAATTCGTGCTCTGTTGAACCTGCCTTAAATTCTCCGGCAGCATTCTAGAGGTGGTGATAGTTGTCTCAATAGAACATATAAAAAACTATCAAACTTTTTTTTAACTTGAGAATAAACACTATGCTGTATATGCTTTAAAATTAGATAACCACCAAATTCAGAGTTTAGCAGAATATCTTATATGCTGGTTTCCTTATTAGTTATTATTTAGGTATGGGCTTGTATTCAAAATAAGAATGTCTCTTGTTTTGAAAATAGGGTTAGGCATGCCTTTAGCTCTTTCAGCTGATTCAACTGCATGCTTCAAATTGTATTTGCTCCCAATTGATCGTGCACTGCTGCATTCTCTTGTAGGCCATGTAATTCTATTTTTAGTTTTATTTCATTTTTTGTTTTGGTGCTCAAATTCTGTGTGTCAACAAACCAGTTAACCCAAAAACTTAAGCTGCTAGGCAGTCCAAAAATGAATTAGACATTAAACTCCAACATGTCCCCTCATCAAGCTCATTGGGCTGAAAGAGTGAACAAAGCACATATCCCCTTACCTGCAGAAATTCACAATTAATGGAAAAATGAGGACAACATGATTTAAACTCATGACCTCCTAGCATAAAGTCTCTGATACTAAGTTTTTGGGTGAGACTCAAAAATGGATTACATATTAAATTCTTAAAGAATTTGGAACAAAATACTTGCAAAGAACTTACATTAACAGTTTGCTCTCACTCTCTCTCTAGCATGATCTGTTTGGTGTCTAGGTTTACAAAGCTCCAGATTAAAAATGAATCATTCCTATCAACCGCACTTTCTCTCACCATCACTTCTATATCATTTCTAAAGAAGATGACTAAATAGAATTCACACTAACTTCTTTTTACTTGACTTTGTGAGGCAGCTCCTGGAGATCGCACAGGTTCCTGATCAGCATGTAAGCAATGGTTCCATCCTACCAATTTTTCTAGATCTTCTTTTCTGTTCAGTTTTTCTTTTATGTCTTCTAATGGATGGCTAGCTGTGGCTTTGGCCAAGCTGTCTGCTTAAGACTGTAAATGAAGTTTAGTGGCCCTCTTCTAGCCTCTAGCGGTGAGGTAGATTGTGCCAATTAAAGTGCCTACTATAAAGGCTGTGGCATCCTAGTTTCAAATTTCTAACTAAAACTAATGTTCTTTGGCCACCTGACCTTATCTAACCAAACGCTTTGATGGCAATAGGCTTTTCTTATCATTTCAGCACCTTGTATCTATCTGGAGCGAGTTGATGACTTATTTGTTTGACACAGGTAAATGAATTCAAGTCAATAGAGAAGTTCAAAATTTTCAACACAAACAATTTGTAAGTCAAATATTGCCATCAATCTATGATGAAATCTTGGTAGAGTACTAAACTGTCTGTAACAGGTGGGTGCACTTGAAGGCCATTAAAAGGCTTGTAGAAGCTGATGCACTAAAGATGGAGATAATTCCAAACCCAAAGGTGCATTTCCCTTTTCCCTACTGCATGCCCTAAGATGATGTGTCTGTGGACCCTAGATTTTCAACTTGTAAAATGACATTGATGTTACGTTCAGGAAGTGGATGGAGTCAAGGTTCTTCAGCTCGAAACTGCAGCTGGTGCAGCAATAAGGGTACTTGTTGCTATGCAGATTGTTTACCCTCTAATTATGGATCTTGTAAGTTGATATTGTTTGATTTGTTCTTTATGTTTCATTGGACCAGTTTTTTGATCATGCTATTGGTATAAATGTACCACGATCACGGTTCCTTCCAGTGAAGGCAACGTCAGATTTGCTTCTTATTCAGGTTGGTTTCTTTCCTGCTGGTATCCTGTAATTTTGGCATATAGTCAGGACTTGTCTAACCATCCGCTGCCTCTTTTGCAGTCTGATCTTTATAGTTTAGAAGATGGCTTTGTGATCCGCAATAAAGCTAGAACAAATCCTGAAAATCCTTCTATTGAACTGAGCCCAGAATTTAAGAAGGTGGATATATATTTAGCTGATTGGCCAACCTTACATTTGTTTAGAGTTTGGTAGTGTTGTTTATGTATTGCTGTTGACAGGTTGGCAACTTTTTGAGTCGATTTAAGTCAATACCTAGCATCCTTGAGCTTGATAGCCTCAAGGTGGCTGGTGATGTTTGGTTTGGTGCTGGTATCACTCTCAAGGTATTTCTTGTATCCCTGCTGCTCCAGATAGTCATATCTTTTCTTGTTAGCATCCCAAGATGTTCGCCATACGCATGATCAAGTATTACATGTATTTTTAATGCAGTATGTCTAGCATATTAAAACCAAAGAAAAGATGATATGCTCCTGCTGCAATGCCTAGTACATATAATTGGTGATACGAGTTTTCTATTCTGGTACAATTGGTGATGCAAGTTGATTGGTAGATTATATGTGAAGGCATTGAGCGGATCACACGAAGGTTGCATATTGAGCATACTTCCCTGCTGAAATTGTGACTTGTTTTCTTGTGTGACCGGTTGAGTCCCCATCTTTATCTTCACTTTCAATGTATTGTTTTGTTTACAATGTGCCGATATTCTTGTGTTTAGATGATTCACTTTATGTAATAACTTTTGCATCATGTGGCTGTTATGTAGTATCTTGGTCTGTTAGTGCCATCAATCTTTGTGTGACTGACATATGCATTTCATTTCTGTTACGCTGCAAATTATTTCCTCTTTGTTCTCCTCGGTTATGGAAACTTCCCTCACTATTTTTGTAATGCTCTCTTTCTGCTTTTGAAGGGAAAAGTGAATATTGTGGCAAAATCTGGTGCTAAATTGGAAGTCCCCGACGGAGTTACGATTGAGAATAAGGTAGGTAGAATGCTAAAATGTTGCAGATGCTTTGGAGAAATTATTAAGCCATTGTTTTGTGGTGCTACTTAACATAAGGATCCTATTTTCAGGAAATCAATGGCTCTGAAGACTTCTAGGAAAGTTGGCCGCTCATAAAATCCGTGGAAAATGTTGCACATTGGGGAGCCTGTTGACAGTGGACGGTGCCGCCGTATTTTGAGAGGAGAATAAATACTAGAGTGCAGCTTCCTGTCTCTGAATTTGTCCTGGGCTTGTGAAAATTTTGTTTAGCGCTGCTTTGGAGTATTATTGTCTAGAAAGAAATTTCCATTTGCACTAATCTTCCATTACAGCCACCTCTGTTACCAAGGACATGGTGCCTGGGGGTGACCTTGTCCCCTTCGCCAAGATTCTTTAGTATAACTCTAAATACCTCTAATATTGCTGAAGTAATAAATGTAGAATGATAGTGGATCGGAAATACCAGCAAGCCAATTGGACTAAGAAAAGTTACATTGACGGTGATGTAGGACAACTATTGAATAGACGACCTAAATAGATAGAATTATCGAATGAGATGAACTTAGAGAATTAGGATAGAATTTGAAGGGTGGTACGAGTAAGAAGAGAAGGAGAAACAAAACAAGAGAAGAGAGACAACTCCTAATTCCAGTACTCAATTTTTACCGGACCCATTACTAAGCTTCTAAGTTTTGTTCTGAATTGAAATGCTAAAAAGGATAAAAAAAAAATAAAAAAAGATTCAACTTTTGACTTAAGTGTATGTTAGTTTCATGTAAAAGACGACTAAAAAGATAAGATTATAGATTAAATAAATAAGATTATAATTAATCTGGATTATAACTGATTTAAGATTTTTTGATTCAATTTAAACCAATCTGATTTCTTGTTGGTTCATCATCATTCTTTCGATCCAAAAGAACTCTGCTCCATAGGGTGCCCATGAGATGAGACCGAAAGGCGATACAGGGGCATGAAAAATACAAAGAAATAAACACTTTTATGGGTAAAATACCTGTGGAAAACAATATAAACTCTTAAGAAACATTAACAATAATGCATATCTACCATCACTCGAGGCAATCAAGTGTTGAATAGCAGCAAACAGATAAGAGGGAGTTTTTGATGGAATGGCAAGGTAACGAAGAAGGAAATGAAATAGGGAAATCAAGACGACTATAAGGGGTGATCTACATCTTCAGAATACTATAAAAGATCAATGATTTGGTCGCAGATTTTGGCTCTAGAACTAGCGGACACGCTTAGGACAACGAATAATATTATAATCACATTGATATCGCATTTAAAACACTCAATATTTGATCCTCGTTCCCCTTGGCATGGTTATCTCTAGGATTTTCCTTCTTCGGGACATTGGTACTTCCTATGCCATGTGCGAACTTAGACTCTGAACATTCTTTACCCTGGGACTAATTGGTCTTGCAGTACTTTTTATTTCTAGGACAACTCGGTAAGTTTCCTCTGAAGAACCAAGAAAATAAAAATTAACTTCTTTTTTTTTTTAAAAAAAAGAAACTACATAAAATTTTATCCAGGATCATTATAATAAAAAACAACGTTCAAAAAATAAATGCAACATAGACAAATCACATTACTGTATGTACTATGCTTAACAAGTGAGTCAGAGGACCTAATTATCCAGTTAAAAACACTTCGTACAACTATACTACTACTTTAAAAACTTTGACAGTGTCTGGACATAAGTCCACAAAAAACAAAGAGACTTTTGTACATACTGAGAACATTTTGCTTGGTAACAAATGCACGCGAGCTCCACAACAGACAACACTTAATTGCATACCTGGCAACCCATATAGCGGAAGAGGCAACCCAATTAAGGAACCTCACAACCAAGTCAAAAAAAAAGCCCCGTTCTGCCTGTCGCCAACTTCACTAAAGCGTCTGCCAAAGCGTTACCTTGTATAGTTCCTTTATTCAACCTAGCAATATGACAAAACAAGAACCGTGATCGAATTCAACCACCAATAATCTAGGATAATGTTGAAAGAGAGTCACTTTCCACAATCAAATTTTCCCCCGACGCCTCCTACCACCATTCCCATGGATCCACTATTTCTTGGATTGATAATAGTTTGGCTTCATTAATAGAATTAGCAGCAATAAGTTTGAAAAGCGCATAAATGACTTCATTGTCGTACCTCTTCAACACCACTTCAATTCCTATTAGGCTTAAGGAACTGAACATGGATGCATTTGTGTTGAACTTGAAGCAACTTACAGGGGGTGGTTCTCAACTCCAATCTTCCTGACTTGCCAAGTTTTTTGAGGAGCTAAAATATGTGCAATATTAATTAGAAAATCATTAATAGATGAACAACCACGTGTCCACTTAGCCTTTGACCACCATAACATCTAAACTCGAATTAAATCACAAATCATTTCCACGACAAATGGTTTTCCCCCAAAAATTAATTCGTTCCAAGCTAGCAAGGTAGACCAAACAATAACAAAAAACCCTATTACCCATATTTCAGTAGCTCCACCACCTTTTTCAATACGGGACTATATTTCCCATGTAATATTCATCGAAATCAAAGCAACCAAATTTATACCTCACCACTTTATGCAACAACACCAAATTTGTCAAATAGGATTATAATAGAGAAATAGATGATCAATTAATTTCTGAATAGAGTAACATATGAGGCATCGATTTGCCTGCTGGTCACTGCCAAATACCTATACCAATTGTTCCCTTACTAGTAAACTACCTTGCAAAAGTTGCCACACAAATATCTCTATCTTAGGAGGAGTTAGACCACTCCAAATATAAGGCTTTACCACTGAATTCCCTCCTTGTAGATTGTCTTGGAGGTCATAGTAGAATTGAATTGTGAATGCACCACTATTTTCGCATTGCCAAATAAACTTGTTTGATTCCCCTTGTGTTAAGTTGGATAGTTTAAGAGTGTTGAAAAATGACTCTAGATAATCCAACTCCTAATTGAACAGTTCCCACCTCCAATTGATTTGCCACTCTTAACTTTCATTTACCCATATGCCAAAGTTATTGACTGACCTTGATTTATGTGTCACGAAAGTGAATAATCATGGGAAACTCCTCCTAAGTGGTTAAGTTCTTACCCAAATGTATTGCCAAAAGTTTGCTCGATCTCCTTCTCTAAGTAGATATCAGAAGTTAGATTTGACAATCTCTATATTTGTAGTATCTGATCACAAAGTTGAACAAACTTCCCTTCACACTGAGGGCATCTTTGCTAGCTTTGATTGCCATTCCCACGACTAATATTGATACTCTCCATGCTTGGCCTTCAGAGTTTCCACCCATGTCATATACTTTGAATTTTCAATTCTCCATAACCATTTAAGGAGTAAGTCATGATTACAATTCTTAAGTTTGCCAACGCCTAATCCAACACGTGATTTTGCCTAACATATTAAAACTTACCCTATATGATGAATCCTCCTATTTTCCCATTGTCTCTTTAGAAGAAAAAATGTTAAATCCTTTTGTATTTTGTTCTTAACGCTTCAAGGCATCCTGAAAAGTGACATAAAATAAATCAAAAGGGAGCAAAGGCAAGATTTGATCAATACCAATCGTCCAGCCTTAGATAGGAATTGGGATTTCCATTTAACTAATTTGGACTTCATCTTACTTATAATGGGATCCTACAATCCATTCTTTCTTGGATTAACCCCTAAGGGGAGCCCTAAATGTTTTAGAGGAAGAACACTAACCTAACTGTCTAAAAGGAAGCCTAATTTTGCACTTATGCCTTCTTGACTTTAACCCCATCGATAATTGTTTTAGACAAATTGATTTTCAACCCAGAGCAGTACTAAAAGTATCAAATAATCTTTTTGTAGTTCTTGATGGATTCAGTCTTAATTACACTGAAAAGAATGTTATAATTAGCAAACTATAGGTGAAAGAATCGCAATTATTGTCTGATACTAAACCATTTAATAAGACCTTGATCTAAACTCTTCTTTAAAAGATAATTAAAGCCTTCAGCAATTAGCAAAAACAAAAAAAGGGATAAGGGATCCCCTTGCTGCAATCCATATGCCATCATAAATTGTTTTATGAGATTACTATTAACCGAATAGACAATTGAGGGGTTAAAAAATGCTCTTATATTCATCATCTTCATCTTTCACCAAAGCATATAAATCACATCACATTGATAAGGAAGCTCCATTAAACCATATCATAACTTTTTCCAAAATCTATTTTGATTATAACCCCTCACGTTTTCTTTTTCTTCATTTCTTTTATAATCTCATTAGCAATTGAAATACTATCGAAAATTAAATGGGTCTTAATGAAGGCCAATTGAAACTTTCCAATAACATTCCCAATAATTAACTTAAGCCTATTGGCTAAGACTTTTACTAGAATTTTGTATATATAACCCACCAAAGAAATTGACCAAAATTAAGTTATATAACCCCTCCCCCTTTCTTTTTCTTCATTTCTTCTATAATCTCATTGGTAATCAAAATATTATCTAAGATCAATCAGGCCTTCATGAAGGCCAATTGAAACTCTTCAATAACCAGACAAAATTTTTTGGTTAAGACTTTTACCAAAATTTTGCATATGCAACCTACCAAAGAAATTAATCGAAATTAAGCTATCCTATCCATTATTTTCACCTTGGGTATCAACACAATGAAAGAAAAGGAAACAAATTTACAAAGTTTCCCAATGATGCAAAAATTTGTCAAAAAATTCATTAACTCCTGTTTAACTAGTTCATTATGTTGCTTAAGGAATGAGAAATTGAATCCATTTGAACTTAGTCCCTTATTGCCATCACAATCTTATATTGCTTCCTATACCTCAACCATTAAGAAAAGACTTTCCAAAATTTCATTTTTAGTCACACTTAATTTATGAAAAGAAGATCTATTCATTTATAAACAAGACTACTTTAATACACTTAACTATAATTAAAAATGCAAAAAGATGGTTGACCTGATTTGTTGTAGTTATGTCATCATTTGCCCACTAATGTTAACATTAAAAGCCATAATGTGGAAGAACATTAAATTCTGGTCTCCGTCCACCATCTATTTTAAAACCATTCAAATTCCTTTTTTCTTAAGGCCTTTTAATAAATGGTTTTGTGTCAAGATAATTAAACTCTTTATGTCTGTTAAAGGTTGAGATTTTTATTTCAACATGAGCTCCTTTACTCAAATGTTGGTATCTTATAGTCCCACCTCTCTTTCTTCTTGCTTTTTACAGCTTCACAACCTGAGAAATTCTTTATCTACCTTTAGTTTGTTGCTTATAACTTAGCCTAGGGATGTATTGATAATAAAGTTTACCTATGTAACTTGAATTCCTATGTTAACTTGTTTATTATTCAACCAATGATTGAAGAACCCAAATGATATAAAATTTGATTTCTCATTTTTAACTTCAATATAGATACTAGAGTGATTAGAAAAGTTACAATACACCCCCCATTACTTAAGTCTTGACATAGCCCCAGCCCACTCTACATTAATTAAACACTTGTTTGTTCGACTTATTACTAGAGCTTCCCTGAAGTTGCTTTAAGTGAACTTTCAACCATACATCAACAACTCAATTAATTCCATATCGTATACAAATTCATTAAAATGTTAAATGACTAATATATCATTCAACACTCGTATTCGTTAATACTCCAATAACACTATATTAAAATCACTTCTTAGGCACCATTAAGCCTCAAATTTATTTTTTAAGCATCATAATCTATCCCACAACACTTCCTACTTAATAAAATTATTAAAAGTATAAAATATTAACAAGAACAAGTTTTTTACCCAATATAATGATTAACTCTTTCAAAATAATAAAGTGGTTACTACCAACTTATTACATAAGTTAAATATCAAGGAGTCCTAAAAAATACCTAAGCCTTTTGTTGATCCAATTGCCTTACCACATGAATACCAACATTTTCCTACACCTTTTGCAACATGAACTCAACTAGATATGATAACTTTGTTTCTTAAATAGACAAAATCTTTGATTTAATAGCAAAGACTTATTTATATACTACCCATCTTTTAGTAAACTTATCTAACCCATGAATATTAATTTATGTAAAAATCATAATATAAAACAATCCCTACCTCAACCTACCAATATGCCTACTATTGTTTCCCTTCTGGATCTATCTCCATTGATGCGTGCCAAGTGATAGTAGCATTCTTCTCCCTCACCACTTATAAGCCCATTAATTGTCTAACCTCTAACATTTAGGAAGTTTCCTTACACAACACCTTATTCTAGAACCTAATATAGTCATTTAAGAGTTGTATATCTTTTGAAAGTACTTCTTTAGTCAATGTAACAAAATAGCGAGAAGATTTAGTTGGTAATTTTTGAGTCGCCCTTATAGCCCTCTTTATACCCTTGGGAGATTTTGGTGTTATAGTAAACCTTATTGAATGAACCTAACAAGTGGTTGGCAAGACACTTATCTTTACTTTTATTATAATTAAGGGGCCTATTGCTACCCCTTAAATCATTCACATTCTTGACAAATTGACTTTTGCCCTTACTCGGCATTATGACATCATCCGACTGTCCATTTAAAAGGCATAACACCTAAATGTTCCCTTAGGTTTGTGCTAAACCCTTCATACCTCCCATCAACTTATCTATCCCTTGAATTAAATTACATATTATTTTTGGAGTCCCTATTACTTGCATGGAAAAACCCTTAAGCTCATCCACTTAAAGACTAGCATTAAAACTACCATGGTCCGCAAAATATAGTAGAATAGCCACAAACTCTTCTACATGATAAAATAAATTCTAATCAGATAATTCTTACAGTTAAACTTTTCCTTATCCACCACAGTGTCTACTACCTTTGGGAAACCCCAAAGACAGGTTTTACCCCTTTGATATTAAACATTCGTCATCCCTGGCCTCTTACTAGGCTTGAACCCTTTTAGTTGGCTTTTAACACAAAAACTTATCTTTACTGTTCACCATCTAAGTCAAAGTCTTCCCATTGTTGTTTGACCTTGATAGACCATAAGCAATATCATTTATAGTCATGTTTGACCCTTCATCACTAATACAACAATTCCTTACCCCTTATAATGGCCCAAAAACAAAATAATCAACAACAAAATTCACATTTCTATCATCTTGGCAATTTAGCAACAAAATAACAAAAGGGGTACGTTTTTGTATTACATCTAAACATATAAGTATTTAGCAACAAAATAACAAAAGGGGTACGTTTTTGTATTACATCTAAACATATAAGTATAAATTGTTATATGATGTAATATAAAGTATGTTAAATGTAAATTTATCTAAAAAATAAGATATGAAATTGCAAGTTTAGTTTTGCATGATAGGTAAATAAAAGAATTGTACTTGAGCTTTCTGATTTTGATTTGGAATTTTTATTGCAACTATCTAAAATGTATTGATGAATTTATCTAAATCACATAATTGACATCTATATTGAGGATTATACTTCAAATTAGAACATGATAACATTGGATAAGATTATAATTCATCAAATATGATTTTATATATACAAAAACAAGCCTTCGCAATTTTCCAAACAATGTTAATGAACGCTTATAAGGTTATATGATATTTTATACCATGGTCAAATAACATTAAATGGTATAATAATAATGTTTTTGTGCATAAAACGTGCATCTTAAAGGAAGTCAAAAGAATCTATAAACTTGCCAAACCATATATGGGAGTTGTTGTCATACTTTTTCTTTCAATTCAAAGGGGAAGGATAAAAAATTCCTACTCTTACAAAATTATTGGGCACACAGGTCTCTAATTCTTGCAAGGTTAAAGTCTTGCACTAACTTTACCAATTAGAGTTAATATTATTACGGGACTTTACATCTTGCAATCGATATGCCAAAAAAACAAAAGTGTGATATCAAAACATGGAGTATTTTGATGAAGTCTTCTTCTTTATTTTTTTTTAATTCCAAAAATACAAATACTATATTGTAATTCAACATTTTCTCATTATATTTCTTAACTACGATTTGGATTTAAGAGATTATCATGATACATATAGATTATACGACATCAAAAAAAGGAAAAAAAATTGAAACAAAGTTTTTATGAATTAAACAAGGAAAAATTAAGTTTGAAAGATGACTAAAATCACAATTTCTAAAGTGATTGAGAATTATGATTTTAAAAAACTATCATTAGTAATTTATATTTAAAATATCTTTTAAAAATGCCTAACCTGGCCACGAACATCCCTAATTTTAAGACATTTTATAAGTTGAACTCTCATTAGTTTAGGTAAGACAAAAATTTTCTTAATAAAAATATGTATCTAACTTCTCCAAGGTGGATAATCTATTTTCTTAATAAAACCATTTATTTTGGAACACAATTTTAAGGAAAAAAAAGAAAGAAAGAAAGAAAGAAAGAATCTACCTAAAACCTTTTAACACTAACATCTCCATAAGCATGATCATTAACATATATATCATAACTATTATAAGCATCACGATCATCAAGAGCACAACCACCAAGAATATATAGTATCATATAAAATTTGATTACCTAAGCCAAAAGGCATATAGAAGAGCATACAATAAAGAGAAATTTGGAACTATTGTCCACTAACTTAGTGATTCCAACCACCACATTACCAAGTTCAATAAAAACATCTAAAAATACAATCCAAACTCTACTTTGTACTAGTCCAAAAAATGGCCCAAGTTATTAACCTAAAACAACAAATGCATGATGTAATAACAATAGGAAACATAATTTTTTTCCTTCCTTAAGGTGACCACTTTTAAGATCAACATGTTTGCTAACAAACTAAGACATTTAAACTCACAAATTTGCAAATAGGTTAACACTAAACACAATTTTGATTTAAGAAATAAGAAAATTTTGGAGCTGAGAGATTTCAAAGTTAAATTAAAATAAGATTTTGATGTGTTAAATAAGGAAAAATTAAAGTTGAGAGATTACTAAAATCTACTATTTATGTATTGCTAATATATTAAGTTTTTGAAAAATTGTTACAAGTGGTTTGGATTTAAAATGACCTTTAAAATCGCCCAATCTAACTCATAAACAACCATATTTTTAAGTTTCTTTTATAAGTTAAACTCATATAAATATAGGTGAAAGAAGGAGATTTTTTAAATAAAAATATACATTTAAGAACTTTAAGTATCTAACTTATGAACACCCTTACTTTATATATATATATAAGTTAAACCCCTATAAATATAAGTGAAAGGAGGAAAATTTTCAAATAAAAATATACATCTAAGTACTTTAAGTATCTAGCTCACGAACAACCTTACTTTTAAGTTTTTTTTTTTATATATATATAAGTTAAACTCCTATAAATATAAGTGAATAGAGGAAATTTTCAAAATAAAAATATGCACATAACTACTTTAAGTTTGTGATTTTTGTTTTTAGGTGAATAAGTAGACTTAAAATATATACATTAAATATTTTAGGAACACAAATTTTAAGAAAATAAACAAAAATTTGCCTAAGTTTCTTGAAACACTAACATCACTATTATGAAAAACATCACCATAAGGAATATATAGTATTATGAAGAATATAATCATTTGAACCAAAAGATATATTAAAAAAGCATACAATAAAAAAGATTTTAAGATAATTATCCATAAACTTAGTGATTCCAACCACCAATTCAATAAATCTAATCAAAACATACATAAAAGCATTCCACAACTCTGTATTGTACTAAGTGATAAAAATCGCCCAAATTAAGTAGTTGAAGAAGCTGAATTTGTTGAGTTTTTTCTTTTTTTATCCTTGATATCTTGCTTTCTTCTTATTCCCCTACGAGACTTAGATTTATCTAATTAAGATAATTAAGTACCCCAAATTAGATTAATTGATATGGTAGTAATAATCAAGAAGATGATACAAAGTGCAAGAACGGTGGTGAGTAGCATTGACCTTGACCTTGTTATAATATAGTAGACATTCAACAGATGATTGTTATATTGATATGGTCTTAAGTTGTGCTAGCTATTCTTTACCCCTCTCTCTCTCCCATTTGTGTGAAGATGAATAAGCACAAAGAGGTTTGGAAGGGTTCATTTTATAATGTCTTTTCATTGTAACAAAGCTAACCTACAACCACTGCCAACAAAAAGGAAAAAAAAAAAACTATTAGTGATTATGCTAACTAGTAAGTTCAACTCCTAAGGACAGTAATGCATAAACCAGAATATCAGTGATATGAGGATAAGAAATGGAAGAGACATAGTAAGAAACTTTGTAAAAATTGATGAAAAGTGGCTTATATTCTTCATTTATCATTAAACCTCTTTTCATATGAGATTTTGTATATTACAAAATTTGAATATAAACTTAGATTACAAATTTTTGAGTTTTGACATAAAGTTTTCTAATGATTAGAAAACTCTAAGAGCTTGATCAACAAATCACATTACTTATATTCAAAAAGACTTAAATTTAAATTATATAGTAACAAAACAAGTTGCTTTAGTTTCTTCATCAAGAAGTTTTTGCCATATTTTTAACTATTATTAATTGAAATTCAAAGTTATGGAAATAGACTTTCTATTAAAGCAACTAATTGATTTTATAGAACAAAAATGTTACACTATAACTCTCTGCCTTTCGCTCCTCCTCAGTGTTGCAATTTTGCATTACAAGTGTTTTTCTCAATTTTACAAATCTTAGTTTATGTAGGTCTTTAGTTAATATATTTGCAATCTACTCCTTTGTTATACAATAAACTAGAATGACTTTATGGGGAACAAATGGATTCTTAAAATCAAGTATAAGGTAGATAAATTCATATAAAGGTATAAGGCTTACTTAATAGTTAAAAGTTATACTCAATAAAAAGGTAAAGATTAATAGGAAACTTTTTTTTACAACTAATAGGATTTACCACAATTTGTCTAATTTTAACTATATTAACAAATATGCATTTAAAATTATATTAGATGAATGTTAAAATTACTTTTCTTAATAAAGAGCTAAATGAAGAAATATATATGGAACATTGTTTAAGGTAAAAAGGATAAAATTTGTCAATTTCAAAGATTAATTTATAGTCTAAAACAATCATCTAAGTAGTAGTATTTGAGATTCCATTATGTAATAACCTCATATGATTTTACAATGATTAATAAGAATCATTGCATATGTTTTAAAAGATTTGAAAATAAATTTGTAATTTTATATCTATATGTAGGTGACATTTTATTAGTTAAAAATAATAATGAGTTTATGACTACTATAAAAAAAAAAAGATTTTTCTCCAATTTTGAAATGAACAATATGAGTGAGGTATTTTACATATTATGAGTAAATATCTACAATAATCATTCCAAAAAACTCTTACCTTTGTTATAAGAGTCTTACATTTATAAAATTCTTAGCAATTTAAAATGGAAAGTTGTAAATCCTTAACATTTTTGTTGCTAAAGGCAATAGTTTAAGCATTAAATTGTCCTAAAATATGATAAGAGTATGAAGAAATAAAGAGTGTCTTATATTTTAATGTAATGGATAGTTTGATGTACATTATAATGTGTACACACTTTAATATTTGTTATATTGTGAGATTAATGAGTTAATATTGATCAAACTTATGAAGAGTTCATTGGCAAGTTATGAAAAAAATACTTTAGTATCTTAAGGATAATGTAGATTATTCCTTGTATTATAAAAAAAATGATTTATAACTAATTAGTTATTCAGATGTCAATTAGAAAAAATATAGATAAATATAAAGCTACATTAAGATATATTGTTTTGCCAAATGATAATGTCATATCATAGAATACTAAGAAATAAATATGTATTGCTTTACTAATGATAAAGGAAAATTTTGTAATTTGCTTAATTGTAGTGTAAAAAATTGTTTAATTTGAGAGATTTTTAGAACATTTGGGAGTAATGTGGTAATGGTTATATTGTATTGTAATAGTCATTAGGTTATGACATATGCAAAAGGTCCTAAGTATCATTGTAAAATCAAATATATTGATACTAAGTATAATTTTGTAATAGATATTATGACAAAAAAATGTGACTTTGTAATGCATTTCAACATATAAGATGATAGAAAACCCTTTAACTAAACTAATACCAAAAGATGTATTTTGATCATATGTTAAGTTTTTAAACTTTCATAAAATTTAATGTGTTGTAATACATTATGATTATATATTGTTATATAATTAAAGAATACATTTGAGAGTTAGATGTTGTTTCGTATTATATATGTATTAGTAATATAATTTCAAATTTTGATTGTTACGTAATGAATTTGATATAAAATCAATCCTAATATAAATCTTTTTATATAAAAAAGAAGTAAATTTATGTTGAATAGATTAAGATTGATCCGCTTACATGATAATTGCCTTTAACGTTAATAGAGCATGTAGGGATAAGACTATCGTGTGAAAAAAATTCTATATATAGATATATAATTGTCTTAAGAAAATCAACATAAAGTTATAATAAGTAAAAATTGGGATAAAATCTTACTCTTTATATAACATATTAAAAGTCAGATACAAGATCTCAATTTGACATTCATAAGTGAAAGGATCACTTAAAGAACTCAAATTAAACATTTTAAAGAGATTAAACTAAAATCTATACATTGATATTATAAGTGAAGGAAATGACATATGTTCTTAGTGAAAAATAATCATTGTAGCACATATTTCATACTATATATGCTATTTAACTAATAAGAGAAATTGAAAAAACAATCTCTATTTCTTTATTATGTAAGTGTTTTGAGATATCTACATGACTTTTAACTTTGTTTTAAAGTTACAATATGATATTTGTTATTTTAATATATTACTTATAATTAAAAATGATTCAACTTTTAAAATAAATTTTAAAAAGTAATTATATTGTAATGAAAAAATAAGTGTGGAAAGAAAATTATTATTATTTAATATCTTTTGCATATTTTTATCGATTAATCAATTTTATTTATTGTAATAAATAAAATATTATTATGAATATATCTAACAAAAATAAAGTTTAATTCAATTTAAAAAAATATATGATAAGTTAAAATTGATTTAATAAAATATTTTTAAGATATTATTATAACAAAGTTCATATTTTCTTTTTTAAGTTGTAACACCTATGTATTATTAATGAGTATATAGAATATATTTCCAAGAGTAAGCATACCCATGCGTCATTTGCTCTATTTATCTATGTGAATTAGTTATAAAAAATTGAATGTTAAAATTTTTTTGATCAATAATCAAGTCGTTTGATCTGTCCATAATAAGCTAACTCAACATAATTAAGTGGAAGTTGAAGAGATTTTACTAAAATGAGTAGAAATTTGCATTATTTGCATTAATAAAAATAGTTTTCAGAAGAATGCTTGACAATTTTTCATTGCCTGAAAAAAGAAAAAAGAAAACTTTATAAATTCTGATAATAAGAAATTTTCGGAATGTGAATAACAGTATAGTGCAATGATATTACCTGATTAAAAGAAAAGTTCAATTTATTGACGATCAATTTACTATTTTTATTAGGAATCATTAAGAGTAATTATAATTTACTTACTCTCATCTAGAAATTGAACAAAAATGAAGAAGAATAAAGAAATCGAAAAATTTTCAAGAGACCCAAATCAGCCATTGTCGGCTCTCTTTATTCATCGCCCAAATTGACAGCGCAAAAATCCAAGACGACAGGATTCAAAAGAATCGAAGGAAACTAAACGTGAAATTAAGAAGACCAGTGAGTGGAACCGAGACTCATTTTTGTTGGGGAGCCACTGTTTCTTTCTTTCAATTGCATTTGTGACGAAATTAATAACGAAAAGCGCTAGAAAGATTTAACTAAGATGAGATCTAGAGCCAATCGTTGCACATCTCCTGGCAAGCAAGAGAACTAAATTAAGAAGCAGGCTTGTGCCTCCAGGTTTTAAAACCTGTACCTCCTCAACATTTAATAGTTCAGGCTGAATTACACGGGTTTAATTTAATTGCTTAAAAGCATTGTTTGTTTTTTTTTTTAAATGTTTTTTGGTTCCCCTTTAATGCAAAGAAACAAATGAAACTAACGAAAATGCATCATTCAATGTTCACATCACAACAACGCTAAGAGACCGCCAATGGCATCAAAAGTATCATCATGCTCTTAGCCTTTAGTCCCTCTTTTGTTGCATTATAAGGTAACCAATCATTGGAAAAGAACCATCAGAGCTTAATCCGCATCGGAGCAACCGAAAGCAGCCTTTATTTTCTGGACCGTGGAGCTGATAAGGGCATTGACGGCTGTCACGGATTCCATGTTCAGTTCCTTGGGGGTTGGGGCCTTGGAGGAGGAGGTGGTGGATGAGGAGGGTCTGGCAACCAATATCTGGAAGGCCACAGTAAGAAGCGAAGCCCCTGATGTTTCTGCATCTGCACTTGTTGAAGCCCCACTTGTTAATTCTGAACGGCCATCTGTTGATATGGTAAAGCCTGATGGAAGTATGGGAATGCCAGAGGAATCTTCGCCTCTCATTGCCACGTTCATGGTTGGAATATCAATGGGCGCATATACTATAGTTGATCCGAAAGGGTCGGTGCAGCTCTCTTGAAGCATCAGAATGTTCTCTGTAGGGACGAATGGCTGCTTCTTGGAGAGCCATTAAAATGAGCTTAGCTCGACTCTTATCAATGGCATTTATCGTGTTAGAAGAAGGGGCAAAAAAATTAAATGCGTCCTAAACATGAACCTAATTACATGATAAGCTCCTTTCTGGCATCCAAAGCAGAACGGTTCTCTGTAGTATTTGCTTGGTAGAATACGTCTAGTGGTCAAACCCAACTATTCTGCTGCTAAGTGACACCAGTTAAAGGTTCTATGAACTGGATTATATTGCCAGGCCTCACTAAATTTATGTGATTCTATGTTTTCAGGACATTTTCTTGGGGCTTAAAATAGGGGACAAAATAAGAAAAATTACCCGAATAATGGATATGTAGTTCCCTGGATGAGTTCCAACCGAGATGTGTTCTATTTCGTGCATTGAATTTCCGCTGGAAAGAACATCCCACTGCTTGGCAGTTAAAAAAAAAAACAAAACAAAAAAAGAAAAAAAGAGAGAGCATAATACATTTTGAATAGCTCAAAATTTGAAATTCTTAATGCAGCACCAAATGTATGCTCGTCAGAATGTTTCATATGTATATATAGTTTTATATATGGATTGTTTTTGAAAATGCTAGCTATTTACAAACCTTAACTCGCGATTTCTCATCATTGAAGAAATTAAAGACAGCATGATGATGGAATGGAAGCCAAAGGGAAGTAGCAGCGCTGACAATCACACCGCATGGTTGGCCTGGCTCTGTGCTATTGCGAATAGACACACGAACTCCACTATTGTTCACATCAGATGATTGAGGAAAATCCATTTTTCCTGACATACTCAAAACTGCACAAAATTTCTTCACCATCCTGTGGGCAAGTTTCATTATGCTTCTTTTACCTTCAGCCGGCATAATCGCTGTAAAATAAATAAGATTGAATTGAAGCAGTAATAATATGATTTACAAGAGTAAAAGGAGACAATGATTGACTGAAAAAGGGGCGTGAATTGTACCTGCTTCCGTTGCCTGTATAGGTGCAGCTACTTTGCTGAAGAAAGCTAACCTCTCACACATTCTCTGGAGAGCAGCAATCCATCTCTCTGCTCCATAAGCAGAACCACTGCAGACGATGTCTCTGTAGAGACGATGGGTTTGAGTCTTATCATCCACTTCTACATGTTCAACCCAAGTAACCTGACATGTGCTTTATCGGGTTATTGAGGTTGGGATGTTTTTGTTTGTGCAACCTTCAAGCATCCAATTATGTGGTTAACTGATCATGCCTATTAAAAGTGATGGACATGCTCACCTTGCAATAACCATCAAGCATCTCTTGGATCATGCATCCTGAAGGAAGCCTCCATGAATTGTATGAGGGAACTTCCTTTAAGCTGTGGTAGGATACATCAGCTACCACCCATACTCCAAGTTCAATTTGTTGACAATGGCGAAGGAAGCAGAATTCTCTAGATGGAACCAGGGGAGAAATTATGTGTATTTGTCCATACATCTGCACGAAAAGATTAACATAGACCCTATGTACTTCAACAAAATTGAGGAAAGGATGGAAGCATAATGTCAATTTCTAGTGTATACCAGCTGCAAGTGACCACTTCTGTTTACTGGCAATCCATTTTCAAGTACTTGAATTACACTTGCTTTTGTAACAATCGTTGGGAAAAGATCCATCCACTTATTCTGAAAACATATGAAATTTAGTTAAGTTTATTCTCCTTCCAAAACATAATTTGATCTTGCAAAGGAGAAAAAGCAAAGTCAGCACTAACCGGGTCTAATAGCATGTCTACCAAGTTGATCGCAGGCACGGTTACAATTCCTGAATCCTTGGATGACTCAATGCGGGAGCTAGAACTTTTGAAGTAACTTGCTCTTGGGAATATTTTCTCGTAGCTTTCTCTGTGAAGGATATATCTTCCACTACCAGATGGCTTAATCCACAGAGGCTCGTTAACCCGCAAAAGCCGGATCACTTCATCCATGGCAGTAGCAGCAGTCTCGGACATGAGCGCCTTTTCCATGTCTGAAATTCCTCTAAATAATCGGTAGTGGTAAGGCAACAGAGTATTTTCGGCTGATGAAATTCCTGTTGCATCATTAAGTCCATGATCAAATCTGGCAGGGCCTGCACCTTGCATACGTCGATTTGTAAGACCTGCTGGCAATAGATCCAATGAAGATCCCTGGAGACGGACGGCAGGCATCAATGAATCAATTTGTGAGATTGGTTTTCCTATGTACTGGGCAACAATGTTCGACACCTTTTCTTGCTGCAAACCAAATAATCGTAACTTAGCATGGCAAGCAAAAACAGATGAACGAGTCATAACTTATCCTTAAACATGTGGTAGGAAAAAATGCTTAAAAGTATTGTGAAGGTCTAAATCACAAGCCTCTTCCTTCAGGTGAACATTTTCCAGTTGTAGTGCCTCCAAGCATTGTCCATGTTGGTCCTCTCCAAAAGGAGGGCCTCCACAAGATTGGCAAATCGCATTCTTCAGTGCCTCTTTGATCAGAATATTTTCACTTAGGATCCTCTCATTTTCTACCCGGAGTGCAGAATTATCAGCTCGTTCATTTAGAGACTGACAGTAAATATTTCAATGCGAAAATACGGGTCAGTATTAATAGACTTGAGGCATGTGATGATGAGAAGAATGACGGAAATAACAGATTCTAAGCTAATCGAGAAGTCAAATGGTGCACCTTTGTCTGAGTTCTTTTGTTTTGAAACCAAAATTTTATCTGCTTGGTCGACAGGCTTAGTTCCCTACTTAATTGACGCCGTTGGTTTTCATCAGGGTGTTGGCAGTCCTTGAAAAATCTTCATTTGCATCAACAGAAAGCATTGCTCATTAAGTATAATCAAGTCCTCCAAAAAATTATGAACAGGGTATTGGCATCAATATATGGCTATCTAATACATATGGAACATCAAATCCTCCATAAACGTGCGCACACGCACACGCACGCACACACACACATATTGTAGTTGATGAGAAAAGGATGGCCTCACGCTTCGAGAGTTTGTATCTGCTGAGAAGTGTGACGATGGAATGGCCTCTTCCCCTTCCGAGAACCATCACCACCAGAACCCATCGTAAAGTCCATCTTCACTGAATACAAAAACTCTTATGACTAAAGCCTCCCTGTTGGTATTTATTTCTCAAACTTGCACCTAACTGAACACCCAACACTTCTATGACGACATACCCATCGCCAGATATATAAGGCTTTCCAGGCCAAATCCAAGTAATGAAAGCAAGTGAACGCCTGACCCCCTAATAAAGATGCAGTATCAGAATTGAGATTTTCTCACATCTGAGGTTTGACCATTGGATTCTTTTAGGACGTTTTGTTGCACGAACTGCTTCACACTCAATTGGCTAAAAAGACCAATTAAAGGAAGATGACGGCAGTCACTGAGATATGCTTTGCACGAAAGCTCCATCCCAATATGGGAACAAAGTAATGTGGTTAAGTTACCATGTTTTTTAACGCACATGGCCAATTCTGCTGTGCACTGACGGTTGCCTAACCAGTGTCCTCGTCTCGCATACACATCCTCCCGGAAAGCTTTTAGATGAACCCGATCCAAGGCGTCATCGTACCAACACCAACGTAGAACTCCGAGATTAAACCTGACATGATCATCATCTTGTACATAAAATTGTCTTGCATTTGCTAAAAATTTTGATACGATGAAAACTAGAACCATTTTTGTTTTGATACAATTTTACTTGTTCGATCCATAACTACCAAGTTCACTAAATCGTCAGAATCTTAATGCCATCTTCTTCCATTAACGGAGTCCCAAATTCAAAAATTTTTTGAAACAAATGCTCATTAGATTCGTGCGCTTTGTAAACAATAATTGCAGATGTAATGTGAACTTAGACCAACATATGACTTAATTTACTTTCTATTTATAATTTCATATTGACTTTTTAGGAATGAAAATGATAAATAACGCGAATAAATTAATACAAGTTAATATGCATATAATTTTATTATAATTATTTATTATATATTTTAATTTTTTTCATCATAATTACAATTAATAATAAAGATCACAAATAAGCAATCAAAGTCACGGTAGTGAAATATAAATTGTACGTTTCTCTTGGTCCAATTTTCTCGGAGCATGTGTGGAACGAAGCTCCTTGAGAAAATGAGACGGGGCTATGCAGCGGATTTAAAGAGACTGAGACAAAAATGCAATTTCTTTAAGACTGCAACCAAAATCGATCTTCCTGTTTATTTGCCACTCACCCTCTAGCACTTTCAAGTCCTTAATATTTTCAAAATAATTTTGAGTTGCTAAATCGGTTTGAATGCTTAAATATTTAAAAAGTTCTCTAAATAATAACATTAGGAGCAGGCATCTTAATTAAAACCAATTGATTGATTGGTCACTTCTTTGAGAATTGATGATATCCGCAGCCAAAGTTATTTAAATTGTTATCCGGATCATGAGACCCTTCGAATGATTCTAAAAATCTACCTTTAGTAACATCCAGTAGAATGATACATAAAATCGGACAAAATGGTAAGATCAGAAAATCTTATAACATGATAGGCAGGATCATACTTGTAAATTTTATATGTGTCTTGCAATGAGACATGGACAACATGGCAATTAAGATAAAAATATTTGAAAAAACTAAAAATGTTTAGGGTATGCTCTATAAAGTTGGAGTTTTTTATTTTTAATATTTTTTCAAGTTTTAAAATATAAAATGCATTTAAGTGATGTTGTTGATTTGTGTGTTTTGTTTTAAAAAAAATTTCTTTGAAAAAAATAAATTTAAAAAATTGCAAAATAAAAATTTTTACTTTTTTATAATTTGTTTAAATTTTATGTTCAATTATATTTTTTTAGACACTTTCTCCTTTCCTCTTTTTCTTTCTCTTCCCATCATTTTTTTTTCTCTATTCACTCTCCTTTCTCATTTTTTATTAATTTTTTTAATTTCATTTAAATTTTAGATTCAATTATAATATAAGTATTTTCTTTTACACTCTCTCCTTTCTTCTCTCTTTCTTTTCTTTTTCATATTATTTCTTTTTTATTTATATATTTTTTTCACTGATTCTTTGTAATTCTATTTGATATTTAAATTCAATTACACTTTAGTTACTTCTTTTTTTTCTCTCACTTCCTTAAAACTTCCTCTCTCTCTCTCTCTCTTCTCTCCCTCTCTCTGTACAACCCCGTTCCCTCTTTTTTTGCCCACTCCTTTTCTTATCTTTGTTTTATTTTTTTTTTTGTCTTATTTCAAAAATTAAGCTTCATTTTTGCCTCATTTCTTCAAAATTCTTCTACTTCTGCTTTACATTTTTTATTTTACAAATTTTTAACCCCACATTACATTTTTCCTCGTTAATTTTAAAATTATTTTTTTAATTTTAAGATTTTTTATCTTAATTTTACTAATTTTTTAATCAAATTTCATTCTTTTTAGATTTTATTTTCAGTATTTTATTTTAAAAAATTAAAAATTATTTGATTATATTTTAATATTTATTAACTTGTCTGGATTTTAAATTTATTACTGTGATATTCAATTTTATGCTGTATCACTTTAGTCAATTTATTACTGTGATTTTAAATTTTTTTTGCAAAAAAAATAAAATAGTTGTTAGTAATAAAAAATAAAAATAAAAGAAAAATAATAATAATAATAAAATTTTAACAATATAACCAAACATATTTTTAATTAAATGATAAAATCAAACCAAACTAAAATAAAATTTTGGTTACCTAAACTAAACTTTATAATTAGTTAATTAAATTGATATAAATTAATTTTTTTTAGCTTTATTATTAAAATTGCGGTCTCAATTGTAACACCCTTTAAATGATTCTAATCACTTAAAAATCACTTTTCAGTAACATCCAGTAAAATAGCAAATAAGATGAGACAAAATCATAAGATGAGAAAAAATCGTACAAGATGATTGGTAGGATCATACATTTGTAAAGTTTAGACATGTCTTACGATGAGACATTGCCGCCATGGCAATGAAATGATTAAAAACAGTTATATTAGATAGATACGTAGATTTAATGATGCTACTGAGATTCTAGCAGATAAACCAAAAAAGAAAAAAAAAATCAAAACATTTAGTTAATTGATTATTCAAATCAAATTTTATAATTAATTAATTAAATTTACGTAACCTATCAATTACAATTTTTAATTTTAATCTCGAAAAACTAATACTACTCACATTACATTTACCCTTTTTATTTTTTATTCTAATAATACTAAAATTGTTATTATTAGAACAAGGTATGATAAATAAACATAAAAAAACCATTAGATCTTAAATCATTACTTATATATGTGATGATAATCACAAAATATTTTTAAAATATCCATCAGAATTATTCTTTCTTTCACATTTTAAATAAAATTTTAAAAATTTTATTAAAATTAAATTTCTACGGCCAATTAGTTAAAAAAAACTAAACCAAACTAAAATTCTTGCACTCAAAAATTTCGTTTTGGTTCATTTTCAGACTCAGTGTTTGGCCCTCGACACCCTTACTGAATATATTTTTATATATTTATATTGTTGAAATTTAAAGAAAAACCTCTATCATTTTCTGCTATTTTTGTAACCAAAAAAGTTATAACATAGTTTGTTTAATTTTTAAAATATTATATACTTTATTTAAATTTATTTTTTTAATAAATTCTTAAATTAACTTAATTTGTAATATTTAATATTAATTAAGAAATTAGTTAATCTTTTTTCATAATATTTTAATAGAATTAATATTTTAACATGTATCTTGTTCTCTTTTTGACACTTTAAATCAAATATATTTAATTTTTGTTGTTATTCTATTACTTTCTCTTTACTAAATTTTCTCACTCAAAAAAAGTTTTAAGCAAACAGTTTGGTTTCTACTATTATTCTTTGAGCATACTTAATTTTCTCATTCCAGAAAATTTTCATCAGGATTAGTACAACGTGCCTGAGTTGAGAACATAATGCAGTTATCTTTTTTCTTGTTTTGGGTGTTCCCTCTTTCATGGTTTGGATTTATCGAATAGAATTGCCCATTGAACTATTAATTGAATTGCGAGTTTTTGTGCCATTTTTGCAGAATTAGGGAGTAGTTGCCGAATGAAGACAATAAGATATTGTTTGAACGATTCTACTTCAATTCCAATCAATTTTTTTATTAAAATTTTGCGTAAGGTCTGCCTTACACTTATTCTCTGTCTCTCTTTCTCTTGCATGAAAAAATCTGTTGGTAAAAAAGAATTTAATTTCAATATACATGCTCAGTTGCTATTGTTAATTATAATAACATTATGGATTAAATATTTGATCATGAGTTTGGCAATTGATAGGAGACGATTAATAATAATTAACTAATTAGAAAATTAAGCAGTCTTCAGTTATGAAAAAGACATGACTAACGTGTCTTCGTTAATGGAAATGCAATCCCATCAAAAAAAAAAAAAGACCCATTCGCAATCTCGCCGGATTAAATCAATAAGTAAAGTTGTCTGAGATTTAATTTTCACTTAAAAAAAATTATGATAATAAATTGTAAATATCTAATAATAAATATAAATTTAAGAAAAAATCGAGTTATTATAATTTTTTTTTTGTATTTCTTATTCACTTATATTATGATTAACGCACTACTCTAGAGATAAAGCTTTTACAAGTTTATATGTTGTTAATGAATTTGTGATAGAGTTGACGGTTTTGATTTATAACCTTTTCAGACGTCTAATCTGTCATATCAACCCATCCGAGCCATTCCGAGCGTTGAATGCAGCCAGCAGATGTTGCATTAACCATCAATAGGGTTGTTGAAATCAAGATTTCACTTAATATTGTTTTGAGATATAAATAGTTGAATTGTAAAATCAGATAGTATAATTGTACAATTTTACTAAAACTAAAAATTAATTAACCCTAAAAAGATATAACTTACATTTAAATATTTTATACTCATAAAGTTAATCATAACGAAAAAAAATTACAATACCTTTTTATATAAAAAAAGTAATATCTCATAATAATTTTTATAAATTAAAAATCTTTTAATTTATTTTTATCATTAAATATCAAAAGAATATGGTGAACAATAAATAATAAGTAAAATAATAAGAATAAAAAATAAATTATTATTATATTGTATAATTTATGAAATATTTTAGTTCAAAAAAATAAGAATTAGAAAAATCAGCATGAAGTAAATAAGAATTATAAAATTTGTTTACAATTCAACTTAATATTATGATTTGAATTTAAACCCTACTAAAATTCTACTCTCAAAAGATTCTTAAGCAAATTGTGAGTTTAATGTATAATCCAAAAATTATAATATTTTTATAATTCGGAATGAGATTTTAATAATAATAATATTGATCATCAGACCTACTTTGAATTGACGATTAATTGTTTATTAACATTAAAAGAGGTGATATTTACCTTTTTATTTTGTTTTTGACAAACTGACCATCCCATTAATTAATTAAGAGTACCTTTTTTATTTTATTTTTGACAAACTGACCATCCCATTAATTAATTAAGAGGAACATGCACAAAAGTTATATTTAGTACTTGTCTTTTTGTTTGGTACAAAAAGCACATTTGTTTATTCTAACCATGAGATTAGGGTAGAATTGAAGTCTCACTTCTTCTTATTTTTATTAATATTATTTTCCATTTTAATATATAAAATACGAATAGCCTTGTTTATTACTACTTTGATACTAAATGTATGATATGCCCAGTGTTAGGTGACCACATTGACTTTCTGCTACGTAGGTAAGTAATTAGATATGTCTTTCTTTCTGCGTTGATTTAGATTTAAGTTTTTTTCTTTTTTTTTTTCTAAAAAAATTTATTTTAATAAAAATAAATCTTGGGTTTAATAAATTTTATTATATAAATAATTTTAATTATAATTAATAAATATAATGATTAATATATTTGTACTGTATTTATTTATTTCTATTGTTAGAAAAAAAAAGTGGCGTTAGGTGGAAAATGGGATTAGGTGGGACGGACTTTCCAAAAGCAGTTGACCAAATTGTGGGGAATTATTACATTGGTGCCATTGTATCAGCCAGCAGAAAAGAGGGGTAAGGCGGGTAATTTGGGCAACGTAGGAGGGACAAAAAGGGTTGAAGGAAAGCAGTGGAGCAGAGCAGAGCTGCGTGGACACTACCGCACTGTTTACTTCTCTCTTCAACACTCGGACATACAGAGAGACACGCACGGGATACATACATACATACATATATATATATATATACATACACATACACATACTACACATACACAGAAGCCACGATCCGGGCTGGCCGTCGCTTCGCTGTCCTCAAGAAAAGTCCCCAATCTGCAGCGCTTATTGGCCTTGGTAACCCCATTCTCACCATTTTAGATAGATATTCATCGGAAAGAATTTTCAGAAGAGGAAGGAAGGGACAATTTCACCATGGCTTTCGAGAAGATCAAGGTCGCCAATCCCATCGTCGAGATGGATGGTGAGATTTTTCCCAACCCCTCCTCCCCTTTTTCTTTGTTTTTTATTTTTTTGCCTGTTTTCTTCTTCTTCTTCTTCTTCTTCTTCTTCTTCTTCTTTGTCATCACTCATTGTCACCATCAACTCTTTTTGGTGGGTTTTGTCTACCGTTGAGATCTGCTCTTGGGACGTTGACTTTTTTTTTTTTAATTTTTTATTTTAATATACTGGTAGTGGTAGTAGGAGCGAAAGAAAAAGAGTGGTTTCATTAGATGAATGGGAATTCTTGCCTCCTTTTTTCTTTGAATTTGATTTATGTTTTCTTATACAATAACTTGACCATAGTGCTTGATACAAAAACCTCCCTTTGACCAATTATGATTTCCCATTGAAGAATCAAAAAAGATCCCAACAGTCTGATGGATGCTTTTTATCATGTGGGATCTGGATGTGAAACGATTGTTGGTAATTATGGTGTGCGTGCACATGGAAATATCTATCTATCTATCTATCTATCTATCTGATGCTAATGAGTTGATTCATTCGGGTTGCTGCGTGGGGTTGCTACTTAGCTGATTATGAAGGGCCACACCCAAGTTTGTTGTGTTCTTTTGCACGCTAAAGCGAGTCTTCAATTGGCTGTATTATTTAAATCTGTCTGTGTCTCTCATTGGTTGATTCTTTGTTTCCTTTGATATGATAATATAGGAGATGAAATGACTCGGGTTATCTGGAAGTCAATAAAGGATAAGGTGAACTAATACTAGTTTTGCATTTTCTCAACTAAATCTAACCTCTAAGTGATTGAATTGAGCTAAGTGCTTCGTGTTGTCCATTATCCGATCCAGCTTATTTTGCCGTTCCTGGAGTTGGACATAAAATACTTTGACCTAGGTCTCCCTCATCGGGATGCCACTGACGATAAAGTCACAATTGAAAGTGCCAAAGCAACTCTTAAGTAAGTCATCTTGTATTACTTCTTTATGTGCCTCTCTTGCATAATTTGATCTTGCAAAAAGATCTTTTTGTGCCTATTATGCTACTTGGTTCTACGCCATTTATATTGTAGAGATATACCTTCATTGTTCATTCTACTTTGTTTTTCTTTACCTAGTGCAATTTGAGGGTATTAGGGAAGCATTATTTATGTATTATTTCAACTTAATAATAACTTTTCCCATTTACTAATTTTGTTATCATTCTAGATACAATGTGGCAATTGAGTGTGCAACTTTTATTGACTAACAAGTGTTTTTATTCATTTGCTTTTTGCTTCTTATTTTAGATACAATGTAGCAATCAAGTGCGCAACTATTACTCCAGGTACGCATTCATTTCTTTGAAAATAACATTCATTTCAGCAACTCCTCAATCATCATGTTCTTACAGGCTTAGTATGCTCTGTGTTGAAAGCATGTGGACAAATTTTACAAGCAAGTGTCTGATTGACAGATGAAGCTCGTGTCAAGGAGTTCAACTTAAAGCAGATGTGGAAAAGCCCAAACGGAACCATTAGGAATATTTTAAATGGTCAGTGAACTTGCCGTTGTGAGAGTCTCTGTAACCTTTTACCATCACAGACATCTGATTGATTTCTGCAGGTACTGTTTTTAGAGAACCAATTCTGTGCAAAAACGTCCCCCGGCTGGTCCCAGGTATCTTTCCTTCCATTGGTATATATTATTTGCTGCCCTGTGCTTTTAGATGGGCAGGACCTTTGCTGACTGTTATTGTTTTCCAGGTTGGGCAAAACCAATCTGCATAGGGAGGCATGCTTTTGGCGATCAATATCGAGCAACTGACACAGTTATTAAAGGAGCTGGGAAACTGAAGTTGGTGTTTGGTAAACATTTATTTTGGGATGTTTGATACTTTTTATTTCAACCTTTTGAAGAATTGGGGAACTCAAGTTTTGATCTCTTGT
The DNA here is from genome assembly GCA_020883675.1 of Bruguiera gymnorhiza. Taxonomy (NCBI): domain Eukaryota; kingdom Viridiplantae; phylum Streptophyta; class Magnoliopsida; order Malpighiales; family Rhizophoraceae; genus Bruguiera; species Bruguiera gymnorhiza. The sequence continues at coordinate 5,604,705 of JAIRCJ010001058.1, read as the reverse complement.
GGAGCTCTTAAACTCAACTTCCTTTCTTTCACCTTATAAATTACATGAACTATTGTTGGACAGGGGATAAAAATGACATGACTAACTGATGTCGTTACCAAGCTATAAGTTGCAAAAACTTTTTTAGTGTAGCCTCAGTTGTTACCTTGTCTAACATTGGAGTGAAAGAAACATGGTTTTTGAATTTGCATAAATAGTTTCTTTGGTGCCAATGGTTCTTTCTGTCTTTTACCTGAAGAATGATTATAATAAATGTGTAAAATGCTGCAGTACCAGATGGAGAGGGTGAGAACACAGAGCACGAGGTTTTCAACTTTACAGGTGCAGGGGGAGTGGCATTGTCCATGTACAACACTGATGAGGTATGGCTGGAAATTTGTCGCTGATTCTCTTGAATCATGGATTTTAAAATCAAAAGGCTTGTAAAGGCCTTAGGTGCAAGGTGCAATGCACTGGTTGTGTGCCTTGGTGATACAAGGCATGCACATGGACAAAATTTCCCACAAGTTCAAAGAAAAGTATAATCCCAAATATTAGCCTGATGGATCAAATAACCAGTGTAATTAAATGCCAAGCATAAATAAAGTTAGAATTTAAAAGCATAACAAAAAGGGTTTCAATGCAGTTGAATAAGCTTGCCGAATGTTTCTTATAGGCTATAGCAAAACCAGGGATTGTATGGAGGCAAAAAGGAGACAGACCTGAGGTTATCAATCACAGAACAATCAAATTGATGTAGAAGCTAGAGAGCCCAAAGAAAGATTGAGAGAGTTATAGAGATGGGAGCAGACAGAAGGAGGAAGTTGCTGGAAAAAAAAAAGAGAGATAGAAGAGACAAAAAGAAAGCGGACAAAAGAGGGAAGTTGCTGGGAAAAAAAGGAGATGGGAGAGACAAAAGAAAAAATGAGAGGTGGAAGGGTGAGGGGAGCAGAAAGGAGAGGAGGAAGCCTAAACAAAGGGGCTAAGGAAGGGCAAGAGAGAGTAAGAGAGAGAGAACCCTATTTCTTTTGTTTACTTTTTTTTCCTCTGTTTCTGATTAATGGGAAAATAAAATTTTTTATACACATTATCTAGTTTGTTCATCAACCTCATGCATACAGTTTATGCTTTTATGCAACCAAAAACACATGATACAATTATGACATTAAAAAAAATCTTTCGGTCAAATAGAAAGGAGCACAAAGGATGGGGCCTGTTACTAGGACATGTCATTTTTGTGCTTTGTGCCTTAGGTTAAGTTGCATGCCTTGTTAAGTGAGCTTCACCTGAGGATGGCAGATATGCTTCCCACGGTGGGTATGACATTTGCTTGGATCTAAATCTCAGGTAATGATTTTTGGCTTGTGTGTTTGTTATGGGAATGCAGTCCATACGTGCATTTGGTGAGGCCTCTATGACCACTGCTTATGAGAAGAAATGGCCACTATATCTTAGCACAAAAAATACTATCCTTAAGAAGTATGACGGCAGGTATGGTGCTCTTGATACTTTGTCACCCTTTTTGCTGCTTGTTAATTGTACTTAAGTTGGGCTGTCATGTTCATTTTGTCTTGCCTTTTATCTTTTTTAATTGATTAACTAATATATATGGTACACATATTTTTCATTTCAATGAAGATTTAAGGACATATTTCAAGAAGTTTATGAAGCTAACTGGAAAACAAAGTTTGAGGCTGCTGGGATATGGTGAGCATTCACCCTGTATGTCTGCTTTAAGATGCTTGTCTTTTTTTTTTTTTTTCTTTTTTCATTGACTTGTATGGTTCAACTGTTAAGGTATGAGCACCGACTCATTGATGATATGGTTGCCTATGCTCTCAAGAGTGAAGGAGGTTATGTGTGGGCATGCAAGAACTATGATGGAGATGTGCAGAGTGATTTCTTAGCCCAGGGTATGTATAAGAAACTTTTAAGATCCTTTCAATATATGAAAACTTTGCCTTTGGTCTCATTTCTAGTGGTACTGAATTGGCAGTTGCATTTTCTTTGATTTTTCTGCTTTACAATTTGTGCTATGGCTTCAAATTCGTTGCATGTTTACCCAAGGATTTATTTTGAAAGCAAATAGAAGCTAAACTAATTCTGACTGCATTGTCTTAGGCTTTGGATCTCTTGGACTGATGACTTCAGTACTGGTATGTTTCGAACTTATATTCTTATTTTACTGTGTTTATACCGGATGAATCCAAGAATTGTCTGTCTTGTTTGAGTGACAAAGTGTTGTCTGTTTTATATGCTTCTGATCATATTTTTAGTCACTGCTTGTTCTAGAACTACTATTTGTCCCCTATACTTCTCTGGACTCTTCATATTGAAGAGTCTTATGGTAGGAAGACAAGTAAACCGTAGTTTTGAGTTTCCATTGGTCTATCACTTGTTGCTTGTTTTTGTTAATGAAAGTAGGTCAAGTTATATGCCTCAGCTATTTCTAAGCACAAAATTTCTGTCTTGAGTTAGTCATATTTTAGGTGGAATCTGGGGCTGGAAGCTGGGATAGGGAAACAAATTTAAATATATAGGGTATGTAATGATTATAGAGAGAATTTCAGTACATATTAACCGACATATTAGTCACCTTTCCAGAAAAAAAAAAAAAAGGCACATATTGAGCTTTCTCTTTCCTCCCTCTCTCCATGCCTAAATGAGTCTGGTATGATTTTAGGTGTGCCCGGATGGAAAGACTATAGAAGCTGAAGCAGCCCATGGTACTGTTACTCGGCATTACAGGGTCCACCAGAAAGGTGGTGAAACCAGCACAAACAGTATAGCCTCCATCTTTGCTTGGTCACGAGGGCTTGCTCACAGGCATGTGACTGTTGCTTGTGAATCTATTCATGGATTCTTCAGATTTTTGTATGCTTTGATACTTATGAGATCTTGGGTAGTTTGGTTGAGCAGTTGGGTACGCATGATTTCTTTACATAATGAATAATGATATTATTGTAACATTACTGGCAGGGCTAAGTTGGATGACAATGCTAGACTTTTGGATTTTACTGAAAAACTGGAAGCAGCTTGTGTTGGAGCAGTGGAGTCAGGCAAGATGACCAAAGATCTTGCACTGATTATCCATGGATCTAAGTGAGTAATTCTTTAGAATAGTTTGGCTGCAAATATTTGTATTCCAATGATCTCCTGTTCCAACTCATATGAACTAAATATACCGCTGATATGTGTAGGCTTGCTAGGGACCAGTATCTCAATACTGAAGAGTTTATTGATGCTGTGGCTGAGGACCTGAAAGGAAGACTTTGTATCAAACCATGATTATATGTGAGTGCAAACCTGGCCTGACACTGTGATGGTATTAATACTGCATTGGTTGCATTTTGATGCTCGTTAATCTTAGAGTGCTTTTTTTTTTATCTTCTTTTTCATTCTTTTTTCTTTGCAAGTAATTTTGCTAGGTAATACATACTTTATGGATCATAGACTCACATTATATGTCTTAGATCTATTAAATCCCCAATTGGAAAATATTTTGGTTGAAAAACCTTTGGTCAGGAGATTGTGAATGCTAAGGAAACTGATGGATGCTTGCACTCTTCTGTGCTTCATCTTGTAATATGTAACACCAGTCTACCACGGGATGTGGATTTCACGCTGTATGCCATGACGTTAGGTTGTTATTGCTATAACATACCAGAATTGATGCACAACCCTCGGCTGGAGTATCTGGTCTGGGACTCATTGCTTTTCATCATTAATCCTGGATGTCTAACTACTCCTTAGATGCAACCATAATTTTTTTATTCTTATGGTGATTGCTTACTTTTGATTAATATGTTGCCCAATGCGTGGCCTTCGCACTTAAATCACGGAGCTTGATCAGAGGCCATTTCTATTGTTGGTTGCAGGCCTAGGTCCGCCGAGCGAGTGTCCCATTTGGGCCCTTTATTTAAAAGAAATAAGAAGCTGCAGTCTGCTTTAGCGAGGTCTTGAACATCCGATTTGGGGTCTTTCCCCCCTTCTTTCATTGCCATTTTTATTTTGTACAATTCCATCTAAGGTGGTTCATGTTTCACCATATGTCAACTTGCATGATGGGGTTGGATATTCCTTCTTTAAGTTGTCTTTCAAGTGATCCATTTCCTTCTATTTAATCTTCAAACTCACAAGTTCGACGTTCTGCAATGGAACAGTTAAGCAGTTCTGAAAGGCAATTTCCTAATAGAATCTTTTCACAGGCACTGCTCGAGGAACTAATAAACCGGGGAACAAATGAGGCCGGAGTTGTAACTAAATTTGTTCGAACGATTCTGATCCAAGAACTTGTATCTATTGGATTTAGAGTTCCAAGTCTAGCATTTCATGAATATCAGAACTAAAGTAGTAGACAAAAAAAAAGAGAGAGAGAGAGAGAGAGAGAGAGAGAGAGAGAACTTAAGAAAACTATGGGCAAGGAGGTATGCCAGCCGAAGGCTGATTCAACACAAGCCAGATCAGTGAGAAAGGCATAAAAGCCCAGAAAGACAATTATCAATTTTGAAAGTCGGTGTGATGCCCTCGAGATGTATATTCCAAGGGCATTCCTATAGAGGCAGTAGCCTGTATTCTCGCACAGGGGCATGCCTGGAGTCCTTTTTGTTACAGGATTGGTGTCCTAGGAAATCCCAGCCAAATAATAAGCGATTCCAATTTGAAGGTTATAGAGCCATCAGTGATGCATCACCAGTCTTTCTGCATAAGTTACAGAAAAGTTGCTTGAGCTTCTCCATCCAAGGAAGCGGCTGAAGTAACTCTACATATAGAAACATTACCGAGGCTGAAAGCTAACTAATTAATTAATCGAAAAGTTAAATGCATCTTACCCAGTGCTTAAGATAACTCGTATGTGTCCTCATTTTGGAGAAAGCAACCTCTTTTTATGGGTACATAGGAGAATTGGAGAAAACAACTTTGACTTCAGAAACTGAAGTCAAGGTAATAAGCATTATAGATTATATCTTGGCTCATTTTGCAATCAACAGAAAATATACAACTGACTAGCCAAAGAACTTACCTTCCCCAGCACAACCCAATGACCGCCGCCAACCTCTCCACAGTCACCACCCAAAAAAGAAGGTGGCGATTGAGCGGACACACTTGTAAATATAAATGGATACAAAAAGTTTTATACCACAAGCAAAATATTTTATATTACACTAATAATATTTTTTAATATATAAAAAAACTTTATATGTGTATCTACTATATTGTTATAAAACTTTTTAATATTATAAGAAATATTTTATATGTAGTATAAAATTTTTTATTATCTACTTGTTTTTTAAGACACTACGAACAAGGACTTTTTCAAAAAAAAAAAATCAAAACTGTGCCCGAAGAGAACAAAAGCAACATTATGAAGAAAAGTAGTCTCTCTATTATAAGAAAATGACAACCGTTATGAAGAAACTCGGCAAGTTTCATAATGGCTTCATCTGGAGTAGGCAATGCACACAAACTGCGCAAAGTCAAGAAAGAAATCATATAACTAAAAGTTTTGGTTTTGATACTTATGGGATTGCTTTAAGCTTGGGAGAGAGCACATATGCAACATATTTGCATAGGGAAAAAGCCTGACCCGCTATGGGGCACCCAACTTGCTTACAAGGATCTCAATAGCCCACCGATATCCAGACATCAGTTGAGAAACTGTTCCCATCACTATGTGGCAGTTATGAGAACTATGATTTTCTTCCTCACTCTGTACGCAGTATTGTAAGAAAGTCAGGTGGGCGGAGATTCCATAAACGAAGACGTCCTTCATTTTCAAAGCTTTCAACTCCTGCTCAAGTCTCATTTATGCTTTTTCATTTGACATTTCCTTCCAAAGAGCTAACTTTCTGGCATTGGCGTTACAGAACTGGCATTAGATACTGTAATTAATTTAATCTACACCAATTAATATCTTTGTCTATTCTATCACTCCACTTTCTTGCTATTATATGATAGTTTAATTGCTTTACTGGATTATTAACTACGTTTGGAGTGGTGGCATTACTTTGTCTCGGCAGCTCTTACATGGTAACTCCTCACCAATTAAGAAATGTGAAAATTTAAGGGTAATTAAAAGTGAATAAAAATAATTTTTATATTACATATTTATTATTTTATATCATATTAATATTATGTGTGTAATATAAAATATATTACATATAATATAAAAATTAATTATATTTATTTTAATTTATTATTCTTGAATTTACCTCGTGAAACAGCCAACTAGTCTCAATTTTATCTGGGAAGTCTCTTGTGCTCCCTGCCTGTCGATCAAAAACTGGCCTGAGGCCTTAAAATTCAGACAGTTTAGATTTGTCTCGGAGAGTTTTCGCATCATTGTCGTTAAAATAGGCAGGTGGCGCAACTTGATTGGCTGCTGAGAAACAGTAATTTTTACCCTTCTTTTTGGCTTGTTGGTCTGGGTTGATAAGCATATCCTCACCGCAAGACAAGGAAATGGATGGAGAGAGAGAGAGAAAGAGAGAGAGAGAGAGAGAGAGAGAGAGAAGCCTCCTTAAAAAAAAATTATAAGAAAATGAGGAGTCTACAAAATAATAATAATAATAAAATAAATTTTATGAATTTTAATAATTTAATTTTAATTTTTTACACTTTTAATTAAAATTTATACTTTTAAGTTTATTTTAAATTGATTTTTTATAAAAAATAACCAAAATTATTAAAAATTATATATTAATTAAATAAAAATTATTAATAATTTGACCACCTTTTCTTAAAAAAAATCAATTTCAATCTTTTAAAAAGAATCAATTTGAAATAAATATAAGAAATATATATTTAAATAAAAATATAAAAATTAAAAATCTAATTTTAAAAATTTAAAATTACTTTTTCTATACACCTAAAAGGAAAAGAAAAGAAAAGAAAAAGATATAACCCTTGCTTTTACCTTTTGCCTTCTCCTCCTCAAGGTTATAGGCCAGGCATCCTGTGAAACACTCGAAAGTTCAACCAAAGAAGATATTAACTCAGGGGTCTTCTAGACTAAAAAACACCATTAATTTTTTATAGTTGCATCCACGTTAGGAAATCTATAACGCTTCTTACTTCTTGGAATATCTCTGGTGACAACATGGAAGTGCCATAAAGACAAGCATGCTAAGTTCTTGTAGTCTCTACCAATTCAGTTTTGGCTTTTGGTTGTTGCCGAGATTGAAGGCATGGAAGTCTCACTAGATTATATTATTTCCTGAACGTAATAATTTATGTAATAGATTATGCATAAAACATTAAAAACATATTGTTAGACTTTTAATTGAAAGTATAGGATAATGATTTTTGTTATTTTATGAAAAGATATTTGCTAAAAAATAGGAGTTATAGTTTGCATTCGCTCTGGCTAATCACAATATCTACCACGAAATTATATTGTGTAGGGTAAAAGATATAATAATATTATGTGGCTTGGTCAACGTAGACAGGAGAAAAGGAGTAACAAAGTATAAATAATTTATGAAATTTTTCTCCCTTATTTGAGCTTGTAAAGAAATAATTGAATAATAAAATTAATAATATAAATAAATTAACAAGATAGCACATTAATTTTAAATGAAAAATCCTTTCAAATTAAAAAGGAAAAGAAAAATTACAAGACACTCTAAATTAGAGATTAATTTTACTATAATCAAATGAATATAATAGAAATATATAACTTCAATTATACCAAATAAATTGAATAAAATTCAATTTGAACTAAATAAAAAACTAATGAATTGAATAAGACAAGTTAATCCCATGCTGTCAATTACAACTCAATAAATAAATTTCAAGGTTATAATCTAACTGCTCAAGATAAATTCCTAGATGTCCCTGTAAGGGGTTCAAAGTTCAGCTCAATTAGATTATTGGTTAATAATCATCCAAATAGTTTACCAATTGTACACGGATGAGAGAGTAAAAAGTTATTAGAATTAAAAGATCTTGATTCAAATGTAAAATCTATCTTTACAGTTTACAAAAATCCAGTCTAACCATTTACATAGAAAATATATATGTTCTCTAATTATTGATAAAAAATTAACTCAATTAAATAACAAATATTCTTTTAATTATACGGTTGATCAAAATTGTATATAAAAAATTATTTACAATATAAACTTATGGAAATTGAAGAGAAATAAAACTTATTTTATTCGAAACTCAATTTTTACTATTTAAAAATAATAATCAAATATACTTTATTAATTATCTAAATTTTAATTTTATTAAATACCAATATTTTTTTCAAATGTAAAATTAAAAAAAATTATCTTTTACTTTTTCTTTTTCTGTGACTTCTTTCCTTTTTTTCTCTCTATTTCCGCGGCTCTCTTAGGTTTTTTTTCTATTTAAAAGAGATATTTATATTTATTTTAATTATTTTAGGTTATGATAAAAAAAAATGGCTATATATTCACACATACGAAGACAGACGTCGCTGTGGAAGGGTACTTTGATGAGCGGCGGTCTGAAAAGAATTATGAATAATGGATTTCCAAAGTAGCTTGGTAAAAAGAAATCTATCACTGAAAAAAGGGATACTTATTGAAAAATTGTACCATGTTTACTAGACAAAATGTCATATAGACTTCTTTTTTCTTTACTGTAAACTAAAATTAGATCTTCTCAAATATGTAACGATTATGGATAGATTGAGTTTTATATATATATATATATATATATATATATATATATATATATATATATATATATATATATATTTTAGGGAAAATAAAAGTTAAAAAGGACAAAATAGAAAAGATTTAGTAGCACGAGGGACCATGGGTTCACAAAGGCCAAGCGTAGTCTATAGGCAATTGACTACAAATTACATAAATCATAATTTGCTTGATGGACTCTCGGGGATTTTGGTAGGCTATGGATTGCTGGCCCAATTGCGTGTAACTTATGTAGCCTTGACCTTTTCTAATTTTAAAAGCTTGAGATTGACAACCGAAAAGAACAAGAGCAAGTGCATTTGGTGATTAATGTTTACGGTGAATTGAGTACATAACTAATTAAGTAAATACACAATGAAAAAAAGAGAAAAGTTCCAACAATCCACTAGTGTCTAACTCGTATAGTAGAACATACATGGGCAGGCCAGGGTAAAACATGGGATAGTCGGGGCCTGGGCCTCGTGGGAAAAAGTTTTCTTCTTTGAATTTTTGAAATTTTTTGTCCAAAACACATGATGTGCAACCACAAAAATAAAATGTATAACTAGTACAACAAAATGTGCAACTAATTATGAAAAAAAAATTATTATTTTGTTGCACAATATATTCTACTTGTTGCACATTTTATTATCCTTATGATCCAGTATAAGCCAGAAGTATGCTTTAATCCTCTTATTAAGCTGTAAGGACATGGAACCATAAGTGAAAGATTGATTTAATAACCATTGCACACATTTCAATCCTTCGTAAGTTTGTCAATGACTTAAGTACAATATCAATCTTTACCTCTTTTTTAAGTCATTTAGTTATTCTCTTTTTTAAGTCATTTAGTCATTGAGATTTTAAAATAATTGATTAAGAATTTCATATATTTGATATGTTACTTAAATTCCTTGTCATTTTTCATTTTGTATTCTTTAAAAATGTGAAAAAAAAATTCATTGGTTACATAGATTTCTTAGTTGTTTAAGGAATTCAAAATTCATTCTTTTAAAACACTTTTTAATGATCCTTTTACTTGAAATTCACATCATATAAGTTATATTTTATTATTAAATAAAACTAAAAAAATACTAAAAAATAACAAAATAAAAAAAATATTACTTTCTAATCTATCAATTTTTTAAATACAATATTAGAATCTTATAAAATATAAAATTAAAAAAATTTTGGTACAAATTTCATATTTTTCTAATATTTTTATTAATTATTATGATTTAAAAAAATAATTTATTTTAGAATAATTAGAAAATAATATTAAATGATAAATTCTTATTAATTAATACATGATATGCAATACTTTTTAATTGGTTAGTAAAATATAAAGTCATAATGACCTTTTTTGACATTAGTTAAATTTATCACTTAACATCTTCCTAATGACAGTGACATGTATTTTAATGGTTTTTTCCATACCAAATTAGTTAAATAGATTCATTATTTCACTCATTTGTTTAGATGGTATAATACACTCATTATCATTTAAACCTCTAATGACCGTAAACTTTTAACATATATTATAATTTGATTTCTTTAAATTATTGGTGTGGTTAATTTTAAAAATAATATATGAAAATATGTGTTTGATAAATTATTTAAAATATATGGGACTAAAATTTATTTTGACTTAATTTATTTTTTAAATTTTAGATTTGATTTAAAATTTTGAAATTCAATTACTCTTAATTAGTACATTTAAAATTAACAAATAATATATGGTTAGAAAATTCATAATAAATACTTTATATATATGTAAAGTTTATGCCATAAAACTGTCATTTTTAGTGTTAACTTTGAAAAACAACTTATAGACAAGAAAAATATTTGTCTCACAAAATGCACAACTAAAGAATATGAAATTTTTACAACACATTGGACAAATTAGTATTTCATTACATGCAGAATTTCACAAAAAAAGATAACAATCCTTCTGAGAGAAATAAATTTTTAAATATATCAATCCAAAATATATAAAAAAATTACATATAAAATAATAAAGAAAAACTTAAACAACAATTTTCATGCTCATTTCATATTAGAACCAGTTTAGGAAAATTCTAATATCAATATTAAATTAAAAATTTAAAATCATAGTTATCTTTAAAAACTTTCAAAAATTAAAAGTCAATTAATTATTAATAAATCAAACTTTTTTCACAATTAAAATAATATTATTGTACCAGATAGTATTTTGTTTACATACCAAAAGTCTATTAATATGAATATCAAAGGAAGATATATATTTTCTATTTTTCAAAGAGTAAGAAGTAAATTAAAAGATTTTCATTTGTTTTTGAAAATATTTAAAAAATTATTTTTATTAATACAAATGATTTTCTTTCTTAGTCATTTTTTGTAATATATATTTATAATAAAAAAGAATTTTAACTCCCCCTAATTTCTTTTTAATGAATTGAATCAGTTTATTATACACAGACCAACTCAACCCAATAATATTTACAATCCTTATTTGCTGTTTTGGCCAGAAATCTCACAGGACTTACGGAGTGTATCATTTATCACCTAGCCAAGAGGCGCAGTGACAACGCCAAATAATGACAAATAGGCTGCAAAAAAAAAAAAAGATGAGAAATAGGTGGCCCATGCTGGGATGGTTTCACAGCCCTCCACTTCTCTTCTTCAATAGCCTGTACAATTAGACAAGAGAGTCACTCCATACAACATAAATGAATACGGGGAGATAAGATCACACAGCCATTGGTTACATAAAGGTTTAAACTTCTCAATATGATCGCCATTCCAAGGACAAACGTTTCCACAGACGTAATAAATTCCATTATTAAAGGTATAGACTGTGGCAAAATAAGCATTTAATGGAAAAAAAAAAACAAAAAAACATTAATTTACCTCACCAAAATTCTTCTCAAGGTCGATCTTTAAAGCCAATTAACCTGTTATGCCATGCTTCTTCCTTCGTATCAAATTAATCGCGTCTGAGCCACAATGATATTATCATGCGTCGTTTTGCTAAGAATGAAACTAGCTTATGAAGGGCTAATCAAATAATACATAAGAAGATAGAGCTGTCCAACAATGACCTTGGCAATGAGTTGACATAAAAACATTGCATGGTGGAATATGTCTGAACTAGTTCATTCTTTCTGAATTTTCCACCTTGGGGATAAGAACAACAAGTGTCCCATCAACATCATTCTTTAGGACTCTTATACGATTACAGCGCCTTCTTTGAACTGTAGAGGAGTTGAAGAATTTCGTATTTCGATCTCTAAGAAACATTTTATTTCTCTAGGATTTTTGAAACCAGAAAATTTTCTCATATTCCAAAACTTTATTGTATGTGTTTTAAGTTGAGCTTCGAGTTGTCTGGCTGCTATGGAATCTCGCTGTTGGAGACATCCTTGAATGTCTTTTAATCAGTTTAAAATCCAACGTTTCCCATGGAAGAGCTAAAGGAAATTATATTCCAACTCCTTGGTCAACTCCTGAAGCCTAGCGATGAAGTCTTGAACCAGGCTCCAATGATTTTGCACAAGACCCTCAAACTTAGGCTGCAACATCCACATCACCTCAAAAATAGAAGGGCCGCTTTCGTTTATCAAGCTTTAGGCTTTTCATGCAGCTATAGAAGAATCAAACAACGGTAAGAATTAATTCGTAGAAGACGTCACGAGCACACCTATGAGACCTTTAATTGCCAAGACACATACCCAAGTGCCCTCTCAAGACACATACACATACGACGTCACATCATTGCGTCGGGGCTATATATTTTTTGTTGTGAATTAAAGTGTTCTCCATGGAAAAATTTCCTGGGACATCTTGTAATTGTTCCCAACTTTTTCACAATCTTCTATTGGGATGATTCGAATTCTTCTAGATGCCACTGCAAGTTAGTCTTGGGCCTCAGGAACGATCTCTACAGCATTAGCATAAGCGTAATAAGCAAGAAGCACCAGTCTTAAGCCAGAGGCAGAGCCCCCTCGAAAACAAACACATCCAAAACCAATACTATTATAACCGAAAACAACACAACAGCAACGACAACAGCAGTAACAAGAAGGAAGTTCGGTGTTGTCTTCCCCAACTGCAACTTTCCTATGGACAGTTCCGTTTTCTCCCAAATCGACACCTTCCACTGGATGCTTCACATGATCACTTTGGTACGTTCCTTTTCTTTAACTAGCTTTAAACCCTCCCTCTCTCTCTCTCTCTCTCTCTCTCGTATCCTATGCACCCTGCTATGTAGAAACGGGTTGTTTCAATTGTGGCTGATTAGTGTGATAACGTGCCATTGCCATGCCTAGCTTGGCCTGAAGCCAATTTTATGGAGATTCGTTTGTTCGGTGAAGCACGTAAGAAATCTCCATTAGAATCGATTGTGTTCTAGGTTAGAAGATGCTTCCCCCTCCTCACTCGAGGCAAGCTCACGGTCCTTGTTAACATGACCCAAGCAGCCACATAAATTTTGTTATTCTTCTACTTCACCCATGTACCATTTACCAGAGGACTTCGAACATCAAAACGAGTACGGAAATGAAGATATCTTCCTAAGCTCCCCAGTCCACTTTCATCGACTTCCAGAAACTGGCCAATCTGGTTGCACAAGAGATTGTAGTTAAAGTTTCTTAGCTTCCATTTCCTTCTTGGAGTTTTAGGCCATTTTCATTTGTGTTGAAAAGGGGCATTTGACATTGAAAGATTCCTCCGTCTATAGGCTCCCTAGGAGAGCAGTGGCTGCCTGCACACTAGAATTCAATTCTAGACTTCCGTCACCTAAATCCACAACATCTTCTTCCGCCTCCTCCATTGCTGGTTCTTCGCCACTTTCCATTGCTGGTTCTTCGCGACTTTCCGTAGCATTTAGACATGTAATCTAGAAAAGCAATAAATGAAACACCAAAAGCTAGAGGACATTGTCACGGTTCATTATCTTCTCCCCAAAAACAGCCTATTAATATCCATGTTTATATGACTCAGAATCCCCTCTTTCTATCCAATAAAGAAAAAAAATAAATTTCAGTTTAACCACGTCAAAAGTTCGATAAGCTGGTAGTCGGTAGCGTCAAGAAAATTTAATAAAAGTAATGCTGTCTAAAATTGTAATTTCCTGAACTTCCTTTAAGAATATGAGATTTATATGAAAAATTTAATAAATTCAGTACTTAAAATTACATTGTACTTGAAATTAAATTTCGAAATTATAATTATAATTTTATTACCGAGTTGTACATTTAACAGAGGTGGGATGGTAAAATCATGTTATTTTGGTCTAAATAACAAAGATTATTAACAATTGAATTGAAATTCCTGGCTTCCGAACTCAAAATTCTAAGTTTATCAATAAATAAGTGAAAGTGAAATTAAGGTATTCACTATTCTCTGTTCCAACTCTGGGAGATTCCGAATCCTTCTAGATGCTACTGGAGTTTTAGTATTGGGCCTCAATTGCCCCCTTTCCGCCGCGTTGGGAGCACTTTGTCCTAAGCCAGATGCAGAGGGCAGAGCGCTCGAAAACGAAGGCAGACACAGACACAAACACAAACACAAACACAAACGGAAACGGTACCTGCTACAACAGGAAACAAACGCGACAGCAACGACAACAAGAGTGACGAGAAGGATGTTCGGCGTTGTCTTCCCCAACCGCAGCTTTCCCATGGACATCTCCGCTTTCTCCCAAATCGACACCTTCCACTGGATCCTCGACATGAACACCTTCGTAGGTAACATTTTTTCTCCAGACCCTTCCTCTGTCTCCCTGCCGTGCAGAAACGGTCTGTTTTTAACAGTGGCTCGACTAACGTGCGCAGGTGAGGCGTACGATCAAATCCGGGAAGTCTGCATATTCCTCTTGAACAACTTTGCTCTCCCTCCGGACAAAGCCCTGGCCGTCTACATTCAATCCCCCGGCTCCGCTTTCCAATACTGCGGCGCCGTCACCGTGTCCCGCCCCTCCGCCGTGCTGTCCCTCAATTGGCCGGATACCGGCGCTGGCGACGGCCAGCTGCAGCTTACGGCACCGGGCGCCACCCCGATCTCCGCTAAAATCGGCGTGTCGGTGGAGGACCTGGCTTCGCTTCCGTCCTTGGATGTGGCGGCGGAGAGGAAGATAGAGCGGCTGGCTATGAAAGTCGGGGAGAATCTGTTCAATTATATGCAGTCGTTTTGTGGGGTTGATTGCAGCAAGTTGATTGTGCCCATGGATATTTTGGACCGCTGGTTTAAGAAGTTTCAGGAGAGGGCTAAGCGCGACCCTGAGTACTTGAAGGGCTTCGCTTTGTAAAATTTCTGTGGTTTTCGAGGTACTTCTTTTTCGAATTTGATGTATTTCTTCTCGGGTCTTTACAATTTTAGCGATCTCTTTGGTTGTTGTTTCCCTATTGGCTTCTTCTTAGATTAATTCGCCTTTTTTTTTCCTTTTTAATTTTATTTTGGGGGCCATCCAAGTGTACTGAAATTGGGATTTGCACAGTTGTTCTTCCAATCCTTTGGCAACATTTGTAACTTTTGTAGACAGCAATAATAGGTCATAAACTAATGGAATGGAATTTTTGCAACAAAGATTCAGTTCTCCATAATTTGTACTCGATTCTCCACTCTGAGTTTCCAATATACAGAAATGTTCCCCGGCTACGTCAATGTCAATGTGGCTGTTATGAGCTTGCAGGAGGAATGGGTCTCACTAGGCATAGAGCAATGTTGAAGGGAATGATTTACATGCCAACGACTCTCTCTCCTTTTGAATTTTGTCTTGAAGAAGTAGCTTTCTAAATGCACTTTATATTTGACATTAATTTGGCGGCTGCTGTAGGTTTTTTGGTCCATTTGTTTTTAGCATTTGAGAATGGCAATAGCGTTCCTTGGTTTGAATCATATTTTGTCTGCTACGCCTTTTGTTCCTTATCCTGGCATTGAGAACAAGCAAGTTGCAGTCCATAAGCAAGTCTTAACTTTTGGTGCAAAAGCAGCTTCAGCTTAAGTCTTGGTGTTGAACCAGATTTCTTAGTTAGATGGCATTGCAAAGAAAAGGTAACATCTCTGACTGCAACAAAGGCTCGTGCAGCTTTATATTTCTGCATTGTTTTCCATGTAGAAATAACCTGCATAAGGGATTATTTTTGCTAGAATCAGGAGTTGCTGTACTTGCAAAGATCTTGCAGATGTTATTATGGTTACTTTTAGTATACCATAAATATTTGGTCTAATTGCAATACTGAAATATTTGGATGTCCTCTGAGGGGATACTTGTACTGCAATCATAAGTGGGAAATTTTGGTGAATGTTTTCCTCTCTATGAAATGCCTGCTCTCAAGAGGATTAATGAATAATGATTTTCTTTTGTCTGGCTATACCCAGAAGTTCTATCAAAAAAAAAAAAAAAAAAAAAGCAGAAAGAAAAAGGAAAATCTGTACTTCAGAAGCACAATTCCTCCTGATAGCCTTCAAGGGTTCAGAGTATCAGCATGTACTCTGCCATTTACATAACACTGCAGAGTGTCCACTGAGCAGTAGGCTTTTAATCAATAATGTCCGAGTGAGTGGTAGTTGCAGGTTCTGTGGATTTCATCACTGAAGGAAGTTCAAGTGCTTACCTTTTAATTGCATCCTGCTTTTCTCCTATGATGTCCTCAGTTGATCGTCTTACTTTTGTTATTTGATTGTTAAATTGTCTTGCAGTAACCACCAAAAACTGGTAATCAGGCTGAACTGCCGTTTAAATCTGTGTCATTCTTGTGACCACATATATAAGTGAAAAGTAATGAGTATGCTAAGGTGTTATTGAGGCCTTTGTTTACATTTATAAAAGCAATAGAAGGGTGCAAGATATCATTCGTAGCTTGTGCATGTAAGTTAGTCATTTCCAGGGATAAATAATAAGGAGTCTAGCCCATCTTTCATCACGAGCTAAGAGCTAAGAAATTATGGTTTTATTTGTCAGGCTTGGCAATCTTAGGATTGTGTTGTCTTTTGAATTGAGAACTGAGAAGTGAAGAAGAGAACATAACATTTTACCGAAGACAACATGCATCTTTTTCTCCTTGCTTTTCGTTCTGAGATTCTGTGTCCACTTTTCTCCTGTTTAATGTACCTCCCGGACCCAACTAGTCACCCTTTTAAGTTCATTTCAATGTAATTCACCTTTTGAGAGAGGAAAGCAACTTTTCTTGCAGACTAGACTGTATGAAAATTAGATACTGAATTCAGTGGAGGTATACATATTGCTCTGGCATTGCGGCCGTGCCTAATATGCAAAATGTAATCTTGAACTCTGGTTAACAGCGGTTTGTTAGTAATTGAATGCAAAAGAGGGCTTAATAGTGGATTTCTATAGCTAGACCTAGTTAAATGGGAATCCTAAACTTCTATAGCTCCCAGTCAGGTCATTAAACTCCTGGCACTCGTATCTTATCCCTATGGTCAAAAGTTTGCATGTAAGTGTCTTATTCCTTTCATTTTGTCAAGTATTAGTAAATTTGCTAGTTGAAAGCCATCTATGAGATACTTAAAGTTTAGATGTTGGTTAAAGGTGAGGGGTGTGCAATTTATATTTGTTTTTTTCGTTATATGGTTTATGATTCAATGAATATACTAATAGCCTGAACAAAGAAAAGGTGAAAGAGGTCTGAAAAAACTTATTTGTGAGAATGTATTGGAACAATTTTCTCTTTATTTAGTGAAATCAAGAGTAAGGATCACTCCTGCAAATTATTGATTATGTGGACTAAAGTGGAAGTGGAATAGAAAAGTATAAAACTGATTAGCAGTATAGAGACCGAATTATCTTTTTTTTTTTATTTTTTTCTTCAGTAGAAAGGAAGAAATCAAATATTTATTAGTGTGCCTCAAATATTTATGGTGGTTTACGACTGCGTTTATTGACAAGCGTCTCCGATCTCTCTATATTAAGCTGTTGCCTCGTCAAACTTTTCTCCAACGAAGAAGCATCACTTTAGTATTATTATTATTATTATTATTATTATTTCGAGTCCAAAGATAGAATTTTATTGATTCATATTGCAATTTAGTGCAATATGGTACATTTGTGCAAGCAGCAAAGATACATGGTTGAAACTGGTCTCACCCCAACTATCCTCATCTAACGCAGACAATCCTTCTCTAGCTAAACAATGAGCAACATAGTTTACTTGCCTAGCAACGTGTTGCACAGCAAAATTACACCATAAATAGTAGGATTAAAAATATAATAATGCCTATGCTTAATTGTAACAATTACCATATTTAGATAATGTGAGGGTCTCGAAATTTTTTGACATTACCATATTTTTATATTTTTATATGAACACGAGAATGTAAGATTCTCAAGAAACATCTCCATTCTAATGGCCTTATATTGCGATTTCGTAAACACCAACAAAAATAGATGACTTTGCTTCAACGGATCTTCAACTACAAAACACAAGGAATTCTTCTCTTCTCTGATTTTCATCCATGGATATCTGAAAACTCCACTAATCTTATTGGCCTATATTTTTTGTTGTTCTCTTTTAATGATCCAAACTACTTCTACATGGACAATGGTCGGCACCAGATACTTGGGAGATCGGTTAGGTCATCGATTCCAATCGCTCCTACGACCTGTTGAGTCTTATTTGTTGGATAATCATAGGCGAATATATGATTGGAAGATGAACGGCTAGTACGCGTGCTGGCGAAAAAACCCTAAGTTGTCAACAGTAGGAGGACTAGGATGAACTACTCATTTCCACTAAATTAACTCAAAACATGCTATATATATATATATAATTCAACAAATTAGCATTTATGCCCTCGAGGGCCATTAACGGGTCCTTAGTATATGTACAGGTTATCTTAAATATATGTTGAATTTATTTCTATCCTGTTGTTAATAATTTACAAATATTTTTTTTGTGATAATAGTAATACTACACGAAATTCCACTTGTTTATGCATTTATTGTATGCAGAAATCTATTTTATTAATGAATGAAAGTAATTGGATATAATTTTTTAAGAAAAATGTATCCTATTTGAATCTAACTGAAATTCATAGCAAAAGACCAAAAAAAAAATAAATATATATATATATATATATATATATATATGAACTTTACCAAAAACAAATAATAATATATGTTACATATAAATGTTAAGACATTGACAACATAGTAAATAATGATGCAGTGAGAGGAGAATAAAGAGTAGATAGTCTATTCAATGACTATGTGCTTTTTTTTTTTTTTTTCTTTTTAAAATCAATTGATCTTTTACCGCTAGATCAGTGTTACAACCAAAATTCTGGGAAATATTAAATATTTTGACCCCCCCCCCAAAAAAAAAAAAAAAAAAGAGAAAGAGGTGGAGGAGGGATAGATATCAAAAGGGATCCCAACTGAAAAAACCACATACCGAAAAATATCAGAGTCTCCCAAATCAAAATCAACAGACAATTGTGGTGAAATAAATTCTCTGAACTCTCCCCACCCAGTCCCAGCCAGTCAGTACACTTAAATAATAGTTATAACCAATCAAATACCTCTTTATTGCAACATCTCTCTCGCGCAGATAAAAACTAAAGACAATGCTACTGACTACTTCCTGATTGAAATGGCGGAAGCACAAGCAACGGAGGGAATCGACGGCGAGGACAGCACCACCCCCACCACCACGAGCAGCGTCGGCGCCCGGAAGCGATGGGTCCACAGGGAGAGTGAGACGCTGCAAGGCGTCCTCCACCGCATCGTGTCCACTATCTTCTTCCCCGAGGCCGCCACCGGCACTGCGCCGCCCTTTGTTCAGCGGATCAAGACGTCGCTCTCGGAGAACGTTCCGCTGCTTAAAGAGGCGTCGGCGAACACCGGCCGGAAGATCCTCCTCTGGACCCGACGTGGCAGCCCTCTCCGCGCCCTCCTTGTCATCTCCGTCTGTACCCTTTTCCCCTCTCTTCTTTCCTCCCCCTCCAGCTCCACTATTGTTACTTGAATCTACTATTTTCATTTTTATCTATTGCTTTTACCAATTCAATGCACTTAATTCAAAAGGGGCCGTCAATAAGTTACTCCTAGTCGAGTCATCCAATATTGTTATGACTGCTTCTCCATTTTGCTTTATTTTTTTTTAGAAAATTTTCGAGGTTGCAATTATGGGGTTAGGATTTAGGGGAGTTTGGTTAACATAGAGAATTTAGTATTCGAGATATGAAATCTGGACTTGAATATCATTTATGAAGAGAGACAACGAGGATGAAGAAATTTGGAAGATAGCTATAAGCATGGCGATGATAATAGGTATGTTAGCTACCAGCAACAAAAGTTTAAGAATCGTCCCCTAATGGAAAAAGAGCAGAAAATTTTACTTTGATTGCTGTGGTGTTAATTTATCATTGGGAAGGAAGTTACCATCTTGCTTACAGAACCATAGCTGGGTGGAAGAATTTGGTTGTTTTACTTTGACAGCAATGACATTATTTAAGCTTGGGCAAACAAGTTATTAAGCGAGAGCTAGCAAATGTGAAACTAAAAACAGCACTTGGGAACTTGTGGCACACTATTTAGAAGTCTCTTAGTTCCAAGTTCCGAGTTGTTGTGGCCCCTCACTATAAATATTGGCCTTTGGCCTCCTTTGTTCCCAAAAAAAAAAATAAAGAAAAAACAAAGTCAGCATTTAGAGATTCATAATTGAGCTTATTTTGCTCTTTGAACTAACCAACTATTTCACTTACAGAAGGATAAGCAACAATTGGAAAGGTGTGCACAATAGCAGTGAACAGGTTACTAATTACAAGTGCAACTTATGCAACTGCAACTAAGTCATTTCGATGGAAACTTCTGCTTTTGTTTCTTTAATGGGTTCTCTTCCGGTAAGAGTCATGAAATTTTGCTCTGTGGATATTAGGTGGTAGTTTATTCACTTTCTGGTTGGTACATAAAATAAGCCACAAAGAGTGAATACATAACCAACACATATTTATCATCAAGGGGATGAAAACCACAAACCACAGTGTTATCAAGGCCCCATTGCTGTGAGAAACAAATGTAAATTAGCTGTTCTATTTAGGACTCTTGTAAAAAATTTCAAATTTTTCTGCTTTCTTTTGCCTCACAAGAATTTACATTTACTGCATAATTTTACTTTGTTGCTCTTTTTATTCTGCATGCTTACACATAAGAAGAACATATGCTTCATTTGTGTGTATATTAATGTCATTGCAAACTATGTTGTCCAGAGCAGGACTGGGTATATGTTACGACCCTCCCATCTCTCTCTCTCTCTCTCTCTCTCTCTCTCTCTGCATGCTCATGTGTTGATAAACTATGTTGTTAAAGATATCTACCAAGGGAGCAGGGCATGTAAGGATACCCACCCATGACCGGCATATCTATATCCATTCTCACTTTGACCACTTCAGTTCATTTCTCACAAAGATGTCATCCTTCTTTTTCCCATTGCCCCTGTTTTTTGCAGTTCTTTTCATCATTCACTCATGACTGCAATCATCATTGTCCTTTCATCTTCATTATTGTATGAATACCCTTTTCCTTATGTTGTTAGTCTGCATACCCAAGAATGGCATATTCTTCTGTTCCTTCAATTTTTTCCCTCTTCTTCTTTCTTTTGTTGTTCATTGTTATTGTCTTTTTTTTCTTTCTTTCTTCTTCTTCTTCGTCTTCCTCTTCCTGTGATCTCCAACAGAATGGATGTTTCTGCTTTTCTTTAGTATTTTGCGTAATCATTTATTTCCATTATCTGCTGCAGGTTGGGACCATTAC
The DNA here is from genome assembly GCA_020883675.1 of Bruguiera gymnorhiza. Taxonomy (NCBI): domain Eukaryota; kingdom Viridiplantae; phylum Streptophyta; class Magnoliopsida; order Malpighiales; family Rhizophoraceae; genus Bruguiera; species Bruguiera gymnorhiza. Next base: position 5,583,312 of record JAIRCJ010001058.1, on the reverse strand, counting down.
GCTTCTTTCCTTGACTGGGCTGCTTGTTTTTATGCTTTTCTTTCTGGCTGCCACTGTCAATGCAATTGTCATATGCATTCTCTTCTCTTTGGCGGCTGCAGGAGGCTTCTTGGCCCTTTTCTTTGCCTGTGTAACTGCTGTTTATATTGGAGCATTATCAGTTGCCATAGTTGTCATTTCCACTGCAACAATTTCTACAATTGTAGCTGTTCTGATTGTTGCAGGTAAGACAAAATAGAGCTTTTCATTCCTGCTGTATATTATCTTAAATATTTCAATGGACTTCCCCCCCAAACCAAAGACTTGCCTATTCTTCTTAAGTTCAAGGTGAGGCTTGGTGTAATGGAAAGGTTATTCTATTGTGACTTGGTGGTCACAGGTTCGAGTGGTAGAAACAATCTCTTTGCAGAAATAAGAGTAAGACTGCATACATGTGACTCTACCCCTGTGAGCCTTGTGCACTGGGACACCCTTTTTTCAACATATGTGAATTACAAGTTAAATAAACATTCACATTTATGCCAAAGAGAAGGGTAGAAGTTGCTTGTTTCATGATCACCAGAATCTGTGTTAGGCTGGTATTCAAAAAGAAGACCTTTTTTTTTTTTCATAGAAGCTATGGAAAAGCTCAATATTGGAATGCTCTTTGAAGTTGACTTAAAATAGGTCTCAATTAATACCTGCTGAGGCCTGGGCATATTGGAACCATTTTAACCTGACCAAGTTTAGGGTTTGTTCCTCACCATTTTGGTTCATGCCCCTCTTGGTTCACATCTCTCTTTTTGTTTCTACATGGCTAAGTCTGAGTGTATCTTGGTTTAGGATTCATTATATGCATATGTGTCCAGCCATGACCAGTATATCTAAATCTTGGTTTGCTTCGTACCAACCAAGATACTTTTCTTTATGATACGTCCAGGAAACTCAGACAATCTACCCTCAACTTATCCCCAATTGGTGATATTTTTATATTTCCTGCCAACGTAGCTTTTTGTTATCCAGTCCTTCCATACATCCTTTATTTTCATGTGATGCATAAACTGCCACAGGTTGGGCTAATGATGCATATTTGCTTAATAGCTTATTTTGCCCACTATCCCACAATGAAAGATCAGTTCTTGACTGGAAGGGTAAAAGATGAAAAATTTTAAGACCCTGCAGCTTTCTCCCATTGCCAACATTGGCCAGATGAGCTATCAGACATCTTATGTCTTTTGAACTAGTTATCCACGGTCCCAGAGATTATGATTATAAAATTCGTACGGCCCCATTACCTAGGCATTGTAGAATACATAGTTTTAGCTGGATGGAATGTTAACCATTCAATTCAAGCATCGTCTTTCTGTGAAGGTATAATAATACTATGGGCAGATTGTTCATCACGGTGTTCGGTGTTTTAAAGCTATATTATAAATGAAAATCATTCTATATGATTTGGGGTTTGAAATTTTGTATGAATCAGGTTGGCTTGGATTTTTCTGGACCGTCTGGTTGGTGACAAAGACAAGCATAGGTGCTGCTAACCACTCTTTGAGCGTGACTGGATCAGCAATTTCAGCATACTCTTCTGCTTGGCAGGCTCGTCGCCATTATGAACCAGATAAGGAACCAGACTGAGGTTTCATGACATATTGAGTGATGTAGGATCTCTTCACTGCTTGATATTTGTAAATTTTTTTTGTTTTTGAAATCTTCTTGAGACTGGTTGGTACATAATGGTATTTGTTACAGTCGATGGTGAGCTTGTTTTGTTTATGGTTTTTGGAGCATGTGAAGAATTTCTGTAATGCAGCTTGAAAGTACTTACGTTGTATTATTTGTTGCATGGGAATACATCCTGCTTTGCTTTGCCATCTGCGTGTGTGTTATTTTCTCCCCAAAGCTCCTAAAGATTTTCTCGTTCTAACCAAAAATTTGGTTTTTGGGAGCGGAATTTCCAAACTTGAACCAGACACCCTAGTCACACCCGCACCAGCCTACTGCCCTCGCCAATCAACCACCTATCACTTGTCAGTTAAAGGAAAACAGGGGGCTGAACCAACGCCTGGGTCTGCTACTTGGGTACAATTATGCTGGATCAGTGATGGCAAGCTGTTTCATGCCTGGTTTTTGCTAGTTCCTTGTACTTGGGCACGCCTCAAGCACATCTGACGCGGCCAGCATGGGTACAAGACTTCACCGACTACTGTCACGTCTTGTCTGTTGCCATCAAAAGGGTCGACTAAACACCCGTCTAGCTAGACATTCAATGTCTCTTAGGTAAGGAGGATTGGTAGAATTGAACCTCGAAATCAACGTCCCGAAAAGTCACCTGTCCACCACATAAAAAAAAAGAAAAAAAACGCAAATCCCAGAAAGTCTGCATCTTTCCCAACTAGTTGGAAGATACATTGTCGGTTGGGCTGGTTTGGTTTCAATGTAAACGGGTCATTAAAAGCCCATTTTCTCTGTTCATTTTGGGACAGGACCAAAGAAGGAAAACGGAAAAAAATGGAGACTGCCCACAATTTTGAAAATCGTAGTGTAGCCCGAGCCTTTGAGAAAATAGGTTTTAATCTGCACAAATACAAAATATTTTCAATTACCGCCCTGTTATTTAATATCAAACTTCTAATTAGCTAAATTTGATAGATGGGCCTTTAAGGTGACATTCAGAGACAAAAAAGACGGGCACAGCAGCAGTTCAATCTACATGAAAAGGGAAAGGCATGAACGTTTATGCGTAAAGAACATATTCGGCTAAGGAGCACTGTACTGATGCTCCTTGTTGTGGCCAATAGCCATATGAAAATTCTCTCTCTCTCTCTCTCATGTTAAGTGGTCCTAAAAGTGCTTTCAAATTGACTTGTCTGATTAATAACCAACCTCACACACAAACATACAAAAACCAAAATATAGAGGAGCAAGTTCCCATATAAAGTGATCAGGTGATGATCAGTTTGTCTTAGCTGAAAGCGATCTGGCATATATATTACTCATCATAAAACTTAAATTGAGTTTTGCATCTCAAAGTTTGAAAAGGCATATTAGTTTCTAGCCTGTCTGTAGCTACCCGAATTTGGGCACTGAAAGGAGTGAGGACCACAGCGATGGTGGTACTCCATGCAACTTTCTTTCTGACATCGCCGTCTCCTGATTTCGGTAGCAAAATTGCATTTCACCCCAATATCGAAATGCTTGCCAATTTCGTAATTTCATTAGCAAATCTCTGCTTTACAATTAAAATGCAAAACAGTAACACAGGAACAAAAGTAGCAGTGGATGCCTTGTCTTTCTATTGCCCATACATTGTGTCCCATTGATGATGTCAAGCTAGTTTAACATCATTTTCAACAAAATGCAGAATCCAGTTTCCCTCTTTCTTGACTGATCGGATAGTAACCAGAAATTGTATCCCAAGTCCCGGCAGTTTAGCAGACGATTAATGAGTCCTCCTTCTCCTTCCTTTTCTCAGTCTTTCTTGTACCCGTTTCCGTGCTCGTTTGCCTGGATCACTTGCAGATGAATTCAAGGTTTAGCTATTGTGGCTCGCGTCATTTGAAATAGGCTACCCTTTGTAGCCTTCCTTGTCATCAACTTCTTGTTGTGCATTCAAGACTATTCATTCTCATGTAGGCTATCGACTCGAAGAAAAAAAATCTCATGTAAACTATGATAAACTAGAGAAATTCAACACAAAAGAGACAGAAGCAAACAATAACACCACTTCATTCAGTTGTATTGCTTTCCTTGCCAATCCGGTCGACCTAACGTGAACTCCAAGTTTGGATTTGGGTTTTTGCTGTCCAAACTAGACCCTAAGTAGCTCTTCAACCTTGTTGCATTATACTCCTGCATGCACTGTTAAGAAACTTAATTATTCTCTACTCAGCATAAGAGTCCAACTGAAATGTATGTCGAAATAAAAATGCAAGCACTCGTATTGCTTCAGAAGCTACAATGTAGAACGCATCAATATGCATGCAAGCATGATGCTAATATATATCTACAAACGTTATGCAAATGAGATTGTGATGATGCATTAGGACGTTAGGTTCATACCTCAATTTGGTGTCTCGATTCTTGTTGTGGGTGGAACGTTGCTTGTCTGTGCCCATTCACGTCGTTGGAGTCTGCATGCTGCCAGGCCTCTCGATTACTGAAATGCGCATGGATATAGAAGTTTTGATTAGCTTCTTGTTGCATTAGATGGCAAACCGTTATTAGCCTAATTTAAGTGACTCATATGCATGCACATTAGCACCACATTTTGAAACCAATCCATCCACTTCAAGCTCATATTTTAATAAAAATTTATGTTAGGCCCCCTGCAGGCACAAGATGAACATATTCATACTCAATGCATGTGAAATGTGTAATATATGCCCAGGTTATCGAAATTAAGGCTGCTAATATTACAGAATCAGCTTGACATAGTTTGCTTAATTAGCATCTTATAATACTATTATCTTTATACAGTTTTGTTGGCCTTCCTGGTAGGTGAAGAGCACAGATACGCATAGAGGATCAAATTGTCTTAGTCTCAGAAGTTTTGAGAATTGTTTTGGGATGAGATTGCGGAGCAAATTAAGAGCCCATGCATACATGCGCCTAGAGGTAATCATATAAACCCGACAAAAGACAAAAGCATGCATGTGTGTGCATGTAACATCGATCGGTATTGCAAATGCCAATCTGAAAATTGTCACCATAATATCATATTCATAATAACTAAATAGAGAACAAAAATGTGGTCCGAAAGGTCCAATTTCTCCACAAATCAAGACACATAATTGCTGGGATTATCCTACATTACATTTACAATTGGTCTAAATCATATGGAATTCAATTCAATCCAATTAGAATTCTTCTTTTTGTTTTGGTATCTATTTTTTGAAATATAAAAATGTGTTTTAATTCATTTGAAGTTATCATAGAGTTGTAGTAAACAAGCTCATAAAAGTTAACAAAAATTGCCAAAAATCCCAAAATTTTGGTGCAAACACTTTAGTGGACTAGTTCTAAATAAACCTTGATGACTGTCTTGTAATCAACTCTTAAATATATATTCCTTGCCCTGCGGAAAGGTATTGGGGTAAAACAAATGACAGTCCCTAGAGATGAGTTACCAAATGTAACGTTACCCATCAATTTCCTACAAGGTTGATTTCTTCTTGTTTTTTTTTTTTTTTTATTCGTTAGGAGATGTATGGAGCCACGTTAGACCCCTTTATTTTCTTTCAATGGATCCAAGCTTGAGACTTATCATTGAAAAGTTCAAAATTATTAATCACCAAAATGTCTCATTGGAGATACCTTTGATTTGTTCTTAACTCAATTTCAATTAGCTTTTTTTTTTTTTTGAACAGCAAATAACTCATTTTGTTGATGGCATCTATAAAGAGAATTAGACACCCCAAGCAAATATACGAGACACCTGTCAAAACCAACGAACCGGCAGCTCCTACAACAACAGGAGCATAACAACACATCCTATAAAAACATAAAAGCAGCACCTATACATCATCAAAATGGCTTCCACAAAAGCAACACAGCAGCACCTATACATCACTAAATTCGCTAAATATTACATGATCAACTAAAGAGTTTTGGGTGAAATTTATTGGACTGATCTCTAAAAGTAAGAGTCTGGGGTTCGAACCTTCCATAGAAGACAGCTGAGTTTGCTTTTTTATTCGAAACCGTTGGATATATTTACATATTATTGCTTGAATAGTTTATATATGTCACTTATCATCTTATATGATAGTTAACTTATAAACATATACACTTAATTGCTTTACAAGAAAACAAAGTCAGGAGCAAAATACGGCCAAACACAAGTAGTGAAGTTCGACAGTTTGTTTCCCAATACGTAAAAACAATGAAACGGAAGCAAATAAAAAAAAAAATGTAGTAGATTAATTTTTTGGTTATATATTAAAGGAAAAAGAGGAACCTTTGCCATTGCCCTTCATCTGAATAGAGATTTCATTACCGACTATGACATCAGGTCTAAAAATTTCTTCCATGATTTTTCCATAAAACCATCTCTCTGTGTTTTTTATTTTATTTTATTTTTAAACCAATTATGAGCCTCTTTAAGTCTTCAGTTATTCAATAAATATATATATTTTTTATTCTCATAAATTCTACAATCTTTTTTAAGAATAAAAACTAAAGCTTTCTAATAAAAATTTATGTTTTTAACCATTTAAGTGTTTTTCTGTGATCCTATTGAGGTGTCTGGTCATCCAGCATACTCCTCCTTTTAATTCCAAAATCAGAATAAATAACAAAAAGCTATTTTACTTATAGAAAAAAAAAAAAAACAAAGTTACACCCATTAAAAAATAACAAAAAATCTCTTTATAATTTTTTTCATTATACTAATATACTTTGCAAATATTTGGACTCCAGTACCAGACTCTCTCCCTTCTCCATAGGGAAACAAAAACGTTCAAATGCAATATCTATACTTTTTTTGACTGGCGAATTGCCGAATGAAAAGGAATGCCGCAAAAAGTGGCCAATATACAGGAAACCTGTTCGTTTTGCACCCTGACTTGATGAATAAAATTACTTGTACAAAAATGAAAAACAGACAGCAGGAATACTAACAACAAAAGTAGGGAACCAAGTTGATACCTATTGAGCATGGCAAATGAGAAAATTTAGCATTTCTAAGTTCAACTATGAGAAAAGGAGGTGCAACTAGGTCCAGAGAATGGACTTTTTGGTGATAAATCTGCTGTCCTACTCATGGATGGAATAAAATTAACCAGTAAATTAATATCAAGAACAGTAAAAATAGGGATACCAGATCACAGATATTGTTAAAGAAAAAGGAAAAGTGTTGGCTGTGGTCGCTTTCCTTTATCCTAGTTAGCGTTTGATTACATGCATCAGTTTTTCTTTCTAACATGCGGCCCAGAAACACGACATCCCGTGTCAGCAAGAAAATCTTTCTTTTGAAGGAATGATTTTTCATAAGGAAACGATGGAAGAAATCCAATCCAACATGGGAAACAAATGAACAAAAACAAAAGCAAAAGCTGCCACAATAACTCCTTTTGACCTTAAGAAATAGCACATAAGTTAGAAGACAATAAGGGAGATTCAGGCGGTAGACACTTGGAGCTTAGAAATACCTTGAAGAATTGCTCCACAAAGTGGCACTGGAAGGGTAGTCGATTTCTTGTTGCACTATTGATCCATCTCTTGGATCCGCAAATCGCTGGAGGCCATGTTCAGTCAAGATTTCCATAGGGCATATATCTTCATCCCCAGATCCATCTGATTGGCCTTCAAGAAATGTTTATGATACTTGAGCATTTTGATGTATGATGTATGTCTGAGTTACATGGATGCGTACGGTGGTAACTTCCATGTGGGACAATCCGTGTGTCTTTTTATCTCAGTAGGGTTTTGTGCAAACAAATGAAATTGACACAAGAATTCTCGAAATGGGTTAATTGAAAAACTGGAAATAATCAATGCGTTGATGTAAGACTTAGATATAGAATGTAAATGAAGAGTGGGTAGGGAGAGAAAGTGAGCTGAAAATAAAGCTGCTAAAAATAAGGGCTGAAATGAGACTAAGCAATACGAATTACCTGAGGAGGCTGCAGGCTTGTCAGTGGACTTAACAGTTCTATACATCTGCAAAGACATCGGAGGAAACGTTGGTCAATACTCAACACCATTCGAAAATAAAAGCGGGGGGGGGGGGAAGAAGAGAAAAAGAAACTACAAACAAATACAAAAAGGTAATTTGAAACGGGAAATCACAAGAAAAAAAAAAAAACAGCTATCTCAAAACTCTTTTTTCTATCCATCTCTCTCTCTCTCTCTCTCCATCTCTCACTGTGGGCTTCTGGGCGTTTCTTGGATTCATCGTTAATCACGAGGTTGATGTTTGGTAACGCAGCAATGAGGGGTGTATTATTGAGAAATGATGACTACTTTTGTCTCTTATCATTCTTCTCTCTCTCTCTCTCTCTGTCTCTTACATCAGAAAAGCAGAAGCTTGTCTGCCTGGGACTACTCAGAAATTTCAGTCTCGTTGCTCTCTGACATTTCTTTAATTCACCCATCTATTCAGTAATTTCACTGCACTCTTTGGCTTCTGTGCTATCGGGGCAAATTACCAATACGACCTCACATTCTCTACTGGTATAGAGTGAGAGAGAAGTGAGAGGAGAGAGTGAGAGTACATTCATTTGTGCTTTATTTACCTGCAAATGGCTCTTCACATGAGCTAATGTGAGATCTTTGACATCCATGAGCTCTAGAACGGACTTTGGAGTAGCTCCTAAACCAATTTAACCAAAAAAAAAAAAAAATTTGAGTCAAAAGCATCACACAGAAGTCAACATACATAAAGAAATCTAAAGCAGAGTTCTGATCTATATTAGATAATAATTAGAAACCCAACCAGAAAAAAAAAAAAAAAAAGAAAGAAAGAAAAGGAAGGAAAGATTCAAGAATGATGGTTGTGGCATGGAGAGGTAGTGGAGAGTGGGAGGCAGCAGAGAAATGTTAGACAGTGGTAGAAACAAAGTGTTTACTTTCATGACCCCCAAGAAGCTCAACAGCATGAACAAATCGAGCATGGAGACTGCTAGTCCATCTCATTCTCGGAGCTCTCATACTTCTCTTTGTGAGCAGCTTAGGCAAGAGTCTTGATCCAACCCCATACTGATTGTGGTGGTGATGATGTTGATGGTGCAATTGGTGGGATTTCAAAGCATCCATTGAAAACCCACTAAACCTTGCCGTTGGTGTTACTGCTGGCCGGTTATATGCCGCAGGCAGAGATGGACTTGGCGCCCCTGAGCTTAGAATAGACATGGGATCTAAACCTCCAGTCAAACCATGAGGTGAAGAAGAGTGAGAATTAACTGGAGCAGAGCACAGAGAAGAAGAAGGATAGGGCATATGGTTGTTCTCTCTTGAATGTTCTAAATGCATAAAAGGCAACGAACGGTTGTGGTAGACTGGAATCCCTTTGATGGGCCTCAAGCCATCCGACACATCCAGAAGAGAAACCCCATGATTAATGTGATTTAGGTGTGAATTAGAATAGGAAAGATGATGATGTCCACTCCTTTGGAAAGTGTTCTCGGCTGGATCTTCAGTTCCACTTTGGCTACCACTTGTGAAACTTCTTTTGGTAAGTCTTTCTTGATGGAAAGCATCTGCCGGATATGCTAGAGAGAGCTCGGTGTAAGCTTGAGAATCTGTACTCGTCATGGAGCTAACACCGTTGAGTTTGTTGGGAGCCACCTGTAACTCTCTTCTGAAAAGATCGAAACCTGTATCTACTTTATTGCTGGCGCTGCTACATATGGAAGAAGACGAATTATTGGGAGGACTGATGTGTAAAGAAAGATCAGGAACTGGGTTTGAAGGGGGTTCAATGAAAACGCCGTCCAAAGGCATGTTTTTACTAAATTCTTCAACAAATACAAGGTTTTCTATGGCGAATCTAACTTGGCTGCTGGAAAACAAGGAAAAAAAGGTCAGGCAAAGTAAGTGGGTCTTCCTGATTTATCTTTTCTCATCTGCTTGCAACTGTATTTGTGTGTGTGTGTGTGTGTGTGTGTGTGTGTGTGTGTGTGTGAGGGAGATAGTGACAGAGATTGGGGCTTGCAGCTTTGCTATATAAGAAGAGATGGAAAAAGCATTATTCTTGATTATGTGCTTTAAAGAATAAAGGAAAAGGAAGGAGCAGCTTAAAGGGGAGGGGGGTGAAGCCAAAGAAGGCTCATTAATCTTCTTCAAGAAACAAACATGCCCAAGAAAGAGAGATGGAGAGAGTGAAAGGTGGAAAGAGAAGAGCTACCTAAACTAAAAGGGTCAGAAAAATATGCATATATTTATTAGAAAATATATATGATATTGAGACAGTTCACGCAAAGGAAAGGAGAGGGAGAGAGAAGGGAATGGGGCTTGAGACTTGAGGAGTGCACCTCGAGAGTATATCTTGGAAAATGACACTAGAGAAGAAAAACACAAGGTTTCTCTTTCTCTAGTCAAAACTCACCAAAAGAATGCACCAAAAAAGATATGGTCACTTTGGTTTTCCTTCCCCGGAGACGACGGGATAAAATATGTTAGAGAGTGACTCCTTATCTGGCTCATTTTCCCCACCCTTCTCTCTCTCTCTCTCTCTCTCTTTCTCACCCCATTTTAGAATCTCTGAATTCTTTATTTTGACAATAAAAATAATGGGGCCTCGCTCCCTTCTATGCTGATCAAATGGGCAGCTGTGTTGGCTATAAAGTATAAAAGAATAAAAAAATAAGTTAAAATGACACTAATTTTAGACACAAAATAAATACTAACGAATCAAAATTTCTAGGAGTAATTTTTATATTTTTTATGCAAAATTGACAATGATGATAAATTAATATTTATTTTATGTCTATTTATGATATCAGCCTAATAATATTCTGCTAAATACTGGTACACCTGCATATATCTTATATTGTTCTCCTTTCTTTAGCGAATAAAAGAGAAAAAATGACGAGAAGCTCTACTTTACAGTTTACTTACGTGAGTAAACGAAAGTATATGTAAATCATGTCTTGTACATGTACAGAATAAGTAAAGTCAAATCTCAAGCACGATCTTGCACGAATTGTTTGTATTAAAGTGAACGATATTTAACTAAAAAATTATTTCAAATTTTCAATTGCCCGGTCAACCTGTGAAGGTTATAAGGTACTGTTTTCCCAGTTCTAGGTTCCAGGGATTATACTGTACTGTAATGGGGCAATGGGCTACTAGTTATATTGTTGTTATGTGCTTCTCAAAATATCTATGTATATATTGTTGTTATGTAGATAGACCCATTGACCTTGGCGCGTGACCCACGGAGGGATTTTTTTTTTTTTTTGTTTGCTTTCAAATGTATCCATCACAACACCTAATGAATCCCTATTACCTTCTAAATTCTAAACCCCCCCCCTCCTTTTATTCTCCCAAATATTCCCTTCCAATCTTTCAACAACTTTGTCTGGCATCATGGGGTTTTATATATTATGTACGTGCACATGACCGTCCAAATTAAACAACCCTTTGCTCTTACAGATCATTGACTCTGTTAGAGTTTCCAAAACCCCAGGTTGAATCGTGGATAATCTTGTATTGGGAACAAACCCCGTTTCTATTAATTCTACTGCTGAAGATAACAAACTTGGTCTGGGAAGAGGATGCTTTCGCGTCATTTTATAGTGGGCTGTTTACCGTGCCACACTCTTCAATGTTACAAAGGTAAAGCATTAATTCATATGTAGTGCTTGGATGGTTGCGCTAAACGCAAAATTGGAATATAGAGCTAATGCTGCTTGGTTTTTACTTTCTGACAATGCTTTCTATAATACACGCCGTGGTGTTAGAAATTATCAATCTCCTATCTCTCTCTTTCCTCTCCCACTAAATTTGAACATAAAATAAATATTAACATATTATGACCATACGTTGTAATTGACATATATTTTTATATAAAAAATAATCATATTAAATTAATATCTATATTGTGTTTATTTGTAATGTCCACTTAATAGAACTTTTTCTAATTTAACATGAATATAGATGAAAGACAAACGCAGGGAAGCAGAAAAAATTTTTAGAAATATATTTAAGAAGCTTGTTATGCGTCCATGATATGATATGATTGGAGGACTTCATTGGGATAACTATACACTCTAGTGCGTTTAGTTAGATATATTTATATAGATAGATTTCTTCTAATTTAGTAGGATATTGGACCACACGATGCGGTCAGCTAGATTTCTTCATATTTAATTTCCTTGAACATATATGTATCGCTAGTTGATTAGGAGTCTATTTAATAAATACTCCCATTTATAGTTGAATCCTATTTTCACATATAAAAAAATTATTTCATCGAATTTAAGCAAATGGTCTCTAATTTGGAGATTAAGTATTTGACCTCTACGAAATATTCATCTTACTTTAAGAACTTTATAGACAACTTCTATGGAGGACGAGCAATAATTTTCACAATTTGTGTACTATGTCAACTAGAACCACTAGTTTACGTCAAACTAAATTTTCTTGTGGTTTCAGTTACGATTATAGGTTCTATCACCTCATGACACCGGTATATATCTTCATTGCATATATTCTCACAAAAGATTTTAAGTACTAGTATATTACTTGCACGCTGTTGGGTCATATTTTACATTTAGTGGGTTATTGTTAGCCCATAAGTGTGTTGATTTAAATATTTTGTATTAATATTTAATATAGAGTTAACATCAAATAAACATATCAAGATAGATAAGATAAATATGTAGTCATTATATATGATAGTTAAGTTAGAGAGATTAGGTTTGAATTAAGGTATTAGTGTCAAGTGGAATTATGAGTGAAGATCAAAGTATAGAATATGTTGTGATAGCATATAGTGGTGTTATAACAATGTATGATAATATTGACATCTCGGTAAGAAAAGTATTTGAGTCATTGGTTACTATAGTAGTATACACCAACAATACTACAAGGCGTCAGCTTACTATTGACAATTGAGTGACTATTTAAATAGATTAATGTTTTTTCTTATTATGACCAAATTTCCTATTATTCTTTATGGAAAATATGCATGTCTCACTTGAAAACTGACCAATATTAATGTACATACAAAGGTTCAGGTTGATGCTATACAAGTATAAAATAAATTGGTTAAAATGTGTTTTTTGAATTGATTATGGTATCATAAGATGTTAGCATATAAACCAGAGTTTAGATGATTTGGGAGTGTTTAATGAGTAAGTATGATCACAAATTCTGCAAAAATAGAGAAATTATAAATGATATCTCCTAATAATATGAATATGTGACTAATGAGAAATATGTGTGTTGATTAAGTTGTTTGAAGTATTCGATTGTTCTTAAAGATAACATGAATTAAAATTTCTGCTGGTAAAAAATGTAGGATTATTTGCAAGTAATCTAGAGATAACAAAAAGTGTTATCCAAGTAAAAAAATGAGGGCCAACAAGTATTGTATTAAGCACTTGAACATAAGACTAGAAAAGAAGAAAAATGAGATACTTTCCCAAACTACTAAGTTATGAATCTATGTAATCTATTAAAGCGTAATTGGTTTGATAATTATGTTATGTAAAGCTAAATAGTTAGGAGTGTTAACTTTAAATTATATAAATACATATGGGTAATAAAAAACCCATTATCTAAAAAAAAGAATGAAAAATATAAAAAATATTTAATAACTTAACATTGAATATTTTGTAATTTTTTTGTGAAAAGTAATAAAAATTGAAAAGATTTTTGTGTATATTATACTAATTGCTCTAATGTTGTACTATTGTATAAATATTTTATTTGTATTTTTGTGTATAAATTTGACTAAAATAGGCTAATATCGTAATGCTATTATAGAGTTAAAAATTTGTTATGAAAAAATTAATCATGCAATAATTACCATAATTTATAAGGAGTAACAATGTTCGTGACACAAATTTATAAAGAAAATAAATGTACTACTAATATTTGTCCAAAAAAATTACAATTAATACTAAGAAAACATTTTAAAAGAATATAAATATTGAGAAAAATATATATTTTAGATAAAATAAATAAATAAATATATTAAATATTTGAGAGATTATTTGATACTTTGAAGTTCTCAAAGATTATTTAATGCATGATAGATTATTTAATCTAGTGATCTCAAAACATTTAATTTTTTTTTTTGGATAACTAAAACATCTCTCTCTCTCTCTCTCTCTCTCTCTCTCTCTCTCTCTCTATATATATATATATATATATATAGAGAGAGAGAGAGAGAGAGAGAGAGATTTCATTTTAAGGATTGCATCTCACATTATCTCAAGGGAAGCAAGAAAATAGTTTACTTTCCCTCTGCTTCCCAGTCCATTACATATACAGACAGAATACACGAACCTAGTTCCTCGTTGATCCCTTCTTATCTTGTTCTTTGGTTTTTATTTTAATAGATTTCAAATTAAAATCTTTAATCTATCAAATTACGTTTTGTCCCAAAGGAGACATTGACAAAAATTGCGTAGTTAATTTTAGCTTAGATATCTTAAATTTTAGTCTCTGGACAGAAGATGACAGACGCACAGAATAAAGGAGGCTGTTTCCTAATATGCAGTTCTCATTCTCATTAATGGACCCCCAAAAAATAAAAAAGTTCAACTGCTAAAATGTGACAATACTCTAATAGTTCTACTCACAGAATCGTTCCACGGAAGGTGAAAATGGATGATACCACACAGTACGCCATCGTTTTGGAAATCAATAATTACAGGAGTTTAATCCATCGGGCCTTCATGGTCATACCAATACCGCACGGCGTGGTCGGAAATGGACCACGACAGCACGCTTGTATGTATGTGACTTTTTTTTTTTTTTTCCTTCTTTAATGCTGAGTACATTACATGTGCGGTTGTTAAGACTACGTACACAAAGTTGACAACATAAACATTTGCTAGAATATCCACAACCATATCGTTATTTGAGCAGCAAGATAAATAGATATGTTTCACATGTATCTCATTAATTGGGTCGTCAGTTTTGACAAGAATGTATGGTGGAGAATATGGAACAGACTGCAAGTACTGTTTAATATTGTCGTACGGCTCTACGCCATCATGTAAGTGATGGTTATTCCCCCCCGCCCCCTCTTCAATCAGTATCATTTGAAGTGTTGTCGGTTCTTAAGTGTATGATAGTTCAAGAGGGGTGAATTGAGCCTCCAATGAAAATTATGAATTAAAGTTGTTTGATCGAATCACAATGTAAATTCGCTAAAACTCAAGCTAACATAATTTTTTTTTTTTGGTTTCTGTATTGTATACAAGAGTATCGAGCGTTAGGTCTTTGTCATATTGGATCGTTATGTATCGTCACTGCCCTTTGGTTAGTCTCCATCTTCGCATGGTTAAATATGGCTAAGTGGTCCCGCAATAACGTGAAGCTTAAACATAGAAAATTCTACTCACATTTCATCGAGTCCGTGGCCTCTCATTTAGGACGTTGATTAAACAGCATTACTGGGGACCTCTAAATTAATGTAAGTCACTTTGAGAAGGAAAGCTTGTTGCCCATTCATCGAAGTCAAATTTGGAGTACCACACAAGGATTAAAGAATATAATGCATGTTGTGAATGTGAAATACCTTCCTAAAGCCTAGTATGATTGGCACTTTGGAACAAGGCATCAATGTGAACTCCTTTTCCTTTGGATAAATCATGACTAGAATTGGACTTCTTTATTATTATTATTATTATTATTAAGGCAGCACTAGTGGTACTTGGGATATGTCACTCTCTATGTAAATATTTTGGATTAACCCTACTGCTTCAAGCTTGTAATAACTTTACTACAGGAGCCACTAATTAACGGATTATTCTTTTTTTTTTCCCTTCTCTGATTCCTTTTTTTTTGGGGGGGGGGGATATTCCCCCTTTTTTGGGGTTGATGTGAAAGAAAATTCTCGTTCATAAAAAAACGCCCCGTTTCTTGCGATTTAGCCTAAGTTGTTATAAGATGTTATACAAGAAAATGAAAGAGCATTTAGCAATAAAAATGGGGAAAAGGACAAGAAAAAGAATGCAGAAGTTAGGAAAAAAACTTTAGGGAAATATTAATGGTCGATTGGTTATCAATTATTTTGGACATGGGCAAGCACGTTGCTAGTTGTTGACTGGCTTAGCCAACCATTTTCCTCCCCCTTGTTTTTGGGTCAATTATATAACACCCATGAATTTTAAGGCAATCTTAAAGTACCAGCTTAAAAAAAAATTCAACCGTCATAGGTTGTCAACGTCCCATTTGTATGAACATTTTATTTTTAGTCTCTATCATTGTAACCAAATAATAAAAATATAATAATAGTGCAATGTATATACCCATGTCTTCATTCTAACTTAACTCGCATGTATGTAACTTTTTCCGTGCGGCAATGGCTGTGATTATGATTCTTAATCCACGGAGCATTGAAAGAGGAGAGAGTAGCTTATGATTTGGGTTCTTCAACTTCAAGACCCACAAACACGCACAAACATTGTTAGCTTGTTCTGTCTTTATAGACCCCCTGTTTCCAAATTTTCTTCATTCCTCTGTTTTTGGTTTGTTGAGACATTGGTGAAAAAGAAGGCACAAAGAAATGGAGATTGGGGACTGTGGAGGATCTCGTCTGTTTCGAATCATGAGAATCCAATTAGAAGAAGGGTCTGAGTGATCATCTGAATTTTCGTGTGTTTGGTTGATGATTTGTTTGGTCACTTTGCAATATCACACCCAAGATTCATGGCAGTCAAGCAGGAATGGGCAACGATTGAGGGTGTCTCGAAGAAGAGAGTAAGGAGTAAGTAACAAAGTGAGAGGATGTTTGTTTTTGGTCCCGTCTAGTCCCCTTTTTTTTTTTTTTTCCTTCTTCACTTGTAATTTATAAGGACGACATATTTATCACATTAATATCAAAACCAGGCGATGCATTTTGAGAGTTAATGGAGGGATTTGCCAGAAGTAAATATCTGTATTCATGGGAATAATTTTCTCGATATTTAAGAATTCAATTGCATAAAAAAAAAATTGGTATTAATGGCATGGACCCACATTGATGTTTACTAATATCTCTATTGGGCTTTCTTTTTTATTGATAAAAAAAAAGACCATTAATTACACAATGACGAAGAATTGAGGGATTAACTGGTATTGTTGTACTTACATTTGTGCCATCTATGCTGCTCTAAAAAATTCTGTGTGTACACAACTAGAGGTTTATGCTTCCTCGCTTCATCGCATTTAAGATTTCCTTTTTGTATGGTGAAACACCATAATTAAGAACAATATATTGTTGATTGGTTAAAGATAAAGTTTCTGTATTTTTATTTTTTTTTTTTCTCCTATGCTTTATGGCGCCATGAGAGGGACATTAAGATTGAATGCGATTCTCTTTAAGAAGTTAAATGTCATTCGTGTGGTAGAAGCTGATCTTTCTGAATTCGGGGCATTCACTCCTCCCTCATTTCAATTTGAGAGTTGATGCGTGTCAAGAGGGAGGGCAACATGGGCTGCACAAAGACTTGTTAAATAGACTGTCGATATAAACAATCTCATGCTAGGGTTTGAGGACACTCGTGCTTGCATTTCTAGTAAGATCTCTACCGACATAAACGCTCTTTCTTCACGTTGATGAATGACATTAAGAGAGGAACTTGATCCAACACAAACTCCAGCGTTATAATGGTCTTTGGCTTTCACTACACCAAAATGAAATTGATTATAAGATTCCGAATTGGGTTTATGTAATGACAAGCGGTGTAGTACGTGGTCTCGTTATCTTAGATTTAATATAATAATGAATGATCAGCTAAAAGAAATGAAAGGCACGCTTCTTTTTCTTTCCCTCTTTTCATTAGGTATTATCAATTTTCTTTTGGTATGCCTTTTACACTTTATTTAAAGCATGCCATTGTGTGATGACCGATGGGCCACAACCTATGAAGTACTCCTTCCACCAATTCGGACATAATTCTTCAAAGATGAGAATTCATTAAAATTTAAAAAAAAACTCTAAGGCTCCGTTTAATAAGAGTACTTGCTGCCCATCAACTTTCATAAAAGCGACGTCTTATCACTTTACGAAAGGTCATTAAATGCTCAAGGAGACAGTTCACAGTGAATTTTGTCCAAGACGAGCATTAGAAGAAGTGTAGGTTTCTCTTGGTGACATGTGATTTTATTTGGCATATTAAGCTTAAAAAAGATGGTTCGACTTTTTCCCTCTTCTCAAACCGTAGGGGCCAGCCAGTTTTCTCTTTTGTTTGACAATTCTGCGACTATAGGAAGCTTGAAAGACGTGCTGCGATCCATTTCTTTCCTATGAGCTGTCAAGCAACCACTAAAAGAAATAAAATTGGAAGTTAACAAAATCTAAAATAGTGTAAATTAAAAGAGAAAAGATTCATCGCCAGCCAACCAAAAAAAAAAAAAAAGAAAAATGGTTTATCATGGACGGATTGAATATAAAAATGTTAAAAGTGAAAAGTAAAAAAGTAAATTCATATATGCAAAAATAATTTTATAAATATATGTAGTATCAATGAGATTTGTCATCATACTAGTGAACTTACTAATTACATTTAAAATAAAAATGGCATATTATGATTAATGAACAAAAAATTTGTATGACTTCTGTAAAACTTGTTTCTAAAAATAAGGTTGTTAAAAAAAACAAAAAGGTATAGAGCTGACCATAATTGGCCGAAAAAGTGGTTGGATTATCAATAAGTTCTCATACTTCAAACAGTTAAGAGTTAGAAAGGTAAAGGATTTGAACTCCCAATCTTCTCTCCTGAAACTTCTTTGAAGACTTGAGGTGATTATTGAGCTAAAGTCTGATGGTTTATGCTGCTCACAGCTTAGCACATTGGGACTTAGTCATTTGGAAGGAAAAGGCAGTCATGATGAATATTTGTTCCTCTAATTCAATGAATATTTGTTCTCTAATTTAATTTGACCCATGATCTTTTTGTTTTTAGGGCAATTTGAGGAAATTGATAAAGGCATGGCATGGCATATATCATGGCTCAGAAAGAGTACATACAGAGGGGGAAAGCATAAGAAATGGAGCTAAGAAAAAGGGCGGATAAAGCCATTACTTGAATTTTTAGTTTTACGTGTAAAATTTGATGTCTAGTTCCTATCAACTAAAAAAAAAAAAAAAGATAAAATGGTACAAAAAGAGAAAAAGGAAGCGGATTAGCAGAAGGCACATGAATGCTGGACGACAGTGAGTGTGTAAGAGCAACACACACTTTACTGCCTCCCATTGTGGGTATTTGAACTTTGAAGCAATAATTGAAGCAATGATAGTGTTGAGAGTCAGAAGAAAGATGGAAATATCCATTTAGAATGAGGGGGGAGAGATCAGATTTGCTAGGGAAGAATGTAATAGAAGGGACCTGAATGAATTCTGATGTTTTTGTTTTTAATGATGTGTTTCTTCTTCTTCTTTTTTTTTTTTTTGAAGAGAGTGGGGGGGGGTGGGGGAAGCGTTGGGTTTTCCTTGTAACAAGGAAGACGTTGAAATTAAGATGAAAAGCAAGATTCCCGGAGGCCCATGTGGGTAGGAGATGTGTATTCACATGACACGTTAACGTAATCCAGCTCTCTATTGATCATTGTTAACCCCACTACTCCCATTGGCAGTCTTTTGTACAAAAATACTTTGGCATTCGTGGGCAAACTCAACGTGACCTAAATTCTATTCTCGTGCGCTTTCATGATCCTTGCAATTGCAAAGCATATTAATTCAAGAAAAAGAATATGTTGGGGAATGAAAGTCTCCGTTGGTTATGCATGCCCTTCCTTGATGTTCTCCCCAGCGCACCCTCACTTTTCCGTAAAATTACTGTTAGGCAGGCGTTGCTTCTATCTGAGCAAATAGAATATGCTAAGCCATTTAGGATCTAAATTCTAGTCCCGATAAAATGAAACAAAAAAAAAAAAAAGAGAGAGAGAGAGAGAGGAAGAGAGAGTATCAAATACTTGCCAATATCCCAAAACCCAATTAACTTTACGTTCTTAAATTTCGTGACAAGTTCTAAAGCTATAGTCCCACTTTAGCATCATTCTCAATTGGCATCGAATGTAGTCCCACATGTACCTCTCCTTCTCCAGTAATTTGAGACTGTAAGAATTTCTATAATCTGGATGACAAATTTTATTAATAACTTGCAATTGCATCACAACAACAAGGATATAGAAAGAAAAATAAAAAATGTATAAAAAAATTAATATGCTAATTACAAAAAATTAAATTCTTTTGATGTGGTTTAAAATAATAGTTATTAAATAAAAATCCTTAGTATCTGAATTGAGAACTGATTATATGTAATTACAAAATTTATAAATTAAATTCTACAAGATAATAATAATAATAGAGTAAAAATAAATAAATAAGTAAATAAAATAATATATATCTCTCTCTTCACCAACTTACTTTTTCATTATTATAATTATATCAATATTAGCTTATTAATTGTGCACAGTAATTGTGTAACGAGGATTTTCCGCGTGAAGTTTGTATGATTAATTAATGTGAACCGAGTCTGATTATATTATAATAATCTTCCATCTTATCTGTATCAACCATATAGTGGCAAAAGGTATCCAATGGCATCGTTAACGTGGGTCCAAAGGTAGACAATTAAGGTGGCACCAGCTGTCCAATTAAGAATTTACGTGCAAAAATATATATAACAGCTTTTGGTTTTGGACCCACCTGTGTCCTGCACATTGTTCCACTACAATGGAAAATCTTCGCAGACAGAGGGATGATCAAATCAACTTTCTTGATTCCCCCAACCCCCCCCCCCCACCCCACGAGCACTTTTGGAAGGTCCGTGTTACGCTGCTTACGTTTCCTTTGCCTTTAGTAACATTCATTCGTATGGAATTGCTTTCGTTTTCATCACAGGAAACCCCAATATGCATGTAAAAGGCAAAGATATGTGTGCATGTATAATTATATATATATATATATATAAAACTCCTTCTCTTAAGGTTGTTCATATACAACGTGTCTCTGTGGCTCTCTTGTGTTGCATGGAGGAATATTTTCAATCTGTCTTGCCTCGCGTGACACTGAACATGGAATGCCAAAATTAAACAATCTTTCTTTATTTTCTTGTGCAAAATGGAGCTGCCCTAATCAGACAGAACCCGCCGGCCTTGCATTGACACTTAAAAATATTCAAATAATGAAATCGAGAAGATAATATTGTTATTAAACACCTAGGTCCACCAATTAGCAATTAAGTCAAAGAATAAATGTTGTGTTGAAAATTATAAAAAAAAAAAAAAAAAGGAGCCCCCTAAAACAAGGGGTCTTGTAATGGAACCGTAAGTCAAATATCATTGAAAATTAACGATGACATTAATTATTATTTATTCCATTAATTAGACTGTCCACGGTTTCCACCATATTCTTCCAAGATTACCTACTAATAAGGAAATGGGCAAGCATAACTTTCTAGTTCAATTCGTGAATTTCATGGTTATGGCAATCAGATTCAGATATTCAGAACTGAAATATGAAGGACTCTTTTCATCCTATCATGGTTATATTTACTACTTTCTTTGCTTATTAAAAGGAAAAGACAAGAAACAACTTTCCTGGAAACGAGAAATGAACTAGCGGCTCCCAATGAAATGAACTGGACGGTAAGCCATTTCATTTCAATTGCTAGTCAAGATCTAGCAAGTAATCTTGTAACAACACCCTTTTTTTTTTGGGTGTACATCTTTAAACAACACCCACATTAACTCAACATATGAGTGAGTGAATTTGAATGGTTGCTACTTGTCTGCTCCCAGTCCTGAATGGACCATTCAGGAATTTGAAGATTTGAGCTCTCTCTCACCTTCTTAGCGGACAAATTGGGGTAAATAGTTATAATATCAGGGGAGGGACAAGACGTCCTTGTGATATTGTTACCACCCGTGGCAGTAAAATTAAAAATTGATTGCGTACTTTTCGTTTTCTTCCTTTGCTTGCTTTATTAGACGAACACCATTTCTCCATATCGTTTGGTCCTTTGTGAATATCAATTGACAAACCGGACAAACGATGCGAGATCATAAAATGGTAAAGCCACAAATCTTTTTTTTTTTTTATTAATTAACTTCGACTTAAATTTGAATCTAAGATTTTCAATTTTAAAAACGACTCATATTTCAGTGAGGTAAAACTCATTGATGGGTTAAGTTAATGTATTTCACGTGCTAAGTTATTTATATTTTAAGTATTTTAAGTTTCAAACATATCAAATTTTAAGTATTTTAAATTTTAAGTATATCAAATTTTAAATGTACAAAAATTGTTGATGTTCTAAATTTGAAATTTAAGCTATTTAAATTGTAGATTAATTACATTTGTGTTGTTTGGATTCGAGTTATTCGAGTTTTATATTATTTCATTTTTCAATATTTTGGATTATGAGTTATCAATTTATCCAATCAATATAGTCAATTTAAGTCAAGTTTTAGATATGTTAAGTCGATTTATTTGAGTCAGGTTAACTTTTATCACATCTAATTTTCAATTTTAAAACAACAAAAGTTAGACACATTTGATAGAAAAAAGAAATTTCTTTCCATTATATTTAACAAAAATTGGCATCACATAGCTTGTTTGGGACACGCTATATATCTTTTGGTCATCGGGTTTAATTCTTTCTCTTACAATACTAATTTCGTCGCTCTTGCTCATTCTAGATTATGTATTAGTTCTTTAATTGGTTTTTGGCTATAGCCTAACTAAGTATGTTCTGATTCAAAGAATATTGTTTAAAACTAAGTCATTTGCCGAAACTAAAAGATTTATAAGCAGTTATCCTTTGGGGGCATTTGGAATACAAGAGATAAGATTACTAGCAATATTACTAGATCATAAAAATTTAAGATTATTGAAAATGTAAGTCCAAATGTTAGATTATGATGTGTGGAATAAATGTCAAAATAAATTACTGTATTTGATTTGAAAATAAAAAATATTTTTATTTGTAATTTAATTAATTAAAAGGATTCATTAGTAATATTAGAGTATGAATGTATAAAATTCATATTATACCATAAATAATAGAGAAGAAAAATATGAAATTTATATTATCCACAATTATTAATAAACATTGTAGTTTTATCTATGTTACATATAACAAGTATTATATAATCAAGGAATATTTTACTATAAGAATTATTTATAAATATATAATCTAAATATCATTATTTTTTTTAATTTACTTAATTAAATTTTTTTATATATGATATTATAATATCAGTGTCTTAAATTTATTGTACACATTAATAATAATTTTATTAATACTAAATACAATCTATATCAAATAAAAAGTATTTATTTTATATATTACTTATTATTTTTGTACATATCTAGCCTTCATGTTGAATTTAGTCTTAATTCATACTAAATTAATTAACTATTCTACTAGATCATTAATGGGTAATTGGAAATTAATTAGCACTAGAAATATTTAATATAGATTAAAAATCTAAATAATCCAGAATACAACTAATGGGTTAAAAATGCATATAATATAATTGTTGAATCTAAGATCTCTATGTTGACATTGCAATTCAACCCAATTTTTCATTATTAGGCATGATTTATTTATTTAACACTAATTTTGGATTGGTAGAAAATGTAGGGCAAGAAAATGAAAAGAAAGAAGAAGATATTTTTCTTATGTTGGGATATACCATAGGAAAGAAAGAAAACTGAAATTGAAAAGAAAATTTGAATTTTTGATGTACTATTCTCTTTCTTCCCAAAAGGGTAAGAAAGTGAAAGAAAGTCAACATTTTGGAGAAAACTATTAGTCTTATGCTTTTTCATGTTTATGTTAGAAATAAAGTAAAGATAAAATAGTATTTTTAGTACTTAAAACTTTCTTTCGACAAAGATAATTCTTCTCATAGTCTCTGCTCCTAATCTGACAGGTTTTCAACAATAAAGATAATTACAATCTTTCATTATATTTCTTTCCACTAATCTTCTTTATTTATATCCAAACAATTATGTTGTAAAAAGTTTTCTAATACTAAAAGATAATAAAACATCTAACTGATAGAAATAAAAACATCTTAGTATATCAAAATTTTTACATTTATAAATTCAAAAGAATATATATGTAGGTTTACCATTATTTTTTATAAAAAAAATTACTGTTTTAATTTGTAATTATTAAATTACAATAGAATAATCTTAAACTCACTTTTTAAAATGTCCGACTGTCGTGCAAGAAAAACCATAAAAATGTGAAACTTAATGGATCAATCTTTACATGGTTTGACTCTTAATATGGTAGACATTATTCAACTATTTTGAGTTGTTTTTATGTAATGAAGTTTTGACAATTGAAACAAGGCAATCCACTCTCGGACTATGCATGATCAAAATGGAACAACAAATTTTGGTTATATTAAATTAAAAATCAAAATCAAAATGAAATTTTAGTTAATCCTAGTATTTAACTAAAAATTTTGTTTTGATTTCAGTTAAATGAATCAAATAAAATAAAAGAAATTTAAAAATCTAATTTAAATGTAAAAAAAAAATATTATGTATATATATTAAAAAAGTTATAATTATTATAATTATATATAAAATAAATAAGTAATTATTTAATGCATAACAATGTTTTATTAATATTTATTCGTTATTAATAGTTATATTAGTAATAATTTTTTATTATTAATATTATAAAATTTTAATTTTTATTAGATTCAATTAATTTAATTAACAAAAATTTAATTTAATTCAATTTTACTGATTAACAAAAAATTTTAATTTTTCTAATAGTCATAATCCTCCCCGGGAGTCGAGACGTAAAAATTTTTTGGAGGGAGAGAGAGACATGGTTTTCCTTCCGGAGGATGAAGTTGGAGGGGTGGGGGGTTCAATTGATGTGGTAGCCCTATATGGCCTATTCGTCAAAAAGACAGTACTAAATGCAGGTGGAGCATAGCACAGGGATACAGGACTTTTGTGACACGAAAGAAAAGAGTGTCTGATGTGAGAGGGGAGAAAATGATTTTGTAATCGATTGCTTTATGATTGATGAATGAGCTTTCCGAATTCACCAATAATAAAAATAAAAAACCAGAGTAAAAGTGAGAGAGAGAGAGAGAGAGAGAGGAGGAGAGCTTTACATATGGCATGAAGATAAAAGTAAGCAAAAGTAGAGAGAAACAAAGGCCTCCTTTTGTTTCCCTTCTCTGCAAAGTTGCCTTCCCCACTATTTTTGCTGAAAACTGAACAAAAGTGTGACAAAAGGAGCTATGATGAGGCTATGATGACCACATGATAATTAATCACACATGCGTGCAGATTGGGCGCATGCATACATGTCTTATAGTGGTAGTTTCTTGCAGAATAGAATGGTGTGTTTCCTCTTCTGTACAATTTTTTACTTTCCTGGGGCAGTCAAATTTTCAAGAGAAAGTCAGAATATAATAAACCTAAAGATAGAGGTCGAAGAAAGAGAGACTTATGGGCTTGTGTGCAGTTTTTGTATGGATGTGTGTGTGGGTATTGTGTGGGTGTGACTGAGCTTTCACATCATGCGCTTGTTAAGGGGGGGGGCGGGGCTGAGTAGAGAGGGCTGACATTGTCCTCCAACACAGTCGTCGATCCATTTGTCTGCCTCGCATTTAAAGCGGGGGGTGTTTGTGTGTTGTTACTGCTCTACTCGACTTATTCATCTACATGCATGTATGTCTATACAACTCTATCGATGTGTGCATGTATATATGTGTATGTATAGGACCCATGATTTGATTTGAATTTCTTTGTCATTTAAAATAAATCCAAAGGGCAGGAATGGTCTTTGCCATCTCCCCTAGACCACCCACACCACTTTTTTTTTTTGTTCTCTATCACCAGCCCATACCCCCCCCCCCCAATTTTAATGTCCTTTTGGGAGGCAAGGACACTGCTCAGTCCATTTAATGCCAAGTCTACAGTGTGCTATCAAACTAGCTTATTCCTGCCCAGCTGTACTCTTAGCCCTCCAATTTTGGTGACAACTTAAACAACGTGTCAAAGTTCATGCTACAAACTTGCCCATCTAATCACTTTCATTCATCAGGAAATAAATCTATGTACAGACCACCTTTTTCTCCTTTTCTTATTTTCTTATTTTTTCTTTTTTTTTTTTTTACGTGGGGTACAAATAAATGATAAACAGTGGCTAGACACACCTACGAAAAAGAATAGACACAAGAAAACGTACGCAGGTTTCATCCACTAATAAGGTTCCATGCCTCTAACTCCTCCTCCCTCTTCCCTACAGGAGCCATTGTGGAATAACAGGTTTTTAATTATGGGGAAGAAAAAAATATATATATTTTCACTGAAGCAGTATCTATAATAGAAAGAAGCTTTACTAAAGAAGATGCAAGCCCCAAAGATTACTACGATTAACCATCACTTCGCTAAAATGAGACGCATTTGTAGCCCACTTAAATGGGCTTTGCCATCCATTTTGTTCGGACCTGTGAGGCTAACATTGTTATGCGTTACGGCCCTTACATTTACACAGGCACCCCCCTAGGCTATTATCTTCCTAGGAAGGAAGTCAATATCATTTGCAATATAGCCCATCCAGGGGCAATCGTGGGCCAAGATGGGCTCGAGCACAAACAGTCGGCCACATTTCTGCTAAATTCAGCTCAATTTAGAGTCGCCCCCAGACGAAGAATCCCAAGACTAGCATTCTACTCTTTGTTCTTTTTGCTGCGTCTTCAATTCAGTTAATCTATTGCACTATAAACTGACATAGACTCTCCAAACCGATCTGCAGGATTGCATCGATGGGCCTCTCAGACCCAGTCTCTTGGGCCCTGTCCGCTAGGGGATTTGCCTTTGGGCCTTGAATTGCTTGGCACGTCCTGCCCGTCACCTGGCTGAACTAAATCCATTGGTTTCATTGTGAGTTAAATTCTTCTGACCGATCATGCGATCAGAGGATTTGTGGAGCACCTTTTTGAGTCTTGTAACACCTCGTTTGAGCAGAGTTGTACTGGTGGGGTGCAATGCTTTATGTTGTGCAAGAACTCGAGTGTCCTTATGTCTCTTTCATGCAAAATTTCTCCACAAAGTTTCAACGGAATGAAATCAAGAGCATCGATTAAAGTGAACTCTAAACAAAACACAATTATTTGCAAAGATCCATGACTTCCTTGGCTTTACGGAAAGTATCAATGTAGCATAGTGACATAAATCTCGGGCATGCATGCGAGTCATGCCGCTGTGTGTGCACTCACATCACGCAGCAGTGAGCCGATCCCCATTCCCATTAATAAGACGTCTAATATTGAGTTGGTCTATTGAGTTTTTTCCTTTTTTTTTTATTTTTTTATGACACAGGAATTCCTTTCATGCGAGACCGGGCTAGCACAGTCCCTACAATCCCTCATGATTTATTGATTAATTAAAATGGAGTCGGACTTCTTCCAACATATTTTAGGTAGTGTCGATCTTTGTATTGGTTCTACCTGCTACCGTAGTTGATTATGCTCTGTGATTTGTGGGGGGAAAGAATAGACAAATGAGTGCGCCTCAGATGGTTACCCCATATGATGAGCGGTGGATCCAATTTTTATAGGGAACAACAATATTTAGAGAAAAAAAAAAATCAGTACAATGATTTTAATGTGTTTAATTTTTAATTAATACATTGTACTATAATAAACATTAATATTATATTTTTAGCTTTTTCAATAATTAATAATAAAAATTACACGATGATCATAATAGTATAATATAAATTTGTATTAAAAATATATTAAATTGAATATATGAATCTAGTGAAATTATAAGAGAAAATAAGTAATATACCTAAAAAATACAAGTAAAATAAGTTGTAAATATTATAAAATACAAAATTTTATTTAATATTTGTAGTTTTCACAACAATTTTTTGATTAAAATATAAATTAAATATTTTTAACTTAAAAATAAGTACATAACTAAAATTTTCAATTAAAATATATTTAAAAAAATACACTATTATTATTTTGTAATTAAATAATAAGTTTAAAATAAAATACTATATTATGAATACATATTTTATTTTGAATTATTGATAAGAAATAAACAATTTAGTTTAAAAAGAAAAAATATTACAAATAATATATATATATATATATATATATATATATATTTAAATTTTAAAATATTTTTAAATCATATTTATTTGATATACAATTGTAATAATATAATATATATACAATAGAATAAGTTAAATTATTAGCTTATCTTGTATTTGAGTAATATAAAGTAAAAATGAATAATTACTCTATCCCACGTGTGGGATGATATGAAATTAAATAGTATATTCAATCTCATCAATCGACTATATAATTATTGGTCAAGTTAACCATTTAAATTTTTTGTAACTTTGACAATATTGAAATTGTCAATTATTATTCTACTTCTAGTTGACTACGACTACTAATTAAGTTAATTAGTCAAAGATTTTTGTAATTATTCTCTTGGTAACTTATTTAGCATCCAATTGACAGCAAATACTAGTCCAATTAACTAACTTAAATTCTCTTTTTCTTTCCTTCTTCTCTTCTCTTATCTATTAATTGAACAATAGATACTATAATTCAACTAATAACAAATTTTTATCAATATTCAATTGTTATAATATTTTTAATATTTTTTCAAAATCACTTGCGATTCTACATAATACTTTTCTATAAATATACAATTAATTTTAAAAAAAAATCATTACACAATTATTAATTTAATTCAAATTTAATATTATAAATTTTTTTATAATATTATAAAAAAATAAAAGTTATTCAAATAAAAATAATATTTATTTGATAAATAATTATATCAATCAAATATATAAAACATATTAAAATATAAAAAAATAAAATATAACTCATAATCTCATTAAATTTAACAATTTTTTCGTTTATCACATCAATCTCGACAAAAAGAAGAATAGGTGGACCGCAAAACGTAGCATTGATGGCCTCGATGTCACCATTGACGAAGTACTAGCAACAAAGAGGCCCGGCACCATCAGAATCGAGCTTGACATGGGTGGTGGTGTGACTACATTTGCAGTAAGAGTGATGAAGAAAAACATGGACATTATAACTACCTCGATGAACTTGAATGGTCCATTCAATAATTTCATTGCTTCAAGAGGGGTCGTGCAATACATAGGTATTTCACACAGGCTTCAATTCTTTGACAAAACATTGGATATTGTGAACTCGATGCGCGTCCCGAGAACTGGATTCCAACAACATTGCTTCATTTCGTAATGTTGGATATCTCTAGGGTGCTTAGGCCTATTGGGTTGTTTCGGCTACACCGTTTCTTCTGTGTGGGCGAGCAGCTGGAGGAGGCTTACGCGCCGCTTATCGAGAGCACTGGATTTAAAAAGTTAAAATGGGTAATCGGGAGGAATCTTGATCGTGGACCAGAGCTCAGGGAGATGTACCTCTCTGCTTTGTTGGAGGAGCCACTAGATAAATCTCGGTGATTTTTCTTAGTTTTTGTTGTCACTTCCTAATGGCTTTACAGGGACTATGTTTTACTTGAAGTGTTTCTTTACCATTAGACAATTCTGCCGAGGTGACTGCAAATCAAGATTTGGTTCAAATTTACATATTAGCCTTGAAGAATCAAGAATATTCAGCTCTTAAGAATAATTAATATCTGTTCTTATCGTTATTTTTGTTTATTAATCAAGTATACAACATCACAGAATTTCAATTGTTTAAAGACTGAAAAACAAAAGGAAAAAAAAAAAATTGCAATTGTTCATTTTTCAAATTTACCAAGGGCAAGATTGTGAACTGTAAATCATAATTTCCAGTTGTGGTAACAGTTTTTTTTTTGTAAAAAAGAAGATAAATTTAGATATATCTGATTTTTTAAGATGTGTGTAGACTGTTCCACTACGGGTGGACTTGCTTGAACTTTTCATACATGAGATCAATTCTAAGTGAGTGCAGGTTTATTTAAGGGAGATCTGCTTAAAAGGTTACAAGCCAGTCAATATAGGTTGGCTCAGTGTAAAAAACTTGAGAAATACTTCCAAGAAATTTACAAAAGAAATGCGAGTATTACCCACGATAAGAGAAGATGCGAAGGGGTGAACCATCTCTGTTCTCATGTAGCTCACGGTCTAGAGTTACTCCTACCTTTCGGCTTTGACTAATAGGTATTTAGCTGAAGAGTTCGCTTTTAAAATTCCTAGCAACAAACTGGACGTCTTCCCTTTGCCGAGGATCCTATAATATTCCCATCCCTATCTCCCTCCAAGCATAAGAATCTCAAGCCCCACATGGATATGTAATTGGGATATCCTTACTTTTTATCTGAAGTTTAATGATTCCAAAAATAAATTGTTGCAGCTGTCATTTTGGACAATGATTCCCATCTCGTGGGTCTTCTGACATCAAGTCAAAGTTTCTGGGAAGCGAACCTTTGTTATTATAGGTTCATTGAGATTGTGGGAAATGGACCCATAACCACAATCCTAAGCAGTCCACCATGCCAACCAATAAAAAATAAAAGAGTTAACAAAACAAAACAAAACAAAAAAGGATTGCATATTAACATTAACATGATTAAGAATAATCAACGAGCAAATCTATGAATTTGAATCCTCCTGAAATAACAAACTAAGGGCTTACACTTGAATGAATTTGCTATTGTTCTGCGTGCGTATGCATTTATTTACAATTTATACCCTAACCCAATCAAGAACTGAGGGCAGAAATGATTTCAGAGAGATTTCTTGAGATACTTGAGATCCAACGAAGAATCAACACAGTTTAGTCTAACTGAGTGGTGATTGAACAATTTCAGCAACTCAGTGACCTTGTCCTTAGTGCTCCCGCCACAGCCAACCTGCAAGAGGACCAACAGCTTCTGAAAAGCACCCAAATGAAGTGCCTCAATTACCACACCATCGTGACTCTCTTTCTTGCAAAGCTTCCAAAGAATGGACACGCAGAAATCTGATGCCGAATTCGATACGCGCAGAATCTTCTTTACCAACACTGGCACAATCAGATCATTCTGATAGGCCTGTTCTCTGCCTTTACTGCTGTCGCACATACGGTCCAAGACAGCCAATGCCCTTTCGCACGTGCTTTTATCTCCATCAACAAGAATCTCGGATACCAATGAGACCAAACCCATCTGCACAAATGAATCCGTGATCATCTCATTGCTGAACCTTGGCCCAGTCATGTGAAAAATTGCCGTTAGTGCAGCTTTGGTGGCAGTAGGACAAATGGGTTGCTTGATCAACTTAATCAGTGCTTGAAATGCTCCTTCCGTATCCATCAAGGCTTGTACGTGCTTCGAATTTCGATCCCGATCACCAAGAAGCTCTTTAAGTAGCAACACCGCGCTTTGTCTAGTGGAAAGATCTCCACTTTTCAGGAGCCACAACAAGCTTCTAAAAGAGCTCGCCGATCCTAGCTTGGTTTGGCTTTCTACGTCGAGTGGAAGCATCCATGCCAAAGCCGACAATATTTCGCTCAACAATTCTACATGTTTGTCCGCCGAGACGCTCGCAAATGACTCGAAACAACCCGATAAAACGCGCCCGGGCACCGAGCCATTGTCCCTGATGCACCGCTTGTTTCGTTCGCTGTCTTTGCCCCATTTCTTGATCTTCCCCACCAATTCCCGGCACTTGTTTGCATCCATCCGCTGCGCGGCAATCGCAATTCTCTTACAAGTCTCCGAGACCTGGTACGTTGTAACCGGAATACGCGGCGTCGGAATCCGTTCGACCCCATAAGAACGATTCTCGACGCACCAATTCTGAATCATCTTCCGAATGGTATGATTGGGTATCTGATCGAAACCCGGCGGCAACACCATATTTGTCGCCGGACAGGTCTGGTTGCCGGCTGCAGTCCACTTCTCAATGCTATCTCGATCGTAGGTGATCCCAGTCGGCAACGTAACGGGATCCCTCATCAAGTCCAGCGAGATGGGGCATCGAAAATGGGGAGGAATCACAATTTCCATGTCCCGAATAGCAATTATCTGTAGACCGAGATTGAAGGCTGCAAAGGATTGCCAATGTGTCGTGGCTTTTAATACTTGATGGAGGATTTGAGGGAAAGGCAGCAAAGGCCCTTTTATATAAGAGTTTCGATTCAAAAGCTTACGAAAAAAGAGATGAGTGGACCGAAGACAATTAAACTCGTTTCTAAAACAACGACCCACAACAAGCGCAAGGACGCGCGAGTCAGTTGACGACGTTGGATGGATACGCTAAGGACGGTAGGTAAGCTGTAGATTCACACGTTGTTTTTGTTATTGTTGTTGTTGTTGTGTTTCACTGTAAGCAGGGTTTGACCGTTGAATGTTTGAAAGAGGCTGCCAACTAGGCCAAAGCTTGAAGTTTGAAGTGCTGACTCATAGGCGAGTCTCGGTCAAATCAGTCGGTTGGAAACTTGGACCAATATATGCCTGCTTTGCTTTGCTTTGCTTTATACTCTCCTGAGTTTTATTAGATGAATACTGTAAAAAGACACTTTACGAAATCAAAACCGATAGTCTATTTTGTGTAAAAACCAAAAAAATAAAAATAAAAATAAATATATACTTTGTTATAGCTGTAAACATTGATGATTTTGATCAATGCACATAATCTGTGGACAATATTCATATTAGGACTTGCGTTGTTTACTGGGAAAAAGGTTGTTGGACGGAAATATTTGTTAGAAGGAGAGTCAGAGTCAATTGGCGTGATGATCCTACACGTTAAGAAGTTAATTTGTTTTTCAATTTCAAATTTTCTCGCCCAAAAAAAAAACAATATACGTGCAATAAATATAACAAAATATATAATAATATATTATTTTATTTTTTGACAAAGAATTGCACATTTTATTACTTTTTCTTACACGTTTTATTATTAAATCAAGGTCTACTTGTTACATGATATCTAAATATCTAATATAAAACATTAAAATAACAAATTTTAACTATATTTTGAATAACAATCAATTAAATTAATTTATTTTAAATTTAAATTTACAATAAATAATTAAGTAAAATTAAAATCAAATTAACTATTTATGATTACTAATATCTAGTTAATTTAAGAATTTTTAAATTTAAACTTATATTAATAAAATTGAATAAAATTAAAAATAAATGATTAATTAAAAAGTAAAATAAATTTTATTATTCTATATTGATCATAACTAAATTTATAATTAATAATTTTATTATAATTAATTAAGACATTAATCTTAAATAAAAATTGTTTAGAAAAAAATCAATATTTAAAATTAAGTAATTTGATTGAGAGAATATAATAATATAAATTAAATATATTTAATTTTATAATATGAAAATTAAGATTCAATGTATATTAAAATTATTGCTTTATTAAAATATTAAAATAATTATAAATTAATTATTTAATTAATATTAAATATTATAAATTATGATAATTTATTAACAGATTTTAAAATTAAATAAATATCATTATGTAAATTTATTTTCCAAAATTACGGAATTTCTCTTATATTTAGTAATATATATACATTTTTCTTCCACATTGTACATTTTTTGGGCAAAAAAGTTTGGAATTAAAAAAAAAAATCTTTTTAATACATAAGATTTACCTCACCTGCTAATTGTGGATCTTCCTCTAACAAAGTTTTTAATCCACGTACCATTGTTTTAACTGTAATTATTTATTAAAAATTAAAAATATATAAATAATAATTATAATAATATAATATATACAATTTTATATGAAATATATTTAATTTGTTCTATTTATATAATTTTTAATATTAATTTATTAATATTTTCTAATTAGTTAAATATTTTTATTGGTAAAAAATCTATCAATTTCTATTTCTCAAGTCTTAAATTAGTCTCATTTCATATTATCATCAAAATATTTTTTTTAATTTTCATATTTATAGGTATTAAAAGTTGACCAAATTCAAGAATCTAATTTGAATTTACCTAAAAAAAATTCAACTTAATTCAACATAAATTATGGCATGATTTAAAATAATTTGAATTTAAACATACCTAACTTGACAAAAAAAATCATTTCTTTTTTAAAATTAAATCTTTTTTAAGAACAAAATTATATATATATATATATATATATATATATATATATTTTTTTTTTCCGTTTTGTGGTGTCTTTGATGAAGCATATATATATATATATATATATAAAGTGAAATAAGTATATATTATTATTTAACTTATTGATAACTAATAAAAAATATTTTTGTTCTTTTTAAATTTTGAATCCAATATTCAAATATGTTATGAATTTTTTTTTACCCTATATATATATAATTTTTATTTATTATATATATTTAATTATTTTATATTAATATTAAATTATTTATTTTATATAATTATTAATTTTTATTTTTTTATACTTATAATAGTTTAAAAAATTTATCTACTTATATACATATATATAGATACATATTTGTATATATATTTTATAAATAATATAATTATATATAAAATGTGTAATATATTTGTGTATTGTTAATATGAAAAATTAAAAGATAATTAATAATATATTTTTACTTATTATAATATATAATAAATTTTTTTAAAAATAAAAAAGTTATTTATTAAAAAATTATTAAATTATAAATTTTATTTATTTATTTTTCTTTGTTGGAGTTTGGTTCCTCTCCTAAAACAAATTTTCTTAATTCAAGATTAATCATGAGCTCAATACATATTGCTTAAGTTTGAATACTCTGTGCTTTTTGCACCACATAACATCATTTTTACTAATAAATTTGGCAAAATAGACACTCTATATAGTCAATTATCATAATAATAACATTGGGAAAGAATTTATTAAGCATCACATATATTTGTAAGAAACATTTGCATGAAATAAGTTGTCTTATTCATTGGTTCGACTAAATTTAGGGAAATTTTGGGGCTAGCTTATCAGTTATATAAGCAAGGCTTAGCTAATAGATCTAAAGTTTAAACAAAATTTATAAAAATTCTTCACCTCCCCCTAACTCAGTTCAATTAAATGTCAAAAAAATGATAACGTGTATTGATTTAATTACAATCTTTTTACCAATTATTCAATTTCTATCAGTTATAATTTTTTCATCAATTGCTACATTTTCGTTAATTATAATCTCTCCTCCAATTACTTAATCTATATCAACTTCGTTAATTATAATCTCTCTTCCAATTACTTAATCTATATCAACTACAATCTTACTACCAATTACTTAATTTCTATTAGTTACAATCTATTCATCAATTGTTTAATTTTTATTAATTACAATCTCTTGATCAATTACTCATCAATCAAAATTAATTTTTTCTAAAGAGAAGATATCATGATTATATCCCAAATTAATGATGAAATATTAATTTACACTATAAAAAGACACTACACTGTATAACTAATATATAGTTAAAACATATATAAAATTTTATTAGTGAAATATAATTTATTTATTAACAATTACCACCAAATTTCATTTTATTAGTTTATTATTTCACATGGTATCAAAGTTATTTCTTACAAAAGTATAAATGTTAAACCAATCAGATTCACTCACTACCTTATTTTCCTTAAATGCAACTACTAGTAATCAAGTACTAAACTACTCAATCTTAAATATTACTAAACCAACAAATCTCATCAAGAATATTATCTCACTATGTCCTCTCACCCCTCCCACAAGAGGCTTATTTAGATTAATCACATATTCTGCAATTGGTATCAAATTGACTAAAGATAATTACATCATATATAAGATACATCTCCTTCTTTTTCTTAAGGTCAATCGACTCTTGTCAATTGTAAATGAAACCGAACCATGCCTTTCACACACTATCATTAAAATTAATGAGAATGGTGTCACCAAAAGTTTATCAAATCCAACATATAAAATATGATTTACCCAAAATCAAACTGCTTTGGGATGGATTCTCAATTTCATAGTTGATAATATTGTTATACAACTCTCTAATTTAGACACTTCAATAGTTATGTGATCCTTCTTGACTCAATTATATGCAACACATAATAGTGTTCGTGCCATACATCTATAAATGCAACTTCAGACTCTTCGTAAGGGAAATCAAACAATTATAGACTATTTATAACATGCAACCTTCCTTGTTGATCAATTTGCCTTAAATCTCCCTACTCATCTATATTATTGACATAATTCTTACATGATCCTTTACAGTACCATTGTTTATTCTTTTAGAAATTCTACAAAAGGAATTTACTATAAAAAACTTAGGTAAACTCAATTATTTTCTTTGGATTGAACTACAATGCACTTCAGATGTTATTCTTCTTCACTAGGAAAAATATGCAACAAATCTTCTTGTACGAGTAAAAATGTAAGATGCGAAACTTGTCACTACTTCTTGTGTTATCGGCTTGAATATTTCATCTATTCATTATAGTGAGTTGTTCTCGGATCTGACACTTTATCGTAGTACCATAAGAGTGTTATAGTATTTTACTCTCACTTAGCCTAACATTACTTTTGCAGTTAACACTACTTGTCAATTCATACATACACCCATAGAGATCCATTGGCAATTTGTCAAATACATATTGCAGTTTGTTTATGACATATAGCACCATGACATCCTCTTTACCCACAATAGTAATTTTTATCTTTATACTTTTCCAATCCAGAATAGGCTAGAGACCATGATATCAGACGATCAATTAGTGGATTTGACATATTTCATGGCTCTAATCTCATCTTATAGAGTTCTCGTAAGTAATAGACAATCGCTCAATTTAGCACAGAAGTTGAATTTAAAAACTTAGTTGACACAATTGTTGAATTCATTTAGATTAAATCCCTCTCACGTGATCTTGGCATTTCTTGATAAAACCCTTTGTTTCTTCAATGTAACAATATCTCTGTCATTTATCTAATAGGGAATTCTATCTTTCATACTTGAAGAAAACACGTAGAAATTGATTATTATTTTGTTGGAGAACGAATTACCAAAAATTAATTGCATATTCAGTACATCTCCACTACAGATTAACCTGTTAATATCTTTATTAAAAGACTCTCCATGATTTACTTTCAACTTCTATAACCTAAATTTACTAAGTATTTTATCACATAAACTTATGAGGGGTGTCAAAAGAAATGATACCGTATTCTAATTTAATTATAATTTCTCTATTAATTATTTAATTTTTTTCAATTATAATTTTTCTACTAATTGTTTAATTTTCATCTATTATAATCTCTTGATCAATTATTCAATTTCTATTAATTATAATTTCTCCACCAATTGTTTAATTTCTGTTAAATACAATATTTTCACCAATTACTTATCAAGTAAAATTATTTTTTTTTTAAAAAGATCATAATTGTATTTCACATGAATAATATAATCTTAATTTGTATTATAAAAAAATGATATATTATATAAATGATATATGATTAAAGTATATATAAAATCTTATTTATAAAATACAATTTACTTCTCACTTAATTTTATCTTACTAATTTATTATTTCACATTAAAAATTCAAAATACTTATAGTAATATGACTTTCCAGTTATAAAATTTTAGTATAATTTTTTATTGAAAGTGGTGCTTAGGGAGTAATAAAAACACACCATTTAAAGTTTTTTCTCTCTTTTTTCTTTTTTAATTATTTTGAGAAATTTATAGTTTCTTTTTATAAAATTCTTTTGCTGCTTAGCTTAAAAACAATGATCCGAGCAACCAATGCGATTATTGTTTATTTGTCAATTCACTTGATAATACTTGATATCAAAACTTGAAACACAGGGACCTTAATACCGGATATATAAGAAGATTGCGAAACTTGAAAATAGGATAGGATAGGATTGTGTATTTCCATTATGTCTGTTGACGTTTCAAATATGCTCAAGTATGAAGGTGATAGAAATGGACAGATCGAAATCGAAATGAGAACCCATGTGTAATCCTAAGGCAGACAACAACAGGCAAGGCTCACATCACATGTCTCCACTCCACATACGTCCCAGAGACAAATAGTTCTCAACCCACACGTCTCTGATTTGCTAGACCACTGGATCTGGACCACAAACCCTGCCTTTTCAAATAACTAAAAGACGTAGAATCTAATTTACAGCCGGTAGATGACAAGTGAAGTACATCCAAGCTACATTTTCATGAAGGAAAAGCAAAGAGGTTCAACAAAACATAAAAAAGAACTGAAAGTTTACAAAGGAAATCCATCAAAAAAGTGAACAGATTGAGAGAAAGCAGATCACCAACCCGGCCACCACCAGCATTAACATGAAAATCTACAGCTTCCAATTATCTCCCATCTGCTGATGTAAATGACTCGGCAAATCCATAAGGGCGGGTGGGTATGCTGGTCTGGGTGCTGTCTAAGCTGGGAAGCAGTGAAGACGACGACGACTCCATATTGCTTCTACCTTCATAAGCTTGCCACTTCTTAAGTGCTTGTGGCAACGACATTTCGAGATCAATGCCGTATATGTCTTCAGGATTTTGATCAGTTGGTTTCCAGAGCTCAACCAAAGAAGAGAGCACATTAACTGCATGACCCATGTCAGGCCTTTGATGAGGCTCCCTCGCACTGCAGTGACCTGCCAACTCTGCAACTTTGCTGATACTGGCAAGAGTTTCCTCATCAAGATCAATTGTTGGGTCAATCGCTTTGCAGAATGAATCCTTGTTGATGTGCATTCTACGGAACCATGTTACAAGATGCATGCTCTCCTCCGGTTGGCTCTCATCGAGAGCTTTTCTACCTGTGATAATCTCCATTAATATCACTCCAAAACTGTAGACATCAACTTTAGTTGTCACTCGACCAGTAACTGCAGTCATATCGTCAGAAACAAGGGATCATTGTTAGAATTAATGCACATGAGTTAATAGAAATTAACAGAACAAACCATAGATCAACAAGCAAAGGAAACAGAAAAAAAAATGGAAAGAGACAGAAAAGAAGAGGAACTGAAGAAAAGCCATTTTTATGGATTAATTCCAATGACCAAAGAGACATTCAAATACATGCAATTTATCATATTCACCTCAGTGATACACCGCAGGATTTCAATTTTCTGTCAGCTAAGAAGTGGCGTACTTTTAAAATGTCAAAACATCAGCTGTATTATGGTGCATTCTAGTCCTTGACAATCGTCACCTCTGAATAGAAACTTTATTGGTATGCCCTTTGAATGGAAATTCAGAGATTATATTATTGACAAGAAAACTTGAATGGAGGAAGGACATAACTACAAGGTGGCCTGTTATGCATTGCAATACCATATTGAAGGGCAAAATTTATGAACATAACCAACTTAAGCAACCAAAATAGTGTGAAAGACATATTGGCAATCAGTTGACACAAACTTACCGCCCAGGGAAATGTTTCATTTAGACTTGATGGTTACTTAAATTAATAATAATAATTGAATCCTGCCATTTGACAATTGAACATACAGAATTTGCAATGAAAAAGATTATATGAGAAATAAGGAACCTATATATAAGAAT
Source organism: Bruguiera gymnorhiza (assembly GCA_020883675.1). Lineage (NCBI taxonomy): Eukaryota > Viridiplantae > Streptophyta > Magnoliopsida > Malpighiales > Rhizophoraceae > Bruguiera > Bruguiera gymnorhiza. The sequence continues at coordinate 5,544,176 of JAIRCJ010001058.1, read as the reverse complement.
AATTTCTATAGTTGTTTGCTTAAAGTAGCCAAACACAACCATCCACTGACAAATAAAGAAGTAAAGATAATGGAAGAAGCTACCTGCATATTCGGGAGCCAAGTATCCAAAAGTTCCAGCAACTCTAGTTTCAATTGAGCCTTTCCCCTCAGGTGCAAGACGAACAAGACCAAAATCTGCAACCTTAGCCCTCATATCATCACCAAGAAGAATATTTGAAGGTTTTAAGTCCCTGTGTATGAAACTTTGATGTGCCAAACCATGAAGGTATTCAACACCTCTTGCAACATCCAAAGCTATAGTCAACCTCTTTGTCCATTCCAGGGGTTTTAGTCCTTCTTCTGCCCAGTTGAAGAGGTGTCTACCAAGGGTTCCTTGGGACATGTATTCATACACAAGGAGTCTCTCATTGCCATCCAAGCAGTAACCAAGAAGAGCAACAAGATGCCGGTGCCTAACCTTAGTCAAAACAGCAATCTCAGACTTGAACTCTGTTAGTCCCTTCCCACTTATGACCCCAGATTCCATTCTTTTGACAGCAATCTTTGTACCATCATGCAATTCACCTTTGTACACCACTCCAAAACCTCCTTGTCCCAATATATTTTCCTCACTGAAGTTGTTGGTGACATTCTTCAGGACTTGAATAGAAATGACCATATTCCCTGCTTCAACCATTTGAATGTCACCACGATCACTGGTAGAAGCAGTATGAGTCTCACTAACTGCACCAACACTGACACTTGAGCCAGCAACTGTGATCTTGACACTCTCATTATCAGATCCAGAATGGCGAGGGTGGATCACCATTTCATTTGGGCTCTGTACTCTCTTGAACCACTTGTGTTTCTTCTTATACAGACAGAAAACCAGCAAGCCAATCAGGGATATGATAAAAACACCCCCAATTACTGAAAAAACTACTACACCAATCGGGGCAGAAGATTTCTTGCCACCATTCCCAGACTTGCCATTGATTCCAGAACCTGTGTTTGTTGACAAACCTGCTGATGGTGAACCTGAAGATGTAGTACTATTGGTGTCTTCTCCTATATTTTGATTACCGTTAGTGTTCACAATCACATTACTCTTAAAAGATGGTACTTTTCCGTAAATCTGGTTTTTTGATACATCAAGTTCCTTGAGTACCGGAAGAGTTGTGAGCTCCTGTGGAATAGAACCTGTGAGATTATTATCGGCAAGAATCAATCTTTCCAATGACTTAAGTGAAGCAAACTCAGGGGAAATTATGCCTCCAAGACCCATCTTCTGAAAGTTAACAACAGTAATGCCACCATTGCTGCAAGAAATTCCCAACCAACCTGCACATGGATCATTCTCCTTCCAGTTCTCAGCAAACCTTTGAGGATAATCCATCGATTTAGCTATCAAAAGCAATGTAGTGACCCTAGAATCGCATCCACCAGGACTCGTCAAACAAAAACTATTTGAATCAGCCACCATATCCACAGAGACTGAGCTCTTGAACACAGGAATTGGCCCTTGAAGCAAATTATTAGTCAAATTCACTACCTTCAATGACGCAAGATTCACCAACGACGAAGGAACAGGACCGGTAAATGAATTATCCCTTAAACTCAAGCTCTGCAAATCTTTCAAACCCGAAAAGTCAGGTAAAGGACCCGAAAATCCATTAGAATGCAACCAGACCTCCTTCAACAGAGTCATATTCTGTATCACATTGATATCACCGCTAAGTTTACCACTACTCATCTGCCCATTAAGCCACAAAGACTGGACTTGCGACCCGGAAAAGCTGGCAGGCAACCCGCCTTCAAGTTGGTTGAAGGCCAAATGCAGATTGGTTAGACTCGGAAAAGCACCTGGGCCAAAAAACTCAGGTATTGGCCCAGACACGTTGGCAGAATTTGCAGAGAAGTTCTGCAAAGCAGAAGCATTTTTTATGCTTTCAGGGATAACCCAGGTGGAAAATGGGTTGTTATCAATCTCCACAGATTGAAGAGACGACATGCCGGCGAAAAAATCACCGGGCATGGAAGTAAACCGATTGTTACCTAGCATAACCACTTGCAGTGAGCTTAACCCGCTCAAACTGGGCAGTTGACCCGAAATGTTGTTCCACTGGAGCTCTAACCGCTCTAGTTGGGTGAGGTTTTGGAGACCGGAGGGAAGTGTACCTTGGAGGTGCTGGTGACCAATTTGGATCCTGACGACCCGTTTCTCCTCAGAACATCCCACGTGGTGCCAGTTGCAGGGATCCGGGTCGGTCCATCCGAGAGAATCCGGCGCATCGAGGCTGTTTTTGAGAGCCAGCATAACAGCAGCATCTGGACTACTCGGGGTTACTTGAGAGTTTGCATGGAGGAAGACTGCAGAAAACCCAGCAAGAAACAAGAGCCAAAGATTGCAGTAGCCGTTGAGAAGGGTTCTTCGCTTCATCTCCATCCGAAAGAGAAAAAGGAAGAGGACAGAAAGTTATGGGGATAATGGCTATGGATGTTTTCTTCTTCTTCTTCTTCTTCTTCTTCTTCTGGCTGGCAGTGGCAGCGGCAGCTAAGAAGAAAGCTAAGTTGTCAAGGGACGTACATGGGTTGTTGATAACAAACGCAAACAAGTTTGACTGAAAGCTAAGAACATGGAAACTCGAGAGAGAGAGAGAGAGAGAGAGAGAGAGAGAGAAGGAGTCAGCGGCGAGGGAGAAAGCCGGTCGAGCTGGTCTCGAGGGAGGGAGGGAGGGAGGAGCTGTCATGGGGAGCCAAGCACATGGAGCGGGCCCCACAGATACTGGAATCGCCAATGTAAAGCTCTTCTTATTTATTATTTTATTTTATATATAAAATAGAGGCCATAATGTATACAATTTTTTTCTTTTTCATAGACAGTCATCTTAGGAGGGGAAGAGTGCAATTCTCGCACGTCGTCCGTTTGAATTTTTGTTAAAATATTTAATAAAATTAATTATATTTTTATTTATAATGAAAAAATTGATAATTTTAATTAAATATTCTAAAATTTATTTTTCTATAAATTTAAAGCAAAGAGTTGCTCAATCCACTGTCCTGTACCATCATCAATGATAGTGATACCACTTTATTTATTTATTTATTTTTATTTTTTTGAAAAAAGCAACAAAAAGGATTATCCCTATTACTTGATAAAAGTTTCAATAGACTAAAAAGGATGAATAAATAAATCTAAAAAAATTTTAGAAAATAATTAACTCTAACTTAATTGGATTTGCTGAAATTGAAAGAAATGGAATTGGGTAAAAGTATGATGCACTCACTTTGTAAATTAAGGTTCTAATTTTGAGGCCAAAATAGAGTAATTTTTGTTCAAATTTTCTAATATTCCCCAAATCGAAGATGTGGATATGAGCAAAAGTTAAAGAGGATGCGAATGCCAAAAGGCTGGCACGTGCGGCTTGCATGACTCCATTCGGTTGTAAGGACAGCCTCTGCATTTGTCTGGTTTCTGTCCCTCGCTCTGCAATGCACGTGTTCTCTCCCCCACAAGCCCAACTGTTATTTTTTTTATTATTATTATCATTTTTATTTTTCAACTCTTGCACAATTCATATGCTTGGAGTTGCTGTCTCTAAGGTTTGACTAATTTGCTTGTGTTTGTTTTGTTTTGTTGATCTTCTTCTTTTGTGTTTTTCCCTCTTAGTCGTCAAAGAGGAACAAACAAAAAAAAAAAAGAAGAGAGAGAATGAGAGAGAGAGAGTAATGTAGGGTGGCACGTGACCAGGCCAGAGACTCAATATGTTCAAGAAAAAATTGGGTCACGGCATTATAAGTTCAGCCACTGACGCCATTTTTTATCTTTTATTTGATATAATATTCGTATATATATATATTTACATTTACCATAATTGTATGAACTTTAAGTAAATATATGCATCTTTCTCACAAATTTTAGAAAAAAAAAATTGCACTTATTTATTGGTTATTTTGTGATAAATTGGTTGTTTTGACGTAAAATATAAATATTTATTGTATGATATTTTAAAAATAAACTAATTTTAATTGAGTTGAAATTTGATTAGATGTTTTAAATATTTTAATTTTAGATTGAAATGTTATTTATGCTAAATTATTTTGGTACAAAATTTTAACATTAGACATAAAAAAAAATTTTTTTAAAAAAAAGAAGAGCAAATTACATCACTCTCTATCATATTTAAAATGCATTAATACGTTGCAGTTTTTATTCCCACGAATAATAAGTTACATCCCTTAGTTAACTAAGACGAATCAAACAATAACAAAAACCCAAACAACTTAAATATGAATTTTAAAAATATAATATTTTAATAAAATAAAAATATGTCAAAAATTATTATAATTTAATAATTTTTTAATATTAAAATATAATTTATTATATTTAATAATAGACGTACATTTTATTATTGTATTTTCAATACGGTGTGCGCGATATAATTTTCCCTAAAAAATCTACTTTGGGCCATTGTCTGGTATCTGATCACATGAGTCAACTCAGATCAAAGGCTTATCTTTTTGTTTGCTTTTTTTTTATTATTTATTATTTATTTTAATTAATGGTTCCAATCATGGCTAGGCAAGGTCATGGGTCGGGCCTATCTCGGTTCTAGTTCCAAGATTAGGAGGAATTGAAATCGGACTGCCAGGGAGCAGTTTAGTTTTGGGCCAGTTTAAATTAATGTCTAGGGTTTATATTTCAGTCCGATTCAAGGATTCAACTCAGTTTAAGATTAGATTCTTGATTGGATTTGATTTGAGTTTGATCCAATTTAGTGCCCGTTTATTTGAAAGAATGGAAAATTTAAATTTGATCAAATTTTAATTAAGTTACCTAAAATTTTTTTGAGATTTAAAAGATTATACATATATATATATATATATATATATATATATATATGTTAATCTTGTGAGACAAATAATGGTCACATAATATTTAAAAATATTTTATTAAATATTAATTCATTTGATAAAATTATAAATAATTTAATAAATTTATTAATATTTAAATGTTATTAGTTAGAAAATAATATAATTTTTGAATATAATATTTTATAAGTTAAAAGAAATGATTCTTAACAACTTTTTCTAAGAGACTAATACTTATAAAGGTTATAAATAAAAGTCTAATCCTCTATTTCTATAATACTAAAACCTTATACGATATAATTACAATTAAAACAATATGTTTTTTTTTTTACATCATCAAGAAAGATATCAACAAAAAGGAGACATATTTCGTCAATTTTTCATATTTAAGGATTTTTCGAGTTGTGAATAAATTAAGTTATATTCTCTTCCTAATTTACATTGATTGCCATCAAAATTAGGACAATGAGAAAGTATATCGCAATCTAGTAGTATGTTTAAAGCAAATAACTTGGAATGTACATATTACTTTGTTCATGGGACTCACATGCGCCTAACCTACCTAACGTATGAAATCAATTTACTCACTTCTTATTCAAAGCGAGCGCACACAAATCGGAGGATCCCACTTTTCAGAAGGCAGGTAGTCCATATAAATATACATACATACATACATACATATATATATATATATCTAGGCTGAAGGTGAGGCTGGTACACCTTGCGGCAATGGCAAAAGCCTAGTGCGACAATCTATGAGGATATTGTCCGTTGAGCAAAGGGCCGACCATCAGTGGGAACTTCTACCGGTATTTGAACTTCGGGCTTTCCTGCGGACGATTTCACATAGAATCCTATAAGCTTCATGAATTTTGCTACTTTATACACTTCAATTTTGCAAGCAAGCTACTGTCCTTTACGTTTATCATATATGAATGCATCAACGGTCTTCCTAGACACAACCTAGCGAGACAACTACAAATAACATCTAGATATTAAAGCAAGAGGGTTACGGCACTTCCTTGTAAACATCGAGAGCTTCACTTCCTTTACTAGTGCATTTCAGCACACTACCAACGATTGATCTATGAATTAAAATAGATGTTAGGAAAAAAAAAGAAAAGGGAAATTGCTGCACCCCCATGCTAAGGAGTTTTTGTCAGCTATGATGGAAGGTTCGGCAGAAGGATTTGGTAGAAGTAATGACACATAGCAGGAAATTCTACAGTGACTGTTCTTTGCAAGAGCCAAACTCCTATGCAATAGATATCTGATCTTGACGTCAGAATGCCTACCACTGGATGCTGCCTGCTGCACGCTGACCTTCTTGGCAAAAGGGCCCCTTGAAAAGAACAGTCATGAGTCCAAATGTAGCTAATCCAAAATTACACAGCTTGAGATCTGATGCGAAAAAAAAAAAAATCAAAAGCTTGAAATTCGGTAGATAAGATAATAAATTTTAAAAAAATTATTTTGTTGATTAATAATTTATCTCACCGTTTAATCTTTATATTTATATATTTAATTATAATAAAAATCTCTAATTCGTAAAAATTAAAAAAAATTTACTGATAATATCATTGAAAAATTTTAAAGTAAGAAAACTCATAAAAAATACTTGAAATATTTATTATATGAAATAATTAATATTTATTTTTAAAAAATTATTTCATATGTTTGTTTACAGTTATATTCGTACATATAAATTTGTTTTTTTTTTAAAATTTTGTCTTGATCCGTCATTATACGTGTTCCCTAAAAAAAAAAAAAAGGATAAAAATGGGCAACCCGTGCTCAAATAAACAAGATTCACTGATAAATTAGTGTAGATGTTAGCAAATCTCATATGCATATACACGCAAAAAAAAAAAAAAAAAGAGACGAGCAATGATTTTGATTAGCGTGGATTAGAGGATATTGAGTTGGCAAAATCTAACCTCTCTCTCCTCGCGCCCCATTACTGCCCAATCCCTACTCAAAAGCATTATGCTCATGTGATCACAATCTAGAAGTAGAGCTATAGGGTTTAAGTTGTATTGAATGTGGATTGGGCTACCCAACAGCCTTATTTAACCAACTTGCTTGCCCCAATGGCTGATATATTGGGCTATTGTGTGCCCTTTCTGAGGGTCCCCAATGAGTAACTCAAAATGAGTCCATAATATATATTTGCTGAGTTGAACAGCGATCCAAAATGGCCCATGTCTACCACATCCCAAAAAAAAAAAAAAGAAGAAGAAGAAAAAGGGCATGCGGATAAGTTTTTATCAAAAAAAAAAAAAAAAAAGGGCATACATATGTATGATTTATGTATGTACATATGCGTGTATGTTTTTTTATGGTAATGCATGCATGTATTTGGTTGCTCTAAGCTCATCACTCACTTTGAGCCAATTGTTTATTCTTTAGCGATAACATCCCTGTAATTGAATGAGCCATTTAAATGGTCATTGGAGGAGAAAAGACGGATTAGGTCAAAAGCCAATATAATAATTGGAGCAAGTTTGGTGTTTTAGGAATTTAAGATTCAAACTAAGAACGTTAAAGCGTAAATCTTTGCCTTTGTTGAGAAAAAAAAAAAAAGAACAGTAGAAGATTGTCGCTAATAGGGCAATGGGTCATTCAGTAAGCTAGGACATATGTTATGGATGGCGAATATGCTTTGCTCATAATCTTGGCATATGCCATTCTAAGTGGATTCTAACCAAGATGCACACATGCCGCTGTGTCTTATTAAAACTATTACTGAAAGAACAATTAAAACAGCAAGGCCTTGGAATAATAACACGAGAGAGGAGAGGAAGAAGAAGGGGGGGGGGAAGGTGGTGGGCAATTTTGGAATAAACTAATCGAGCAGAAACTGTGGGTATCATCATTAGGTTTTTGGAATTGGAGTGTATAAATTAGGGCAGCTAGTCGGCGGGAGGGTTGCCTGGTGGAGGGACCATCAAGCGAGACCCGAGTTTGATGTCGGCACTAGGCAGTTGTGACAAAAAGGCCGAGAGTGAGTTCTTGGGATGCTAGCCCAGCGGCGCAAACGTTAAACCTGTAAATAAAAATTACCTGTAAATGTTGCTTCGGTGGCAACTCTTGAGTCACTTGAGGATTTGGATTAGTCTTTTGTACAAGGGTCATTAGCGATGGACGTAAAAGGAGATTGAAGATGATCACTTGCAAACAGTAATAATAATAATAATAATAATATGAACGTATAACATGGGATTCGAATAACTTGATAGATTCAAATTCAAATTGACCCATAACATGATCTCCACGTAGAGTAATTTGCAATCTACACGATATTAACAGTTTAAACTTTTGTTTATGACGGGAGATGTTCGATGAGAGCACCAAGGCTCACTTCACTTCCCACATGAATTGGATACGATGCGTCGCAATTGTATTGGTTTGACATAGTACGGCTTTCTTCTTTTTTTTTTTTTTTATCTCCTAATCTTATCTTGTTAGCTTTAGCTTTTCAAAGTGGTTAATATTCTATATACATGCGTTTTGGGTTCCTAATGGCCTGATTATAGGCATGTTATGTCTCAGCACGAAGCTAGCTATAGCCCAATCAGGTGTTAAAATGTTATTTATTCCTCCCAGAATTCTTTTTCATTATCATAGGCATTGATGTTGCTTGCTCTTGTTTCACTAAGATCTCCAATGTACGAATTGAATTGTTTAGAAAGTTCATCCAACGGATCCAATTTGTGGTGCAATAATTCTAGCTTAGGTGGATATATAAGTGAAGTGGGGGACCTCAGTCAAAGTGGGAAAAAGAAAACTTATTGTACGGGACTGTTTTATTGATTCAACTGTCGTCGATGAACTTGTGGTTGCACCAATTAAGCGGCTTGCGCAGAGAATTTAAATTGCAGTCCCATGTCTCAAGATTCGTTCGTTTTGTTTTCAGGTCCATTCTTCAAGATTTTTGACACTTAGAGACAACTACAAGTGATAAAAGTATATCCATTTTGAATAATTTGTATGAAACTTAATCTAACCCCCCATCAGCATTGATTAAAAAAATCTGTGATTTATAATTTAAACAAATTTAAACTTAAAATAATATAAGTTTTGATTAATTTGAATTCCAAAGACTTAAAACTCATAAATCTAAAATTATAAAATATTTAAAATTCAAATAATTCGACTTTTAAATGAATTCTGATTTATTTAACGGTTTATTATCTTTGAATGTCAAATATGACATTTTAAATGGGGGATGCCAGAGGTAATCCCAAACTAATAAATTGGATTTTCTACGTGATTTCCACTTGCCATAAACAGGATTACAATGTGATGTGTGGTAATTGTAAGACCAGGAATGTGATCTCTGTGAATAAATCGATACCACTTACTCAAAAGCAAAACAGGCGACTATAATCATTGTTCATGATTAATTAACTTTCATTGTTAATGTAATATTCTTTTGTAAAGAAAATGGAAATTCAATTCAACACTAATTTTTATCTCTCAATCTGTAACTACCAACGCAAAACTATAACGACTATTCATTTTTTAAAATGTTTGGTCAAATATGCAATTGAATTTATAAATAAATATTATGACAATTATCTTCCACGCGATTTTTCTAGTTAGTTATCAATTTGCTTTGAGGGGTGTTTAGGAAGTTCAATTGGCATCTCGACATTATTATGATATACTTTATTGCATAAATACACAGTAAGCATGCATACATATATGAAGAGAGAGAGAGAGAGAGAGAGAGAGAGAGAGAGAGAGAGAGAGAACCACTAAATATGACCCAAAAAAGGAAAAAAAAAGATAGAGTGCATATTGCAAAAAGGAAAAAATAATAATAATAAATTGGTTAAAGGATACAATCCTAACATAGCATCAACTCGAATGTGGCTATTACCATCAGGACAAGAAGATCCTCTTTACAAATAATTACAATAATAATCAATAATAGTATAGTTGAAGAATAATGCTTTTAATTATTAATTACGTGATGAACACTTTAGGTATACTAAATTTTTTTATCAAATGATGACGCATTTTACAGGCATAATAATATTCTTACAATTTTTATGGGTAAATCAAGCCAACATCACACGCACGAGAGAGTTATATCCTCTTTGATATATATATATATGTATATGTATAAAAAAAGAGCTAATCTAAAAAAAGACCATTGGAGTGTACGAAATTTTTATATTATAAAAAATAAAAAAATTAAATAAATGTATATAGTTTTAATGTGTTAAAATTTACATAAGAGTGAGTGACATACGTTTATTTTGTTTATATGTAAAGTATTTTCTGGCTTTGGAATTAATATCCACGACAGCAGAGAAAACTCGGAGCCATTAGTCCAATGTCCTGTCATTTCAAGAAAAGGCTTTGGTTCCCTAACCTTGGACGCGCAGCCGGAATGGACGCGTGTCCTTTGATAATTGGCTGGCGGAGAAGTTTAATGAACAAAAAGATACGAGTTGCCATGGCGTGAGAATGCATTCCCATTAACATCTGGTAAGAGAGTGAGCTGACTCTTAATTTTAAGTTAAAAGGGTTGGATCTTCAACAAAACAAACCAAAACAGCATAAGAATCATGTCTGTCATGGTCCTCATATATCTATATACGAAGGCACAAGAAGAGAGTCCTCTTGTATAAGAACGGGGCAGTGCACAGCAAAGGTGATTTTGAATCTGATGATGAATGGAGCAGCCCGACCCCATGCACTCTGGAGTTATCTGAAAAAACCTTTTAAGAGTGGCGAGAAAGAATCTTTTTGTGGGACTATCCATTAGTGTTGTTTCCTTGTTTTTGCACCTCTCTTTTCTCTCTCTCTCTTTCCGTCGATATAGATATGTTAGATATGTTCTTATCCCTGTTGCAGGTGTGAGTAGGACTTGAGTGTGTTGGCAGTTGTTCATCATGGGAAGTTTCCCATAAATCAACAAAACACACAAGTACACTGACCATAGACTTTTGTGAGTAAGAGAGAGTCGATGAGTTAGAGACTAATTGTGTCGTATGTCATATGTCAACATCCTTTTTTCTCTGTTGCGGTTGTTTTGGTTTAAATTTATCCCACCAGGCAGCAAAACGCTTACCTTTTTTTTTTCTGACCTATCTGACTCCCACCACTGTCCCTCCACTCTCCCCTTAACCTTTGCTTTCCCATAATTAAACATCAAGCACCCACGATCTCCACACCCCCTCCTTTTTTTCATTATCTTGCTCATTTGTGGAGTCCTGTTTTTGTATTTGTGATGATCAGCCGCACATAGAAAAGAAGCACCAGTTAAAGGCAGATCATGTCTCTAATTTCTAAGCACTTTCCTGTCTGGATATCCGGATGCTAAACTACAAGTCAATTCCCACTTGCTAAGTGAGGATGGTATGTGGCTCTCTACTTTCTCTTTTTACAACTTCTGCTTGTCATTGTCTGCATATGACCTCAAAGGACTCACTGACTGACCAACAGCTTACTGATGTTGCTGTAGTAACCGTGCTGTTTTTATGTCTCTCTGGCTTCTATCCAATGGCTTTTCTATGGGTTTGCGGTTATGATGAAGTTCAAGGTTGCTCCGATTTTCTTATGCAATATTTGTACCGATGGGTCAATGGATATTTTTCACTGAATAGAGACCAGTAGCTTTTGAGTTTAGCTATGCAGGACAGTTTTCTGGTTCATTACATGTTCACACGGGGTTAATTGGGTTTCTGGGGTAAAATCGTTATGTTCATTCATGGCATGATCTGCTTAAACCATGTCTTCTATTTGCTCTTTCGTATGCAGGATATTTTTTTCCCTTTTTCCTTTTTTTCTTTTAGGTGAACATCTACATGATTTCTTCATTGCAAACAGAGTTGCTGGGTAAATTACTTGAACGCCAAGTAGCTATTTAATTATTACTAGGTAGGTTCCTACCAAACGTGTTCTAGCGTGGCCTTTCGTAGTTTTAAGGCACAAACAATCATGCAAACTTGCAATTCAAAACGGAGAACTGTCAGGTTTATCTCCACATACCCATTAGCGAAACTGTTTGCTTCGATATTCATTCCTAGGTTTCTTTACTTTCGATCTTCGTCTCCTTTACCTTCCCCTACCACCAGCGCCTTTGTTGACCCGGTGCACGTGTGTGTCTTCTTCTGTTTCGATATACTGTTGATGTCAATCAAGCAGAAAAAACAAATGTATTCCTGGGTTACTATGTCCTCATAATTTGACAATCTAGCTGGCCAGCATAATATTATGGCAACTGTTACTTTTTCTGACATTTATATCCTTTAAGCCCCCAAATGCTATAGTAATTAGCAGCATTTCCTATTAACAAGTTACATCAGTTGATACATCTGAACTCTAATGCCTTAGCTCAACCGATAAGTTGAGCTTTTTTTATTGTTTAGGTCCTATCGCTCAACTTCGACAGCAGTACATAGATGAAATGCTTCCGTTCTCCCTCAATCGTTATACATGAATGCTAATGTGATAGGCTGTAGCTGGTTGCCATGTTGCCTATGTTTTGAGCCACTCAGATGGTTGGATGTGGCTCCCTTGCTATAAATCCCCTAAGCCAGATGCCCCAAGCTGGGCAGGATTATACATCCTCATCAATAGACGTTAGCTGAAACATTCTTCAGCCTCCTATGCTCCTAAAATAAACTAAGCATAAGTGTATGCCTTAATTTGGTTGGTAAGCGGATGCCTTTGCAGAGTAGACCTCTGTGAATTGTCAACAAGAAGAAGAATAAAAAAAAAGAAGTAGCATAAATGTGTGCTTTCATCCTGAAATTTAGGGAAAACTACACCTGTAGTGTTTTCCGCTAAACTTAGAAATCTCTTCATGAAGAAAAGAGAGTGTGCTATAAAATCCCTTCTGATCATTGTACTAATGTTGAAGTGACAATACAGGGTTTAGGACCTGAAAAACTGCATAGAAGCAATAGTTTTCCTTATTTGTTCTCAACTCTGAATATGCTCGTCACCTCATTTTGCTTCTTCTATACTTTTCTTCAAAGTTTTCTAAATGTCATATTCTTCAACCAAATTTGAATTTCGTGTGCTGCTCTAAATGGATTCACTATTATCTTTTCTGCATTCAAACTTTGCTCAGTGAGAAATAGAGGTTGCCTTCATTAAGTTTTTATTTTAGCTGTTCGTCTCCTTTTTATCTGTGCCTGAAGCTATTATATGAAGAAAATAAACAATGAAACACCTAACTTATAAAACATCCGACAAACAGGAAAGGATCATCTAGTCCCACAGACTGCAGTTTGGACTGGCTCAATCTGGCTATTCGTCTAGTATGGCTGAATAGAAGTTAGATCCTCACCAAGCTGATGAACTGCAATATGATGCCAAGCATTGATCTTGAAGTGGAGGCTGCCTCAGAAAATGATCCGGACATTAGCAGCCAAGTAGCTCCAAATCTATCAACTCAAGAAACATCTGCAGGTCCCTCCAATGACAGCCTCCCCAACACTTCCCATCTCACAGAGGCCATGGCAACTAAATCAGGTTCAGAACCGGTTTCCCTTGACTTAACTCTTCACTTCAATAATGAAGAGTTAGGGGGAAGGGAATCAGTAGGACTCTCAATGTCAAGCACAAGTGAAAGCAGCAATGAGCCTGCATTACGTACCACTGCAACAGCCACACCACGAGTCTTTTCTTGCCATTACTGTCAGCGCAAATTCTTCAGCTCACAAGCTCTTGGTGGTCACCAAAATGCACATAAGAGAGAGAGAACATTAGCAAAGCGGGCAATGAGGATGGGTATTTTCTCAGAGCGGTATCCTGGTTTGGCATCTTTGCCTCTAAATGGATCTGCATACATGTCTCTCGGAATCCAAGCACATTCTTCAGTGCACCAAAGGTTTATTGCACCAGTAAGGACAACAGAATTCAGAAGCAATGCACGATTTGATCATGGGTACCTGGGTCTCCCAATATTCATTGAGGATGATGAGGTAGAACTGCTGTGGCCAGGCAGTTTCCATCAGGTATCTAATGCAGAGGATGTAAAGCCAAGTTTTGTACTTGCTGGAAGCTCAAACATGAATTATTTGGGAGACACCTCATCCCTGGACTTGGAAAATTCTGCACCAGACCTCACATTGAAACTTTGAGTTCATCAGAACCGCTTAGCTCCGAGACTCCCTCTTTCTGTACTAAGGTTCATGTGAATCGCAGAGCTTTTATTCTCATACCTACTTTGTTGTTATAGTAATGTATGTTAGCGCATAAGTGCTGCACAATGAATCTTTGGAGCTCCTTTGTTTGTTGTGATCCATTTAGGTTCCTGCTGTAATATTTGTGATGATTGCTTGTTAAATGCTGTTTCTCATGTCTAGTTTTGACAGACAATGTTCAACACTGCAAGTCATGAAAAAGAAAACCCGTGAAATTATCTTAGAATTTTGTTAGCAAATCTTATTGCGCAGCTTCTTTACAGAAATCACCTGCGGCTATGCCTAAAAAATCTAAACGATAATGTGAGCAGTTTTTACTCTGCCAGCCAGAAATGGTAGGTGACTAGGTGTATTACCAGTTTTCTGGAAGTGGGAGGGTTGGTCTTGAAACAGGGCTACAATTCATTTCTGAACTAGAAGGCTATGTTGGGTCAGACACGAAAGGAGTGTAATGGTAATGCAATAAAAAGTCTTTATTGCCAACATTTCTCTGGGCCATATGAAACAATAACCATAGCACTTTCTCTAATAATGTTTTTGTGCCACTCGAACACCACATTGGAAGGCAAGGAATATGGGGAACTACTTGTATAGTCTGCAGACGACTAAATTTTGAGCGAGAGAAAGAGGGGAACAGAGACAAGTGAAACACATATCATGCTTTGAAAAACAAGAATTTCACATAATATGTGATGTTATGTCCTTCATAACAGAGAATATACTGCTCTCACATTTTACCCGATCCACTTACAACAATTTGTACAACAAGTTCCTTTTTCTGTATGTAAAAACAATTGACATGAACATGAGAATCACACTACCTGTATTTGTTGATTGCATTACTAGTTCAAACTAGAACTATCAAAAAGAAATTATCAGTTGAAACCAGAACTAGCAGCACTGTTGACTTCATCATCAGCCAACAGTCGTAATGAACAGAGAGCAAGCTAGTCCACCACCAAGCACCAAGTCACCGACACCTTGCAGAAGTCACCTTTAGTATTCCATCTCCATTGGGTACAGGAGTTGTGCTTCGACTTCAAATGATTGTATCATTAACAAATCATCATAACTCTCATATCCGAGCTCTGGTTCACTTCTTGACTGTGCAAGTGAACTGCAGCATCTCCGACAGGCAAAAAATGGTGGCACAGCGTCACAGTCCTTAATGCCGTTACAAAGTGTGTGCTGCCACACCTCACAAATGTCACACGCCACCATTCTTTCTCCATCATCATCTTGAGCCCCACATTCACAGCTTACTGTCCAGTTGTCAGGCCCACCTTCATACCTCAATTGATTACTTAATTCATCCATAACCTTCCCTGTCACTATAAGTTCTGCAGCAGACTCAATAGCCCCAAACAGCAAGTCCTCATCTTCCAATTCCTCCAGTTGTTCTATCTCTGTCAATACAAAATTTTCAAAAATACAGTAGGTCTCCCTCAGAGCACTCTCAGCTGCTTGCTTGAGCTCCAGAACTGTAGCATGCAATGGTACTGTCACAATCTCACCAGGAGGCAATCCTCTATTCAGTTTATGCTCCAGTTTGAAAACTTGGGGTGTCACCTGGCATATGAACCTCAATAAAGCATCTGCTTCATCCCTAAATGGCCACTCCTTCACAAAATTCTTGCTGTGTAGCACTACCTTGGCTGCAGATTGCATGAGCTTTGAATCGGGATAATTCAGCAGCACGTTTGTATACAAATTAACCACATCACCGTAAACATCTTGTCCAGGCACCAGAGTAGATGTATGAGGGGTATCTG
Organism: Bruguiera gymnorhiza; assembly: GCA_020883675.1. Lineage (NCBI taxonomy): Eukaryota > Viridiplantae > Streptophyta > Magnoliopsida > Malpighiales > Rhizophoraceae > Bruguiera > Bruguiera gymnorhiza. The sequence continues at coordinate 5,528,381 of JAIRCJ010001058.1, read as the reverse complement.
CAGCTATCTGTGCTTCCTGTCCACCAGCCCCACAAGGCGTAACCCCATTACCTAGGTCATAAATTGTGAATTCCAAAATCCTGGTTTTTGGATTTACAGTGCGACGGACGATCTGGCTTCCAACAATCACATTGTTCATTAACTTCAGAACATAGTCTAGCAAACCAGTATCACCAATGTGCATCCGAGCTGCATCTCTTACTTCTTGCCTGGTCATCCCTCCTCGACTACTGTTGTCTCCTTCCTTCCTTTTCAGTGTATCTACAATGACCTGGGCTGCATATTCCAGTCTCTTTTTAGGCCATCTACTATCCAGAGTACATGCCAGGGAGTTGAAGTTCCTATATTTTGTGCATTTATCCTTCAGTAGACTCTTCTTCTGCAAGGGTACTTGAATTGAAGATTTTGTAGGGAAATATGACGCTGTACCAGTCATGCTTTGTTTCTTCAGTGTACAAGCCATGCCTTGTTTCTTCTGTGTACAAGGACATGACTTGACAGTTAGCACAAATTTGAGAAGGTCTCTGAAATTGATCAACTGAGTTTCGCTTAGGCCCCTATAGTAACGAATAATCTGCTTCATGTCCTTATACTGAACAGCCTGACTGAAATCTTGAATGATCTCGTCAAGCTCCCGAGAGCTAAGAATTTCAAGTGCTCTGTTGTATTCGTGCTCTGTCACACCGAAACTTCCACTGCAGAATCGATAACCCCATCTTCCAAACCATGACTGCCCATATGCTACTCCATGTAAGAGGCGAAGATCCATGGACTTCTTCTTTGAAACGTCCTGGACAGTTACTTTCCTGCAAAAGGTTTGTTAAACTGTATCTTAGTCCTCATTCTAATTTGACATTGATTTTAGCTTTTGTTAATTGTGATTTATTTTGTTCAACACAGAGAGACCTATTTTACTTTCTTAGATTGTAAGATTTTCTTGTACAGAGGTCTGTGTATGTAGACGACAGTAAAGATATCCTAATCGATAAAACCCAACACAGTTTCATCGAATATTCATGGTTTGTGTATCTTTCATCAAGATTTGTGGGAAATCGCAACAAAGATTCGATAGAACAAAGAGAATTTCATCAGAAGAATTTACGTTACCGAGCACGAAGATTTGCACAAATTCGGTCCCAAAGATCCATGATCTCTTTGCCACATAGGTACTTTGAACCTCCTTCTATTCCATTGATGCATATCAAATGACCATACCCATTGCAGTGGATCAATCCATGCAAAAGATGACTCTGCAGATCTAAAACATCGTCTTGCAATCTCTCGTTCCACTGACCATCACTAGGTATGATCATGTGATACTTTCTCTTGGAAACGTAATTTCCACTCCAGCCTACTTCAAAGAACAAAAAGTCCAGAGGGAACCACAGAAATCAAGGCCCATTTCAAAAGCACAAGGTCGCAACTGGAAATACCCACGAAGAAAAAAGAGCCAAATGTGGTAAAAAAAAGATGATAACAAAAACCCCAATAGCCAATCGACACCAAAGATGAGACCTTTCATCAAAAGAACTAAAACCCAATCGAGATATCAACTGGAAAAGATCAAAACAACCAAAGGAGGAACAGAGGAAAAACCTGTGCATCTGCAGTGATCACAAAAGGGTTTAAGCGAGTGCTTGACGTCCTCCTCAATGGTGTAGAGAGGAAGAACAAAGCTGTTGCTTTCAAAGACGAGCAGAGTGCACATAACAGCCATGGCTTCCACCTTGTAGTCTTCAGGTTCAGCACATTCTTTGAGAAAGACCCGAATGTTATCACGAAATGGACCAGTGGGGCTGATGGGGCAACCAGGGTCTCCAAAAGTGTGGAAGTTGTATATCTTGGGCCTTCTCTTCCTTCGCCTGCAAGATTCCAGAATTGGGATTGACATTTTTTTTTTCTTCTTCGTGTAAAAAGCCGCCCTCAGAGATTACTCAGGCATTTACGTTACACGCTGATTACACATGGATTCTTGGAAACCCTCTCAGTCAAAAAAGTGAAAGAGAGAGAGAGAGAGAGAGAGAGAGAGAGAATGGAGGAAGAAAAGAGAAGGGTTCTTTTGGGAATTTTCTTTGTTGCTGGACTTGAGTTGAATGGATTCTATTTGCAAAAGAGGAGCCTTTTTCTTTTTTTTTTTCAAATGTTAGTTACAGATTGCGTTTTCCCGCTTGGAACCTGGAAAATGTCGTGGACGGGAATGCCCATCTGGCTTTTTCACTCGCATGCAATTCACTGCTGCTAAATGGGGATTGGGCGCCATTTTCGTCGTTTCAGTTTTACTTGTATAACTGAATCGCTCGTTTCCCTGAATGCTTCAGAGAGAGCCGGCGGGTTTTTCAGTTAAAAGAAGCCGAGTTCAATAGTTTGTTCCATTTGTGCAGTTGCGTCCCGTGGATGAGTTGCCGACTGTGCTCTGTCGTCTTCTAAGTTGCAGCTAAACCAGAGCAAGTTGATACAGTGTACACGCTCTGCAAGTAGCACTGTGATTTTTCTTCTCTTTCTTTTTACGGTGTAATGCCCTACTCCTCAAGGACAATGTGTGTGTATGTGTGTGTATATAGATATAGATATAGATATAGATATAGGTATCATTGCGATTTGGGCCTCGGAGGCAATGATTTTTCTAGGCCCGTTTGAAGTTTCTAAACTCTTTAAAAGGTCGAACCACAAGACTTCGCAACCACAGCTCAGGACTGTTGACAATGTTCGTTGACTTGATGACCACGAAATGTGTTGGACTAACATTCGCAGCTCTATACATAAACACCCTCCCCTTAGCCCTTCCAGGAAGTTTGTTTTCAAACATTGCATCATTGAAACTTTGATCAGCCAAGAAGCTACTACTAGCTAGCTATGAATCTCCGACAATTAGCCACAGTTATCTTTGGTTGTGCGATTGACATCCTGATTGGCCTTCTTGATAAGTCTCCTGAACCCATCACCAGTCATGTGTTGGAAGACGAAGAAGCCGATGTGGCGGCCAGTAGTAACATGGCGGCCCAAAACCATTTCCGGCAACTTCAACACATCCGCGGAGCCTGATCGAGTCACTGGGACGATCAAACCTGATCATGAGTTTGTTTAATAATAACTGTTCTTCAACTTTATGCTTAAATTTGTGTTTTAGAACGCATATTTCAAAAGCTTCTTGTTTCTTACGGACCAAGACAGAGATAATGATGTGTCTTTGATTATCAGTACCTCGGTAGCTTTGTGCTATGCATGCTATTGGTCAAATTAAAGGCAAGCAGTCAATAGGGATTCCGACTAAAAGATTCATGAGATAATAACGTAACTATTTCATTAACATAGCTAATTTGGAGATGTCAAATGACTAAATCCTAAAAAGAAGCACAGAATTGGAGCAGCTCATCCGTGCTGGCTCGGTCGTGAATTAGATTCGTAGATCAATTTTTCTTTGCTATTTTTACCTACGCTCGTTTTGATTCAGTTCTTAACGAATAAATTTCACTATTTGGTTCGATATTATTGTGGACCTTGACTCACTTTTGACCATGGCATGTACTCGCACAACCCATTGAGCATTTTCAGAAAGCATTGGAGACGCATACATGCAGCGGTTGCTGCAACTTGGGCACAAGAATGATTGTTTAAGTAGAAGACAATACTATAGAACAGCAAAGTGAAACATACTTTCAACTAATGTTTTTCACTAATTAAATAAAGATTCTGGCCGTCATCAATCATGTCCACGTCAAGAATTTTGCCTCCGTTTTCGGATAGTATACAGTAGCAACCCTTCAACTGCAGGTTCTCTTCTGCTGTTTTTACAAGCTTTTCTACCGTACATGGGACCCATAACATTATTCCGGGTCTTCTTTGTTCTCCAGCAGCCCAGGGATCAAAAGGAAAAACAGTGCATTTTCTTCGAGAGTTCTTCTCTGCCATTGGTAGTAATGGAACCTTACGGTTAGCATAACAAGATCTCTAAACTCAAAAGAAACTTTAGCCTGAGTGCCTTTCAATTGGCATAACAATAGAAATTTGGGAAACGGTCTTGACAATACCTGTAATCTCATAAGAGCAATTCTGTAGTTCTGATAACTGGGCGGATTTTGCATCTTGAAGCAGCTCGATCAACTTCTTGTTCCCACACATTCGGCCATCGTCAAGTGGAGTCTTGCCCCATCTACACAATTGACATAGACGATTCCACATAAAATCAATTGAAATGTGAACAGAGTAGTGAAGATTCTTACAACACATCATTTAATGGTGTCAATTGAGTTTGTTCGTGTTCTAAAGTAAAGCAACTTGGTTTGTTTGTTCCTCTTTCTTGGTCCTTGACGAATGAGAGAAAAGAAAAACAATTCTCAAAAAGCTAAGAATTTATCGCTAGGCAATTTCCAAAATGTTCCTTCCCTTTGTACTTCAGCAATGACTAAAATTTAGCAGCATTGATGCAATAATGAGGCCCACTAACTTAGCTTTGTTCACACATTAATTGGGTCAAACTGCACGTCTTCATTCATATCCCAAAAAATTTCAAAGTTAGCTTCATTCGCATTTGATTAGGCCTTGAAACAACAATAAAACATGCAAGGAAACTTGGACTGGAGCTTCACTCTTAGCAATGATTCTGCTGTGTCCACATAAAGAAGCAAAATTAATGAGGATCACAGTTCTACCTGTCCTTGGATAAAACACTCGCTCCAGCTTCTAATAGCAACTTTGCCATTAGGTATAGCCCTTCTGAGGCAGCCACATGAAGTGGGGTTCTATGGTTGTAGTCTTTTGAATTTGGATCAATGCCATTGGACAAAAGCCTTTTGAGAAAATCTGAATCTCCCTTCGCAACAGCTGTGCAAAGGAAACTCCCAGTATCATCTATGTTCAGGTAGGCCCCTTCTTTCACAAGTAAGGACGCAACTTGATCATGTCCATTGTTGATAGCTTCGAGTAAAGGCGTATGTCCAAATTTATCTATCCGAAAAAGCAAAACCAGCACATTATCAATATGAAATGGCTAGTGGAATAATTTCATTGACCATGACTAACACAGGAATTACCCTTGATGTTTATGTTGACTCCTTCTTGAATAAGGAAAAGTGTAATGTCTTCATAACCCCTTGATGCAGCAAGATGCTGTCCAAAACATGAGAAATATCTCAGATGCATTCAGATCTTTCAACAAACATAAAATGTTTCTTCCAGAATCAAGTACATTAAAAGCAAACAACAGCATTCTCCAAATTAAGTCACGAGCAAAAATGTTATTGTGAAATTTTTCTAAGATACTCCACTTAACCCTGGAAGTACTAGCTGAAAAAACTCTCCATCAAAAATTTGATTTTCATTATCATAAAATGACATTGTATTAATGAGTAAAACAATTGGACAAGACAAAAATCACGTAGCTGACATTACATGCATTCTGTGATGTAACTGTTGAGTGTTTCCATTTCAATTTCCATGACAACTCGAATAAACATAGAGCCAATGATAAGGAGAAGTTATCTCTTTACGGAGCCTGATACAATTGTGAGCTGCAAGATTAAAAGTTATCATTGCAAAAGGCTGCAAGAGCTCTAACAGTTGGTCTAGTCTAAAGCTAGTATAAAATATATATTTAAAAAAAAAAAATACACCAAACAAAGAAAAATTAACTCCCACAAGTAGGTGTCACTGTCCTGAAAATTAAAAGGATAAGATTTTTGATGGTAAGGCTTACCACAGTTGGAGAGTGTACCATTGATACCCCATCTTAGCTATACCCCACAGTCCACAAGGAGATCAGGATTTTTAACAATCAATTTGCTTTCTACAAAGTGAGATTGTGAAGTGTCTACAGCCTCAAATAGATACATATAATTTTCAAAAAGTAAAAATGAAAATCAAAAGCATTTACAGAATTGAAAAAGGTAAAGAAATGTTTTTAGAAGGCTGATGCAGAAAGCCTTACTACACAAAATTAAGACGGCTGTTACTCCCACAACACCATATGAGAAGTTTTGGAGCAAAAATAAGCATCCAGATAGCAACAATACAGGAAGCATGACGTGACATTACATACATGCAGAATCTACAATCGTAATGCTAGAGTCAAAAGTCAAAATCTTAAATATCATAGGGTTAAATGCAATGAAGAGCAAAAATGTGAGCCAGGCCCAACATGCCTACATAAAAATTTGCACTTTTTGACTGATTTAATGAATTCAACAGCATTTTCCATACCAGTGGGGATCTTCCATCATAGTCCGTTCTGTTGGGATCAGCTCCAGCACGTACAAAGCTTTTTAGCTGATAAAGATCTCCATGAAAAGCTGCACTATTCACCTTCAAAGCAAGTTCAGCTTCTTGCTTTCCAATATGAAATATGATATCTGATCCCAGTTGCTTATCTCGAACAATAGATTCCTTTCCCTGTAAAGTTATCTAAGTTTAGAGATCTCAATTGACATTTATGAAGCCCTTAACGCGAATCAATAACTTTTATGGATTGGCCATGTTTTCTGCGCTATATGATTTGAATGTTATAAATAAGACTTAAGCAGGAAAATTTAAGTCAGAAAAAACTTGCAAATAACAAGTGCATACCTACTCGGTACTTACATCTAATAGATTGTTCAAGATTTTACGCCCATCATAGAAGTATATTTCCAGTATATTTGAGAAGGATTGTTTGTCAAGCCGCAGAAGCCTGCACAACTCACAAACTTGAACTTTAAAAGGCTGAGGAACGTTGCAAACAAAAGAAATTTCTCCAACTGAGCTGTTCCGTTGTAAAAGTGAAACAGTCTCTTCTGATCCATCTTCTCCTGTCCCAACCTCCTCCTACATCCGAAAAATGAAGAATAAATAGAGGCTGATCCAAGAATACAAGTAGGAAATCAGATAAATGAATTAACCAATACCAGTAAGATTAGTTAATTAGATAACAGAAGCATGAAGCAATATAGTATAGTCCATCATACCAATACACCACTACAGACAAAATAGAGTTGATCTACAACATTTCCCTGCTCCATAATTACTTCTCCCGGGAAATAGAATTCCTCATGGAGCCTAGTAACCTGTAAGATCAAAAGAAAAAGAAGGATGACTTTCGCATATGTGAAAGATGCCACAATGGATGAGAAATAACGAATGACAAGGTAAAACGGGAAATGAGTGACCCAGAAAAGTTGATAAGATCAAAATGGAGGACACAGTGATTAGCATTCAATTGACAATGGTCTGAAAATAAGCCAAAATATGCACCAGTATAGAAATAGAAGACATTATCAAATCTAGAGGAGGGCCAAAGGCGTGATTAGAGAAACCCTGTAACCTAAGACCGGGTATCTCTTTAATTAGGGAAGATTTTGCTCAACTAGTATCTAGTCCATTTAGTTGCACAGAGGATTCTCTGCAGCAACTACATGATTATCTGATATTGCAGATTGAGTTGGAGATTTATCTATGACTTCAACACACGATATCATAATACTGCAATCTGACAAATACCTCATATATATGGGTGGATTCAACATTGGTAAATGAATCTCACCCATTAGCCACTCAGAACAGACACAAATATTATAACATAAATTTCTCTGTAAGCTGGTGACTTGTTAATTGATGCACAGCATATGCAAATGCCTCTAGAATTATTTAATTTTCAGCATTGTGAAAAACCCTATCAGGTCTGCATTTCTCATGCAATCAATACATGGACTGAAATCATATATTGATTGGAACCTTTGTTGCTGCACCGTTGGGACTTTGCATTGTTCCAACATATTTGTGCCCAAAAATGAATACTTACAATCTGATTGATAAATTCAGAGGAACATCCCTTGAACAGCGGAACCTTTTCAATGAATGGCATGTATAAAGTTCGGGAAATCTGCAAACCAGAGTCATTTCATCATGATAAGACTGAAACATCAAATAAACAAATTGAAGACATTCGCTAACTCCACTATTCAACAACCAGAAGGTAACCTAATCAATTGAAATAATTGCTAAGCAACAAGACCCAATTCCTGATTTTGCAATTTAAGAAAATACTAGAAAACAAAAGGTCACTAAGTTCAATTGTAAAAAAGAAAAAGAAAAGAAAAAAAACAAAATTATACAGCATGTGAGAATTTTATTCAAACTAAAGGGATTCAGCCATAGCAGAATCAAGAAGTAAAGATATAAAGTGTAGGGCACCACATCATCTGTTCTTTTTGACAATGAGAGGCACATGGTAAAACAAGCTTTATCCGATTATATGACAAGGGACATGTTGTGACAATCATTTTTATATGTTTCTAAAACTGTTGAATTTAAAAATGGGCCTTTCACAACTAATTTGCAGTCAATCTTGTGGTTTAGTCTCACCAAAACCTCCACAGATTTTTTACCTCCTCAGATATATTGGAGTCTTGTTTGGAAAAATTAGCTGATAGGAATTGAAACAGTAAGTATAGATGAAGCAAGTTCCTCTGGTTATTTGTTATTATTCTTCAACATTGATGGGGCATGGAAGTTTCAGCAAAGTAATTTTGCCTGATCTCTTTGACAATTTACAGGAAGGAGTAAAATTGGTCTGTCCAGTAATGACTAAGGTTGGATCTCTGGCTAATTTTGGGAGTTGCATGATGAACATTTGTGTTATCTATGTGCAGTTTGTTGATGTCATAGATATGTCTTCTCTTAGAGTCCAGGGAGTTAGAGATAAGAAGATAGTTTCAGTACTGCCCCATTCAGCAAACAGTTTTACTCTTGTTCACAACTTGGTTCAAAACTTATCAAAGTAATATGATAATAATAGTTATAGGAAACAAAACAGAAGAAATACCCTTTTTCGAGTGTTCTCTTTACCTTCGCACGAATGGATATGGGGATATCCTGAAGAACAGAAGCTTCTGTATAGCTACTTTCATACTGTAAGCGTAAGTGGCCTTTGATTTGGTCACGAATATCCCTTCCAATTCTGTTTCTGTTCATATATTTGATGACATCTGTCATCTTATCTCTAAACTTCTCTGTCTTTGAACCTTTTACAATTAATGCTGTCATATTGCCAATCAAATAGGCACCGAGGATCATGTCAAAGGACACATAAATCATCACAAAAATCATTTCCCTCATATTGACAGCATGTATATCTCCATACCCTATGGAAGAAAGAAAGCGCATTAGGCGTTACAGAGAACTGAAACACTGTAATTATCTGGCAGGAGTATATCTAGGCAGGAGTATATCTAAAAGCTCCAGAAATTCTTTCCACAATCATCAACAGGACATAAATATTTGTGAACTACAATTCAATACAATTGGCATAAACGTACACAAAGGTTCTGTGTTCTGAAACAAAAATTAAGGGTTCAAACAAATGGATATGATGTAAAATGAAATAATAAAGAATGCCAGATGGCATATTTATAATTCTGGGCCTGTTGGTGACACTTTGAAGTAACAGAAAAATTCATATTATCTGCAATATCATCCAAATCTCTCCTCAGTGGTAGGAACTGTGTGTGCCATTTAACCTCTGTATAAATGGTACTGGATTGTCTCCCACTTAATATCTCTCAATTTGACCTCACATATCTTTCTCTAGACCTTCTAAATTTTCTGCTATTATACTACTACCCATTCCATTCATCTTATGTTATTTGCAGGGGCCAACAACATCCGGCACATACAACGCTGAGCACCTCATCATTTGCTTCAGCAAAACAGACTAACTAGAACATATACCCTCGGTGCTGGCAGCACCTTATACTTTGTCTACTGGCCACCATTGCTGCACCACTATCCAACTATCTTAAGCACCTCAGTGCCATGACTAACACCTGGTGGCAGACTGGCAGGAAAAAATCACCAAAGTCTATATGCAGAACATATACCACCATTTGATTAATAGCATTCCCAAGAGCCATGCAATTGTCACCATCTATCACTGAAATGAAAGCCCTATAGACAAGCTACAATAACATAACAATGAGCTTGCTGCCGGACCGATAAATTAACAACTCCACCACCAACACTTCAAACAATCCATGACTACTGAAGAAAAAACACTAGCAATGTCATCTCTACAACAACAGACTATTAATGTCATCATCACAATTGTCATTTCTTTTCCAAGAAAGTAACTGATGTCTGCAGCATCTGAACCAAACAACAGAACTCAGGAAATGCAAGACTCATCAGCACCTAGTCCTCTAGCATGTCACCAAAATCATTTCATCAGAAGCTAAAGCCAACAACATTGTGTGAAAGCTTATGCAATAGAGGTCCTTATAATTTATGCAATGAATTTAAACAAAAAGAGAAATTTTCCAAATCCAGTTAAGTTTGTGACCAGATCATACATCTTGCATCTATAGATGCACATAATTTTCCCCCAGTCACTAGCTCCCCCGACTAGCCATTATGATTCATCTACTTCCGTAAAGCCTTTAATATTTGGTTTCACCACAAAATTCACTTTGCAAAAGCTTAGACCAAGAAAAAGAAAAACATAATCAGTCATCCATGAATGGATAATTACTTTAAGAAAAGATGGACAAATTGTACAAATGGAAAAGTTACTTCAATTTGTTGATCAGTTTTGGGATGTTACACCACCACTAGGAACTCCCAGCCTTTTTCGTGTCCCATCCTACTCCAATTCCGGCTGTGCTCGGTGAAAGAATTTAGCATATATTTTTTTGGGTCCAACTGGTGTCCCAGGGTTCCAATACATTCTCTCTCTCAACCACAGAATTTAGTGTGGTGTAGCTGTGTATACTCCCAAGATGAGAGAAACATATTCTTGCTACGATGATCTTTCTATAATTCCTTTACAGTACCTTCCCTTATAGATTGCCAAATATTTACATCAAATTTTGTTCTATTAAACATTAAACAGAATGCAAATAAAGCTTACCAACAGTAGCCATAGTGATGATAGCAAAATATAAGGATGTTGTGTACCGCTTCCAGATATCTATCTCCCTGAAGTGCGAATAACTATAGTCACCCAACTTTAAGCTTCCAATCCAGGTATACCCCTCTTGAGAATGTGGTAGTGTTGTAGCCAAATAGTAAAAGATGCAGGCTGCAGTGTGTGTGCAGTAGAGTTCCACTACAATGAGTTTCACAATCCTTGTGAAGAGGTAATTAATTCGTATATCCTTCTCCATCTTTTGGAAATAACTAGTGACTTTGCGCACCCGACTCAGCCTAATCCATAACAGACATCTCACTACTTCATGGTTTCCAGAAACCTGCATAAATCAACTAGCTCAATGATTATGGAGACAACCATTTAACAGTTAAGAATACAGTTACCAACATATACTACTGACAAACTCCTAGTTTTGGATATCCGCTTAACAAAGATATTTATGGTATTCCTCTCATTCCCAATACTTTTGGGTGAAAATAAAAGGAAAAGAAATTAGGGAAGATTGCACAATGTAATTATGCTCCTCTATGTGCTATAACCAGTAACATGCAGAACATGAGAAAAAGGCCCAACAGCATAACAAAAAGCAAGAAGTTAAATGGAAACACAACTTACTGTCGTAGATATATCATATTTTGCGAACTTTATAAAGTGATCTGTCACTGTAAAAAAGAATTTGTAGAGGAAAAAAAATGGAACTAAGACAAAGAAAGGAAAGCCTATCTATAAATTCAAATAGCAAAATTGCAACCATGCAATGTTAGTGAAACCCATGTAACTGGAGGAAGAGAAGAGAGAGAGAGACGGGGAGGCAGCAAATACCCTGTAAATGATATCCCAAGGCACGCAACCAAGTAAATCGATGAGAAAATGAGATTTCAGGTACCTGCAAAAAGAGAAATGAGAGACAAACAACAGCTCATTACTATAAGTAACCTTGGCAACCACTGGATCACCTCTATCCATAAATTCGGATATGATTATGTCCCAATTGTCACTACAGTTCACGTTGATATTGATTGGCCATCCTTAGAATAATCTACATGAATGGTATGTCATTGTCTGTGACCATGGTCTTCAAAAACACACACACACACACACACACAAAATAAATAGATAAATAAAATGAGGAAGGGACTAGGGGAAAGACGAAGAAAGAGAAGCAACTACCGAAGAGCAATGGGCGTGCGCTTATAGACCATGCGGTAGGTCTGGCTATCTCTGTAGGCAATAAAGAACTGCAAAACAATGTCCACGAGGAAAGCTATCTGTCCAACAATGTCCAATATGAAGAGATTCCTAGGTAATCCCCTGAAGAAACCGAACTCCATTGGGGTAAAGAATGACGAGTATATTGCCCATATCACAATGAACTTCATCCATGCCCGATACCACCTGCATCGTTATTTGCACGTAACATACAGAAAGTCATTTGGCGAGTAAAACACATGTATAAGCCTCCACAGCTTAACCAACTTCTCCAACTTCGTACAAGTTGTTGGGAAAGAACACACCAAGCAGTGTCACTGCACACTGCGAGACTAAACCCAAAATATTTTGACCCCAAAGCGCCCATTTTTTTTAGGCCACGCAAATTTCCAAAATAACACCCCTAGATAACAAAGCTTATTGGGCACATATAGACATATAAAAGTAATAAAATAATTATAATTTTTTATAATTTTATTTATTTATAATATTAATATTTTATATTTTTATATTTTTTATATCTCAAATATTATCATTAATTTATTATTTTTCTTTTTAAAATGTTATAAGAACATGAGAAGATAAGTCATTGCAGATATAAACTCGTGAAAAATATCATTGCATAAATGAGTATTTTGTAATCGTTTAATTCATTGTCACAACTAACGGCGAAACCACGACTTGTAATCAATTATGGTAAAAATGGTCTCAAATAATCGTGATATCATCATATCATTGGTATTTAGATCATGTTAAAAGAACTTGCATCCACATAATAAAGTCCTACAAATTTTATTGTTGGGTTGAACTTTACTGACAATTTTCAGTTTTGCTATTCGAATTTTGAAGTTACATTCAGAACGAGTCAGCTCCTTCCAATGCAATATAATAATTAAAGCAAAAGGAAAAAAGAGAAAAGAAGAAGCAGAAGAAGACTGTTCTTCATCTGCTACTTAATTTGATCAGTCACCACCAATTTCACATGTAAATAAATGTTAAAGCATCTTTGCGCCGGAGAGAAAGAAAAGTAGACAGACGGTCAAGAAGGAATAACTGCTATTTTTGTACGTTGTCCCAACTTTAATTCCAAAAATAGCTATCTGCCATATATATTTACCATTTTGTCAGTAGGAGATTGCCTTTTACAGCAAATAACTGATAATAGAGTTGTTAGCGCCAATTTATAATATATTATTAAAAAATATTAATAAAAATTTAATTAGACATTAAAACAAACATAACTATTTATATCAATCAATACTTTATTAATGTTAATTAATTTCGCAGTGGCCATGAGGATTGTCTTCATGACGCCAATTTAAATTCAAATTTTTAATTTCTATCAGTTTTGAGGTAAACAATAAATTTTTAACTAAATGTAGATTAGTTGAAGTGACTCTTAAGAGGAAAATTTATGATGGGAAGTTTTAGGTTCCCATTTAAGTTTGTTTTCTTTTATTAGAAAATAAACCTTTTTGTCTATTTTGATAGTAATCAAAGGGGAGACCTTGACAATTCAATAATATAAGTTTTACCCTCCAAATAATACAAATAATTAATTTATGTCGGAGCATAGTCTATATTCTTAAAGAGAAAAATTTATGGTAGCTTTAAGCTTCTATTTAAATCTATTTTTCTCTACGAGAAAATATAAAGAGGAAAAAAAAAAAATATATATATATATATATATATATATAATTAAAAAGTGAAATTATAGAGAAAATATTATTTTGTTTTTTTTCTAATATTTTGAGTAAAAATATTAACAGAAAAATTATAATCTTAGTCTACAAATATAATAACTAAAATCTTGATAATATATTTTTTTGTTAAAAAATAAAAAATAATAAAGAAAAAAGCTCAGCGGATATCACTTTCAATAAACTTCCGCCTTATGCAGCGTGTATAAAAACAATTTTTGCAAAACAAAAACATGAAAGATAAAATAAAAATAAATGAGCCTAGTAAAAAAAATAACAAATTATATCCCAAAAAAAAAGTGCGTCAGCATTTAAATAAATAAAAGCAATGATTATTTTAAAATATGTGCATGGAGAAGCGTATTCGAAAATGGCTTGTGACGTGTCTCCAAACATGTTCCTTTTCCTTATAAAACCGTGGTATTATGATTGGCGTCTCTCGGGTAATCAGAGGCGCTGTCTGCCCATGTTGGCTCTTTTTTTTTATTAGATTCGGAATGATAATGCAATCTCATCATGGCCGACAAAAGGGAGTGTCTCATTTGCGAGTAAAATGTGAACCAGCCAAAAGAGATGAGCATTATTTTCCACTGGTTCACAGTTGGCAAAAGTCACTCCCAAATCCAGCCATATTGAGAAATTTGTCGTATGTATTAGGCGCACATGGGAAGAGGAGGGGAAAAGACAGGTCAATCATCAAAGGGTAAGATCGAGGGCGGAAATGATAAAGCTAAACAGGGGCAGAAAAAAAGGTTGGTTAACCAGCCAATGCCCACCACCCATTAGGAAGATTTCTTTTTCAATCTCTTCTTTATGGATTCACCAAGTATTTCAAAACCTGAGATCTTTCGCTAGCCTACACATCTATCTATCTATCTATCTATCTATCTATTTATATATAGAATGCACTTAGAAATTTGTTGGAGCACATAATAAAGAACCATTGATCTCGCAGGCCACAACCAACCATGGATACAGGGTAAGGGACTAAATCCTAATATTATCACCGATCACAACTACTTCAAGCCTCCAAATCTTTAACAAACACATGCACATAAAAAAGGAAACCTGATTTTTTTAGGCCATTTGTGAAATTAAATTGGGAAATTACCAGTTTTCAATATGGGTTATTTCCTAATTGCTGGTTATCAGCTAACAGCATTTGCTCAATATAGGGTACTTAAATATTATCATTATAAATATTATTATTACTAGATAAATTTTTTAATATAAATTATATTTATATTTTTATAATAATTAAATATATTTTAATTATATTATTATTGTTGTTATTTTTTTCTTATAATAATTTTTTGCTCTAATTTTTATTTTGATTTCATAATAAACTAAATATATTATAAAATTTAATATCCCATTTCTGATTTTACTTGATTTCAATTTTGATTTTAGATTATGAACCGATCGACTATTTGATTAGTTAATCAAAACTGTTACAATTTAAGCTAGCCATTAAAGTAATTTGCTTTTCCCCTAGAGTTACTAAATCTAGTAGACTCCTACACTAAATATTATTAAAATTCGGCACCACATGTAGTCAAACTAGGGCGAAAACAACGTCCCCCGCAGGCAGGCGTCGGCCACGCCTCGCGAGAGTGTCGGCATCCCAAACTCAATCCAATTTGCGAAACTGACGTGTTTAATCTTTATTTTCCCGTTAAACTTTTTTTTTGGCCCATTAATTAATTTCAAGATAAGGTGAGCTGCGAGAGAGAAAACAATAAAAAAAAAAAAAGACGGAATGGAGAGCGCAGAAGCAGGAGGCAGAACCTGTTGTCAGGATGGATGACGAGGCCCTTGGAGACGTAACGGAAGCCATTGATGACCGATTGGCTGAAGTTGCCGATCGTAAGGCTAGAAGACGACGAGCCGATCAGCCCTAACTCCTTCTCTATCAGATTGAATCTGCTCTCCCGCGACGACCTTATTCCTTCTCTAAATTCCCTAACCACAAACTCTGCCTCCTCTTCCTTCTCCCGGTTCATTCTCTCCTCCTCCGCAGCCGCCGCGGCCACCGCCTTTCTTTTTTCTCTCTCCTCTGCCGCCATTAATTATACATGCTTTTATTAAAGCCTGAAATCTCTCGCACATGAATCGATCGGATTGGCAGTGTTAGGATATATATAGGACTGACTGGAATGTTGTGGTTCGGGATGTCGGGTTGTTAAATTCGAAAAAAAGGAAAAAAAAAACCAAAAAAAGACAAAAAGAGAGGGAAATGGAAAATGACAGACGGTTGGGCGAAAGGCCAACGGCCTTTGGGCGGTGACGACTCACGAGATCTGTGAGAGGTCAGACGTTAGTTTTGTTCTCTACTCTCTGACTTCTTGATCGAGTCGAGTGGAGTTCTTCTGAAAAAGAAGGATTTAAAAAAAAGAAAAAAGAAAAAAGAAAAAAACATATGAGTCCCGGCTTGAGAATCGTGAACCAACCAACTAACTGAAACGACGTTTGGCCTGTAGTCATAGGCGACCACAGAGCTCCACACGATCGCGTTACCAAGGATATTAACCCAAAAAAAAAAAAAAAAAAGTCCAATAAGATAGACAGGGTGAGGTTGACGGGATTTTGTATATTTTTTTTAATATATCATATATAATAAAATCAAATAAAATATACAATAATTATGTATAAATATTTAATATTACCCCTTGATGACGCGTCCACAGTCGAACCTTTTTAGCTTTCTTTGTTATTGCTCTCTTTTTTCGTACGTAAGATAAAGAGTCAAATTTAATAATTTAAACTTTTAATTTAAGTTAATGCTCCTATTGTTATCCAGATTTAGTAAAATGGGGCCTATTTAAGTTGCACAATTCTCATCATACTACCACCCTCATAATCTCATTAACCGATTTGTTTAAAATATTTTAGAAAAAATACTTTTATCTTCTTTCTGAAAATATTAATAAATAAATAAAATACTAACAGGAGTTAAATTCTAAATGTATTCAATATCGGATGTAATGCTTCAAAATCGCTCAATAATAACTCGAAAATATTCTTATCGTAAAACTATAAAAAAAATTTTAAAAAAAAATTCTCATTAATAAATATATAAAAATTACTAAATTTCAAATCTACAATTATTCGTCTAAACAGATATATACATGGAATAATATATATAGATCCGACTCCACTTATACAGCACTTCATATAATCAGATCTTAATGATAACTAATTTTTATTCCGTATTTTGTGCGAATTATTAATATTTGTTAGAGGCGTTTGTACTTCGTCAGCTTTGCAATGAAATTAACAAGCAGAAAGAAAGCAAGACCAACCCACTCCGAGAAACGAATCCGACGCTTTTCCAAAGCATGCCAGACTTTCTATTTGCCAGTCGGGAGTGTTGCAGTTGTTGTAGACGTCAAGATGTCACGCAAAGCACAAAAGACAGTGACATTGATTAGCTGGAGAGAAGAAGTCAACGCTAGGGGGTTAGAAAATCACATTACTGCCAAAAACAAATCAATATAATATTGGGTAAAGCATCTTCTAATGATTTTGGACATAATAAGCCACTGGGGAAAAGTGTTTGACAGAAATGGTAACCGAGTGCAAGTACCAGGTTGGCCACCAGTGCAAGATACCCCCCCACCACCAAACATAATCGTCCTTATTATTTTTCAAGAACCGGGATTAGAGTGAGCTAGGGTTTTCTTTAGACATAGTTAAATTCGTATACAAATAGAATGGAAAAAAAAAAAGAAAAAGAAAAAGAAAAAAGAGATGAAAAATTCCTACACAAATAGAATGAAAAAAAATGAAAGAAAGAGTGCCTCTACTTTCTTTTTGTGACGTGGGTATTCTCTGTTATGCAGGTTTTTAGATGGCACTACTATCTGTAGCCGAAAATGCACTTTAATAAATATAATAATTATAAGAGTTAAATATAAATTTTGGCTGCCTGGGGAGATACTGAAAGGAATTAGCTATTATGTAGATAAGAATAAAAAAAAAAGGTAATAAATATCTCTTATTTTAAAAATTTGAAAGATAGGTAAGATTTAATTGTTGTATAGATAAAGGCAAAAGGGGGTCTAATATATTTTTTTTAAATAAATTTTCTTAAATTAGAGAATTTTACCCTTCTAGCAAAAATAGCTCCCAAAAATTAAGTAGAGCAAAGCAACAATTTTTTTCTCATTCAGGAAAATATTATATTGTATATATAATATTGATAAATAGTTATAGATATTACTAAAATTCTCTTGTCATGAGTTACATGACATTTTTGTTGCATTGAACATATTTTGTGCTTGATTGAAAAACGCAAAGCCTAAGTTTTGCATGGCCGTTAATCACTGAAATATTAAGGTTTAGATATTTAAAACTAATTAGAAGCCAGAGAAAAAAGAAATCCAAACCGCTGATTGCTTCATTTATACGAGAAGGCATGGAATGATATATAGGTAACTCGAGTTCTCAAGTTGTATTTCTGCGTTGGGGTGAACAAAATCAAAGGTTTGAGAACAAACATACTTTTTGGGCAATATGATGGATTTTCTTTTCATCTGTAAGAGAACTCACTAATAAAATGTCCTTTATTCTAAAATTTATGGTATCTTTCGCACAACAATTTGAAATAAAACCACCCCCCAACAAGAATTTTGGTAAAAATGTCAATCAATTCAATGTTTCATTGAGAATATTGGATAGTCCGCTTCCTTCCTATTCTTTCTTTCAAAATTTTGAATAATTAATAATGGTTTTAACATTTTTTAGTTAATGTTTGGTTAGCCTGTGCAATAGAGTTGGATTTATATATATCAACATTGGCGCCGTGGGAATGGGAGGAGGGTTAAATTCTGGCGTGAATGCTGGCTGGATGCAGAGCCCCTTCAATCCAAAGCTTTAACCCCCCGTAAGTAGTCGGGAGCAGGAGTACACGGTAGATAGATAATGGGTGACGGAAGATAATAATAAAGATGAACACACATTGAACTTTTAAAAGATTTTAAAAATTTATTAGAAAAGATAATAACTTTCAAAAAAATATAATATATCAAAATTTTAATATAATAAAATATGTGATCAATTAATAGTTTAACCCTTAATTATATATATATATATATATATATATATATATTTATAAATAAAATTATTTGACTAATTAAAAAATATTCTAATTTAAATAAGAAAATAATTAATAACTAATTAGGAGAATAATATAATTAAATAAAAAAATAAAAAAATTATTGAATAGTTCATACAAATCTTAAATAAATTAATTAAAAATTTTAATTAAATTAAAATCTTATAAAATAAATAAATAAATTACAAAATATAAATATAAATATAAATTATAAATTAATAAATGATATAAAACAATTTTAATGATGCGTCCTACCCTAGAACCCTTCACTTGAAAAAAAAAAAACTCGTCTTTGAATTGATAATCTTTCCTGCTATGATAAAAAGGACTTTAAGTTCATCAACATTTTCAATCTTTTTAGACTTACTTATTTTTAAACGAATTTGCATTATATCAATGACACTAAATTTCTCAATTCCAATATAATCAACAAAATAAACAAAAATTTATAGATTATTAGCTCATCTCTTGGGTTGGTAGAATTTACTATAGATGGAATCAAAATATTTGTTGTATTTTAGTGAGCATGCAATGGATTAATTTACTTAATTATAACATCATCGACTATCAACATTTCTTCTTCTTTTTTATTTATTTTTATTTCATCAAAAGTTGGTGATTGACTCATAATTTCACTATAAGACTCTTCAATTTTTAAATTTAAATTTACAATTTTAATCAAATAAAATAAGAATTAAACTATTTTTCATCTCATTTAAAAATTTTATCAAATTTATTATTGCCATAAAATTTAATAACTAATAAATTTCTCATATCTACTCATAATAGAATTATTGACTTATTATATTATAATTAATAATGTTAAATATAATTTTACCAATTAATTGTACCATTTTTTAGTTTAAAATATGCAAAATTCATTTTATCTTCTTCATGAATATCATTATATTTGAAATATATCTCAAATTCTACTAACCATCTTACAAAATTTTTAACAAAAAAAATTTTATGAAAAATTGGGACATCTTTAAAATTAGAAATATATTTACAAATAGATTAATTGTAAATAATATTTTCAATATAAAATCTATTATATTTATGATTTTATAAAATTATTTTAAATAAAATCTTCTCTTTACCAGTTTCATTGTTGAAAAGGTTGCTTTAAGTTTCATAAAATAACATTAATATAAGTTAAATCAGCTTTAATACCAACTAACTCAAAACAAAAGTATAAAAACGTTGAGAGGATATCAAGCGAAATAAATCTAAATTTTGATACCACTTAGAGTAGGAAAAAAGTAAAAAAAAAATAAAAAAATCAATACTTTATTGAATTTTTAACAAGTTACTAAATTTTATTAAAAAAATAATTTTTAAAGGACTATAATATATCAAAATTTTACTATAATAAAATACTTAATTGATAATTTAATTTTTAACTTTACATATATATTTATAAGTAAAATTATCTAATTAATTAGAACAATATTTTAATTTAAATAAAAATAATTAATAATTAATAATTAATTAGAAGAATAATTTAATTAAATACAAAATAAAAATAATTTTTAAATAATTCACATCCCTTAAATAATTTAATGAAAAATTTTAATTAGATTATAATATTATAAAGTCAATAAATAAATTATAAAATAAAAATTATAATATAAATTATAAAATAATAAAAAATAATTTCAGCTCAAGTACGTTGAGATTAGAACGGATTAGATGCACTGTTTCCTTCCTTCAGAGGAGAGCGAGTCTCTTACTTCGATGCTGCTTATGCATACGGAAGATAATATAGATCGATTGACATGGAATGACACTTCTAATGTTTAGTTTACGGTGTGCTCCGTGTACGAGTCAATAATATCACAAGAGGCTGGCTTTGTTTGGAATTCGAGATCTAACAGCTTATGCCTGGGAAGATTCGTTGTTTTATATAATAAAAAATTCAATTATTTAAATTATTTTATTATATTAAATGCATATTAGTGACGAGAATATAATTATTATAATTTGTTGTGACAAATTTATTTAAGAGAGTAAAAATTATTTTTAAAAATATTATTTAGTATTTAAATATAATATTTTTTATTAATTTATTATTATTATTATTATTATTTTATTAGTTATTTTTACGACGCCTTGATCTTCCGAGGGGCTGCGTGAGGCCTTGTTGGTTTATTGACCATGTTGCTCTCTTCGGGGTACAGGGCAAGCTTTTTCACTTCTCTATAGGTGAATGGTTAGCTCAGAACTTTCATAGTCAATGAGGCACCTGTTGGATGGCCGGTGATCTTTGCGACGGCGTGCTGGCTGATTAGCACTGGAGGAACGAAAAGGCGATGGGGGGGTCCGAGTCTGCTTCCTTCCCTGCTGACTTTATTTGTCAATTGACTACTGAGTACAATATTGGCTCGGAATGGAATCTTGAAGATGATAGAAAATTGCAGTTCGGGGAATGGATCAAATTGAATTCAGATGGAGCCTCTAAGGGCAACCCCGGTTCAGCCTGTGCAGGAGGGGTGCTGCGGGACTTCCAAGGAAAGTGGCTGATGGGTTACGCACATAATATAGGGCGGTGCAAAGCCTTGGAAGCAGAGAGCTTCGGGGCATTAGCAGTAGTTTGGAATTAGCATGGCAGTGTGGTTTTAGGCAGCCATGTGTGGAAACAGATTCTCTTGTTGCAATAGAAAGCCTGCAGCATGGGGTAGCCCCAACACATCCGTAGGCAAATCTGGTAAAATCATGCAGAGAATTGCTCCCTAGAAAGTGGCAAGTGAGGGTGGCCCACGTCGAATTTGCAGATTGGATGGAAAATTTTGGGTTTACGCTGGGTCGAGGTTTGCACATGTTCCCTGGCTCTTCAACTGGTGTTCTGCAAATGCTCCAGGAAAATCTGATAAGGGTTCATTGGTCTCGAGGAAAGTAGCTTAGAAATTGATTTATTTTTCCTTGGTTTGGCTTTGAGTCTTCATCTGTACCAAAAGAAAACAACCAGAAAAAAAAAAAAGAAAAAAAATTCCTTGGCAGGTTATGAACACACCATACCTGAATGTTCGGAACATGGCTAGATAAATTGATGATTTTGCTGCTGCTTTTTAAAAGCAACTAGGGCTTCCAAGTGCTCTCAGGGTTTGCAGCAACCTTGTGCATGCACTCCAATTGTTTTGGGGAGCTGTCGAGACTGCAACAAGCTTTACAGTACGGCGGACGATTCTGCCATAACATTACTTTTGATGTATTGGTTCGAGTATTTTCTAATAAAACAAGCGGATCACGCATTGAAATCTAATTGACAGTGCCTTTAGTCAAAAGTTGCCGAACATCTTTGTTCATATATATATATATATATATATATATATATTTATAATTTTTTGTTTTAGTCGACATAAAACATGACATAAAATGTCGCAGGTACAATCTTCAGTCCAACGCTGCATTTCACTTGTTTTAGAAGCTGCCGATGGCCATAGAAGATATAAAATGTCAGCCATAAATAAGTTAGGGCCCTATATATATAGATATGTGACACAGTGGTGAATATGAATATGAAGTTGTCAATCATATTCACGCCTGCCTGAAACTTGGGATGATAACAAAGGGTTTTGCAATTATAATTAGACAGGAACAGGATGGATATTGCTGGCCCAATTTTTTTAAAGAGAATCTCTGCCGTTTCTGTAATGGGCTCGGACCCTCCAATTAACAAAACGTTATGGTCCTAAAGCAAAACCGGGTCGGGTTTTAACCCGACACTAAGCACTTGTTCTCTCCCTCTCTCTCTCTCTCTGCTTTCACAACTGAGAGACTGTGGGAGAAGCCATTTCATCAATCGCCGCAGTCAGTGTTCGACTAGAAAAAAAAAGGGAGAATTGAAATTTGAGAGAAGGAAGGACGGAGAATGGGTCTAGGGTTGTTGGCGTCAAGGGTGCTGAGAGGAGGGCCCCACGGCAGCCCGGGGAACCACCAGCTCCTCCTTCTCCGCTCCATTTTCACCAAGTCTCATCTCCAATCGCCCGACGCCGCCGCCGCCGCAGCTGCTGTCGAGAGCCCCCCAGATCTCCCGCCCCGAACCCCCGTGGGTGGAGCCCGCGTCCACTTCTCCAATCCCGAAGACGCGATCGAGGTCTCCGTCGATGGCTACCCCATCAAAATCCCCAAGGGATTCACTGTCTTGCAAGCCTGCGAGGTCGCTGGCGTCGATATTCCTCGTTTCTGCTACCATAGCCGTCTCTCCATCGCTGGAAACTGCCGTATGTGCCTCGTCGAGGTCGAGAAGTCGCCCAAGCCCGTTGCCTCTTGTGCCATGCCTGCTCTCCCTGGTTAGTCTAGGGTTCCCAATTATATATATTTTTTATAATTCGTTCTGCAGGTTTCAGCTAAATGATTCTCTGATCCCTTTTTAGGCTTCAATGCTTGAATTATTAGTTTTCCAATGCTGCTGATGATTGCATTGCTCGATGTGGGTATCTAGCCGTGCGCTTTGTCTTCCTTTGCTCACTCCTTTTGTTCTCGAAACTGTTATCTTTTACCGCTTGGTCACTTGGTTTTACACGTGCTACCTGTGTCGAGTTAACGTGCATTATATGAGTCGTTCGGGTTTCCTTCTGCCTTCCCTCTCTCCCCCCCCCCACGGTTTCAGTATCAGCACCAATTGTAATTGAACAATGAAATGTTTGATGTTCTGGGCTTTAAGAATTGGGGTAAGTATTCTTTAACTATATGTATAATATCTGGCTCTATCTTCAGCTTTTTGTAATTTATTTTCTGCTAACTAAAAGATCTGCTATGCACAATGCATAAACCAATTTGGGTTTGATTCAGGAATTCGTGGTGATTTGCATTTTGTAAACTATTTTAGTGTGTATCCTTTACTTTTTTATGTGTTCTCTGTCTATCAGTTATTTTCTCTGTTGGTTGTGCATTTGATACGATTCCCTAATTGGTGGGATTATTATCAATTATATCTTGACCTTGAATTTCAGGTTTCTGTAATTCAAAAATTTGTATCCTTTTGTGTTTCATTTGATTTGTAATTATGTTTATTTCAGTTAAGGGTTTGCAGTTTAGGAATTTGTGGTGATTTGCATTTTGTGAACTATGTTAGCACATATCCTTTGCTTATTAATGTTTTCTCTGTCTCTCAGTTATTTTCTCTTGTTGGTCATGCATTTGATACTATTCCTTAATTAGTGGAATTATTATCAATTATATCTTGACCTTGAATTTCAGGTTTCTGTAATTCAACAATTTGTATCTTTTTTGTTGCATTTGATTTGTGATTATTTTTATCGAGTTAAGGGTTTGCATTGTAGGAATTCGTGGTGATTTGCATTTTGTGAACTATGTTATTTCGTAACCTTTTCTTTTTTATGTGTTCTCTGTCTTTTAGTTATTTTCTCTATTGGTTGTGCATTTGATACAATTCCCTAATTTGTGTGATCATTATCAATTAGATTAGATGGGGTAGTGGTCCCACAATGTGACCAATTTCATTATTTAGGTTCTATTATAGAAGAAGACGTATTTCATAAGAAGAGGACTAGATGGCTAAATGGAGATGTGCCATTCGTGTTTTCTGTGATGGCGAAATTCCCATTAAGTTGAGGAGAAAATTCTATTGGATGGCAATTAGACCAACAATGCTTTATGGAATTGAGTGTTGGGTTGTGAAACAGCAACATGCTCAGAAAATGTGTGTTACAGAAATGAGAATACTTAGATGAATGTGTGATCACTCTAGAAAAGATAGAATTAGAAATTAGGATATCCATAGCAAAGTAAGTGTAGTACTTATTGGAAATAAATTGAGAGAGTGGTGTTTGCATTAAATTGGACATGTTCAATGTAGACCAACAAATGCTCCAATCAAGAGGAGTGACCAAATACAGGCAGATGGTGGGAGAAGAGGGAGAGGAAAACTTAGATTGACCTGGGAATAATTAATTAGGGAGAATTTAGAACAATTAGGTCTCAAACTAGATGGGACAGAATGACGACAAAAGATTCATGTACCTAATTCTAGTTGAATTTGGGATTAAGGGTTTGTTGTCGTTGCCGTTGTTGTAGTATCTTGACCTTGATTTTCAGGTTTCTGTAATTCAACAATTTGTATCTTTTTGTGTTTCATTTGATTGGTAAATATGTTTATCTAGTTAAGGGTTTGCATTCTAGGAATGAAGATAAAGACAGGAACACCCCTGGCCAAGAAGGCACGAGAAGGAGTGATGGAGTTTTTGCTCATGAATCACCCATTGGATTGTCCAATTTGTGATCAAGGTGGGGAGTGTGATCTTCAGGATCAGTCCATGGCATTTGGATCTGATCGTGGCCGTTTCACTGAAATGAAGAGATCTGTGGTTGATAAAAACCTTGGCCCTTTGGTGAAGACGGTGATGACTCGATGTATTCAGTGTACAAGGTTTGAATCAGACATTATTTGTCTCTTATTTTAATCACTTTGATGACTACTTTAAAATGCTAAGGATTTGTTTCATGTTAAGGGTGTGAAACTATGCAAATGTTTTGTGTATGTATGTGCAAGCAGAAGTGGCATAGCCACCAAAATTGAGAGGCTCCTCACTTGAGGCAGGAAAAGTAGCCTGGTTTAGCACTTTTGCCCAAACCAACTAGTCCAGAACATTTTTTGTGTAAATATGCCTATCTATTAAAAAATGTAAAGGACAGTAATAAGGTTGTTTTAGTGGAGATATCCATTAAGATGTCTGATGCTTGTAGGAGAGGCCTAGAAAACAACACATTGGTTGGCTAGTTTTTGGTCAATAGCTTATTGTATTTCTTGTTCC
The DNA here is from genome assembly GCA_020883675.1 of Bruguiera gymnorhiza. Lineage (NCBI taxonomy): Eukaryota > Viridiplantae > Streptophyta > Magnoliopsida > Malpighiales > Rhizophoraceae > Bruguiera > Bruguiera gymnorhiza. The sequence goes on along the minus strand of JAIRCJ010001058.1, from coordinate 5,502,689 downwards.
ATCATTTATGTTTATAATCTTAGTTGAAGAAACACAATACAGTGCCCATTATAAAAACCTTATCATTAATGAGCAGTTTATTATTGTTCAATGGTGGAGTCAAGTTTATTATCCCATTTTGCAGAGGACTTAATATGACTTAATACTTTTTATTGGCATTCATGAAATTTTGGAAATATTATTTCGCTGTTTAAAAATTGACCAATTGTGAGGTTTTGGCACTAGCTGGATATAGTTCTTAAGCCGACTTTCAATTGTGGAAATGCCATTGATCTTCTTGTTCATTCTTCAATAGGAGGTATTGTGCTAGTGGGTTCTACTGAAGCATGTGACTCAATTTGTATTCCCACAGGAGGTGCTTCTTATTATCTGTAACAATTGCCTTCTCTTGACCTACCACTTGAAAGTTTATGGAGTTACTTTCTTTCAAATCTCTACAATTTCTTATGTAGTTTCCACATTCCCAAAAGTCATTGAAGTTTTAAACAAGCAATGAAAGCACTACACATTGTTGCCAATTTGTTGTAAATTACTGAGAAATATATCTTTGGCTTTAAATATTTTGTTTGTTTTGGTGTTCTCCTTTCTATTTCTAAATACTCCATGGACATCCTCCCCCCCCCCCAGGCCCCAACAATCCTCAAAAAGAAAAAAACAAAAGAAAAGGTTATGGCATCAATCTATACTGGATTTTTGCAAAATGGATTGATAAAACAAGTACTCAATTATTCTATTTGTGGATCCAAAAGTTTCCATGCATGAACTTAGTTTGCCCTGATCTCCTCAAAATTAATTAATTCTTCTTTTCAACAATGTTTCTCTCTAAATCTTATTTGGGCTTCTATCTTCTATAGGACTGCTCTTATACAGCACTTGCATGATAACTGACATGATAGAAGGTCAGGATTTAATTTTCTGGTTCTTGACTGAGACATTAGGGCAAGTTGATTGAGTTCATGGTTGCATTTCGATTTGATCACATAAAAGCATGTGCTTTAGGGAATTATGCATAAAGTAATCCTTGACGAAATTAGATATGATATTGGCACAGTTTTTTAGTTTATCTGTTATATCTGATAGCATTTTTGCAGTTTCTGTGAATGTTAAGCACATGTTTTGTGATATGCTTGAGAATTTATTAGATTTTTAGATAAATCAAGAAAGTTATTAGTAATATTTTTTGTCCATCTTTGATTGAATGATGGTTAAAACTTGGTCATAGTTCTGTGCACACTAAACTAGTTTCACTTTTAAGATTTTTCTTCATCTATTTGTTTGTACATGATGTTACAGGTGTGTCAGGTTTGCAACAGAAATTGCTGGGGTTCAGGATCTTGGCATGTTAGGACGTGGTAGCGGTGAAGAAATTGGGACCTATGTTGAAAAGCTTATGGCAAGTGAACTTTCTGGAAATGTGATAGATATCTGTCCAGTAGGAGCCCTCACCTCAAAACCCTTTGCATTTAAAGCCCGAAATTGGGAATTGAAAGGGACCGAGAGCATTGATGTTACTGATGCAGTTGGATCAAACATTCGTATTGATAGCAGGGGTCCTGAGGTCATGCGCATCCTTCCAAGGTTGAATGAGGTAGCTTCCTAATGTTTCTTGGTTGTGTTAACAAAAGCTTTGAATTGCTGCCGTTGTATTTTTATTTTTTTGTGTGCTGGGAAGGTGCTGGAAATTCTCAGTGAAAGGAAAACTGACTAATGTTTTTTTTCAGTCCATCGAAGAAAATGACTGGGCATATAGATTTACTGGTTTCTACTTCATATAACTGAAAAGAAAAAATGTTTTACCCTCTTTCAACCTCTTGTAGGTATAGCATGCATGATTGGCATTTGAATAAGTGTAACCAAAATTCACCGTCTCCCTAGAACTACATTGTGAATTATTTGTCCCAAATTCTGGACATCAGCTAGTTCTTCTAAACACAATATTTGACCTTTCAACCCTATGTGTTGACCTTTGCTACATCATAACAGTGTAATTGGCTCTGTGTCAAATTTTGAATTCAAAAACTACCTCTTTGCCACATTTATGTCCAACTTGTTTCTGAAAATTTTGACTAGATTCCTTAAAATTATGTTGCACCATCTTGTGACCTACACTAACCTACATTTTGTGTTCCTGCTCCTATAGCATGTACCATGCCAATCAATGTTTTAGGTCATCTAGGTCATCCTTTTCCATATGGTCGTGTTGACAATAACTTCATGTACTTTAATATCACAGCTGCATTTTTGAAGAATATTAGTAACAGTAAAATAACACAATTCTATGGTTGTAGAGTTGCGAGGTTTTTAGTTTCATCAATGTGAATTGGTATGGTCTTAGCAAATCCACTGGTTGGATTGCTTTTGAGAGTGAAGTTGGATTCTTACCTAATTTCTTGTTCTTGGATTTTCAGTAGCTTATCATTTATTAATTGTATATTCTCATTTTGAGCTCAACAACAGTGTCAACTCTGCAATATCCTTTATTTCATAGAATTGGTGAGTTTCTGGTTGCTCTGATTTATACAAGTTATTGTGTTTCTCTCAACACAAAAGCTCATTAACTGTGACTTTTTTGTTACCAGCAATTGATATTCATAATTTGTTGCTGGTGCTTTTGAATGTTTCTCATGTTCTGTGCCTCACTTCAATTGTGTTCCATGTCTTGTTACTCACTAATGCTAAGTATCATGGACAGAACATTTTGATTATGCTCGCTGTCCTAGATTTTGCAGATTCATTGCCCTGTGAAGATCTTTACCTTGGACATGGCCTGGCCCTTTCAGTGTTTTTTTTTTTTTTTAATTTTTTGGTTGAATTTCATTATGAATTCAAAACTTTCAAATCTAAAAAACAGTTGAAATAAAAATAACTAAAAAGAGATGCAGATTTTAAATGATTTCTGCTGTGATTTTTATGGTTTTAAGCATCTTTGATTTGCAAGTTCTCCTGTTGACTAATATTGCAGGACATAAATGAAGAGTGGATATCAGATAAGACGCGGTTTTTCTATGACGGACTGAAGAGGCAGAGGCTGAATGATCCTATGATTCGTGGAGCTGATGGGCGCTTCAAGGCTGTGAGCTGGCGTGATGCCTTGGCTGTGGTTGCTGAGTTTATCCATCAAGCTAAGCCTGAGGAAATTGTTGGAATTGCCGGGCGATTGTCTGATGCTGAATCTATGATGGCTCTGAAAGATTTCTTGAATAAAATGGGCTCGAATAATGTATGGTGTGAAGGAAATGGACCGAGCCCAAATGCTGATCTGCGATATGGATACATTATGAACAGCGGCATTAATGGTCTTGAGAAGGCAGATGTTTTCCTTTTAGTTGGCACACAGGTACTAAACTGACAATTGTTTTAGTAGGCAGTTGCATTGTATTGAATTTGTTCTTTGAGATGCCTCAATAGGTTGGTCTCTCCCACACCCCACCTGGGCATAGATGCCCCTCTAATTTTGAAGTCACATAGAAATAAATATTTGAAATATTTTATAGTGTAATTTAAATGTCTGTAGCTATTAAAGTTTTGATTAAAAAGCAATTTATTTAAGTGTGGTAGAAATTAAAATTGGTTTTGACAAAAATAAAAAGGAAAGGGTGTTTTAGTGCACGAGACTCTCACGTTGTGTGGTGTAGGAAGGATCGGATGTAGAGTTTTTTGTTTTTCACAAAGAGGTTTGTTTCCACTACTCGAACATGTGACTTAAGTCACTATGGAGTGGCCTTCCCATTACACTCAGGCTTGCCTCTCTGTTCAAAAACTAATAACTAGCCTAGCTGTTATCATATTCAATTTAGATAGACTTTTAAAAGAGGAGTGTATCAAAATTTTAGAAGTTGAGGCCTTTATTTGCAATATCTCAATGTCTACCCTTTTTTTCCCCTCTTTAGCAAATTGCAAAGGAAGGATAGGTGGCTAGCTCTGAGGACTTTTTTTCCCTCATTTTTTGGTTGTCTGGTTGCTTTTTAAACTGAAATTACCTAATTCCTTTTTTAAACATGTTGACAGCCTAGGGTAGAAGCTGCCATGGTGAATGCCAGAATTCACAAGACAGTCCGAGCAAGCAATGCCAAGGTTGGTTATATTGGCCCTCCAACTGACTTCAACTATGATTACCAGCATCTTGGCACAGGTCCTGAAACTCTTACTGAGATAGCTCAAGGTCGCAACCCCTTTTGCTCAAAAATAAAAAATGCCAAGAACCCAGCCATAATTGTTGGCGCTGGGCTCTTTGAGAGGAATGACAAGGATGCAATTTTTGCGGCTGTTGAGTCCATTGCAAAACAGGGAAATTTTGTCAGACCGGACTGGAATGGCTTCAATGTACTGCTTCTTAATGCTGCCCAAGCTGCGGCCCTTGACCTTGGACTTCTGCCTGAATCCAGCCAAAGTATCGAGTCTGCCAAGTTTGTGTATTTGATGGGTGCCGATGATGTGAACTTAGACAAGGTTCCAAATGATGCCTTTGTAGTTTATCAAGGGCATCATGGTGATCGTGGTGTCTATCGTGCCAATGTCATTTTCCCAGCAGCAGCATTCAGTGAGAAGGAAGGAATATATGAAAATACTGAAGGATGCGCACAACAGACTTTGCCTGCAGTTCCAACAGTTGGTGATGCTAGAGATGATTGGAAGATAATTCGGGCTCTGTCCGAAGTAGCTGGTGCACGGTTGCCTTATGATACACTCGGGGCCATCCGATCCCGGATCAAAACTGTTGCTCCAAACTTGTTGAGCGTGGATGAGAGAGAAACAGCAACATTTTGGGCTTCATTGAAGCCAAAACCAAATCAGAAGATGAGTTTGACTCCATTTAAGGCAGCTATAGAGAACTTCTACATGACTGACTCCATTACCAGGGCATCAAAGATAATGGCACAGTGCACACAGCTATTAAAAAAATGAGCACTGGATCTTATCTTTCTAATAAACTGCTGAGACATTTTATACAACTTGTTCATTTAAGCCATGCAATGCCTGATTGGACCAAGGGCAAGCTTCGGTTACGAAGTACACCCAATAAAGTTATCTTAGTTTCTGTTTGTTCTGCTGTAACGTCTCCTGCAGCGTAAAAGCAATTGCAGGTCGACCATCTCTGTAAAACCTGTGTTTCTTATGTACATTGTGCTTGTTCTTTTATATTTTCTAGAATAATCTTTTCGACTATATTGAAGTTTATCGAGTCAGCTGTCTCTAATGCACCATGTCTGTCTAGGAGAGTGTAGTTAGCCGTTGGTAACCGTTAGACATGTCACTTGCAACTAAGTTTCGTTGTCTTCGTAGTATTTTTGAATTTGCAATACTTTATTGGAAATGCTCTTCGGCAAGGCTCCTAAGGCTAATTGTAGTTTAGACTTTGTAGCAGCGAAAAATTGCTGCTACAGCATCGTCCACAGCCTTCGATGTGGTGGGGCGTTGTCCAAGCGTTGTGTGTAGCAGTGGCAAAGCATAAACTAAATCCTGACAGAGGAACAGCCCAAAAGAAAAAAAAAGGGGTCTGCTTTCCTCGTCACATTGTGCAGTTACGAGAGTTCGCTAATGAGACCAGTCTTCGAACGTATGGACTCGTTGTTGATAGCAATGATCTTGTTCCTGCCCTTGGCCCTTCAATCTTGAGAATAATTAGCCACGAAAACTCATTCGAGCTGCATCAAGAATCACCCACTTTGGACGATGAACTTTTCCAGTCAGTTAAGAGTCTTATTTACCATATAGGAAGCAACTTATCTTCGAAGGCTGCTGATAATGGGAGACCATCAGTGCACAGTGCACTGAACAGGGAACAACATTAGTTGACAACTGCATGCATGATCGAAAGTTCTGTTGTGGACCAAAACAGAAAAGTTCTGTTACCTAACTTGTGCTTCCGAAGGCTTTGTAACTCAAAAGTTTGAAGAGCTCCGTCATTTTTATTTAATCCCTGATTCCATTGCAATTAAGTCTCTAATTAAGATTACATAGCTTTTGTGTGCTTTATCCTTAACAAAACTACTCTTAAAACAACACCCGCATGCATGCCAATCAAAGTCCGGCTGTCAATCAACTATTTAAATAAGCGAGTAACATCTGATTGAAAGAAAGTTGCATTATTCCGATAATAAAAAACCAAGATCCATACTAATAATAATAATGATGATGATGAAAAAAAAAAAAACAACCAATAATTGCTGGAAAATCTCAACATCAAGACCGACGCATAAATCTAAATAGGAAGATGTGATCTAATCAGTAAGGCCTCGGTTGACAGCAACTCGGTTGGTAAGGATTGACTGGGCCAAAAATAGAGTTAGCAATTCTGTGAGCTAATTTCTCAGTGTCAGACATATCTGGCTGCTGCTGTTGCTCTTGATGATGGCAAGGAGGATATGTCTGATAATAAGCCGGCGGTTCGTCCTGCGGGTAAAGGTCAGCCAGTGGCACTCGGTAAACCGGCTGCGGGTGGTGGTTTTCAGTAGGATAATAACTACGCAGCTGATAGTCATCAGCTAAACTATTAGGTGATGGTGGTGATGATGGGGGAGGAGGATGGCAATCATCAGAAGCAGTTTCTGGACAAGGAGGCAAGCGAGTTGGAGGGGAACGGGGACGGCGAGAGGGCCCTGGATAATAGCAAGATGGCCCTGATCCGTCAGAGTCGCACAAAACTTCTGACCATTTGATGGCTTCGTGATCAGCATCCGAAGTAGTTACTGTCTTGGACCCATCATCTCCAGTGGCTATGCCCTTTCCTTTGTCCACACTCGGGCGTTCGGGAGCCCCCGTCTCAAGAACCACCGTCTCAGGAACATTGCTGATGCTTTCTTCGCCCCAGTCTTCTTCGGTTCTCCCTTAACAAGTGTACATAGGGAAGGGAAAATGTTATATTAATTCCGAATTAATAAACTCTATATTATTAAACTCTGAATTCAATAAAACATCATGCTAGCAACCTTTTTGTTACCAACATGATACAGAGAAAGCAAAAGCAGAGTCTCGTACGTGCACTCAGTATGATATGTTTTAGGCATTGCACTAGAAAATGTGAAACTATAGAAACAACAGGCATTTGCATTATTTCATGTCCTCAAAACAAAAAGAATGCACACATAAAAGAATGTGCGTATGCATAAAGAACACATAACAATCACGCAGAGTAGACCGCAAACAACGCACCAGCAGCAGCAGCAGGAGCAGTCATAGCCCTGACTTTGGGCTTCTTAGGCTTAAAGCGAAAACAGCCTAAGAACGTCATCTTGCTTCTCTGCCTTAAAAGAATATAATTCAAGAACGAGCTAATCGTATTGATGCCCTTTTATAGAGGCTAAGTAGGTTTTTCCTATGCAGGAAAATATATCGTTTTAGTGTAAGAATGAAAATGCCTGCCAGAACAAAGTTGAGAAAGATACCATTTTAGTATAGATTAATTATATTATGGTAAGCTTATGTTTCTTGCCCGGATAAGAGAAGCTCACTATACGGGACATTACAAGAGGCATAAGAGGAAGCAAGGCAACTACGTACTAACACTCAGTTGTAGTAGCCTGTCTATGTAACTACCCAAACCAACAACGAGAAACAAGGAAGAAGAAAAGGCATTTTTCTTACAAATTAATATTTAACCGGTTGTGTGTCTCGTGCTTTGATTGGGTCGGATAATCAATTGGCCCTTACTGAAATCAGATTCAAAACCATTGAATCCTCAGGAGGAAAATTCATTGGTAAAATTTTTACGTGGTGTTACCAGAGAATGCTACATAATGCACAACATTGCTGATTTCTCTGCGTGTGTATGCCCCCACAAGTTATTTTTCTTTCATTTAGTATCCATTATTCAGACCCCAAGTTATTTTACTTTCTTCCATCTCTCCAATTTCTGGATCTCCGAAAACATAGTACCGGATATATTTGTTGCTTTTATTGATCATGTCTTTTTGGGACTCAATTCTCATAATCTTTTTCTTTTTTTTGGTTAAATTCAAGAATAATAATTATAAAAATTAATCTAACTATTTTTAATTATAATGTGACCGATATAAGAAAGTATTTAACATCTTTCATAGTGCTAGTTTTCTTTTATGTAGCATAAAGGATTATAGTCATGTAGTATAAAATTAGAACTTTAGTATAATACATTAATATTTACTATATGACTTTATTATAATTAATATTTTTTTTTAAAAATTATTATTATTATTGTAATAATATATTCTTATGAGATTCTTTTCTTATTTTGAACCTTAACACTATCATTTTCCTATTATTTTACATCAGGAAAAAAAATTGCCAATAGAAAAAACTTGTTTTGATTTTTTATTTTTAAGTTTAATAAAATTATATACAAGACGTACTTAATATTAATAATGCAATGGGGTGGAGAGTGTATCTCGATTTTGTTTCCAAATTAAAAACCATTCCCAACTCATCCTCGATCCGCGACGCAGAGGATCTTCGGGAACCTCCGCCTCCAAATCAAAGAAAAAAAACTGAGAGCAACGCATATATGTAGAGTCAGACAGAACTAGAGATATGTTGCGTTCCTCAACCCGAACTTAACATGTAAAATTTCGAGATGGTCATATCTAATGTGTTATGCTCTCACTAATATAGCTGCTAAACTTCAAGCATTTCAGAAGCATCAATGTAGCTTTCTTTACTAGTTTTTATCTATTGCGGCTCATTATTACTGAGAAAAAGGTGCTCATATCGAACATGCCATGCTCCTTAACATTATCTGAGTTTGAATTTTCAGAAGAATGCGCCTGCAATTAGTTATTTAGTATCAATTGTCACGGATGCACACTACTTGAATCACACGTCTTCCAGAAAAAAGGAAATTTTGGTTCATATAAATATAAATATTATACACTCCAACAGACTATATGTTGGAGAGAAAATAATAATCTCGTAACAAGTATTATCATAGCCTACGCTTGTCCTGCCATGGGGCCTTCGACGTGGTAAGTAATTCTTGACGAGTAATGTCGTCCTTGGTTCACACTATCCAACACACCAAAGGTGCATCAACGGGACGTCAATGAATCAGTTGTGGGAGATATTACGGGTGTACAATACTCTACTCCCACATTTTTTAGGTTTTCAAGGAAAGGAGAGACCTTAAGTTAAATAAGTGTGGGTATTGCATCGTGATACAATATTCCTTTAAGCGGACATTGAAAGAAAAGAATGATAACGCACCCCAAGTAAATCCTCCTCCAACTGGGTTTTCAAAATAATGATGCAAGGATGAACCATGCGCCGTTGGATCATGTGCTCGTTTAATTTATTTTGATTTATCAACATAATTTTCGTTTATTATGTCATTTGCCGGAAATTCTAATTGTAGTTGTTTATGTTTGTTTAAAATTTTAATATGATTATTTTTTATTGTAGTGTTGATTATAGTTGTCGTATATATTTAGTGTATGTGAATTTATTCATATTTATGGAAAATGTATTTGTTCATGACTCTTAATTATACTTTTGATTCAATCACGCTGATGATAGTTAGTCTTGCACTGCTATATGAATTGATTATTTTGACTTTTTTTCCCCATGGTAAACTGCAACTCGTTGATGGGCTTTGTGCTCATATATGAAATAACTTTAAAAAAGAAAGTCAATGTGACACAGAATGAAAGTATAAAATATAATAAAAAATTAATATTCGATTGATTTTTCAGGAGGTTTTGAACTTTACAATAGAAAAAAAAAAAACATTTCTTAGAGATGGTGATATTTCATAATTGGATAAATTTGATTGATAATAAATTAACTAACTTTTAAGTTTATATGTTTATTTATAATAATTTTTAACTTTAACTACAATTTATTGATAAAAAATAGAATAAATATTAATATTAAAATTTTTAAATTTAACTTTAAAGTTACTTTTTTAAGAATATCTCAATCAATTTTTTTAATTAGTCTAAAATACTCTAAATAAATTATAAAATTTCTAATATTAATTGTAAAATAATAGAAAATATCTTTTGTAATATGTTTTACATTAAAATCTTCTACCTAAAAGAAACTAGCCGTCAAAATTATAATAAGGAACCGACATCTTTCATGCTATAAGAATAAATACTTTAAGAATATCAAGGTGTTTAATCTTCTTGTCTTGTATTTGGGCTTTTGTATTTGAACTTTCATAGGATTAATATTATATATCAAGAAAGACATTATTATGACTAAATTGTTTTGTCCTAATAAAATCAATAGTATTTGGCATTTGAGGTGAATAATCAATAAGATTTTAAGATTTATGAGTTATAAGTTGAGATTCAAACTTATGTTTTTTTGCAGAATTAATAGTAATATTAGTTTTTAACTTTTTATCATGACCCAATTTAATTTTAAAAATAATTATTACTTCTAATCCATATACTCATTTAAAAAGATTATCAAATACTAAAGATTTAATTTGTTTAATTATTAACTCTTGAATTGATTGGGTATAAGAATTAATAAAACATTTTTTTGTTACAAACTAAATATTCTTGATCTTTTAAATACGTGAATCTATAGTTTTGGGTTAAATAAAAAAATTTTTTTTTTAAATCCTTAACACCACCCCTTTATTTCATTAGGTCAAAAAAGAAAAGAAAAGAAAAGAAAAAAAGCTTAAACCTTTACCCCTTTGGTTCTTATACCGAGCAAAAGCTAAGCATAAAGAATTGTATTTGTATACTTTGTGCTAAAGTCAATTGGTTATGACACATTATAATAATTATCATTATAATTTTCAAAATATCAACTTAATTTTATCACAATAATTAGGGCAAAACTCTAATAATAATTTATGCATTTTTTTTACCATGATTGAATTTTGGATTTACCTCATTGTAATTAATACCATTAAACATTAACTTACCAATCTATTGTATCATTATCAAGTTTGTTCAATGCAAGTCTTACTTTTTCTTCATCATCAATATTATAACATTCAAAATAAATTTCAATTTCACCAACAATTTTATAAAATTTTTCAAGAGAAAATCCTAGATAAAAAAAAGAACACCTTTAAAATTAGAAATGCATATATAAATAGATTGACTGTGAGCAAAATCCCTATTATAAGATCTATTGGCTTTATAATCTTAAGAAAATATTTTAAATAAAGTTTTCTTTTCATGATCATCATCATTGAAAAGATTGCTTTGGACCCTATAAGATAATATCACACTATGCCAAACTTACTTTGATATTAATTGATGCAAAATAGAAGTGTGGAACAAAGATAACCAAAAGCCAACACTTGATTAAACACTTATATGATTTCAAGAATCCACAAAAAAAAAAAAGTTCTCTAAAAAAAAATTATATTATTGATATTTAGTAATTGAATAGACTTAACTAATAATTTATTAATTAGCTCTTAGACTCACTAATTTATTTATAATAGCTTTTAACTTTAAAAAAAATTAACTGACGAGGAAAAAAATAAACATTAATATCAAAATCTCTAAACTTAAGCTTAAAGCTACTCTTTTAAGAATATCCCAATCAAATATTTTAAATTATTCTAAAATACTCTAAGTAAGTTGTAAAATTATAATAATAAAAATTACAACATTAATCATAAAATTATAAAAAATATTCTTCATAACGTGTCTCACATCATAATGATAAAAAGAAAGGCATGACCTTCAAGTCTTTTACATCAATTAGCAAAGAAATTTATGATGATAATGAGGACATCTTATTCAATAAACAAGACGAAGATAAGTTGTGATTATAAAATTCACCAACTTTACAAAAAAGAAGACGTAAAGGGTAAGAAGGTCGTCTAAACATCTTACTAAAAATGATGGCCAACAAAAGTAGGAAATTGTATATTATGAATACAATAAACCCATTGCAATTAACTACCCTAACAAAAAGAAAGATAAAAAGTCAATTAAGAAAGCCTATAAGGCCAATAAGGATGATTTTAGTGATTTAGATGGTGAGTTATCTGATGATGAGACAACAAATATGTTTCATGGCCAAAAACAATGAGGTACAATCTAATTATAATTCTTGCAATAATACTTTGATTGTTAAGTTTTATGACACTCTTAAATGCATAAATAAGGAATTGCATAAGATATTGGCAAAAAATAAAGGTCTTAATGCTTAAGTTTAAGTTTTTAGAGCAAGAGAATACTTCATTTAAAGGAAAAAAATAATTCACTCATTTAAAAGAGTAATGACATGTAAAAAGCACATGATGATGTTATCATCAAAGTGCATAAGGCTAACAAGTAAATGAAGGTGAATCTTCTACTTAAGAAGGAAGTCTTAAATCTTCAAATTCTCTTTGCAAAAGTTTGTTATTAAGAAAGAAAAGTTTGATTCGTTACTTGGTTCTTAAAGGTTTCTAAACAATAAGAGTGGTTTGGGTTATAACTTTGAATGTCACTTACAAAAAACCTAAATTGTGGTTGCCCACACCTAAGCACATGCATCAATATCATTTGACGAGGTCAAGGCAAGAAAATCATTACATGCATCACACATAACATAATAAATTTCATGATCATAGGGGTTTAGGCAAGACATCATTATATGACTATGCTTATACATCATGGCATTATCAAGTCAAATTTCTCATAGCATCTCATAATCATTCATTTCCATATTATAAATATTATACCATATGTTATTATTGTAGGGATTAAGAACACATGACACATGTATGCAATATTAGGAAAAACATTAAAGGTGTGAGATATTTTTTAGTAGTGTAAAAGGACTTAAACAAATTTAAGTACTCGAATTTTGATGATTTTCATGCAAATTTTCTTAAAAGGAAGTTGAAAAGAATCTGTATTACTTAGAGAATAAGTGTTTAAGACATATGATTTATAATTTAGAAAGTTTCCTTAAAGGTGATAAATAAATATAAGACAACATTCTTTAACAATGTTAATTGACAGTAACAAAATTTGTAAGGATAATTCTCCCACCATTGATAATGTGTTTATGATTAAAGGTTTAAAATTCAACCTACTTAGTATTAGCCAATTTTATGATAGTGATTATAAAGTCTTTTTTGAACTTAATATATGTCATGTTGCTAATTTAAAAACAAATGAAACCTTTTTTTTTTTTGCAAATTAAAATGATAATGTTTATGTCATTAATCTTTATACTTTAACTAACTAAAATATCAAGTACTTTACTTTTGTGAATGAAGAGTCTTGGATCTGGTATAGGTATTTAGGACACACAAGCATAAAGTTTCTACCCAAATTAAATCACTATAGCCATACAAAGGAGCTGTTGAAACTTAAGTATTAAAAAAAAAAAAAAGATTTATGATGTGTGTTAAATGAATAAGTGAAAAGCTTTTTAAGAGCAAGAATATTTGCTTTAAGACCTTTATAATTTTTTTCACATAGGTTTATTTGGTCTTCTAGAGTGTTTATATTAAATGGTAAGCATTATGGATTCGATTTGCATAAATCGTGTTTCTTGGTCATAAGGATGAAACATTAAAAGCCTTTAAAAGGTTTTATAAGCCTTTAAAAGGCTTTATAAGCAATTACAAAATGAGAAAGGATACCTCATTGTTTTAATTAGAAGTGATCATAAAAGTGAATTTGAGAATAAAAACTTCAAAAAATTTTTCAATATCCAAACCAAAGAATTGTTTATAATTTTTTGACTCCCAAAACACTTCAATGAAAAAAAAGTAGTTAAATTCAAAAATAAAACTTTGCAAAAAATGACCCAAATTATCCTAAATGAGTTTAACTTACATAAATATTTTTGGGTAAAAGCTATTTACACGACATGTTATGTCTTTAATTGGATTTTCATACATCCCTTACTAAAAAAGAATCCTTATGAGTTATAAAATGGGTGAAAGTTTGCAATCAATTATTTTAGATTTTTTAGTTACAAGTGCTTCATTTTAAACATTAAAGATAACCTTGAAAATTTTGATTCAAATACAAATGAATGTATCTTTTTAAAATTCTCTTACACTAATAATGCATATAAAATTTTTAATAAAGATCTTTAATAATTAAAGAGTTTATACATGTTACTTTTAATGAAGTTGATCCCTTTAACTCGAAAAAAAAAATGTTAATAATGATATGAGTACAAGCAAACAAGCCAAAAATGTGAGCCATAATGATGTACCAATAAGTCTAAAATATTGGCGTAAATGTTAAAATTATGGTACCTAAACCAAATGAGTCCAATATAGAAAATTTGGGTAACATATAAAATGTCACTCAAATAATGTTAAGAGAGAGAAAACATATTGGTAAATCTTTTCAAAATTAAATCATTAGTAATATTTTTGATCCCTTTAAGACTATATCATCATTTAGAAACATTAACACAAATATAGCACTTATTCCTCAAGTAAAGCTAAAACATGCAAAAAAGATGCATTGTTTGATAAATATTAGGTACATATTGTGGAGGATGAGTTAAAACAAAGATGAGAGGAATAAAGTGTGGACTTTAATTCTTAGAACTAAAGATTGTCTTATCATAAGAACCAAGTGGATGTTCTAAAATAAGCTAGATGAGAGTGAAAAAGTAATAAGAAATAAAGTAATACTAACTAACAAAGGATAAAATTAAGAAAAAGGAATAGATTATGATAAGACCTTTGTCATCATGACTAGGCTAAATGCCATTCACAACGTACTTGTATATATAACCTTGATGAACTTTACTTTATATTAAATATATGTAAAGAGTGTTTTTCTTAATAGTTTTATTGTGCAAAAGTATATATATTGAGCAACCTCTAAGTTTTAAGAGTATTAAATATCTAGATCATGTCTTTAAGCTTTTCAAAGTATTGTACAAATTAAAGCAACCTTTTCAAACTTGGTATGAGTAACTTAGTTCATTTTTTATTGAGAAAACCTACTTAAAAAGTAAGGTGAACACCACATTATTTATAAAGACCAAAGGTAAAGACATTTTGATTATACAAATTTATATAAATGATATCATTTTTGGTGCCATTAATGAAACTTTGTGTAAGAAATTTGCTTCTCAAATGGAAAAAGTATTTGAAATAAGCATGATAGGTAACTTAGTTTCTTTCTTAGTCTTCAAATCAAGTAAAAATTAAATGAGGTCCTTATGAAGAAATAAAGTACACTAAAGAGCTTTTGAAAAAATTTGGTATAAAGTACTTTAAGCCTTATAACACACCTATGAATACATCTATTAAGTTTTATAAAAATGAATACTATAAAAGTGCAGATGAAAAATAATTCAGAATTATGATTGCAAGTCTTTTTTATTGTACTACAAGTAAACTTGATATTATGTATAATGTTTATTCATATGCACATTGTCAATCATATCCTAAGGAGTTTCATCTTTGTGCATTAAAAATGGTATTACAGTATATCAAAGCATTTATCAACTTAGGTTTATGGTACCTTAGAGAGAAGTCATTTGACTTATTTAGCTTTTTAGATTCAAATTGGGTTAGTGATATAATAGATAGAAAAAGCACCACCAATACTTGTTAATATCATAATCTAATAGAAACCAAGTTGCATGACATTTTTAATGGCTAAGATCGAATACCTTATAGTAGAAGTTATTATTCACAATTTCTTTAGATTAAACAAACACTTAGAAGATTTCAAGTCTAACTTTTCTAAAGTGCTAATCAAGTGTGACAATACTTATGCCATCAATATCACTAAAAATCTCATTTATCATTTTAAAACCAAACACATTAATTAATTAAATATTTTGTTTAAGTTGTCATAAAAAATTAAACTCAATAAAAAATCAGCTAAACTCTAGTTAAATTGGGAAAATTAAAAAACTAACCTAATGTGATTGATTTTAACTTTAAATTTTTTAATAATATTTAAATTTAACTATTAAAATACTTTTATTCAAAATATATTATATATAATTATTACTTTTAATCACTAATAAATAAATACATATTTACTATTAAATATTAATTCTATCAGTTCAAATTTCATTTTAACGTATTAACCCCTAAAGTCTTAGTTTTACAATTGTTGTGATAATATTATTTTGAAGATGAAATTATGAACAAAAATTACAAATTAAAAAAATAAAAGGTTTAAATGCATTTGAGCCCCTTTTGATTTGCAATTTTTGTGTTCACTTTCTTGGGGTTTTAATTTACATTATAAAACCCCTATAGTTTCTAATTTTAACAATTAGGATCTTCTTTCAAATTCCATTAATTTTAAATATTTTTTTAATTGCAAAAAATTTTTAAAATTCAAATATTATGCAACTTAATTTTTTAAATTACCAAGATTATTTTTACTTTTTTGAGAATTTTTTAGATTTTTATAATTTTAATTAATTCAATTTTTGTAATTCTTACCGAATTAAAAATATTTAAACTTTTTAAAAAATAAAAAATAATTATAATGACTCAAAATAGTTGAATTATATAATATTTAAATTTTGTTAAATCTTTTAAAATTAAATAAAATTTTCAAAATTAATAAAATTATGATAGAGAAGTTTAATTATTAAAATTAAAAATTATAAAGATATTATAGTATAAATTGAAATCAAAGAGAAATATAACACAAAAGAAGTAAACAAAGACGGCTTAAATGCATTTAGCCCCAAATTGAGAGAAATTAGTGAAAGAAAGCCACTTTTCCGGGCTTGGAGTGGAAAAGAAAGCAGGTAAAGAAATGTCAAAACCCCAAAAGTCAAAAGTCATAACTAAGCTCAAATTACAACTATAGACTTGATCTTATTATTGCCAAAAAAGAGAAAAGGAAAGTTGATGCAGGTGAATTCGGGATCAACTCGCCTGGACTTCAATCTCCATCGCCCAACTTGTTGACTCTTCTCGCACACTGTTTCAGATCCTCCGCCCTGTCTTCCGCCGGCCAACACCCACGACGCTGTCTTCTCCAACACAAAATCCCAAGAGAGTAAGACCCCCAAGATCCAAAACGTCTCTTATTTGCTTCGTTTTTCATTTTATAATTATTACAAAAGAGGTCTCTTGTTCAAGTCAAGGCATTCGATATCATATTTTTGATTAAGACCAATCATAGTTTAAGCAACTGTTGTCAATTTTGTTTTTTTTTTTTTAAGATAAAATGGTGTATGCAATTCTGCAACTTGGAAATTGACATGGGTTTTTTTCTTCAAGTTTGAAATCCAATTACAGTGAATAATGGTTCAAGAAAAAAGGTTCTTTCTTTCTTTGTTTGTTTTATTTTTATTCTATTTTTAAATTTTGTAGTTGCATGTAGATCTCATTGTTGTTCCCACCCAGAGAACGAATAGTAATAATCACGTTTTCAAGCATTTTCAGTCAACAGGAACAAGTGCTAGCAGGTTTTGATCCAACCCCAAAGACATAGTGCTCAGTTAGAAGCAACATCTTTTGGAGGCTTAGGTTCATTTGGTTGTGGATCAGTTGAGTTGAAAATCATCATCGCAATCACCAAAAGGTTTGTCCAATCAGCCAAATCCAACCATGGTAGCTACAAAAGCCATAGTCTCTCAGGTTTCTTGCTTCTCTTCATTCAGTCACAATCGTCGATCCATTCTCTGGAAACCTCTTCCTTACTCAAAGGTACAACAACAGCTGTGCATGCAATTACTGAAAAATGAAGTCTTTTTTCTGATTTGATGTGTATTCTTAGTAAAAGTGGTTATCCTCACTGCATATAATCTGATAGTGATATGGGCATGGTGTGTTTTAACAGCTTTCAGTTGTTATGAGTCTGGGAAATGACTTTTCCAGTTCAGAGATCAAAACTAGTCTTACAGCAGGTGATCAGTGTCCATTTCGTAATCCTGCTGCCGAAGAGATTCTTAAAAAGGAAAATGTTATCAGTGATAACCCAGTGAAAAATGCATATGGTGCAGCCAAACTCCATGACTTTTGTTTGGGGATTCCTTATGGTTAGTTTACTTCCATTCCTAAAATGCCTTTTCTATTTTGTTCTCTCTGGTGTTTTAATGATCTGTAGATGTGGGCAGGAATTCTCTTCCTTCACTATGTTACATTTTATTGCTTGAAATGAATCATATTTACCACACTTCCAGCTCTTCTCTTTTCTGGTATATAAGACCAATTCATTTTTCTATGTGTATTCTGGTTTGAATGTGTTTGACAATACAGAATTACAATTATAAGACAGTTTATTGCTTGTAAAGGCTGTTAGGAGGTTGAAAGGTAGTTCTCTGGGTGAAATTAATGTTAAACTGTTTGGCTGCTTCATATAGTGTACCTATGGATATTCGGAGATGTAATTGTTCGTTTAAGTTGGCCTTTTCCTCCTGGTCATATATAACACAGCTACAACTCTTATGCAGGTGGTTTTATTATAAGTGGGGGCTTGGTTGGTTTTATATTCTCAAGGAATATAGCGACCCTAAGCACCGCACTATTTGGAGGCGCTTTGCTGTTCCTCAGTACCTTGAGCTTAAAGAACTGGAGGCAAGGAAATTCCAGTTTACCATTCGTACTAGGACAAGCTGGTAATTGAATGTTTCTACCCCAAGGATTCCACGAAGAACCCTTGTAGTTTTATTAAACTTGTTTCTTATTTAAGCATCTATTATGGTGTCCTCTTTTGTTTCTCTTCCTTTTGACTGCCCCTTGCTGATTTTAAGGAAATAATTCAATTGAAGAAAGTCATGGGGAACTAAGAAAAATGGTGAACAAAAAGCCTCCATGGTTTTTGGCCTTTGTAGAGATGTTTCAGTTTATCTTCTGTTCTTGTTTGGGTACGACTCTCTTTGGATGCCTGATGTACCTTTCACTGCAATGAAAGGAAGCCCAAGTTATGCACAGATATTGGTCGGTTGATTTGCTAAGAATGTAGTTTTCATTGTAGACAAGCAGATAACCAAAGTAATTAGACTAGGGGGTCCTTAAGAATAAAGAAAATATGGATCCTGTTGGTGTGGATACCAATACCTCTTATAAACAATCATAAATTGCTTTGGAGAAAGATAACTGTTCAACATAAACTGACTTCTCTCAGTTCTTTTTAGTTCTGTTGTTGTCGTCGTTGTTGTTATTTATTTTTTGGCTTGGGGAAAGCTCAGAGAGAGTGGAGATTGTTTGGATGGTGAGAAGCTTTGACATGGAATGTTTTGGACCTGATGATGATTGATGAGATTAAGTTTTCTTATGTGATTGTTCCCCTGGATCACTAGTAATGGAGACAGAAAGAAAGGAAGTTCCTTTTGAGGCTATACTTTTTTCCATCAGGATGCAGCACCTTTACTCATATCCTGATGCCAGAATTTTGAGGACAGATAAAAGGCAATTGCTGATGATTTGGAAAGTTGCAGGTCATTAGCAATTTGGCTTGTTATATTAGCCAATGATTCATAGAACTGCAAATCTCAGTGGTCGGCATTGTCTTCTGAGTCTTGAACTAAGAGTTTTTAGCCTGGGGCTGATATATTCCTCACATCAGTGTTTATGTTACTGAGACTTCAAAAACTTAAATAAATAGATCTAATTTTTCATGCAGAAGATGAACAGTTATCTTATTCTGTGTCTGTATCTGACCTTGCAGTACTCTCAGCAGCCCTTCTGTGGAAAAACATTCAGGCGTACACATTGGTTAGTAACCAATTAAGCAAAATGTTGTTCTCTCTGTAACAGTCATCTCTGCTTCTCATATCTTTCTCTATGCGATGCAGACAAAAAAGCTAATTCCCATGGGATTTTATGCTGTTACTAGGTACAAAGCCAATGCCTTGCCACCAATAAAATTTATCAAAACTGCTTTTCTTTTATTTTCTTTTCTTTCGTTTTTGTTTGACTTGGCTTTTTCTTTTTTTTTATGTTCTCTTTCATTAATCACAGTGCTGCCATGCTATGCTTCTATGTGCATGTGATGATTTGTGGAGGAAACCCACCACCAAAGAAGTTGCACTCATCTGCTGACGTCTGAACATGATGAGAGTTCTAAAAGGTTAGGCTGTGGTTTAAAGTTTAGGACTCTTGATGTTTTTAGCTTAATGGATTCATCTAATACTGGTGGTGCAAGTCAGGGAGAAATTTTACTGTTGGTCCAAGTTAAGGAAAAGTTGAACTGTTAATATTCTCCTCTGTTTATTTGGAACTCCATAAGTAGAGGGAAAGTTTCATTTTACATATGCCGAATCTGTTCCTCATTGTGCTGCTGCTGTTCTCTCATGAAAGAAGTTTCAAAAGATATTGATATTTGGAAGACCAGCCCCTCATAAAATTATCCATGCCTGTCACGAACCAATCGTAATCTGCAATGTTACACATTGGATTTCTCTCTTTACCCCTCACAGAACCTGCTTTACTCTTGAGACGTAAAACCATATCTGTTATTTAATTAGCCCACCTTCAAAGCCTGCCCTTTTATGTGGACCAGAAGTCAATTCTCAGATTTACATTTGAATTAAGCCTGAAAACTGAAGTTGGTTGTTATCTTCTGATTTATTTGCTTGGATT
This sequence comes from Bruguiera gymnorhiza, assembly GCA_020883675.1. Lineage (NCBI taxonomy): Eukaryota > Viridiplantae > Streptophyta > Magnoliopsida > Malpighiales > Rhizophoraceae > Bruguiera > Bruguiera gymnorhiza. The sequence continues at coordinate 5,482,267 of JAIRCJ010001058.1, read as the reverse complement.
GATTTTGCTCGGTTTGTTTTTCTTTCCTTGGCATAGCATATTGAATCTGCTTTCTATTGTTTTCAGGGAGAAGAGTTCCAATTTATGACAACCACTGCAAGAAAATGCAATGCAAACTATAAGATTATAGATTACCTTGAGTCAATCTTGTGATCAAAGGATGAACGGGCGAGGATAGAGTACAGGATGGAATAAGAGTTGCTGTAAGTTTTGTAGGTGTAGAAGTTTAAACCAAAATTGAGCAGGTAGAGGACGGATCTTTTTCCGCTCCCTTGACTACCATGCCCATCATTGCTCACAATCATTTATGAACTAGGATTCAGATCTCATGTTACGCTGGTTCTGAATATTTGTTAGAACTTACAGGTTTTGGTATTAATTTAGTAGGATCTAAATATTTTTGCTCTTGAGAAGTATGTTTCTCGTATATCATCAGTGCAAAGACTAATCTTTTCATTAAAGTCATCATCAGCATATTTAACAGCAATATATGCTTTCTTTGATTAAAGTTCCTCCACACCTCAGATCCTTGACTCCGCAAATTTTCACCAGGGAGTATCAACATCTTTCAATAGCTTGTCATGTTAAAATCCAAAATCCTTCCCAGGACCTCCATTTCAGGTGTCCTGAAATTCACCAGAAGTCAAAAGTGTTTTAGATCACAGGTTGATATATATTGCTATTAAAACAGAATAAATATTATGCAGTGCTGTGATTTTTTGATACCTTTAATTATCTTGTTCTCTGTATGATGTTCCTCGACTCCAATACCTTCAGAATTTTCAAGCCAGATGAAAGACCAATGTAGCACAAAAGAAAATTTTAGTGCAGATTTCACCTCAACATCACCACAGAAACCATATAACTCTTGATTTATTCGAAAATATGTTTTTTCAAGTTCAATGGATCCCACCTGCCCGTCCCGCTTGAAATTGAAAGTTGAAAGCATCAGCTTTTTGCAGTTCCATGCTTTCTAATTCTTGCTCCAAAATTTACTATAAGTGCCTCTTAAATTTGATTTTAAGTCGGTACCCGAACAAAGTCAATATTGCAAACACCTAGAATAAAACGCAAGTACGTAGAACCAACATTAATTAGCACCTACTTGAAAGTCCATTTTATTTCTTCCATTTAAATAAAATGTAAATAAAAATATAATTCTCAATAAATATATTATACGTGTATATTGTGTAAATTTAATATTAATATAAGTATATATTTTTGAAATAGATAATAAATTAGTAAAATATTTATATAGTAAATTTTACTTAATTTTAGGAGTATATTCAAATTTTAATTTTTTTACTCATTTTCATAATTTCTAATATTTAACATTAACTTATTTATTAATTTATAGTCTTTTTTTATATGTTAATAAAATTAAAATTTTAAAATATATTAGATTTACTCAATTAAAATTTAATATGTTTTACTTTTTATACAATTCATATTAATAATTTTTTACATATATTTAAATATTGTGCAATACAAATAATCATGATTAATAAAAATAAAATGAAATTTATTTTCTTTTTTGAGAAAATAAAAATATTCTAAATTTATCTTTTTTAAAAAAGTACTTATAATTGAAGTTATTTATTTATTTTTTCCTTTTTACTTAAAAAATTACTCTTAAATTTATTATTTATTTTTTAAAAAAATTCAAATTTTAATTTAATTTAATTTTTTATTTAAACAAAATATAAGTAAAAATACACTTTTCAATATATATGATACATTTGTGCATCACACAAGTCTAATATTAATATAAATATATATTACCAAAACTAATAAGAACTTAGTTTTTTTTTTCACATCGTTAATTTTGTTTATGTGATAATTTTTATTTAATTTTAAATTTTTTTATTAAAATTCTATTATTTTTATATTTAATAGTTAGTTTATAATTTTTTTCTTTAAATATTTGAATAGAATTAGAATTTCAATATACATCAAACTTTTTGTTTATATCATAAAATTAAATATATTTGACTTATATTATTATTTTTTTCACTTTTTTCATTGTATTTTCAATTTTAGATATTAATCTTCCTATTCAAGTAATTTTTTTAAATTAATATTTATAGTTAATTATAAGTAACATTAATGATCAAAGTTTTTATTATAAATTCAATTAACAATTAATGTTAAAAGAAAATCCATGTGATTCAAATACTCATAATTAAAAAAATAATTTTTAAAAATAAAAAATAATAATTTCTCTTTTTACAAAAAAAGAAATAAATTTAAATTTTCAAAAAAAAAACTCATAATTTAATCTTTTTTGTTTTCTTTGAAAAAAATTATTCATAATTTAAATATTTTTTATTTAAATAAAATATAAGTAAAAATATATTTATCAATAAATATTGTAAATTTATGCAAAATACAAATTTAATATTAACATATATTATATATGCAAATACATATTATCAAAATTGACAAAATATTTAATTATTCTCTTTTTACTGTGTGGTTAATTTTACTTATATAATAATACTTATTTAATTTTAAAATATTTTTAATAAATTTTTATTATTTTTAACATTTAAAATTAACTTAATAATTATTTTATAGTTTTTTTTATAATATTTGAATAAAATTAAAATTTTTAAAAAAATATATCTCTTTTTCCACATTATAAAATAACTTATATTATTATTTTTTTATTTTTATCAATTATATTTCTTAATTTTAAATATCAAGTTTTTCAACAGAAGAATTTTTCTTCAAGAATGACAGCACAATAATAAACACGAGACATATCAACTTGCAGTTCATACTAGAGGTGTTTGAGGTGCATTATTCAGCATGTAATTGGTAATTGCTAAGTAAAATCTTATCTTACCGTCTATCTTTTACAAAACGAATTCTCTATTTCTTTGATCTAATTTCATTTTTTTCTATTACCTTTTCGGTTCTTAATAAACGGGACTTTCTCTGTACTTGCTCCGATTTTACTACCTCTTGGTTGCACATTGACCATTTAGACGGAAATCTAGACGATTTTGTTTGGTTGGGCAAGAAAAATTTTTTTTTTTTGGATTTTGGTGAAAAATCAGTCTATCCAATTTTTCACACCAAAGGGTATTATTTATTAAAGGGGGAGACTGGGTTTGGTCAAAAAAAAAAAAGAAGGAAAAGTATTTGTATTTGTAATTGTTGTAGGTGGGCAAGAAGAAAGAGTGATGGTTTCAGGTAATTGTTTTGTCCCTGCAATCCATTTATTATTGTTTCTTTTTAGTTATTTTGCCAACCCAAAAGACCCCAAACTTATAAAACTTAATTAATTTCATCCCTGTCGCTAGGTTAATTTTTGGTGTTTCTCATTGTGATATTGTTGTAATATTTCAAATTGATTTGAATAAATAGTTAATACATAACTTATAAATGATATTATAACTCAATTACAAAGAAATTCCGTGCAAAGCTGAAGTTATAAGTATATATTGTCAAATCTTAAAAAAAAGAAAAAAAATTGAAAATAGTAGTTTTATTTAATTATAAAAATATTTAATTTAAATTTTTTATTTTTTTAATAAATTTTAAATATTTATAACATTTAATATTAATTTAATAATTATTTTATATATTTTTAAAATTTTAATTCTCATCTTATTTATTTAATTTAACATATATTATAATTTATTTTATTTATATTAATAATTTGTTATGTATATTTAAATTTTATGCAATATAAATATATATAATTAAAAAATATAAAAAATTACTTTTTAAAAAGATTAATTTTAAATTCTTCTTTTTATAATATTTTAAAATTTATTTTAAAAAAATTCATAACTTATTCTTTAATTTATTATTTAAATAAAATTTATATATATATATATACCACTATAAATGTAATACTAATTTAAATATGTTATATATCACTTTCTAACAAATAAATATATATATATCGCTGAAAATGTAATACTAGTTTAAATATGCTGTTATTGTTGGGTGAGGCCCGGGGGCAGTCGGACTGAGACTTTGGCTTTATTTATTTATTTATTTATTTATTTATTGGAGAGTGATATATACCAACCGAGCAAGGCCGCCGACTCCAGCAATCGAAAGGAAAGTAGCGTAGCTGACTGACTCTTTTCCGACGGAAAGCATTCAAATTCAATTCAACCTTTGCCTCTGGACTTCCTTTCCTTCCACCGGATCAAGCATCGGAAAAACAAGACAAAAGCGTCCAATAAAAGTCTCCCACTCGTTCGATAAAAGTCCCCAGTCGCCAACGACCACCTCCGGGGAAACAGTCGGGCGGTCCGTGCCTCTGAACTGTTTCTCTTGTGCCTATTCAAGCATAAGCTGCTTGAAGAGCTGTTGTTTTGGGGTTATGGATTCAAATGCAGCAGTGCACAATGGTGGATGCCATTGCGGGAGTGTCAGATGGCGTGTGCAAGCGCCGAGCAGTGTTGTAGCTTGGAACTGCAACTGTTCTGTTTGCTCCATGAGAGGCAACATCCACTTCGTTGTGCCCTCTGAAAAATTTGAGCTTCTGGGAGATTCCAGGCGGTTCCTCACAACCTACACATTCGGCACGCATACAGCGAAGCACACATTTTGTAAGGTTTGTGGGATATCTTCATTTTACATCCCACGATCAAATCCAGATGGGATTGCAGTCACATACAGGTGTGTGGACCCTGGAACGCTAACCCATGTGGAGATTAGGCACTATGATGGGAGGAACTGGGACAGCTCGTACAGTCAATCGGGCATTGCTTCATGCTCCAAAAGTGCCGAATGACGGGCCACTGTCATCACTGATGAGTAAGAATCAATTACTGGTAGCCAATATGCGCCGTGTATCTGTACCAAATTTGTTAGAATAAGACATGGCATGGAACTTTGGGCATAAATTGCTGGGGTGATTTTGCTTCAATTAAAGTAAAGTCTACTGAAAGCATCAATGAAATCTGGCTTTACTCTCTGTTTCTTGACATTCGGATTTTCAAATGCCTTTTCCTATTCCTTTTAAGGGGAGTGTTTTGCAGTTTTGGTGTACAGTTTGAAATGGGAATCTCTTTCCTTGACTGAAAAATGAGACACTGTGGGAACTGCAGTTGCTGACCAATACCGTAGCCACCAATAAGATTGCCATTTTGCAGAACCACCATATGCAGCAAGAACATTAGTTCCCGACACCTGCCATACTAATTTTGGTTCTTACCCCGGCAAAATTTCAAACAAGAGTACTCAAAAAGGGTGCTGAAGGGGCGAATCCAAAGTTAGGTTTGCTGCCTACTAGAATATTGAATTAAACAACAAAGATTGATCAATTCTATTTCATTAATTTCCTCTCATCCAGTGGATTCAAAACTTAGGTACGGAAAATTTTAAACTCTAATCAAAAGCTTGAGCTGTGCCCCTCACACCAAGGTAATTGCATAAATTCAAAGTTACATATTACATAAGAGTGTGAAAATTTACAAGTAAATGTGAAAACACGGAACGACAATGTAAATTAAATACAAACTTTTTTTTTAATTAAAAAATTATTTATCTCAAAAATTTAATCAGTTAAGTAATATTTAATAATAAATTGTTTATTAAATTCTAACGATTTCCCTTAAAACTGAAAAAAGTGAAGTTTGCGTAAAAAAAATCCTTCATCTGAAAAAGCTAGGTATAGATTCAAATACAACAAAACAATAATAGCAAAATAAATATGAAGTGCAATTTTTTTATTGGAGGAATTTTTTTTCTTATGAGAACTATTACTGATATGTTTAGTATTATTCTTGATACATATGTGAAATAATTCCATGCATGCTAGTCCCAGGGATTGGATAACGAGTTATTGGAGCAATCTGTTGATGCTGTGTAGCAGTTAAAACTAGAGAGTCGGGTTGTGACATTTTTGTGCCTGGGATATTATCCGTTTGTACAGGGAAATGGAAATAAAACTGAGATATCAGCTCTTTGGGATCACAACTGCAGCATATGAATTTTGGAGCCATGACATTACTGTTGAAACTGTAATAGCCTTTAGGATGTGAGGTAGCAATCTTTTAGGCCTGAGTTTATGATTATGCTTATGATGCCTTAACCTGCCTATAATTCATGAAGTTCTCTTAATCCCTTTAGGTTTGGTTTACCACCGAAGCTGCCTTCTCCACTTGATTCAGCCCCATCTTTCTGGTACCGCCCAACACTCTAGGCTAGATATCATATTTGTACACTGGATGAACTGCGTAGTCCTTATAACAAAAGACTCTGTTAGTCTTATAAAATGTGGTATCAGCAGCATGCTGATGAAGAGTCTTCGATGAATCTTGCTGGTTGGGATTTAAGAGCTCGTCGTGAGGCAAATAGAAAAGCCAGAGATGATCTAATCCAACCCTGTCCATTGTCCTCAAGTAATAGCTCCACTCATGTACATGCGAGCATGTGCCTTTGTCAATCATAATGTGACAACACAGAACAAGGTCATCTATTTCAAAGGATGCTTGATCAGTGATGGTAAATGTGACACAAGTAGCTAATCCCATCCACTCACTACCAGGCCAAACTGCAGGCAGTTTATAACAGAACCACTCTGGAATGTCACTTCCAGGAACAACCATGTCAAATCTTGGTCTTGGATTGGATAGCCGCTGCATCAAAGCAAAATCTTCAATTCCTGATGTTTACTAATAGAAGAGGTGGAGAAAAGAGAGAGAGATTGAGAGAGAAAGACCTCTAGGTATCTCAGCAGCATCATCAGTGCAGCATTTTTCCAGTCAAACATTTTGCAGCAATTGGTAAAGTTTGATCACGGAGTTTTTGGGCTGCAAAGGTAAAGCATTTCAGGTAATGCTTCCAACGAAGAACAAGCTTGTGCAGTTACAAACAGCATATTTGATGGAAGTGCTGCCAATGATTGGAGCCTCCTGCAATTGTCCAAGTTGAGATGTTCAAGCTTGGAAAGTCCTTTGATGCTAGCAGGTAAGTGAGCTAATAAATATGTTGCCACTAAGTTTTGAACTCCTTAATGAGGATGAGCAGCTGAGATCACTGGGTACTGATAGCAGATTGCAATTGCTTAGATCTAAGCTCGTTAATGAGCAGAATCCTGACAAAGAGTTCCATGAAAAACTGATGAAGTTTGGACCTTCTCGTGGAAATAAAGACAAGAATGATCTTTAACTTCTGGAGGGTTTTCCTTTGCATCCACCAAGAGAGAGCTGTTTAAGCTTCTTAAATTTAAAGGAGGAATTGGGAGACTGCCTTATTGTAGTTTGACTTGCATCAATTTCTTCCAAACATTCCAAATTCCCAAATTCCTCCAGCTTGTACTCAAGTTTTGAACTGCCAGAAAGATTAATAATTTTAAGTGCTTGCAGACTGTACATGCAGATCGGTAGATTTTTACAGTCCTTCAGGTTCAGTAGATTGAGATTTTCGGCAGCATCAATGGACTTGTCAATTTCACACAATTCGTTGAAACCTTCAAGAATCAACTGCTTAAGATTTTTAGCGCCACTTAGATCTGGCGTCCTTACAAGGTTTTAAGAGTGGCTGAGGTTGATGATCATCAACTTGTTAAATTGCTGTTGAGTAAAGAGAGGGAAAGACTTTATGTCCATTAGTATGACGTGCATTTTCAGGAGAGGAAATGCAAATGGATAATCGATATACGACCTTTATCCCCTTCCAGAGCTGTTCAACTAGACTGTAACACATATCTAGTTCAACAAGTTCCTCTGATTGGAAGCTTGGTGGCAAATGTTTGAAGGGATAGCCATGCCACCGGAGAAATTGAAACTCGCCAGAAAGATATTCAAGGCATTCAGAGAAGTGAACATTACCAAATATTACCAATCTAAGTTTGTTCATCTTCAAGAATGCTTTGGTACTTGAATGTATTTCTGCCAATTTAGGCGAATCTTGTGGTACCCCTTCAACATCCTGTGTCCCCTGACAATTAGGCGTACAAGAAAACAATCAAACAATATGAAGAAAATCAAGCCAATCATCGATAGTTTAGTGCCTGCTCAATGAGAATAAATTTCCAGCTGTAATTGGTTTGGTATCTTACCCCATTTTTCGTAAAGATATGATAGACATCCTCATAAAGCCATAGTCTACTGCATTTTCTCGGCTCTTGAGATTCTTGTCAAACAAGTTTCTGACCCATTTCTTGTAGCAAATCATGCATCTACAATTTAATATTCAAAATAGTAACGAGCGATTTGTCAACCAGAACTCGTATCCCCAAATCCGGGAAGAAACCGCAACTCTCCCGTATCATTGTAAGCCAATCTTTGTCCTTCCCCTTAAAGAAACACGCTACATCTAGGAAAATTTTCTTTTCTATTTTATCAAGTCCATCAAAAACTTAATATCGAAAATTTCCTTTTCAGGATTTTCTTTTATTCTAGTTAATGCACTTTTCCATTCTTTCGAATTCTTACCAAATAAAAATGAACCCAAGACTTCAATAGCTAAAGGAACACCGTCAGCATACTTTACACTATCAGCAGAAAGCTTGACAAAAGCTTCCGGAGGCTGGTTGTTTTTGAAGGTCTTAAGACTAAAAAGCTGATGGGCTTCATCATGGGTTAGTCCCTCGGCCTTGTAGATCTCATCCATCCCACGTCTATGGAGCAAGCTTTGATCTCTGGCTGTCATGATTAATCTACTCCCAGAAGCAAACCATTCATGCTTTCCAGCTAAGCTTTCTAATTGTTTCAAATGATCAACATCGTCAAGGACAATCAGAACCCTTGTTCGGCATAATCTGCCTTTTATCATCTCAATTCCTTTGTACATTTTACATACTTTTATGCTATTTTCCATAAGAATTTCACAAAGGATTTGTTCTTGTAAAGCAGGAAGTCTGATTTTTTTTGTGAAAGTTTCTCTAACATTGGCAGGAAATGTGCTGCCCTCAAATTTATGTGACATCCAATTATAGTATGCTTTAGCAATAACTGTCTTCCCTATTCCCCCCATCCCACAAATTCCTACAATACGAACATCGCCTACCCCCATACCACAGTAGGAGTTTAACTCCTCCAAGCATGAATTCATTCCTACTAAGTCCTCAGCAGCAGGCAAAACCACAGGTGTCAATACTTTTGATATTGCTTCCACCATCTCCTCTATGATTCATGCCTACAAAGCAGAAAGATCAATAAGTGTATTGCAAGTCACAGAAAACCAAGCATAGGACAGAGTATTAACTCTTAAGAAATTTTTCTAATTCAAGCCATGGTGTGTCGCCGCATGGTGATGCTAAATTCATGTGTCAGATTGAGATGTGACACAGAGATGGGAAAAATGGATTACGTGTGCATGAAGGTGGTTTCCTGAAACCAATGCTCTACGGTATTCTCTTCTCTTCTTCATTATATGTAAGCATATTGGACATTAGAGATGCCTAAATCTTAATTTTTTTTTTCTTCACTCCTTGAGGGTCTTACTCTGCTATTATTTCCTCTGGTAGTAAAGGAAACCATTCAAATAGTTTTCTGATAGATACTTATGGTTCTGCTCCCTATATAGCATATTGCAATTCGTGTTTCACTGTGGCTTTACGTTAAAGCATGAAGAGTTTCCTGAGGTTTGATTCAGGTTTTTTTCTAGAAAGAAAATTTCAAAATTCAACTGTCATCTCAAATTGCAAACCACCCAAACAAAGGGAGAAATCCTGAAATGGGAAAATTGGTCAGGCAAAATAACCCCAAGAACCAAGAAAGAAAAAAAAGGGAAATGACAAATGCAACAAGAGTTAACCCTGAGTGCATGGCATTAGTTATACTTTTACAGCTATTACTCCACTCAGCTGGAATTACTAGTTGTTAGAGGAGACTTTGCACATGCAATGCAAAACAAGCCAACAAGAAACAGGGGGAAAACGTTCTTCTTTTTTTTTTTTTTTTTTGAGCAAGGAAAGTAGAGATAAGAAAGAAAATGCTTCTAAAATTCTTACAGTTTTCCAGATACAGTGCTGAAACATGATACAACTTTGGATTCCATTCCACCAACTAAAAAGTTGCTTTGCTTCCCTCCATTGCCAGAGTTGGTGGGAGGGAGCAATGGGGTTTTTGATTTCAAGGCAAATTCCGGGAAATGGATAGGAAGACGGACAGAGAGAGAGAGAGAGAGACAGGGGAGAGAAATTCAATGTTTAAAGTCAAGAGAAGGACAAGAAAAAAAAAAAAAAAAAAAAGCACAAAAAGGGATGCCTCTTCATTCATTCTGTTGTCATACCAATGAGTTTCGTTAAAATCTGAGACAAGATTTGTTTAAGGATGATTGATAACATTGCAAAATTATTTGCACATTCCCTCCGCCAACTCAACTTTTTGAACTCTTCATCACCCATCTTATTCACATTATTTATTTATTTTATTTTTTAAAAATTTGTAAGAATTAACAATCGATATTTAAATCGAATAACGGTACCAGGCACTTTGAGTTGCTCGGGCTTCTCATTGGAGGATAAGATGAGAATATGCAACGCAATAGAAGTTCAGAACTCTATAGTTTTAACCTCACAACAAATTAACAAACTCACGTCAACTTCTTCCTTTTGGTGCAAACTGTCAAATAAAAATGTAAACTTTAAACTTTAATGCCGAGATTAAAAACTATAGTAACTAACTACGTAAATAGCCATTATGCTTTGCGGGCATAACAGGGAGTTGTAATTCTTTATGAAGTTCATTTTCAACAATATTAATATTGTCCATTACAAATAAACGTATGGTAGTATGACAAGCAACAAATGGCATAAGTAGGATAATTAAGAATTTCTAAAGTTTGTAAAACTTTTTAAAGGATCTAAAGCGCAATATCCAACAGTTATCTCAATTTTTTAAAACAAGCCAAAGAAACAGGTAAAAAAGATTTATATTTCTACAAGAAAAGAAAAGTAGACATAATAAAGACCATGCGTCTCAAATTCTTTCAGTTTTCCGTATACGCATACAGTGCTGAAACTTATTACAATTTTAGATTCCATTCCACCAACTACAAACTAGCTTTTAATTTGTTGATATTTCAAAGGTGAGTTGTGTAATTAAGAAACATCATATTAAAATAAAAAAAATTAAAAAAGTATATAAATAAAAAATTGTATAAATTTAATATGTTAAAATATTTGGTTGAGATATAATGTGTAACTACAACGACAACAAACGATCACAAGAGAGGAGGTAGAGACCCTTTTTGTTTACGAGTGCCCGGATAAAGGAACAATGTATAACTTCAAATTATTACGAGCAAACAAAAGAAAAACCCGACCAAAGAATGTGCTTTTATGGCTTTCGTTCTTGGATAATTTTATATTTATATCATTTAATTGACGAAGTACTTTCCACCAATGTCTTTATAGCAATTCGCTAATGATAGATGAAGTGGAATAATTACCATATTTTAATTAATTGGTGTTGGCCGATGAACATTTTGGCAAATTTTATTGCATTATGGTGGTTATTAAACATCGATCAGCTATTACAGCATTGGCACCAATAGCAATGAGTACCACAGCAATCTGGACAATGATGGTCTATTATTATGATTATGATTATTATTATTATTATTATTATTATTATTATTATTATTATTTAGTTTTAGTGTTAGGGGGGTTTGCGACCAACTTATGCGTACTCCTATTATTTCATCTCCCCAGTCAGACCAAGGTCATGCACGTTGAAACTAGGAAAGCATAATCTATGACACTTGCGTCACCCTCTTGAGTCAATCTAAATTCTGGAATTAATTCTAAAATTATTGATTTTGGTGTGAGACTAAAATGTCCTAGGATTAATCCTTTGAAGCAAATTTCATGACACCTGGGTTCTCCTCTTGAGCATCAATATAAATTTTATAATTAATCTTAGAATTTAAGAATTTGGTTTAGGTTTAAGGAATTCTGGGATTAATCCTAGGTCAAGTATCGTTAATGGTAGTTGCCAATAATAACTTATAATATTTTGTCATTTTGCATGGTAACAGTTCTTTCGTTGTTGTAAAGAGAAAAGACATTCTTCTCTAAAATGATTTATTTTCTTTTTAACAAAAACTAGTTTAAATACAATTAAGTCTCCTGTAGTTTATCTCTTTTAAATGTTCTTTCTTTAAAGTTTTAATTTATAATTCAAGACTTTTGTGGTTTTTAATTTTAGCAATTGAAATCTTTTATCAAGATTCTATTGATTTTAAAGCTCTTTTCTAATCCTAAAATATTTATAAAATTTAAATATTATGATATTCTTATTTTATTTTATTTATTGTGTTTATTCTTCTTTTTTTTCTGGATTTTTTTAAGATTCATAATTTTTTAATTTTATTAGAGTTAAGAAAATTCAAAAATTATAAATTATAAAAAAGTTTGCAAAAAAGGAAAAATAAGCATGATTTGTCAATAATATTGAATCTCATAATATTTAAATTTTATAAAATTTTTAGAATTAAAAATAAATTTCAAAATTGATAAAATTTTGAAAAAATGTCCTAATTGTCAAAATTAGAAATTACAAATATCTAACAATATAAATTGAAACTATAAAGAGGTGAAATGCAGAAAAAGTAAGTTATATGAAGTTTATATGCATTTAATCCTAACATAAATTAATAATTGGTTAAGAATTTTTCTAAAATATTTGAAAACTAGAAAATCAACAAAAATATTTTTCCTAATGCATAAAGATAAAGCCAAACAAAGTGGCATGCTGGAAGCAAAGGCCACGCAAGGGAGAAAAGCAATCTTTTTGAGGTAAAGATAAAACGAGTCTATAAAGAAAAAGCAACTAGTTGTGTTGGTGGAGGCAATTGTTAGATTTTTAATAAATTTATTAATCATAAAATGTTAAGTTTCTAAATTTTAAAATAAAATATTTATTTATAAAAAATATTATAAATAATATATATAAATTTACGAAAGTCAAACTTGAACTATTGACTGGTTGAAGAGTTTATCTTAACTCAATATTTGATTTCTCTTTTTTAACTTTTATTAAAAAGAGAGATGATAGGTCTATATTTACAATTATACAAATTAAATTAGATATGTCAATTAATAGTTGAATTAAATTCAAAATTTTAATTTTTAATAGCACAATAATATATAAAATTATTTTTTACTAATCAAGTAAAATTATGATTAAGTTTTTAATAAAAATATTATTAAAAAATATTTTAACACTATTAATTATAAATATTTTAACATTCTTGACCTAATTAGGATGTATTAATTGTTATATACAAATAATGATAACAATTTCTTATAATTTCATCATAATGTTATAGTATGATAAAATACTAAGTTTGAATTATGATAGTTATACATTATTTATTCAAAATACTCTCTTTTATATATCATAATACTTGCAATTTACTATGTAAAACTCATAAGATATATAATTTTATAATAGTTCACAATAATATTTTATAGAAATTTTTTTGTTAATTTTAAAATAGTAATATATACACAATTATAAGATAATAAGAAATAAATAATATATATTAAAAATATATTATTTAGTTTATAATGTCTATATAATCATAAATTATCATCATTACAATCAAATTCTATTATGAGAACATGCTCTTTAAATAACTTTGGTTGTAAACTTTTCGTTAAAGGATTTGCTATCGTAAAACCTGTACTAATATGCTTAGTAGACACTATTTGTTTCTAAACTTCCTCTTTAATAGTAAAATACTTTATTTCCATATCCTCAACACCCTTTGAATATTTTTCATTTTCAAAAAATAATACTATTGTAGAATTATCAAAATAAATTTTTAATAACTTAATAATAGTGTTGATAATTTTAAATTCTAAAATAAAATTCTATAACCATAATGCATAAATTGTAACTTTAAAACATATCACAAACTCCGCCTCTATAAAGGATGAAGCAATGACAAACTACTTTACAATTTTCCATGATACTGATTTTTCAGTTAACAAGAAAATATAATTAAAGTAGACTTTTTATTATCAAGATAACTAATAAAATCTAAATTTGAATATTCAATTACTTCTAAGTAATTTGATTTTTTTGTACATAAATATGCAATTTCTTGTTTCTTATAGGTATTATATCACTTTGTTTACAATTTTCTAATGATCTATTATAAGATTACTTTGATATCTACCTAGTATTTTGACTACAAAATTAATATTCAATTTAGTACAAATTTGTAAATACATTAAACTACCAACAATATAAGCATATATAATATATTTCATTTCCTTATGTTCTATATCATTTTTAAGACATTACATAAGATTAAGTTTCTTACCTTTTTGTACTTGAACAAGACCAGGTGAATACTTATTTATATTGAATTTTTTCATAATCTTTTCAATATATCCCTTTTGAAATAATCTTAATAGTCTTTTTAATCTATCATGAAATATTTTCATTCCTATTACATATAATATATTTCTTATATCTTTTATTTCAAAGTTCTTTGAAAAAAACCTCTTTAATCTCAAGCAATATATTTAAATTATTATTTGTAAGGAAAATATCATCAACATATAGGACTAAAAAAATGAATTTACTTTTATTGATCTTTTAGTAAATATACTTATCAAAAATATAATCTATTAACCTAAATGAGATAATGATATCATTGAACTTAAAATACCATTGTTAAGAAACTTATTTTAGTTTATATATTGACCTTTGAGATCTACACATCATTTTGTTTTTATCTTTTATAAAAAAAAACTTTTAAGTTAATTCATGTAAATTTCCCTTTCAAGATCTTTATTGAGAAAACTAGTTTTCACATCTATTTGCTATAACCCTAAGTCATAAGAAATCATTAATATCATAATTTTTTTTTTCAAAATTAAAGAAAATGTCTCTATATAATCAATGTCACCCTATTGAGTATAATTATTGACAACAAATCTAGTTTTATATTGTTCAATATTGCCACTTAAGTTATGTTTAGTGTTAAAGACTTATTTACAACTAAATCTTTTACATCATTCTGGCAATTAGATGAAATCCCAAACATTGTTTTTTTTAGATAGATTTCAACTCATCTTTCATGATACCAATCAATTTAATAGATTTAGAACTTTTTATGACTTATGAAAGTGAAAACTAGATCCTTATTGATTTAAATACCAAAATCTAACTTTTGTAAATAAATTACATAATTATCTGAAATAACTGATTTTCTTTCCTTTTGAGATCCTTTTAATGCTATATATGGTTTATTGGTTAATTGTGAGTTCGCTCTTTCAAAGAATGTCTCTTTATTCAAATGTTCTTTAATTTTTAAAATAACATTTAGTATAATAGTAAACAAATGAACTCTCATAGATAAAGGAATATTAACTTTAATTTTTTATGTCTACCTTTTGACACTTATTACTTCCACTAATTTCACCATTCTTAATGAATTTTATATTACTAGTTTTTATAATTCTCAACCTATAGTTTGAGTAATAAAGTATATTTTCTTTAAACTTCTCTAGATAACTAATAAAGTAACCATTAATTATTCAAAAGTCTAATTTTTTTTCATATAGATTATAAATTCTTACTTTTACTGAACAACCCCAAACATGCATAACTTTCCTTTTTGTTTATCGTTCAATAGAAGTACTTTGAATTGTTTTACTAGAAATATTATTTAAAAAATAATTTATAATTTGTAATTTTTAGTGCATACATCCACAAAAATTTTGGTAAGGAGGAGTTATATATCATGCTCCTAATTATAATCATTAATATCTAATTACATTTTTATGTCACACATTTTATTGAGATGTGTTTGACATATTATATATTATGCATATATGTCATAATTTTTAAGGAATTTTACAAATGAATTTGGACACTGTCATAATTCATTGTATTTATTATAATATTCACTATTCCTATTAGATCTTAAGATTTTTACCTTTTGTCTAATTGTTTTTCAACCTCCTTTATGTATACTTTAAAGGCATCTAAAGATTGAAATTTTTCATAAAACAAATAAACATAATTATAATGTAAAAATATATTTATAAATATGATAAAATATTTTTTTATTAAGTGTTGGAGTATCAAAAAGTCCATAGATATTAGTATGTATAATTTTAAAAGCTAGGCACTTCTTATAACTACTTTCTTGTTATGTTTGGTTTGCTTATCTTTAATGTAATTAACCCATGTTCCAAAATCAGTAAAATTTAGATTTAGAAAAATCTCATTATTTGCCAATCCTACAAATCTTGCTTTGGATATATAACTCAAATTCTTGTGTCATAAGCAAAATTTTAATTTATCATACTACACTTAAATCCAACATTATGATACATAATAAGCAAGGATTTGACAAAAAAATGATTAAGTTTTAGTTTATATAAACCATAATAAGAATACCTCGATCAATCATACTAGTATTTTTATATAAACTAAAACTATCGTATCTAAATTTAACATTTATTCTAAAACCATTCAATTTAGAAATTAAAATAATATTTCTTCCAACTAAAGGTATATAAAGGGTCTATAATAAATTCAAATGATAATCAGCATCTAATACTAAATGATAAGTCCTTATTTTAATTGGGGTCTTCATGTAATTTTTTGTACAGAGAAAATCATTAATTGGATTTATGAATTGAATTATAATAAATTCTTATCTCATAATTGCATAAATGAGAAGTAATACCAAAATCAAGTCATCAAATATTACGAAAAATTTTAATTAAATTTGAATTGAAACAAACTAAGATATTAAATTTACCTTTCTTTTCAAACCAAATCTTATGTTTAAGATAACCTTTTTGATAATGTTGAGGCTTCTTACAAAAGTGATAGTTATTACCTTTTTGTTCCTTCTTTTTAGCTTAAGAAGAATAAGTAAGTTTTTTTTTTTTTTTAACTAGTGGGTTTTCACATTCATTCCTTTCTTAGCTTTCTTGTCAAAGAAATTAATAAAGTGACTCTTTTTTTATTTTTTAATCTTATTTCCTCTTAAACAAGTATATTGACCAATTCATTGACATTTTACTCATCTTTTATAATGTTATAAGTAATCTGAAATAGTTAATAATTAAGATGTAGTGAGTTTAAGATGAATGACACTGTAAAAAAGTTATCTATCATTATTCCTAAGGTTTTAAGTCTTATTATAATATAATCATTTCAATAACGTGCTCTTATATAATTTATGACCTAGTAAATTTCACAGTCATTAGTTTTACCATTATAGTACATACAAGTGATTTGTCTATAAAATGAAAATGTTCTTACATAAATTGCAAATATCATTTTACACTTTTTTTTGTAGAATAATTGTCTTAATGTTATTAACAACAATTATTTTCATAAATATAACATTTAATTTGTCACTTTGTTTCCATGTTTGAATCAGTAATAATAGTAGGTTTATTGGCCAATAATGCCAAGTCAAAATCCTTAACACCTAAGTGCAAATTAACTTATTCATACTATTCAAAGAAATTTAATCTATTAAACACAACAATAAATGAACCACATGAGTGAATAAAAACAATTGTACAATCATAAATACTCATAATTAATTATAAATCAAATTTATAATAGTTTTTTTTAAATATTATAATACATTATCATAAATAAATACTATATATTAATTTTATTAGGTAAAATAACTATTTTCAGTTAAATATATTTAATATTTTTAGATAAAATAAATATATTTAATTAAAAATATTAATATACTTTAATTATAATATTAATTATAAAATAATAATTTACTTTTGGATAAATTTTAAAATTTAAATAATTCATAATATCAATTTATCTAATTATTTTTATTCATAATTATTTTATTAAAATCATGAATAAATAATTTATTTATTTGTATTATTAAATATACTAATTTAACCTCTTTAATGATTAACAAATTATAATAATAATAATATACATACATCATGTAAACATTTAAATTTAATTATTTTGATAACAAATAAATTACAATTATAATATATACATGAAAAATACTTATTTGGTCACTTTAATAATCATAAAATCATAATAATAAAATAGGTATATAAGAATACAATCCATGAAAATACTCTATTATTTTTTAATAATGCACATCATAACATTGGCCATTATATATTATAATTTGTTATTAATTTTACTTTTAATTAATAAAATCATTCAAAATTAATAGTTGCTATCAATATTTTTCTTAGAAGAACATGAATTCAATTCCCACGTGACCTAGTTTAGCGAGTATCTGCAACCTTTTACCTTTAAAAGTAATAAGGAATCGGCAATTAATTTGTTGTGGATTTTATCATAAATTCTTTTATTTTATTTATTTTCAATAAAACATAAACAATCATAGTTTTGACATACATTAATTAAAATTTTTTTAATTAATTAGTAAAAAGTTGCTTAAACTTGGCGGATGTCTTCGCAACTTTTAACATGAACAAGGAACTAATAATTCCTTCAGCTCCATAAACTAAAAGCCTTTTTGTTTTTTCTTTTTGATTAAACAGTGAAAGAATTGTGTCCCGTTCTTGTCTTCAGAACTTAAAAAAAAAAAAAATTTACAATTCCTTGCAATGCAGTGCTCGTCGTCTAGTCTTTTGACAAGAAATTAAATAATTTCTTTGTCTTGGGTTCTTGGTGGCCAAAATAAAGGCCTAATATATATATAATTAAAAAATAATTATAAGCTCTAATAAATTTATTAATCATAAAAATTAAAATTTTAAATTTTAAAACTAATTCATATAAATAATAAATTTAAATTTATAAAAATTAAAATTATTATCATAATTAAAAAGTGTTCTTTAATTTGATAATTATTTTTTTATTTTTTATTATAATCATATATTTTTAGTTAAAATTTTTATATGTATTAAAAAAATACAAATTATATATACACAATAATATAATTTAAATTAAATATATTTATTAATATTTAGATTAAATTTAAAACTATAATTTTTAATAATATAATAACGTAAATAATTATTTTTATTAATTAAATTATATTACAATTAAATTTTTAATAAAAATATTATTTAAAAATATTTTAAAATAAATAATTAAAAATATTCTGCAGACATCTGTCCCCTCACGCACTCTTCCCCATTTTCTTATTATGGCTTGCCATCTCTTCTGCAGACCAAAAACGAAAAAAAAAGGTCTCCAAAAGTCAAAAGAGACAGAAGACAGAAGATCCATCCCTTTGTGGAAGCAAACGAAGAAAAGAGAACCAGGCTGGCAAAAGAGAAAAAATAAGTTTTTGTGGAAATGAAATCACTGTCAGCCATTCCTTGACAAGCAAACCACAGCAGCAGCAGGAGCAACAAGGTCAAGACACACACGCCATTTGAATCTCACTTTCATTTTCCGCCGATGGGGTTCGCCCAGAGCATAGCTTTGGGGAATGATAATCAATGCATTGCAGTTTGGTTATGGGGGATGGGAAGTGATCATTTCAATCAAGCGGCTTTTTTTGTACCTAAAAGGCTAAAACAAGAAGAGAAACACAACAAGATGCTTCTGGCTTATCTAAACATAAAGTGATGGTCCCGCCACACCAATAAGTGAGGGGTAAAAAGAAAGGAAAGACAGTATATTTATAATAATTTTTTTTTTTAAAAAACAATATATATATATATATATATATATATATATATATATATATATAACAAGCACTTCTCTTTTCTTTGTTGAATTTGTCCAACTCCTTTTAAACTTGTAAATTTTGGAGCTGCAGAAAAGGCACATGGTAAATGATTTTGACAATAATTTTACGTTGGCCCCAAAAAGAGCTTGACGTAGTGAGTTTGAAATGACACTGCATGATTAGGCCTGCTATTTGGTGCTTGAGCATTAGACACGGGGCCTACGGTCATATCCACATCCCTCCAAACTACAAGACCGCGTTCTCCTTAGATAAACACGCAGTGTCACTAACAAACTATGATTGGCGCAAGTAAGAATTGTGATGAGATTGCTGTGTTTACCGGGAAAAAGAAACGGAATACGAGGTAGCTATTATTACTGAGTTTTTATGTTCCTATCACCCTAGTTTCCCCATTTGGGCTATTTGGCCATCCACAAGCCAACTCTGCTAGAAGTTTGCTGCAGCATGCAGAGTTACAAGTGTAGTTTTTACCATATGCTCCCTTTTCCATTGAATCCTCCAATACTAAAGACCTTGAAAACTACTTCAATTTCTTCCTTACCGTGCTAATGTTCCCTCTCTTTTTTCTTAAAAAGAATTATCATTCCCCCCTCATGAAAGTGATGTTATCGTTTGTTTGTTCCAAGGAGATGCCAGCAAGATATTTTTGATGCACTGTGGTTGTTCAAGCCGGATTTGCTTGGCAACGATTTCGTAATTCTATGCAGGCTCAAAGCTCTTTGAACAGCAGGGATCAAGTCCAGTTTTTCCTTTAAGATAGAAATTCAAACCAGAATTATGGAAGTTTAGATACCAAAACTCCAAATAAAAGGGGCAGTTAGCATGGTCTGCCACAAGTCATGGAGGTTTTGACAATCCCCTCTCCCTTAAGAAGGAACAAAAGCAAAGGCAATTGTCAAATCCTTTCCTCTGACAATCATACCCTTCACCGAGATTTCTAAAGCTCGTAAATAATTCACATATGCCATCCAAAGCAAGTGTTTTCTGGGCACGCTACGATGGCAGATCACCTCTGATTATTACCAAACTTGTCTTGGCATGTCCTTGGAAGAGTGGAATGAATAGGCTAGGTTGTTTCCTCTTTTTAAGGTAACAATCAAAAGTCAAATAACACAATTGGCAAGCCATCACCTTAAACTCATTTTCAGATGGGGTCCTCACACCAGGTAAGTTGTGTATTTGTTAGCCATGGAGAGATCATCTCCTTCGGCGATCTTTTAAAGTCCTAGTCAACTCATTAATTAGTAATGAATAAGATGCATAATCTGCAATAAGCCCCCTTTCACTTTTTATTTTACGGAACTCTTTCAATTTTCCATGCTTGCTGTGACCTTCCAATAAAATGTTGTAAGTGATGTCATCTGGAACTACCCCCAGATTGAGCATAGCATCTAGAAGCATTTGAGCATTTTTCATTTGACCTTGCTTGCATAGGCCATTCATGAGCACATTGTAAGTTACAACACTTGGCACACATCCACCATTCTGCATCTCTTTGAGCAATTTAAACCCCATCTTCACGTCACCCTTCTTGCAGAATCCATCCATCACCATGGTATATGTTGGATCATCTGGTTTCATACCTGCTTTCAACATTTCCCTCAATGTTCTTTCAGCATCAACCACCTTTTCTTCCCTACACAACCCTGCAATTAGAGCAGTAAACGCTACATTATCAAGCTCAGTCCTTTCTTTAACCATTTCATTCTTAATCTCCATAGCCGATTTTATATCTCCTTCTTTGGAACAACCATCTATAAGTGTGGTGTATGTGATCTTGTCAGGTTTCAGACCTCGTTCTCTCATCTCTTTAACGAGCTTCCATGCTTCCTTGAGATCCCCAATCTTGCAAAGACCATCGATGAGTGCATTGTACAGAACAAGATCAGGTTTTAGACCCTTTGTCAGCATCTGCTGGTAAACTTCCATGCCCAAGTCAATCCTTCCATTCTTGTGCAGCCCATCAATCAATGTGGTAAAAGTGACAGCATTTGGAACCAAACCTCTGTCAATCATTTCATCAAACAACCGATTGGCATCATCCAATCTGCCTTCTCTGCACAAACCATTGATCAAAACACTATATGTGAAAACGTCAGGTAACATCTTAATATCCTGCATAACCATTTTCAACCTAAAACCTTCCTCTAAATTCCCTGATTTACAGTACCCATTGATCAAAGTATTAAAACTGACCACAGTCGGGCGCAAACCCCACTTTCCAATTTGGTCGAATACCATTTGGGCATCCACTATTCTCCCTTGTCTACACATCCCATGCATCAATACATTAAATTCACATACATTAGGCGGATATCCATAATCCAAAATTTCTAAATAAAACTCCCAGGCAGCCACTTGCAACCGCATTTTTATCATTCTATCCAGCAAACACTTACAACCCTGAAAAGGGGTCTGCAAATTATGCTTCCTAACCAATCTAAAACACTGAATGGCATCCCACACAAATCCCAATTCCGCATACACGATCATCAGTGCATCGGAAACAGAATTGGACAAGTGGGCACCTTTGATTTCCATAACAGAGGCAAAAACCGAAGAAGCCGAACCTTTGCCTTTGCGAGAGACAACGAAATGGAGAAGAGAACGGGCTTCTGGGTACATCCGATGAGCAAAGAGGAAATGGGCCATGGCACAATAGCACTGAACCGTGAGGGAAAACGCAGGGCGAGAAGACAAGAAGTTGAAGAAAGAGAAGAGAGAGCGTGGCGAGAGAGAGTGGGGATTGTGGTTGATGAGGTCAATGACGTGATGGGGTCGGAGAGAAGGAACGACATTCTTGAGAGAGACGTGAAGTGGCCTTGTTTCGCTGTTTTTGATGGCCTCGGAGATTGCAGAGAGAAATGGATCGCCATGGCAAGGCGATAACGCTGGTGGCCGGTACCAGGAGCAGTACCTGGTAATGGAGTAGACAGAGAAGAGCATTTTAGAGGATTGGGTTTCGGGGACCCTGAGGACGAATCTGGGAGTGGCCATGTCTCTCTGTTTTGTTGTCTTGTCCGCTCCGTGCCTGAGATTATTCGTTAGGCTGTACTTTTTTACGGTCTCATGGTTAATTGAGATTATTCGTTAAATGATAAAAATTACGTAAACAACAGTTATCAATGTAATATTTTATTACCTATCTAGATTTGTCTATATATCTTTTTTTTTAATTCAAAAAAAAAAGAGAGAAAAGAAAAGAAGAGAAAAGAAAAGATTGGGATTGCTTCTTATTGAAACCAATCCTTAAACAAACCGTTCATGGACAGCATCCCATCAATTACTATCCCTGGAAATTTTGGACATTATTGGATTTATAGCTACGACCATCCATAACTTAGTCAGGCCTTGAAGGTAATGCATTTTTTAAATGAAGATTAAAAGTAGTGATCAACATTACCCTTGTGACTATTGGTTGGCTTGAAGGGTCTTCCTGCCGTGCCATTTCCCCTCTTACTACAACGAAGAACAAACAATTCAACACACAATTGCAGGCTGTCAGCAGAGAAGCACAGCAGACAGAAATCGTAGAGCTTGGAAATAGAAAGCTGAAAACAGAGCAGAAGAGACATCGGGTCCTGGAGCAACACTAATGCTTTGTTTGGATTTAAATTGGTGTGAGAATGAAAATTATTAGAAAAAAAAAAGTTCTAAAAAAATAACTCTCTCATTTTTCATGAGTCATTTGGATATATTAAAAAATTGCAAAGAAGAAAATGATTGAAAAGTATAATTATTTTCTTTGGATGTTAGGAGAAGGTAGAAAAGACAAATTAATATGTCTTAAAATGACATTTATATCCTATGCACAAATATATGTATGATTTAATCATTTTTTTTTGTGTATCCCATGTTTATATAAATGAGACATATGTTCCTCATGCCCTAACTAATGTATACTATAGTGGAAATATAACTTTTCAATAAATGAAAATTAATAATATTTATGCTAAATTGCCCAAAAAAAAAAAAAGGCGAAACTACCTTAGACCAAAAACATTATAGAGCTCCAAGATGGTCTCGAGGCTGTTACTTAAGGGTATTTTGGTAATTACATAGGAAGAGCTATGATCTCCCTCAATTTTCCTAGTCTCTCTCACCAATTCGGTGATAAGGCTTTCTAGCGGGTCCCATATGCTATTTTCTTAGTAAATGTTTATGCTTTTCTTTTCTTCCTCTTTCCCAAGCAAAGAAAATTTTCATTTCATACCTTTTTTTCTTATTATTTTCTTGACTACATTTTTCTAACCATCCAAACAAGCTGTAAAAAAGTTCGGGACAGAAGTGTCCAAACTCCTGGGGTCAAAAACAAATTCAACATTGCAACCTCTCGTTACAGGAGTTTCCACCTGAAGTTAAAGTACGAGCTTCGACCCTCGCCCGGAACTTTGCTTCTCAAAAGAGGAACCTGAGGACCTGAACACCTTTCGAATATAGTCCAGTGGTTTGCCTTGAGTCTTCGCATAGCCGTCATCTTCATCCGTATTGTATCCAATTGGTTCATCGCCATGAGCATGATTGTAGAGTAAAGCTGATACAACGTCAATTTCACCGTATTAGTATTTAAGTATACATTATGTGCTCCGCGTGGACGAGTCAAGGTCACATCCCATGGAGTACTCTAGGGGAAGCCAATTCTGTATAGAATTGTTTGGTAGACGTCAAATCAAATTAGGTGTCCGATGTATCAAACGGCACTATCTTCATTTACTCTCTATCTCTCTCTCTCTCTCTCTCAACTACTTCATTAGGCTTATTGATTTAATAATCTTCAGAATGCTAACATCTGCCAAATCGCAACTCGCCGTCAATTTAATGTCATTTACACGAATTATCTTTTTTCTGTTCTCTGGACTGCATCCTTGGCCTTAGTGACCAAACATTTGGAATGCAAATGCCAATTCCCACAGCGATCCACTTAGTTCACATGGCGTTCCCATCAAGCATTTTCATAGATTGTCCCACTTGCCATACCGGGCCTCAAGCTTTTTCATGTGTTCTATCAAAAACACTTGGAAATAAAGTCTTAATTGTTGGTGGGCACACCTTGGTTTCCAAGCCAAAATGTTATTAATTGGTTCAATAAAAGCTCATGTCCCACCCAAGTTACTTTTAGATGATATGGATTGAGACCTTTCACTTTTGTTTATTTACAAATCTCCCAAATAATGAAATAACTACCCTTCTGAGAGTGGAGAAGCATACGATACCGAAAAACCATAAAAACAGATTATTAGTTTAGAATACATTTATAGCACCCATTTGGATTCAAGCATTTGTTCTCATACTGAAATTAATATATGGTATAGGTTTGTTCCAAGAAGTTTTAATCTTTTCTAATCAAGTAACTTAATTGTTTTTTCTATTGAAGTCCGGTAATTTGTATAAGGTAGCAATAATGTTTAATTGACATCACCGTCAGCCTTAAATTTTTAAGACTGCTTATTGGAAAATAAACAAAAAAAAAAAGTTTGAAAATTCAGATGCCGAAGGTTTTTTTTTTATAATTATGTTCAATATAGTGGAACCTTGGCGGCCTAAATTCTCTCCCAAAGAATGGCATTTTCTAAAGGGGCAAAACAAAGAAAATCTATTTTAAGAGCCTAAAACAATCAGACCCAGAGAGATAGAGATCCTTACATGAAGAGTTTTTTATTTTTTATTTTTTTTTTGGTCCAATGGGGAAATTACCCGCACACAGCGTCTGTCCCTCCACAATCTACTTTTTTTTTTTTTTTGTCAACCTCCATAATTCTACTAACACTTTGTATATTAACCTTCTCTACTCATTTTTAGCTTCATGATATCTGCTCCTCAAAACTCCTTTTTCATCCCTTTTTAGAGTACGTGTGTATGTGTCAGCGCCTTCTGTATGTCTTGTGAATTGGAATTGTTATCCATACCCATATATAAATTTTAATTGATTAACAATTAAAGTTTGTATTAAAATTAAAAAAAGGGTTGTGACGCTCAAATATCTGGAGTCTTGAATCGAATAACGATTCATATTCAAAACTTTTTTTTTCCCATGCTTAAAAAAAAAAATCTGGAAAAAAAGGGATCTTAAGACAGTTAAGATTACATATCTTAGAGTGTTAAAGCAAGCAACTTGGGCAATTTCCAGCCCCTCAGCTCACCCTAATGCCCAGATTTGAAAGGTGCAATTATTAAGGACTTCGACCCATTTTGCCGTCAACCACCATTCTACAAACGAGCAGTGCCATTAACTGTTGCAACCTTCCTTCTTTCAGTACTTCTCTTTGGAATCAACAAGATCTCATTATTAGCCCACTTTCGAAGAATTATACATGTAGCATCATAAATTTCGGTACACATGATATACTAATTACATTGAATTTCAATCCCGGAAGCTTTTGAAGCACTACCATCACATGTTTGACACCTGCAAAGTTGCAACTCGCGAGGCAAAACGGTTGTGCATACACAGTAAGTTACTTCAAAAGGGAATGGGCAGCCGGCCGTGGTCCACAACTAGCCATCCTAAACCACCGGAACATGCCTTTCCGGCTGCCGCCGGCTTCTCACCACGGCTCTAGTATCCACATCTTGCCTTGTTCCGCATACAATCCCGTGCCTCAACAAAAACCTGCCCAATAGTTTCTTGCTCTTTTTCTTGGCATCTCCATCACACTCGGAGGACGCACTTTTTCGGCGATGAAGATTTCTATCGGGGAACTTACCATGGAACATGTTCTCGCTGGACCTTAAAAGATAGTCAAGTTGCCTGGAAATGCATTCAATTTCATAGGAATCAAGAAGAGAGTTATCTGTAAGAACAGAGCTAGGTCTTTGTGATCCTTCCATGCTATCTTCTTCCATCATTCTCAAAGCTTCTAATCGGTATCTTGATGGCCTAGAGACTTCCCGGGTTCTCGTTGGAACAAATTCGCACGCGCTCTTTCCTTCGGACCCAGAACCGTGCTCGTACCATGCCCAAGCAGCTGCTTTGACTATTTCTAGATCATCGTTGGTGCCAGCTTTAAGGGGTGGTTCGGTTTTCTCCATGAAAGTGTTCGAGGATGTAAGTTAAGGAGGCATTCTGAGTTTGCTACGAGAACTGAAAAATTGGGAACAGAAATGTCAACCTCCACATGATATAGTTTGCAAAGTTGGCAGTTGTTTTTTAACCTTTGTACATGTGCATCTTTATTTTGAAGAAAGGCATCAATTCTCACGAAAGCCCTTTTGTTTTGGCCTCAATTTAGTCTTTTTATTCGGTTGCGTTGTCGGCAATAAATGTGATCATTCTTTAGAAATTTAGCACTGGCCCCCCACTAGATGCCTGTTGCTTGGTAGGAGTTGGGCCCTTTGAGGGACTCGTTTTAAAGTCTTTTTTATATATTTTTTTTCAATTAGTAATTAAAAAAATATATAAAAAATATAAAAAATATATAAATTAACTATATTTTTATTATTATAAATAAATAAAATTATAACTAAAATAAATTATTTTACTATTATATATATATATATTAAGTAAGTAATGGTGCTCTTAATCGTATCAGTCCCAACGTTGTCGGTTACTAGCAGGCCTTGACTATGCGAATTACGTGTAAGGAATTTTTCTCTTTTTTTTTGGAAAGATAACGTATAAGGGACTTATTCTATTGAGAAATTTCTTATCATGATTTTCCCTTGAGGTAGACCGCTGATAGGGACTGACACGGACTTGGTTGATACAATTAGAACGGCACGGAGTTTTACGGCTTGCACACATTTACCAGAATTTACATAAAAGTAACTCTAACGAATAATGTAGAATGCCAAAATTTGTAAAAATATACAAATGAGCCGTACTACTACTATTAGAGAAGAGACACAATATCTTATATATGTATTTGTTATGTAGCTGTCATAAAATTTTGCAAATTATTACCTAATAAAATGCTACCTAAATAATCACTAAAAATAATAATTTAATATATATCTCTTTTTGTACTAATTAAAATTTGAGTTTTTATATTAATATTCCCCCAACAAAAAATAAGTCCAAGAGTGCTCAGGCCCAATAGTCACACTGTGGGAGAATTTCAAACTCACTAACACTAATCTTAGGCATAAAGGAAATTCATTCGGACTTATCAATACTCAAATGGTGAATTCTCTTTATAAGGAAGATTGAACGAGAATAATAATAAATAATCTTCAATTTTCACTTTTAGGTACAATAAGTGATATATTTATTATATATAATTTTTCTTTTCAACAAAAAAAATTGTTGTCCACTAACACTATGCAAACAACTTCACATTCAAGTATCCACAAATTTATAGTTCCTAGGCAAAGCAATTCAACTAAATCTCTTTTGTTCTGCATGACCTCTTCGTGGTTTTGATAAAGTTACTTATGTATTGTTGATATCTCTTTTGATAACTTACTCTCATTATATATAAAATTTGCTCAAAAATTTGTTTTTATTGTTAAAATTAATTCAGATTCATCCAAAATTAAAAATTAACTTGTAAATAGAAGTTAAATAATTAAAGCATATTTAGTATAATTTTTATATTAGATTAGAAATAAATGTAATTTAGTATATAAAGAGTTGAATGTATTAGTTTATTGTGTAGTTAGTGAATATAGACTTTTATTATATAGCTAGTAAAACATAAACTTTTATTATATGGTTGGTTGAGTTATTAGTGTGACGTGATGTTTATGTTATTGTGTATACTTCTTAATTATTGTCTAGTGTTTTCACATTTACAAAATTGAAAGTATTTAGATATTTTTTTAATAGTGGTATCAAAATTAATTAAACTTTAACTTTAATAGTGGTATCAAAGTTAATTAAATTCAAGGACTAAAAGAGTAAAATAGCCACCAATTAGTGCTAAAATAATCAAAGCTAATATTTGATCAGGTAATTATACAAGAATTGGTACTTGATCCAAAAATCTTATAAAAGCTTGTTTGATCTAAGAAGTTGGGAAAATGAGAGCTACCATTAATCATAATCAAAGAATTATTAGTAGTTGATCTAGTAATTACATTAGAGTGAAAATCTAATACGGGTAAGGAAGAAGTATATAAAGTCTTGCCAAAGTAGCAACAGAAGTTGTCAAAGCCATCGTAGTCATTTGCTGAATTGTCACTACCAACCACCATGCATTACAACATGCATTGCTAAGAGTCACTGATTTTGTCATTGGAAGCTATCTCTTGCACCGTCAAATGTCAATTAGTTTGATTCCAACCACCACATACACCAAGTAATGTTGAGAATGTCATAGATACGAGAAAACAAAAGGTTGTCCATTACTCTTTAACATTGCATGTGCCTTCTTTAGTAACCATCACAGCTTGAGACTAATGTTTTGAGCCTTTTTGGTCATTAATCTATGACCTTCAACCATTGACGCATCATGATATTGTCATAAAATGGTTCAAAAGGTTAGCCTTTTGCTTCATTCTTTATCAATATCAAGTAGTTGCCTACCATTGGTCCCTTTATTGAGTTCGCTATTATTAGTCGTATGTTCCCCTAAGTTCCCTTCATCATTAGCATCTTGTTTTCATTGTCATTTGTGATTTGCAAATCAACATTAAGGGGATTAATCAAAAAGAAAGAAAAAAAAAAGAAGAAAAAAGACGAAAAAGAAGCAAAAGAATAAAGGGAACAAAAAAAGAAAGGAAAAGTTCAAGGGAATTAGTCAAAAAGAAAAGAAAGAAAAGGTGTCAAAATGAAAGAGTAAAAAAAAAAAGATAAGCAACAAGAAAGTTAGAGGCCAAATAAAGAGAGAATTAGGTATGAAAGAAATACAACATGAAATTTATTGATTTAATAAATATGGGTATGAGGAAAAAGGAAAAAAAAAAGTGAACAAAGGAATAAAGTGATCTAATTTATAAGGGATAACTATAAAGTAATAAAGAAAAAAAAGGAAGATTTAAATTTCAAGAGGACTTTAGAAGTTGAATTAATATCTAAAGTTATAAGTAACTTAGTTAATAAAAATAGTTCAAATATGATACTTTGATGTAAAAGGTGTTAAGTCAATGAAATTTATAAGGTTTACATATAAGGACTTATGAAGTCGAGAGCAACAAAAAAAAATGACTCAAAGTTAGGAACTTTTTGAATTAAGAATCAAAGTTAGTTTGATTAAGTTTTTTCGTATGGATGGAAAATTAGAAGGTATATTATTTATATAATAATACTTGACAAATATCACGAATTATTAAGTTTCATGGAGAATGCAATCACAGACTTTACTATTCAAAGTTGTATGACATAAATTCCTTTAAAAATTTAAAAGCTAAGCAGACATCAGCCAATATTAGTTAAAGAAAATTTATGAAGAAAATTTCTGATAATTTTATTAATGATGATAAGAATATTTGTTATATTTGTAAATTGTGACCTTATAAGAAGACAAGTCAAAGTTTCAAATAAGTTTAAAGATGAAGTTACAAAATTATTAAAGTAAAGTGACTTTGTTGAAAAGAATAAACTATTAAAGTTTGAAAGATTCTATCAAATTGAAATAGATATTATGAATGATTGCATTACCAAATTAGGATTAAGAGAGATGTTGAAATTAATCTAAATTCATCATAAATTAAAAATTAGTATTCAAAAAGAAGTTAAATAATTAAGTGATATTTGATATGTTTTTTTATATTAGATTAAGAATAGATGTAGTCTAGTGTGTCAATTTTTTGTGTGACTAGTTAGTACAAACTTTTGTTATGTGGTTACATGGAAAATTTTATTAAAGTTACTAGTGTGACATGATATTTATGTTATTATACTTGCTACTTAGTTATTGTGTGATATTTTCAAATTAATAAAATTAAGAGTATTTATATAATTATTTAATAGTGGTATTATAGCTAATTAATTTCTAACTTTATCACTTACATGAGTGACTGATGAACAACAGGAGTAATAAAAAAAGAAAATATAAGAAAAGGAAAAGCCTACTGTATTACAACCATTAGTTACTTTCACTCAAGTTGCCTTTTTATGATAACTAAGTTCATATGTATCAAAAACTTAAATAAAGATAAAGAGACTAAAAAAGTCATAGTTTGTTCCTATGATTTGAGAAAGAGAATAAAGTATGAGGCATTTATATTGTGACATGTAATACAATTTTCTGTTTGCTAATTAATAAATGAGTTACAACCAAATAAGTATTTATAATTAGTTTAAGCACTCACTAGTCACAGAATTGAAACAAAAATATACATGGACCAATTTACAAGAGCTTCTTTAAGGTCAATAATGACAAAAATATTACCAAACTAAGATATAACTTGCATTTTATGCAAATTTTAGTTGTATTTATAAAATTGATAATATAATTTAATTATAGTGCAATATGTGTTCAATCATAGATAATGTGTTTTAGAGAGTTAGTGTTTTAGATTAATAAATAATTGTCTAAGTATAAAAATCAATTACAATAAGAATTATCAAAAGAACTCACGTTTATTATAACTTATAATCCTTGTGTTATCAATAATTAAGATAATGCAAGCAAATACCTTAAAAGTATTATGCATAAGATAAATAAATAAAAAACAAAAATGGATAAAAACTTATATTTTGGACACACACATGATAAATAAATAAAAAAAAACAAAAATGGACACACACATACACACACACACACACAATTTTTGTCTATGTATTACATAAGTTATAAATATTAAAGAATAAATGTTAAAATAATAGAATTTAAGTTATACTTATAATAATAATCAATTAAACTAATTTACTTTTAATTTAGATATAATTGAAATATTTGATAAAAATGAAAATTTTATTTAGTTATTAATCATGATTAGTATCTTAGTTAATGTAGGCATTTTTAAATTTACATTTATATTAGAGGGATTAAATGACATTAAAATTGAGTAATTTAATAATCTAGCCTTTTGGTTATGTTAGATCTTAATGGAGTAAATTAAATAAATTAGACATTTGTTGAAATCTTAATTCTATTAAAACTAGTATTAAATCCTTGTGATTCATAAATGTAGATTTTTTGTATTTTAGTTAAATGAAAAAAGTAAAAATAAACTTAAATTATAAGTATTTTTTCTCATAAAAAATAAACTTGAAAATATTTTATTAAGAAAAAATATAAATTTAAAAATATAATTTTTTTTCTTTCTTTTGAGAGTAAACTCTCTTGTTATGAATTTAAATTTTTAAATTGAACTTCTTAAAATCAAATTTATTAAATAAAAATAAAGAAAATAGGATAATATAAACCATTTCATCATAAAAAGATGTTATGGACAATCAAGAAATATCTTTAGTTATGGTTAAAGTAAGGACTTATATCAAACTTGGAATTGGTTGAAAGATTAGTTATACATATAATGAGAAAAAATAGTGGCATATATTGTCCCTCAATAGCTAATTAAAAAATTCCAAGTTGATGAAAAAACAAATGAGTTACTATAATTAGGCTCGTAAAAATAAGTTATGTAATTCATGGTATAACTTAAGAAGGCTATAGAAAATCAGATGAAACAACAAAACAAATCAACACTTATTAAAGAAATTATAAGGACTAGCCTTAAGGAAAAATTGATCGAGTACAATTTAGTTAAAAAGAAAAAAAGCTTTAACTTTAAAGGAAAATAATTGATGAAATCTAGTTAAGAAAAAATAAAGAATAATAATACAAGTCAATTACAATTATAATTTTATAATGTGAAAAAAATGATTTAATGTATGTTATATACTATAAATTAATTGTTAAATTAATATTAAATACTACAAATTATGGAGTCTTTTAAAAAATTCTTAAAATTAAACAAATGTCATTATATAAGTATTTTACTAATTTTCTCTCAGTTTTCTTGATTATATTATACATATAGATACTAAAAAATACTACAAACTAATTATTAAGTAGATGTCAAATTAAAAATTGCATTTAATACTTAGATTATTCCAAAAATTAATTAAACAACGTTTAATTATATTAAAATACTAAGAAAGACTATAAATCAATTAGAAAACTAATATTAAATACTACAAATTATAAGAGTTTACTTAAAAAATTTAAAATTAAATAAATACAATCATATAAGCATTGAATTAGTTTTCTCTTAGTTCTTTTAATTATATTATACACTAATATTAAACCTCACAATAAGTAAATTTGTTTTTTTTCATTTTATTTAAATAAAAAGTTAAAAATAGACTTAAATTTTAATTTTTTTTCTTTTTTAAAAAATAAATTTGAGTGTATTTTTCTCTTTTAAAAAAGGGAAAACAAATAAAATCTAAATTATGAGTTTTTTAATAAAAACAAAAATTTAGAAATACATATTTTTCTTTTTTTTTAGGGAGTATAATATCTTGTTGTTAATTTCCACTTTTAAATTGAAACTTTTCAAAGTCAAATTAATTTAATAAAAAGAAAGAAAAGAGAATAATACAAAACTACATAATCATGAAAACATATTATGGGTAATCAACAAATACTCTCAATTGAACCTTAAATTAGTTGAAAAGTTAATTAAATATA
This sequence comes from Bruguiera gymnorhiza, assembly GCA_020883675.1. Taxonomy (NCBI): domain Eukaryota; kingdom Viridiplantae; phylum Streptophyta; class Magnoliopsida; order Malpighiales; family Rhizophoraceae; genus Bruguiera; species Bruguiera gymnorhiza. The sequence continues at coordinate 5,449,124 of JAIRCJ010001058.1, read as the reverse complement.
CAATAACAAAAAAATGTGGCATATCTTATTCCTTAATTTCCAATTAAATAAGGTTGGCAAAAACAAGATATAGAACTTATAGTATAACTTATGAAGGCTATGAAAATTTTGTTAAAATAATAAAACCAATTAACACTAATAAAATGAACTATAAGTATTAACTTTGAAAAAAATTGACAGGGTGAATTATAGTTAAGAAGGTACTAATCTTAAAAAAAAGATTATTTGAGTGAAATTTAGTTAAGAGAAAATGAAAAAATAATAATGAAAATCAAGTATACTTATAATTTTATAATGTAAATTAGAGGATTAGATATATGTAAAAATACTAATTATTTTAAGATACATATTGAGATCCTAATTCTATTAGATACTGAGAAAGATTATAAATTAATTATTAAATGAATGTTAAATATTATAAATTATGTAAGTTTATTATAAAAAAATTTAAAATTAAGTAAATATCATCACATAAGTATTTTACCAATTTTTTTAATTTCTATAATTATAATTATATATATATTATTAATTAAATAAATTTGATAAATATTAGATTATAATTAAGTAAATTAAATAAATTAGGTACATATTAAAATCTTAATTTAATTAAAATATAAAAAAGATTATAAATTAATTATTAAGTTAATATTAAATATTACAAATTATAAAAATTCACGAAAAAAATTAAAATCGAAATAAGATAAAATTAAGTCAACATCTCAACATACACGTTTTATATTGAAGAATTGTTGCAACGATCTAATGAAAAAAAAAAAAAAAGCATAAACAAGCTAAAGAGTTGGCAGGGGATAATAATTTTTCTTCTCTGGTTGGTTTGGTCAAAAGAAGAGATAAGGACAATTAGTACGAAGGCATTAATGGAAGGGGAAGTAATAAATTCCTTGAAATTAACAATTTTTCTTCTTTGGGTGGTTTGGTCAAAAGAAAGATGAGATTATTTGATTATTGTATGGGGAACTCGAATTTTATATATTGATATACCCAAATTTTATATATTGATAGATATATATATATATATCTAGGAACAGCGAGGCAGTTTATTTTCTATGGATGCACATACAAGAGTTCTCTGCAGTATTGTTGAGAGATTATGACTAATTACCTCTCATCCCACTGTTTTGTCCAATCTTATTTATTATATTTTAAGAAGACTTGCAATTTTGTCCACAATGTCTAGGGATGTAGAATAGTTCAAGTAAACAACGAAGTATCTAAATCATGAACAGTTTGAAACGATACATAGATTGATAGAATTTGTCAAAACTAATTTCATACTCATTTTCAATTTTCACTGAAGTTGGGAAATTCGAGTTCCCTTACAATAATCAAATATTCTCCTCTTTCTTTGGACCAAACAACCAAGAAAACCAAAGAAGAAAAATTTTCAATTCCAAGGAATTTAGTATTTCCCCTTCCATTAATGTCTTGATACTAATTGTCCTTATTGTACAAAATATTAAATGCATCTTTCCAATTGAGCCAAGGATAATATATCTATGACAAAACTAAGAAAATTCTTAAAGTGAAGAAATTAATTGCAGATTAGCCCCTGCCAACCCTTTTGCTTATTTATGCTCTCTTTTTGATTAGATCATTGCAACAATTCTTGAACATGAACAGTATGTTCAAGAATTGTTGGAATTGTTGCAACAACTTTAGAAAGTTCCAAAACTATTTTCCAACTAAACAATTTTCAAGTAAAAACAGATAATAGCAAGTTCAATGGTTGCATGTGACATAGGCAGATAAAGAAACATTGACCCAGGTACATCATGACCAGTTTGAAACAAATATATCTAGACACCAATCTATTTGTTGTTCTATATGTATTCTTCTCCTCTGTTGCCAAACATAACTAAAAACTCAATCAAAACTAATAAAAAGAAAAATAAATTTCATTGTTACATTACAATTATAATTAAATTCATATACAAAACTTTAATCAACAATATTATTATAATCAACTATAAACACTAATTTTGAAGAAAAAGAACTTAGGTAAAAAAATTAATGTCTAAAAATTTTGAAATTTAGATGAAAGAAAAAATAAATAATAATATAAAGTAAATATTATTATTATATTTTGATTATAATTAAATTTATATAAAAAATTTTAATCAACAATATCATTATAATTAACTATAAATATTAGTTTTGAAGAAAAAAATTTTGGGTAAGAAAATTAATATATAAAAATTTAAAATTTAGATGAGGAAAAATAAAAACATATTTGATTTATAATATAAAAAAGAAAACTAGATACTTGTTAAAATCTTAATAAATATTTAAAAAAATTATAAATTAAGTATTAAATTAATATCAAGTATTATAAATTATGAGAATCTATTAAAAAATTTTAAAATTAATTAAATAATATTTTATAAACGCTTTTGACTTAAAGATTATTAAGAATCACTAAACTGTATTTTAACTTGAATGTCTTTAATGTTTCCCTTGAATGCCCGAAAACCCACTAAATCATTTTCCTGTAATTTGTCTAGCTAGAGAAAATAATGTGTACTTTGTACATGCAACTATTGTAGTCCAAGCACACAGGGTTATTTTATCAAACTAGATTCTCAATGTATGTTCAATTTCTTCTATTTGTTGTAAGGCACGTTATAAAGTTCACTGAGGGGCGCGAGAGAGATGGAGCAGAGCACAAGAGAAAAGATCAAACTCGACCTTTAACATATGATCCGTCGATCCATTACTAAAGGGCTATTGCATGAATCAAAATTGGGCTGGCTCGTTCCAGTTTTGCTGGACTGATCTATTGGATAATGGCCCATGTCATGAAGCATTTACAACTTTTCTGAGTTGCCAGGTTCGTCATAGCCTGGAAGAGAATCATTAGACTGTGCACCGTGAACGGGTTGTCGAATTGAGAAATATTGTTCTGCCAACCCAGCTTTTGAACTCAAGAATTCACTGGCCATCAAGCTATGTTAGCGAAGTTGAATTGGAGACTTCTTAAGGAACCAAACGCCTTATGGGCCCGTGTCTTGCGTGGTAAATACTGTGGAGCAAGTGAAGGGATTGAGTCTCTTAAATACAGGTGAGCGGCGTCTCATACCTGGAGGGGCATGGTTCGGACGAAGTCTTGTCCCGAGTTAGGCTACCTACGGCGAGTTGGGAATGGAGAATTAACTAAATTCTGGTGGGACAACTAGCTGTTGCCAGAGCCTCTAATAGAGCACGCACGCTCTTGTACCCATTGACCCTCTTAAGCAACATCTAGTGGTGGCTCAATACTGGTCTGCTTCAGGAGAATGGAATTGGCATATGCTCAGGGGGAAGCTTCACCCGACCATCATCCGCAAAATTGCCGAGCCCCGCAGAGGTTGGATTGTGGGGGATGGGCGCCGATGCCGGATAGCAAATTCTCAGTGAAGTCAGCCTATGTAGCTCTTGTGGGTAGAGGCTCTACTGTATGGGGCACCCTGTTTGGAAAAATATGGAAAATTCGTGTCCCGGAACGACTTCGGTGCTTTCTCTGGCAGCTCACTCGCATGCAGATTATGACGAATTATCAAAGTTGGCACAGAGGAATAAAAGATTCTAATTTATGTCCAATCTGCCACGGTCAAGTTGAGACTGCTATACATCTCCTTTGGGATTGTCATCCAGTGGCAAACCTTTGGAGGAGTCTCGTGCGCCCCTCCAAACTAACTTTGTTTAACCATGCATCCATCGGAATACTTGTGATTAACTGTAAGTCTGAGAGTAAATTTTGGTTTATGGAACAAAGATGAGCTGGCCGGTTCTCTTTGCAACCACAAATTGGTGGATTTTGGCGCTAGTGAAATGATACTGCCTTCGATTCATTAAGGCCCGGGCACAAGAGTACATGTATGCATGGGAATTACCCGAAAAGGTGCACCCTATTAATGTTAAGCATGAGGCACTTATTGGCTGGAAATTCCCTGCTGCTTCTGGCTGGATTAAACTTATTACTAATGGGTGGTCCTTCACAACGAAACCGGTTCTGTTCTTCTTACTGAGTTGTGAGCCATTCTACAGGGGCTAAGTTGTGTATGGTCCTAAGGCTTTCGGAGGCTACTCGTTGAAGTGGACTCCAGGGTGACTTTGAACTTGGTCAGAGAAGGTCTCCCACTCGAACATCCACATGCAAGCATAGTCCGTGAGTGTCGCACTCTTCTTGCAGGGCATTGGGACGTCCATCACATTCAAGTGTACCGGGAAGGCAATAGGGCCGCTAACCGGCTATCAAATCTTGCCCTTACACGAAGATTAAGTTTAGTTTTCTTGGATCGGGCCCCCCAGAAGCCTAGAAGAGATTTTGTCAGATGAGATTACAGGGGTTTGCATTCCTCGCTTTGGAACTAGTTAGTACTGGGTCCTCGCCCTCATCTTTAACCCCCCCCCCCAAAAAAAGGAGGGGGGGGAGGGGAACAAATGAATTTTCATCAAATATATGTTCATCATTAATTAATTATGGTCGAAATAAATCCAAAACATTATATTTTGAATGTAAATCCGCACCATAGTCGACTCGAGCGAAACGAAGTTCTTATGGCAAAACGAACCCAGGGATAAATGTAAAGCTTAATTCACAGAAGACTATACCTCAGCGTAATGATCTCTTGAGAGGGCCCTGTTACAGGAAAATAAACCCCATTCCTGGTGGGGACATCAGACTGTTGATAGTGAGTTGGGGACCTTAAGTAATATTGGTATGCATTCCTGGTTGGGCTTGGGGACACCTAAAGATCCATTTCTAAATCAATCTGAGATGATGATTAGGTCCAACAGGCTTCTGGGCTCGCCTCCCTCCAAGTCTAATGCACTCAAGCCCACTCTGGGCCAGGACACGACAGCTCGGACGCAATTGAAACCCTAAGTATCACGGGCCTTCGTGGCCCCTACTGTTAGCACCCAAATAGTTACATTAACATCAAAACCCACTAGGATGAATACTCTTCTTGGTCTTATAAAAACAAAGATCCTTGCAGTAAAGTATGTAAGCCTATGATTCTCTCTCTCATATTTTGATTATTCAAATCTATTGACTCTCTTTATTGACTTAAGAATTAAAGTGTAAACGATGGGTTTCAACCCCAACACCAACTTAGTATTTCTCCTGTCTTGCGAGTGTTCTATCTAGTCCTAACTTGTTCCTTAACCTTTGCTTAGCCGGACATCCTCTTTGGTGATTTCACATCAGTATGTGTGATGGTAGTCACAATGCCATCAAGGGGAACTACAAGCTCAATGCGGTGAAACGCCTTTTGAAAAATAAAGAAGAAAAAAAGAGCAAAAAATAAATTGACTCCAGTCCCATTATAAGGTTATTTTGATTCAACACGAGACAGGCTCACAAGCCCCACCTTGCAAAACTGAAATGCAAAGGACAATCGAAAGGCAACAGGAGGGGGAAAATGACTCGAAAAAAAAAAAAAGTTAAAACACTAATTAACTGAAAGCAGAATGAGAAATCCCTTCTCTTTCCTGTTGCATGAGAAGACCCAGTAAATAATAAATAGAGTAATATTCAATAGGGCTTCTCTTTATCACTCTATGGTTCCCATAGGAGAGTGGTCTCTGCAATCATGGAAGTCACAACGTACGGATCCATGTTGGAAGCAGGCCTCCTGTCTTCAAAGTATCCTTTTCCTTCCTTCTCTGTGTCTCGCCCAACACGGATTGATGCCCCACGGTTTGCAACTCCCTGTCCAAGCAAAAACCATATTTTAAGACCCCCAATTGATGTTAATTCTAATATCATGAAATAAGTCTGGCAAAGCAAGATCCTTTACCCATACGAAAGTCTTGATGTCAGCTGTTTCATGTCGTCCAGTGAGCCGACGCTCATTTCCTTCCCCGTATGCTGCAATGTGCTCCCTGTGCCTCAGCCCAAGTTTTTCAATTGCCTTCTTGATCACCTTATAGCCCCCATCATTCCTCATCGACTTAGTACTGTGAAACATCATATAAAATTTTTAAATTAGATAAGTAGGCAAGAATACAGTATCATCAATAATTCTAGATAAAATTAAATTGTGGAAGTTAAATTATACCTGTAATTTGTGTGTGCGCCAGCTCCATTCCAGTCACCCTTACAAATGAGGTCCAAAATAAAACAAGTTAGTGCGTACTCTCAGAAATGTTATATAAAAGAAGGAAAAAAGGGGAAAACAACAAAAACAAGGAAACCCCCCGAAGATCAGAATTTACCGGAATTGGTTTAGGATCAAGGGAGAGCACTACTCCAGCAACCTCCGTGATCCTCTGTTGAAACAAATATTTAACTTGAGGTTAAAAATAGGATTGGGAATTTTTTTACTATGTTATGCATTCAGCCCATGAGTATGTCACCAGGAATTACCTCCAAAATGTAGCGAGCAACCCACAATTCATCTCCAGCGGAGATACCAACTGAAGGTCCAACTTGAAATTCCCACTACAAAACGTCAAACATCGGATTCAATAAGTTAACACAAAAAGTAAAGCGACCCCCATTAAAGTTCAAACATAAAGAATTAAGGATGTGAAAAGAGAAGCGACCATCCTCTACCTGACCAGGCATAACTTCTCCATTGATGCCACTAATGTTGATGCCCGCATATAAACAGGCCTTGTAATGTGAGTCAACGATGTCACGCCCAAAAGCTTTATCAGCACCGATACCACAGTAGTATGGTCCCTGTTGAACCACAGCAACAGCTGAAGAATCAGAAACTTATTGAAGTTGTCTAATTAACATAGCTTGGGGTTGCTCCAGAAAGGAATCCCTTAACACAAATACTTGACAACACACAAAACATATCCAACACATAAGCTACTCGGCTTCAAAATCCGGACGAATTGACAGGAAAGGCAGAGAATCTAAACTTTGCAGATAAGGAAGTTGGAGTTCTCTCACCTGAGGGCCAGGAAAACCACCAACAGGCCACCCAATAGGCCATCTAACTTCTTTCTGCAACAAGGTGTATTCTTGCTCAATACCATACCTGTTCATTATCCAAATTCAGATTGCACCTTGATGACATAACTCCTGAGGCGTTCTAAGCAAGGAAAACGAAACAAGTATTCTAATGACTACTTTACCAGGGCTCCTCTGCAGCAACTTCAGGATGGTTGAAGATCTTGGCCGCAGCATGTCTCTTGTTTGTGGGAATCGGCTCCCCAGCTGGAGTGTAACAATCACACATGACCTGTTTCAGGGCAAAGAGATTGGCTTAAGGTTATGAAATCCATGATAAATGACAATGCACCGTGCTTTAAACTATCTAAATCTAGTCGAAGATAATAGCGAACAAAATAGAACTCACAAGGATGTTGTTTCCCCTCCTGAATGGGTCCTTGAAAATGGCTTGAGGGCTGTTTTTATTACATCAGGAAGTTCCATTCCATTAGCATATGAGAACCCAGTGTAAAACTGAGGAGAAACGGGGAAAATTGAGGAAGCTTACTATAGGATCACTTCACTATCTTCTCCAGGAGCCTGGCCTGTGCTGGAACCATCATAGTTCCACTTTGGAAGCTTTGAAGGATCACTAACTGGTCCAGAAATAGTCTTTACATGCAGAGAAACCAATTCATATCAGGGAAAAAAACAGAAAAAAGACCTGTATAAGAACATGAAATATTCCATACCCTTCCTTTGCTCCTCATATCCATGCCAGATCCACCAACCCTGTCACAAAATTTGATAGAACAGAACAGATAATTAACTAAAATTAAGCAAGTGAATTTCACAACTAGGCAAAGGCAACACATGCAAAAGGAAGGAAAGAAGATAACGAGAAAATGTAACTGAGAAGGGTAGCAACAACAAAACAATAAGAATTGGAGATTAGGTCCATGATAACTTTAAGAAAGATCAGCCTTTGGAGAAATATGGACACCAGGGGATCAACATTTTCTATCAATAAGCCAAAAAAAAAAAAACGAAAAAGAAAATTGAAAAAAAAAAAGGAAAAGAAAAAAACATAATAGGAGATCCTCTCGAAGACCCCATTAAGTCACACATCATTATCACCTAGATGCTTTATCGTTACTTTAAGATATCGATAACTGAAAAAATTATCCATTTTGGGAAGATTCATACACAATTCCGAGACTATCATTAATTTAATTTATTGGTAACTGGAGAACAACATATTTTCTACGAATGAGAAGAGTATTTAACACTTTTAGATCCACTTCTTCAAAATAATCATGGAAATAAAAACGTGAAGTCATTTTCTCATCTAATTTCACAGAAGACCGTATCTGCAGTTCACAATACAACTGAAATCTACGGTTGCAGCAGTTGCCCGGTAAAAAAGGAAAAAAAGAAAAAAAAAAGAAAAAGAAAAAGAAGTCAGAAACTGCAAAAAAAAGACACGAAATCATTCCAAGCTTATTAAGTTGGAACTAAAAACTAATTAAGTCAAATCATTTTGAACCCAAAAGGCAAAATCAGGCATATCTATAGATAAACAACAAAACAAACTAAAAACAAAACATAACCCACTTCTAACACAAAGAAATGGTTTGAAGCAGACAGTACAGAGATACAAGTGGTTTGTGTACGTAAAAAGAACATGGAATGAAGTCTAGGAGGAGGAGGAGAAGAAGAAGTGAGAAGAGAGAAAGCAGACCATATGTACTCGGCGATGATTTTCTCGGTGCAGTCCGAGAGGTTAAGGTTGACGATATCTGAAAGCAGCGACATGTCTAGGAAACCCGCAACAAAAATAACTTCTCAACAACAACTGTAATCTCTGTGTATGACCTCTCCGCGGACGGTCGTCTATATATAGATGTGCAGAGAAGGGGAGACGTGAAGATAGGTGGCCTTGCGTTGCATTTATAGCAATAGTTCGGTCACAGTGTTGGCGAAGATATAATGTTTTTATTATATTGGACACAAAATTTTAGGCAGATTAATATAATTGAATTTTAATTATTAATTATAATTATTTTCTTGATAAATAATAAGTCCATAATTAATGGTGAATTAAGTGTAATTAATGATTAAAATTTAATAATATAGACTTGAATTTAATTTTCATATAACTTTGTATATAATTTTTTTGGTTTGATTGCTAATTGTTTATTGGGTCCATGTTTGCTTCACCAGGTAGCGACTCTGCCGACGTCAGATTGTATATGAAAGTTGTTTTCACATCGTATTTGGAAGAGGTAGAAAGGAGAATGAGAGATAATAGGAAACAAAGAATAATGTTTATTTTTGGAAAATATTTCAAAAAAGAGGAACTGGCAGAGAAAAAAAAAATTAATTTTTCTTTTGTTCGTCAAATCCAAGGAAAGGAAATTAATAATTTTTCTATATATATATATATATATATATTAAAATTGATGTTTTCCTACATTTTTTTTCTCTTTTTTTTATTCTTTCTTATAATTTTTTTTTTAATTTTCTTTCTTTTCATTATTTTTTCCCTAATGATGAAAAAAAAATTTCTCCTTCTTTTTCCCCTCCCTCATTTTCCTCTCTTTTTACTTTGTAATCCGATTAAAGGGTTGGATCCTTTATATATATATATATATAGAACATGTAATAAAAGGTGAGAAAGAGTGGGGGATATTATTTGTATTTTTTGACTACATATTTTTTTCCTTTTGCGTCTTAAATTTATTGGTAAAGTTATACGATCGAGATTAATTTGACATTTTCAGGTTTACAAAATACACTGTCACAATCTCTTATTACACATTTTAATCTATCGAATTATAATTATAATTAATGATATAGACCGTTAATGTACATGTAACAATTGTGATATTGCAATGCAAATCTACACTTTGGAACATTTTAAATTGATGTCTCTGCGTAATGAAATCTTAAATTTATTATTGCTTTGAGAATAAATATGACTGCCGTGTAACTTTTGTTTCTGATCAACGATTTCTCTTTATCACCCTCGTACGTTGATTGACATCATTCTTTTAGTAAATGTCTAATTTATAAAAGACACGATTCAAATAACCATCTCTTTCAAAAATGTTCAGACCATAGAATTTTCTCCGTAAAATGTGCAAAATAGCATAAATTAGATTTCAAATTTAACTTCCGAAGGTGTGAATATATTAAATCTATGGAATATGGACAGGAATTTTCTCCTGCAATGTGTTCAAAAGTCAATAATCCTGCCGATAGGCATAAATTGCCCTTTTTCTACGAACAAAAATATTAAAAATCATAGGCGTCCGTATAATCTTTTGATTGTGTGAATTGAATTGAATCGAATCTAATATTAATAAGAAAATGCTATATAAAGGGGAAATTCTTTATTGGTTAATAAGTGCTATGTTTGGTAAACTTTTCCTTGCGTTTATGCAATTAATATTTATATATATATATATATATATATATATATATATATAAGAAGTGGGAAAGCATTGGCGGAAAAATCAGTAAACAAGAATGCAATAAATTGTCGGGTGAGGGAAATGACCTTGACAGCCGACAATGTGCTGGTGTTGTGTGTGTGTGTGTGTGTGCGCGCGCGCGCGTTATTACACTCTTTAGTCTCTACCAACTTTAAAATGTTAGCTATTACCTAATTTTAAAATTCTTTCGATTACTTAATTTATTACATCTATTAGAATCACAACAAATATATAAATGACTCTTGATAATTAATTATAATTAAATATAATTTAATTTATACACAATCTAGATAAATTTGTTATATTCTTTCATTTTGAAATAATAAGGTGTTTGATATTTGTCGTTTCCGGTATTAGAATAACTCTTGCTTGGTGATGGGATAAATGACAAAAGTAAATTCTCTGTCATTAAAAGGTCAAATGTTACAATTTCAAAAATATTGTTTCTTTTTTTCTTAAAAATGTAAAAAAATATAGGTCGCCATCTTTCAATTTATGCAAAATAAATTCTCTTATATTTTAAATAACTAATATATATGTAAATTTTTTTCATTCGTTTTAGGGTTTCACAGCTTTCACAGCTGCCTCATCAAAAAGAAAGTTCATGCTAATAATTCTTAAAATTAATTTATTTTTGCATTGTTTTTTTTTTTTTAAATTGATTACTCCTTTGCAGCAATTTCTTCGTATGGTTACTAATTTTTTATTTTTATTGTGTCTGAAACTCATATTGGTCAATGGACCCCACTCTATCCTGCGCGCCTAAAGTAAACGTGCCCAAAGCGCACGCGTTGCGTCCGTCCAGCTCGGCTTTTATTTATTATTATTATTATTATTTGTTTTTTTGATCTTTTGGTTATAAAATATTTATTGACTTTGGCTAAGTCAAATATTACGGGAAAAACACACACTAGAAATTCGATACTTTTATTTTACTTGTTTAACTTTCACGATTTTTAATATTTATTTGAGTTTACTAATTTTATTTTCTTCTACTTGATTCCATTTGATTTGCTTTTAGGTTATTTTATTTTATTTTTTTCTTCATGCAATAGATTTTTGTATATATTTATTTAGAAGAATATAAAACTATGAAGCAAAATATTAACTAGTAAAATATAATCTTTAAAATAGAATTTTATTTTTCTAGGCAATTATATGAAATTTCAAAATACAAAAATAAATCATATTAATTTTTATAATTTTCTTATAAGTTAGTTTATAAAATTAATCAGAATTAAAATAAATATACAAAGAATTTTAGGCACTTAATATAATTAAATATATTTTGAGTTATATATAATCTAAAAGAATATGTTCCTATTTTTAGTTTGAAATAAATGAAGTAAGTGAAATCAAATAGCCAAGTAAGAGTACCTTTGAAATTATGACTAATTTTTAAATATGGTACTTATAATTTTAGATATATATCAATAAAATGTGTCAAAATTTGAACATGACTACTTATATAATTTATTTTTTATTTATTTTTATCATTTAACTTATATTTAGTTTCAATTTTGTCACTTTATTTTTCAATTAAATGAAAAGTTATAAAATTCACACTATAAAAAGTACATGTTTATGAAATTAAATTTATTACATTTTCTTGTGTTCAATTAACATTTTTATTTATTAAACTTATTTATATTATTCTAAATTATGCAATGCAATGCAATGATGTTGACAATTTTTTTTTAAATCAACTTTTTATTTTTCATAATTTTAAAGTATTAGAAATAGATAATTTTTAATTAATATTTGAATGGGTCTATGAGTTTTTTATTTTTAATTATTGTCATTACTTTTGCATTGCATATTTTGGAATGATATAAATAATTTTAATACAATAACTATTAATTAAAAAATATAATAAATTTAATTATATAAAAATTTATTCTTTAAAGATAAATTTTATAACTTTTTTATCTGATTTTATTAATATAAAGTGATAGAATGATTAAATAAAAATAAAATTGAAGTTAAATAATTTAAATATATGAAATTAAAATCAAATGATGATAAGTTTAATAATGAATATTATAATTTATTTACAATAAATACTTGTGTCAGATATTTTTGATATATATTAAATACTTAAAAATTAATTTCAAATTTCATGCATATAATTTTTTATGAGTCATATACACAATTATTATGAAGGAAAAGAATATAACCAATGAATATCTTTTATTTAGCAATTATATTTGATAGTTTAATTTGCAGCATCATTTGACCCAACATTACAACACACTACTATATAATAGTCAATGAAATATGTCATGATTAGTTTCCTTTATAGTTTCTTAAATGAACACGAAACGAATATATATATAGCCAATTGCACCAATATTGCTAAAAGAATTGGCATTAACAATTTTACAGTTTTTCTTCGATTTGTGTCATTGTGTGGAGTTGAATAATATTTTTGACTTTTTGGCAAAACTAGAAGCTGAAGGTGGAATCATCGCAAGCCAGTTATCCTGCAGATTCTTAGTTCTTTTTTTTTGGGGGGGGGGGACAGTCAAATAAGATCAGCCAATAAAAAAGTGCCACAGTTCTTAAACTCAATATTTATATCAATGCAAGAATAGTTATATATATATAGATTCAAAGTTCATAGTTAATTCGACGTTTTTTAAATATGATTATTAATTTCGGCCATTTAAAGAGCCATATTTTTTTACACCAAAGATACCCTTATTAGTGGGGCCAAAGGAATATCCTGGTTGTCGTTGATAAGCTAATGACTTTTAACAATTTCTGAAGGTCATCGCCAGAGCCCGCTGGATCATTTCAAGTGTCAACTTTAATTTGTTGATTGAGACAAGATGAGCGCGCATGGAAGCAATCGACGTTAGTTAGAATGTCAATGGCCATTCAGTCCTTTTTTTTTTTTTTCTTTTATAATTATGCCATTTTCTTAATGTCCATTGACGTTATGTTTATTATGCTTCCTATAAAATTTACATCTACAAGTTTTTTTTTTTTGGGTCTCCGTCGGCCCTTTTTCAGTCGCCAAATATGTGGAGACTAGGGATGTCGAGAAGGCAACCTCGAAAAGGAGAGATAGAACTAATTGTGGTTAGGAACCATAACGAAAAGATTCATAGTCAGTGTTTCAAATTATATTGTAATGTCTACCAATGAATGAATTGCCCTTTTCTTCCATCAATATAATTGCTCATAAGCCACAAAGACCAGAGAAAAACTCGCAGAAAATCTTGAAAGGGCAAGTATGAAGTTGGCTTTAAGTGATTTTGTATGTTTGTTTGATGCTTTTTTTTTATTATTATTCCTCTTTTTTGAGCAGTTAATAGTTCTTTGAAGCATCAAAGTGCCGGGCACTACAATTTGTCTATTTTAGAACTCTTGAGAAGCGGAATCGATTGCTTATTTAATGCTTGCTTGAGATTCTCATTAGTATATCCCATTAGTGAAACTCTTATCTCCATCTTCATCCTGGGAAGGTGATCCTTGAGATAGGTCACATAGTTAATTACTTGCACTTGTTAATAACATCTTATTAATCTTGTCTGGACGGAAAAAATCATTTTAACAATCTTGAGCTAGCCGTATCTAATCTGGCGTCACACTCCCTTTATTCTAACTGGCCTTAGTTTTGGAAACATCCTTCCTGAGATGAGAATCAAATAGGCTTCCTATTTAATCCCTTTTTTTTTTCTCTCTCTCTCTCTCTCAAAATCATACTTGAATCGTTTTGCTATTGTTGATATAATCATTCTATATTCCCGCAATTTGTTCATACCCAAAAAACCGTTGACAGCGAGTGAGTGGTAGACTGATGGGTTCAAAAACAAAGTCCCCATCCATTAGGTGCCCAAAAGTCATTAATTAATTTAATGTGATTGAAGAGTAACTTAGTTTCTCGATTGTCTAGGTTTAATGCATCAAATGACCAATAAGATCATTTCAAAAATTGGGTCCATTGGAGTAACCAATCGACATCAAGGAAGAGTCGTCTCAGACATCTTAAACTGGCGATGCTTTGGTGGTTATCATGATAATGGTACGGTTCTTGGTCCCATTTTAGCCGGCCACACCATTCCTGCTAGTAATGTTCGAGGGCTGAAGCTTTGGACAATGTGTCTCGATCATGATAAACTTTGGTTTCTTATCTATTGGGAACTCAATTAGCTTTGGATCATTCCATTCTTGGGGTCGGAATCTAGATTTTTACAGGATAATATGTTGCAAGCAAGTTGGCAAGGATATGCACTCAAATGCGGGTATCATGATTTTGATCGTACATCACTTGTGATATCTTTACAAAATGAAAAACTTCCATAGAAACAAATACAATCAAGCCTCTACTTTTCTACTCTTGAATTAATTAACTAACCAACGTGGTTGGAGGGTTCAATTCATATAAAATTTCAAGGTGGTTCCCATTACGATATCGACAACTACACTTTTTATCTTTTTCGATCACAAAGCTAATCTAGTTAGGTGCTTTTATCGTTGGAATCCTTGGAAAGAAAATTGGACCACTTGACAACCTCATTTTGGTGGTGGCTGGCCATTTGCTGTTCGTACTTCGTCTCTTTCTTCTCCAAGGAGATTTTGGCAGATCAACCAAAATCTATGTCTTATGCGGTCCACTAACCTAATCAAATCATGGCATGTGAGATCCAATATCGAAGTGACACAAAATATGACGTCCATAACTGAAACGCTATTGACCTAGTTTACAAACCATATACGTGCTAGACTCAATCTACGTGACCCTATTATTTATTTATTTATTTATTTTCAATTTTCAAGCTCAAATACATGGCATTTGGCGCCATATTCTCAGGCTTTGTTACTTTCTCAGAAGAAAATCTAATTGAGTTGTTGCAGAGGACTTGTTGGCTGCATTAATAGAATGGGATATATTCTAGTGAACATCAGCTTTACCCACCGCCAATGTCCTAACACAGCAAGAAGTTTCCTTTCGAAGCAACATCTATTCTTGTTGGATTTTGATGCTCTTATCCAGCAAAAATACGGAGAATCTTCCTCTTATCTTTATCTACGTAAGGGCTTTAGCTTTCGAAGGACGCGGATCAGCAAATGTCTGGAACATCCACGCAATAAAGCAAATACGCATCCAAACCATAGGCGGAGTCATTGCATGTCCATTGCCAAAACGCAATTGATGCCCCAGCACACTTCCACGTTTATATTACAAGAAGAATGAGCTAGTAGAAAAGATATATTTTATGTTGCAGGCCACACTCAATTCACCTAATGAGAAAATTCATTGGCCTATTTCGATGCTAAAGAAATATTAGGTCTGATTTGTACGGCTGACGAGTAAATGGAAGTTCAAGATTCTTTTCATTGCGACAGGTGAAATAAATTTAAAGATAAAAGAGTTGAAGTGTAAATGGGATAAGCCAAAAATCAGTCTAAACCCTTTTACATGCTTTTTTTTTTTTTCTTTTTTATGTATTCATGTTACTTCTGCTTTTTAAATTAGTCATATACTTTTATTTTTCGTTCCATTTGAATTATTTTTGGGCGAAACTATCCACTAAAATAAAGGTATTTAGTCAGAAAAAATATGCTCCAAAAAATGGAAATTTTATATTTTACACACTAAATTTAAGACATATTTATATTTTACATCTTCAATTTTTAGAAATTATAAAAAATACACTAACATTTGCCAGCTATAAAAACAAATTATAAACAAATTGTTAATTAACCGTTAATAAAAGTCACTTTTAATGATAAAAATATTACTATAAATGACTTAAATGGTTTAAAATGACGTTAGATATAAAATAGCTAAAATACGGCAGAAACAACTCAAGAGCCAAAATCTCAAGGTCCAAGATATCAAACCCCATAAACTCATTCTGTTAAAAAATAGCCCATCAAGAAAGGAATACTCAACGCTAGATTTAACAAAACCAAAAGTCTTATAGCCAAAACGAGCTAGATATCTCAAGTTATAGCTCCTAAATCATGCCAACAAATCTAAGCAACCCTTTGAATATGAAAATTCAAACATCATCACAACAAAATTTCTATCAACACAAAACCTAGAACTCCAACAAACCATGAGGTTGTCCCTTGCTACTAAAGAAAAATTGGAAAAATCCATTACAAAGTCACAAATTCATAAAACCAATTCCCCCAACAATTGAACTTTAAAGAAGAATTGAATGGAAATATTTTGAAATAAAAAGAGAGAAAACCTTCAGTCTATCTTCAGCAAGTCAAACCAAAAACAAAAATCAATGAAAACGCTAAAAAAAATGAACCACAACCCCATGCTTTGCCATGGTAGAATAAATAAAACAAAGAGTTGAGACATCATGGGTTTAAGCCGTCTATACCCTCGTCCAAACTCAAAAAGGAACGGAATTTGAAGATGAAAGCCAAAATACGTCAAAACAAGCCAAGATCTGCCAAAAAAAAAAGAAAATCGTGGGTAAGCGTTGGGGAAAAAAGAAATAAAAAATAAAAAATAAAATCAAAAGGCGAATAGATTCATACAAACCCTAAAATGAAAAAAAAATTAAACAAAGAAAATAAGTTATAATGCAACCCAAAACACAATTTTACTTACATTTTTTAATTTTACAGAGACATTCAATGAGAAAAAAAGATTTCAAATAAGAGAGCTTGAGAGTTTTGAGAGAAGGTAAGAGGAAGAGAGTAGCATTAGGGTTTTATTCTAAAATGAGATTTTGTGTTCTTTTATTGTATACAAGTGAGCATGAAATTTTATTAAGAGTGTTGTTACACGCGTTTGAATTCTAAGGACACAATCATGAATGCGATACACCCACCTGCTTGGACTGCAGGTTAGGTTGTGTCCGGTATACGTTTTTTTTTTTTTATATAAATAAAATTTAACCTTTTTTCTTTTTTGACAATGTATGCCGTTTATGGGTCTGCCTCTTGTTGTATTTTCATCTATGCAAAATTTTTATTTAATTAGTATTGTAACATAGAGTTGGGGAATGGGGAACTTGAGTCTCTGTATATGCATCGCAAGTGATTGCAGCCACCATCTATTTCAGGTCTAACACCGTAACTTTAAGGACCTGGGTTTGAAGTCGGATTCATGGCATGGATTACTGCCAAATTGTAATTTAGTTTATGTAATTTAGTTTTAATCGGTGGGGTTTATGTTAAGCTGGGCAGGCATCTTGGGCTTTCGGCCTTAGCCATGACCCACCTCAGTGGGGGTTAAGACAGAGTTTCGAGTCTAGGATATGGATAGGTCTAGATCAAGTTAACTTTGGGCTCACGCTTGGGGCTTTCTGCTTTATGCCGAATAGGACTACTGGCTGGCTATTAATTGATTCGAGAACCTGATCTTGTGTAAATACAAGTTAATATGTAAAGATTAAGAATCAAATCCTAAATTTGAAATAAAAAATTTATATAATTTTATCATTAGACTTTGTAACTAATAATTAAAAGCTGATCCAAAATAGGTGTTCACAGAGATATGACTGGATCTAGAAGTTGTGATGCTCATCAATTACTAACTTGACTTAGGGTTTAACATTTGCCTACAAACAATGGTCACAAGCCTCCCAACTATAAAAACCCAAGCCAACAGGGCCCCGCTAGGAGCTGCAGCCTCAAACTGAATGTCAAGCGATGAGACTTTGGCAAGCGGGCATAAAAATGCAACCTCCATCACGAACAATAAATTTAAAAAAAAATAAATTAAAATGACTATAAAAGGGGTTTTCGATGAAAAAAGTGGGTCTTCTTTTACCTTTTCCAAATGCCTACTAGAAGCAGGAAAAGTCACAAAGAGCTACGTTTGGAAATCTTTATTTCTATGCAAATTAGTGGATGTGATGGAAAGCCGTAGCATAGGATGCACGGCCATGCGAGGGCATGTCGTAGCCCACACTCTGTGGTTCCAAATTTCTTAGCGGACCCACCGAGAGAATGACTCGGTCCGTTTTGAAATGAATTTTGGGGTAGGACAAAATGAAAGTCAACTCTAGAAATCCTTTCGGGTCTTTCATTTTTGTCCCATCTAATCGAGGCAGCGCTTGGACGTATCACTCGGTGCCGTGTTCAATGGTTACAGGCAAGCTTGTCTTTCCGGAACAAAATAGGAAGGCCTAACAATCTTGTGGCGTATCCCTGGAACAACAATGCAGCTTAAATCCCTGGGTTTTATAGTCCAGTAACTCTACCACCAAACCCTCTTGATTGATGGCGAAAGATGCGTGGCGCTTCATCAATTCCTCTGTATCAAATTTCAAATCTGAACCAACTTCGCTCCAGGATATCGAAGGAATGACTCATCACGGTGCGTTAGACTGAAATTCAATCTTGGATGGAAATGGATTAATTAATTGGCTGTGTAGATTTTGTGAACCTTTTAGGCTAGTTGATTGGAATGGACCTTCAAATGATTGGAAATAATTTCGTTTTGCCAAATTCTGTCCCGGTGCATGCCACAAGGCTATAGGCTTATAGCTAATGTTCAGTTAACGATTAACATTAAATTCTAGGCCAAATGACAATTGTTCAAGGGTCTTAACTAATTAAGTTAACCTCAAGTGCCGATGATTCGCCAGCCAAATATGTGCTTGAGGTTAGATCATCGGCACTGTCGAAGATATGTACACATGTGCCAACATCATCTCCATTCAAAACTGAGCCATGAATCACGGTGCCATTTCTTTAATACGTTAACTGCATATAGGACATGAATTAGATATCTAATCCAGTAAAATCTCTTAATTAGCAACATATTTTCTCCGTCATGATTATCAACTAGACCAAGTAATTATCAAAAGAGAAGCAAGAGTTCACACCCTAGCGCGTGCTAAGAGAGCTAAAGATCAACCATTATAATTTACAAACCAAATATAAGGCTCCCATAAATCAACGCTGAGATGGGAAATCGTGATCTGCGCAAATTCTTTTTCTTTTGATTTTCATTTGATGAGATCTTTTTCAAGTTTTAGTGAAAAAACAAAAATGAACAAGTCAATGATATAAGAATAAATAAATCATTAAATAGACAATAACGTTTAACAATGTCGGCCACAGAGAGTAAAGGAGGATGTTGGAGATTCAAACTCTTTAACTTTCTCAAATTTCCTAAAATGTTGGTTTTCTTGTGTTCACTGAAATTTTCCCATTTGTCTATGCATTGGATGGTTCTCATCAAAAAAAAAAAAAAAAAGAGCATTGACATTGATGTGCTCCCGATGTAGATACAAACTCAATTTTATTGTAATTAATATATAATAAATCGTTACCAAAATTATTGCACACACTTTGAAGCTGTTTAGCTTAATCAACAACATTTTTATCACCACCGCCCTTCAATATTTTATTAATATCGGGGAGAATTTTTGGTTGGTGTTCCAAGTCATACATTGCCGGCGAATTTACCAAACGAGAAGTTGTAAAATTTTCCTAATCTACTTTCTCGACGAGATACGCATACAGAACATAGTCGACCTTGCATTTTCACATGATTTTAAATAAATTACAACACCGACTTCTATATTGACAAAATATATCGAGTAAGTTGATTCGCCAAGAATAACATTACCCCTGCATTGGTTTGTTGATTCATCATTGTCAAGGCATCCATGTTTTCCGCCATTGACTCCTTAATTTTAATTGAAAGCCAGCCCCATGATGCAACTAAAAAATATATATCTGTTCAAGCTATCACTGTTAACCGACATGTCGCCGACCAACTCATTAATTGCCACTTGGACTCGTCTTTCCCTTATATCATTGACATTAGTGTGTGTTCTCGAAGGAAACGTCAAGGGCATTAAATAGCGGGTTGAGACTTTCAGGCAGCGTATGTATATTGGACTTTGAGGCAATTATACATAGAACTTTGAGGCAATTATACATAGAAGACTAGACTTTTCTGCTTTCTGGATGGTAATTGTTAGGATTATATTCGCCATGCCTATTTTTCTTCATTAAGCATAGGATTATCTGCATACCAGATAGAGATGTGAAGAGGGAAAAGAGAATTTGAAATACAAAATCGTCTTAACAGTTCTGTTGTTAATTTAACATGGTAATAAACGAAAAAAAATAAAAAAGTCTAAAAATGCTAGGGTTTGTTAAGCATTGCTGTTGCACTTTGCTATTACAATTGACAATTTAAAAATATTTTATTAATAAATGTAATTAACTGTTTAGTATTTCAACAAAAAAAAAAGAAGAAGAACTTGCAGTAGATATAAACACCAATTTTAAAAAACATTTAGTAGACATTCAATCAAATAACTATTATAATATAAATATAGATTTAAAGGACATTTTATTTATAAATATATTACTATATGAATTATTTGAGTATTAGTTTATAGCAAATTAGTAATATATCATTAAGTACTTATTATTATTATTATTATTAGATGAAAAAATAATTAATACGAAGATAGATCAAATAAATTAAATTTTCATAATAATGACTAGAGGACAAAGGTGTACAAGGAGCTACTGCTGTCTGAGGGGATAGTTACGGTGTGTTGTGAAAAAGCAAGAAAAAGAAGCTTTTTCTAAACGCAGGTTTAAGAGAGATTTTAGACTTTGTGCTGCGCGACTTCTGGAATCCAATATATTAACCAAACAATGGTTTTCTTGCCACCTCACATTTGCCCACCGCACTGCTCCTCAAACGCATTCCCAAACGGCCCAGGAAGACCAGCATTTGGATGCCCTAAGAATGCCCTGAGTAATTAAGAGGGGCTTATTTAATTAAAAAAAAAAAACCGAGCAATCAATAACTTGAGAATTCACTAAATTAAAATAATTGATCTACTCGAAATAAAAATTTGATTAAATGTACAACATTAAAGTGTGGATGTCAGATTTTTTAATTTTGTAATTATTGTGGTTGACTATAATAGAATCTCACACAAATTTATTAGTATTTAAGTAGTAAGTACTCTTTATAAAAAAAAATTAAATGAGTATGTCAATATATGATTTCTAATTTCAATTTACTAATATAATAATTAATATCTCTATAATATGTTGTTGGGTTTTTTTTTTTTTTTAAAAAAGATCTTTATATGTTCATTTAAATTCAAAATTTCATGGAACTTTCAAAGTGGATTAAGAATGGTATTTTTCTTTCCAAAATCAAGTGCATTCTTTTATTAGAATGACTTAAAACATACAATGTACAAGTACCACGTTTATTCTCAGATGTGTTGTTAAACATGTACCAACAAATGCGTACTCATCACCACTCATAGTTAGTTTAACATTAAAAGTAAAAATAATATTATATAAGATAGACATACGATTTTAAGTTTCTTCTTAAATGCACTTCATAAAACGAAGGATAAGTGCAAGAGTGAGGATACTCAAAATAAGATTTCTAGTCACTTTATATATCTTTTTTTAATTAACTCATTTTTTATATCATTATAACGATATTTTTATTATTTTATTAATTATATTCAATTGCATCTATTATTTTAATGTCTAGCAAGTCTTCTCCTTTTCTCTTCTCTTGATTATTAGTATTTACTTCGAGGATTAAGCTAAAGCCCAAATCCCCATTAAACTGTGCTATTATTCGAGCATCGTGGGTCAATATACAAGAGATTTTAGAATGACCTGAAATGAAGTTTTCCAACCTGATTCAAGTCATTAAGATATGTTCATTTAAATTATGAAAGTACGCAGAAATGTTTATTATGTATATGCTAGCAACTAACTGCGGGCTAGGTGTTATTCAATGACAACTCGTGAAGTGTATTGCGGCTGCGTTGCGAAGCATAACGGGATGCAGCCACCAAGATCACCGCAGCAGAAGTTACTACGATGGTGGAAAAAGACCTTTTCCAATTGATTAATGAATTCGACGAATTTACAAATTTTGGTTTTGGTTTTATTTCTTTTTTCCATGAAATCATGGACACTATAAAAGCATTTACCATGTTAATATTCGATTGGCCGAATTAATATTATGATTTGTTTATGAGAGTTATTAGTAAGAAAACATTACCGTACTTCCAAGCACGATTAACTTGTTCAAATACTATTATTAACTCTTGATTTCATATTGGTGACAAAATCAATGAAAAGATAACTATTTGAGGAACCAAAAACGCAAATAGATAGATTGACTTCATAATTAATAATAATAAAAAAAAAACTTCACAATTCATTTGATTTAGTGGTAAAATTGTTGGATTCTTAGTTTCAACAACTGGGGTTCAAAAGCTCTGGAACTAATGAGATCGCCGACTCTCTTTAGTTCTCGTATGTCAAATACGTGTTTATGGGAGAGACTGTCAATCCAACCCGCGGTGCAAGTAATGCATGGTTGACTTATACAAATTCTTGAAATTTTACATTTCTTCGTCCAGGGTTGTGACAATATTTCCTATATAATATGTCGACTGACGGCGCCGGATAATCTCTTTGGTTTTGTTTTCCCACCATGACAGTCCTTTTCCGATACTGTATCCAGCAAGAAATTTTATTATCTCTCCCAGAAGTCTACGTTACAAAACAATAATTTAAAAAAAAAAAGAAAAAAAAGTGTCAACCGGAGATTTGAGTCTTTGTAATAAACATTCGCTAGGCCCAAAGCACTCGGTCCAGTCAAGCCAGTTGACTAGCCGAATCGGCCCGTAATGCCCGTATTATTTACCGATGTTGAGCAATGACCAATGGGCAGTGCCTCTAAATCGTTTTTTTTTTCTTTTAATTTTTAAAAAATAATTATAAATATATCAATTATTACGTTAAAAAATTAAAAATAAAGTCATCCATTTTTGTATGACTTTATTTAAAAGAAAAAAAAAATCGAATATAACTTGTTTAAGCGAGGTGATTGCAATATCCGTTGAAAAGATAGTGAAATCAACCCTTTGTTTTAAAATAAAATAAAATAAAAAGATTTAAAAAAAAAAAACAACGGTGATGACACGGACAACAGACAAGGATAACAATGATGACGTGACACATTTGTAATGCTCCGTGGACGTGTAGAGTTTGGGGTCCACGCAGAGCGACATTCGTTTTCAAACGCACGGTCCCACACGCCATAAAAATGATTCCCCCGGACCTGACCCGGGGAGGGGTGGGGAGGCCGACCCTGATGAGTCGGAGGTTCACGGGTGGTCCATTTTGGTTTTGATTCTAATTTGGTCTGGTTCGATTATTTCGTGGAAATGTTCATAGCCGACAATCCACAGTTCTGGTTCGGTTACTTCGCGGAGCCAACTGACAAGAGATTCCCAACTGTGGCCGCACTGGACCGAACCTCTCCTTAATCAATAAAGAGTCTATTTCCCTGGGAGATGTTTGTTACAAAATGACCCTCAAAGCAGACAGAAATTGGTTGCAGCCTTATTTCCCATTTCTACCCTTCTCTAGATACCCTACTTTCGTGTCTGTGCCATTAGGTCTACCACCAGAGAGTGGGGCGAAGTCATACTTGAGACATGGGAAGGTGGGGGGGACCTTATGTGGGAAAGGGGGGAGGGGGATTTGATGGGGACCAGGAGCCTTCCGTCACTGTCCTCAATTATGGCTCGACCATATCTGTAAACCGCAGATTGGTTCCGAGCAACCGGGGTGGAGTCTACCTAGCTTTTATCTTGGTTGGTCATTGCCATGATTAGTATATATACGCTTGGCTGTCGCTTTTCTATTATCATAACCACTTGAAACAGAAAGGAAATTGTTCATTTTCTTTTCTTTTGCTAGACGTCCCAGAGCAGGAGCTGGCCCCATTTATCATTTCTGTCGCCTACATTATTGGCTACATAGCAAGGCACCCCATGTGGTTGCTTTTCTCCGTTTCTTGCAAAGAGGGGCTCCTTGATTACATCCCCCACATATTTGTATTCCAATTCATTTTTAAAAGATAGGTTCTTGAGAGATTCCACATATTCCAGGCCCCGTTTTCTGCGTCTTCCTTTCAGCAATTCCCAGTGAGTGCTGAATTCAAAGTAGTAGTAGTAGTAGTAGTAGAAGGAGAAGAGAGGAACATTTTTCTTTCTTTTTTTTTTTTGGTAAGGGTAAAACAAAAGAAAATGAAAATGTTGGCTTTGGTTCCTCAAGAAAATGTTGTGGCTTTGGTCTCTCGCACCGGCAGGCATTTGCAGCGCTACGATAAAGGGCGTCGCCTGGTCGTGGGGTGCGTCCTCTCTCTCTCTCTCTCTCTCTCTCTCTCTCTCTCTCGTTTGTTAAGGAAATTGGCTTCCGGGTTTCAAGCACTTCATGTCTCCTTTGCACTCTTGCCCAAATTTGCTTTCTGGTTGCCGAACACATGTGTTCGATCTCGAAAATTTCATGAACGGATTTCGTTAATAAACTTTTATTGTCTGTAAAGTCTATACACCAAAAGAAAAGAAAGAAAAAGTCTATACTCCAAAATTATGTTTGACAAAGGGGTTAATTGCCAAAGGAAATCTGAGGAAAAGCCCAAAAAAAAAAAAAAAAAGGTCATGCAGCAACTTCCGGCGCAGAAAGGAAGTTCAACTTCCATTTTCTGACAAATGTCATCAATTGGGTGCTTTGTCTAGTTGTAAAACAGAGGAAATGCTTAGATATATATAAATATATATAGATGAATGACATTTACAGAATCGAGTAGATGAGAGTGTTAGTTGACTTTAATTCTATGCAGGTATAATTTGTGCCTATAACTGGTTCTAATTTTCAACAATTACTTGCCTGCTTTCTTTGTCATGGTGCAGATGCATACCGTACAGATATAAAATTCAGAAACAAAATTGCTTGGACACTGAGGAACAGTTAGAAGTTCTTGTCATTAGTTCACAGAAGAAAAAGAAGGGGGTCTTGTTTCCAAAGGTACCTAATCATATGAAGTTTGTAATATGTTTTCATGATAGTGCCATTAATTTCTCATTCTCACTCAAGTACTCAAAACCACCAATTTGATTATCAGGGAGGTTGGGAATCGGACGAATCCATGAAAGAGGCAGCTTCACGAGAGACACTAGAAGAAGCTGGGGTACGAGGGATTGTTGAGGTCAGCTATATTTGTTTATGTGCACGGCTTATTTCCTGAACTTCTGGCTGTGATATTTGTTGACATTAAAATTATTGATTGTAGTGTGAACTTGGTAAATGGAGTTTCAAGAGCAGATCCCAGGACAGATATCATGAAGGATACATGTTCCCTTTATTAGTTCAGGAGCAACTAGATCTCTGGCCAGAGAAAAACTTTCGTCAACGAATATGGGTATGCATGCCCTGTTTTAGCTACACACGCGCGCACACACACACGCACACACACATTCATGTTCTTCTTGGTTTAATTACTGCCCAAAAAGTCAAAAACTACGTAACTATGAAAGAATTGCTGATTTTATATCCCCGTATGTTATAAACAGATGAGTGTGGCAGAGGCAAGAGAAGCCTGTCAGCATTGGTGGATGAAGGAAGCCTTAGACGTATTAGTTAATCGTCTGATGTCTCAGCAATAACAAAGAAACAATAAGGAAGACGTAGGACCTCTTCCCTTGTGCTATAATAAGAGCAAGTCCAACTTGTAAATAGGTAGAGCATATTGTCGAGAGCCCAGGGCGATGTCGCTTCTAGCTAGAGCATATTTAAATGCTAGTAGTCATCAGACAACGAGAAGAACATGAAGGACGCCATTCGGGAAATAAATAAAAAAGGAGAGAAATTGGTGTTTGGCAGTTTGTATCAATTTTGGATTCATGTTAGTTGTAAGTTAAACAGTGGGAGCGATGGAAGTTCTCGGGTTAAAAAGGGAATGTTGGCTGTACAACCTGATCGAGATGTACTTTTGAAAGCCAAATTATCCATTTCTTTTCGAGCTTAAATCTAAAGATGATCTTGATAATTACAATCTCGGATAAAGGGCATGTCCGCATAATGGGATAGCCATTCATACAATGAGGTTACTCAGTTTACCAATTGGCCCATTATTCAAGATGAATGCGATTGGCTTCCACATTAACTTTTTTCGAGATTAACGTTTTCTCCTTTACATCAGGTTAGCTTGTAAGTTGGTTAAGTTAGACTAATGATAGCTTCTAACATAAGAAAGTAAGTCGATGGCCACCTTGAAAATACCCATTTTTTATTTGAAAAAAATGCTATGTTAAAAAAAGAAAATGATAATAATAAAACACTATGCGGCAATGAATAGCCTCACGTTAATGTTACACAAGCAATACGGTCACATCTTATGGAGAAATTCCATGATGCCTTTTCCCAACTGATTAATAAAGACGAAGGTGCATGCTGGAGGGTTAGGTGCACCGGAGGAGATCCGTTTTAATTAAGTCGGAAGGTGTTACATGTCAGGCATGTTAATGCTGCGTTTCTAGGTATGGAGCACAAAACTGGGGTGCTCCAGAAATATGGGCTGTCGATTACGTAAAATACCGCAACCGCGAGCTTAATATTGTGTATGTTTTGATAGAAAATATTGTGCATGTTTTGATAGAAAATGGTGGGAAAGAAAATCATGAGAAAAAGAATTATATAAAAGAGAGATTTTTTTTTTCTTATTTGGAAAAGCAATAGAAAGAAAAAAGGTGAGAAGCAAGTGAAAAATAATATTTGGGAGTCATTGAGAAAACTTTTCCCTAATTTAGTGAGAAAGTTAGAAACAATTGGGAGAAATAATAAATTTACTTAGATGATTACTAAAATGTCCTTAAGTCCAATCATATATGAATATAAGTGTCATTTTCATAAATATCAATTTTTTTCTTCACTTCCTCACAATATCCAAACAAAATATATATATATATATTTTTCATCCATCTTTTTCTTCACTCATTTCTAACTTATCTAAGCAACTAATAAAAGTTAATTATTTTTCCTTCATTCCTTTTTTTTTTTTTTATACACTTCACTTCAAATCTAAACAAAAGCTAGCAGACGCAGTCCCGATGAGCCTGAATAAGACGAATGCAAGGCACTTAATGTGGTATGTTCTTGGCCAAGGTATTCGACTGTTGGGGTTGGTCACATTTATTCAAAAAAGCTCTAGTATGACTCCCTCGGTTTGATCGATATGGATAAATTTTAGCGTAGTGGGGGCATGTAGACGAGAGAGATGATATCAAGTTAAGTAAATTCAAACTTTTATACTACTCAATACAAGATGGAAGTGCGTAAAACGAGCAGGAGAAGCAAGCATTCGATTTGATCTTTTCAAGATTTTTTTCGAATTAGTTAGAGAATATATTAACTTTTAAAAGAAATTTTTATTTAATTGATAATACATTTCATAATTAGTAACTAGTCTTTAGACTCACAAATTTATTTATAAAATAAATCTCCATCTAATAAAAGAAATATTAAATGACTAAGTAAACTTAATGGCTGAGGAAAAACTAAAAGAACACTAAATCAACCTTATGTATTTCAAAAATTTCTTAGAAAATAACCAAATTCATTATACAATCAAAATAGTAAAAGATATAGCATAAAGAGTGAAAATAATAAAACATTTCCATTGTATCTCATCCAACGTCGAATCCTTCAACTTGAAAAAACTCGTCCTCGAGTTTGGATGAGGAGAATCAATTAGTTTTCTCAGCATTAACTAATAGTTTCTCTTGCGAAGCATCGTGTAATTAATGACGTTGATTAATAGGGATACCAAGCTAAAATTTTCCTCCGCTTGATTGTTCTCTCTAATAAAATAAACATAATTGGACATTATATATATATAAAAAAAAATCAATAAGACCTAGGAACTTAGACGTTATAGGTTCACCTTTTAAATTGATAGGATTTACCTATAAATTGATCTTGCTATCATCGTAATCTTTTATAATATATGATTACACTGTAACCGCTTGCTGCCCTTGACTTCATCACCAAATAAGAAATTAACTTACTTAATTACAACATAGTAAACAATTAGAGTTTGTTCCTATTTTTGATTTGTCTCTTTTTCATTCTTGACTAACAATTTCAATGCAAAGTTGAGATTTTACATCTTCCAGTTTTAAATTTGGATTTATAATTATAATTAATAAAGATAATAATTAAATTATTTTTTAGTTCAATCTAAAATCTCATCAAATTTATTATCATAGTAAAATTATATTTACTCATAAATAAATTTCTAACTTATTACATCTAAATATATAATATTAAATACCCCTTCATTGACTAATTGTATCATCTTAGAATTTGCAATAAGTAAATTTCATCTTTTTTCCTAAAAAATGTCATTGTACTCAAAGTAAACTTTAAAATGAATTCTTTAATTGCATACGTTTTTTCTTACATAATGTGATTAAATGACATTTTGGGTATTAAATTAAAGTTTTTGATTTTTTCCTAAATGACACCATAAAAGTTTAAAAAAAGAAAAACCAAAGTAAAAGCATATTATTCTACTTATATAACTCATAATTTTATTAAAATGTAAGAATAATTCAATACTTTTCTCTTACTTTATAAAAATATTAATGTTGAAGATGACGGTAAGAATAATACACCAAAATCACATGAGACAATTAATATTAATAGGAGTCCTTAATATTTCATATTATAAAATTTAAACTATTTATTAAAAAAGTTATTCAACTTATCTAAATGTCATGACAATTACAATTTCATCAATGACTATTATTACTAAAATGCATCCTTTTTCTCTAGCATTCTTCTCTTAATAATATAATGCATCTTTTATCTCTATGAATTTCAAGTTATACTTTAATGTTTATTTCTTTTATGAGTTTTACAATTTATGCAAATAAGCAAATTTAAAAGAAATATATGACTTAATATAAAATTTACATCTTTAAGTTTTTAACAATCTAAACTGTTAATGTAAAGTGTGATATCACTCCTACTTTGAAAAGGAATAAAGGGGGAAAATGGTTTATAAGGGAGGTAATAAAATAAATAAGATACCAATTGAATTTCTTTTGAACTGTGGTGCTCCAAACTGATGTAAAAATCTCATCCTTCTCATTACCATAACATTTAATATATTGTATAAAACCTTAACCAAATATTTTGTAACACTTGAAACCAAAACAAAAAAAAAATCATAATATAATTTTAAGTTAAAAAAAAACTCATCAATAATTTATTAAACCTTGACATTTCATATTATAAGATTTAGATTGTCTATTAAGAAAAATTATTTTATTTATCCAAATATCATGACAATTAAATGACTACTATTACTAAAATGCATTCTTTTTCTCTAATATTCTTTTATTAATGATATAATGCATCTTTTATCTTTGTGAATTTCAAGTTAAATTTTAATGATCATTTCTTTTATATCTTCTACAATTTGTGTAAGTATACAAATTTAAGAGAAATATATAACTTAACATAAAATTTACATTTTCAAGTTTTTAACCATATAAACTATTTATGTAAAATGTGATACCACTCTTATATTGACATGAAGGGGAAAAATGGTTTATAAAGGTGGTAAAATAAACAATATACCAATTAAATTCATTTTGAATTGTGGTGGTTTAAATTGGTGCAAAAGAGCTGTGTCTTTCCAATTACCATAATGTTCAAAATGTTGTATAAAATTTCAACCAAATATTCTATAATACCCTTGACACTTTATATTATAAAATTTTGATTACCCATGAAAAAAAGTTATTTATTTATCAAACTGTTGTAGTAATAATAAATGTAAAATTTTATCAATAACTGTAATTACTAAAATATATCTTCTTCTTTTTTCAGCATTCTTCTTTTAAATTATATGTTGTTTTTTTTTAAGGAATTGCAAGTTATACCATGATGTTATTTTCTTTAAAGAACATCAAAAATGAGTTTTGTAATTTGCATATCAAAGCCATACATTCATTATAAATATGACACTTGACATAATAATTAACATCTCTAAGTTCTTACAACTTAAAATGGTATATGAAAAACTCTTTATGGAATATAAAAATGTTCCAAATCTTGTATAAAACCTTAATTAAAGACGCATTTCTTTACACCCCAAACAAAATATAGTTTAAAAGAATAATAATATGATTTTAAAATAGAAAAAAAAAACTCATATATGATTTTTATTCAAATAAATATTTATCCAAATGTCTCATCAATAATTAGGTTACAACTTCATTGATGAGTGTGGTTACTAAAATTTATTCTTTTTTCTTTAATATTTTTCTCTTAAATGCTGTGATACATCTTTTTCATCAAAAAATCTCAAGTCAAACTTTAATGTTCATTTTTTTAGGAAAAATCAAGAATGAGTTGTGCAATTTACTTTCTTGAAGTTTTTGAAAATCAAAATCATTAATATAAAAATCTTCTTGGAATACAAGAACTTTCAAAATCTTATACAAAACCTATGTTTCTTTAGGTTTGTATAAGATTTTGACATTTCTAAATATATTTCTTTAAGTTATGTAAAAGAATTTGAAAGTTCTTATATTTCACGAAGATCTTACATCAATTATTTTAATTTTCAAGGACTCGGAGATGTAAATTATTATGTGAACCAACATATTTCTTTTGAATTTGTAGAAACCAAAAACTAAATATATTTATATAAATAATATTATAAATAAAATATTTAAATTCATAAAAATCAAAATTATTGATATATTTAAAAAATTTACCTTAACCTAATAACCTAATAATCAATTTTTTTCTCTTAACTTTTACTATAATTATATATTTTTAAATAAAGTTTTTGTTTTTTGTTAAGGCCTTACAATTGTATATTATAAATTAGGCATATCTATCCTTTTTATTTTAAGAATTTAACATATATATTAGGAAAAATCTAAACTTCTTTTTTATGAGGCTTAGGCTCACAAAATCTCATATGTACCTAAAAAGAATAATAATAGTTTTTTTTTAAACCTAATTCCTACCACTTGAGCTATAGAAAATCATTATATATGTCTAAATCACCATTTGTCTCTTAATTCTCCGTTCGAGTTAATCATATTGGTCACAGACCCCAAGTTTGAGATGTGACATCTATTCGGTAAATATGATGTTGCAACACATATCTCTTGAAGTAAGATATAAAGGGAAAAAAAAAAATATATATATATATATATATATACAAATGAAAGAAATAGTGATTTATTAGGTAAACAAAAGTGCATTATTATTTTACTCTTTTTGTCAACAATATTATTTATATATTATAGCGTCCCTCTCTCTTGCTCTTTCCCTTTTTCGCTTTTTTCCTCTTCCATTCTTTCTCTTTTTCTCTCTCTTATAAAAACTCTAAAAGAAACATAGAAACAAGACAAAAATCTAACCAATAACTGATTGAACTGACTCAAAGTAGTAAAATTCAAAAAATTGAAGCGAAATATTTTATATAACCCATATAAAACAAAACAAATGAAAAGGTGATTTTCTAATTATTATAAGATGAACAAAAATGATGAAACTAGTGTTAAAATAACTACATCCTAATCTTATTAAAATATAAGAAAAGGACACAAGGGTTGTGTGCAGAGAGACACCGAGAGAGAGTATTGCAAAGGGCCCATGTGTTTGTGTGAGAGAATTTGCAAAGGAGAAACTAAGGGAAGGAGAGAAGAAAAAAAAAATAGTAACAGATCAAGAAAAAAGTTCAACACCCAATTTAGTTTTTAATGAGTTTTTAGAATTCACTAAAAAAAAATCAATCTTTAAAAGAGAATTATGTTTGATAAGTAATTTATTTGATAAATAATATTCAATTTTTATGTTGATAGACTTATTTATTGAATAAATCTCTAAATAATTAAAGAAATAATTAATGTCTAAGTAAATTTAATAACTAAGTAAATTTAGTAAGCAATTAAAAAGGAAATTAAATCAATCTAAATATTCTAGAAATTTCTTAGAAAATAATCAAATAATCTATAAAACCAAAATAATCAAGAATACATCATAAAAAGGTAAAATAATGAAAAAATATCCATCGCATCTTGTCCTACATCATAAACAGTGAAATCAGCATTTAATGTGGCAAAAACTGAGTCCAAAGTTAGGTTAGGTAATCTCTTTTGTCAATTTCTTAATTTTTTAAAATTATAATTAAATGATATAACAGGTCAATTGATGTATATGGTTGTGTACTACTCACACAATTGATAACTATCTGGTAAACCAATTGGGAAAGTATGTTTAGAGCACATGCAAGCCAGTTGGTTCAAAATAACACTTGAATGTTGTGGTGTCTTAGGCTGGACTCGATTCTTAACCCAACTTAAATTCTGTGGGTCTTTGGATTTTGTAGGCTGGACCTGTGAATGGAAATGGCTCGGGTAGGACTGAGTTGGGTTGGCACTTTTCCATATACCGCACCTTATTTTGCCCATCTTCTCCAAAGTCCTCCAGGCCTCACCTCCTGTGGGTGACGACAGAAAAGAGGATAGCTCTCGGAACTCTCTGGATTCTCGGAGGTATTTACAATTTTCCCCTTGTTTGTACCTAGAAAAGGCAAGGACCCCTCCAACATGTTTAGCCTCAGTCCAAGACATACGATACTGAAGCTCCGCTAATTTCCAGAGATTAAGAAGCAATGGGTGAGAGCATCTTTGGGCACCCTTTTAGGAGGCTCTTTTGGGGCCCTCCGATTTTCCGAGAATGGTCTGGATCAACTGCTCTCATGGACTGGTTCGAATCCCCAACTGCTCATATCATCAAAGTCAATGTTCCTGGTACGGTGCTGCCTCTTCTTCTCTTCTTTTCCTGTTATTGTCCATCTTGTTAGCTTGATGGGATTTGACCACTTATAGCTATAACTCTATTTTGATGGAGTTTTGCTTTGTTGGTCTATTGTGCTTTCTTGGTTTGGAAGTTTAATGGGGTTAGCTCAAAACAGATTCTCTGTGTGTTCATTAATTCACTCTTCAAAACTTGACTTTGAGTTTTCAGTTTTCTCTGTAGAGAAAATTTGTCTAAACGGGCTCCTGTCTGTCGATACTTTGCCTTTTCAAGTGGAGTAATTATTTTTCATATTTAGGATTTAGCAAAGAGGACATAAAGGTGCAAGTAGAGGATTGCAACGTTTTGCACATACACGGCGAGAATAGCAAAGAGGAGCCTCATGGAAAAGACACTGTTTTTCATGTCCTTGAGAGAGGGGCAGGGAGAAGGGAATTTTCTCGGGAAATTGAATTGCCGGAGAATGTGAAGGTGGATCAAATCAAGGCCCAGGTCGAAAGCGGTGTTCTTACAATTGTTGTACCGAAAGACACCAGCCCAAAGTCATCAAAAGTGAGGAATATCAACGTCGCCAGCAGGCTCTGAAAATGAATGTCCGAAGTTTGGCCTGCATTCGGAGTTGGCTCAAGATGGTCCGAACAACAGTAGATGTCTTGCGTGACATGTTGTAATAAGAACTAACACTCTCTGTACTTGATATGCATAGAGAAAGTTCCATGGCAGTGTTCTGTATGTTTTCTTGGTTCAAACAATATGAGACGCCAAGTATGAGAAATGTCTCTTGGAAATTGAGGAGTGGTGTGTTTCTATTGCCTTGCCAAAAACAAATCTGGTTATTACCGAATGTTGTGATTTAAAGTAAATAGACTCGATTTGTTGTTAGATTAAAAGTTCTGAATTAGAATTTTCAGTTAGGTGTATACATTCTCATAATGTGTTTTTCTGGAGCGGTGTCGTCCTCATTTTTTCGAAAAACAAAAATTAAAAAAAAAAAAAAGGTTTTGCTTTACTACTATCCTATATTATTTGGTATTAATCCAACCAATTTTGACATCAATGGCTTGTTCCCTGAGATGGGTGAATTCAACTTGTTCCCAAAGTCCAAGACGGAAAAGATTCAGAATTGAAGGATTCGTTATGAATAATTTCACTAAAATTGCAGGACTTAAATGTGAATTTTTCCGTGAATGGTTATCATCTGGGGTTCTAAAAACTTCATGAAACACTATTTTTTTTTATATAAAATTTACAAACTAATTGCTATAAGCAAGCAATTTACCTTTTAAAATACTTTAGAAGCTCAAACTGCGATGTTTTACAAACGTTCTCTAAGCCCGAATCATCAAACCATTTGGATTGTGCTTTAAAGGCCCATTTAAAAGAATTGGGTGGTTGAAGTGGAACGCATGATGCTTGGTCCTCACCTTGCAAGCCTGGGCCTGGCCTATCCTGATTAAAACACGCATCATCATTTAAAATTGACCTAACGGAGAGAAACAGAAGTCAAGACAAAAATAAATCCTTACAGAAATAGAACAGTTGTTTCGCTCTGTTCGAGGTTCTTCACCTTTCAGAGGCTTCTACCAAATGCCAGGCAGCATTTGGCCCACTGAGGCAGACGTGAGGGCATCTCGCAGAGAGGAGGACTTGGAAAGAAGGACACAATTTGGCCGATTTATTTATTCTTCTTTTCTTCTTTATCTTTTTGGTTTTTTCGCTTTCTTCAAATCTATAGGATCCATCAGTCTTCTTTTTCTCCTCTAGCCTATGGGTGTGTGTGTAATTTTGTGATATGGGTTGTTTTTCTTTATTTATTTTAAATTTTTATTTATCATTTAATCAAGCATTTTAAAATAAATCTTTCATTCACAAAAGTTAAATTTTTTTTTAACTTTTTCGAGCAACTATGAAAAAAATAATAATAATATTTTATAATATATCTTTTACACAATTTTTATCTAAATTTAAAAAAAAATAAAAAATTTCATCAATATTTCAAGTGATTTTTTATTTGTTTAAGAAATTTACATTTTAAAATATACATACATATTTAATCTTTCTTAATCTTGAGTCTTAATATAAATAATCGAGATCTTGTAATTTGATAAAATTATACATTATGAATATATTTTCTCATTTCTTGTATAATTTATCTGTACATAATATTTTTTATAATCACATCTCTTTTTTACATATATGTGCAGATGTCTATTTCCTGCTGATTCTGAATCCGCCATTGAAGATACTATAGGTCATTCACAAGGTGCCTTCCATTACACAAATTAATTTCAAACATCTAATTAATGGCGATACATAAGGATGAAGCATTGGCTTCAAGTCGAAGTAAAATGTGTAGCATTACTTCCCCTCAGATATTTATGATCAAAAATGGATGTCAAACTCGTAGCATAAAAGAGTTAGAAAATGTCTACAGACTGGTCGCAATTCCTAACACGACAGCAATGTTTGCCTACGGGGACTTACAGCCCGGTTGACTTTTGGGATTAGACGAGGACTTGCCTTAGTATGAAAAGAGAGAGAGAGAGAGAGAGAGAGGGAGAGTTTGAAATGCCATTTTAGAAAAGAATTATTTAAAATTTTTGCAGTTAATCTCATATGAAGAAAAAAAAAAAAAGATCTATCCGCACAATGGTGAGTTTTATTTTCAATATTTGAATCTATCCTTACTGTCGCATGGACACTCTAAGTTCAGTTCATCACATGGATACTCTAAGTCTAATTTGTCCGGCAAGTGAAAATAGAGAAATTCAAACCAAATAAAGCTTTTATAGACTGTTAGCATTGTACATACTTACTTGCTCATTTGTTATACGTTTTTTGTTAATTCTCTTAAACTCTCTGAAATTTATTTAATTTATCTTCTTATATAAAATTAATTAACTATCGTTTAAATTAGTACATAATAAAATTAATTTTGTAACATTAGGTTCTTAAATAGAACATATAAATTCTATATAGTTCACTAGGGTTCACCACTTCGTCCAGCATGGCTCGAGAGTTATATGTTAAATTAATTAACATGAGTGGCCCTTGTTATTTAAAGTATGACCCAATATAAAAGGTCCAATATGATGGTCGGTTAGACATAATGGCAATTTCGGTCACTGGGTTTAAAATCCCTCCACTCTCCCTATTTAAAGATAATTGTTACAGGAAAAAGATAACGATTACGGGAAGGATAATTGTTATCGGAAAAGAGGGATAATTTCCTAATTGATAAATAAACGTTACGGAAGGAAAAGGTAACGTTTTAATTAGGATATTAATTCCCTAATTAATGATAATCATTATGAAAAGGAAATAAACGTTATCATTAAGTTTTTTCTGAATTCTCTCTGCCATCAGAGAAAACGAAAGGAAAAGGGAAGAGTCGGAGAAAACACAGAGAGAGAGAGAAAAACAGAAAAAGGTAGGAAGACAGGAAAGGGAAGAATCCGGGAGGAAAGGCAAAATCTTCTCAAGTACAGATCGGTAAAGAGATTTTCACCTCCGCGATAGGGAATCGACATGGACAACGGTACGTTGATTCCTTACAGTTCATTTGCTAGTATTCGCTTAAAGAAAGATCCTGTATTGTGGAAATAGAATTTTCGTTAAAGGAAAATTCTGGAAAATATTTTTTTTTTTTTAACAATTGGTATCAGAGCCTATTTTGCGAATACTGTGGTTGTTTTCGTTTTCCCTTTTGCCCCGGAAGGAACAGGCGCATGAAAGAAAGCGGTCGGCGCCGCCGGGACCCAAATCGATCCGGGTACGGCGAAAGGAACCCCGGTGAGCGCTGTGTTTCTGCGCGTCGTCGGGGAAGTCAGACCGGGGTAGCCAGATCGGCCTAGCCGGATTGGCCTGGCCAAGGGGCTGGTGGGCCACCGGCGACGCGACCCGAACAGGGGTGCCGAGGGGCACCAACGAGCACGACCTGATCGAGGGCCGAAAGGGCCACCGATGAACGCGAGGCGAAGGGGCCGAAGGGGCCACCGGCGAAGCGCAACCCGAACGGGGCCGAAGGGCCACCGGCGAGCGCATGTGGCTGGGACCCGATCGGCCTGCTGGGCACGGCAGAGGCCCGGCTGAGCCTGGATCCGGGCGGTGCCGGCAGGGTTGGCCGAGGTGGAAGGAGCTTCGGCCCGGAATCCTACACTGCCGGAGACTGTTGGCGCGGAATAGTGCGCCGACCACTGGACCCTATGTCGCTTGTGGTTGTCGTTTGTATCGCGGGTGGTTATCGGCGTAAGGCATAAGCCGACTACGGGAAAAGTGTGCTGCCAGTGTATTGGCCTGTGTCAACTCCCACAAAATGGAAAATTAAATTTTGAAAACTTGTTAGTCACCAAAGTGGCCTGGTTTGAAAAATTTGAATGACCGTAAATTTCAATTGTTCATTTTTTATGCTAATAAAAGGTTGTACATGAACAATTGTAGTTATTAATTATAAAGCTAGGAGATCATCCAAAGATGAATCATTGTCTATAATTAATAACACTAAAGGGGATTGATTGATATACTGAGTAAACATGATTGTATGTCCAAAGATAACATTCATGTTTTACTCTAGTATGATTGATTGATCTGTTAAGGTATATTTAATTAGCATCGTTATTGATTAAAGTCATGTATTTGATGATCACCCAAAAGTGGACTTAAATACATAGTCAAAGTTTGTAATGCATGTATCTGAATCCATCAAAGTTTGCTCAAAGTATTAATGTGTAAATTTGGATCATGTTTGCAGCCTCTAACAACGTTTTCGCCTTAGGCAATGCAATGATCAAATTCAATGGGCTGAACTATGCAGAATGGTCTGAGCATATTCAGTTTCATTTAGGCGTTTTGGGCTTAGACCTAGCGGTCATCACGGATAAAAGGCCTGCAGCCATTACAGAGACCAGTACAGAATCCGATAAGTCTTTTCATGAGGCTTGGGTACGGTCCAATAGGCTGAGTCTGAATTTGATGCGAATGACGATGGCTGAAAATGTCAAGCCATCGATGCCTAAGACCGAAAATGCAAGGGAATTTATGGTGAGAATTAAAGAATATTCTCAGTCAGACATAGCTGATAAATCCATCGTAGGAACCCTAATGAGTGAGCTAACGACTAAGAAATTTGATTGGTCACAGCTCATTCATAATCATGTGACTAGTATGGCTAACCTAGCAGCAAAATTAAGAACGATGGGAATGGATGTGAGTGAATCCTTTTTGGTTCAATTCATCATCAACTCACTGCCTCCTGAATTTGGCCAGTTCTAAGTGAATTATAACACTATTAAAGAGAAATGGAACTTTCAAGAAATTAAGGCCATGCTGGTTCAGGAAGAAGGGAGATTAAAGAAGATGAGGGATCACTCCATTCATCTCACTGTTCGCAATGATGCTAGCAGTAGTAAGTCTAAACCATACCGGAAGGGTAAGAAGAAGGACAAGGCCTCTATAAAAGTCACTGGAGGTCAGATCCAAAAGGATCAGAAATGCTTCTTCTGTAAAAGGATGGGTCACTTC
Organism: Bruguiera gymnorhiza; assembly: GCA_020883675.1. Lineage (NCBI taxonomy): Eukaryota > Viridiplantae > Streptophyta > Magnoliopsida > Malpighiales > Rhizophoraceae > Bruguiera > Bruguiera gymnorhiza. The sequence continues at coordinate 5,410,580 of JAIRCJ010001058.1, read as the reverse complement.
AAGAGGGATTGCCCAAAAAGGAAAGCTTGGTTCGAAAAGAAAGGTATGTACTGTATATCAGTATGTTTTGAATCAAACGTAATTGAAGTACCCAACAATACTTGGTGGTTAGACTCTGGAGCTACTATTCATGTGTCACATATTATGCAGGGATTCCTTTCAATCCAGCCTATAACAGGAACTAAGAAGTTCCTTTACATGGGAAACAGAATGAAGGCACGAATAGCGGGAATTGGGACGTACAGATTGATCTTGGACACTAAGTGTCACCTGGATCTAGAAAAGTGTCTCTATGTTCCTGAATGTGCTAGAAATTTGGTTTCTGTTGCAAAGTTGGATAAAGAAGGATTTAATTTCAAGATTGGAAACGGTGCATTTTCATTGTATAGACATTCGTACTATCATGGATCTGGTACTTTAGTTGATGATTTGTACCGTTTTAATCTTGATACTATGTATGTTGATTCTCTATTTCTTGTTGAGCATAGTATAGGTAACAAACGTAATATGCATAATGATAGTTCTGCTTTCTTATGGCATCAAAGATTGGGTCATATATCTAAAGAAAGGATATTAAGGTTGGTGAAAAGTGATATCCTACCTCAATTGGATTTTGCTGATTGGGAAGTGTATGTTGATTGTATAAAAGGAAAACAAACAAGACACACATCAAAGAACCCAGCCATGAGAAGTAGTGAGCCTTTAGAATTAATACACACCGATATATGTGGCCCTTTCGATATTCCCACATAGGGTGGTGAGAAATATTTCATCACATTTATAGATGACTACTCACGGTACTGTTACTTATATCTACTGCATGAAAAGTCCCAGTCAGTAAACACCCTTGAGGTGTTTATTAACGAAGTGGAAAGGCAGTTAGATAGAAAAGTAAAAGTGATTAAGTCAGACAGGGGTGGTGAATATTATGGAAAATTCAATGAAAGTGGACAATGTCCTGGTCCATTTGCAAAATTTCTTGAAAGTCGAGGCATATGTGCACAGTACACAATGTCTGGTACACCACAACAGAATGGTGTAGCGGAAAGGCGGAATCGCACACTTATGGATATGGTTAGGAGTATGTTGAGTTACAGTACTGTACCTTTATCCTTGTAGATGCATGCATTAAGGACCGCTGCATATCTGCTGAACAGGGTTCCTAGTAAGGCTGTCCCTAAGACTCCCTACGAGTTATGGACAAGTAGGAAACCCAGTTTAAGACACCTTCACGTTTGAGGTTGTTCAGCAGAAGTAAGGATATATAATCCACATGAAGGAAAGCTTGATGCAAGAACCATTAGTGGTCACTTCATTGGCTATCCTGAAAAGTCTAAAGGGTACAGGTTCTACTGCCCTAACCATAGCACTAGAATAGTTGAGTCTGGTAATGCTCGGTTCATTGAAAATGGTCAGTCCAGTGGGAGTGGGGAATCACGAAAAGTGGATATTACAGAATTGCAAAATGAAAGATCCACAGTGAGTACTCCTACTCAAGTTGGTATCCCCACACCCAGTGTTTCTACTCAAGTTGTTGTTCCTTTTGTTGCATCACAGTCACGTGACATGCAAGGACAACAAATTGATACACGAAACACGCAAAGTGAGCACATAAGAGATGAACCAAGTGACAATGTACAAATTTTGAATGAACAAGCGATGCCACAAGATATGGCATTACGGAGGTCTACAAGACAGAAAAGGCCAGCTGTATCGAATGATTATGTGGTTTACTTGCTTGAGCATGAATCGGAATTAAGCATTGATAAAGATCCAGTCTCATTTAAACAAGCCATGGATTGTAATGATTCTGAAAAGTGGTTGAATGCCATGAAGGAAGAGATGAAATCGATGGATGTAAATCAAGTCTAGGAACTAGTAGAGTTGCCTGAAGGATCAAAACGAGTTGGCTGTAAGTGGGTCTTCAAGACCAAGCGAAACTCAAAAGGCAACATCGAAAGGTATAAAGCCAGACTTGTTGCCAAAGGTTACACTCAAAAGGATGGCATTGACTATAAGGAGACTTTCTCTCCAGTATCTAAGAAAGACTCCTTAAGAATCATTATGGCTTTAGTGGCTCAATATGACCTGGAGCTCCACCAAATGGATGTAAAGACCGCCTTTCTGAATGGAGACATAGAAGAGGAAGTGTATATGGACCAACCTGAAGGTTTCATAACCACAGGGCAGGAAAGTTTGGTGTGTAAATTAAAGAAATCGATATATGGACTGAAACAAGCTTCCCGACAATGGTATATTAAGTTTAATGATACCATTACGTCATATGGTTTTGTAGAGAACACCGTTGATCGGTGTATCTATATGAAGGTCAGTGGGAGCAAGTTCATTATATTAGTCCTATATGTCGATGACATCTTATTGGCTGCTAATGACATGAGTTTGTTACATGATGTTAACAAATTTCTCTCTGAAACTTTTGAAATGAAAGATATGAATGAGGCATCCTATGTGATAGGAATAGAGATATTCCGTGATAGATCACAAGGATTGTTGGGATTGTTTCAGAAAGGTTATATCAATAAAGTATTAGAGAGATTTAGAATGGAAAATTGCTCTACAGGAATAGTTCCAATTCAAAAAGGGGACAAGTTCAGTGAATTGCAATGTCCAAAGAATGATTTGGAACGAAAATCAATGGAATCCATTCCCTATGCATCATTGGTTGGAAGTTTGGTGTATGCCCAAACATGCACTCGGCCAGACATTAGTTTCGCTGTTGGAATGTTGGGCCGATATCAAAGTAATCCTGGAATAGATCATTGGAAAGCTGGAAAGAAAGTACTTAGGTACTTACAAGGCACCAAGAATCATATGCTTACTTATAAAAGATTAAGTCATCTTGAAATAGTAGGCTACTCGGATTCAGATTATGCTGGATGTGTAAACTCGAGGAAATCTACATTTGGTTACGTGTTCCTCCTGGCTGGAGGAGCAGTTTCCTGGAAAAGTGGGAAGCAGTCTGTCATTGCTACTTCCACTATGGAAGCTGAATTTGTAGCATGCTTTGAGGCTACTGTTCATGCATTATGGTTGCGGAATTTTATCTTAAGGCTTGGTTTGGTCGACAGTATAGAAAAGCCGTTAAGAATTTATTGTGACAATTCCGCAGCTGTTTTCTTCTTTAAGAATGATAGGTATTCTAAAGGTGCGAAACATATGGATTTGAAATATCTATCTGTTAAGGAAGAAGTGCAAAACCGTAGAGTGTCTATTGAGCATATTGGTACTGAATTGATGATAGCGGACCCATTAACTAAAGGTTTGCCACCGAAAACATTTACTGGACATGTTGAAGGGATGGACATTTTGGATAGGTCTGCATTCTCATGAAAGCCAATATTATGTATTGCTCGTATTATTGTAACACTCGTGAATTCAATTAAAGTCATGGTTTTGTTCACGCTCTGTTATCTCCATTTGGTTGTATACAATTACAGTTGTGAGATAACTAGTGGCATGTTCGGAAATGACAATTAAAGTTTCAACGTTCCTCAGTTAGGTTATTATGAATTATAATGATCATGTGATACATGGAAGGAATCATGTCGCCAAAGGACATGTGACCGCTATGATCCAATCATTTTAATTCAATCAAGTATTGTGGTTTGATGATCTTTAAGGATTGTGCACACTTATTTGTTGTTGATTCATCAAATCATAACAAGAGCCAAGTGGGAGATTGTTAAATTAATTAACATGAGTGACCCTTGTTATTTAAAGTATGGCCCAATATAAAAGGTCCAATATGATGGTCGGTTGGACATAATGGCAATTTGGGTCACTGGGTTTAAAATCCCTCCACTCTCCCTATTTAAAGATAATTGTTACAGGAAAAAGATAACGATTACGGGAAGGATAATTGTTATCGAAAAAGAGGGATAATTTTCTAATTTATAAATAAACGTTACGGAAGGAAAAGGTAACATTTTAATTAGGATATTAATTCCCTAATTAATGATAACCATTATGAAAAAAAAATAAACGTTATCATTAAGTTTTTTTTGGATTCTCTCTGCCATCAGAGAAAACGAAAGGAAAAGGGAAGAGTCGGAGAAAACACAGAGAGAGAGAGAAAAACAGAAAAAGGTAGGAAGACAGGAAAGGGAAGAATCCGGGAGAAAAGGCAAAATCTTCTCAAGTACAGATCAGTAAAGAGATTTTCACCTCTGCGATAGGGAATCGACATGGACAACGGTACGTTGATTTCTTACAGTTCATTTGTTAGTATTCGCTTAAAGAAAGATTTTATATTGTGGAAATAGAATTTTCTGTTAAAGGAAAATTCTGGAAAATATATTTTTTTTTTAACATTATACATCTATCTTAATCTTAATTCATGTCAAAATTTCATCGAAAAATTGTAATCTTAATTCTTTATATATTTAACGGTTTGGCTGCTGTAAACTAGTGTACATGCAAGTTTTTTTTTTTTTCTTATTTTAGTTGAAATGAGAAGATTTAATTATCAATGAAATATGATGTTCAAATCTCACATCCGACCTTAAACTTTTCAATTAAATTTAATGGTTACTAAATTATATATAGTAATCCATGTAGATAAGAGTTTTCACATTTCAGTTTTTTTGTTCTATTATTTTTAATTTCAAAATTGACAAGCCACGTACACAATATAAATGAACAGTTCTATGCACTGGCTTTTCTAAAATAAAATAAGTTTTGAGTATACATTTTTTATTATTTGAAGACAAAAATAATAATTATAATTAATGTAAACAATTTATAAAAATTAAGTGAAATTAATGTTAAAAAAAGATAAATGGAAAGCAGTAGAAACTAAACCAACAAAAATACTCTAGCCTTGTGCTGAATTGATCTACTGCTGTTTTAGCTTGGTCCAAATACTTCATTCATGGTCATCAATAGCAATCTTATCAAAAAGAAGTCATCGAGTCAGCTTCTTCTTACAAGTTATCATTAGTCCGTTTGAAAAACCTATTATATCCAAATTATGATCCAACTAATTTTTAATAATAAAATATATTATTTACCTATAAAATTCTATAAATAAATTTCTGTGCTAATATATTGCCCGTGCTTAATTAAGAACATATTCTATCTTTTCATTGAGAAAAATCTAAAGAATATTTGTATAAGAAAACATACAGGGAAAAAAAAAGAAGAAAATCTTTTGCTTTCGCTTTTTAGTTCATCAAAATAATAAAAATTGCTAAGGAAACACGTTAACTAGGAAAATAAGTAAAACTAATGAAAAGTAAAGTAAATTTCTTTGTTGCATTTAATTATAATTAAATTTATAATAAAAAATTGTAATCAATAATATTATTATAATAAACTATATGAACAATACTAATTTTTTAAAAAAATTATTCAAATGAAAAAATTAATAATTAAAATCAAGTAATTTAATTGAAGAAAAGTAAAAAAAATAATTAAAATTAAGTATATTAATTTATAATATAAAAAATGCTAAATATATTTGAATAACCATTAATATGAATTTAAGTTTTTAATTAATATAAAAGTCTCCTAATATCCCTAAAATTAAAAAAAAAGATGATTTTAATTAATATGTGAGTGTTATAATATCTCTAAAATTAAGTAAATATTACTATATAAGAAAAATTGATAACATAACAAAAAAAATAATTGAGTTTTTCTCAATTTCAATGAGATATATTTACATATAAATTGATATCATTTTAATTAAAAAGTCTCTAATATTCATTATTCACTATTGTTGAATATAGATACATATATAAGGATAATCTATATGTATATTAATATTAGGTTTATATAATGTATAAATTTATCATATTTAATAAAAATTATAATTTTTCCTTTTCTTTATTCAATAAAAAATAAAAAATTTAAATTATGAGTATTTCTTGTAAAAAAAGTTAAAATTGATTTTTTTTCCTTTTTTAAAAGAATAAGAAGAAAATTTTAGAATTTTTTTTCTTTTTCAGAAATTAGTTTTTTTTTCTTTTTATTTTTCTTAATTATGAATATTTATATTATGTAAATTTTTATATATGTGAAAAATTATTAATATAAGTAGGATAAATTGTAATATATGTTAAATTATAATTAAGTAAATTAAATACATATTAAAATTTTAATTTTATTAAAATATTAAAAAAACTATAAACTAACTACTAAATTAATATCAAATGCTAAAACTATAAGAATCTATTAAAAATAAAAATTTGAATCAAATACTTAAATATATTTATTAAATAAATGTTATTATATAAATATTTTGTTAACTTTCTTTTCATTTCAAAAACATATTACATGTAGATTGTCTAAATTAAGAAAAGTAATAAATTTCTAAAATTAAGAGAAAGTCGATGTGATTTTTATGTGACCACATTTGTTTAATGTTGATATAAATTCTAATTTTTTAACAAAATTTCATAATTATTGTATTTGACACTAATTTAATAATTAATTTGTAAATTTTCTTAATATTTTAATATAATTAAAATTTTAATATATATATAATTTATTCAATTGTGATATGATATAATATGTATTATAATTTATTCAATTAATATTAATAATTTTTTATATAAATTTAAAATCTACATAATGCAAATATATATAATTAAAAAAAATGCAATCTAAAAAAATTTCTAATTTTTATTTTTATTTTTTAAGAAAAATATTTTTAGATTTATTTTTTTTCCTTAAAAAGAAAAAATACTTATAAGTTAAGTTTTATTTTTATTTTTTATTTTATTAAAAAATTATTTTTAAATTTATTCTATATTTTTTAAGATACTTATTATTTAATTTTTTATTTAAATAAAACATAGGTAAATTTTAGTTTTTTTAATAAGTATTATAAATTATGAAATTAATATAAAAATAAATCTCAATTTTAGAAATTATAAATATATACTGGTCTATTAAAAATTTGTTAAATTATAAATTATATAATAAAAATAATTATTTTTATTTTTATAAATTTTAATTTTTTAATTAAAATTTAATATTTATAAAATAAAAATTTAAATATTTAATTATTAAAATGTCAACTAAAAAAATTACCCAATATACATTGATTCGGCAAGGTATATTATTCATCAAAATAAAGCGAAAGCTGAGAGTTGGTTGGACTTAAAAAATAACTTGACGATGATTTCAAAATAAATGGTGGAAAAATTTTAGGGAAACAGAGTTTGACAATTGCTGAATAATTCATTTTTCATTATGTTTAAATGGATACGAGTTAAAGAACCTTCCCTGTGCATGTACGTCGGTTGGTGACTTGACGTGTCGTACCTTCATCTACAATGCTGGCACGTTGGTTGGTTGGTCTGACGCGGTGGGACCCGCAAAAAAATTAAATCTGGCGCTGATTTGCGGGTTGGGTTAATGCCTGGTGTATATCAGAACCGTCACATGGCATAACAGCCTTGCGACCATCCATTGACACGTCGCATCGCCGACCCCATCAATAGCGTAGAAAATCAGCGCTGTGGACTTTGAAGCGGTCCATTTTTGGTTCTTCGGTTCCATTAATTAAACCGGCCAACTTTTTTTTCCGGTTCAGCCCTTTCGAACCGACTTTTCAATGAGGGCCAGCAGAGATGTCAATGTGCTGGCGGATCTGACCCATTTGGCACATCAATCAGATCAGTTGGCACAAATATTAATAACATTAATTACTATTATTGTTATTGTTTTAATAAGCTACCATCATTTCCCACTGCGACTGGCACCAATTTTTTATAAAATTAGATGCAAAATTCTGTTCAGTTGTGATTTTTTTTTTTTTGGGAATCCGCAATTAGTATGTCATTCCATGTTTCGTTACATTGCCATTGTCGAAAAAAAAAGAAAAAAAAATATATATATATATAGGTTGGCTATGAGCAAAGTATATTTTACTTCAACATCGATTGGCGTGTGCTATGAGCAAAATATACATTTCAAGTCAATTTCAAACATTTATAGTAGTATTCAGACTTGTTTTGGACGTTCTTCTAATTAATTTGGTGGGGTTTATTTCGTATTTTCACGTGTCATATTGAAACCTACCTTAAGTGCAGGCAAATGCGACTGGTGTTAAGAATCACAAATCACTGATTCATCTCGGTTGGTGTGTATCATTTAGTGAACGACTAGAAACTTCTCTTGGTAAAAATCTAAGTGCCCCAAGCATTACTCACATTTCAAATAATTTCATTTCTTACCTAATCTTTTTCCTCGCAATTATTTATGGTCAATAATCTCAGTTATACTCTGGCATCGACTCATTTGAGTGCCCATTTTCACTCGCAGTTTTGACTAAAGCTACATTCATTATGTCCTCGTTCTCTTTTGTGTAAAAGACCCAAAAAAATAAAAAAGAAAAAGAAAAAAGGAGGCCGTGATAGTCGTTATCGGCAGACGAGCAGAAGTTTAACTAACGAAAAAACACCTTAGCAGATTAATTTGGTGTGAAAACATTGCTGAACAAGAAAGGTTGATCGAGGTTAGCAACTCTAAAAACTTAAAGCAGATTAATTGTAATATTTTATAATGTTATTGCAAGTTTGGCATGGAAATAGCTTGGACTTTTGTTATTTTCTACCTCAAGTGATTATATGGGATGCAGCACTCGAGTGCAAAGAACCCTATATATTTACATATTGACTGAAAAAGTAAAGGGGCATACCCCAATTGCTATAAAATCTCATATCAATTAAAAACTATTTGTAGTATTTATAGACTTCAACAGCTTATAGCCTAAAATGTGCAATTTAGAGTTCAATTTCCGATTAGAGTGTTAATATTACCTAATAGCCTATTAATAGAGTGTTCATATCAAACAACTACTATGGAAATTTTTTTATTTTGTTTCGAGTGCATACTTTTTACCTTAAGATGATAATTAACACACGGGTGCACAGTAGTGGAGCCACATCAGGGCTCCCCAATACATATAGTAAGGCATAAGAAAAATGCACCATCTAGTTAAGAAATTAAATGGATCATGCATAAAATAAAAAAATACAAAAAATGCAATATCTTTGGGATAAAGGGGTCCTCACTCATTAGAGTTTATTTGCCCCGTCTCAAGAACTTCAATGGTTCGAACTAAAAAATAAAATTCCGTTTGGGGAGCAGAATTGAAGAACATTGTAGAGATACTAATGTAGACTAAAACGCGTGGAGTGTCTAAGAAGAAAAACAATTAAGTAAAATTAGGGGGCAATCATAACAAATATAATAGCTTATATCAAACATTTAAGGGAAGTTTCCTAATTCAACATCATATATATATATATTTAATGAATTGTACTTGCATATATATAGACTAGGTTTGGACTAAATGCTATTATGAGTTTAATATTGAGATATATTTTAATTATTGTATTATTTAAAATAAAGTAAGAACTAAATTACTATAAATCTAAATTGCTGATTACAAATAATTAACTCTTAATTAATATAATATAGATGACTATTAAAAAATATATTTGTTAATATTTTTAAAATTTAAGTCATCCCTATTTGTATTCTCAATTTTTCTCCCTTGACTTTTGATATTTATTTTTTTTTGTCTGTTTTAAGGATTTTCATTAGTACGTGGCCTATTTTTTTTCTTAGATATTTAAGAATACAAAAATAAAAAATATTATTATTATTTATTTAATATTAAATGTTCTATTTGTAAAATATAGTAAATTATGAATATCAAAAATATAAAATTTTTATGCTTCTCATCTTGATAAAAAATAATTGATTGGTAACATAACTAGTAAAAAAAATTCTTGTAAAGTTTATAACTAAAAAAAAAAGACTTCTCATAAAAAAATATAATATTTATAATTAAAATATAATAATAGAGTTATATTATATTTTATATTTACACAAATCACCACTTATATGCATTGATATTTTTAACAAATTAAAATATATTGTGACTTAATTAAACTATGTATAAATAAAAATAATAAAAATAAAAAATAAAAAATATGAGAATGTTTGGTAATTTTATTTATTCAACCTTTTAAGGATGATTTTCTATTAATTAAGAATAAATTTAATCTTTTAAAAAGATAATCTTATATTTATAGAAGTAGAGAAAGTGTATTTAAATTAATAGTTAATTTTCAAAAAAAGAAAATGACTAGACTCATTAAATATCTTATCTTAGGAATAATTTTTTTTCTTGTTTAGAAAAATAAGGAAAATCAATGAAAAGAAAATAAAAAGGGAAGCATGGACCAAAGAAGAAGATAATTAATTGTTTTCTTTTTAAAGAAAAAGAAGAAGGAAAAATAGACTAAAATCTTAAATTTAAAAAAAATAAAAATAATTCATATTTTTTAATTTATAAATTTAAAAAAATCGTCACATGACAAAGAGAACTAACACAAATTTTCTCTCAACTTTTATATATATATATGATGCAATCATAGACGAGGGGTTATCACTTTGACTGCTAAAAAGAAAAGTTCATTTTCTTGCTAACTTGGGTTAAATTATTGAGTTAAAAAAATCTTGAATTTTTTTTGATCGAGGCAAAGACATGCATCCTTAAAATTTTAAATTACTCACAAATAAACTTAATGTCAAACAACAATTACCCACAAAGAAACCTAATATCAGTTAATACACATAATAACTTTTATATTGTGATTGAATGGCAAAAAAATTTATTTATTATTATATTAAAAATCATACATTCGAGTTTTTATTAAAATATAATTTACTGTAGAGTACTATTGTTATTATTGTTGTTATTATTATTTATGTTCATCCTTAGACACAGATTTCATTATTGAATAATGTTGTTGACTCAGTCATTCTTGAATGATAAGAGCTTAACGAGGCCCCGACTACATCGACCAATTCCCATGAACGCAATTTTACAAGTTTCAAACCCAACCATTTCTCGCGTCAAAAGAACCTTCTCAGCCCCCAGAGGGACGCCTTTTTGTATATATAAATGATTTTGCAATCGGCCAAAAAGTCATGTACACAACAATGCTTTATTTCTCTTAATTATTGCCAGCTTTACTCTACGTTCCTCTCCATTCGATAGTATCCAATGCTAGTCCTAGTTTTTATAGTTTATAACAAGAAAAAGTTGTATAATTCAGTAAATTAGATAGATGTATTTTTAATACAAATTTACAAATTATTTATTATTATATATTTTGATCTTTTAATGCAATCATTACTATTACTATTACTGTTATTATGGACACATCTTCATCGTCAATCTCATTAGTCAAAAGGATCGAAATTGAACAGAAACTCCCGTTTCCATTTGGAAGCTCTGAATGAAATCCGAATGTCACGACCAGGCTTCTTTATTGACCCTCTTTTCCAGTTTCCATGACCCAACAATAATAAAAATTAAAAAAATTAAAAAAAAAAAGAAAAAAAAAACAGAGAGAGAGAACGACGCTCGCGACAGACATCCTAAGAAAGAAAGAACATTAATACGTCGAGAGACTAACAGAGCAGCGACCATCTTTCTTTCCGTGTTTTGTTTGGTTCTGTCAGGAAAGATGGAGCCAAAACTGCAGAACCAACCACTGTGGATCCTTCTGTTGATCGCCACCTTGTTCTTTCTTGATTCCCTGTCTATCGTGGGCTCTGATCTTGCATCAGACAGGGCTGCCCTGGTGGCGTTACGCAGCGCGGTTGGGGGGCGATCGGTTGAATGGAACGTGTCGAGCAGCAGTCCTTGCAAGTGGGTGGGCGTGACTTGCAACAGCGTCGGCGTTACGGAGTTGCGTCTGCCTGGTAAGGGCCTATCTGGCCGGCTTCCCGCAGCACTTGGCAACCTCACTCAGCTTCAGACTCTGTCTCTGCGTGTAAATTCTCTTTCCGGTACTATCCCACCTGAATTAGCAAAGCTTCGATCCCTCCGCAACCTCTACTTGCAAAGGAACTTCTTTTCTGGGGACATTCCTGGCTCCTTGTTCGTTTTGCAGGACTTGGTAAGGCTCAGTTTGGCCAACAACAACTTTTCAGGCTCCATCCCCTCGGATTTTAATAACTTGAAGAGTTTGAAGGCTCTGAATTTGGAGAAAAATCAGCTTACTGGTTCCATTCCTGAATTGGATCTGCCTTCGCTCGAGCAAGTCAATGTTTCTTTTAACCAGTTGAATGGGTCTATTCCCCAGTGGCTGTCCAATAAACCTGCCTCTGCCTTTGAAGGTAACTCGCTTTGTGGGAAACCTTTGGCTCTTTGCAATGGGACTTCAAGCGGGAATGGAAATAATAATAATTTGTCAGGTGGAGCAGTTGCTGGAATTGTGATTGGTTGTGTGACTGGAGTTTTGTTGATCTTAATGATTTTGTTGTTCTTGTGTCAAAGAAAGAAAAGTGAGAAAGAGAAGTCTAAGAATATTGAGGGAGCAAATAGGAGCTATGAAGCTGATATCTCCTGGGAAAGAGCCGTGGGAGGTGAGAGTGGAAATGTTGATGCAGGGCATGCCGGGGCCGGAGTCAGGGCGGAAGCTAAGAGTAGTAGAGGGAAAAAGGATTTAGTGTTCTTTGGGAGCACGCGGAGGGTGTTTGATTTGGAGGACTTGTTGAGGGCTTCTGCGGAGGTTTTGGGGAAGGGTACTTTTGGGACTACGTATAAGGCCACTCTGGACATGAGTGTGGTGATGGCTGTTAAGAGGCTGAAGGATGTCACGGTTAGGGAGAAGGAATTCAGAGAGAAGATAGAGGCAGTTGGGAAGATTAGTCATCAGAATTTGGTCCCGTTGAGGGCTTATTTTTATAGCGCGGATGAAAAGCTTCTTGTTTATGACTACATGCCGAGGGGAAGCCTTTCTGCCCTTTTGCACGGTGAGCATGTCTTTGCTTCTGCATCATGAATTTTGGCTTTCCTTTTGTTGATCATCTTGATGGCTTGATATGACTCTTAAAATCCAATAGATGACTGTGTTTCTGTAATAGGGCACTCATATAATATCACTTAATTAACTTGATCACTGTGTGATTACATGCGTAGCTTCACATAAATCATTAGTCGAGAGTTATCATACTCACCTGCTTTCAATTTAGTATACCTCACATCCAACAACGGATTGCTTTTTCTGCCAGTTTTGTAGTACTTAATTGTTATTTCTAAATGTGATGGCATGGCCTATTAGAATTGGGTTTGAGTAAACTAGTAAATGATTGCTACAGCATACCACCTGAAAATCAACTCTGTAATTAATAGACTTATACATGCCAATGGTTGATCTTCAAAGTCCTCGAAATTCAATGAGCCTTCCAACTAATCACTTGCTGTATATATTTCCACCATCGAAAGGAAACCTCAGAGCTTCCATCCTGTGAAAATTTGGACTTCTTATCTATCAGAGAAAAGAAGAAGACAAGCTATGATGTCTAGTTTTTTCGAAGCCACAGTTGATAGTCAATTTGGAAAGGCAGTGACTCTTTCAACCCTGGTCTAATGTTCAGCTAGCAATCTTCTGATGTCATCTAGCTCTCTCTTTGACTAGGATTCCTAGGTTAATCATGCTACCCCCCCCCCTTTTCCCCCTATGTTTCGGACATTTGCATAAAATTGATCCCCAATTCTTTGTATTTTTCTAATAGATACCTAACTTATTCGTCCAAAATCTGGGCATGTTATGATGTTTGGTCTTAAGACTTAATCTGTACACACCATTTCATTAGAAAGTTGCAGTCTTTTCAGACAGTGTAAATTGCAGTTGGAAGTGCCTCAGCAAGCACTGTAGTTCTGAATCAAATATTCCCTTTTTATTTTTTTTTCCCTAAAAAATGGTAGTTAAGTTTGAATTTTCAAATTCTATTACAATATTCTTGATAAAGTCAAGATCCAATTTGTTTGTCTTTATACCCCATGTCAATTTATCATGTTGTCTTAAACATTACAGGAAACAGAGAAGTGGGTAGGACTCCTTTGAACTGGGATTCTAGATCTCTCATTGCCCTTGGTGCTGCCAGAGGAATTGCATACCTTCACTCTCAGGGTCCTGCAAGCTCCCATGGAAACATCAAGTCATCAAACATCCTTCTTACCAGTTCCTTTGAAGCCTGTGTCTCCGATTTTGGTCTTGCGCATCTAGCTGGTCCTACACCTACCCCCAACCGCATTGATGGGTACCGAGCCCCAGAGGTGACAGATGCTCGCAAAATATCCCAAAAAGCTGATGTTTACAGCTTTGGTGTCTTGCTGTTGGAATTGCTTACAGGAAAGGCTCCTACCCATTCACTTCTAAATGATGAAGGGGTAGACCTTCCAAGATGGGTCCAGTCTGTGGTTAAAGAAGAATGGGACTCTGAGGTTTTTGATCTGGAGCTTCTTCGTTACCGGAATGTAGATGAGGACATGATTCAACTACTACAGCTTGCAGTTGATTGTACTGCTCATTATCCTGACAACCGCCCTTCAATGGCCGAGGCAGCAGTCCGGATTGAGGAGCTGTGTCAATCTAGCTCGCCAGACCATGACACACAGCACGAAATTGTTGATGATAAGTCCTCCCCGTCCCAACAGACTTACTCGGTTGATTCAGGCGCTCCACATTCTTCCTAGAGGACTAAACTAAGATTAAAAATAAAGAAAAAATATCTGTCAATGTTTCTTCATATTCAATACATTACTGCTTCATAATTTTCTTTAATCTTCTTTTTTTTTACACTCCCTCTGTGTTACCTTTTTCCCTTTTTTGTTTTTTTTTAAATTTTTTCGGTTTTATTCTCCTGCTCCTTTTTAACTAGCTTTTCGATGTAGTTTTTGTTTTCTTTGATGCTGTATTAATATGAGGATAGCCAGAAATCATATTTATTTGTCTGTTTGAAGTATGAATAACTGGCTGATTTATTTAATTATCGGTGTTTTTAATTAATATCAGAGACTGTTCTGCTTCTCTATTTTTATTTTTTTCAAAATTTCTCTTCTTTTAGAACTTGGAAGTTACAAATTAATCCTGTTTTTAACAAGTAAAACCAAACTATTCTATACTTTTAGAGTTTTCATTTGGGAAGACAATCTCCTGTGCATTCGCCAGGTCCCATGGAGTAAATTAGTATACTTGGAAGGCTCGACAAAGTGATCACTCGAATCATTACATAGAGGTTGCAAGCCATTCGTTTTAGGAGACAACAATCAAATGATTGACCCTAATTCTCAAACAGTGTACCTAATACTTAATTTTACCCTTGTCAATCGGACAGATACCTAAGCAAAGCATTAATAAAAAAAGAAGAAGAAAGAAGAAGAAGAAGTACAACAGACATTAACGCCAGATTGAAATCACGGATGGTCCCTGCCGATTTCAACTCATCCATCAACTTTTTCTTTCCTACTCTATTGTTCTCAGCTGGCCTAATTATTCTCTACAATCTTTAACATGACGTGAACTGAATAATAGATAATGTGATGTTGGGCTAAGGAATTATTATGGTAGGACAGTAATGGAATGAGAGGGAAGGGAGGGTGGCACATCAATTTGGGTTATTGATTAAGGTGGTCTTGTCTTGTCTGCCTTTTTAAGGTTTCAAGCTGGACACGGTCTTCCTTCCTTCCCGTCTTATTGCTGTTGACCCACATAAAATACGAGCATCCACTTCAACAAACTTTTCTCTTTTTTTTTTTTTAATTAATTAAATAATAATTTAGGTAATAAAATAATTATTTTTACTTTTATAAATCTCACATATTTTTTTAAAATTAAAACTGAAATATAAAAAATGAACACCTAAATTTTTAATCATTAGGATTTTACTTTTACTCGACCTTAGACCTCAAGCTTTGTGCTAATCTAATTTACGCCAATATAATTTCTGTTTTTTCCAGCATTCAAACCGGAGAGACATTAGCTGTTGACCAACCAAAAAAAAAAAAAAAAAAGGGGAAAGACATCCAACCTTTAGATTCTTCTTCTTTTCTTGCATTCGTGACAATGGTAGAAAGGACAAAAGTGAAAGTAACAACGTTCCCATTGAGATTACCGGGACGTCAGATTACTAAAAATAAAAACAAAAAAAATTTAAAATCCGATTTTGCATTTAAAAGAGATAGCATACAGATGTGATATTACTATATTTAATGTAACAAGCCAAAATAGTGAAAAATCTTGTAATAGCTATTCAAATTACAATAATACCCTTAGGTGCAAATTATTTTTCCAAGTTACAATAATGCCTTTTCTCTTTCTTTGTTTTTTCATATATTACTTTTAGTATTAGTATCATTTGATCTAAAAATAACGAAAAAAAAAAGTTTAAAAAACTGTTATAAAAAAAAAAATTTTTTACTCAAAAAAATTTGACTAAATGTAAATGTAAATATTTATAAATATGAACACAAAATTTATAATTTTTCAATATAAGTTAAACATAAATATATCCAAGTATATACAATATATAAATATTTTAGAAATACATATAACCGTGGGTAGAGATAAATGCATATATGTACATATATGACCATGTATAATAAATAGAATCTTACGTAAAATAAAATATACTATATATTATTATGAATAAATTTGTCGTAAAAATAAAATTAACTATAAAATATAAATGGTAATTGACCATGAACAATTGATATGCATATAATATGATATTAATATATCTCTCTCTCTCAAAAAAAAAAAGACATGATATTAATAAAATATTTATTAAATTATATAAATAATTATAGAGTTCTTATTAATTAATTATTTAAAGTATCAAATTTTGTTTATAAAGACCCTATAATATGAGAATCTTGTATATTAAGATGCTTTTTCTTCTTCTTCTTTCTTTTTTTCCTAAAAATTTGTCCTTATAATTACAGGGAACATCCTCTTCGAGGTAGTAATCTCACATTAGAGTCTTCCCTCAGTGTAATTTCACATTCTGGTGGAAGTGCTAATGGGAGAATTACGGAAACGTTGCTATTGTTATTTTTAGCACTTCCCCAGTTGAATAAATTCTTTATTAGAATTCAAAGATATGGCTCCAGAGTCAACCTTCTTTTCTCATTCTCTTGATTGATTTATTTATTTTTCTGTTAGATGTTGTCTTCTTTCTTCAACTTTCATTTAGAATTGAGAGATGCATGAGCATTTTTCTTTTTATGCTTTTGCTTCTCGTGGAACTTCGGTTGGTCGAGACTGACCTGTATGAGTTGGCTTTATGCATAATGCAATCTCTTCTCTGTTCAAAAAGTGGGATTAGCTATTAAGCCTCTTTGGTATTGCTTCTTTTAAAAATTCAGTTAGTTGTAAATGAGCTGTATAGTTGGTTATAACTTCATTTAGGAAGAACATCAATGGTTTAGGCATTGATTCACTTTCACTTTCAGTTGAAGTTTCCAATTAAGTTTGGCATTATTCTACAATCATGGCCTAATTCGAACACAAAATAAAACAAGAAGTTCGGTGG
This sequence comes from Bruguiera gymnorhiza, assembly GCA_020883675.1. Taxonomy (NCBI): domain Eukaryota; kingdom Viridiplantae; phylum Streptophyta; class Magnoliopsida; order Malpighiales; family Rhizophoraceae; genus Bruguiera; species Bruguiera gymnorhiza. Next base: position 5,393,207 of record JAIRCJ010001058.1, on the reverse strand, counting down.
CTCTTGTAGCTGATATCCAAGCTTTTACATGAAAATGATTACTTTATCTTCCTGACCCAATACTTGGAATTCAAGCCACTGATGAGACCTTGATAATCACTCAATAATTGTACTTCTTTATGTATTTCGGCTGGAAATGAGGTGGAAAAGAGCCTATGCAAATCAAAAGTTTTTTCTTCGCCTTATTTTCAAATATTCTGATTGCTTTTTTTTCTCTTTCATCCTTGCAAATGTGCTAATAAGGGACTTAGTCGCTTGAATAATTTTCACAGTTAAAAGTTAAAGTAAGGTGAATCTTGTGGTGGGACTCAAGTAATTTCAACCATAAGAAAGTTGTCAATGGTCTGAGATGGCATTGACAATTACGAAAGCACATGCTAAAACCCCATGAAGATCATTGAGCTTTGACACAATCTATAAACCCATTTTGCATGAATTATTCATTAATTTATTTGATTACGATGGAGAACAAGTCCTCATCGCTTGGTGGCAACCATGACCTTGCACAGCACAGCTATGCACAAGTTCTTGTTGATTAAATTCCTGCTGGCGATACTGCGATGTGTCTAGACCACACGTGTGACGTCCCAATATGCATGCCACTAATTCAATGCCGACAGGATCATTCAGCCGCACAATCTTACATGTAAAACCCCAAGAATACTTCTAGGAAGGGACACAAAACATCAAAAATATAGTTGTTATGTAATAAATTTTGTACTAAATTTCACTTGCATCGGCTGCTACATTTTTCTGAGAATCTGTTATGTAATATTGATTTAGCAGAGGTGACAATGGCTATCGCAACTACTTGAACGAAATAACTTACAATTACACCAAGACTCGCCTTCCTATTACTACTGCTTAGGGAAGGTAAAATCAAATAGACATCTAGAGTTTTTTGAATGCTTTTAAGAGAGGTGAACATTCAACCTCTAGCCCGCGAAATCCTTCTTGAAGGCTTGAGATGACTTCAGATTGAAGTTAGAAAGTTCAAATCGGCAACAAAAGGAAACTAGAGTTGTTCTTTTTTTTTTTTTTTTTTTTTTTTTGGTGCAAAAGGTAGCTAGAGTTGTGAGTGTAAGATAATCATAATTTCTAAGAGAATTCCATTTTTTAACAATAATGAATAACGAAGATATATAATCCAAAAAGTGAAACTACAAATTCTTTTCACAGTTACCACATAACAGACCTGCTCTTCTGTCTCAATTCTCACCAGCATCCATAACATCACAAATTGATTCTTGCTTTTTGGTCTTGTTATCTCACAAATTGATTCCTGCTTATAATCTTCACTTTCAGCAAGGGAGATCATGCCAAGAAAAGGTTAAGTTATGGATCACTTAGCAGTTTTTGAGTGCTTGATGAGCCAATCAATCACAACATCTATATTTATGGAGTCCCTGCATGAGATCATATAGCAACACACCTCCCTATCTGTGACTGAATCAAGACCTCTGCAACCATTTAACAAAATAAAAAATTGGGGAGTTTGAAATTTGGAACATAGTGTATCATTACGATATAATGAATTGATTGTAAAATGCTTTCTCTTCAGTTTTTGAAAAACTTACAGCTGATCCACTAGAGCTTGCCTGGAAAGAGCTTCAGATTTGTCAATTTTGTTCCCAAGAATAAGTAAAGGGATTCCACTCAAGGATGGTTTTGTCAGGAGGTCATGCAACTCGCTTCGAGATATGGGAACACTGTCTCTGTCGGCAGAGTCAACCACATACCTGTTTTTGCATCCATCAAATGACAAACAAAAATCTTAGTTTATGTGATGCACAAGGTGAATACAGCATCAGATGTCACCCAATAGTGCTCCCTCAAACTCAAGCATTCCAGGAGTATATGTTGGAATCTTGCAAGGATGTAAGTAGGATTACTCCTTAACAGATATTAATTTTGAGTAAATTAACTTATCGAAGGTGCGATTGTGTTCCCAATGCATTACAATGAGAGACAGCAAAGATGTCTTCTGTGGCAAAGGCTACACTAGATGTATTCATTCTAGTGATAGTAACAACTTTTTGTTTTTTTCGTTTCCTCTGACTAGGCCATGCTATTCTTCAAGACAGTGCACTTCCTACAGTAATGTAGCTCTGGTTTAGAGCAGGGACCAACTAAAGATCCTTTAGAATAATTACATAAAAAATGTAGAATATGAGCCCAATGTCTAGCTCAACTAAAAAATTCATGCTTGACATTTCTTGTCATTAGAAAGCAGCAGACTTAGAAAATAAATCAATTTCAAGGACTTCCTGGCAAATTAAAGCTGGATAAGGGAGTGGAAGACTTACACAATTGCAGATACACCACGACAATAGCGCTCCCACATGGTACGGAACCTTCGTTGTCCTCCAAGATCCCAGAGCTTTATTGTCACATTGCCTTTTGTAACTTTTCTCATGTTGAATCCAACCTAAATTCAATGGTGTAAGATATCACTAACGACAAAACTTAATATCAACAGAGGCTTTAAGAATTTGCACGAGGAAGAGATACATACAGTTGGAATCATGTCCTCACTGTACCCTCCAGTCTGGCAAACAAAAAGGAAAAATTGTTAAGGTAAACCACCCACAAAAGCCTGAGACTAAATGAAAGGCATGTTTACTCACTGCAATGGCATTAACAAGAGATGTCTTTCCAGCATTCTGAAGGCCCACAAGGGATAGTTCCATTTCCTGCTTAAGGAATAAGCTGATACATGGAAAAAAGTGTAAGAAGCAGTCAGCACACTGGTCTTCCTAGATAGTAACTATAAACAGATTGTGACCAATCCTGAAAGATGAGTTTATGAAGCAAATGGATTTAGACACCATGAACTAGATATTTCACTGACCTTTTATTTTATTTTTTCTGTGAACATAATTTTCAACAGGTGTTACAACTTAGAACATAAATGTTCAGGCATATTTTTTAAAATTCCTATTTCAAATATGACTAGTTCATATCAAAAAATCTTTATCTCTGTCCCATGCAATTCATTTTGCAAACACTTTGAGAAAACATAATATGAACTCAAAAAAGGTGGCCTCTGATTTACATAGAGAACATTTACCTATTAACCAATCCAATAAGTTCTAATCTTGGCAGCTGTTGGATGGACTTTCCAATCATTAAAAATCCCCTAGAGATGCACAAAAGAGCTGGGGTTGGGAATTTCAGATACTACATACTACAGATATTAGACTTTCAAAATGTAGTTGTAGTGATCCCCTCATCTTAAGCAGAATCTCAAAACCAAAATATAGATGTTTGGCTATCTTTCTTACAAAGTCCTTAAAATAATTTTCTACCACAATCAAATGTAAGTATCTCGTCTACATACCATCGAATGACAATGAGATGAGCAGCAGAATCTATCAAAATATCCACTGCTACCCTATATTCAACTTGTGTTAATGTATTTGAGAAATCAAAATGAGTAGTTTCAGCCTCAGAAAGTTGCCAAAGGCACAAGCCTCAGTACCCTAGTTGAGTAAATTAACGCTGAAGGCCCTTATTCATTATGAAAACCACTTAAACTCAAACCCACATATGTTTGATCAAGAAATAGGTGGCTCATGTTGGGTGGAAACATTCTAAATAAAGCTTCCAAGGACCAAATCTTCCAGTAACTATGATCAATGTCCTAATAACACTGTCCCAGGAGGGCATTCCAATGGTTAAAGGCCTTCACATCTATCTAGGAAGTCTCATGCTCAAATTCTCGAATGAGTGTAGGAGATTTATGGGGCCAATTAGCTTCCTGGTGGTCCAACACACACACACACAAAAGAAATAAAAAAAGCAATCCTAACAACACCAGTCATCCATGTTCTTCAACTTATTTCTCAAATAGAACCTGGAGCATGCGAGCACAAATGAATCGTGTTTCAGAACCTTGGCGACGAAATGAATTATTAAAGAGCTTGCCCATGACAAATGTGTCCTAGAAATTGCTTTTGAACGAACTGAAGAGAACGGTGCATGGTTCAGAATCGGCCAGTCTTTACCCCATACCCCTTCTAGAAATGTTTGCGATATCATCGCCCCCTATTGTATCACCACGTAAATTTCCAACCTCCAACAAATCAATCCAACAACTTTCTCAGCAACCAAAAGGAAAGGAATTTTTTTTTCTGTTGTTATCGATGAATGAATTAATAAAAGAAAAGATTATTCAATTAACAGAATCATGATTTGGAAAAACAGAAAAAAAAAACAAGAAAGAAACCCCCCTCCCCCACAAAACTAAAAGAAAAGAACGACAGACAGGAGAGAAGAGTTACCTCCGGAGCCAATTGAGAAGGGAATCCCAAAGACCCATCTCAGGAAAATGCAGTATTGGGTGTCACAGCAGACGATTTTCGATAGAAATATCAAATGAACATTTGCCTCTTGAAGTCGAAGCAAAGGAAACGGGACAATAATGGCAAGGAAGTTATTCTAATAGATAATAATAATACAGGAAACTTCGCCGCCACTTAGAGGTATCTTCTAAAACCAACAGGTTGTGTTGTGTCAGTTTCCCTGGTAGCTGTAGTACAAACCGTCCCGATTCATGGGCAACAACGTTGCGAGGCAACGTGTTAATTCAAGGGGTGCTGTGTCGTTTTTTGGTTTTGAGTTGGCTTGGACTATTTGAACTGTTAGAATGTTGGATTTGGATTCAGAGGCTTCCCTCTGTTGTTCATTTTCCGGGAATTGACCCGAGTTAAATGTTGGATTTCCAGTAAGCTCCGGCTGTTACCATAACACCGGTGTAATTAATTAAACAAGAGTTGCAAGAAGGACGTACATAGCCACTGCAGCAGGTTTTACGCTTTTTGAGAAATGACCTTAATTATAGAAAGTAGAAGGCTAATCCATAACTGTTTTTGATAAATATTGCTGCTTCTTCTTTTTTCTTTTTATTTCAGCTACTTAAACTTTATACTTTTTTTTTTTTTTTTGACATAAGAACGAGCATCCTTTGGACGTAATGGTCACTCTATAGGTTCAAGTTGAATTATAGTCCGTTGATAACTCTACTTATACTAAAAGCCTACCACTCGATCATGGGTCTGTTGTTTAATCTCTCTTGAACATAAAAGAGGCCATTCGATCTCCTTCAAATTTAAGACAGAAACTATTAATTTATGAGTCTAAGTTTACACATATAATGAATTGATTAGTCTAATTTGACTTAATAAATATAACATAAATAAGGGAACAACGGATTGAGCGACAATTTCAAAGGATAGTAGTTGAAGAGTTCTTAATATTTTTTAGTATAATCTCCCTTAACAATTTATGTTAAAACGTATCTAATAAAAAGAAAAGGCAAAAAATCTAAATCCCTTGTCATGTTTGAGGGTTTTTGCACTTATATTCTTTTGTTTTTTTTTTTATTTTATTTTAAATCCACCGTCAAAGTTAGCACCGTTGGTTAAAAGACCCATTTTACACTTTTATCAGTTGAGTCTTGTCACTCACCCACCGCAGAAAGATTAGGCTAACTCTTGCTGTCACATTATAAATTATGTTGACATAGCAAAAGTTTTCATTTTTTGGAAAAATAACTAAGAAAATAAAAAATAATTTAAAAAATTCTACAACCCTCTCTCTCGCTGTTACTTTCGGCAAATCCTTTTTCTCTCTATCAATTGATTTTTCTACTGTGAGACTCTCTCAAACTCAATTTGGAATGACATTTTCCAATCCAACTCTCTTTTAATTCATTTTACATATATTTCTTTTAAATCTTATTCTCAAACTCACATTCTACCTCTTCTAAATACTATTTGTCTCTAAGTGTATCTTAGTTGTGTCTATTTGAAGATTTTTTTTATGGGAAGGGGGGGGGGGAAACGTCTCCCTATTCGGGTCTTCCGGGTCTATGTCAAAGCAAGGTGGTAATATTAATGACTAGCTGATTCGTTGCAGAATTGATAAGTTCGCACACTTTTATACTTCTTGGACGGATTAAAACCTGACAAAATGTTTTAGTCATACCCTAATTATTAGGTATATATCTAGTCTAAAATTGATGATTATAGCTTTGTATTATTAAACTATTGTTTAGAACTATGATATTATACAGTGAATATATTATTCATGTGCTTGATTTGTATGCGAAGGATCTTCATTTGGGAAGCTAGTGGATTCTCTGTATGTAATAAAAAAGTCAAAGCAAGGTGGTAATATTAATGACTAGCTGATTCGTTGCAGAATTGACAAGTTGACACCCTTGTTTACTTCATGGACGGATCAAAACTTGACAAAAGGTTTTGGTCATGCCCTAATTATCAGGTATATATCTGGTCTAAAATTAATGATCATAGCTTTTGTGTTATTAAACTGTTGTTTAGAACTGTGATATTGTACATTACATACGTTGTTCATGTGTTTGATTTATATGCAAAGGATCTTTATTTGGAAAGCTAGTGAATTCTCCGAATGTGAAAAAAGAAAAGTTACCAAGTTACAAAGGAAGCAAATCGATAGACTAAAGAGAGAAATTCAAAGCATTAGTGAAAGGAGTCTGATTGCTACAATGGAAAAAAGGATTTGGAAGTTGTAACAATATAGTCAAATAGGTAAAAGGGAGCAAGAAAATTGTACACAAATTGGCCTAGATATTTTATTATTTGTTGTTGGTGTTGTGTGTGTATATTAATATGTAGATTGGCTGATGTACCTAATAGACCATTTCAACTCGGTGGATATATCCTTAGTGCGCTATTATGAAGTTGTAAATGTTATTAATCTTCATGGTCATGTTAAGCATGTTGTACTTGATTTAAAGGTTAATCTAATTGCTTGACCATAGCTTTGTTGAATTTGACAAATAAAATAATCCAAATCTAATTATCGTTGATATCATATAAATTAAAATGCCTATAAATAAACTAGTCACTTGTGACACAAAAAAAAAAGGGCTCAATAATATTATAGATATTAAAAAGCTAATTACAAGTTTGTTCAAAATAGCAATTGCGTAAAGTTCAGCTACAAAATCTAATGGCAATTATCATTAGGTACCTAAAATGTGTCTAAAGTTCTCGATCAACATCTAACTTATAGGTTTTAATGGATTGTTTAGTTTGCTTATGGTGAAATTATGTGGTGTTAAATGTACATCATTCGTTGCATCATCCATCTTCCTAACCTCAAAAATATTATTTTCTTGTTTAAGGTTAAGTGATCTTGCATGTTGGCTTGAGTGTCTTCTCCTCTTATTAGTTGCCTTGTAGCAAGCATGACATATTCACGACATCATGTCTAACTTGTTTGGTTTAAACCAATTGATTTGACATTTAATTAAATAGAATTGTTATATCTGTTAGAGTTAGCTTTTAGTGGTGTTATTGTTTCGACATCCTTATCTCAGCATTGGTGTATATAAATGGGTTAGAAAACCTAGTTTGTAGATTTATATCTAAGATTGCACCTATGTCACTTTTAATGTTTTTTGCTTGTTATATTCTTTTTGCATTATGATTCCCAATTTTAGCAGAGATTGTAGATGTTTTACCTTTTAAAGAACTAATATCAATTGACTTTGCAATATTACCATTATTACTTGTGCGAGTGTCCTTGACTTGGTCACTTTGACTTTCTTGCCCTTCTTTCTTGGCTTTCATTCACTGCCTAATAAAGATTATGGTTTGTTAATAAAGGTCAACAAAAAATTAAAAAAAAAATGTAATTAATATATCACATAAATATTAATAAAAAATTTCCTATAAAATCATCAATAAGATTCTTATAGATTTTCTTATTATATTCTCTCTATCAATAATTTTTACACTTTTAAATTTGATGTTTCTTTAAATGTTTAAATGTTTAAAGCCTTGGATTGGTAATCTTCTTTGGCTTATATTTTCCTTTCCTTTATGTCTCTCTAGGTCTTTAAAGCATTTTCCTGATTTCTAAAGAAAGAAGTTTCTTATTTTCTTATATTGGCCTAAAACTTCTTTTCATTACTAGTATGGACACTTAGTATGCAAGAAGAAAAATGTCTTTTAGTTATACAAAACTAATTTAAGACTTTAAAGGTAACTTGGCTTTGAAGATTGCATAGATGACATGTTAACATAAAATTCTTGTAAAATCTCATGTCCTTTTATACACTTCTATTTTCAAGAAAATTTTGTACTTGTCATCCCCTTCAACAACTTTATATTTATTTGTATTATTTTAAACCAATAAACAATCTAGTGCTACTTTTTTCCTCTTTAATAATCTCTATGATTAGTGGTCTAAAATCCCTAATCCTTTTTTTCACATTGTTGCTTTGTTGTACAAATCTTTTCATCACCATAATTCTAACTTATTTTAGTATGTTAATAATTGGTATATTTTTGGCATCTAAAATCTATCCATTGAATATTTCACACATTTTATTATCTATAAAATCATATAGTGGTATGGTTTTTGTAAAAGTTTTACACTATGTCTTTAAATACTTATCTAATAGGTCAATCACATAACCTAGTGCAAGTTTATTCAACTTCTTCATTTACACTTCTAATCTCTACACATAATAAGCCTTGACACACACCCAAAATTATTATTTTTAATCATTTAATCTCTTTTACAAGTTCATAAATATATGCTTAGCACACGTCTTGTACTTTACTTTTAATAAGACATCTTTTACTATTTAGATTAAGCTTTACAAAAAAAATCATAAATTAAATTTAAATCTAAAATAAATAAATACAACATTGAGTTTGAACTAAATGTTGTAACAATTTAAGATATATATAAAGAATATTTAAAGTTAAAATAATTTAAACCTTTTGCTTGTTTGATCATAGTATAATTATTCCATTTTCTGCCTATAAGTCTACTTTTAATAATTACAAAAACTAGATTTAAAACTATTTCCTTTCCTTTTTCAACAACTCCTCATGTTTTGGAAATATCTAATTATTAACATCCTTTCTAATAACACTTAAAAGGTACCGACATGATTAGAATCTCATATATGGTATTTGTATTACTAAGTATTACTTCTTTATTTTTATATAAGTATCATGATGTTCATTTAGAATCTTTTTTCATCCTTATAGTGATATAGACCTTGTATTCATACTTATAATTCTACTTGATGTCTTTTAATCTTATATCAAGTTATTCTAAAATCCTTTTATTTAATTTCTTTGATAGGAACTTTAAATCAATCATCTTACTTTTGTTTGATTTTGCACACTTGTGTTTATAAGTGTAAGTCCTAATAGCAAAACACTTTAAAGCCTTATCTATGGTTATAGAAAATTTTCATGGATAACTATTACAACACTTAACATAACCTTCTTTGTTTATTCTTTAATTGTCTAATTTCAAACCCCATCTCTATGAAATATTTAGACACTAATTCTTGGAATTCAACTTTACCTTTAGAAAGCATGTTAACCTCATAAATGGGTGCTTAACACTTAAGGTTATATCTTTTCTTATGAGTCTTTCTCTTAACTTTCTTATCGACAAATTCAAAATCTATATTAATGTCTTTATAGTTGCCTAGATCATCTATTGGTATATAATCAAGTTCTACTAAGGGAATTTGCTATTTATTTACATTAGTATCCTTCTCCTTTATTAAGCTAATGTCTACTTTATCATCACTAACATTGCTACTTGTCTATGCCTTTTACCTATTTATATAATTCACTTTATTCTTATTCAACATAAGTTTATGGTTAACTTAGTTAACATAGTTAACTTAGTCTCTTTAGTCATGACTTTAACTAATAGTGTGTCCAACTTTTAAAGCCTTTTTCTTTATTACACCATCTTTAGGGATACAACCTTAGTCTCTTTGTTTAAAGTTTTATGCTCTTGCCTATTCTCTAAAGGGACATCATTATGGGTCCTTTTTATGCATTTAAATCAATCTTTCCATAACATTTTAAATTAACCTTTGTAAAATTTTTTTTCTCAAATTGTACTTAAATATTTGAAGGCATATTTGTACTAGTCTCCATAAGAGAGGCAAAAGGTCTTTAACAACTAGAAGAACATCTGTACTCTTTACTAAATATATATTTCTAATCTCATGGTTAACTCATTATTTTGACATATAAATGACATTTCATTACTTTACCCAAAATAAGTTCATCCTATAAAGGCTTTTTAGGGATCTTGAAGTATACCTTTTTTTACATTTTAGTATCATATCAATTCTTTTATAATTGATCCAATTAAAATGTTTGGCATTCTATTAACATTTATATGATCTATTTTATCAAAAATTTCACCCTTAAATTTAAATTCAGGTTTTTATATAAACTTGTCACTATGAAAAATTTTAAAGTTAAAAATTCTTTACTTATCATGTTAATTCACAAAAAGGAAATTAGTTAAAATTTATCATCTTTAAAGGCATATGATACATCTAAAATATAAATTCAATCAAATAAGTATAATATGAATGATATAAATATAACAAAGTATTCTCTTTGAAAAAATCAAAAACATCTTTGATGTTTCTTAGTTGAGTTTTATTTTCTTTTTTTCCTCTTTCTAGATTAATGCTTATTTAATATTAAATAGTAATAATCTATTTTCATCTTATTAAAAACTTATAGGTCTATGGTAATCCATTTTCTTTTTAATTGAACTTAATATTAATCAATTTCATGTATTTTTTTTGACACAAAAGGTGTAAAATGGCATTTGCCTTTCATAAACATTTAGCTTGAAATCAGTAAGTACAATAAATTTTAAGACATATTGACTTTACATATAAAACCCTAATTTTGACATAAATTTTTTATATAAGAACCTATAAGCATAGTAAATAACTATAGACATATTTAATTAATAAAAAATTTTAAAAAATCCAATTTTGATAAAAGTTGTTTATATATGAAATTTATAAGTATAATAATCAAATATATACAAACAAACAAACAAAGTGACCTAAACATAATAATCTTAAAGTGAAGACCATTAGCTCTTAAAAATTATATATTATTTGCTAATGAAGAATATGAATCTTCATAAACCCCTGAACCAACTATGATCCTTAAAGAGCAAAAATTGTTGTCTATAGATGGACAAAAAAGACAAATGTGGTTGAAATCTATGAAGAAAATACAAGAAAATGAAGAGGATTGAATGAAAGACAATGGAATAGATTGAAGGAGAAAGAAAGAGGACATGAGAGGGCAAAGAAAAGAAAAGTGAGAGACAATAAACATTTAACTTTTATTTTTTTTTTCATGCTTTTAGAATTCTTAAATTATTTTTTAATTTTCTTAGTTTTCTTAATTCTTTCTTAATTTTATTCCAAAAAATAAAATTTGTGGGATATCATCTTAATTTATAACATGGTAGCATAAGTAAATTTGGTCTTATTACGTGGTAAGTGAGTGGCTACCTTGAGGTAGGACTTAATGCTTAAGGTACAAAATAGGTCTATTTTAATTAATGGCACTAAAGTAAAGGGTGGGTTTAAAAAAGAAAAAGAAAAAAAGAGAGGTAAGCATAAATGTAGAAATATTAAATGGTGACGAGTGAATTTAGTCTTTTTTTCTTCAAAAAAAGAAAAGAAATAAGAGATATATACTTTCTCTTCCGTAAGGCTCAATAAAAAAAAAAAAAACAATAGAGTTAGAATGCATATTAGTTGTTCTGAGGTCCTAAGGCATTTGAGGTGTTAAAAAAAGAAGGGTGATTCTAGACGTAATTTTACTAACCATAAATTAATCTTGATACTGAAAAATCTAGTAATTCAATTTAAAAATTTTTATCATTAAATTAATTACAGTTGAGATATTTTATATTTAAATATTAATTCTTTTGTATAAAAATTAGGCCTCTAATATACATAACAATTACTGGTCAAAATTAATTTATTTGTTGGGTACATAAGTGAACAAATGATTATAATAATAGAAAAAGTAAATTAATAGAGAGAGAAAAAAAAATAAAAAAGTTGTATTATTTTATCCATTGTATCTGAGGGTATTATGGAGGTTTGCATGATAATTGTCTTCCTCGGTTTAGTTTAACTTGATAAACGTGATTTTCATGGCTTCGGTATTATGATCACACCTCGCTTGGTAGAATTATGCATTAGTAAATGAACATTACAGATTTTAATCTTGTGATTACAGTTGTGCAAAACCGCGGTGGCTTGATCTTCATTTATTTTGTTTAGTTTTTTTTTTTTTTTTTTTTTTAAAAAAATTTAATAAACAGCGGGGCACAAGAGGAAAATCCCATTTGAGGGACATCATGGTAACTTAAAATTTGAGGGTATTAACGTAAGAAGAAGTTCAATTTTGTGAAGTGTTTGAAGACAGCGTCTTGTTCATTTTGACTTTTCTGCATCTGTTGTGCCTCTTTCCTATCCTTACCTGACATGGTTTTATGTTGACTTGGACCAGCATCGAAGTGAACAGTTTCCCAACCGGAAGGAGCTTGGCTCGGGAAGGCTTTGAAGGGACTTTGGGATCGGACTCTATGTGCATCAAAGAAGTCTGGTAATTGTTCAAGCTGTGGGAAATCCCAGAATTTATTATGATGTCCATTTTTTTTTAAATTATTTTTCGGGGTTTTATTAGCTTACTTTTATTGATTAAAAATTGGGACTTGCCTTTTTTTTTTTTTTTTTATCTTTTTGGGGCACATGCTCATGCTTTTGAGGTTCATTTTGGTTGGTATATTGTGTGGATTAGTTGTGTAAATGGTGGTGAGTACCTGGAAGAAGATTACATTTTGTTGATGCATTAAACCCCTTCACGTTTTGTGAAAATGGAGGCATAGAATTGGTATTCTTCATTTGGTTTAAGTTGATTTATCATATGCGTGCTTTTATTGAATGTGTTAAATTATTGAAAGAATATAACGCAAGATTTCTGGGAAAATCTTTAGAACTTTAGAAGTTTAGCGGTGCCATGGCCCCCAAAAGTATGGTTAGCTCTGCCCCTTGTTGCATCATGCGTTATCGACGGCTTTAGCGAGAACTTGGAAGGGGGTATGTGTAAGAGTTTAATTTGTGATTCATCCCTTGGTCTCACCCAACAACTTAAAATTTTTTAGTTAAATAGTTTTTTGACATGGTATCAAAGTCTTTATGATCCAAGGTCGTTTTTTCTGTCGACTTACATGGTGCTTTTAAGTCTTATTCTATATGTGTGTGTGGTTATCACTATCACTTTTTGAGGATAAGACGATTAGTAGTCTGAGGATTTTATCATATCTACCTTTTCCTTCTCAGGCTCTTGCTTGTTTTATTGGCAGGAGGAGAAAAAAGAAAAAAAGACCTACTTTGTTACTGTTAGGCTGCTGGCAGCAGCTTGTTCAGTTATGAAATTGCCGGTGGCAGTTTGATTTAGTCCACAATCTTCATAAATTGGTGTCAATATTTCAAGTTCAACTAGCTATGTTCCTCCTTTCACTGTTTCTATTCAACATACCTCCAAAAGATGCAGCCACCTACACATATTTGATGGTTGTAAATTTGTTGTGCATGAGCAACATTTCACAGGTATTGCCTGTGGTGAGAATGCACCTGAAATGTTCGATCTGGCATTAGACATGTCAAGCATTGAACAGCAAGAAGGTCTAGCTTTGAATTCATGGAATGATTTTTCAGTCCCAAGGTTGCTGCATCATTGCAAATAGCAGCCAATCTTTATTTGTTGCTTTGCTAAAGGGAAAATGGATCTTGTAGGTGTGGAATCTATTTCTCTGTTTGGCACCCAAAGTTAAAACTGGAAACCGATAAAATATTGGTCAGACAAGCTTCCTTCCCTTTAAAATCAGCGACTGTTTTGTGGGGCTCCATGGCTTAGTTATTTGATGAAACAAGAGTTACCATTATGTTTTTGTCCTGCCGTAGAAAAAAAATTCTCAACCGTATTTATTTTGGAATCGAGTCCCAAACAGTTTTATAGCCTTGAAGTCTAGCTTGTAATTATGAGAAATTTTGTAAACTTGTATGTTGGTGTTCATATTATGGCTTCAGTGATTCTCAAATGCCGTAAGATTAATTTGAAAAGTAATTAAGTTAGCATCCACAATTGAGTTTTGCATTACCATTTTAAAGAACTTTGATTTTGAGTACGTATTTTATTTAAGCTTGGAAGATCTGATTCTTTAAATATGAGCAAGTTGGTCCAAATGTTGTACTTAAAAGTAGTTAACTAAACTTATATCCTAAATTTTACAAGAAATAAGTTTTGCTAGTTTTTTTCTTTCTTACTTTTATCTTACCTTTGATGTGCAATTAATTTTGTTTTGACTGTATGATTCAGGTGTTTGTGTGAATCTTCATAATTAATTTGTTGTTAAGCAAGTTTCTGAACTTTGTAACTGTGATACCATAGGATTGTGGTTGACCAGTGTCTGGATCATGTCATGTGTAGATTGAGCAGGCTCAGAATTTTTAATCTTTTGGTTTAGTATAACTTCTAGGGCATAAGAAGTTTCTTTCCATCAGTTGGGTCAGCTTTCAAAATGTTGTAAACCTATGGGTAAGGATTCCTTCCGTTTACTAGCCTCCCGTTGATTATCAGAACTATAAATTGTCTGTGTTTTCTCCTTCAACCTCAAAAGTCTTAATGGTTTTGAGATGGAGGTTATGACATTTTATTTATATTTGAATTTTGATTATTAATTTTGTTATGCCATGTATTGGTTGTATTTAAGATCAGGTTGCTTGTCAGATCCAGATTCTAGGATTTCAAAAATGGATGTTTATATCCTTGGAATTTTAACATAGATGTATGAATACTCCTGCAGTGACAAAACTGTCTGATGATTAACAGTCAATTGTAATTTTGACCAACCTCTACTGCTGGAAATTATTTCTTCTTGTATTAATTGCTTCATTTTGTGTAGCAGAGAAAAAGAAGAAATGCCATGTGTTCTCTTAAGGAAAGACCTTTTTATTCTAAGTCTATTAGCAGGCCTATTGGGCTGTGAGTTACAAAATGAGGGTAGCTCTTCCTATTCCCATAAATCCATATCCCCTTCTGAGTATTAGAACTTGAGACTTCAAGGATAGAAGTCTAAAGTCTCAACTACTGGAGTGTCTCGTGAGGGAGTCCTAAGGAAAGACCTTGACTGTAGAAATAAGACAATGGGGGAAATTCTCAATCTTAGTTTTTGGTAGATTGTGTGTATATTTCTCCTAAACTATATTCTGTACAGAGTAGTTAGTTCTTTTTATTGTTTTGATGGATAGTTCTCAAAAAATAGGTAATTTTTTAAATTTAGGAGTCTTTGACTTTTCCCCTTATTTCTCTAAGTATACATTTGTTTAATCTTTTTTCTTTAATTATTATCATGGCAGCAAAAAGGACATTTGAAAACAGCAATTAAAGAAGAGACAATTTGCCTGAAGATGCTATCATTGGGATAGCAATGGAGACCCCCAATGGAGATGACCTGCCTCAAGATGTTATCATTTGGATTCTCTTAAGGTTGCCTGTGAAAAGTCTGGCACGGTTCAAGTGTGTTTCAAAATCTTGGTATGCTATTATCACAAATCGCAATTTTGTTTACAAGTGTCTTGGCAACAAAAATGATGGCTGTCTTATAGCTCAATATGCTACGCATCCATCTGAGCCCAATTTAGTTGTGTTGTTCCCTGATAAGACTCTTGCAGACTCATCATATCATGCCTTCGAACTACCCTTCTCAAGAGCCATCCTCCATGGTCCTTGTAATGGCATTTTCTTTGTAACCTTTGGAGAACAAGACTATGCTTTATGGAACCCAACAACCAAAGAATATGTAGATCTACCGAGTCCAGCTTTTCCAGTCGGATTTTGTTGGGACGAGTGTTGTGGATTTGGATTGGATCCTGTAACTAATGACTACAAGGTGATTGTCATTCAAAGGCTTGAGGAAGAAGATTCTTTATTGATAAAGGTACACACATTAGGCACTGACTCCTGGAAAGACTTGGAAGATCTAGCTCAATGTGAAAGATTATATGAAAACACATGCTACACATTTCTGAATGGAAACTACTATTGGCGGGGAAGTAAACATGATCATACAGACGTAGTTGTTGCCTTTGACATGGGTAAAGACACTTTTCAGGAGATTGAAGTGCCGAGTTATCCAAAGCCAGCAGTTGAGACACTTGCAGTGTACAATGACCTGATTGCTTTCTTGACCTTTCAAACCACGGAGGAGCTTCTTGATATATGGGTGTTGAAGGAGGAGTGCTGGACCAAACAAATAACCATTGGACCCCTTCCAGGAGTTAAACATCCAATCGGGTGTTGGAAGAACGGTGAGCTTTTATTGCAGTCCAATACTGATCGCCTACTCTTATGGGAACCTACCAAAGAAATCCGGGACCTTGGATTTCAAGGCACTGATTATTGCTTAGGGGTTCATGTTTATAAGGAGAGCTTGATTTCGATCAAGGATGAATGTGAGTACAGGCAGCGCAAGGAACATCAATCGCACAGTGAATGAACTGCAGGCTGTGAATGAAGTATAGCTAAAACTATCAATAATTGAAGGACTTGAATCCTCCATTTATGTTGTAGTCTTACGTGGTAAATTATGAGTTAGGGAATAGTCTTTATGGTCTTCTCAACCGACTATGTAATCCAGAAGCTTGTTTTTAGAACGGTTGTTTTAAGCAAGTTTGCCTCTACCGGTTGAGGCAGGCCTCCATCCAAATGCAGTTCCAGTGAGCTCTACCTCTCTTCCAAAACCAACTCACATGCAAGGCCTTTGACAATGCTTGCAGAATTGGCCAAAACACCCTATTCCCTGCTCCCAGCTTCCGTCTTTCAATATCAGTGTCATCTCAACAAAATGCTTTGGTAGAACCTATTTTCTATACGAAAAATTATGTATGTCAATTCTCACAATGTACAAACAATTCATTATTTATTAAATTAAATATCTTTACGGAATCTATTGTACTCGAAACATTTTGTTTATTGTCACCCACATTTATAAAATTTATTTATACATAATTTATTTTTCTTTCATTGCTCGGTGCGTTTGACCAATACCCATTTTTTAAACATCTATCTCTGTGTGTACTGCAATCCTTTTTTTTTTTTTTTTTTAAATGCTTGCCCGTAGTACTTTGGGATTGAAATAAGAAGAAAAAAAAGAAAGCCTCAATTTTTGCCGGCATGCCCTCGTCAGAACGACGTAAGAAATTCAACACAAGTATTGGCATCGAATGAGGAAATTCCTAGGAATTACAGTCCTCGAGACGTAACTCAGAAGATCCCAATTTCCCACCGACCGCGAAAGCTACTTTTGATTTGGAATCGAGTGCAAAGCATGAGGGTGTGAAAGTAAGAAAATTGTTGCGTGAGAACATGACATTTGAGCCCAAATTTGACGTCTAAACTGATTGTTTGTTATTGACCCAGGCCACCCGGCAATCAGACTTGCGGATGCGTTTCTAGATTTGCCGAGGCCCGTCGACTATTTTACGGAGCATATTCTCGTAGACGGATTATATTTCCGATACAAATAAATTAAATATAATTTAATTTTTATATTTTACATTAAATAAAAAAATTAATTTATATAAATATAAATATTACATAATTTAACAAATTTTTTTTTTTTTATAAAAAAAAAAAAGAAGAAAACCTCGAAACAATCTACTTTAACCCCAAATGCCCTCTAAAATATGCTTGGCTTTCGTGAAGCCCTTTTAAATTAGGAGAGGTGGCACTGGGATATGGTTTACATACAGCATTTCGGCTGCATTAAAAGAATATATATTTTTTAAAAAATTGGATGTCCCCAGATCAGGGGGGCTCCCAAAACTTAAAAGTCTCAGTTTTCACCGTTAAGAAAATTGCAATAGGTTTTATTTTGCCTACATATAAAATATATATCTTTCCTCCATAAAAGTTCAGTGTTTTATATTCAAGAAATTGAGACGTTGTCAATGTGGATCGAGGGTACGTGATTGATATTCTTACGGCACGTCAAAGAAAATAGGTTTCCACTTCACAATTCATTATCAAGGACCAGTGATTAAGAGCTTGAATTTTTAGTTTTGAAGTTTCAAAATTTCATATCATTAAATCACATAAAATGAGTCCGAAGCTTATAAAAATAATGAAAAGGTATTTTTTTTTTATTATATATGTTAAATACAAATCCTAAACCAACAAGACAAAAACAAAAAATCCAGTGGACCTCCTAATTGACTGCAATCTAAAAGTAAAGAATTGAAGTAATATGAATATATCTTTTTTTTTTTTTTTATAAATGACGTCAAGGTTACATATTCTTGCCGATATTACTGACCTCGGATTTATTGGAGGGCAAGTTTGGTACCAGGCAGCGGCGGTAATTTTAACTTTAATGGTGTATATTTAAGTTGTTGCAATTAAAAAAATCGTAATTAAATTTTAAAATGAATCGATCGGTCTGTCTTTACCGTGTTAATATGATTAGCTAAGTACAGTCTTTCTCGTTAGAAGAACGAAACTCGAGTTGAAGAAGCTAAAATGTAAATTGCTGGAGCTAACCATTGCTCGGAAGTTGGCTCGTGATTCAAGCAATATTAGTTTGTGGCTTACAATATCCTCAGTGCTGAGGAATTTCGCCTCTCTGAGGTGATATTTCTCATCACCAAATTAAAAATGAACATTTTCATAACTCGACTAAGGATTCCAATATCAACCATTTGGACAAGTTCGATGTGAATTTGGGATTGGGAGAGGTCGTTGGATTGAATATCACCATCCTCCCACTTCAGGTGAGGTGGGTACAAAGCAAAGCATTCTTTTTACCGGTCAACGAGCTTAGATAAAAAATATATATATATATATATCCTTCTTAATTAATAAATTAATATTCTCACATAAAATTAATTATTCTTTTATTTATTAAATTAATTTTATATAATTTTAAATAAGTAAGTGAGTATTAAGTTTAATAAAATTTTTAATTTAAATAAAAATAGTTTTTAACTATTTTTTTTCTTTTTTAATTATTATATGTGATACTAATTATCTTTTAATTTTATAGTCTAATATATTATTTATATTATTTTAAATTTAATTCATATATCCTTATTTTTTTTAAATTCATGTATGAATCATAAGATCATACAAAAAATAACTAAATTTTTAAAACAATAAGTGTAATAATACAATCTAATGATACAAATAAGTTTTAAATTGAAAACATAATTAATTAGGTAAAATGGACATCAAGTTACATTTAGACCTTATTTTAAAATAATTTAGTTAATTATAATGAAATCCAACAACTCC
This sequence comes from Bruguiera gymnorhiza, assembly GCA_020883675.1. NCBI lineage: Eukaryota > Viridiplantae > Streptophyta > Magnoliopsida > Malpighiales > Rhizophoraceae > Bruguiera > Bruguiera gymnorhiza. The sequence continues at coordinate 5,373,987 of JAIRCJ010001058.1, read as the reverse complement.
AAAAAAATTTTTTAAAAAAAATCTAACTAAAATACATTAATGAATAAGTGACACAAATCAAACAAAGTATAGTTTTCAAAAATAAAAATAGAAACTCAAAAATATTGTCTTTTTTTCTCTAAACTTGCTAATTTCTCTGTTTTTTTTTTCTCATTTTTTAATCTTATTATCTTGCTTCTTCTCTCTTCTTCTTCTCTTTCTTTGCTTTTATTAATTTGCTGTCCCTTTTATATTATGAAAGTCCCTATTATTATTAAGGTTTCTTATCTCCAATTAATTTTATAAAAAATTTTTAAACCTTAATTTGTGATTAAATTTTCTTTTTTATAAGAAGTAAATTAGGTTTAGATATAAACAATAGAATTATAAGCTTATTTCTTAGTTTTCTTTTTTATAAGAATCAACTAATTTAGACATTTAAAATAAAAGTTATATTTAAAATGTTGAGGAGTATTCAGTGAATTACAAAATAGAATTCTTATTGAACTTGTTGTTTCTTAACCAAGATATGATTCCTTTTATAAAAGAACTCCAAATCTAAGATAGATACATCTTTTGATTCTTTAATTTTTCTTTTGGTCATAAATCAATATGGCCGTTAATTTACATTTTAAATTGATTTTAATTATTCACTCTACTCTTTTTTTTTTATAAAAAATATAAAAATATTTGAAAATTTGCATAAAAATGAACTTAAATAAGAATAATAATAGTATTAATTTAAGATCAAAATTAATTAAAAATATATATCAAATTAATCTCTATCATGCAACTTTAGGAAGACAATCATCTTGTTCTCGTGTTAGTCCTAGAACAGAATACAATCGTAATGTCGTTTTTCTGGCCAGAATGTGTACCTTTGTAGACACAACATGGATAGCTTTGCTTGAAATTAAGAAGCAAAAACTGAATGAAAAAACGTTAAGGTGATAATGATTGTTTTATCCATGACAGCAATTCCTAATTAACCTTGTAAGTTTTTCCTGGGTTTGTAGTGCAATGTGAAAAACATCAATTAACACGAAAATAGTGTAATGGTGTGAGCTATCTATTTTACAATAAATTGAGCTCTTTCACATTTAAAATAATGTCATAGATCGCATCGAATGAATCCTTATAAGCATCTTGATTATCTATATATTTTATAAATTCCCTTTTTTTTTTTTTTGGTAATATCTAGAAGTGCAATTTGCATTCTTGTATTGAATGTACGCGGGGTGTTGTTTTTGTTTTACTTTTACTTCTGAAGTAGTTTGTTCGCCTTCAGGCTGATGTGCTTTCGAGTTCCCGGGGGGGGGGGGTGGAATGTGGAGCAGTGAAGTATCTCAAAATCTCCGAACGAAGAGAATTAAATGTAATTTATATTATTAGATCTTGATTTTTAATTATAATTGATTGATTATTTATAAAAAGACATATTACTCACAATTAACTGTTAAAATTTAACCATGTGAATTTATTTTCAATCTCATATTTAATTTTGGCGCCTATTTAATTTTTATTGACTTATATAATGTGGACCTGCCAAGAGGTAGACAGGATGCTGATTTATATATAACAAGGTAAGCTAGTGCCCCAGATTATAAAGCCCCCGCTGCGTCATTATTGCCCGGGTGCCTGTAACGAGAGAATCATTATTTAGCTCTTTCCATCTCTTTATCCCTTGAATATTAATTGCTAGTCTAGCTAGCTTGAAGTTAGTGGGAGGGGGTGGGGGGTCATAATTCTGTGTGATTGTGGAAGATGGGGAGGCAGCCATGTTGTGACAAAGTTGGGTTGAAGAAAGGGCCGTGGACAGCAGATGAGGATAAGAAACTCATCAACTTCATCCTCACTAATGGCCAATGCTGCTGGAGAGCCGTTCCTAAGCTTGCAGGTCTCCACTTTCATCCAATTCCATTTCTTGAAAAGAGAAGCTTTAAGACACTCTCTTAGCTAAGTTGAACATCTGTAGCCTTCATTTGGCTGCTCTCTGTTCTTTCTGTCTCTCTCCGGTTGATCTTCTTGTTTCTTGAATTTTAAATGACTCGGATGGTTTAAGAGGTGACCTTTTCCCTTTCCATGACAATCATCATTAAGGGGGGAATGGCTGACCAGTTAAGAATAACAGATAATGGGCATCCAAATTTTTGTTTACTTGGCAGATATGACCCGAGAAAATTGCAGGCCTTTAACATATAATGAAAGAAATTAAAATCATTTTTAATATTTGTTTCTTTTTCCTTGGTTTTGTTGGTGATTGGGCTATGATGGCTGGTCATTGCAGGATTGTTGAGGTGTGGGAAGAGTTGCAGGCTGAGATGGACCAACTATCTGAGGCCAGATTTGAAGAGAGGTCTTTTATCAGAATATGAAGAGAAAATGGTCATTGATCTCCATTCCCAACTTGGCAACAGGTTGCTTATCTTCTTCTTCGCTCTGCACTATGTCTGGTCACAGTCTCTGTTTCTCTCCCTCCCTCCTGCATTTTCTATTTAATTGACTTGGTTAAGCCTTCCCCTTTACCCCTTTTCCAATTTTTCTGAACAAAATCCAAGTAAAAAATGATTTGTTTAAGACCTGGTAAATTGTTACCCCCAGGATTAAAAGTTATCCAATGTCAGATAAATGCAATTGAATGCATTTTTTTTTTTAACTTAAATTAGATTTATCACTCAGGCTTCATTCGAAGGTGAATTTTCTGCTTTGAAAACTGTGTACTTGGTCCCATGTGCAGTATTTTAAAGTCGTTAATGGAGAATTGTCAGCCACTGCTATTTTATTTTCTTTGTCTATTTTTTGTTATCTTTTTTTGCTTTCATCCTTTTTTTGTATCCACAAATATTTAGTGAGTGATGATAAGAATAAATTTCTACTTTGAGGTAGTCCTACCTACACTCTCATCGTCAAATTTACAGCATGTTTTTCCCTTAATTGTTTTTTTCATCACTCATTTCGTTGAAGTCTAAGAGCATTCCGTTGATTATTGACAGATGGTCTAAGATAGCATCTCATCTCCCTGGAAGAACTGATAATGAAATCAAGAACCATTGGAACACTCACATCAAGAAAAAGCTAAGAAAAATGGGCATTGATCCTCTCACCCACAAGCCACTATCCACTTCTGAACGATCACCACCTCCACAAGAAGAAGTGGAAAATCAAGCAGAGGAAGAACGGGGACAAAAGCAATCATGTCCATCTAATGCCATCTCGGATCAATTGGACCAAAACAAGCGACTTAAAGCATCTTCACAATCAATTATCAGTAAGGACAAAGAGGAAGACAAAAGCATTACAGGCACATTTGACACAACGGAGCAAATGAATGGATTTAGCGTAGATGATGTGCCATTAATTGAACCCCACGAAATGTTGGTCCCTTGTGAACCTTCCTCCTCAGCCTCTCCATCTTCTTCTTCTTCCTCTTCTTCTTATGGCTCAAACAATGTCCTTGAGCTTGAAGACTTGCAATTCCCAGAATTGGAGTGGCCTAACGATGACATTGACTTGTGGGGTGATGACTTGAGTTGTTGGGATTTGCCAATCGATGGTGCTGATAGTGACAGAAAGATGGTAGCTGGCTTTGATCCTGTTTTAACAAGTCACAGCCCCAAAATGGCTTTTGATGCAGATTCTTGGGCATATGGGTTACTTTGACTGGAAGTATTTTTCATGTGGATCATATTTATGATTTGGTTTGTTAATAGTTGTCACGGGGGAAGTAATAATCCAAGAATCAGGGAAAATCCCCTCATCGATTTTAGCTTCTTCCCTTGTCTTAAGTATTTTGAGAAAGCAAAACTGAGGGTGTGATTGGGGAGAAAAGGAAAATAAAAATAATATATATATATATATATATATATATATATATGTAAATGAATGCAACATATTCAGCCATAATTTAATTTTCACAATATGCCGCATTGAGTTGAAAAACATGCCTTTTTATATTTTATATTTTTTATTTTTTTATCAAAATGGATTAGTTTCCCTTATATTTGCCTCAATTTTAAAGCAAGTTCAACACCATGGGGTGGGCTGAATTTACCAAGCCTTTTCTCCTTTTAGCATTAAGCTAAAGAGTGAGATTGATATTTTATTGAAATCAAATCAAGTTAATCGCCCTTTCTATCTCTAGCTAACCACCGTGACACTTTCAAGGAAGCAGATGAGAATAAGAATCTCATAGAATCAATCATCCTAATATTATTATCGTCTAAACATAATAATTTCAAGTATTTAATGAGGTCTACTGCATTATTACTCGTAAATAAGATTCATTAGTGATAGCATTTGATCCCTTGTCGACGAGAAAAAGGGCTCAACATTTCATCACTAGACGTTGGAAATAATATAAAGAAGCATACGTCTTTTCTTTTGTGCTTTAGTTTCGAAATTAACAAGAAATGTATACACGTAGAAATAAACAAATTGCATTTATGATTTCCAAGAATGGACTGTTTTTATCTAGGAAGTGTATAAAAATAATAACTCATCCAATCAAACATTTAGGTAAATTTGATGTTGTATTTAATCTATTGTTTGTTTCTTCGACTTTTACATATACGTGCATTTTTTTTTTCCTTAAAAACAAATAATTTGTCTCGATGACCAAAAAATAAAAAATAAAAATTCTGTCCAATTTAAGAAAACCGCGTGAATGAATATACAAAACCAATGACTTCGTACTTGTGTTGGTAGACAACAGGACATGTGACGTTGGAACTCTTGTTTCACTCTTTGCTTGGCATTGAGAGTGTCTTACGTAAGATGCTGCTATTTCATGTTTCACCACCATTTTTTAACCCCCTTTATCCGAGACCCCGCAGTATTAAAGAATCTTTGCCATTAAAATTAAATAATTTCTTAGAATCTTCAACTATTGTAATTTAGATGTCTTACAACTCTTTGGTCAATTAGACAAAAACATAATCAAATAATCCATTGCTTTCAAAATTGGCATGTGGGTCATAACTACAATCTTATAACAGAGAAAGAAAAAAAAATATATATATACATATATATTTGAATAAGAGGAACCATGTGTTTAGCTTAAAATGAAATGTGATGTATCGTGTTAATTAATATTCGGTAATCGTACAATATCTTTCTGATGCTTAAAATGGGGGGCACTGTTCATCGCACACATTTGAAGGAGCACCCCATGTAGCTATCCGGAGTAGATATGTCACCAATTCAAATCGCGATGGTAAGATTCCAACTGTCAATCTTTTGACTTTTGAGAGTGCTTCTTGTGGAATCTACCACTGAACTACCCTGTAGATTATATATTGATAAATAAATATATATTTTAGCGAATCACAATTTGAATATATATATATATATATATAATTCTTACATATAACTTCGCATGCTAAACAAATCATGCGCAAAATATTAATATGGGACAATACTTCTCGTAATCTACTTATCTAACTTGCGTTTACTTGACCGGGATTTTAATGGTTGCGTTGCCTTGTAAGCGAAAACCCTAGCCTACTAGTGACAATGACCTTGACCCAACCGTGTGTGTATATTCATGTGAATGCGTAGAATGCACGCTTTCGGAGATTTGAATAAAACACCAGCATTATTATTATTATTTTTTTTTTTGGCGTAAGGTGAACTTATTATATTTGGATCTTAATTTTATTCTACCAAGAAATTATTCAATGAATTAATCATTCATTGACTCCATAACTTTCCTCGACGCTCAAATCCATTGACCTGAGCATGTCGATAAAGTAAGCATATTCCTCCTCACCTTGAGCAGAAATTGACGATTTAATTAGAGAAAAAAAAAAAAAAACTCATTCAACACAAAAGCGAGCAGTTGGGTGAAACCAAAGAGTTATCAAATATTAACTCCAACGTAAACATTAGGTCAATGTTTTAATTCAATATAAAACACCTGGACGAGATGACTAACGAAGTTAGCTACCATCTAGAATTAGGTCTTTTAAAAATGTAGAAATAGATGTTTTACAAAAAACTGAATGATTAAATTCTGCCAACAAATTTTCCCTTTACGCGAGACCTCTGTTATATGATCTATCCTGTTAAAAATCGAGCTTTGTTTGACACACTAAATTGGCAAAAACAAAAAAAAAAATTTCTTCTTCCTTCTGCAACGCTTAAATTTTGATTCTCTCTCTCTCTCTCTCTCTCTCTCTCTCACACACACACACACACACACACACACACACACATTTTTAATTAATTTTGAATCATAATTCATAATATTTAATCTAAAAATAAATATAATTTCACTTACATAAAAAAAATATTTTGGTACGTCAAATAGAGTTTAATGGACTATAATAATTACTAATATAGTTAAATTAATAATCGTTTCTAAGTCCATTGAATGGCAACTAGTTGATGGTCAAATTAATGGAAGGATATTAAAAAATTTTGATAAAATTTGGAGCTCTTATATGTAACAACCTTGAAAAGAAGCCCAAAAAAAAAAAAAAAACAAAATAAGATACAATGGCGGTCAACGTTAGCTGTAATAACATTACCGAACAACGTCATTGGCCAAGTGTCTCGATACCTATCGTATTTTTCAGTACTTTAATAGCCGAATTAATTGAAGGATATTAAAAAATTTTGATACAATTTGAAATTTTTTATGTATACAAAAAATAGCAAGTGACCGCATTGGGATTCCGGGCACCAGTGAGAGTTCTCTCTCTCTCTTTTTTTTTTTCTTTTTTTTTTTGTAATACATTATACGCTAATAACAGTAGCAAGTGAGCAATGTCATTGGCTGACATGTCTCGGTGTAAGGTACTTTTCAATACAAAAAAAAAGAGATTCATAGGTGTTGACTCGTTAACCTATAAACGAGTTGGTCAAATAGTTGCACATCATTCTAGAAAGTACGACGGCTGATCCACGGAGACCGAAGGGAACCCAGTTGTTCATCTTGGAAATGTTCATGAGAAACGCAGTTGGATCGCTATTTCCATGCCAGAGTAGAAATGTATATATAATCGGGCCATTCAAACGACTGAGTTGCGTAATGCATAATTAAAGTTTGAATTCCAAGTCGTCTTCTCACCACTTCCCTCTCTTCACGCCACTTGAAGCCAGGAAATTGAATTGCCACCTTTTTTTGAAACACTTATCATTCTAGGGAATCTTTCGACTTCACGAGTGTTAGACTATATACTCTTTTATTTAGTTTTGAAGTGTTAACATTAATTAATTATTGTTATTACTATACATATTTAATCTTTAAATTTTGAATAAATTAAAATTTTCTTATGGTCAATTGTAATTATTAACTTTTATGTCATTATATTAATGTAATATAAGTTATGAGTTTTTAAATCATTTCTTGATTATGACAAATGAATTACTTGAGCATTATTGCTTGGGTTTACATGGTCATAAGTTGAAGCTTTTGGATTGTCATTTTTTGTATGTTAAGAGTTAGTTTAGTTATACTGTTAATTTGTTATTATCAATTATTATTATTATATTATTTATTATCAATTTAATATTATTAATTATTTATTTTTTTATCGTTAATAATTATTTTATTAATTTCTATTTTTTATCATATGGTTAGAGAGAAAGAGATAGAGAGTGTTAGGTAGAAGAGATTGAAAGAAGTATTTTCTATTATTGTTGAATTTGAGATTCAAATGAATCGTAAAAATCTCTATTTTTTTATTTTCTAAACTTATTTTATTTGAAGAAAAATGTTGTTATGTTTTTAGCAAAAAACACAAATTAACATCAATCAAATGCATTTTACATTTTTAACTTAAAAAAAATAAAAAATAAAAATTCCAATCTTATTAAACAACCCTTAAGAAAATTATTATTTTGATCTTTCTTTGTTGTCATACTGGGCTAGAGCATTCAAATTATCTTTTGTATAACAAGTGAGTCATTTTAAGTTCTTTGTAATCATAACACTGAGTTATTATTTTTTTAATCTTAATTTTTCTTTCATTTTATTGATGACTCTATTGAAATTTTTGTAGTTTATTGAAAGAAAAATCCTTTGGATAAGTTTGAATATTAAAAGGGAAGAATTTGTAGCATTAAGGAGTTGCTAATAGTACAAACTTTTAAAGTTCCACAAGAAAATTATATTTTCTACATTAAATGAAGATCACGACAAAAATATGGTTTAATCCCTTTATATAGGCAAAATTCAAAAGGTCTTTTTATATAGAAAGTCTTTAAACCTTGGAATTGGAAAAATATTTTTAGCTAGCAAAAATTTGAATTGAACTTTATATGAAAAATTTTCCTGTTCAATTTTTTATTTGCATTAAGAAAGGAAACTTGAAGTTAGAGTTATTGAAGATTTGGAATATTTTTAAAGATCATATGCTCACAAATCTCATTGGAAACATATAAGAAAATATTTTCAAAATTTCAACAACAATTCTAAGAATTTTCATATATTTAGTAAGTTAAGTCAATTTACTACTATGATTAGTCAAAGTCATATATAGAAATAATCAAGCAAGTTTTTTAGATTCTAATCACACATTCCAAATCATCTTCCAACAACTAAAATACCTCAAGGCTATATATTTTATATGATAACCTAAATATTTCTGTTCAATTATAATAAGTTTTTATTGAGATCAAAGGAAAGAAAATAAAGAAATACTTTGTAAGAGCTAAAGTAGCTCAAAGTGAAAAAGAGAAGAGCAAGTACTTCTTAAAGTGAAAGTGAGAAAAGTTAAAGTATTCTAAGTGTGTAAAATGATAATTTAAGTATGGGAAATGAGTGTTTATACTTAAAGTCTTTATGAAAGTATTGTAAGAAAGGTTGAAAAACCTTTATGTGTGTTGTTATTGTTTTCCTCTTAATTAAGGAATTGAATAATGAAATTGGAACTCTTAAGGTTGATACCTTGAAGAGAAACCTATGTTCAAGGAAATTGAATTTTTATAAATTGTTATATCTCAATTTTTTTCCCTTAAACTCTTTATTATTATTCACATTCACACATATTATAACTTATTTGATTTCTTTGTTGTTGATCATTTTCATTTGCATACGTCTTATGTACTTATTGCTTTTATTATTCATATTATGATTATTTTTCTTTGATGATGTTACACAATTTGTAAGCATGTGTACTTGGTAACCTAATTCATCCTCCCACTTAAATATCTTTAAGGTCAACAATTGGTATCAGAACTGATCTCTGTATCAAAGGTTTTACCACTTTGAGTTAATCCAATAACTTTCCTTCTACCTTTAGGTCACCTTAATGGTGGCAACCCTTTTTAATCTCTTATCTTTGATGACACTTATTATAGTTATTAGAAAAACAAAATAATCATGTACCTTTAATGTTATGACTTTGTGGCATGACATATAATCTCTTATGGACATAGAAGAATCACCAAAAAAGATAATAGTGCAACCATTAACAAACTCAAAAGCTAGTTTACAATTAAAGACTTCAAAGTCCAAACTCTTACTTTTAAAGCTCATTATTTGTTCATGCTATAAAATTCATGAGCACGTATTGATAACCCAATTCACATTCTTCCTTCTAGGTATCTTTAGGACTAACAATAATGTTATTCACACTTAATCTCTTTTATGATATTATCCTTGTAATAAATAAGAGTAATGCATGGCTGTAGCACTCACAACTTATTTTAATAATAATAAGATTTATTCCTTACTTCACTTGAGTGAGATTAACACTCATATTGACATTCTTTTTATTAACTCATCATATGATTACAATTAAGTTAATTGACAATATATATATATATTTGTTTAAGGGAATCGACACCATTTTATTTCTAGCATTATATGTTTATGAGAAGCCTGTTAAAAAAAAGGGAGAATTTTTTTTACCAAAATTCTCAATTCTATAATGCAGGATCTTTTCTTTATATGAATACTAATATGTAAATCGTAATGGATTTCACATACCTCTATCCATGATGTCAGGTTCCTGCTATGAAGACGAGAATCCTTATCTGATTTTGCCTTTTGATGAATTTCTCCTACTCTTCCCCTTTCCCTTTCTCTTTTCTTGGTTTTTCTCTGATGGTGGAGAAGAGGAAAAGAACTCTAATGGAAAAAAAATCACGTCTCTTTTATTTTTCTGTAACGGTTGTCTTTAATGGGGAGAGTGATTCCCTCTTCTTTGTAACCGTTATCTTATAGGGAGAGTGGAGGGATTTTAAACCCAATGACCCAGATTACCATTATGTCTAACCGACCATCATATTAGACCTTTTATATTTGGTCATACTTTAAATAACAAGGGTCACTCATGTCAATTAATTTAACAATCTCCCACTTGGCCCATGTTATGACTTGATGAATCAATAACGAATAAGTGTACACCATACTTAAAGATCATCAAACCATAATACTTGATTAAATTAAGATGATTGAATCATGGCGGTCACATATCTTTTAACAATATGATTCCTTCCATGTATCACATAATCATCATAATTCATAATAATTTTACCGAGGAACATTGAGACTTTAAATTGTCATTTCCAAATACGTTACTAGTTATCTCACAAACTATAACTGTATACAACTTAATGTGGATAACAAAAGCGCAAACAAAACCATGACCTTAATTGAATTCATAAGTGTCACAATGATATGAGCAGCACAAAACATTAACTTTCAAGAGAATGAGGACCCGTCCAAAATGCCCATCCATTCAACATGTCCAGTAAATGTTTTCGGTGGCAAACCTTTAGTTAACGGGTCCGCTATCATCAATTCAGTACCAATATGCTCAATGGACACTTTTTGGTTTTGTACTTCTTCCTTAATAGATAAGTATTTCAAATCCATATGTTTTGCACCTTTAAAATACCTATCATTCTTAGAGAAGAAAATAGCTGCAGAATTATCACAATAAATTCTTAATGGCTTTTCTATATTGTCAACCAAACCAAGCCTTAAGATAAAATTTCGCAACCATAATGCATGAATAGTAGCCTCAAAGCATGCTACAAATTCAGCCTCCATAGTGGAAGTAGCAATGACAAACTGCTTCCCACTTTTCCATGAAACTGCTCCTCCGGTCAGCAGAAACATGTAACCAAATGTAGATTTCCTCGAATCTACACATCCAGCATAATCTGAATCCGAGTAGCCTACTACTTCAAGATGACTTAATCTTTTATAAGTAAGCATATAATCCTTAGTGCCTTGTAAGTACCTAAGTACTTTCTTTCCGGCTTTCCAATGATCTATTCCAGGATTACTTTGATATCGGCCTAACATTCCGACAGCGAAACTAATGTCTGGTCGAGTGCATGTTTGAGCATACATCAAACTTCCAACTAGCGATGCATAGGGAATGGATTCCATTGATTTTTGTTCCAAATCATTCTTTGGACATTGTAATTCACTGAACTTATCCCCTTTCTGAATTGGAACTATTCCTGTAGAGCAATTTTCCATTCTAAATCTCTCTAATACTTTATTAATATAACCTTTCTAAGACAATCCTAACAATCCTTGTGATCTATTGCGAAATATTTCTATTCCTATCACATAGGATGCCTCATTCATATCTTTCATTTCAAAAGTTTCAGAAAGAAATTTCTTAACATTATGCAACAAACCCATGTCATTAGCAGCCAAAAGAATGTCATCAACATATAGGACTAATATAATGAACTTGCTCCCACTGACCTTTATATAGATACATCGATCAGCGGTGTTCTTTACAAAACCATATGATGTAATGGTATTATTGAACTTAATATACCATTGTCGGGAGGCTTGTTTCAGTCCATATATCGATTTCTTTAATTTACACACCAAATTTTCTTGCCTTGTGGTTATAAAACCTTCAGGTTGGTCCATATACACTTCCTCTTCTAAGTCACCATTCAAAAAGGCAGTCTTTACATCCATTTGGTGGAGCTCTAGGTCATAGTGAGCCACCAAAGCCATAATGATTCTTAAGGAGTCTTTCTTAGAGACTGGAGAAAAAGTCTCCTTATAGTCAATACCATCCTTTTGAGTGTAACCTTTGGCAACAAGTCTGGCCTTATACCTTTCGATGTTGCCTTTTGAGTCTCGCTTGGTCTTGAAGACCCACTTACAACCAACTCGTTTTGATCTTTCAAGCAACTCCACTAGTTCCTAAACTTGATTTACATCCATCGATTTTATCTCTTCTTTCATGGCATTGAACCACTTTTCAGAATCATTATATTTCATGGCTTGTTTAAATGAGACTGGATCTTTATCAATGCTTAATTCAGATTCATGTTCAAGTGAGTAAACCATATAATCATTCAATATGGCTGATCTTTTCTGTCTTATAGACCTCCGTAATGCCATTTCTTGTGGTATCACTTGCTCATTTGTGACTTGTATATTGTCACTTGGTTCATCACTTATGTGTTCACCTTGTGTGTTTCGAATATCAATTTGTTGTCTTTGCATGTCGCGTAACTGTGATGCAACAAAAGGAACAACAACTTGAGTAGAAACACTTGGTGTGGGGATAACAACTTGAGTAGAAGTGCTCACTGTGGATCTTTCATTTTGTAATTCTCTAATATCCACCTTTCGTGATTCCCCACTCCCACTGAATTGACCATTTTCAATGAACCGAGTATTGCCAGACTCAACTATTCTAGTACTATGGTTAGGACAATAGAACTTATATCCTTTAGACTTTTCAGGATAGCCTATGAAGTAACCACTAATGGTTCTTGCATCAAGTTTTCTTTCATGTGGATTATATATCCTTACTTCTGCTGAACAACCCTAAACATGAAGGTGTCTTAAACTGGGTTTCCTACCTGTCCATAACTCATAAGGAGTCTTAGGCACAACCTTACTAGGAACCCTGTTCAACAGATATGCAGTAGTTTTTAATGCATGCATCCACAAGGATAAAGGTACAGTACTGCAACTTAACATGCTCCTAACCATATCCATAAGTGTGTGAATCCGCCTTTCCACTACACCATTCTGTTGTGGTGTACCAGACATTGTATACTGTCCACATATGCCTCGACTTTCAAGAAATTTTGCAAATGGACCAGGACATTGTCCACTTTCATTGAATTTTCCATAATATTCACCACCTCTGTCTGACTTAATCACTTTCACTTTTCTATCTAACTGCCTTTCCACTTCATTTATAAACACCTCCAGGGCGTTTACTGACTGAGACTTTTCATGCAGTAGATATAAATAGCAATATCGTGAGTAGTCATCTATAAATGTGATGAAATATTTCTCACCACCCCATGTTGAAATATCAAAGGGGCCATAAATATCAGTTTGTATTAATTCTAAAGGCTCATTACTTCTTATGGCTGGGTTCTTTGATGTGTGTCTTGTTTGTTTCCCCTTTATACAGTCAACACATACCTCCCAATCAGTAAAATCCAATTGAGGCAAGACATCACCTTTCACCAACCTCAATATCCTTTCTTTGGATATATGACGTAATCTTTGATGCCATAAGAAAGCAGAACTGTCATCATGTGCATTACGTTTGTTACCTATATTATGCTCAACAAGAAATAAAGAATCAACATACATAGCATCAAGATTAAAATGGTACAAATTATCAACCAAAGTACCAAATCCATAATGGTACGAATGTCTATACAATGAAAATGTATCGTTTCCAATCTTAAGGTTAAATCCTACTTCATCCAACTTTGCAACAGAAATTAAATTTCTAGCACATTCAGGAACATAGAGACACTTTTCTAGATCTAGGCGACACATAGTATCCAAAATTAATCTGTACGTCCCAATTCCTTCTATTCGTGCTTTCATTCTGTTTCCCATATTTTCTCAATTCCTGTTATGGGCTGGATTGAAAGGAATCCCTGCATGATATGTGACACATGAATAGTAGCTCCAGAGTCTAACCACCAAGTATTATTAGGTACTTCAATTATATTTGATTCAAAACATACTGATATACAGTACATACATTTTTTTTCGAATCGAGCCTTTCTTTTTGGACAATCTTTCTTGAAGTGACCAATCCTTTTATAGAAGAAGCATTTTTTATCCTTATGAATCTGACCTCTAGTGACTTTCATAGAGGCTTTGTCCTTCTTCTCATCCTTTTTATGTGGTCTAGATTTGCTACTGCTAGCATCATTATGAACAGTAAGATGAATAGAGTGATCCTTCATCTTCTTTAATCTCCCTTCCTCCTGAACTAACATGACCTTAATTTCTTGAAGGTTCCATTTCTCTTTGATAGTGTTATAATTCACTTGGAACTGACCAAATTCAGGAGGCAGTGAATTGATGATGAATTGTACCAAAAAGGATTCACTCACATCCATGCCCATTGTTTTCAACTTTACTGCTAAATTAGCCATACTAGTCACATGATCATGAATAGGCTGTGACCAATCAAATTTCTTGGTCGTCAGCTCACTCATTAGGCTTCCTACAATGGATTTATCAGCTATATCTGATTGAGAGTATTCCTTAATTCTCATCATAAATTCCCTTGCATTTTCTGTCTTAGGCATCGATGGCTTAACATTTTCAGCTATTTTCATTCGCATCAAATTCAAACTCAGCCTATTAGACCGTTCCCAAGCCTCATACAGAGACTTGTAAGATTCTGTACTGGTCTCAGTAATGGCTGCAGGCTTTTCATCCGAGATGACTGCTAAGTCTAAACCCTAAACGCCTAAGTGAAACTGAATATGGTCAGACCATTCCGCATAATTCAGTCCATTGAATTTGATCATCGCATTGCCTAAGGCGAACATGTTATTGGAAGCTGTAAACATAATCCAAATTTACACATTAATACTTTGAATAAACTTAAATGGATTCAGATCAACTTTGATTATGTATTTAAGTTCACCTTTGGGTGATCCTCAAATACATAACTTTAATCAATGATGATGCTAATTTAGATATACTTTGATAGATCAATCAATCATACTAGAGTTAACATGAATGTTATCTTTGGATATACAATCATATTTACCCAGTATATCAATGAATCTCTTTTAGTATTATTAATTATAGGCAATGATCCATTTTTGGATGATCTCCTAGCCTTATAATTAATAATCACAATTGTTCATTTCAAATCTGTACAACGTTTCATTAGCATATAAAGAAATGAACAATTAAAATTCACAATCAAATACTTGAATCCTTTCAAGCTAGGCTACTTTGGTAACCAACAAGCTTTCAATATTTGATTGATGTCAATATGATCTCAATAAACTTCAAAATCTTTAATTATTGAGATTATTCAATTTGACAAAACATCAATAAACAATCAATGATACGGAAAATAAATTCCTTTTTAGGTCAACACCGGCCAATATGCCAGGTACTATTTCGGTAGCCGGCTAATTCTGCATGCCAGCAAATGCTAGCAGGGTACCACTCTAATAGTTGGATCCTAATATTCATTAATTTCTTTCTTTCCATTGACTACGTTGACTAAAACGGCGTAAAAAATCAAATCCAGAAAGGGGAAGGGCCGGTGGTGGACATTTGGGAAAAGAACAATTTTTTTTTTTTTGGCAAACGGCAAAAGGTTGCCGACTTTTTTCTTTTCAACGCCGACGGTTTCTTTTCTTTTCACCACCGGTCGTTTTCCTTTTCTTTTCAACGCCGGCCGATTCTTCTTTTACAGCAAAATACAGTATTCACAAATCCGCTCTGATACCAATTGTAAAAAAAAAAAAAGAATTTCTTTTACCAAAATTCTCAATTCTGTAATGCAAGATCTTTTCTTTATATGAATACTAATATGCAAATCATAATGGATTTCACATACCTCTGTCCATGATGTCAGGTTCCTGCTATGAAGACGAGAATCCTTCTCTGATTTTGCCTTTTGATGAATTTCTCCTACTCTTCCCCTTTCCCTTTCTCTTTTCTCAGTTTTTCTCTGATGGTGGAGAAGAGGAAAAGAACTCTAATGGAAAAAAAAATCACATCTCTTTTATTTTTCTGTAACGGTTGTCTTTAATGGTCTTTAATGGGGAGAGTGATTCCCTCTTCTTTGTAACCGTTATCTTTAATAGGGAGAGTGATTCCCTCTTTTCCTATAACCGTTATTTTTAATGGGGAGAGTGGAGGGATTTTAAACCCAATGACCCAAATTACCGTTATGTCTAACCGACCATCATATTAGACCTTTTATATTTGGTCATACTTTAAATAACAAGGGTCACTCATATCAATTAATTTAACAAAGCCTTCTAAGCAAATCATAAGGTCTTTATATGCTCATAATGTAGAATTTAATATTTTTAAAGGTTACAAAAAATGTTCAAAGATAATGAACAATGCCATCATAAAAAATTAATGGATCAACTTTTTGTTGTAACTATTGAAATATATATATATATATATATATACCTATGACATAGGAATGTTAAAGTGGCATGCTTGTCTTTCCTTTTAAACCCATTTTAAACTTTTTCTTTAATTAGAATTCAATGTTTTTTCTTATTTCTCTCTCATAATTTGTGTTTAATTCTACTCATCATTTATTTATGAATTGTTAAGAAAAAGAAAGAACTTAGGTCTTTTGATTTATAGTAACTTATCATAATAGTATTAATATAATATTAATACTAAGATTTAATATGAAATTAATATACAATTAAAGATGAAAACTAGGGAGATGATTAATAATCAATATACCTATCATAGACATTTTTTCATATCTCTCACAATCCTAGCTCTCAAATTTTTTTTCCTATATATCTTTTCTTCCTTTTAACTCCCCAAACTAAAAGCTCTTATGCTTCTCTTAAAAGCCAAGCCAACCTAAGCCTTTATTTTGTGTTGAGGTTTTATGTTTAATTCCTATATTAATGGATTTTTGCAAATAATTGATATTCAATAAAATCTTTTTTTCCTTGATTCACATTGGAAGGACAAGGATATTAATTTTTAATCTCTTTGTCAAATAGATCAAAATCTATAATGTCTCACCATACATTTTTCTTTAATTTTTTATAAGAATTTATTTTTTCATTGGTATTATTACTCTTCAATATATATTTATTAGTTAATAACTATTATGTTAGTGTTGAATAATTTTACATTTGCATTGAATCTATTGATAAATATATATTAACTAATGAATAGATATTTTAAGATAGTAAAACTCTTTATTATAATATTTTTATTATATTTTAATACTTGTAAAATTTTAAAATAACATAAATATTTTAAAGATTTTCTCGCCTCCCGGGGAGTAAGCTATGCCAATCAACATCACACACGGTCCAAGTTACTACACGACACGTGTAAATGGTAGTGCCGCATGATCCCGACAACTCAATTGGCTGTTGCGCCGTAATTGGTGCAATGCACGCGCCGTACAAGACCCGTCCCCTGACTCATTCCATCCTATGAAAAGGAGGCAAATTTTCTTCTTCTTTTTTGTTTTTTTTTAAATCAAAATACATCAGTATTTTTCAATTTTTCTTAATGACATCAGCAACTTTTAAGAATGTCAATGCAAGACAATTGTTATTTTACCCTTAATTGCAAACATGTTATTTTTTTTGTGGAATTCACTAATGACGCACACACCTAAAAATCTAAAGGCAATTGCTTCGGGGTAAGGTATGAATAGACATTGATTAAAGAGAAGAGGACGCCGTCTTCGCATAAAATTTGAGAAATGGCATTGCATTGAATTTTGGTAGAGAGCGTTGGCAAAGAAAAGGGCAAGAGGGTTCAAAGATGACTTCTAATGTCAAGAGGTTTCAAGACAAATTCATTAATGACATGATAGATTTGACATCAAAATTTATGATATAATTATAAAAAAAGAAAATCACTACAAATCAATTTGTCAAAAAAATAATTAAGTTCATGAATTTTTAAGTGATTAATCTTCAATAAACCATTTGTGACGGCGCACACCATTGGAACAATTTGTGGCAACGGGCGATTTGAATGGTATTTGTGGAACAATTTGCGGCAACTTACCCCATCAGCCACCGTCGACAGAGTCACAAATCGACCGCCGCGTGGGACCACTTACCACTGTTGCCTCGAGTCTTGCTCGAATTTGAAAGGAATTTTTATAGTTCGCAAAGTCCAAGTCCTCCTCGTCCACTCGCATTAAAAAAGGAGTTGGAATGATTGCAACCTTGTAGAGGTGCAGTCCAGCTTACAAGATATCCAGTTTTGACAAGGTCTAGGTGTCACAACAATGGCAACTTTGGTCTCCTAAGGATTTAAAGTCGACGGAATTTTGATTGGTACGGGCTATGACGACACTTCGCTCCTTGCGCTTGCTTGTCATCCCTCTTGTACCCCTTTTGCCAATTCGCTTTTGATTAAGGCTGGAGCTGACTAAAAGATGATTCAATATCACTAAAAAAAAAGTTCAATGGTCGCACCCCAGAGTACCAAGCAAGCAAGTAGGCATTACGAGACATGAAATAATAACAAATGGAACTATGAAAAGATTTTCCTTTCTTTTTTTTTTTTTGTTTGTTTGTTTGTTTGTTTGTTTGTTTTTCTCTGCTTATGGTTTATTGGCCAAAAACGATAAAATAATTTGTCTACTTAAGATTTATTGGGGCAAAGACTCTAAAGGCTTTAAATTCAACAATGCATTCAAATCCAAACCCTTGAAAATGAATCCTTTAGTTAATCATTAAGATGACCACTAGACGAGGTATGAGTTTGCTGACAAAATTTCGTGTCAACGTTTTTAGGATCTGATATTCGAAAGGGCCCGATCTTGCAATAAAACTAAAATCTCTTGCATGGAGTCAGTTCATCAAATGAGGTTAATTGATTTCAAAATAAATAAATAAATAAAATCGGGTGAACCGTGTGCTAGACACCGGCGATGCAACGTTACCTTTTGGTTGATATAATGTGCATATAATTTTCCTCTTTCCGGGGTGCCCTTGCCAATTCCAAGCATACTACTAGCATCATGCTGGTTTACGGCACCTAATGATCATTAGCTCGTCCTTTGGGAAGCATTCTACTAAATACATACAATTCTTGAAATCTGATTTCTCCTTTGGGAAGCATTCTACTAAATACATACAATTCTTGAAATCTGATTTCGCGAATTAAAAGGGTAATCGAAGAGAAACGATCACTAGCTGTCCTTTTTGTATTTAGCTATTGAAATAGTAATTGCTAAAGACGCCGAAGCTCTGTGGCTTTTGTTTTCGTTAGAAGTATATTCAGTTCTTCTCTCTTCAGTGTAGTTCAGATTAATGATCAGAGCAGGAGGCAAACTGTCATCTTAATGACTGAAATTCTTCGAATAGTTTAAGACTAATAGTTGCTTGAGTATGAATTATACATTCGGTGACATTAAGAACGAGGGAAGATGTTAATTAGGCCATTGGCATCATACTTAAACCGTTCCACCTAAACAGAATTCGCGCGAAGCACGATTATGTTCCCATCCAATTAATTAGTTCAACCAGAATCGACATTGCTAAGATGGTACATACATGATGTTACATATTTCTACATTACCATGTAATGTAAATACACACACACACACACACACATACATGCATACATATTTACATTGGTGAAGCAAGTAGTAGGGCAAGTGACCCTGACTATCATGGTCTCCATTACTCCATCTATAATATAAGAGGAAAAATAGGTTACAGACAAGCAGAAAGGAAATTAAAGAGTAGTGGAAGGGTGAATGGGATTGGAAGAAAGAGATACAGATAAAGCACGAAAGAACAATTATATATAACAAGATAGAGACATTTGGCAGGCTAGGATTACTAATATATACATTTGTATTTAGAGGAATAGCGTTGTACGTGCAGATACATACATTCCTTCTCTTGCGCGAAAAGTAATGAAGTTTGGTAGGCCTCCTAATGAAAATAATAATAATAATAATAATAATAATAAAGTTTGGCAAATTTGTTATCCGAGCAAGGAGATTTCAAATTACACGTGTAAATCTTACATATAAGCACTGTCTTATATGAGAATTTACACATTGCACTTTTATTATCAGTAATTTAAATAAATATGGATGATTACAATTTACTATAAACGGGGGAGTAGCATTCCGCGTGAAAAATACTTAAAAGTAGGCCAAAGAAGAAAAAATTATTCGACTTAATTTTTAAAAGTCACAAAAAAAAAAAAGAATGTAGAGTAATTAATTAAAAAAATTATTCTTATTTTTTTAACAATAACTAATTGTTGAAAAATTCTAGCTTTAATTATATCTCTTTAAAATACACCTACTTAACGGGGGGCGGTGGCTTCGCACTGGCTCCAATCCCATTGGCTTTTAGTGGATTCTGGGACCCTTCTCCCTCTCTCTCTCTCTCTCGCTCTCTCACACACGCACACACACACACATACGCACACACACACGCACACATGTACACTCTGAATGGGCTGCCGGAGGTACCTGGCAAGTTCAATCTTTTTCATAATTGAATCAACAGAATCAAGACCCCCAATGAGTGCATTGTGCATTCTTTGTTATTTTATAAGCCATCCATTCACGCATCATTCATCATCTCGAATCCCCAATTGACCAATGTCAAAGTGACATGCCATTGTGTTGCAACGCTCTCGTCATCTTGACCTAAGCAATTGGTAAGGTGACGCAATCCCCATTTATAGTGCTTTGATTTCTTGACGAAACTTTGGAGTATATTGCACTCCACTTGACCTAATATAGCATTCTTTTTTTAAAAAAAAAAAAAATTCTAATTTTTTGCTCTTTATCTATTGCTGGATAAAGTGACTTCGATTTTTCTGGGCCTATCATTGGTACGCGGATGCAAATACACGGCGTTGATTTGGTCTCACCACTAGGTCCTTCGTTGGACTAGCAAATCATATTTTTTTTTTCAATATTTTTTATTGTATAAAAATAAATTAAATGTAATGAAAATAAAATTCATCATTTTATACACACACACACACACACTACTGTTAGAGTAAATTTATCACATTTATTAAAAAATATATTTTTACATGTATTTTATTTAAATAAAGAATTTAAATTATGAATTTTTTAAATAAATAATAAATTTGAGAGAATTTTTTTTTTAAAATAAGAAATAAAAAATAATAAAAATAAATTATGAGTATTCTTTAAGAAAAATAGGTAATTTTTGACATTTTTTTTCTTTTCTCTAAGAAAACACAAAAAGAGGAATTTAAGAATTTATTTTATTTTATTTTATTATAAGTATTTATATTTTATAAATTTTAAATATATATAAAAAATTATTAATAAGAATTGAATAAATTGTAATATATATTAAATTGAAATTAAATAAATTAGGTGTATATTAAAATATTAAATAAATTATAAATTAATAATTAAATTAATATAAATATTAAAAATTGTAAAAATCTATTAAAATATTAAAATTTGAATTAAATATTTAGATATTAGGCGTTTCAATGATTTTCTTTCTGTTCTGACAATAAATATTTACATAAGCTAGGTATATATACATACATGAGTATTAATAAAATAATAGCAATATCATTTTTTTTTTCAAAAAATATAAATTTCTTAAAGAAACCCACTTGGTTTGCCGGCCTGACAATGCAATTTGGGTCAATTTGGGATAAATAGTTTTCTGCAATTCATTATTATCTTATGCAATTATTTAATCAAATCAAACCAGACCTAAAGCTGGTTCATTTATTCTCTGGTTTGAGCATACGGTTTTAAGAACTAGACGTAACTAGTATTCGGTTTATTAAACATATTGGCATCTTTTTCATCTCTGCTTGCCAACACAACAAGAAATGAGAGGGCACATCTTTTGAGGACAACAAAACCCCAGAAGAGCATAGTTTAAAAGAATAATATTTTTGAATAATATCTTTTTTTCTTATTTTGTATGCCTACCCCCTTCACCTTTTGTATTTTCTATCATATGTGGACGGTGAAAAGGGTTTTGTACTTGAATCTCATCTTGGTAATGCCCCGTTCATTCTTATAGAAACCTTATCTTCTGCTACCACAATAAGGTTCTACATTGTTCTTGAGTTGCGCAAAAGCCAAAAGGTGTGCCATTTTCGGACTCGGTCATTTTGTGAAAGGGAGACATCATGTTTTGGAGGGCAACACACCTTGCCCATTTGCTTCCCATTAGAATCATACACTTGGTTGGTTATCATAAAGACACCTAATTCCTAAACATCTGTATTTGGATTCCATAGTCTACGAGAAGATCATTTAGATTTTGCCCACAGGCAACCTGTATCAATCACTTACCAACACATACAAATGTTAGCATGTGTGGTTCATTTTTGAGTTATGACAAATGATAGTTGGTTCCTTTCTGGTTTTGTCAGCATTAAGCACTTATTTTGGGGGGTTGCTTTTGTTAGAATAAAGCCATACTGCTTTTTAAGCATGTTGGGAAACCTCAGCAGGCTCCTTCACCTTTTCTTAAGACCGCATATATTATTGTTTTCTATTGTTGAAAACAGCAAAGCAAAATGCACGAATATGACTATTATAGCTAGTCTTTTATCTTGCCACTTCTATGTGCTTTTGTTTAGAGTTGTGCTACAACCTTAGGAGCATGAGAAAGATAGGTCAGATGCACTTGGTTTTTTTATTTTTGACTTTGAAGAGAAGAAACTATTCTCAAATTTGTATATTTTGAAAATCATATTTATTTTCCTATAATAGTGAGTATTTTTTTGAGGAAAGAAAATTAAAATTTAATTATGTACTTTTTTTTTTTTGGAAATTTGAAAAGAAAAAAAACGGTAATTGATTTTGAACAATCGAGTTAATGATGTAGTACAGAAGTCACTCAATTTCCAACTTTTTACCCTTCTCTTCTTCAAAAGGAAACAAAAAAAAAAAAAGAAAAAGAAAAAGAAAAAGAAAAAATAATGGCCAAAAACTTAAACGTTATTTAAACCCTAGCAACATAACGCTATCACAGGCAACGTCATTCATGACATCCTTATGTTGCTTGATTTCTAATTTTTAAAGTCCCCTTGTCAAATAAAATGAAAGTATAATCACCTAACTTATGGCTGCTCTCGAGTCCACTTTGGCAAAAAGAACCATTGATGTGCTCTGTTTAGGAAGCAGAAAAGTGTAGCCTCGATGAGCCATGCGTCAATATTGCACACATCCCTGGTAAGGGGTAAAGATTCCAACATCAGATTCGCAAAACTTCGAGGCTCAAATCTATTAAATATTTTCGTTTGGAAAATATTTTGGTGATACAATAACGATGGATTTAAATAAATACAAATAATTTTTATCTTTCATATAAAATATTTTATATGATATCAATATTTATTTGAATTACTACTTTTGTATCCACGTAATGTCTTTCCGGTGAAAGAGAGGGACAGAGGGTGTATGGATTTTGAATTAATTTATTTTTTAAAGAAATTCTTTATTTTTAATTGATTAAGAATTTTATTGAGTCATGAACTATATTACAGTCGTGACTCTCCTTATTATCATAAATTTTATATTTTTTTCATAATTAAAACTTAAAATTTTAAATTTATAATTATTGAAATGTCTATGGAAGGAGACAAATAATCCTTTTCTTTAGTAATCCTATCGTCATTATAGGAAGTGAAGTGGGCTTTTGGGCATCTTACAAAAGGGGCTTTGCGTAGAGATTCTACAATCCAACGGTAGTAAACAGCGGCCGGAAGGTTCTCTGGTCAGATAGTGGATCAAAAGACGCCATTTGGGCTGAAGCATATGCGCCAATAATCCATTAAATCTGAGTTCCACCTTCACTCTCTTAGAAATATGGCTAGGAGACACAGCACGTTAACGGTTTAACAGGAGTAAAGAGCACAGAGAACAGCCATAATTTGAGGCAGGAGGAACTGCCAGTTTATGATTGGAACCACGAAAAGCAAATTCAAAGCTTTATTTACCTCAAAGACTTACACATGCTGAGATTAGAGGTGTGAATTGCTTCATGTTCTTGGTCATTTTTGTGCATGAATTATTTTCTTTCTTTCTTTCTTTTTTTTTTCTCTAGAAATTAGTCTTTGTCTTTTTTATTTTATTTTATTATCTATTAGATTAGGCTAAAAAAAATTTATTATTTATTTTTAATATGATACCTTTTATCAACATTATGTAATTTTAGAACATGCAAGACTAATTAAATGTTTATATTTTACACATTATAGATGTTTTTATGTTATCTATAATTTGTATGCATATATCATATATATGTGTTTACGTGTATATGAACGTACATACAAGTACAAAATTTATAAAATATTTATATAATAATATTTGTTTAATTTTAAAATTATTTAATATTACATTTAAATTTAATTTTTTTAATAAATTTTTATGATCTATAATATTTAAATTAATTAAATATTTAATTTGTAGTTTTTTTATTATTATAATAAAATTAAAATTTTAATATATATTTAATTTATTTAATTACGATCTTACTTTATAATTTATTTAATTTATATTAATAATTTTTTATACATATTTAAAATTTAGGTTATACAAATACTAATAAATTAAAAAAAATAAAAAAAATAATTTTTTTCTTTTAAAAAAATAATCAATTTATTTATATCTTTTAAATACTCATAATATAATTTTTTATTATTTAAATAAAATATAATTAAAAATATATTTTTTAACAAATATATTAAATTCATAAATTATACAAATTTAATATTAATATATATTAATATTATTATCATTTTAAAAATTTAATAGTAACTATTTTTTAATTTGAAAAATATTTAAATATTTATTTTTTAAAAAAACCTTTATAATATTAAATATTAATTTAATAATTAACTTTTAATTTTTCTAATATTTCATTAAAATGAAGAATAATATATATGTACATATTAATTTATTTAATTGTACCTTAATATGTATTATAATTTTTATATTTAATTTACAAATATTTATAATAAAGGTAAATATAAAAAATTTCATTAAAAAATCCTAAATTAATTTTTAATTTTTTATTTCATAAATAAAAATATTCAAAATTTAATTTTTTTATTTAAATTAAATACAAATAAATATACATTTTTTAACAAATATAATATACCTACATATAATGTGAGTTTAATACTGATAATTGCAATGTAGGTTTATATAATACACAAAAATAAAGTAATATGAATACATATTTGTGTGTACAAATATAACTAAAATAATAAGTAAAAGAATTAAATAATAAACTTATTTTGTCATGTAAAAAATTGTTGAGTTCCATAACTGAAATATTACAAACTATACTTTTTTGTAAGTAAGATGATGGTTCAAACGCCAAAATCATCTACTTTACTTACTTTTATAATCCGAAAAAAAAAAAAACCTGTCTTCCTGGTTGTTCTAATTCGGGCTAAAAATCCTTTATTTTTCGAATGGGTTTAGATCGGATTGCAATTTGACAACTCTAGTCGAGACTATGCTATTAATCAATAGAGCTCCTCCATCTTAATCTGTGAACTCTCATCACCGCTACATTCCACACCATTTGTCTGGTTATTAGTTGAAGATGAAATAGTTCCCCCATTGTAGCCATCCATCAGCAACTTCCTTATCTTTGACCTCCACTCCGAGCGTTCCTTTTCATTCTTCCTGTCGTGGACCACTCTATCGCGATAGTTTAGCATAGATCCTAAGCCTGTATTGGGTGTCCAACCATACTTCATCAACACCTGTGCTTCGCCTTCACTGAAGTCTTCTCCAACCTGACCAAGAAACCAAATAATTAGGAGATCTAATTGTTTTAAGTAACAGCATCCCTCTTAACACAATAAAATAAATAATTACCAACAAAGCTTTGTTCTCAATTATGGAAATCCTGCCACAGCTAGTAAGTTTCATGGTAGTTATCAAACGCTTGATCTGCCAGTTAATGGGCAAGGAATCTAGCAGCTCAAAGAAATATGTCGCATAGCCATATTCGGGACGTTCCACCACTATTCTGAATTAAAGTGAAACCACATATCACTCTATTTCCAGCAAAGTGCACAAAATCAGAAACTTTTAAGAACTAGTTCTTTTGAAGAAAGCACCTGTTATGCCTTTCGAAGACAAATATAAATGATTGGAGATCTCGGCACCAACCCCATTCAGCAGGCCAGTTACGAAACTGTAGATATTTTGTCTGAAGAAGAGGAGGAATAAATGAATGATAAATATGGAACTTCAGTGCAAGTATGGCAATTATACAAAGAGACTTGAAATAATATTAAATGATGTAAAATAAATATTATACTTAAAATTTATAGACTCATTGTTGAGCTTCCAAACCCGGAAGATATTTTAAGGGGAAAACCTAGTTTTTCAATTACTTAGAATATAATTATTGAAGAAAAAAAAAGGTCTCCCAGTACACAAGGTTCCCACTTTTGTTGGGGTCTGAAGGAGGATTACATGTCATTGTTTTTGCAAGGAAGCTGTTTCCGTGAAATGAACCCGTGACCATCAAGTCAAAATGAAGTAACCTGTCCGTTACATCAAATCCACTTTACCATATCAATAGTACAATGTTACATTAAACTTGTTACCTGCTCTACCAACGAGAATAGACAGTCCAAACAATAACTGGGCTTTGAAACCTTTGTGCACCGTACGGGAGCAAGCTTCAATATGGAGCTACGCTGGGAAAATAGCTGTGCCAGAAAGATATCGCAGAAAACTGTTCATTTGCAAAGCACTGCATGTATTCCAGAAATAGAAAAGAGTAATGCTAATTCATACTAAAAAATCTTACAAATAAAATCATAGAGACAAATTTTTGAACAATCGCAACATCTCATACAGAATCTAGTTGTGAAACCTACTGCTACAATGACAAAATTCATAGGTGCCACATGTTGTAAGGTTTGTTTGCAGATATATCATTTTCTAATAAGAAAATGCTTTCCATCCAAAATTGTGATCTTTGAGAGACTAAAATGACCAAAGAATCTTTAATTGATTAAGTAATGGAAGTGCTAGATCAAAGGGAACAGGTATTGCTTACCCCAACTATTTGAGTTCAATGAAGTGAAACCATTGTCACCAGAATCAAAAACTGGACCACTGGCCAATAAAATTATCAAATAATGGATACCAAATTGTTAGAAGATGTGGCTGACCTTCGACATTATTGCTTCAAGCTCTGTAAAGCTGTCTTCAATGAATGGTTCATCTATAGCTTCATCAATCTCTGTCTCTCCATAAAGTTTGATTTCATTCAACACAACACCTTGTTCAATTAAGACCTGATAACAGACATTTTCACAATAAATTTCACAAGAATTTCTTAGCAAAGGAAAGAATAAAACACATATGTTACCTGCAGAAGTCCAGGAGCATCTTCTTGCAGTGCTGTTTCAACTGAATTGCTGCAATTTATTTCAACAAGCAAGAGTCTCAGAAACAGAGAACAAAGAGAAATATCAATAAAAGATGAAGCAGAAAGAGAAACTCATTTGGGGATATTTTACGTGGCAGTCTTTTTCCTTTTCCTTGGTCGGCTAATCCTGATCGGTGGAACATCCAAAGATGCAGAGCCATGTACAACAGCAAAAGGCATACACTTGCTCGAGCATTCGACCTTTTCTGAAATGTTAATTTCAGGATCTTCTGTCATAGGCAGCTTCATCCTGTCTTGCAATTGCATATGATCTATCTGGTCTTCATAGAGTTTGGAGGGAATTTCCAGCTCACTCTTCACCGGTAGTACACCTAGGATGTTACCAACAACATTGCAGAGTGAGGTGTGGAATCCATTATCGTCCAATGGTTCATCTTTGATTTTGGTTGTGTCCAATGGATTTGAACTGGTAATGCTTTTCAGGGTTGCAGGTGCACAATCCAATCTAGCACATGAGATCATCTCCAAGAACATTCCCTGAGAGAAGTAAAATCACTTGACTTTCAGAATCCACAGCAAGAATATGTTATGCTTGGAAACAAAATAAGTTGCATATTGAACTCTTAAGTATCCAACTCATACTTCAGACCAAAACCATGATCTATTGTTCCCTTTAACTGTGTTGGAACTGAAATTTTGTGGAAGGTTATCACAAGCATATAGGATAGACACTAAACTTTCTCCATGAATGGGTAAGGGGTTAAAGAATTGATCCATATCAAAACATTTAGCCCAATCAGCCAATATTTGACAACACAATCTGAACCTGGAATCAGAAATTAAAGATCAAGGACTATTGTCCAAAGTCTATAAAGCTGAGTTGCCAAATGAACCCTCAAGTCAACATTTGAATTAAAGCTACCATACCAATTGCCATGTGGCAAGCATGTGCATGCAAGTATAACTGGAAAAATAGACTGAAAAATAGAAATCACTTTAAAGTGTAATTTATACCTCAGTTTAGAGGTTTTCTAAATTAAACAAAAATCATTATTTCACAATCAGATCCTTAAACCTTATAAAAATTCAATTAGGCCCTCCCGCTTGAATGCATGCAAAATGGTATAGTTTCCGTTTAAGGTAATGAAAGTAGGGCCACGTCAGTTGTCTTCTACTCTTTTTCCATGTCACTTAGAAAGGCAATGAATCATGAATTTTCTAGACCCTTTTCAGTATGGCTCTCAAATTTTTAACTCCTTGTAAATCAAGTTCTTTAAATGCATAATTTCTGTCCAATCAAATCTTTTCATTGACTATAATACATCATATAATTTTCATTCAAGTGGATGAGTGAGAAGCATATATGGAAAACAAAAATTGAATAAATGATCCATTCAAACACCTAAAAGGTTCTAAGTTCAGGATGCTTCACCCTGCAGAGAGATAGAGAGGGAGAGCTATAAGCAGCAAGAAGGCATGCTATTTCCTCCTGAAGAAGGTCATGACCAAAGAAGGAAAGGAGCACTCAAGAAGAGAAGCAGCAGCAATGTGGCAAAGCATTTAACCAAATTGCTTGATGCAGATAGTCATGAACTATAATAGAGTAAAAGGAAGTGTTGCACTGTAAAGAATAAACTAGGAAAAACTCAAATAGTCATAAAGATCATTGTCAAAAGTCCATGGAATCAATGAGATTGGTTAGTCGCATATAAAAAATTGAATGTTTTCTTCTCCAGTTTAGAAAACATAGGACCATGCATAATAAATCTAGGACAAAGATAATTCCAATACAACAGCAAAATTTTACTCTTAGAACTATATGAACTCCTTAATGAAAAATTTTCTCAACTATGTCTTAATAAAAAACAAGATCAGACATCCACATGAATCCTTTTTAATCCATTTCTGATGCAAGAGCATACCCCATAATTATATAGTAGCTGGTTATTTGTGTTTTGTTATTTCATTACCTTTTAATTATTGCTTTAGCTGTTTGTTTGAATAAGTGGTCATGTGACTAGCATGAGACCATTTTTAATTACGTTGGATGGCTAAGATTAGTTAGTGTTTTATATAATCAAAGTTTGAGGTTTACTTATCGTTATTAATACTACTATAAATAGCATTGACAGACACTATCTAGACAGATTCTTACTTTTCTAATCAAAGTTTGTGGTTTCTCTTTCAATCCTAATCAATCAACTCAGTTCCAACCTCAACTCAAATCCTTAGGTTAGCCTTTATTTGAGTGTCTCTACAGCAATTTCACTCCTTGAAGAGCCACCAAAATTGAAACCTATTCACAAGAAATCTAAATTTCTGAATCGCAACCAAGAAGCCTATACACATATCTCCATACACCCATTACGCTTGGATAGATAACACAGTGTAAAACATGGCGCCCCACCGTACCCCATAATGATGGAGAACTGTTGAGGGATACAATTGACATTCATGAATACCCCTAAAAATATTATGGAACAATTCAAAAATCAATCCAATGTTAAGCAAAAATTGTAAATACATCCTAAGAAACATATCCTTTCTAAAATGCTAGTCAACTACTCAAATGAGCAGTATTTCATTTAGCACACTAAAAATGTGTACATCTTATCTTATGATAATATAAATTCCGTTTATAGTCAGTTGCAGGTTCTAAATTTTAATTTTGAAAAGTTATTGTACTCAGTTTAAAAATACTCCATAGTTTTGAGGGAATCAAAATTTTGAAAAACAAGACCCCAGTGTATGAGGCAACCACACCATGTAGTCTAGGAAGGATCAATCGTACATGGCCTTCGTTTTCACAAAGAGGCTGACTTTGCCACTTGAACTTGTGAACTCCAGATCATAATGGAATAACCTTACTATTACACTAAAATTCTTCCTTAAGGGAATCTAAATTCTAATGTTGCATACTTCATCATTGAAACTAAAGGATTTAGAATACCTCCAAGTCCGGCTTAGTGGGCTTTAAAATTCTCCTGTACATAAACAAAACTACAAGTTAAAATTAAAGTTATAATATAAAAAAAATACATGGACTCATTTGTTCCAACAGCAATTCACTATTAGAATGGTTGATATCACAAAAGATAACAGCACCTTGCTAGCAGCATCTTTTGTCGTTCTTTTAGGATCATATGGTCAAGATCATCTCCCATGTCATTGGGAATGTTATCATTGAGATTTGGCACTTGCTTATCAGCACTAGGAGAACCACTGTTTTCATCTCCTAATGAACTCTGTAAATTATCAAAATGCTTGAACTTTATTTGGGAAGATTGCACTGAGCCCACTGGACTTAGGGCAAAGCAATAGCACCGGCATTGAATTTCACCAAATGACACAAATGTATCTTTCTGGAGATGTTACCTGATCCAAAGGAATGTTCATGTTTTCTTTGGTCCTCTGGCCATTGCAATCTCTATGCATAGCCAATTCTTGGCCAGTTGAAATTTCAGAACAACAACCAATTGCACCAGGATCCACTTGACTTTTACCGTGTTCATCTTCAGAAGCATCCACTGAGGAAATTTGATTCTCATAAGTTTGCTGCCGTATCAATTGCTGAGGTATCCCTTCACTAATAGCAGAAGTAGAATTCAAAGAAGCAAGGGCCTGCACGATACAGAGTTACACATGCGTGGGAAAAAGTTACAAAAGGGAGCTAAAACATCCTCTTCAAGCGAAAATTTCTTGATAATAACATTTACGTTTAGCCCCTCATTTCAACAACATGCACGGACAGTACTGTCGTTAGTTGTACAATCCCGTGTAACCAATCAATTTTTACAAAACAGGATACCAGATCGTATCTTAATCATTCAATTTAAAGGGCTTGCTTCTCAGAGTCATAAGAATTGAAGCAGATTGGCTATATGCAGAAGTGCTAATAGGTGTATATTCACCTAAGCCTGTATATCCACGTCCCTTTTCTTTTTGCATATTCATGCATTCTATCCGGCCAAAAGAATCATTGACATCAGAAAAAGTCTCGAAGAAAATAAAATATTCGAGGCGGTGACACCATTCTAACAACCAGAATCAAATAATACATCTATAAAGAGTGATCGAGAATTGGAATATTGATGCAACTGAATTACCTGGGAATCGTAAATCCCATCTTCCTTTTTAACAACGACAGTACCCTTAGGCCTGTTGAAAAACAAAAACTCAAATTAAAGAAATAATCAAAATAGTCCAAATTTATTTATTATTTTAAAGAAAAAAAGAAAAGAAAAAGAAAAAGAAAAAAAGGATTGAATAAGGGGTTCTAACGTTGGTACAACCGGTTTCTTCGTTTCCAGCAACAATTTTCGACGCCGGACAAGAGGAACGTGGTCAAGCTCAGCGGACCAAGCAAAGTCGGGGTGGCCGCCGGCGCATTCGCCCTCGGTTTTGACGGAAATTACAGAAGGAGGACAGCACAATTGAGCCATTCTTCAAAATTTCAAACCAATAGCCAATGCAATTCGTTTAACTTCTCCTCCGATGGATTACAAAGCATGTTAGTTCAAGAGAAAGTAAAGTAAAGGAAAGCAAAGGATCATGCATAGTTTAGGGTTTCCATATCGACGAGTCAGTCCAGTCCTCTCCTCCCAGACTTGCTACAACAAAGTCGCTCAAGTTCTAGGGCTTTTTTTTTTCTTCTTCTTCTTTTTTCTTAATGTTTTTGAACAGTAGAGATACAATTGAAAATGAATTACTATAACTCTTTTTTTTTTTTTTTTTATGAAAAGATTGATTAATAATAATTCGATACAGAGAATTGAACCTGCGATGCGCAGAGAGCGCGTGGCGGGAGGCTTTGGCTTCGGCGCGACTTGAAGACGACTACCACGAGACCGTCGTTTTTTCTTACCCCCACACCCCTCCCCCCCCCCCACTCTTTTTTTTTTTTCCTCTTGTTTTCGGCCATCAATTTTGGTTCTTAAAAAAAAAATTATTAAAAAATACTATAAATTAATTATTAATTTAATATCAATTATTATAAGTTTTGAAAGTTTATTAAAAAATTAAAATTTAAATCAAATATTTATATATTCTTAAAATCAAACAAATATCATTATATAAATATTTTATCAATTTTTCTTAATTTTAAAAATATGCACTTATATATAAATTAAATTTAAACTTATACTTTGTGTGAGTTTAGATATCCAATAAAAATTTTAAAATAACAAAATTATAATTATACTTCAAATAACATTTATTTAAATATATTTGTTTTTAATTTAGATTTAAAATAAATACTTAAATAAAATTAAAATTGATAAAGTATTAAAAATACTTTCAAAATTTAAATTTTATTAAAATATTAAAAAAAAGTTATATATTAACTATTAATTAAATATTAAAGGTTGCATAAGGGGTGTGATCCGAAATCCATGTCTAACCAAAGATAAAATAAAACCCTTTGCACTATTATTTCTCTCTCCCCACCATATATATATATATATCTATATATATATATTTTTTTTCCCCTCTTCCGAACAAGGTGTTAGTGCCTTTTCTTTTGTATTTTACCGAATTTTATACCTTACTTTTTATTAATATAATTCAAATGATAAAATTTATGTGCTGGGGAGATTGGGATGTTATTATTTAAGTGCTTGCAGTCGAGGCAGGATCACTCTTGCTTCTGGGTTGATCCCATGTGTCGTGTGTAGGCTTCATGTCTAACATTTGGTAATGAGTAAACACCAAGGCTTAATCACCATTACAGCGTTCGTGGACAAATGATAAATTATTCATATGATGCATTGTCCTCTCTCTCTCTCTCTCCCGCGGTGCCATTGGTTAAACAACAGCACTTACCAACTTTGTGTCGCTGCCCTGAGTAGCCACCTGCGCCTCCAAAGTAGAGCAAATGACCATAGTAGCCGGCGACAGTGCCGACTTCTTCTACATAGTAGTACGGGGAGGCGTCTGAAAATTCTTCCAAGCCATTAGGAGCAAAACGACTTGTGATTCTCGTCCACAAGTTGGATTTGCCTACAGTATGCATCTTGGCCTGTATTTTCAGCTAAACTAGCGGCTCCAGAACCCATTGGCGGAGTAGGAATTTCTGGCGGACTACAAGTTTCTCCTCCCCACTCAACGTAGGTAGCAGCATCTGACAGACTATCAAATAATAACAAAAAAGAGTGACATCTTGAGAATTTCAACTTACCTTATAAATAAAAAATTGTGTTTCATATATATTTCCGCCCCTTGTTGACGCGTCAGGGAAATTCAGATCAAGGGCTATCTCTGCATTGAAAGATACAAAACCAGGGCAATACGTATTGAAGCAATTTCCTTTCTTGGACTGTAGGGCACAAAAATGAAAGAAAGAAAAAAACAAAAAGATCAGAGCAAAATTCATACTTCTTTGCCATGCAAAATAATGATTTCATCCCACCAAATTGTTAAGTATATGATGAGGAAGTTCAACTGATTTACAATCCACCCAACTTCGGGGGTGCGAGGTGAGGGATGGATTGGGAAATACTAAACCCACTTGCACTAATAAATCAAACTTAAATCATGCAGCAAATTTATTTTATCCTTGTTAATTACAGGAAATTGTACAGACATATAGACCCCGCTTCTTGTCTTTCTAGCAATATCATTTATAGTTCCTAAATTATCTTAAAACTTTGTCACATTGTTAAAATCCAATAATATGCCACTGATGCTATTTATTCTTTGACTTTCGGTTGCGTGTTCTTAGGTAAATATTGGGAACGAGCTTTCAAACTTTAGTTCACTACCCTTTTATTTTTCTGAGACTTCAT
This sequence comes from Bruguiera gymnorhiza, assembly GCA_020883675.1. Taxonomy (NCBI): domain Eukaryota; kingdom Viridiplantae; phylum Streptophyta; class Magnoliopsida; order Malpighiales; family Rhizophoraceae; genus Bruguiera; species Bruguiera gymnorhiza. The sequence goes on along the minus strand of JAIRCJ010001058.1, from coordinate 5,339,911 downwards.
TTTCATTTCTGTGAGATTGAAGAAATGCCCTCGTGTATATATTGGATCTTTCCGGTAATTTTCTATGCATACGAAAGTATCAATGTATGCCTGTATCCATTTTAAAAGTTACGGCCAAGATAGAAGAGATTCTAGCTCACTTTTGAAGTGGCTGTTTTTGTTTTGTCTTTTTGGTTAAAATGATTATGGTGGCTGTAGGCTGAGACCACAATTTGAAACGCATCGTCGAACATGGAAGGGTTGCTCTACAAGTAACACTGATTTGGCATATGCCTATTTTGATTGTAATGCTTGGATTTGTTTACTTTGGAGAAAAGGGCATGTTACAGTCAAGTCGTGTTAAAAAAATATGCTAGTCGTGCACGATAATTCTAGTATAATTAGTTGGGACTCCTCATTTCTGTGTTCGAGTTACATCACTCTGTTCTTCATTTTTAGCTCTTTGGTCTCCCTCGTAACTAAAAATAAAGGCTAGCTATACGCAGTGTCCCTACTCCAGTTCTGCTGTATCACAGCTCTTAAGAAGTATTCTTTTCTTCCACACCAACCATTAAATATCTTCACGTTTTTTGTTGTACTCACCCTGTACCATGTACCAAATATAGAGTGAAACTCTGGTCACATCGGCGTACTTTTATAGAATATCTCTCAGTTGTCAATAGCTATTGTTAACAATAATTTTATATAATTATAAATATAATTTTTGGTGAGACTATTATTTATTATTTTTATTGCCAACATATCATCAAATATTTCTTACTAATATTATTGGTGTTATCACTTTATATTCTCTTACCAATATATTTACAAAATAATGATTCATATATAAAAAAATTAAAAATTAATATAATATTTATCTCAATTATTTAACTTTTATTAATTTTTATTTATTATAATTTTTTATTAATTACTCAATATTTATTTATCAACCGATCAATATTCATTAATTAAAAATTTTTTGTTAATTACTAATTTTTTATTTATTATGATTTTTTTATTAATTACTTAATTTCTCTTATTAACTTTTTACCAATTACTTAATTTTTAATTATTCAATTTCTACTTATTATAATTTTTCTGTCAATTATTCAATTTTTTTCTATCAAAATTAATTCTTAAAAAAAAAAAGATGATAATTGTGCTACCTAATTTTAACTTGCACTATGCATGGTCAAGTATATATAAAATCCTATATGTGCATTAATAAAGGCTCAAGGAACCATTTTATAATGCAAGATCCACTATCCTAACCCTTGCCATGAAATGCCCCCACCCTCCCCACAATGGTTTCCATTTGAATGTCCCAGTACCATGGTAATTGACTTGCACTAGAGAGAACAGATATACCAATATGATAGAAAAATTGCTTATCGGGAAAAAAAAAAACAAACGATGGAAAATTGGCTATTTGGTTTTCTTTTTGTTTTTAACAACTAATGAGATTTTTATTCTCGGCAACCCTATTTGATATTTTGTGTTATTTTGATCTGATTGTCTAATACGTTCAATAATCCAAACTGCAATTGTTAGAGAATAAGGTATTAGGTCAGTTAGGAGGAAGGTCGGGTGCAAATTTATTGAAACACAATTGAATTTGCATCCCCCCTCTCTGAATTTGTTTGCTATGAGCAAGTAAGCAGCAGGTTTGATTCGGTATAATAGAAGTTATGGTAGCTCGTGCTTAACTATGTTCTATGTTCTGCCTGAAATTAGAATTCTCCTTTTCTTTTTCTTTTTTTTTTAAATTTTGACTCTTAAAAAATAATAATAATAATAATAAAAGGAAAAAATTAGAAATATACATTCTAAACTACACATGTAGATTAATATCGTTAATTAAGTCCCCCAAAAAGAGACAACTGAACTTTTATTCAACTTTCTTTGTGAACTTCTCTTCTGCAATAATCATCATGCTGCTCCGGCTCTTCTGATTCTCACCATCCTTGTAATTAGGGAGCGGCACCTTCCCATCTTCAATAAGCTGTAAATCATCAACCAGATGCTGGTAGTGCAATTTAATGTCGTCTATGCTTTTATTCGGAAGCAATTCCGCAAGCTTGTTCCACTCACCGTTCACAATGTATTTCCAATTTGTCTCAAAAATTTTGTTTTCTTCCCATGTCCAGTGTGCTGCTGGCTTTGACATGGTGACTCAGTCTTGCAGTAAAAAGAACAAAATAAATAGCGTATCTAATTCTTTGGTGAATGCCACAGGAGGGATCCGAAATTCTTATATATTTATAAGGTTCTAGTATGCAGCTCGCACGCTATGGCACAGTATGCTTAATTCACTGAAGAGTACTAAAATGAAATTTTCCTATTTAATGAAATCTCACGAATCTACAAAAATAATGAAATCTTCCTGTTTAGTAGCTTTCAAACAGGAAGTTCAACATAATAGCGGACTATAGAATATTGGCTAACGGTAAATTGTCCTATCAGTTTATTAATATATGCACTTTTTTTTTTTTTTTGTCAAATTCCCTTTGGCCTAAACAAGCTTGGTGGCAACTTTACTTTAAATAAATAAATTTTTTTTTTTTTTTTATAAAAAGGCAGCTTGGTAGCAACACCGCCACCCTATTTCTAACCGAATGCTAATCACATCGCAACTACGAAAAAGTGAGAAGGGGCTCCCGAAAGACAATATATTTAATCAATCATTCAGTACACTTGCGATTTTATTTAGTATTTCTTGTTTCCAACATATTTAGCATATGGATAAATGAACCGGCAACAGATGTAATGTGAAAGAATTTGATGAAAAGATAATTATATATAAATGAAACTAAAAAGAATTCTATTTTGTTACCTTCTCTCATGAATCTTATGTCTCCCATGTCATATTTACACGTTACCATACCTTTTAACGTATTTATTGAATATAATATTTTGTTGATAGCACAAGTAAATAGACATCCTACCACACAAAATTCTTAAAACTATAGCGTTTAGAAAGGAACAGATACATACAATCTTAACTTGGTATCTCACGAAAGACTATTTCTCCGACCCCAAAACCTGTAACCTCCGTATTTACCGAGGAATGATCTTATTTAACTAAACTGCAAAGTTAGATGAATAATGAATAACCAGCAAAGTAAGAGTAACAAGAGATGACCAATGCAACTACCAATGGTGCGGAATTGGCCAAAAAAGAGCATGTCCCCAGGAATAGCGAAAAAGAAATCGAATCGTCAATTCTAATTTTTATTGATTTGGTACGCATTTTGGCAAATGGAATAAGAATGAGGATTATGTGCAGTCACGTGCTTCCAACATCCATAAAAGAACAACAGCAAGACGAAACAAACTTGCAAATTCTACACATAAAGATGATCTTCTGTGACAAAGATCAAAAACAAAGAGAAAATCGTGGTCACCAGAGCTTATGCATTGCTGTTAACGGCACCTCCAATGGAGCTAGATTGCACTGCCAGCATCCTGGCAACAGTCATATCAATCTAAGCACAACATGGGTATTAGAATCTGCGAGGTCATGAGAGTGTGAGCACAACTTCCTTTTGTGTTGGTAATTCAGGTACCAAACCCTTGAAACCAACAAATGATAAACCCCCTTTTTGTTGATCTCCTCTTCAAGATACAGATCAAGACCTACAGTCCCTGGTCAATTACTTCTGAGTTGTATCTCTTAGGTAATAAAGAAGATATGCAAGCAGTTCCATCAATCAGTGAAATTCTGGTGCATTCATTTGCTTATCGGTGTTCGGGAAATCAGGAAAGATTGCAATGTGTAATTTGCATTCGAACCACTGTCACATCAATTTCAAAACTGCTGCATTCAAAGCAGAAATAGGATAACAACAATTACTCATGCATATGGAAAATACAGAAACCATATATAACAGCAAATCACTAACACGGTACGTAAAAATACTACCATGCATTTTCACAGTTAATGACTGTTTTCATGAACAACCTCAAATTACCTTCATGTGAAATATCCTACTTGTTAAAAAGTCTTGCACAATAGTCAACCTATACGACTGTCCTTGCAGCTATGTGTTCATGTCATCCCTCTTATCAAAGTAGATGCAGCACCATAATGCACTTATGTCATTGGTCAACTCAACCAATTACATGGAGCTATTTCTCCACTGATATCAAGGGGGAATACTCCACTGAAACAAATGCTAAGAACTGCAACTTCATTTCAAAACTTTGAATGATCATCCCCAAACAATCTTCACAAAGCTAAACAACGTTACTGGCATATAACAACCACATCTACAAAGATCACTCCCCAGTTTAGAGTTTAAAATGTACGAGAAGGAAGAAACTTTTAGCAATGCATTCAGGACAAAGTAGGAAGTAGTTCACAAATCTAGCCATAAGTCAATCTGGCCACACAACATTCCATTCCCATGATACAATCAGTATCGGCTCAGGCATGTTTAAACCACTCCCATTGCTCGAATTTGGTCCGTGATAACAATGAGATTGAGGCATATTTTCCAGCCATCTCCAATGCCATCCAACCAATTAGGGCCCTAAAGATGCAAACATATCCTCCAGCAATCGGGACATCTTGATCTTCGTTCCACACATATCATAACTACAACCATAAAATTTTACTCAAAGTCTACTCCATTATCCACCAATCATTAGCAATCCTCTCAAGTTGACCCTTTCGGTATTGTGTGGCCTCCAATATAAGATCAGATTAATACCACCCAAAAGTTCAATGCCCTTATGCAAACCATGACGCAAAGTTCACTGTAAAAAATCTCAACACTACAATTAATATAAAGAAAAAAATGAGAAAAAGACAACAGATTTAGTCCAAATCTTAAAAAAAAAAAACACATACACACACACACAGATTCCATTGAATACATTATTTTTAAGGTGATCATATAGTTTTGCCAAAACAAAAGGTAATAATCTAGCTTCTGAAACTGTGTTTTCAACACCTTTCTTTGTAATGCAATCTTAAATATTCTGAACCAAAATTCCCTTCAACACCTATGGGTACTACCATATAGCCAGAAATCAGAACAGAGGCTGCAACAAAACTTGACTGCTTAAATAAATATATCTAACACTGACAGCAAATATATTGTCATCCTTATATATCGTACCATTTCATTTTATAAGGTGTGAAAAGTAATAATATGTGTAAGATTTATATGACCAACAAAAAAAAAAAATGTAGGATAGATAGTCATTATACTTACAACTTAAGCAATCAAAAAGTTAAAAGTTCCCAAGGGTTTTTTGACATATCAATAACTTCTGTGACACCATCTTCAAAGAGGATCTGCAAAGAAACAAATACTCTTAGATGGAACAACAACCTCACTTACATTGCCACAACTAGAGAATCAACAAGATATACCGAGTGTTTTCTTGTATGCTTATCAAACCGTGTGATCATTCCAAAACGTCTGCACATTTGAAGTATGGAAAGAAAAGTAACTACCCGATGGAAATCATAAGAACTCAGTAACATTTAATCCAAATTGCACACAAGATGCATCATGAATCAACAAGAAGCAAACCAAAAAACATTAATTACACACAAATTCTTCCTTGAGGAAGATAAAGAGGGCTCCTGGATGATAATTAAATCTGACTAAAAAATAATGGCATAGATCTAGGTTTAAATGGATTTCAACTTATCAAATTCTGCACAGCCAGTGAGATGCTTGACTATTTAAAATTGGTCAGGATTAGGTGGGGAATCAAATGAATCACTGACCTTACTGGTTTGCCCAGACAAGTGACATGAATAGTTAGCCTGAACAAGCTGTTATATTCACCTCCCTATTGGGAAGTATCTAAAATATATTCACAGGAATCAAGCAAAAGGTAGTCTGGGAATTGAAGAGACATTTTGCATACTTTTACTTGAAAGCTGAAACAAACTCACAAGCTTAAATAAAGTTGGACATTGAATAACTTACCTCCTTGTTAGAGGTCGAACCATTTTAACCAATACACCAATGCAATTATGAGAGCGTAAGCATCCATTATTATAGGTGTGTCGTGAACTCCCTAAAAATAAATGTACAATGTAGAACAAGGAAGGAAAATTCTCAGATAACAGAATTTTCTAATTCTATAACAAATGAACATTAAAAAGACAAATAAACATGCTAATGGAAACTTAGGTTTACCTGTGTTCAAACCTTTGTTCTGATAAACCTTTGCAAATAATAAACCCATCGTCAGTGTGACTTTAACAAAGATACTTCAATTGTACGCGTATTATACATGCAAAAGGTGCACATTTAAATGCATTCTATGTCTAATAGTAAACAAATACATCCATCTTTTCTAGATAGAACTCCCTTAACTTTAGGAGGGCACACCACCTGGCATGCTACGAATTTTAATGCAGCATCTGAAGAAATCTTGGGCTTGCTGGGCCTAACCCCAAGCTTTTGCCTGCAGCTCACCGCACCGCAATGACAATCTTGATCAGCACCAAATTGAACAAACCTGCTAAATTTATGATTGGATTGACTATAGATTCCAGTAGCAGCAGCAATTAATCAGCTACAAAATATCACACAAGAATAACATTTTATATCAGGAGGCAAGAATAAATCCTGGAAATACTCATACTGATAATCGTAGGTCAGATGCTCGCCGTTTTTTATGTCACGAGTTGCAAATATGCCTATTCTTGTTTCGCCATCAATTATCCTTCCAGAGAAAGAAGGAAAATAAATCATCTATGAATGTTGAAAAGATGTAAGCATACACACAAACTGTCATAATTGAGATGAGGAATAAGGATAAGCAAAGAACCATTTTTGCATCTCTGTATTAGGAGAACAACTGTGATTTATATATCTTGACATGTTTCCCTTGTAGGTAGCATCAATTACCATATCCCGGTTGATTTCACACAAGTAAAAGTTTTTTTCTCCACGATGCTTCATATTCCACAGCCTTTCCTCGCATGTCTTGTCATCAATAACTGTATTGTTCAAATTACCAAGAATTAACTAAACTTTTGTGGATTGTTGTAATTTCATCATCTGGCATTGTAACTCCAAGTAGGGATTAAAAAAATGACTAGTAATTTCACCTTCTCCAACATACTCTATTACGAATTCTCCTCGTTTAATATCTTCATCTGCTAAAACCCCAGCTCCACATTTCTCTGTCTATAAGCAATACTAATTTAAACTCACACTTTGAGAATCCAGAAAGGTAATGAGTAATGGTCATACAAAGAAATTGACATAAAAGAAAATTAAAAGAAGCAGAATATGTGAATCAATATGGAGTCATCAACAACTGGGAAGAGAGAATGAAGGGGTGTTCACATGCCCTCAGCTGTGGGAAAGAAACAATGAATAACTACGTTATAGTTAATATATTCCCCTCTTTAATAGAATCAAACTATATAATATAGGTTATAGTTTCTCCTTGTCCTCACGGCAAAACTATTCACTGCATCACAAAAATCTGTCATTCAATGGATCTCCAGATACTATGATGGGAAGCTGTACCTGCACTAATTTCATCTTCTTCACAGGTCGGTGTTGAAATGGTTTGTTGATGCATGCACTCCCACACCTGCAGCCTGCTGAGCAACTAGACAATAGCATCCTTGAAACAAGAAAAAGAAATCAGAAAATTTTAGTATCAAGCTATTAAGCCTCCCAATAACATAAAGCATGCCCATAAAGCTATATGACAATCTCTTAACCATACATACTACCTCCTTTCGCACTGGACAAGTCATGGTTGGCAACAAGCATAACAATGAAAATGTTCCTTCTCCAATAATAGTCTATACAAACCAAAAAGACCTCCATTCATTGAAGAATCCTTTCAGATTCAAATGGATGATAGGTATTGTGAATCAACTTTGTATTTGGACAAAATGCAACGTGTTCAATTACAGAAGTCTAAATTTAGACTAAACATGCTTAAGCTCATCAGATCTTCCATCATGGCAAATCGCCAAGTTCAAAAGGCTTTTATGAGTCAAGCAGTCATAAACATATTTTCTACATGCATGCAACCATCCACAATGCTCTCTGCAGGTATTGGCTGACTTGCTTCTTCATTTACATTTAGTTCTTATCCAGAAGTCTTTATCTACATCTTTCATTTCTGTATCTCTCTGTTTTGCACTGATATAAATGTATCTCTTCTGTCTACTTTCTTCAATTACAGATGTTTTTAATCCTCCCTGCTGAGAATGTCCCATTCCAATTTTCTGGTTAAAGATGATTCTTCAGAGGTTAACTTTAGCTCTTATAATTAAGTGTCTATGACATATCAAACCCCAACTGCCTCTTATCCAATTCAATTGGTTTAGAAGGCCATAATGGGTAACTTAGCAATTGGAATTAGTTTCTCCAACTCAGAAAGAAAATTTGGAGGCTGTCTTAAGAATATTGGCAAGCTATCTTAATGCTGTGAAGCTTACCATCCTCTTCATCAGTGACAGTAAACTACAAAGATGCATTAGAAAAGGGTATCATCACTGGGACAACATATGGATGTATCAGGTACAACTCCATCATTTTCAATTGAGCACAAGTCATCAATCATGGCTCTAGCTTATCCAAGTGCATATTCCTAGCAATTTTTCGCAAGGAATCAGCAATGTGGATCCTGAATGCATGTAAGAAATAGTGAACAAGGACTATGCAATGGAATAAAGTTGATAAACACTATTTTCCTGGCAAGGCAAGTGTGGACAATGAGAATGAGTCTTTGAGTTGTAGGATGACAAAAACCTAATAAGTCATCTGGTTGATACCAAATCAAATCAAAATGGACTCGCATATTGAGATAAAAAGTGAATTCCCAGGAAACAAACCCCATACCCCAAAATCCAAAGATGCATCATCTAAGAATTGGAAAAATGGGGGAAAAGGGCTACTAATACCAGACTGAACAGAATATGACTACATGGAACATAAATACAAGCATTCCATTTTATCTTATTACACGTGTTATAGCAATCATCAAGATCAAGACCAGTCTTACCCACAATGGCAATCCCTACTACACACACCAGGCGAACCTGGTGATGGACTGCAAGAACAGAATATGCCGTCATCCTCGAGGCGCCTCTTTATCTTCTTTGTCAGATAGATATCTCATAATTGTCAATATGTACAAAGGCATATTGTCTGTGTGTGTGTGTGTGTGTGTGTGTGCATGAGAGAGAGAGAGAGAGAGAGAGATCAAAGAGAAATCAACTGTAGTTTAACAGAAAAAGATGATTTGAGCAATTTCTATACTAAAATGATCATCATGATATTGTCAAACAAAACCAATGATGTGGATACTGCGCTTTATGAACTTGTAGGGCATAGACTTCCATTTATTAAATGAATCTGGAAGCTCAAAATCAACCGGATCTCCTATCTGCTTGTGCAACTTGTTGAATGCATCTGTTATGCGACTGTCTTCATCCTCCTTATTAACAAAATAAAATCCAAAGAAGCAACATTTCAACCGAAAAATATTGGCAATATATGGTACAATAAAAGGGGACCCGGACTCAGATGAGATTAAATTGGCATTTCATCTTCAAGAATCATAAAAAAAAAAAACAAAAAAAAAAGGTTTAGTACAAATATGTGATAAAAAAGCACATTAATCAGCAAAAAGAAATTCTAAGACGCGTTAAATAGACAGTATAATATGCAGTAGCAATTTTCTTTCTTTTTTTTTCCCTCAATCTGGCCACACACGATGTAGAAGCTAAATTCTATAATCATCCATTCCAAGGACAAAGAACGATTAGAAACAACGGTGAAAGTTGTCGAAGACAGAAACTAGAAAGATCATAAAAGAAAAGAAAAGAAGAAGAGAAGAGAACGAGTACGTTTGGTGGAAGCAAAACTACTGACACAAACATTGTAAAAGAGCCACAATACTTAATAACCAAGAAAAACACCAACTTGAAAGAAACCCAGAAAGAAAAGCAAAAGGTTGTCAAGGGAAAAGAAGGCCCCAAAGAATCTATATCCTACCACAAGGTGAAATTACAAGATTCTGAAGAACCCCCCTGCCCCCCCAAAAAAAGTAAAGAATCATAAAGAAATAGCAAGAGACAGACAGACCCCATTAAGCTAAAGACACTGTGGAGAAAACCAAGATTAAGGACACAAGGAATGGCAAAGATAGAAGAATGGAAGACTTAAGAGAACAAACCTTCTTCGGAGACGCCATGGCTTCTTGCAGCATAGCGGTTGCAGCAGAACGTGCGAATTGAAGAAGATATTCAATTACCTTAGACCCAAAGATATATTTTCCAAAAAAAAAAAGAACAAATTATTCCCAGAAAATCGACGAAGTACATACCAAGCAATCAACGAACAGAAATTCACTGTAAAATTACGACTCCATGAAAAGAATCTACCCCAGAGGCCAGCACATACACATACACATACACACCAACAAATCCACAAGAATTGTGAATGAAATAGTGAATTACAGAGAGAGAGAGAGAGAGAGAGAGAGAGAGAGAGAGAGTTACAGGCAAGAGACGCGCGGAGAGCAGCAGATCTCGGAATCTTGGATTGGATTCCGCATTGTAAGCCCGTGGCTGAAAATGAAGTTCTATGAACAACGACGCCGTTTTAATATCTGTAAGACCCTGCCAGCCGCGGACAATCAAGAATGACATTTTTGTTTTTCTTTTTCTTTTTTTTTTTCTAAAGACCCAACAAAACTGAATTTTTTTATTTTCGCCTGAGCTTTTCAGTGTGATTCCTTAATTTTTTTTTTATTTTCAGTAATTCAGTGGGTCTTCTAGCTTTTATTTTATTTTCAGTAAAGTAATTTATCTACTTTTTACTTTATAACATTTTTTTTAATAAATTTTGTGACGTTTCCACCATATGTCAAATAAAAATATTACCAACTAATAGTCCTCTTTCAACTTTATGTGGGGTCTTTTTTTATCAACAACATATAATATTCAACATCATGTGCATATTATGGTCCAAATTCCTCTTTAGATTGGACAATCGAAATATGTTTTCTCGAGACAATCGATGGATATATATATATATATATATATATATATATAAACCCGAGAGGTGGGTATACCACATCGAACACCTTTTTTTTAAAAAGTTTTTTGGTTTTTGTTTTTTCATCCAAACAATTATAAAATTTAATATAAGATATTACATTTTAATATTTACGTGTTTTAATGTAATTTATTCCAATCATAACTTATGCAGAAGACAAATGATTTACTGCATCTGTTTAAATTCCAAAACTCAACTCATACTCATGATGAGGGCAATTAATTGATCATTATCATTGAATTATAGATTTTATACATCTTTTCACTTTTATTAAAAAATAACGAACTACAAGAATTTTTACATCTTTCCAAGTTATGATACACATTTATATTTATTCAAAAATACAATAAACAATTCTCCTTGAAAGACAAGGAATTGAATAAATAAAGAGTATAGATTCATGTTAAGCCTTGCGAAACCTGGACGATGATGAAACCCCAAAATGTGTCAGCTTTGCTTTCTTTGCTGCTGCCGTCTCTGTCAACCAATTCTCTGCAACCTTCCACAATTTCCCCTTCTCTCCACGTAAACTTTGCTTAATTGTCTCTCCAATGCTTTTAGCTGCAGCCAGAAACCCATCTTCTCCCATCAATTGGCAATGTTTTGCACTAGCCAGGCAAGGTACTGTTCAATTGCCAAAAGGGTCAATATAAGCTCTACAATCTGCCATGAATCTGAAGTACTGAATTTCGTCTCTACCAATCTCCTCCCCACACGCTACATTAGCCTCAACCATGCATGACCATACATAACCACATGTTACCGTGAACGCTGACACATGCACTGAAGAAGCACACTTTACGATGACATTTTTCTAAGAGTCGTTGGATATGGGTTGGACTCCTCGCAAATGTGGCTCTAACCTTGTTGGTGGGTACCTGGGATTTTGGCCCAAAGAATTTCATTTCCTTTATTTGACTTCCGATTTAAATATTGAAACCCATATTCTTGCAGCATCAGAGATGGCAATTCGGTCGTTCATAGCATGGTGGATGCAGAATCCCAAACAAAAACCCGAGTTTGGAAAAAACGTGACCTGAATAGCAAATATGGGTATGACCAGCTGGTCACCCACGGGGGTCCCTTGTGGAAGTTGGGGAAGAAAAGAATGGAAATCAGAAGAATTTCGTGCATGATTCCTCTTAAGATGATACAAATCATCAGCAGACTCTGCAAAGATGAGCGACATTGAGTCACCGTCAGAGTAACGAATTTCGGGCTTGTTATCAGAATTGGGTGAAAGGATCAAGTTTCCGGGCAGTGGAAACGAGTGTTTGAGACTGAGACAAGCTGTGTGTTTAATGTGTGGAATTGTGGTTTCACACGAAGGTGCCTAGAAATTCGACATTCAAGAAAGAAGAGATGTTGGACCTTTTTTTTTTTTTTTTTTTGGTTAGAGATATATTGCTCAAACTCTCGCAATTCTGTTTAGAGCCATAAAACCATGATCTCTTTTCATAATGTTGCCAGACAAGATACCATACTGCTTCACCCTCTATTTTAATTTTTCTTCCCATCCTCTTTCCGAGATTATTATTATTATTTATACAGTTATACAAACAGGCCGTGCTCGATTTCATAAGGTCCTTAGTTTGAGCAGGTCTTTTAGAACAACATTATCATTAATAAGGGAAAACCAATATTTAAGCATATTTGTCCAGTGCCTAGAATGAGTACATCATTCCAATTCACTATCGTGTAGGGGTTAGGAATAACATAAACTAGGCCTGCAGAACTCATCTTGTGAGAAATAGAAAATGTTTATTTTATAATTTGTGTATAGGATTGTTTTTAAAGAAAACGAAATAACATTGAATATTAATTTGTAATGTTAAGTTGTTGAGACACCCTCAATGAGCTTCAAGACTCAATGAAATTTTCATTCGAGTCCTAGTTGCAGGTAATTGGTAAAGAAGAAAAATTGCAAAATTAATTTCAAATTACAAATAGATTTGACCATTTATTTTAATAAAGCAAATAGATTTATCCAACTATTACATTTTGTAAATTCTTTTGTAATTCTGACATGCCGTAACTACACAAAAATGCCAACCATGCCAGTAGAGGGTAATAAATGAATAAATGATAATGACATACCTATTTATCCAAAAACTGAACTTCCAATTCGCTTATCATTAATGGCAAGATCGTGGGGACATGCAACCATGAAATGTTGACGAACAATGGACTCGTTGGACTGTAGCAATGGCGGATTTATATTAGCAACGAGTTTGCACTTAATGCACCAGTACGTGGTTGTACCAACAGCAGAATGCGAATCACACTCTAATTGCCTGAAATGTGTTGTAGTGAACATTTCCGATCTCCCATAAGAAAAATCTAGCAGTGAATTTTGGTCTGTCTTAGACTGTTTATTTTGCTAATAAATGAGAATATATTCAAGATGCTTTTTTTTTTTTAAATTTTTTTAAATAGCATGACGCGGCCTTCAAATTCTTGGTGCATAATAGACATTAAATTTTATAATTTACGTAATGAGCTTGTGTTGCTTAAGTTATGTATTGATGGTTGTGAGATGGAAGCCATCTACTGCTCCTTTATGCCAACCTTATATCTAGACATGTCTACATGTAAAGTTCATATTACTCTAGATTAGATTCTCTTTCTGTTCCTTCTTTGAGGATTAATGTTAATCAATTCCTCTTTACTTTTTCAATTGTGCAGAAAACAATTTCTGTAGATTAGTAGAACTGTAATTTTATTATAGATAGTTTAGCAGAGCAAGCAACTATTAGACAATTTAATTTTATTCTCTGGTTTTATTTTATTTTTTTCTTTGGCTATTCATCCACATGCTTTTGTTTCTTGTAACAGTTCCATTTCTTTTTAATAAAATCTAAACTTGACTTATAAAAAAAAAAAAAAAACTTTTGCAATAGATTTCATGCCAATAATTTGGACAGAGGCATGGAGTGGATGGTACGCTTGTTATAAGTTTTCGGTTTTGTTAGGTCAAGCTCGCTATTTAGCAATGAAACCAAGTTTACCAGGAATTTTCTTTAATTTCGTGGATGTATCTTGTTTGTAATTAAATTGGGTAGGTTCATGGAATTGGGTAGCTCCATTCATACAGAAAGATGGATATTTTGTTCATTAATGTGTGTACGGTTCCATCTCCTAATAGTCCTTACTGTGGCTAATTCTGCTACCGAGTAATATTGAATTTCAATTTGTAATGTTGATTTATTGAGACCGTCAATGAACTTCCATTCATGGAAATTGTTGTCATGTCTCGAGATTTCAAGTTTGAATCCCAATTGAAAATAATTAATGAAAAAAAAAGACTAAGAAATCAATCCCTCGAGATTTCAAGTTTGAATCCCAATTGAAAATAATTAATGAAAAAAAAAAGGATTAAGAAATCAATCTCATTTATTTCAACAGAACAGCTATTTAACTAATAGTTTTTTTCTTTATTTGTTTAGTATTGTAATCGCGTGATATCTAAGACTAACTTATTGTACTAATTAATCTATCCCTTCAATTCCATTAAACATTATAAGCAATTGCTCCTTTACAGGCGCTAAAGATCAAATTCTGGTTAAATGGTATATTCCCCATTGCGCCCAACAGGCTAAACGTAGTCTGTCACTCTCGGTTACTTCATTGCCAGGGTCGCTTTGCAGGATAATTTTCTTTATTTTTTTGATAAGCCGCTTGCTGGATGCTATTCGATCATATGCTACAGGTTGACATTTAACAATATGAAAAATTAATAGATATGTTATGAAAGTCTTCCAACACGCCCTGCCAAATACACGGTAGCGTGAGAAAAATGTTACCATGAGGAACGGGCAGGTCATGTGGCATGAAAGATTTTCTCTCTCTTTTTTTTTGAAATTTTTTATTTGTCGGTCCAAATTGTTTTGCAATTGACGTTCAGCACGATATATAAGCAACTAGTCATGTACCCACTCCTGGAAATATCTCGGATCTTGTGAGATTGAATGCCAGATTTCATGCTTTGATTTGTTTTCTTTTTTGTTTCTTTGTTTCTCTTTCTTTCTCCATAATTGTAAGATCTTTGAACTTTGTAATTATTCTCTAGGATCTTTAGATTGTTATACATCCTTTAAAATCTTTAGATAGTTGGACTTCCTTTTGTCTATATATTGATTGAGATCAATGAAAATAATATGGCTTTTATGATATCTAAATTCTTGCATGATACCAGAGTATATAGTCATTAGAAGTTGATATAACAACACAGGCATAATGAATGCTATTCTCTCTATCTCGAACTATAGTTACAAGTCATGCGTCGTCATTGTGTCAAGCGTGGCAAGTTCTCATTTTGTTCATTCTTCCAATCCTTTCATTGGAAGACGAGATGATTCAAAAATCTTCCCTTTGTCACATTCTACCATAAAGAATTCATGGATAGGCAGTACCGATGCATCATATCATATGACTAGATATGTGTGTTTTTTTCTACATATAAGGAAAGTAATAGTATTATGAAAATCAGGACCGAAGATGGTACTATATCTTACGCGATTGGCCAAGGGACAGTTGTTCTTCTAGGATTGACGTTGCAATCAGTTCTACATGTTCCCTATTCTAGTATAATCTTTTGTCTATTAATCAAGAATCCCCTTTTTTTTTTCATTGTGAATTTCAGGACTTGTCTTTGGAGAAAGTAATTGCCAGTACCGGGGAGAGAAATGGTTTATACTATTTTCTTAGTAATGGTTCTTCCTTAAACTATAACTCATGTAAAAGTACTTCTTTTTTTGTCGTGTCTCATTCCGATATCATGCTATGACACAAAGCCTCAAACTCCCCAGTTTTTCCTAGATGGAAGCCTTGTATCCTCATCTTTTTGTCAATATAGACATCAACCAGCTTTATTGTTAGGATTATATTAGAGCAAAACAACCACGGCAAAACCATCTAGTATAATCATGTAATCCTTCTAAACCTTCCATCTTGTCATAGTGACATTTGGGGTCTCTCTTAAACGCCAAACCTTATTGGTGCGTGATGATTCATCACCTTCATTGATGATAATACTTGGATGTCTTGGGTGTTTCTTATGAAAAAATAAAAATCTAAGGCAAGTACAATATTCCAACAATTCTACAAATATGTTCACAATGTATTTCAATCCTCTATCCAAATCATTTGAATTGATAATGGCTAGGAATATTTTGCCTTTGAATTCAATCAATATCTTGATGACCATGGCATTTTTCACCAAAGTTCATGTGCCTACACCAACCAGCAAAATGGAATAGCGGAATGAAAAAATCGGCATTTTCTTGAAAATGGCTTAATCTATCATGTCTGCTAGTCTAGTGCCAACTTTTTGGGAAGAAACTGTTCTCACTGTTGCTTATCTCATTAATCAGCTTCCCTCCAAGAGTCTTTAGTTTTAAACTCCTTAAGTATGTTATTTAAATCTTTTCTTCAAGTTCACCTTTTTAACTCTCTTCATCCTAAAGTTTTTAGATGTACTACTTCTCTTTACAACAATAATCCTAACTAGGGCAACTTGACCTTAAAGTTCTTAAATGTGTGGTTGTAGGATATTTGCCTACTAAAAAAAGATACAAATGCTACTGTCTCTCTTTTAGAAAGTTCCTTTTTTCTTATTATGTGTCGTTTCTAAAAAACAAACTATTTTATTCTAATTCTTCTTTTTAGGGAGATATATAGAACAAAGAAAAATAATTGGATTTTTTTTTCATTTCTCTTCCATCTTTTTTCCTTTGCCATTAAGAATCAAGTCATCTTAAGTGTCCAATTCAGAGGGGAAATTAGGGCACCAAAAGAGGTATTAGTACAACAACAAGGCCAATCATCAAATCTAAAGTCAAGCCCACCATTAAACGGCAAAACAAAAGATGTTGCACAAAACAATGAACATGATCTTAATATTCCTATTGCACTACGAAAGAGGGTAAGTTCTTGTACTTAACATTCCATTCATAATTATCTACCTATTTGAAGTTGCCATTTTGGCATAGAGCATTTATTATAAGTGTAGACAATTTAGACATTTCTAAGGACATTCAAAGTGCCCTATAAGATATAAATTAAAAGGTAGCCATGTTCGAAGAGATAAAGAAATTGATAAAAATAATAGGTAGGAGATTGTCAAGTTATTTAGGAAAAAGAAGTTGTTGAGTGCAAATAGGTATTTATAGTAAAACATAGGTCAGACAGGACCACAAGAAGATATAAAGCTAGGTTGGTAGTTTAGGGATTTATTTAAACTTATAACATAGATTATGATAAGATTTTTGCTCTTATTGCTAAGTTAAATTCAATTAGAGTATTGTTGTCTTATGCTACCAATCTAAATTAGAAATTGCAATCAATGAATTTGAAAAATATGTTTATAAATAGGGGGCTAGGTGGAGAGATTTATATAAAGGTTCCACTTGTTTTTAAGACAAAAGGAGATAATGGAAAAGTATGTAAACTAAAAAGATCTCTTTATGGGTTGAAATAATTCCTTAGAGTATGGTTTAAGAGGTTTAGTGTGACTATGAAGTGGTTTATATATAATCAAGAGAAAGCAAATCACACTCTGTTCACCAGACATATAGGTGATGGAAAGAATTCAATCATGATTGTCTATGTGAATGACATTGTAATTATCAGGGGTGATATTCAAGAGATATATAGCTTAAAGAAGTATTTAAGAATTGAGTTTGAAATTAAAGACCAAAAAAGTCTGTGTTATTCCTTAGGTATTGAAGTAGCAAAGAGCAAGAAAGGTGTCTTTATCTCTCAAAGAAAATACACTCTAAATCTCTTAAAAGAAACAAGAAAATTGAGTTGTAAATCAACTAAGATACCATTAGAGGTAAATTGAAAAGCAAAAGGTACTACAAATTATGGTTTTGTAGACAAAAGAAGATATTAAAGGTTAGTTAGAAAACTTATTTATTTATCTCTTATTAAACTTAATATTGCCTTTACAATAAATATAATTAGTCAATTTATGCACTCACTTACTTAAAAGTATCTAAATATCATGAATCAAATTCTTGGATATCTAAAAAGAACTCCAAGTAAATGCCTTATGTTTATAAATAGTGAACATATGGGAATTAAAAGTTTTATGAATATTGACTAGGTTAGTGTAGTAGAAGACAAAAGATCCACCATAAGTTGTTGATATAAGTCAATTTGGTCACTTAGATAAGTAAGAAAACAATTAGTAATAGTTCATAATAGTGTTAAAATAAAATTTAAAGCTCTTATTGAAGGGATGTGCAAATTGCCTTGCCTAAAAAGATTAATATGTGACTTAAAGATCCCTTAGTATTCTCCTAGAAAGCTCTATAATGATGGTTTAGCATTGCTTACAATTTGCTTCATTACAATAAAACCAAACTTGTGGAGATTGTCCGTTATGTTTTTAAATAAAAAAAAGATCAAAAATGGAGTTATTAGCTTATCTTATGTTTCCATAAATTTTTAAGAAGTTGATGTCTTAACTAAGATCATGCTCAAACTAGGTCTTGTTTTCATTGTAAACAACATAAGAATGATATTTATTCACCAGCTCAAGAAGGTGTTGAAAATATCTTAAATCTCATGGGATTTAACCTTAGATTTCATGCGTTGATTTGTTTTTTTTTCGATTTCTTTGTTTTTTTCTCTCTTTCTCTATAATTGTAAGATTTTTTTATCTTTATGATTATTCTTTAGGATCTTTTGATTGTTAGGTATCTTTTAGAATTTTTAGATAATTAAGTTTTCTTTTTGTCCATATATATTGATTGATATCAATGAAAATGATATAATGTTTTTGTTATTCAAATTTTTACACATACATTATGCACATGTTTTTTATTTGCTAGATATTTGGTATCATCATTGTTTCTTTTATATATTTGACAAAGTATAAAGAGAGGACAATGAGTAAAATCTTTTTGTGCTGAATGTAAATAAAATTTTCTTACTATATGATTGACATGAAAATGTACTACTTTTTTCTTAATAAGGGTGTATGTGGTCTCTTCTTATTAAAGTTGCAACAATTTTCTTTTCTATTATACCACTATGAAACTCTCCAAATTTTCATCTTATTTTGTGAAAAATTAAAACTCTCAACTAAAAATAATTAACTTTACTATAATAGCATTGAATTAAATTGTTTTTACTTTTTTTTTCAAAATGATTCCCTTATAAAAATATATGAGTGCAAACAAAATCATATCATAGTACTGGGAAAAATGGAATATAATTATTTGTTGTTAAGCTAATTGAATCTAAATGGTTAAAATCACTCTTGACTTACACTAGTTCAACTTTAAGCATATAATAATGCTGATAAATAATAATGAATAAATGCAAGTAATATGAATAAAAAGAGATTGAGAAAGAAAAAGTAAACAAAGTGATTTATAATGATTAATGAATCACTATAAATCACAATTAAGTGTTGGAATGTGACCTCTTGTCTACTTATTAAGATTCTCTCTTTAAAAGTTTAATTCACTAACAATTCTTTTTTAGGGGATTAAGAAAAATCATATGTAACTAAGGTTTCCTATCCTTAAACACTTAAGTTTTCAAAAAACGTTATACAAGAACATGAAATTCATACTCACGCTAAGGCACTTTTGTTCTTTTCACCTTCTCACTTAAGCTTCTTGCTCTTTTCATGATTTCATACTTTTTTAGTCATTTAGCTTTCTTATTTTTCTCTTTTTAATTAATATTTTTGCACAAGCTCAAGGTGTATAACCTTGTTTACAAATGCTATTTTGTAGACTTTCAAGATTTTATTAGTTGTTGTAACAAGGATATCTAGACTAAAGGCAACTTTCTATCATTCATAAGTTGACCACTCCAAATTTTAGGTTAAAAACTAACTTTTATAGTTCATGCAGTTAATTGCTTCTTTAAGTCTAGTTGACTACCCTAAACTCTTAGCCAAAATATCACTTTTTTTATTGATCTTGTTAACTATTACATGTTGTTGGATTAATCAATCTAAAGTTTCTTTTAACTTTGAGGACCAATAGTTCTTTACATTTTGTCTTGAGATCATTCTTAAGTGCATTCTAAACACTTTTTAAAACAAAGTAACAAATTAATGCATGATACTTGGGTAATGATTAGTAATGGATACTTTTTAAATTCAAATTCAAATTAGTAATCATCATCTGAATATAATTATAAAGCATGAATCAATATCCATTCGCCATAATCAAATCATATCATGCACATCACTAAATTGTGAGTTGGCAAATCAAAATATGCTATATTGAGAACATGATCCTAACGCTATAAAGTGAGGAAATCAATTCCATTGAAAGTGAATAATAAGAAAATTTTATATTTTACATTCTAAATTTATGGTGTATTTACACTCTATATACAAATTTTTACAAATTACAAAAAGGCATACTAACAATTATTAGTAGTAACAAAAAACTTCGGATGTTAACAAGCTGTTAGTAAAAAGTTTTGTTAATTGCAAAAATGTCATTAAAAATGGCTCAAAGGATCCAAAATTCCCTTACATGTAAAAAGGTCAAAAATAACCGTCAGAACCTGTTTTCTCGGCCGACAAAGGCAATAATAATGACGGAAGTAACCCAAATACAAAGGTTCGTTGCTTCTGCTCCTATAAATAACCAAACAATGCTTTTTCATCAATTGCGAGTCCATCTTCCATCTTTTACCTTATACCCTTCTTCTCCAACATCCGTCTTCTTCTCCAGCAACCTTTTTTTTTTTTTTTTTCTCCAGTGTGTTGCTTTTTTCTTCTCCAACTTTTGCAATGTCTCTATCTACCGCAAGCCCCAATTTGTTTGAAGGGCCAAAGTTAAAAAAACATCCAATTTAGATCATGCAACAAAAGAGCATCAATGAAGGTATCAAAGTTTGGAAGAAACAAAATAGACTCTACTATTGTTGTGAAGAGAGAAGTTGCAGTGTTTCTTTCCTAGTTTGGCGCCTACCAGTGAAAAGTTTCAAAGAAATGCACTAACTCATGACATTTATAATGTAGCATATATCACTTCATATCAATTGGATGCAGGAGCTATAAATGCTGAATTATAAACAACGAGGGCAGATCGTAGAAAGATGTTTCTCAAGTTACACAACATAGAGATAACAACAAACTCTATAAAGATGGTTTTAATATTGTTATCATGTTGTACTATGATGTTATATGTCTTAGTTATTGTATCACTTTTCAGTAAGAAAAGAGTTTAGGGTTTAGTGTAAAATATAGACCATAACATATATATATATATATAGATAGATAGATAGATAGATAGATAGGTAGATAGATAGATATATGTGATATTTGCTTCTTAATTTTTATTCTGCTCCTCCATAATCTTAGATACGACATATTCTAGTAACCAATTATCGTTCATGATTCTTTGGCTTTGGTTGGTGCAGTTTCTTTTTGTTTCTCAATCTTCTTGACCAAGATGGTGATGGGAAAGGGTCAACGTGCCAAAAAGATTCAATGTGCAACAAGTTTTACAGGAACTCTTGCATTGGTCGTGATGAAAACGGAATTTCATTAGTTAACATTTGATGAATGCATTGCTACTAGATCGAAAATACATAACAAAAGGACAAGCGTTTGAAATATTTGAAATAAGAAATTGCCCTACAGGTCACATTTGATTTTTATTTTTAAAAAATAATAATAACAATAATTTAGACTTTTAATATGCATCATATAACAATCCCTTTGGCGAAAAAGGAGGCAAAGGCTTCCAACTTGGTACGAGGGACGGATAAGCCAATTTCAAGGTCGCCTTCTGCACCCATGCAATCGCCAAGTGAAAATGAACCCATGTCTTCAATGGTAATTGTCTCAATCTTTTTAAGCCTTCCAACACCGAAGTCCAGATCATAAAGCTTGAATCTGGGTGACGATGTGACCCCGAAGATCCGCTTTCCTTCCATTGATGCGTCAAACTCGGTGACCCAATTTTCTGCACTTTCCAGCAACCCCTTCTCTCCGTGCAGCCTTTTTGTGATTGTCTCTCCTATACTTTTGGCCGCAATCAGAAATCCATCTTCAGCCATTAACTCGCTATGTTTTGTACTGGCGATGCACGGCGCCGTGCAATTACCAACGTAATTTGCAGGCAAGGGAGGGTGAAGATAGGGTCTGCAATTTGCCATAAATCTGAAGTATTGAATTTCATCCCCACCAACTTCCTCTCCGCAGGCTACATTAGCCTTGGTCATGCATGACCATACGTAGCCGCAAGCTACCGTGAAGGCTGACACATGCAACGAAGAAGAATATTTTGCTATGACTTTTTCCTTGAGTTGTTGGACGTGGGTTTGAGTCATTGTAAATGTAGCTCTAACCTTGTTGGTGGGTATTTGAGATTTTTTCCCTGAAAATTTCCTCTGCTTCCCCTGATTCCAAAATATCGTTTCGAGTTCAAGCCCTTTGGGGTCCTTCAGCTGGGTCTTATCATATAAGGGTAAGGGCAATGCACCCTCCAGGATTTCCTTGTCGTCTCCTGACCTGAAGATTGAAGCCCAGATTCTTGCAGCATAAGAAGTGGCAGTGCCGTCACCCATAGCATGGAGGATGCGGAATCCCAAACAGAAACCTGAGTTTGGAAAAAGGGTCACTTGAATAGCAGCCACGGGAATGACCATTTGGTCACCCACCAGGGTCGTTTGAGGAAGTTGTGGAAGGAGACAGTAAAAATCAGAAGAATTTCGTGCATGATTCCCAGTAAGATGATTGAAATCAGCGGCAGACTCTGCGAAGATGAGCGAGGCTGAGTCACCATCGCAATAACGAATTTCGGGCTTGGTATCATTGCGTGAAAGGATCACGTTACCAGCCAATGGAAACAAGAACTTGAGAGAGTGAGAGAGTGTGTTTTTAATGTGTGGAATTGCAGTTTGAACGAAAAGATGTTTAGAAACGGGGAACTCAAAGAAGAAGAGATGTTGGATGAGAACGTCCATTGTTATCAACTCAAAATATGTCAGTGGAAGTGACTTCTCGCCGACACTGCCGGGCGGCGGTGAGACTCGGCAGTGCTCGATCACTGTCACCATTTTCTTTGTTTTGTGTGGAAGTGAAACTGGAAATTCTCAATCTCTCCCGCAAGTTTGTAGTTGGGGCCTTAGAGTCATGTCCATTTATAATGTTGCTGGCGGTGGAAGATTTGACCATTTACGTTCTTCGCCAGCATTTTCCTGCACCAATCCACTTAGTTGTCCCCTGTGCTAAAACTATTTTTTTTTTGTTCACGCAGATCGATACTCGCATGCATGCATGTGATTCTCCAATTTTCCTATTTATAATAATACGGGTCCGTCAAAAGCCTTTCCGGGAGAGAGAAAGCAAGAGAGAAATTACACAGGCTCAAGTATATTCTATCACAATTTATTAGAGAGATTACAATTGTACATATTAAAGTTATGGTAATAAAATACATGTGTCTACGTAGATATACCTTGGATGCTTTTATGTGTAAAATAATAATAATAATAACAACAACTAATATTTGAGTCCAGAAGGAGACGATCGAGTCTCAAGTTAAGGAGCCTAAAATGGGAGAACACACACTTACTTCGCTACCCACGCAAAACCATGCATTAGACTGGGTCAATAGCATTATTTTATCGCTCTCAACCACGACTCACATATTGTTAACTTCCACTTTCAACTTACGAAAAGTCTTCTAACACAGGTTGCCATCTGCGGGGTGGCCTTAAAAAAAGTATTACTACAGCGAGTCGTCTTTATGCGTTCATGTGCGGTTGAAGAAAATTACTCATTCTTCTAATTTATTATTTGTCGATCCAAATTGTTCCCCCCCCCCAGTTGAAGCTAAACCATATGTCATATACAGCGTTAGATAACAATTCTCTCAATAACTATATACGTTGACTTTCTTTTCACTTAAAATAGTCGAAATCAATGATTCTGCATCTTCTTTTTGCCCACGAGGATGCAGATCTTAACTATGATCTGCACGTTTATATGAGGAGTATTTAAGAATTAACTGGAAGATTAGCCTTAGGGTACGCGAATTCTATACGTGGTATTGTTCTTTCTTGATTAAAGATTTTTAACCATAATTGAAATTATGTTTTCCAATTGAATGTTAACAAAACGTAACTTAATTTTTTTTAAAAAATGCTAAAATTATGTAGCTTATATCTTTGAAATGAATGGAAATTTTTGACTAAAAAAGGAAACATTGTAGTTAAAAAGAGTATAAATTAAAAGGAAGTACATTGACTATTGAAAGAGAGATTATTTAATATGAGAGAGGGTAAAATTAGAAGAATGAATCAAAAGTCTTTCACTATTTTTTTTATTTAATCATATATTGGAATAGGTGAAAATATATAATTAATTTTTTTTTTATTTTTTAGATATTAATTTGTACCCATGTAAGTGTGTGCTTGTGTGTGTTAAATTTTTAAAATATTATAAAAAATAAAAATAGATGGATATATAAAATAAATAGAAAATTATATAAATTAAATGTAATATATGTTCATATAATGTATACAAACAATGTTCATCAACCTTGACCGCCCAGATGTCTTTAATATTGTTGTAAAACTTTTTTTTATGAGCAAAAAAAAAAAAAAAAATTACAGCCCCTGACTTTGGGCTACTTTTGTGCCGAGCCTTAATATGGCAACATTATATTGATATTGGACATCATTAGTCTGGCAATTATCGTCTCTTGAAAGGAATCTATACGTTTAAATTTCTGGTTGATGGAGGAGCGTATATCTGTCAGGAAGAGAACTATAAAAAAAAATCCAATCTTGCTAATTACAAAATGATTAGTCAACGCAACCGCTCAAGAATATTTATTTACGCATATGGGCTTCCTACGACACGAAAGCAATTTGTCTCTGGCTCAAGTTTCGGACAACGTAACATTGTCACGAAAAAGACAAGCGTATAGAGGCGGATGCACATGGTTACCAGTGGGGAGCATTTGCCCCATCTGGAATCACATTTGAGTATACCAATTACTAAGAGTTTTTAGTTATGCCCCCTGCTCCCATAAATTTTTTTTTAATTGGATCAAGACTTCCCAATTGAATGAATACGAGGAAAGGATATTCTCAGTGCTGATCCGTATGAAATTAACGCGACTCGGCAATCAAATTCTTGGTGGGAATCATTCAAAAAGTTCCCTCAGGTACTGCATAAGAATGTTCTTGGGTTTGAGAAGGGTGTACAAGGGATTTTGGATTGGCTATATCTCAGAATAATATTCTTGTATATCATACGTGGAAAGAGGTGAAGTCGAGGTGTGTTAGTACAATTTGGCTCTGTATAGTTGATAGCATTATTAACAATGTTATAGACCATGATTCATTGCCGAGTTTATGGAAGAAATTGGAAAAATTCTATATGGCCAAGAGTTTGACTGATAACTTGCATTTGAAGCAACAACTTTATCGGCTAAAGATGTGGAAGGTGCTGACCTAATTGAAAACATAAACCTATTCAGTGGAATTTTGGAACAACTTCAAAAAGGTTGAAATTGAGGATGAAGATGCAGCTTTATTACTTACCTCGCTTCATGATTCGTATGATAGTTTAGTGACTACTTTATTATATAGTAAAGATACCGTGAATTTGGAGTCGGTGCAACCGGTGCTATTGTTCCACAATATTCAAAAAAGAATAAAATTCGGAGATTTGGCGAGGGATCTGGAAGTAGCAGATTTAGATCTAAGGACCAAGGTTAGGGAATTCAATGCTACAAATGAAAAGAATTTGATCATGTCAAAAGAAGAAGTCCTCACTAGAAGAAGAAAGTTGTTGTAGGCGATGAAGATATCCTTACAGTCTCCAAAGGTGATGATACTATTTCTCATAGATGAAAATTAGGTTTTGCATGTGTATTACATGCATGCTCTGTGAGAGAATAGTTTCTTTCGCCGTAAGAAAGGAAAGCGAGCGTCATTTTTATAGGTGATAGTTTCATTTGTGAGATCAAGGGGTGTTGGAACAGTCAAAATAACGATGTTTGATGGTGCGATTCACATTTTAGTCTGCGTGGCATATGTCTCAAAGCTGTGTAAAAATCTAATATTGGTCAGCCTGTTAGACTGTACGGGTTGTCGATATTAAGCTGGAGGTGGGGCTATGATAGTTAGGAGAGGCGGAAAGACCCTGATGAAAGGAAAAAAGTGTGGAGGATTATATCGTCTAGTTGGAAATACAATTATTCCAAAGACCCCGATGAATGGTTGCATGGTGTATACACAGCAAGCATACAGTGGTAAGGGAGTAATTTCCACTGGGTGGGAGGACCCGTTGAAGGTTCTCTCTCACATTAAATGTTTATTGGTCAGGTTATTCAAAATAGGTGGATGTCAGGACCTGTTATCGTTTTGGTTATGTGTAGCTAAGATGTGAAAGGCCAAGGAATTATTTTTTCTTGTGCTGTATTGGCAAATAGGTGGAGCTTTCATGGCCTAGTGAAGGCTTGTCTCGATAAGTTTCAGTCAAGACTACTTTACAATTCAAGCCAAAGTAGAGATTTGTTAGAATAATGACTTGACTTAGTGAAGGACAATTCGCTTATTGTGCAAATGAGGGCTAGAGAACGCGTTTTGCATTATTTCTTGCAAGTTGTTGTCATATGCCTTAAAGCCTAGATATGGTAGCTCGCTGGCCAAACCCTTTGTTTTTTTTAGGCATATGTATGGTCAACACTTGTTTAGAGATGAAGGGTTCCTGCAAAAGGTCATCCTTACCATTTAAGATACGCATTACTGACTTGTATGGCCAAAGAATTAGCTACCATGTTGTCTTCTTTTTCTTTACAGTGTAAAGCTTCCTTTGGGTGCGTGCGTATTTTCATCTTGTTCAATTTTCTTTCCACTAAAATGGGTGTGTGAGTATTTATGATTGAGTCTTTGCTTCCACAGCGTGTGGCTAAAACCCCAACATTTTTCTTGTAGATTGTTGAATGTGATGTAATGTGTTTGAAGCTCATCAGGGAATTTTGAAACAGATAATTCTTCTGAAGGAACTACTTTCTCATTCTATTGTGGAGCTATTTAATTAATGAACAATAATGTTAGATTTTTCAATTGTATTCCAATTTCTTTTATTTGTTTAGTCATCTCCTTGGATCAAATCCTAAAACCTTTTTTATCTTCTAAAAATGAAAGAATTGCAGGGTTTTACACTGTTATTTCAAGAACTCACATGTCGAAGTGTTGTTGAATCCCTTACTACTACTAATTCGACCGTGAAAAAGAAGGATTAACTAAATATTTAAGTTCCCGAATTTTTGCATTTTATCAAAATGGATTGCCAAACTTTCAATTCGACAGTGCAAAAGCTCCCAAATTTAAATTTATGAAATGAAATTTTTTTAATTTAATTTAAAAAAATTTGAGAAATTTATAAACTAAGTACTTATTCCATGATTATCATCTTTTTGATTTGTGAGAAATAAAAATTGAACCTTAAACTTCAAATTAAAAATTCAGGTGACTTTATTAATAGAACTCTAACTAGCAGGGCATTTTGCAATTATTATTATAAAAAATTACATATACACTTATACTAAATGCATAAATTAAATGTATGTTAATTTTAATTATTAATTATAATTAATTTATTATTTAATAAATAATAAATTAATTAATATATTTTTTAATAAAAATAAATATAATTAATAATTAAAATTTAATAATATAAATATATATTTAATGTAATTTATGTGTTTAATTTATCTGTTGAATAATAAAATTATTATTATTATTATTATTATTATTGTTGTTGTTGTTGTTGTTGTTGCCTTAGCAATGCAAAAGCAATCGGGCCGTGAGGTTGGATAAGGCCTCTGCTGCAGTGCTTCGCCATAAGGGGTCAGGTTCTGGTCTTAACAATTAACATAGGGCAGGGCAAGAGAGACTCAGGGGTCGTGTAGGCTTCTCTCTCTCTCTCTTTCTCTCTCTCACACACACACATACTCCCTCTCACAATTCTACAGCACACCTCCCTCTGCCCTTTCAGAAGCTTTCCTCCGTCCTCTCCAAAAAGGTAAATAATCTTTCAAGTTTCAATCTTTCTTCTTCGCTATGGTCAGTAAATCCTCTTATATCTTCTTCTTTTACCGGGTATCACCAAGCTGGTTGTGGTGGTGCTTAAACCCTCAAAATAAATAAATAAATAACAAAGAATTAAAAACCCCATCTTAACTGAGAGAACATTGAAGATCTCTGTTCAAAGCTCATGGCTTTTTTCTTGTATGCTGTTTTGTTTCGGTTTCCTGAAGTCAGAGAGATGCCTCCCTTTATGAAATGCTGTTGAAATGAGTGTGCCCTTTTGATTTTTCCCTTTTTTTGTATTCTTTCAATTAATTTGCACTCTAGAATAATCCATAAAAACAAGATGGGTAGGGTGTCATGATTTGGCATATGTTGTCGATATGAAATATTGCAAATTATTCTTCTCTTTATTATTATTATTATTTTTTTCTTTTAGATAATGGTAACGCTGGTTTGATTTTGTTTTGCGATGATGATCTATGTTTGCAACGAGTCACAATTTGGGGGCTTTTATGATCATGCCGACAGATAATGATTCTGGGAAAGATGGATAGTTTCTCCTTGTTTACCTTCCAAACTTAAGGATTGTTTGTCAACCGCAGCATTTGTGGTATCCCTGGGTGGAAAGCATTTTAGGCATAAGGAGTTGAGAGCAGATAAATGGCAAATGTCACGGGGATGATGAGAATGAGGGATCTTGGCCTTGGCCCTCCAATTTGGTGGCCATCCTCTCTTCTTCATAATCGTAATTGTCTCATTAGACCCAACAACTGTAAGCTACCTTTCTTTAGTCCAACAAGGAGAAATTTCTCAGTTGCCTTTGCTAAGGCCCGTGATGAACAAGCACAGGTTCGAGTACGCTTTGCTCCTTCTCCAACTGGCAATCTGCATGTTGGTGGTGCCAGAACTGCCCTTTTCAATTACCTCTTTGCTAAGTCTAAAGGTGGGAAATTTGTATTGAGGATTGAGGACACTGACTTGGAGAGGTCAACTAGAGAATCAGAGGAGGCTATGCTTCGAGACCTTTCTTGGCTTGGTCTTAATTGGGATGAAGGCCCTGTGGTTGGTGGAGACTATGGCCCGTATCGGCAATCCAAAAGAAATTCTCTGTATAAGCAATATGTTAACAAACTTTTAGAATCAGGGCATGTTTATCGTTGCTTCTGTTCCAATGAGGAACTTGAAAGCATGAAGGAGATTGCCAAATTAAAGCAACTGCCTCCAGTGTATACAGGGAAGTGGGCCAGTGCAACAGATGAAGAAGTAGAGGAAGAGTTGGCAAAGGGAACACCATACACATTTCGTTTCCGTGTGCCCAAAGAGGGGAGTTTGAAAATTGACGATCTTATCAGAGGTGAGGTCCGTTGGAACTTGGACACACTTGGAGATTTTGTAATTATGAGAAGCAATGGACAACCTGTGTACAATTTTTGTGTCACAGTTGATGATGCTACCATGGCCATCTCACATGTCATAAGAGCTGAGGAGCATTTACCAAATACTCTAAGGCAAGCACTAATATACAAGGCTCTTGGATTCCCCATGCCTTACTTTGCTCATGTTTCTTTAATTCTTGCACCTGATCGGAGTAAATTATCAAAAAGACATGGTGCAACTTCGGTGGGACAGTTCAGAGAGATGGGCTACTTGCCTCAAGCAATGGTTAATTACCTGGCTCTTTTAGGCTGGGGTGATGGCACTGAAAATGAATTTTTCACCCTCGAGCAACTTGTTGAGAGATTCTCAATTGAACGTGTTAACAAAAGTGGTGCTGTTTTTGATTCCACTAAGTTGAGGTGGATGAATGGTCAGCATCTAAGAGCCCTCTCATCAGAGAGGCTGATCAGCCTTATTGGTGAACGCTGGAAAAACACTGGTCTCCTTCAAGAATCTGAAGGACCATTTGTAGAAGAAGCAGTTCAACTGCTTAAGGATGGGATTGACTTGATAACTGATTCAGATAAAGTGTTGTCAAACTTGTTATCTTATCCTTTCCACACTACTTTAATAAGTCCTGAAGCAAAAACTGTGGTAGAAGATAAGCTTTCCGAAGTTGCATCTGGTCTCTTGGCTGCATATGACAGCGGTGAACTCCTCAAAGCATTGGAAGAAGGTCCATCCGGTTGGCAAAAGTGGGCAAAGAGCTTTGGCAAATCTCTAAAACGAAAAGGGAAATCACTTTTTATGCCCCTCCGAGTGTTGATAACTGGAAAGCTCCATGGCCCTGATATGGGCGCAAGTGTGCTTCTGCTTCATAAGGCTGGAAGTTGTGAGATTGTTTCTCCCCAAGCAGGGTTTGTGACATTGAATGAGAGGTTTGAGATACTGAGACAGATGGACTGGGGAGCATTGAACAAAGACCAACTGTCCTTGGAGTCTGTTCCTAGCTTGTCAAGCTGAAGGTTGGTGGTTTTGATGAATTAAGTTATTTTTTGTACATTTAAGTTGTTTTGCAAAGCATCTGATGAGGAGTTAGGATCAATGGATTATACCCACCATCTCTGGGAGATCATGAGCCCATATCTGGCCCCAAGAACATGTTTATGATTGACACTAAAAACAAAAAAAGAAAAAAAAACAGAGAAATTTAAAAGTTTGGTGTGAAAATAAATTTTGGTCACAGTTTGTTGTTTGATATTGGTTAATATTTTACCAATGGGTGTGGAGGGAGTATTAGCCAGAAGCTTGAGCGCAATTTGAGTTTCTAAGATTGCGGTGGAGGCTGTCAGCCCTTCCAACTTCCAAGTACGTGGCAAGAAGAATCATTTTGAGCTATGAAAAACTATGGCACTTGGCGTAGCCAGTCCAATACAAATGCGAACCTTGAAAATTTGAAAGCCAGGTCACTTTTTTCTCTTATTTTATAATTTTTCTTACTTTTGTTCCTGAACTCTAGGGGGTCTATCATTTCTTCCCTGGAATGTGTAGTTGATGTTGAACCACGTCTACCTTTAATGTAAAGGGAAAAATAAATAAATAACTAAAGAGAAAAAAATAGAAAGACACTAAATTTGAACAGAAATGGATACCGATCAAGAACTCAACAAACAATTGGCTTCGTTCTTATTCTTGTCTGTCTCTCCTTGTTAAATATCAAAGCGCTGATCTTTGGCAAAGCACATTATGTCTATTGCTAATTAGCTCTCTCGTCTTCCCCCAAGAAGCCCACCTCGAGTGCTCATCCAGTCTTTTGATTTCCCAACAATGGCCTTCCTCTACCAGCTTCTACCCACCAAAATTTCAATGCAGCCCACAAGAATAAGAACCAAGAACGCAACTTTTTGCATAAAAAATGTCATTGTTCACATGTATTGGTCAGTCATTAGTCTTTGTTTGTGATGGTCACGATGAATCTTCTTAATTTGATGTTGCTGTTATGTTTTTGTCTGTGTTTTTCCTTTTCTGCCGAAGCATGAAACTCTGCCTGTGTCGCTGAATTTCACTGGTAAGCAATTTCCAGTTTGAATTTTTGTTTTAATATGACAAGATCCCTGCAATCTGATGACCAGCCTTAAAAAATAGATGGATAATTTGGTGCAGTGAGTGAGTAACTTGTTCTTTTGTCTCCCAGAGAAAAAGGTGAGCCAAAATAAGTAAATTCATGGCTAAGGGCCTGGGACCAAGAGACTTCTGGTTTTGTTCTCAGCTCTTTAGGGGTGCAATATGTGTTATTTATCCCACCCAATAACGACAATATGTGATGTGATATTGCCCATTATGCAATGCAGTGGCTGCTGAATATAGGCCATATTAGAGAAATGAAAACTGCTGATTGAGGAACCACATCAAGGAAAATTGACATGTCTAAGAGCATTGTTTAAGTGGCTGCAGTTGGACACTTGATGATCTTTTTGATTCCCCTTCAACTTTTTCAAAGTGGACTCCTATCTTCTTTCTTTCGCAACTGTTTTGTTCTTGTTATAATGTCATGTCCTGCTATATTAGAATGCCATTGAGTGCTAGGATGAAATCACTTTATTTTGAACCCGCATGTCCATGTTATACTTTATTTTGCCAAAATACCTATCGTAGCCCTTTAAGGCGAAACCACCCTTAACATTATTTTATTGTTAATAGCATGGGTTGATTTCTTGCCAAGAACAGCGACTCCTTTGGAAGATATTTTTAGATCAATTTTCTGTTTGGTATTCTTCTCTCCAATAACAGCACAGACTACTTGTGTCTATCACTTTATACAAATTCTCTGGCTTGCAATCTTAGTGGAGTGGATTATCATTATTTCTTAAACCATGCATTGATGGTTTGGGCAGTTTGCCTTGCTTGTTATTTCTGGTTTGCTTGTGGGACACCTAGAAAGCTTAGGGTTCCAAGAAGATTATATACACCTGAATGAATTTATCACATTGTGGAGAGGAATTCATATTTGTGGTTGCAGTGAATAGGCATGTGCAGCTTGCAATTTCAATGAATGAATCATCTTATGCAGGGATAGACGTCAATTTTACATTAAAATCCTGTATTACTTGTACATTATCTAATAGAGCAGCTAATTAGAATTCAACCTTTAGTTGAATTTTATGGATGAAGTTCTACTTGCTCTACCCGGAAGTCCTATTCAAGAGGTACTAGCTGTTCGTTGTTTATTACTCAACTATTTTTTTTGTCAGCTATGTCCTATGACTCCCAGTACCATGTTTGGTTTCAGTCAAAACATGGAAAACATTAACAGCTTATTGGAAACAGATTACAGTTCAACACTATACCATTTTTTGTCCACAATTTAAATGTAAAGAGAGTTCTTTTATAGGTTGATGATGAGGATGTGATTTAGGTTATCATTCAAGCCAGATCTAGGTGGTGGAAGTACAGACTGGGATGAAGTTGTTAAAAAACTTTTTAAGAAGAATGAGTCAGGAGATCTGGTAGTGAAAAAAGATGCTGCTGCCCCCACATAACATTGTCAAGTGCTAAAAACAATTGGATGTATACATTAGAGATAGGATTCTGTTTTGGTATGTTTAAGGGATTGTACATCTTAAAAACAATTGTAAACATTCAAGTGCTAAGCGATACATATGACCCATCGCTAAAGTTTTTGCGCTCCACGGTTTAACCATGAAAAGAATGGTGGCACGTCTTCCGTTCCATGTTGTCACCGAGATGATGGGTTGGGTTGGCATAAAACCCAGGTTTTATTTATCCAACCATACAAATCTTTCCATTCTGAAGAGAATTGAAAGGCATCAGATAGAAGTAAACTTCAGTCATCAATCTCATTTTGCGAGCAAGGAACGGTTGCAGTTCTTACATGGCCATTTCTCACGTAGCAGACCATCATAAAGTGATTTGTGTCAAGCTAGAGATGCTATTTGGTTGATTACTGCTGTAACAAGTGCACATGCCTCTGATAAAATCTTTCAGGACGTTGGGAGTTGTGCAGCTGGGGTCCGGTGCGGCAGGAAATGGAGGTTAGAATTCGGATAATTCAGGGAGAATGCCAGGGAAATTTTGAGCTCTCTTTCCATTGACGTGCAAGTCGAAGACTGATCAACAAATTAGGGAGCAGCAATTGAAACTTGCCACTAGAAAATCGATAAATCAATCTTATCAACAGAAATCCTACTGTCGTAAGTTCCCTGGATATCAGAACATCAGGTTCCAGACATTTTTGCTTTCCATGCAAGATAATGGACTCAGGGTAATAAAAACAGCTGGCAATCGACGACTTGCAAAGTAATCTTTCTCCTACTTGGAAGAGGTGCCTTCTTCCTACTTAGAATAGTTAGCGTTGTCTATCATGAGAAAGTCGCTAAAACTTCCAATACGAAGGCAATGGTTAACTAGGTGAATTCATTCCCAAATGTAAGAGAGAATAGCGGGGGGAGGTGGAAAGTGCTAATGAACTTGACGTTGCAAAACTCAGCACTACAAATTTCTAGCGACTTCATGTACAACAAAGCTTCCAGGCATCATTTGAGAAAACTAACAAGCCCAAAAAGTACTACTACCATCACCACAAGTCCTAAAGTGAAGCAGAGAGTGAAACTACCACCACCACAAATCTCTATACACGGTAGAGCTATAGCAGCTTAATATGGGTACTGTTTTGATTTGGATGACTAAAAATGGTTTTTATGATTGCATGGCTTCAGCATGATAGTTCTCCAAATCTTTATCAAGCTCATCAGCTGACTTCTCAATAGGCTGTTTCTTGCCACGGCCACGACCACGGCCCCTTCCAGCAGCATGACCACGGCCCCTTCCAGGAGCACGACCACGGCCCCTTCCAGGAGCACGACCACGAGCACCACCATTGCTCAGGCCCCCACGATGGCTCAGACTGCAACATGATCCACCAAGCAGCAAAGTAATCATGCACAAAAATAGAGGCAAATACTTGTACCAGCAAAAAGTAAACCATCCAATCCAATGCAAAAATATTGGTGAAGAAAATGTAACCAAATATAAAAGAGGATTAAAGGGAAAGGCCCCAAGAAACAATTGAAAAAAATCTGAGCCCGATCATGCTCAAGAAAAATAAAATCATTTAACATGGAAATTTGACATAACAAGATTAAAAATAAAATGCAAGCTAACCCGGAACCACGGTTAGCAGCAATAGGCCCTCTGACACGACCAGCTCCAGGCCTGCACAATTCCAATCATCAATTAATTAAAGACACATAAAAATAAATGTCCAGGAATAAGCACTTATCTAGTGGGTTCCACATTAACCACTCAAACAAAGTATGATATTTTCACAAGAAAGTGCAATACAATGTTCTCTTAAGGCTGGGTAAAACAAGCTGGTTGATAGATAAAATCAGCACCCACACACAACCAAAGTTCAGGCACCTAGCTCTAAGATTCAACTGCCAATGGAACATCTGGCAATAGATGCAAGTTAATACCCATAAAAGGTTCAACTGTTGTGGAAAATAAATTGAGGTAACATTTTATATATTAAAGTGCCAGACAATCAGTTAGAAGATGGTCACTGAACATGCAAAATAATATCACTCCCTAACATGCCAATTTAATAAGAAAAGAAATCCGACTTGAAAACAAGATTACATACATCATAACAGCTGTCCTCTTCTGCCTTCCATTTACACCTGTTACATTCATTTGAGCTGAAATTGCCATTTCCATGGCACCCAAAATTTCAATCCTCATAGGCTTTCCATCTAAAAGTACATTGTTATACTTCTTAAGAGCTGCAAATGCGTCACTTCTTCTGGTATAGACTACTTCAGCTGAACCCTGCAACCAAGCAAGAAGCAGTAAGATTTTACTCAAGAAGGATTGCCATCAATACCAATTAAGTCAGACAAGTAACAGGCACTAGAATGTTTACATGAAGCATTTGTGAGCGTACAAATATTAAACAAGGGCAAAGAAACACTCATCTATGTGAAGCACATGCTGTAGGAAAGCAGCACCAACTAACATACAAAAATCTTTCAAGAAAAATTGGCCCCAAGGCAATCTCAGCCACTTACAAACCAGAGACAGCAGTGGCAAGCATGGAATAAGTAATGCAGAAAGGTCAACATAATAAAGTCCTGACAATTAGTTTTAAATTATTAGTGATTCCTAACGTAACAAGATTTTTGTCATTTTTTCTTCCTCCTTTTTTCCCTAAGTTCATGCTTCTAACCAAAAACCTCCCTGTGCGCAAGCACACACATACACACGCACATGTGTTATATGACCAGCACCTTGAGCCAATCTACAGCAGCCAACAGAGTTACAATTAAAGAGCTGAAAACCCAGCATTAGCACTTGATATAAAGTAGATAGAGGAACACATCAACTTACACTAGATCGACCATTTTTGTCATAGTGGACAGCATAACGTTTCAGTTCACCAACCTCAGAGAACAGCTCCTAATTTCCAGTAAATTTGCTTTAGAAATCCATTACACAAAACATCTACGATGAAAACACATGGATCAAGTGGTACCCTTATATCTTCATTGCTCACTCCATAATCCAAGTTTGAGATATATAACTTGGTGCCAACTTCTATGCCAGTTACCCCTGCAGCTCTAATGCTATCTTCAAGTAAATCATGCTGCCAGGGCAAACTCCCTATTCTGCGTGAAGTCTGATGAAATCAAATAGAACACACATCAGCTCGTGACCAGATAGCAATGTCACCATTCCTCAAAATCAATTATTCAGCGCAGTTGCCAAAACATAAAATGAAACTGCAGATTAGCAAAGTGGTAAGTAACCATGTTGCACAACCATGCTGCTGAACTTCAGGAAATTGAGCTACAAGGAGATAGACGGGAGCACAGGATTTGCACCACTTCATATTTAAACCAGTGCCCTTGGTATATAAGAGAGCTCCAGTTCTGAAGTTGAGTGAAGGAAGCTCTTTTGCAACAAATCCATGAACTAGGAGAAACATTGAGATCTCACACCAATG
The DNA here is from genome assembly GCA_020883675.1 of Bruguiera gymnorhiza. NCBI lineage: Eukaryota > Viridiplantae > Streptophyta > Magnoliopsida > Malpighiales > Rhizophoraceae > Bruguiera > Bruguiera gymnorhiza. Next base: position 5,303,431 of record JAIRCJ010001058.1, on the reverse strand, counting down.
AAATTCCACACACAGTAATATGATCCAAAATACTCCCCGTCAAGAAGATTCAAACACTATAACTATATGGTATGTATAAAATAAGCCTAATGGTATGTTGACATTATGCTACTGCAAGAACTCCATTCCAAATAATTCTCCAAGTAAAGCCACTCAGTGTATGAAGCTAGGAAGTAGCATATTACTTTATCCAGATCCCACAGATTTCGACATGCACTCAATGAGACCCACATCTGTGGCAAAGCTCCCAACTGATGGCCCAAATGGCCTACAAGTACGACCCTTGAACATAACAATGATGTAAATGCAACAGGCAGTAAAGACTTAGTGGCTGAGTGAGGCAAAAAATGAGCTTCGCCATGAAGAAAATTACAGCACATATCCAGGCTTCAATTTTGAGTTTCTAAGGCATAAGTAGAGACCCTCTCGCAATTGCATTTGTTAAGAAGATTCAGGTTCTCAATCATATGCATATGCCATCCACAGTTTTGAGCTTGCCTTGGAAATTGCATTCAGTGAAGGCCGAGAATTCACTGACAGAGGACCTCTGCGAACTGCCCCTGGCATTCTTCCACCACTAAAAGGCCTACGAGGTCCCTGGCCACGACGGGCCCTACCTCGTCCTCTGCCTTTTAGTCTGTTCTTACTAATAATATCATCAAGAGCCATATCCACAGAAGTAGCCATCAATTTTTAAGCCAAGCTGCAACATTGTGTAAAAAATTTGTTGAAATCAGCAACAGCAAATGACGAAAAACATTGAGTATTTGGTCCCCCAACACAGTGATTCACAATTCAGTTCCACAAATTCAGGATGATATCAATCACGCAACCGTACAAACTCTTATTCCAAAACCCCAAAAAGAAAAAAAAAAACACAATGGAAAACAAACAATATAAATCCCTAAAGCCGAAACAGAACAAAAGGAAACCAGGCAAACAAACAAGAAAAAGAAAAACGAATTGTCATCCACTAATTCAAAACCCTAGACCAAAACCCTATACGTGCGCAAGTTGGGATCGATAGAGAGAGAGAGAGAGAGAGAGAGAGGGTACCTGGATGAAAATCAAAAATCTGTTCTGAGAACTTACAGCAGATATATATATATATATCGAGAGAGAGAGAGAGAGAGAGCGAGAGAGAGAGAGGCAGATTGTCTTAGCAAAGCCAATTGCAGAGAGCGGTAGCCGGGTGGGGTGGGGTGGGCGGCCGCGTTTATTCTTCGTCGAGAGTTTCCGTTTGGTTCAAGGTGATTTTCATGCTGCCAAAATTTTCTTTTTTTACTGTTTTTTTTTTTCCTCTTAATTTTGCCTTTTTACCATTGATTTATAGCCATCCAAACATGGGCTTAAGGAATGGACTCACTCCATTGAAGCCCAAGCCATAGTTATATAACACCCCACCCTCCGAACAGTGTCGCCCTCTCCGGCAGCACACGCATTCATTCTGTTCGATCCCTCGAGAAAAATCATTCCCGGAAAACTGAAACTCTTGGGGAGGAGGGTGGAGGGGGGATTCTTGGCTGAGATAACAGAAGAAAGAAAATGGAAAAGCTAAATATGGCGGTGCTTTCGACGTCGGCTTCTCCGAGATTGGTTATGGGATATCCACACTCCTCGACCCGTCTCCATAAACCCTTTCCACAATTCCCTTCTACTGCAGCCGGAGCCAGAGCCCGACTCATCAACTTTTCCTTTCGAAGTTACGGGATTGTCCCTCGCTCTTCTAGACTTTCCATCTCTGCCTTCGCTCACTCCCCTCCGGGCTATTCCCCGAGAAATGGTACACTCGCCCCTCTTGCTCTCCTTTGCTTACTTGTTTTGCTTCTTTCTTTTTTTGAATTTCTGAGGTGGGTTTTTCTTGACTGTGACTTTCGGATTATCTATATCTATATGTAGTGAATATTTGCTTGTTTATTTATTTATTTTTATAGGTATGGTGATAAGGAAATTGGGTGCTGAGCAGCGTTTTGCGAGCGTTACATCGTCTTCCAGTGAGCAGCAAACATCTTCTGTTGGTATTGGTCCCCAGCCATTGCGGTCGGAATCTTCAAACCTGTAATTTATTTTCAAACTCTTCACATTCTTAGTATTTATTTATTTTTTTTTTGGGTTAAAAAAGTTTGCCTTTCAATGAATGTGTTCGTCAACTAATTTGTCTTTTTTCTTTTTTTTTTTGGGGAAACTCTGAGCTTGTAGAGGATCGCCTCTCTTTTGGGTACTAGTAGGTGTTGGGCTATCTGCAGTATTTTCATGGGTGAGAATAGGAACTGCTTGCTAGTGCTCAGTTCTTCTTTTGAGTTGTTATGTATGTTGTCTTCCTTCATTTCTCTCTTTATGCCCATACTTGGCCTGTTTACTCAAATTGCAGGCAGCATCGAGTTTTAAGGTGAGTCTTGATTGTTCATTCCTGGCAAGGTACAAAACATTTGCTTCTTTTCTCCTCTTCTTCAATACCTCATTGAGAAAATCACCTGGGGACAGACTGAGAGAGTGAAATTGCTCTCTAAAATTCTTTCAAGAAGTAATTGTGATCATATGTTAATCCTTCATTACCCATTTTGGTATTTTTGATTTTATAAAACTAACGTAAATGATATAAGCCTTTTGGTGCTTTATGGTACTCTTTTCATTTATTTCTATTAAGAAATGGGAATTCTATTCCTTTCAGTTTTTAATATGATATTTAGGAATTTATAAGATGATGTAACACTATGATTGCTTAAAGCCTGATATTTTTATTTTCTTTAACCCATTTCAAGAGATTGAGACAGTTGTATGAAAAGTGGTGATCAATGGAAATGATACCGATTCTCCTTACCAATGCTTTCTAATAATGGTCACCTCCAAGTAAATTCTAGAAATTTGCTGATTCCTTACATTACATAGAGTTTGACCTCTTCTTTTTGTGTGGATGATAACCCCTTGGTACCTCATCATTGCTACTTGTCAGAAAGGAAAGGAAATCTACTGTTTCCTGGGTTGAGTAATCAACTTGTTTATGCATTTGATGCATTTATCTAACAAATTTTGACAGTACAGTTTCCTGGCTGAGGAGCTAAGATTTAAATACCACCTCTCAGACTCAGGCCTGTATCCAAGTTGATTTTGGTCTTCTTGTTCGGAAAAATGGCTGTTTCTGTCATGTGGGAGAATTTAACTTGAATCATCACTGTATGTTTATCAACCTTTTTCAGAAATATGCCATGCAGCAAGCTTTCAAAACTATGATGAAAGAGATGAATACACAAAATACCCAATCTAGCAATTCTGGTTTTTCTCTGGGATCATCCTTCCCATATCCTATACCGCCTGTGCCAGGACCTGGCAGCATACCTTCATATCCAACACAGTCAGCATCAGGGCCTGCTTCATATGCATCACCAGTATCAGGGACTTCTACCATAACCCAAGATGCTTCTCAACCTGCAGTGACAGTAGATGTTTCAGCAACGAAAGTAGAATCTGCTCCAGCCACTGATGTCAAAAATGAAGCAGAAGTAATGGAAGAACCCAAAAAATATGGTATTAAACTATTGTGCATCAGTCACAAGGATCTACATTTACTACTGCCACTTCAGATTAATCATTACTCTGAGTTTTTTTTTTTTTTTCAATCTGGATAAACCTAGGTCCCAAGTGCAATTTGTACCTTCAAACTTTTTACTATCAACTGGGAAGGGGTATGCTCCTTGATAGGGGGCTTTAGAGGCTTGCAGAAAGCAAAATTAATGTTGAAAATCACATTTAGAAATGGATTGTTGTGAGGGCGTCACTTCTCAGGGCTTCAGATCTTGATTATATTGTCAGACAAGTTAAATATGCAATTCTGATCATAGCATGAGGGGCAAAAGTGAATCGAGAATCAAGTTTATGTTGGAACACGTGTTTAGTGAGGGTTTACTTATAGTGGCCAAAGAAGCTGGGCTAGAGCCACCTGCATTGCTCTGTAGGAAGATTTCACTACCCTTTGTTGGCAAGCTGGAGGGAGAACTTCCCATAATCATGAGCATGGCTGGCAGTGACATTTGGAGTATTTTTGCTTGAAATAAAATTGATGGTTTTTCAGCTGCAAAAGGGCTTTGCAATCAGCCTCTTGTGCAATGAGAAAACTGAAGGCTGCAAAAATGTTTGATGACTATTGTGGCTCAAGCATGGATTTCATCTTCTGTTCAATCACTTGATATATATTTCTGATGTATGGACTATCATTTTAAAAGTGGTTTACATCAGCAGATGTTACTTTCTGTTTTTTTTTTTTTTATCTGGTCAATTGTGAATTATAGATTGGTTATTTAGTATCTTTTGTAATCTCTTCATTAATTTTAACTGAGCTTCTGGTTGCAGCTTTTGTTGATGTTTCTCCTGAAGAAACCTTACCAAAGAGTTCTTTTGAGAGAGTTGAAGATACTAATGATACCAGCTCCTCTGTGGATGCTCAGGTTGGGTCTGAAGAATCTATATTATTGAGCTCTAGGTTCTTGGTATAAACCCAAGATATTTAAAATTAATGATTATTTCACTGCATGAAGGCTTCTCAAAATGGAGCTGCTTCTAAGCAGGGTCCAAGTACTTCTGATGGCTATCAATCTTCTGGTAAGGCCCCATTTAATTGCAAGTAGTTGATATCTTCTCATTGCGATGTATGCTTCATTGATTTATATGCTCACAGTGTTCACTTTGTTGCCTGTATGTCCAGGATCTCTTGCACTCATTGGTTAGTTTTGTGTAATAACTAGATGTTTCTTGTGCTTTAATTGAGACATCACTTCTAGACTATGAAAGGGAAGAAAGGGATTGGTGGAAAAGAGAAGTGGTCTAGGTTGGAAAGTGGGTAGACACGGGGAAGAGTTTTTCAACTTTTTGCCATAGTCACTGAGCTCGGTTAAGGAAGTCATATATCATTGTTTCAAATAGGTAGCAATACAGGGTTATTTGAATGCTGTTCTTAAATAATAGAAAGTTTTAACACAATGCTTGTAGTCTCGCAAGCAAATTTTATCTTTTGATTGAAGGAACTTAGGTTTTACAGGTTCTGCATGTCTTCTGTCAAGTATGTTTCATATCATTGATGTAATCAATTACGAGCCTGCCTCCTACTATTTTCTGCAACCTGCATGCTTTGGCTAGTAGTTTCATCTTTATCACTGCCTCTTTTCCCATAACCTATGGTTAATATTTTAGTTATTGCAAAAATTGCATTGAAGAAAAATAAACTAAGCTGATGAACTAAGAAAACTTTGTTTGGTTGTCAGCAATTCCATTAAAATGAATAACACTTTTGTGAAAACTATTTTATTGGATTTCTAGTATCATATAGATTATTAATTGGTTTTGCCTTGAGATTTGCTTCATTCTTTTTCTTCCTTTTCTTTTTGCTTTGTATTTTATGGAGGGAAAAACCTATCCTACATTTACCTTATAATTCTCTTCTTGTAAATCTATGATAAATTGTTTGTAGTGGAAAAATTTTTGGTTTGCCTCTTATATCTTTGATCTGTCAGCCCAAGGCATCGCCTATTGCTAGCCTAGTGCTAGTGTAACTTTAAATTGCACTTCTTAGACCTGAACACGATATATCCATTTGCGGATGATGTATAAAGAATTAAATGCTTTTAGTTGTACTGTTTTCCCACCTTAATGAGAAGTGTTATCAAACCCAAATACTAAATATCTATATGAAGATGATGCTTAAAGAATGAACATTTTTTATTTGTGTTGCTTTCCTGAATTTCAAATAAATGTTTAACACAAGCCTTTTTAGATACATTATTGCTCTTTGATTGAAGTTCATTGATGATGTCACTGGTTATATACACGGTTACATGTGATACCATAGCCGTGTCACGTGGATGGGCATATTAAGAATTGTTTTGCAAATTTTCCTACCCAAATTAAAAAATTGTTCTTAGACCCAATTACTAAATATCCAGTTGGAGATGCTGTATAAATAATGAACTGCATATATTTCTATTGTTTTCCCACCTTACAAAGAAATGTTTAACAATCCTAGCCTTTTTAGTTGCATTATTGTCCTTTGATTGAAGCTCACTAATGATATCTCCTGTCCTTGTCTGTGTGTTTGCATGCAATTCCATAATTTTGTCATGTCCATGTGCATATATTCCTTAGCTTTTTGTGTACCTGTGCCCAATAGGTCAATGTAGCAGATGAAACTTTATTGACTTTTGATTTTACATGTTTGAACATCAATGGAGAGAAGACCATTCATTGCTTAAATTATTGTTGATCATGTCAATATATTCCCACCTTGTTGATGTGTTATCCTTGAGTACCATTCATTGCTTAATTTATTATTTAGATATTTGTAACATAGAGAAGATCATGGATGAGTTGGTAATTCATGATCTGGAAAAGCAGGTTCGGTGTTATCAGTGGAAGCTTTGGAGAAAATGTTGGAAGATCCAACTATCCAGCAGATTGTTTATCCGTAATGATCTTCGTCTCCCTGGACTTATCTATATTTCTCTAAGTGTTATTATTTCTTGCTGCTGATGCCCCATTCTTATTGTGTTGACCGGTTGATAATGGATTCAGTCATTCTGTCTACATTTGCATTCTCTTTCTTTATCCCTTCAGGATCAAATTTCTCCTTGCAATGTCCAATTTTATTGCGGAACTGCTTCAGAAAATTATAATTGCTGTTTCCATTCTTTTATTTCTCAGCATACTATTTCTGTGTGCTTTCAGTTATCATTGGTAACTAGCTAACCCTTATATCATTGCAGATATTTACCTGAGGAAATGAGGAACCCTTCGACCTTCAAATGTAAGTCAATTTATGCCTTAAGAAGCTGTGATTGATTGCTCAAATTTTCTGTTGGCCTTGTTGTCCAGGGGAAATATATCTCTTACTTTCTCTCTCTCCCCCTGCCTCCTGCCTTTGGTCTTTTGTTGGGAAATCTGACAAAATATGCTAGTAATATGTTTCTTGTGGTTTGTAGTTCAGTCTCTACTATTATGGTCCTTTGAGGTGTAGTTTCTCTCTTCAGAGCCAACAGCTTGGGTTTCTTTCTCCTATGCAAGTGGACTATTTTGTGTATTGTTTAATGCAATTAAATTTTCTGTTTTTGGCATTTATGTGACAGGGATGCTACAAAATCCACAATATCGTCAACAGCTGCAAGACATGCTGTAAGTTCTTATTCCTTCTGCTTTGCATGTAAGCTTTCCTTTGACATAACAGCAAACTCCATTACATGTATTTATACATTGATTTTGTTGTTGGGAAAGCATTTTATTCAACAATATGTATTAGAATTTTCTTTTTCAAATCTCAAAGTATTCAGTATGTATATTTTTCACTGTAACATTTAACCTGGGTATTTCCATGTAGTTAAGATAACTCTTGGCTTACCACAGTTTATGTTTTATGCATCTTATTTATTGTTTGAACCTGATATTAGAAGTCTCTGTGGCATAATTCAGTCAAGTCCAATAAAACAAAACACAAACTTTTGATGCTCTTTTTTTTTTCCCTGTTAATCTTCTTAGTCTGAAAAGGATGCTCATGATACTTATTGGCCAACTCTTTTGGCAATTTTGACTGCAACCATCCTGTTTTCTTAGGCTGCATTCCCGATGGGTCCTGTTATAAGCAGAGCCTGTTGCTACTTAGTTTATGATGGATCCAACTTATTCCTTTACATGTTTTTTTATTTTTCATTTTTTTTGACTTTTTGTTGTTTCAGAAATAATATGAAGGGAAGTGGTGAATGGGACAACAGGATGATGGAGTCTTTGAGAAATTTTGATCTCAATAGTCCTGAGGTCAAGCAGCAGTTTGGTTAGTTTCTTGATGATCTTCTCTTGTTTCTTTATCTTGAATCTCCCAGATATTTTACGAATGCTATTGGACGACTTGTATGTATGGGCACTGCATTTGTTGCTTGCCTTCTTGTTCCCTGTTATTTCCCCGAGAAAAATCTTCTTCCATGTTATACTATTTGCCAAATCTGTGTTTTAGTGCTGTGCATTTCTCCTTGCTATAATCTTGTGGCCCAAATGATCCTGCTATCACAGGGTATCCATATCTGGGGTTCTCCCGTAACTTTATAAGTGATTTTTTCCTTTTTAACAATTTCTATTGCAGTTTTTTGGTTTTTTTTTTTTTTTTTGTTATTTTCTCTTCCCCTCTGCCAATTCTGAAGTCAAATACTATGTTCCTTGTGTTCAGCTGTAACAAAGGTGTAACAAGCTCTATTTCAGCTGCAACACTGATTATTCAGCAGAATTTATTGATTAAGAAATTATCAGACGAGCTCCTCTTGTCAGAATTTGTCAGAATCTTAAATCCCATACTGTGGCATGTTTTGGAATAATAGATATCAGGGCCATGGATTTGGAAGTTTGTGTGCTTAGCAAATGTATTTTTAAAGTGTCAATCCCCTAACAATTGGTGTTGAACTTTTTCATCAACTTCAGCTTTTTTATTTGGACATATTTGGGATATCATAATGTTGTCTAAGATGATTGAACTAAAGATGCCAAATTTATAAATTAAGGGAGGATTTGGTTAATTAAGTTTTTTCAGGTTCTAATCTTATATTTGATTGGTATAAATGATTCAAATCTTTTGTTTTTAAGCGTCTATTCTTCCATAGCCATTTATTTCTTGGAATTCATATTTTGCAGATCAAATTGGATTAACGCCTGAAGAAGTAATCAAAAAAGTCATGGCCAATCCTGATATCGCCATGGCATTTCAAAATCCAAGGGTTCAACAAGCTATTATGGAGGTATGTCCCAACTAATTTGTCATTTTGTTATTGCCTTGAGAAATCAATTCTTTAACATTTTGTTTGTGATGCAGTGTTCACAGAACCCGTTGAGTATAGCCAAATATCAGAATGACAAGGAGGTATAGCCAAACTCTTCTGATATTGGGCCAATATTACAATAGACCCTTTTGCCTAGCTTTTTATGTCATTATCTTACTTTCTCTATGGCCACCGGAAGAATCTGTCAGTTGCCTGGAGTGGTGCTTTTTGTAACCTGGCAAGAAGCATTACTTCTAGTTCTATGGAGGCTTTTCGCCTGTCCTATTTTTGTCAAATGATTGCAAAAACAATGGTATTTTGGTGATCAGTAAATGTGATAAACCTGTGTTAATGGTTTTTACCATCTGAATAGGCAGCTAAACGTTTGGCTTTGTATTTTCATATTTCAGGTTATGGATGTCTTCAACAAAATCTCAGAACTCTTTCCTGGGGCATCTGGTTCACCTTAATTTCTTTGTCCACGCAAAACTGCCATTGCTTTGGGACAAACACAGGCGATCTCCAGATAGGCTCAATCGCCAGCCAGTTACTCCCAGCAGAATTTTCAGTAGCGATATCTTAATATGTGCAAATTTTGGACCTTATTGAGAGCTTTTTATCTTTATTTTTATCTGAAGCAAATAGTTTTGTTATAGATTTGAGAAGTACTGAGATTTTCTTGTAAAATAACTTCAACTGTCAATATTGCTTTTGTATTATTTGGATCATTAGCTTCCTAATGAATGTTGTATTTTCCTTTAATCACCATGGATATCATGTTAGGTGTTTGTATGTGTGAACCAGGGTTAAACTGCATGGTTAGGCTTGCATCGAGTTTCAGCTAAAACAAAAGGAGGATAATATCCTCAAAATTTCCTCTATTGCTCCACTTTTCTGGTTTCCACAAGAAAGTAATAAAGAAACTTGATTTGGACATCATTGATTAATGGAAACATGGAGCCCAGAACAAACTCTGAACACAGGTGAAAGTTCCGGTTAGGCCGCGTGCAATGTCTTTCTAATATTCAGCCAGCGTGGTAAAAGCCCACATGCATTCTAAAATAATGGCCGGTTCATAACAAAGAAGACTGCGGACGGGTAGCTAACACTAGAATGGAGGTTGGGATTGGGCTCGGAGCTTGCCGTTTGTAAACAAATGGTTTCCTGTATTTGGATTTTTATATTCTGGACAATATGTCACTGAAGGTTGCAACAATATTTTCGTAGCATTGCCAAACTCGAGCAGCATCTTTGTCCCTAGCTGCATAATCTAGCTGCAACATCCGTTGAAATGAATGATTTACTGGTAGAAACTACCCCCAAAAGATCATGCATTAGCAAAATCTTACCTTGCTAACATTGTTGAAGAGATTGGAATAAAGCTTCCTTAATTGGGGTCTCTCACTTCCGGGTTTGCTTTGGATTAAGGTGTACATATCTTGTTTCAAGTTTGATGATGCCCTGCGTAGCGCCTTTTGGGCTTTACCCCAAGATTCTGACTCCAAAAAAGCTTTTATTTCGAGCAAAGATTGAGCATACCCTCGGATTGCAGTCTCTGCCTCTTCAATTGTTTGCTCAGGAGCAGCCATTCTGAAGTCCAGTCCATTGGCAGATTCTTGGCTGAATATTGCCTCCTTTGTCAGCAGGACTGAGGCCACTGCAGCTACAACTCCTGTTCTTCTACTGATATTAAGCGACGTCTCCTTGGATCGAAAGGACGGCTTCAGGCAGCAGGTTAAGATAGGAGGATAGCTTGACAGAATATGCTTCGACACAAAGGATCTTAATGCCATCTCTCCTTTTCAAGCCTTTCAAGTAACTGCAAAAAGCTTAAGAGAAGCCTTTGTCAGCTGAAAGGGTCGATTCCATAAAGCTGATGTTTTCATTTTCTGTTCTGGGTTACCAATGAATTGATTGCGAGAGAGCTAGAAATACTTTACACGAATATTCTATATGTTTATAATGTTCCTACCGTCCGTCAAAATGAACAAAAATTGGGCTCAATCAAATATTCCTCTGGTGGCAACAATGAACAGCAATGCCAAAAAGAATGTAGCAGCAGTAGAACAGCTACTTAAATTTTCCTCATTTCCAAGAGATAATCCAAGAAACACAAGTGATTAAGAACAAGGTGGTTTAGACAAGTTCGAACAAGTGCTGAAGTTCTCTTTCCATCATTTAAAGTTTACAACCAAAAAAAAACAACAGAGAGAGAGAAAGAGAGAAAGAAGGAAAAGTGAACAACTACTACTGGTTGTCGCAAGTTTAAAGACTTGGGCTGGCGTTAACTATTTGAATTTCCTTCCCCTCATTAATCAGAGAAGCCAAACCTTATCTCCATTTATCACCTTCAAGTGGAGAGTGAGCAAGCATGTGAGACAGGGAGACAAGAAACTGACCTTTTTTCTTTTCTTTTTTTTTTCTTCTTCTTTTGTAGGTACTGAAATTTTGTGTGGAAGCAGCAGGCTATCCCCTTAGCTTCAGTTTGACTTGTTTTTATGTCTTTGTGTGGTGAAGCTTTTTCCTTTCCCTTTTTGCCTTTCATGTCTTGTGATCCAGCATATACAAATAGACACCAAACACCAAATATTACCCAATATGCTTAATTGGGTCATTATAAAATTAGCAAAAAAAATTACCATCCAAGTTTAATTTGGTTGGCCCCAAGTGCTTTGTTCTTGGGTGAGGTTTGGGGTTTAAAATTTCAGGCCTTTCATATTTTCACAGAGTATAAACTTTAATTTTAGATATATTAAACTAATTGTAAAAAAAGTAGAAGTATTTTATTATATAACTCAAGTGAGACTTTGTTTGAAATTTACCAATTCTTTCCCTATTTGTTAACAGAAGTGAGATGCGAAATGAAAACTTTTATGTAACCTTGTTTTAGCAGGGAAGCATAACGCAAAGACCGCTTTCAGTGAGCCTCTTGCCGGCACGGCGGTTTAATTGTCAACCGATCATCCGGGGGCACGACACTGAATGATTCTCGATTATGATATGCTGGGAATTTTTATTTTTTTTAACCACATGTCGTGAAAGTCGAGATGCAATTATAAAAATGCACGCATACATGATAAAATAATTTAGATAAATCTATTTATAGGAAGAGGTCACTACATACATACGATTGAATGTATATACTTTTATATTAAGACTAACGAATCAAATATTAAAATAAAAAATTTCCATAACCTCGAGTATAGAAAATTTTAATTTTAGTATTTAATTCATCATCTTTTTCAATTAATTCACCAAAATAAATATATTTATGGGACTAAATAATTTATTTTAAATAACTAAGGGCAATTTTATAGTTTAATAATTATATCTTTTTGTGATTTCTATAAGTTGTTAATATCATATTATGAGATGTTGTGGTTACATTTAAATTATCATAATATTCTTTATAATAATATTAATAAGACCAATTCATAAAATTGTTTCAAATCATTACTTCACCACATTAGTGACAGAAACAAAATATTAATGCACGGCAAATCACGAAAGCATATATGTATTGCACATCAACATGTTATAATAATATAATCAACGATGAACTATAATTAAATTGAAAAAGAAATGCCTTCAAGTCATATTAATTAATAAATAATAAATTTATAATTACAAAAAGAATTGAAAATTTTGTAATACTAATAAAATTTTTTTAATGTATAATCTGATGTACTTTATTTTTATAAGTTAAATTAAAAATTTTGCTAGTTATTGATTTCGATCTAATTTTTTCTCATCATGATTATAATTAATTTAAATTCAAATTAATTAATTTTAAAAAATATGGGGTTAAAAAAGAAAAAAGAAAATCTACCAATATCAAGCTTCTCGACGATTAAATTGATGATCCAACAACCTGACTTCTTGTTTGTTCGGGTTAAAAGCTGGACTGAGTTTAAAAACAACGGCACTACATTCAACATAAAGATTTCAATTCCAAGTTTTTTTTTTTTTTAAAAAAACATCTTAGTCACGAGCGGATCCAAAAATTATGGTAAGTGGAGGCAAATTTACTTATAATTAATAAATAATACTCAGATTATATTTTTCAAAAAACAAAATTTAGTGAGACAACTATAAAATTTTAAATAGATATTATATAATTAGTTGAAGCAAAATTTGCATATATATTTGCTATTTTAGAATACGAAGCTTTTTGTTTTGCGGGCACCAAAGGATAATCAGTTTGACCTTTTTTTTTTTTTTACACATTTCATTAAAAGAAAAAAAGAGTACTTTTAGAGTTTGTAACATTCTTATAATGCTTTTACTGTCGTGCTTAAATTATCCTTAAAAAATTTATATATTACTAAAAATATGTGTATCATTCTTTGCTTTAAAAATATTATGCATGTTGAAAATTTTATCCTGTCCATTTAAGGAGTTATTCAAATCATTTTAACCACTTTATTAGTGTCAAGATAAAATATAGAAATGAATTTTTTTAGATTGTGTATAACTTAAATTATATTTAGTTGTAACCAATTATTTATATATATATATCTTTCAAATCTAATGGGTGAAAGAAGAAAAAGAAAATACATAAATATCAAAATGTAATTATTTTCTCCTTGATTTTGAAAAGGCATTACAACTGTTTCCTTTTCATTTCATATTTTTTGATGGCCTTTTTCATTACCAATATCATTAAATATATTTTTTCATGAGTTCAAATTTTCATCAAGATATTTAGTAAAATTAAACGTATATTTTAAGTATATGTAATTTTGGAAGAAGTTGAATACACTTGCTGGGGTGCAATGTAGTATGCTCCTTTAGTGGTTTCAATTTGCAAGATAGCTTACCATGTGGAATTTTAAACAAAAGAAGAAAAAAACAAAACTAAATATGACTACAATTTCTCCTTCTGATGCAGTGGAACCATGACAATTAGGATCTCGAGGCTCTTGAACTATTTATCTCACTTCTATTTGGGAAGTTGGTGATTTTGAGCAAAAAAAAAAAAAAAAAAGTGTAGGGCTAAAAATTTATCTAGTGGGGGCAAAAAATAAATTCTAGTGGGGCATGTGTAAAAAGCACAAGTAGATTATATAAGGATTTGCATCTTCAATTGTAGCAAACAACTTCGCATAAATCTTTACAGCTTCACTCTTAGTCCTAGTGGACGAGAGACTCAGTAAAATTAAAAAAAAAAAAAAAGAATCAAATCCACAAACACCGAAGATCTTAGTCTATTTTTCTACTTTTTTCGGGGTTAAATGGACTTTCAATAGGATGAAATTGAAATGGGTGGACCTCACTAAACAATGAAATTAAATCAGTTTAACAATGTAATATCGCATTGCTACATAGAATCATATGTAAGGGCTAGCTAGTACTAAATGTTATGCACTTTATGCACAATAATAGTTTATATTATAAATATATTAAATAAAAAAATTTTGAATTATATAAAAATAAGTATTATATAACTTAATAAATTATCTTTTAAAAAAATAATAACTTTGTGATTGGTGCCCTCCTACCGAGCGCTTTACACATAAGAAGTAAGTAGGGAGAGTTTTAATTTTTAATAAAAATGTCAATAAATTTGATGAGAAAAACTATTACAAATAGTGATAAATTATATCACAAATGAATTATATATCATTTGACTTTTATATTAAATAAAAAATTAATTATATAAATATAAATATTATATATTTTAACCAAAAAGGAAAAAGTAATTAACAACTAGGATAAATTTCTATTCTAGAACAATACTTTATCATTTTCTTATTTGCAATTCCACCTCCTCCGTGTCAGGCTTGAAAAAGTGCAGCCCTTTGAGATCCTTTTGGAGATCATATTTGACCAAAAGTCACACGACTATGATCCACAGGTAACATCATAATCAATCATTTTCTGGCTCCAACAACGTTCGAAACCTAAGAGCATGCCAACTATTAAGTCGTGAAGCTTCACAAGTCATATTTGGAGTCAATAAGAAGCTGCCATTAAAAGGGTACACAAATAACGTACAGTTTCCATGGTTGACCAGACCTGGTTTAGCTAATGATTAAAAACCAAAACAAAACAAACTCCAACGATGCCTTGACTCTTCTTCTCGTCCATGGAACCATGGCGATTATTAGAAGGCTATTAACAATGAATGATGTAAAAACTTCCCACTTAATGAAGTGCATTGAATTCCTTTTCTTCCATCGCGAATTTTAGGTTTGAATCACTGTTTCAAAGCTATATATACTCTATCAGTCATGAAATCGCGGATAATGTAGGGAGTGCAACAAAAGAATCTCTAATCTCTAACCACGACGACGAGATCAGAGAGCATGATCAAGCAATCCCAGCAGCAGTACCTCGTACCGTAGGTCTTGTCGAAACAAAACACAAAAGGGCCCGCACGAGGTCCTTTGCCAAGTGCCAGAGTTGCATAGGATCGTCATGTCCATCAATCAGCTTTCGTTGTCCGATTCCTTATCCAACAACTGTTCTCCAAATCCACTGTCC
Source organism: Bruguiera gymnorhiza (assembly GCA_020883675.1). Lineage (NCBI taxonomy): Eukaryota > Viridiplantae > Streptophyta > Magnoliopsida > Malpighiales > Rhizophoraceae > Bruguiera > Bruguiera gymnorhiza. The sequence continues at coordinate 5,288,165 of JAIRCJ010001058.1, read as the reverse complement.
TTTTTAGGTTTTTATTTTTATTTTATTTCACAACAAAAAATTACACAAACAATGAACAGGTGAATTTAACACGTCCAATCTCATGCTCACACGTTGCATTACTTGATTGTACATTTCTAACATTTGAATGCAACAATTAGTAACGGGACCACAAGTATGCATCTTTTAGAACGCATTAAGTTGACAGACTTTCAAGTAATGAAATTGTTTGCACAAATCATCAGAGTTTAGCTCTGAGGAGACAACAACAACCCACTTCTCCATGTTAAGTTATGAATTCAAAATAGTTTTATCCCTTCTGAAATACAGCAAAAAGAAAGCAGAATACCCATAAACCATTTAACAAACATCTTCTAACAACAGTGACGAGGGATGACCTAAAAACCATTAGTCAACAGCAGAGTTGAAACAGAAAAACAAGGGCATTTAACGCTTTTTCCCAAACATAGTACACGAAAATTAGCATCTAAACTTCAAACTAGTGAATTATGGTTTCTTTGCTGTCAAAGGACAAGCTCTATCAATATATTATTATAAGAAACACATTAAATGACAGAACAGAACAAAGAAAATGAACTCATTATTACTACAAAATGCCAATTGTTCACCATGAAGGAAGAGTTGACCCCCAAAACATCAGGAACATATCCAAACATCCACTTCTAGAGGAAGTTAACACAGCAGCGCACACACATTACCAAACTAGCAAGACTCCCTGCCACCCAAATTCTACAGACACAAAGAAGAGGAGACCACAAAGTGACACAAACAACTGCTGTCATGGAGGGAGACGGCCTAATTTTGAACACTCACTTCAGGGGCCTTCACCTTTGGAGGCCGACCCCTAGGTCTTCCACTTCCTGTTGCCATTGCAACATTGGTGGTTGCAGCACTACCAGTAATTCCTCCAGCAGGCTGTGACATTTTCCGTGGCCTCCCTCTTGACCTTCCACTTCCTGTAGCAGCAACCTTTGGTTTTACTGGCTTTGGTGCATTGGGGTCCTTCAGTGGACGGCCCCTAGGCCTTGCAGGGGCCAGGACTGCACCTGGTGGTAATGGACCCTTTGGCTTTGGGGGTCTGCCACGGCCACGCCTGGGAGGTGCATTTGGGTCTGCCTTTGTATAGTTGTTTTTCCAGAAGACTAGCTCTCCAGTGTCCTTCATTCTGTTAAGATTATGTGAAAGGAGGGTCGAGTGGCCGGCTGGCAAGTCCCCATATTTCGATTCAATGTATTTTGATATTGATGTCTTGTTTGAACCATTCTTCTCATTTAATGCTGCAATTGCTTGCAAAATCATCTATTGCACAACAACAAAATGCCGAATTAAAAGTCTGCAACGTAGTCCATTTCCTTAACAACAAGAAATCCAGCCGGAAAGTCAACAGATGATGAACAGAATCAAAATTGAATTAATGCACCTAATCAATCAGCAAAAATTGATATATAAACCATTTCAACTAAATGATGAAAAATGCAAAAAACTCCCTTCTTCTCAGAGAATAAAAATATCACCAAAGCACATGTATCAGCAACAAATCTCAACAATAAAAATCACCTAAAAAACAAATAAACTGGAATTTAGATTGGTCCTTCGAGATATATACTGGGGTTCCAGAAAAGGGATAAAGGGGAAAAAAAAAAACAAAAAGTTTTCCTCGACTGTAAAGAAACCCAATTTTCCATTTCAATGGAACTCGACTAATATTGGTACAAAATCAAGACAATAAACATGAACAAAGACCTCCCATAAAAAGATACACCAATTCAAGCTTCAATTATTAATTCTTAATTTTTAACGATGAAATGGGAAATAAGGGTTTCGAGAAAACCACATAAAAGAGCTTCAAAGTTTTTACCTTTAATTTGAAAAACTACGACGCTAGCAATTATAATTTAACAAAAAGAAGAAAAAAAAACAAAAAAGGCACGCATAAATCATACAAAATTCAAGCTCAGCTTCTACAAAATCAGAGAGAAATTGGGACCTCATCAAATCTCCCAGACCCCCTTTTTCACTTTCAAGCACCAAACCCCAACAAACTTCCAAAAACCCCAATAAAAAGAATTCTACGAAGAGAAGAAATGAAAGTTGAAAAAGTAAAGATCAATCAATCTATAAAACTACAACAGAAGAATGTTCTTCCTTCTTTCTCTTTCTTCTTCTTCTTCTTCTTCTTCTTCTTTTTTTTGTTTTTCTTTTCAATATGTTTGGTTTGTTTTGGAGGGGGAGAGAGTGATGTATGTACCTCAGGGTAAGGTGGGAGAGATGGAGGCTTATTAACCTCTCCAGTTGCCATTAATTTTCCACAGTGGGAGAGAGAGAAAGAGACAGATAATGTGAGAATGAGTGAAAGGAAGCTTCTTGTCTTGAAAGTCCAAGGCTTTCTCACTAGGTGAGTGAGTCCCTACAAAAGAATCAGCTTCAAACTCTCCAACAACAACAACAACAACAACAATAGCAGCTTTAACTTTCTTTCAAAATCCTGAAAGAACAACTTGTTTAGATTAGATTCATCCGTCCTTTTTTTTTTTTGTCTCCCCTTTTTACCTTAATTTTCTTCTTCTTTTTTTTTTTATTAAGGTGAGGAAATGGACGGCTTGGAATCTTCTAGTGGATGATGATCTGATGGCTGAGCTTGTGTCGTGAACTTGCAGCTTCGATCGATGACGTGGCACGCCTCGAAATACTTTGTTTTCCTTTTTCTCTAAAAATTTACAAGTTCTGCGTCAATTGTTTGATGTGTTTTTGGTTTTCTGAATTGTCATCAATCACAAAGAATCATCATTTTGGGTCCCACCCCACTCACCTCACCCGCCCTTCGTCTCCGTTCCTAATTACAAAAGCTATGGTCTCCCAGCCCTCCAATAAAAAATTTACCATGCCCACCTTAAACAACCGTTCAATGCCTTTATATCAGATTTTTGAGCACGTAATACATCATTTCCCACATTAGAGTCTTAATTAAAGATATAATACTATATAATCTTAATATAACCTTAATTTCAAATTTAATTATTTACATTAATTTTTTCTATTATATAGACTCAATTTATAATAAAGTCTTTTTTATTTTTTAAAAAATATATTATAATAGACAAAATTTTTATATTATAAAATTTAAATATATATATATATATATATATATATATATATATATATATATATATATATATGATTTTACTCTCATTATTATTTCAAATAATTATTTAATTTACAACACTTTGTCTCTTAACATAATCACAATGTTCCTTTTAAAAAGAAAACAAAATGGTTTTCTAATAAACCATTATAAATGTCATCCTTTTGGTCAATCTATCAAATTTCAATTTTAGTTAGTTTTCTATGTTTAATTAAAGTTTAGCTTCTTAATAATTGCAAATATACTATAAGAAAACATCTTTAAAGGCTACAATTTTTCAAAAGAAAAAAATTAAGAAGTCCATTAGCTTTATATTACATGAGTAGTTTTTCATTTTTATTAAATTTTGTATTTCTTTTTAAAATTTAAAATTTAATAGAGATCTAAATTCTTAATATCTAATATTTCTTAAAGATCTTATTTTCTTCAATGACTTTATAAGACTCGAGACAAAAACTTTTATCCAGATTCTTTAACATTAAATGTCTATTCTTAAGAGTACTTTTAAATAGTTTTTTTTTTGGTAAAATATATATATTTTATTTATTATATTATTTAGTTGAGGTCAAAAATTATCAATTGACATTTTCATTCAATTTTTTTATATATCAATATTCAACATGTAGCATAAGATATATATATATATATATATATATATATATATATATATATATATATATATAATATAAAGATATTTTATATATACTAAAATTCATTATTTTTTGATCTAAATATTCAAACTCATACTTTATTTAAGAAGAATTTTTTATACACATTTACTTTAAACATTTTTAGATTGAAATTAATATTGGATGTCTTTTTTTTTTATCATTACATTGAATATTTTGAAGGGTGAGAATATGTAAGATAGGATTATTTCGTTATTAATTAGAGACAATGAATTTTGTTATTTTTGTGTAAAAAACAAAAAATAAAGTTGCATTATCTTATCTTTCTTCAGACAAAATTGTTATTAATCAATAGATATATCATACATTTTATTAAGAATGACAATGGGATGACATGGGAACTGTTATCCCAATCATTGCCCTTTAATTTGAAATTGTCTTTATCCCTCTCTCCCAATCTCTTACAAGATGGACTTCAGAAAATCATCCTATTATAGAAGCATTTAAACAATCCAAAACGTTGAGATATTGGATCCCTAAGCATAAAATTCAAATATAGGGGCACCTCAGCAATGAAACTTTCAAGTGACTTTACTCTCTATGTTAAGAAGATAAAAATCTAAAACTTTGAACAAGACATTAATTAAAGGAAGTTTGGCATAATCAAGTAAGACACACCTAATTTGCAATTTGCCTTTTATGAAAAACTACTTCTTCTTTTTCACTATCCTTTGAACGCATGACTTGATAAGTTTAGGTGCATATGTCTAACCACCAAAGCAACTAGACGGGTGATCTCCATAATACCTATTTCTCACTCATTTTGTATAACAAATTTAAAGGAGACCTCTTAATCTAATAAATCAAAATGACTTGATATATTAAAAGAAGACACACTTAAGTTGAGATTTTCCTCTTATGAAAAATTACTTCTTTTTTTTCACCATCCCTTGAACACATGACTTGATAAGTTCAAGTGCATATGTCTAATCACCAAAGAAACTAAATGGGTGATCTCCAAAATAGCCCTTTCTCACTCATTTTGTATAATAAATTTAAAAAAGGCCTTTTAATCTGATATATTAAAGTGGCTAGCTTCCCAAAAGTATTGATAGTAAATTATTAAGACAAAATGTTAACTAGTCCCTATGTTTACATGCTTTTTTATTTATGTTCACAATATGTACATATACATACATATATATATATATATCGATATTGATTCTCTACATTTGTGTTGCGAAGAGATTTAGTCTTTTTTTGTCATTTAATTATTAACTCCCTCTACATGTCACCTACCCCTATATTTTGTAAGTAGTAGTTAGTTTAGTCGAATATAAAGACATTTAACTTAGATGAAGTGATATCTTTTCTTTTAATTTTTACGGAAATTCTTTTTTGAAATTATAAAATAAAAAAATAAAATCAAAATATTGAAAAATTTTAAAATATTATATCTTTTCATCAAAACCTTAACACCTCCCTTATTGTACTATGTTTTTAAAATTTCTTTCTTTCTTTGATTAGGACAACTTCTCTCTTAATCCTATCTTTTTTACGTCAATTTGCCCATCATCATTTCTCTTGCATTCCCCTTTTTTCTTGATTTATTTGAAATATCTTTCTTTGATTATGGCATTCGCTCTTTTGATCTCACTTAGTCCAAATTTTTGTATCTTTTTTTAGATTTAATCTACTCTATCAATTTTGGCATTACATCTTTCTTTCCTCTTAAAACCTAAATCATGTATATAAAAATGTCAACCTACTTATCTGAGTCTTTTAGGTTTGTGAACAAACATGATAATAACATAAATGGTGAGTTAATTTGATGCAAATGTATAGAATTAAATTGATTCCTAATAGAAAGTTCTAGTTCTTCCCTAATTACCCAATGCAATTCTAATTTTCATATGATTGTCATTTGTATAAATGTATGAAACATAAGTCATGTGACAATGTGTGTTTGACTTGTGCATAAATATGTATGCAAAGAATATGTGTTTGGGATGATAGTGAATTCTTTGATTACATAAAGAAGGTGGTTAAACCATAAAGATGATAAATTAAGAGACTTAAGAAGGAAATTAAAAGATGTAGTAGTATAAGTAAACTTGCTTCAAGTGGAAATGAGAATGTTAATGAAAACTTGGTTAATTAAGTGGTATTCCTTAAAATAAAAATTATTGATGTTCAGCCAAAGAGAACTGCTAAAATAAAGAAAATGTAAAAGATATTAGTGATGCACAAATTAGTGATCATATTTTGTGTGTTGTTTACCTTGTGGTGCCTATATAAGAAAATGTGAAAGACATAAAATAACTAATGATGAAATGATAATAACGACTTATGGCTTGAAAATTTTTATTTTTGATGTTGACATTAGAATTCCACACAACATGAATTGATAATTCTTAACAACCATCCAACCAAAATAAGAAAGTATAACACATTTCTTAATACTAATACTTTAACTTGTAATGCAATTTAACCAAATCATCAAAGAGTTCATTATGTCTCATCAAGCTAATCACACAAACTTAATTCTTAAATATTGTTCTTTAATTATGCTACTTAGCATCTTAGACATCATTTACACTTGATTGGGTGAGATAATGTTCTTTGTTTTACTCTTATGTTGCAAGCCCTATAGCCTTTGTTTTAACAATTTTTTTTTCTTGAACAACTTGCTTTAACAAAATTACAAGAAGTTGTCGACTTAAGTGTCATACTAAGTTGACAACTTCTTTCTCTTGTTTTTTGCCTCTTATGATAGTAAAAAGTTAAATGAGTTATAACTCAAAAAAATTAATCTTTTATGATTTCTAGGTTTATAATACAAACACCAAACTTGTGGAGTTGTGTAGTGGTGATGTTGGGGTTATCCATCCATTCTAGCTTTTTTACTTTAAAAGAAAGTTCATACTCTATAAGATTGATATATGAAACCTTTCTTTTATACTTAACATTCAACTTTTCATATGATTTAATTTATATATTTGTAAAGGGTCAATCACTCATATCAAAGACAAAGAGTTAATTAACAAGAAACTATAAGTTGTTATAAACTTATATTACATATAGGCATTTTATTGTCAAGATTATTTTAGATAGTATGACCTAAAAATCTATAAGATCTACATTTAAAACGATGTTAATGTCCACTTTACTAATTTTCTTCTTCTTTTTTCTTAATTTTTTGGTTTACTAGGCTATTTCCCTTAGCAGCATGCCTATTTCTTGACATTGGAGTTGTTTTATCTTCTCAATAAACCAAATTCTCAACTATAAGCAAATTATTACTAGCATCTTCTTGATTGGCATGGTTTAAATCTCTCGTATTCACAATTTGACTTTCATATACTCTTTTAATGTGCTAATTGTTAAACTACACCATTAAAAATTTACATATTTGTAAAACTTTAAATATACTTCTTAAACATCACCTTAAGCAACAATTTTAGAAACTTAATTACTCTTTAATAAGATTAATGGAAATTATTAGTGACTTGGGGTGTATTTATGTTTATTATGTCTTTTTATATACCTTTTTTCACCACATTTTCTATATTTTTCATGTTAACTTTTCCTGAACATCTTAAAAGTATGTAAAGCTTCCTGTGACATCTTTTTGTGTTAATCCTTGTCATTCCTCCTTAATTTTTTTTGGTCTATTAAGCATCTTATAAACATATGAATGAAGTAGCTTCTCTTGATCAAACCTTGGCCAAAAAGTTTGTCTATTAATTAGTTGTTATGATTGCTAATATGTAATCAAGGAGATGTCTTTACATAGATTGAAGAAATTTGTGACTGAAAAGGCAATTTGACATTAAAAATAACACAAATTGCATGATAACATAAGATTTTGGTTAATTCTTATACCTTACAAATGTATCTTTGATTAGTGAGAATAACATTATACTTGTCTTCTCCTTTTACTACATCATAACCATCATCACCATTCCAAACTAAAGAACAAACCAATGTAAACATCATTCTCTCCTTGATAATATTTATGATTAATAGACCATAATTCCCAATCCATTTTTTTCAATTGGTCCTCTACTGCATAAAGCTTTGCATGATTATAATCTAAATCTCCTTTTGAATGTTGATAATTGGCTTATGCCTAGCATTTATTATCTAACCATTAAAATTTTTGCATATGTCATTGTTAATTAAGCCATACAAAAAGCCTATGCTTGGAAAGTCTTACACTAGCCTAAACTTGCAAAATCCTAACTATCGACGATCCCTAAGTGTAACTTTTATTAGGGACAAAGAGATAAGAATCCTTTTAGGGTCATATATAATTAAAGAAATAAGGTTAAAGAAAATTAAAAATGGATAAATAAATGAAATGGATAAGATTTAACAAAGAAAGAAAAGCTAAAGGCAAAAAATGCAGAGAAAGTTTGTGAGAGTTCATAAGTTTGTGGATGATTTTTTTTTTTTACCATTTCTATTTTTATATTTTTATTTTGTAATTTCAAAAAATATATATATATCATAAAAATTAAAAGGAAAAAAAATTGCCACATCATTTGGATGACGTGGCATATGATTATGTTAACTATTACTCATATAATGTGAAGGTAGGTGATATGTGAAAGGAGTTATCAGTTATATGACAAAAAATGACCAAATCTCTTCACGATAAAAATGTAAAGGATCAATTTAAAAATGAAAATGTTATAAACATAAATCAAAATGCATGTACACATGGATGGCTAATTGATACTTTATAGTAATTATTAATTAAAACAAAGTTAAAATCATTATCAAGATTAAGGATAGGGTTAAAGTAGAGACTTTAAATATCATCCTAATTATTGTCCCCTTTAAAAATGTGTGAATTAATGAAAGCCCTTATTTCTAATCAATTTTCTTTAATCTTATCTTTACGTGCAAGTTTCCATAGGGATAGGGATCATTGTAATCCTTACATTTTGCATTAATTTTGCCTTATTTGCTTAATACTACCTTTTGCCTTTTCTTTTAACTTTAGTTGTGATGAACTAATTTGTAAAATATTTTTATCAAATCCCGCTTACTCATGTTAATCGAACTTAGATACTAGACTACTTTAGGTCCTTATTTAAAAATTTGGCAATTTAGAATAAGGATCTTCATTTTGATTTCCAGTATATTTTCTTTGACTTTATCCTTATTTAAGGTGGGATTGTGTAGGCCTTTATGGCACAAGAACCATTTTCATCCCCACATTTAGTATTAATTATGCCTTATATGCTTAATAGTATCTTTTGCTCTCTTCCATAATCCTAGTTTTAAGAGACTAATTTGTAAAATATAGTTATCAAATCCATCAAACCTTGATCAGTTGGACCAAAACTCGATTATCCAAATATTGGACTAAACTATGTCACCTAATTAAATCGATTGTTATCATGATCCAATTAATTTTATGCAAACCTAGATGAACTGGTGATGTTGAAGCTAGACAAGTTGTTACTAAATTGTCAAAATGTTGAAAGTCAATATTAAGAGGAATTGAGCTCGAATACACCACATGGAATCCTTGCACTTTTGTCATACATACAAAATCATTGTTTATAAAATATTAACACTTTTAAACATATGACTTAGACTTTACTAATCTTTCTTTTTTATAATAATGAAATAAATGTGGTTTGATACATCATAAAATAATTGTATTTTTTCATTAATTCATTCCCCACATTTTAAATGCGTAACAAAATATTCTAATTAGTATTTAACTATAAAATTTATAATTTTTAGTTATCTTATCAAGTGAAAAAAATATTTTTTTTCATCTTGTTTTTCAAAGAACTTCATGTGTAATCCATATATATATATATATATATTAAACAAATTATAATTAAAAAAATTGAGATTTTGTTAATAAATATAAATATAATATTAATGTATTATGTCTAAATTAAGTAAAATTAAATGATAATTTTTATATTTATTTACTTTATATTTATAATAATTGATATATTAAATAATTTATTAATTAGAAACATATATTTAATAATAAAATATTAAATTAACAATTTAACTAGTATATTATACTAATTATCTGACTTCTCAATTAAATCAATAATCATATTAAATTTAATAATTATGTAAAATTTAACGGAGATCATTTAAGTGCGCACACAATTTTGTAGATATAAACGAACATAAAGAGTTATATATATATACATATACTATTTGATATAAAATTAAAAAAAAAGTTACATAAATATTATTATAAAATTTTATTTATTTAATATAAAATATTCCCAGGGCAGCGGCCGGATTTCATAAGTAGCGCTGTGGGATTGAGCGGCAGTCACAAGACATTCCTGGGCCAACTGGCTAGAGTTTGGTCCCCTAGGTTTCAATTCCAAGGCACTCATGACGAGGCTAACCAGTATTTGGATCATCAGGTGGCCATATCCCCGAGTCTAGTCAATTTCTCTGTTTGTCCATATCAGCTAAACTGTGTTTATGGCTTTATGCCTCTCGGCTTACAATTTTATCCTAAAACTTTGGACTAATTTCTAATTTGGTCTCAAACTTTTATTTTAATTAATCGGGTCCTCGAAGGTTTAGTGTACTTCCATGCACTCAAGTTTTCTCTCTCACTCTCTCTCTCTGTTGTTTTTTTTTTTAATATATATAATTGTTATTAGATTCAACATGGGTAGATAAATGGGGCTTTGTCTTTGATTGAGGTGACAAAAGTTCAACTAATATGAATAATTTAGTTTAATTTATTTAAAATTTAATCATTCAAAAAGATATTGAACTAATAACAAAAAAAAAATAATTAAACCAATCGGCCCGACTGTTCCTCACCAATCTAATTGGCTCGAAACTCCAGTCTTGACCAATTTATATTACATTTCCAAAAGTCTCACTTTATTGCTTGTGCATGCAAAGGGGGAACAAATGAGTGGCCATTCGCCATAAATGTCCAGGCTTTGGATTGTAACAGTTCATTGTCAAAACTCCATTTATTCATATAAATGAGGAAAGGGACTCGTATGGGTCGATAATGGGCTGCAGATATGGAGTGCTTGTGGATGTTCAAGCATTTGGATGCATAAGTGATACTGCTCTTCTAGCTATGTTCTCTCAGCTGAGGAAACATCCAGCTATTTCAGGCGAAAAACCATTTCCCTCAAAATTCAGCAAACCAACCAAACTTTTCCTCCCTAAAATGCCAAGAGGACCATCATCACGACAAGCTGACAAGCTGTTTGGTTTAGCCATTTCTGCTAGCGAGTAAGGATGTAGGTGAAACCATCTAATCTGCTCAATCCGAACAATTCAACTAAAATCAAACTGAGAAAAAACGAAAATTGTAGGGAAAAAAAAAAGAAAAAAGTTGGAATGGTTAATAACTCAGGCTAATCGCATATAATGATTTGATTTTTGTGCCTAAATTCCCGCAAAATCTGAACCAACCGTCACTTATAATACCAAGTCACACAGACTTTAGCAAGTAGGTTGTAAAGGCAACAAGAGTAGGGACTTCAGCTACAGTTCACAAATATGGACACACTATAGAAAGGAAAATGGTACACCAACAAGACCTCTTGGACGTGGGTCCGTGTAGGTCCCAAAAACAAGGAAAAGTTGGACTTCTAGAAAACAGAATAATAGGGAAAATTAAGAAGAAACTCAATGGGATTTCCACAGAACCTAATATACACAAGAACCAGCTATTTGGGCAATCCATTCTTTCTTTTTTCTTTTTGTTTTTTTTTTTTCTTCCTGCTTCACCCGATAAACAGGCAATGTGGACTAGATACTGCAAAAATTTGGCATTACACCATTGTTGTTGTAAACCGCAAAGAGGGAATTCAGAAGTTGAAGCAGACTTCAAGTTTACAATCTAGAAACACAATTCATCAAGTCAAACAAAACAGTCCAGGGATCTGCACTCTGTCAGTACACTTCCTGGGGTACTGTAGAAATCACAAATTTCCTCCAACTCTCTAGCTGCGTTCAACGTGAAGTTTCTCTTTCTCAGTCATCCATGAAGAGGGATCTGGATTCTCAAAAAAATGGATTATGTCAACATCTAAAGCCCTGAAGATAGTCTTCACATAATGTTAACTAAATTTTCAATGACTAGCTGGACAAAAAGAAATGAAAAATAAAATCAAGGTATTACCTTTCTTATTCTCTTTCACGGTTGTTAAGCATAAGTTCATCCAAGAGAATCGTCATTCAAGTTCGTTGTGCGAAGTTCTACAGATCTAAGGTCGCGCAGATGTTGCAAAATCTCTTGAAGAAGATCCATTCCTTTGTCTCCCTTTTTTATTGAACTCATACAATGCTTTAGAAATTCCCTGTCTGCTTCGAGGGCTTGTAGCCTTTCATAAACGTGGTCTACCTCCTCTTCAATGGCTAATCTCTTGCCATCAAGTTCAAACCTGGAATGTGTTGCATTTTCCACTTCAACAATCTCAGACTGCACATTCTTTTCAAATGGCAAACCTTCTTCGGTTTCATTACCAACAGCATCTAAAAGAGGGAGGAGGTTTTTTGCCATGGAACTCATCGTTTTCCTATCAGGATAATATTTATTATCTGATAACTCATTTGGAGCTCCACTTTCTTCTGATGTGCTTAATTTATAGCTTTCGTCAAGTCCTTTGGAGTTAAAGTTAGAGCAATTTTCAATGGAATCCGCATTCTCAATGAATTCACTTTCACCCAAATTGAGCAGCTTCTCCTCCAGTACTTTGAGCTGATCCAGAATGGACAGCCTCTCTTCCTCAAATTCTGCCATTGAGTCATCGAGGACAGTCATCTGCTTCACGCAATCAAGTGCTATTTCCTGCAGATTTCTCACTTCATCGTCCGGTGTTTCTTGATTTCCACAGAAACTACCATTTTCCTCCTGTGCTTCGCAATGGAGGTCAATAGATAATGCATCGATATCCTCTGCATTGCTGCAAGTAGTGGAAGAGTTTCCGCTTCTTATACTTCCATCTTTGATTCTTCTTATCATTCGTGCTTTCTCTTTAGCCTCAAAATCTGAAACCTTCTTCCGATATACTTCCAGTTCCTTCTCAAGCTCTTGCTTCTCTTTCTCTCTTTTGATCATGAGCTCATTCAAAAGTTGCAAGGCTTCTTGGTCATACTCAGACTGTTCCTCCATCATCCTCTGATATTGTAATGCTTCCATTTGCATTGCAGCCTTCTCTTCCTGAAGCCTATTTATCATAGCCATAGTCTGGTTTGTAGCAATTGCAGAGGCACTCCTCTCTTCCTCTAGTTCTGCATATAGTGCACCCATAACCTTCCTTTCAGCTTTCAGTGCTGTTTTCAATCTTTCAATTGTCAGAACAGGATCCCCGGCATCTTTCTCATTTGCAACACTCTCATCTAAGGATTCCTCTGTCCCTGATTCTCGTTTCTCATACAGTGCCAGTTTTTTGTTCAGATACTGAACACTATCAACGGAAGTCGGTGTCTCGGGAAATTTTTCATCTTCTGCATCATTTGCCTCTGAATGCGTAATAGTATGATGGTTTATTCCTGCCTCAATTGTGTTAGGTGAAATCATTTTCTCTCCTGTGCTAGATTTTTCTCCATTGTTTGGACCTATGAAGTATAACAACTTGCATTAGAGTTCCATCTTATTTAGCTCGTGGTGTTAAAATTAATTTATTGATTGCTGCAAGGAATTTAGGGTACGGACTGAAGCTTACCAAGCACATCATGAGCCAAACATGTTTCTGGGGTATCGTGAATCTCATTGCCATTGGATTTCGTGGAAAAGCAATCTCCTTGCAGGCATGACACTGGAGGACTTGATTGCTGGGCTTCAGGTTGGTCAGTTGAATAGGTGGGCAGTTGTGTGGAGGGCGTGGGTGTGGTTGGATCAATCAAAGATTCTATGTAATCTACTTCTTCCTCCTGAGCTGCATTTCGGACCGGAAAAAAAAGAAAAAAATCAAAGGATTTCGGTTGATCAATTGAAGATTGGCAATATAGCAAGTCTAGAAAGCACAAGCCAGGAAATATGAAATATACAAGGTGAGACATTTCATAAAGAACTAATTTATCGATACCTCGAGGGTCACATGCTTCTTCCGTTTCTGCAACTTTTACATTGTTGCCACCATCAGATGGAGTTTGAGCTACTTGCAAAGAAGTGACCTCTTCGCACGTTTCTGCAACAAAATTGTTCTGCCCATCACCCTCATCAAGCTCAATGCATTCGACTTTTGCAGAAATTTTCTCCTCGTCCTCTTTTATGTGCACTACTTCTTCTGGCACTTGGACTTGGTTGCCAACCTCTGATGCAGAATCAAAGGTTCCATTTCGATCTTGCTTTTCCAGATCTTTTTCTTTAAAGTGGCATAATCCATAATCAACAGTTCCATAGTTCATAATAGTCAATGAATCAACCAATTCAAGAGGGATTAAACGATAAAATTCACAATCATGATTTCTTTCCAGGGACAAGGGGTGGATTTCAACTGAAATATCTTCATCCAAACAACATTGGGTTACAATGTCATCAGAAGATGGATGAACAGACATATTACCATTAAAGTCTGGCTTTCTAAGGTCAGGAATTCCTGCTTCATGACCTTCTTTACCTTCCTCTCTGTCACACTGCAACTGCAAGTTTGATTCAGACGTCAAGTAGTCTTCCTCTGCCGCATTTCTCAGGCCAAAATGGCTTACATCAGGAAGTATTTGATGCTCATCCTCTGCCCTCTCTACATCATGATGCTCTTCTCCATTGAATATCTCGATCTCATCTTTGTTTTTCAGATAGCAAGCCAAATTATCAGTCTTGCTTACTTCTTTGTACTCATTTCTATTGTTGTCATCTTCAATCGATTCTATAACTAAATTTCCTTTCTGGTTATACTTCAGAGCACCCCAGGAAGGCTTGATTAACAAGCAAGGAGGATAGAGGGTGCTGTTCAAGCTCTCACTGCAGCAAGAACATCTAAAAATATTTTCACCATTAGATTCAACAGTCTCCTTGCTCACCCATGAAATGAAAGCGATCCTCGTCGTCATTCCCGTGGACTCATCGCTGTGAGTTGGCCGAGAGGCCAAGCAGTCCATGCACATACTCTGTTGTTCAGCTAGTCTCTGGTGATTTGAGCAGTAACCCAGTTTTGAGATCTCAGTGGCATGAGTCTCACACACAAGATCTCTACAAGAGTGGCTGTTGTTTCCAGGCTCCTCCAACACATGATCAACTCTAGAACACCACAGGCAAGGCCGTTTAAGGCCAAAGTAGCTGGCAAATTTGGTTATCAGGTAAGAGAACAGAGAGTTGATTAGAAGGAGAATGATCAAGATCCATTCAAGGACTGCATAGACAAGAATTGCAGTGACTTTGTGTGTATTCCTGTGCAGCATGGTTGCAAACTTGTTGGTAGCCATGGTTGCTACCTTGTTTCTTAGTTACACACACATACACAAGAAGGGGGAGAGAGAGAGAGAGAGAGAAGGAGAGAGGTAGGGAGGTTTAAGGGGGCTGTCTCTGATTTGATACAACAAAATGTGACAAACAACTGAGCTCCTACAAGAAAAGCAGAAGTATATGCTTGTAAGAATGCTGTGTTCCACTTGCAGCAAAAGTACAATTTTATACTGTATTTGCTTCAGCCCAACAGCTCAGGTGAATTCTTACTCTTGGATGGGACCAAAGATTAATTATGAGCCAAGCACAACCAAAACCCTTTTTTTTTGTTTTTTTGTTACTTAAGAAATCACGAGTAAAAATTAATTATTTCCATTGTCTTTCATATCCTAGGAACCATGGCATTGCACGTCAAACTATATATTTGCATAACAGTACCTTGTGAGCTAACAAGTCCCTTTTTTTATTTTTTTTTTATTTGCTGTTATTTAGTATTTTTCAAAAATCAAATAAACAAACAAGCGGCTGCAAAAGGACCCAATTGAGTTAATTTGCCAGGACCCTCCTACTACATGGACGAGGCAGGATGAATGGGGAACAACGTTGGTGATGTAACGGGCGTGGACTCTAGACAGACGGACTCTGTTTTTTTTTTTTTTTTAATTCTTTATTTCTTGAAAAAAGAAAAATATATATAATGTAAATACAACTAAAGTATATATACAAACAAAACATCGATTTTGTGCATATAAAAGTTTTTAATAACTATATGTACATTTTACTCGAGCAGTTTACAGGTTCTACCTTAATTGAATATGTACATTGGATATTTCCCAAAAACCAAACAGAGAGAGTGGCCGAGACCCACGCTTCCGTCACCCCACCCTGTCCACCAATCCTTTTCCGAGTTGCGCTGCATCACGCCGAGGGATGGACTATCACCTAGATAGATCATGAAGGAGCTGGCCCACTTGCGTTGCCATTGTTGGACAGGCGCTCTTAGCCTTTGAATTTTATTATTGTTAAGGTCTTTAATTAATTGTAATCAAAAGCATTTTATAGTCCAAAATGTACGGGAGATCAAAATTCTGGAACACGTTAGAAAATATTCCAAACCCCACGTCAAATAAAGTATAAAGCCGACTGACCAATTCAACCCACATTTTCTTTTCTTTTTCTTTTTTTTTTTTGGCATAAGATTCTTTTCCCTTGTGGAAGCATTTCATTAATGGGGTTTGTGTCATTTGTATGCCCGTTGTAGCAATTACTGTGATAACTGAAGGCAGAAAAGAGGTTCATTGTTGTGACATACATGCTCTCATTTTCAATAAGGACATGGCCCGTGTTTGAGAAAAATGTCAATTCCTAAGCTTTCAGTTTGTCATCCAGAATACAAAAATTTCTGGGTTATGGGGAAATTTAGTGCTTTAGACCAGTAGATAAATTTGAGCTACAATATCAATCCACGTGTTGGTTAAAACATCATGATCATTAAAATAAAAGGGAAGGTGTAAGGAATGATGGAGCATAGGTGTCAAACAGTGGCAGACATTATGGTAATGCCAGGAAGAAAGGAAAAGCTAAGGGAAAAAGAGGAAGAAGTGGATCAAATTAGGGAACTCTGATGGTGACCTCAGAGACACTTTTTATTTATTTATTTATTTATTTTAAATGACTTCGGAGACTTTAGAAGAGTAAAGTTGTGTAATTTAATTTGGTGGGAACATGGTCCCTCTCTGCTTTTGCTTTTGATCATAAAGCTTTCTTTAGCTTTTGAAAAGCTCATTCCGGGTTTTAAGAAACATAAGAGAATGCTAATCAAGGAATCTAACTAGAAGTTTATCACACCCCCATACCTAATCGAATGAGATTTGTATCCAGAGGCTTACAGGATCAATATCTGAAACCAAGAGTGAGGCTAGGAGCAATGAACAGTAGCTCGCCGATGGCATTTTAGGACCCACCAACGTGGAGGGTTCGACAGATGTTGTCACGTGAATGCTTGATCTTGATCGAGTAGACTCGTACGATGATGGAATCCAGTAGTGCACCAAAGTTCAATGAAGGAGAATTTACGCAGCCATGATTTGTGGGGACTATGCAAGGTTGGTGCCTGCAACTCGACTGGACATTACAATTTATCAAGAGTGTCCTTTCCTTTTTTCTTCCTCATGCATGGGAATTCAAGCTCACATTTTGTAAGAATTTGAGGGAGTTGTGATTTAAATCTCCAACCTTCCCATAACAGTCTCGATGTTGTGACCAACTAGGCTAATAGTAGTACTCCATCTCTCTCTCTTTCTCTCTCCCCCCCCCCCTCTTTTTTCCTCAGTGACTGCAAATCAAATAGTAGGAAATCTTGTGCTCCCACACACCCCCCCCACCTTCCCACCTATCTTTCTGAATGCTTGTGGAGGGGGGCGAAGGTGTTTTGAAACCAAATAAAACCTTGAGGATATTGACTTTATGGACAGGTATTAATAACTTGAATTATGTAGAATTAGGTAGGATAGTTGATTACATCCAATAGAAGTCACGAATGAAATGTTCTGGTATTCATATTCCCATCTCATCTTGTTCCTGAATTTTCAATCAAATGAACTTTGATTAGTCATATTTCCACCGCTAAAGACTTTTCCTCAACCACTGATCCTCCACCAGCTACGTATAATAAAATAGTTTTGAGGTTTTCAACCTCTGAAGCTGAAAAAAGAGATGAAAAACAAATCCCAGGACATTCTCAGTGCAGAGCGCACGAGACTCCTATACTCTGGGATATGGAAATACCTATTTTTCATAACGTATCCAAATATGGTAATAGGCATTATTAACTAAAACAAAACGGTATACAAAGTCAAACGAAATCGTAAACTCAGATAAAGAGAAACTTCGCCGATGACCAAATAACTTTATACTTACAGTAAATATTTGCAGTCTTTGACACAAGAGGAATCAAGCCAAGCTCCAGTATACTGTATGCTGCCTTCAAATCTTGCCATAATCAAGAGAGAGAGCTGTAATTCGCCCAAGTTCAATAGTTGACTGCCCAGATCAACCATTTCTTGAAATTGTCATCAGAAGCCTCAATACAGTGACACAGATGTCACTAGCCCATCGCAATATGCAGATGTGGCTCTTAGGCAGTTGTCATATTGAATGTTGCCTTAATCTGGTTTGAAAGCAGAATCCAATCCAACGATGGATAAAACCTATCTCGATACCAGAGCAGAAGACTTGAGGAAAGCTAAGCGGTTCTTGGTGAGGTTTATCTTTTCTTCTGCATCTGCAGCTTTTTCTCGAACACCAAGCACAACATCCTCAGGTGCCTTCTCTATGAACTGCAGCAAGAAAGAGGTGTTGGCACATCAAATAATCACATGCATCAAATCCATTAGCATTTCTTGCTATTTAACACTTTTCTGCGGGGACATGATCAACTCTATATCGTCTTTGAAGAACTCAACATAAGAAAAGACCAACAGCAGAAATTGTTTTCTGCTAGTTTTTGTGATAATCTCTTGATGTTGAAACTATTGTAATAAATTTCCAGGTTAACAGCTAGACAAATCCCTGACAGGAAACTTTAAAAAGCCCCTTTATGAATCTCTTAATTAAGCCTCTAAGAGGCATCAATAGTAATGCATCTTAGTTAAGGAAGTTCACTTAGCATCCTACACATTAATTTTGACTGGCCTAAATGACTGATTTACACAAGTGTATTGTAAACACTTTGCAACATAAAGTTACTGCTCTAAGTTGCTAATATTGTTAGCTGTTTAATCTAAATTATGGATGTGTAAAATAATATGTCAAGCCAACCCATTGCGCCTAAAAGCTTGTGTAAGTGGCTCATACTTTAGGAGAACTGAGGCGAGCTACAAGTCCATCATATTCTGCTTGCATCTTGGAAAGGCGCTTGGAAAGGCGTTCAACTTCAGCAGAGATATCCACCATATCAGCAAGAGGAAGGTATGCTTCTAAACCCTCGCTGGCAACAAGATGTACAGACTGCTTTGCATCCCCTTTAGGATGAGAGATTGAAACCACAGGGGTAAGTATGTAAAGATTTGACAATGGATTACAATTAATAAACAGCAATTACCACCAGAAATTTACTTTACATTTGGCTTATGAAAAGATGATAAAAAAAATGGTATGCAAGCTAGCATACCTGGCGGAGAATTGGCAAAATGGACATTCTGTAGATCTAGCCTGGATAGAAGTGCTAAAACTTCCTTCTCTTTCTGCATGAATGAATGGCAAATTGCACAAATGATCAGAATACAAATTGCATAGATGATCAGTGCTATATCCAACTTCAAATTGTTGGGTGTCTAAGGAAAGCAACTGAATTTAAGCATGTAACTGTGGCATGACAAAGGATAAGCAACAGGTGAAGAAATGAAACAATCAATACGTATTTTTGATGTACAACAGCAAAGATAAATGCGGAGTATGCCGAGTTGATTGAGTTTAGGTTTAGGGTTTATCAATGTTTGAAAACTTAAATAGAAGGGCTCAAATCAGGAATTTAGATAGATCTGAATAAAAAAATTAGTGGAATTTGAAAGAAAGCTATTAGCATCACACCAATAGGGTTGAAGAATTACTAGCATCATACCTAACAAGAAAGCATAACTCTCAATCCATTCATAAACTCCTATAGAGAAGTTAAACTCCTTCAGACAACTTAAGATTAGGAAAATGCTTTACCTAGACACAAATGTCACCAAAATGTGACTCCTGCCAAATTTTGTCATATCTCTATGAAACTATCCATAATTCTAAGTTGCATAAATTCTTTGAACTTGCTTCTTCTTTAGATCATTGCTGCATGCATCAATTTTATTTGTTAAAGAGAATAACAAATACTGAAATTTTCCAAAGAAGAGAAGAGTGATGCACAGAAAACAGAAATGACAAAACATATGGGAAGGGGGCCTGCAAATTCTGTACAAAAAAGCTTGAGTAGGCTTATTTCTAGTAAGGTTTGAGGCGGGAATTCATAAATCTGTACCACTCTTCCATGACCAAAGGTGCAGTTCTATTGTAGCAGACCTCTTACCCAAGTCCTATCCTATTGGAATGAAGCAGGAATCATTTCGGAGTAAGTCCATCCAGGTGAGCATTTTGTGAGATATGTGAGTTATTATGAAATATAATAGAGCAGTTATGATTGTGAAGGGAATCTGCTCTGATGGAAAGGGTTAACCCAAGAATATTAGATGCGAAATTCTAATATGGTGATTGCAACACAGGGTGTTGATGGAGATAAACTTAATTTTACTTAAAAGTCAATTTGGAAGGTTCTTTCTCCATCTACAGTCCTGTTACAGGCGCATTGGAAAATTAGTGCTCTCACACTTTATTCTGCTAAAAGTTTGTTTAAAACTCCTTGTTCCATAAAGTTTGTTCTACACCCACAGTTTAGTCATTTTGTCAAACAAACTTTAACTTATTCTATCAAATCAAAGTCAAGTAACTTATTCATCAAAAATCATTTCTACAAAAATACATTTTGACATTTGTATTTAGTCACCCTTTTGTTCCTAATCATTATGTTGCACCTACCCATTAGTCTTAAAGACTATTCTTACAGATAATTGTTCCTTGCTACTCTTACATTTGTATTTAGTCCCACTTTGGGACAAACCCAAGACAGTGCCCCCCCCGCTTTTCTTTCCACAGATGCTCTTTTCTTTTTTTTTCTTTTTTTTTGTTTTGTTTCCACTTCTGTTGTACTTAGGTTGCATGAAAGGGACAAAAATCATACACAACTAAATTCTTATATCCCCATATGTGGAATTTTGGGATTCAGCAAATGTTACTTTCTTGCATACAGAGAGCACATAAAGGATTGGCAAGCATATGTGCAGTTTGACTTATACCTGCAATTTAACAAATATTAGTCTCTTGCAGACTAAAACTAAATCAAGGATCAGCAAGCATGTGCTCAGTTGGACTTGTTTATGCAGCTTGAGCTCTAGTCAGAAAAGCCAAGCTCATATCCACCCATGGAAAAAGGATGAAGGAAATGACCAAACTTACAGATATATATTGGGTAACTTCTTCACTCGCAACTATAGATGCAGATATACGCTTGGCTGGCTCAACTGCGTATTCTGCTCGAGCATTCCGGATAGCTTTGGTCTGGCTCATACATAAAGATGATTTCAGTATACTTGTTCAAAAAGTATGAAAAGGCAGAAACCTAGGTTTCACAAAATGAAAGGGCATAGGGGTAAAAAAGAGAGAAAACATAGAATGTTAACAAACCAAAGCTTGGAAATTTTCAAATTTCTTTATTGAACTAGTATGTCGTGGAAGCAATATCTGGGGCCACGAAGATACTATAAGAGCTTCTTTCCGCTTGGGGAGTGCCTGTACAAGATGAGATCACCACAAACCCATTTATTCACCAGATATGTCTTACAACTTGCAACAGTATTCCAAGAAATGAGAAAATAGAAAATTGGCATCCTTTCAATTCATACAATACTGTCATCATTGTCATCATTATCCTCCTCCCTCAATGTCAGTGTTTTGCATTTGCACACAATTTTTAAATTGGGTTATTCTACGTACAATGGTTCTTTATATTTCCTTTGACTTTTTGGTGTATTTCTCCTATATTCTTATACATTTTGCTTGTCCTAAATGCAACCATCTTGGAACTCACACTCACAAGCACACACTAGTGTAAATCATGCAAGTATGCAACAAACACACTGGTAGGCTCACACACACACACACACACAGAGGGATAGAGAGAGAAAAGACACATATTTGCAAATCACATGATTCTCAAGCAAAAGCAATAAACAGGAGAAAAGGAGAGAAAAATTATTAACTAATAGTCTCAGGTGTACATGGTTAAGCAGAAACTGTTGAATTTAGGCTGTAATCTACAATACTTAAGCAGTTAATGTAAGTTCAAATGTGGAATAATTAGAAAGAAAGTTACCTGCCAGAGCTCTTCTGTGACAAAGGGCATGAATGGGTGAAGCAATTTTAATATGTTTTCAAAAATATATAGAAGAACTGCCTGTGCTACTGAAGCAACTGAGTTGAACCTGGGTTGGTATATGCGAGCTTTACTGGCTTCAATGTACCTGGTAATGTGTGTTAGCGTTAAAATACAGAAACAGCTTAAAAACCACTGAATCAGAAGAACAAGATATTGATGCCAGCAATAAGGATAAATACAGATAATTTGCCTCTGCTGCATTTAAATTTTTTGCCCAATCCAAATAGCCAATCAAAGGCCCAGAAAAGAAAGAGTTTGAATTAAGTTGTTGTCTAGGAACTCATATATTCATTCTGAGGTGGATCATCGTGATAAGGGCAACATGAGAAAATTGATCCATGCTGCATCCTATTTGAACCTATGTCAACACTGATTTTTGAGCTCAGTAGAGAATGCTAAAATCAAGAATGCATATAAGGTACTTATTGCATCAACAAGATGCACAAAGTTGGATTTTAACATCCATATTGGTGCACGGATCCATCTGTGTGCTTCCTAAATTAGATCCCCTGAGACTCAAAAAACAAAGGAAGAGGAAAACAGAATAGCCAGGAAAGAACTACCACCTTGCAGAATTTTGTAAAAAAATTAACTTTTTAGAAATAAAGCACAAAATTGTGAAATGAGTAAATTAACTTTACTTGTTTGGACTTTTGATTACCTATTTAAAATCTCAATACATTTACATTTATCAAATTATTTGTTTCCCAAGACTTCCATTCTTGAAGCCAATGACCGTACCAGGAGGCCTCATCACAGAACATTCTATCTTCATCCATCTTCCCTTGTTTATAATGTTAAACCATAATCTAAGTTATATTCTCTTCTCATGTGTCTATACACCCCCAAAAACAAATATGTAAAAGCTAAGTGCACAGTCTCATGATGAAAGAGCATTCTGCCCCAAATATTGCATAGTAACTGACTTCTGGCAATTTCATCCAAGGCTGGTGTTCTTGTTTCTACAACCAGGAGATTTATGCATTTCTCTCCAGCATCTAAATGGACAATATGAATGTCTCTTTGATGATGAAATGACAATAGTGAATTTAACATACCAGTCAGCAAAGTCACTCCAGAAGAAATCATAGATTTCTCTTCCAACCTCTCCAAAGTAAAACTTGTCATAGCTTGCAGTGGCCACATCAATAAGAAGATGAAGTTTGGAGACCTGATAATCAAAAAAGGGTTATTTAATTAGCCACATTAGTATTATGAATTAGCCATGCAGACAATGGATTGTCACTCTTTCTTACCACCCAACATTCTGGTAAAGGTAGCTTGAGTATAAAATCCTCATCATCAAACTAAAAATTTAGAAACAAAGGAACACAAGTTTAGTCTACAAAAATTGTAATGCCTAAGAGAACACATACAGCAACAGAAAACTAACCCTATAAGCCAGCACAGTTTCCCAAGCAGATAAATCAGAATGATCGGGCAAATTTTGCAACACAAATTTCCCGGCATTCCATAGTTTGTTAGTGAAAGCTTTGTTGGCAGTCAACCTCTCAGTAGACAAATTAAGGTCCTGATGAGGCCACATAGATTAGACAAACAAATAATGTATCCTGCAAGAAAGAGTCCATCTCATGCAAATGGAAGAAATATTGACTTCACAAATTTTCTCCTAGTATGATACAACAATGTAGCATGGATGAGGAACTCTTATTTAGACCCAATCGATCAACATGGC
The DNA here is from genome assembly GCA_020883675.1 of Bruguiera gymnorhiza. Taxonomy (NCBI): domain Eukaryota; kingdom Viridiplantae; phylum Streptophyta; class Magnoliopsida; order Malpighiales; family Rhizophoraceae; genus Bruguiera; species Bruguiera gymnorhiza. The sequence continues at coordinate 5,264,288 of JAIRCJ010001058.1, read as the reverse complement.
CATAAACCCAACCAATGAAACTGACATACTACAGGTCCCATGAAATCCTTACAGTGCAAATCTTTTAGCAGACGACAATTTCATATACTGAATCCATTTCAATGTGGTGGACCAAGTCTTCCTAAGAATTTCTCAGCCTAGATGTTGCCGTAAGGACCATATGAAAAACAAACCTGGCCAGCAGTTCCTAAGGCAAGAGTGAATCGCAAAGCATCAGTTCCATACTCCTTGATTGTATCAAGGGGATCTATAACGTTTCCCAGTGTTTTGGACATTTTGCGGCCCTGAAAATGGAGCAAAGGTTGAAGAGCAAGAAATATAAAGGCAAACACAGTGGACTTCATTTGCATGTGCTGACTTATATAGATGCAAGTGTGCAAGGATATTCTAAGTTCTAACCAGTGCTTGAATAGTGAACAAAATCTATTTGAAAGCCACACTCACTTGTGAGTCCTTAATAAGTCCATGGAGATAAACAAATGAGAATGGAACAGTCCCTGTGAACTCAATTCCCATCATCACCATTCTTGCCACCCAAAAGAACAAAATATCGTGGCTGTCCAAACACAGAATCAAAATGATAACAATTGAGGGGTAAATAATTAAACTCATGGAAGGAGTGAACATAATCAAAGTAAAGGAAGCTAGGATGATAAAATCAAATGGTATCATGGGATGAATCTTGTATTTCAAAAGCATTTATAACAAGGGTAAAGCCGTGTACATTTGACCCTCCCTAGACCCAAAATGTGGGAGCCTCGTGCACTGAGACGCTCTTTTTTTTTTTCTTTTCTTTTCTTTTTGGTTTTTTTCTCAAGAGCGTCTTCTACAAAAGAGAGGCAGTCAACATGTCCAGAAGCAAGACTGCATTTCAAAAGAGATGCTGCTGTACATACCATGTTGAGTACAAAGTCAAATGGTTTCAGCTTTTGTTATACTTCTTTCACAACAATATTTTAGGACTATGGGCCCATGACAAAGTCTTATCAGTAAAAGCATCTAGCAGACTCAGAAAGTAAAATTTCACAAGAAAGAAAAAAAAAATGAGGGTTGTGATAAATTTGGTAAGTAATAATTTGATTTTCAGCTCTCTCCCTCTGCCTCTCTCTCTCTCTCTCTCTCTCCACCCCTGGGCCTCCTCTAATCCTTTCCCAGGTCATCATTATTAGTTAGGATTTACTCTGTTAATGAAGAGCATAATGTTGCCATACCCCACACTCAGGTGCCAAAACTAATCTTCAGGTCTGCAATAAGTTAGCTGGGGAGGCTGAGAGAATACTGAAAATAAAGTGAGGCAATTGCCCAACCTGTGTCCAATCAAATTCTGGCCAGGTTACTTTTACCAAACCTGAACCAAGCAAAATGTTTCAGCACCATTTTAAATTAAAATTTGGGTCACCTCTACATCTGATCGTGCAACACCCACATACCATTTAAGAAAACAAAGAAGTGAGATTTGGCAAGAGAAGAACAAACCCAGTTTCAAGCATTGTTGTTGGATAAAAACTCTTGAAATCCTCTGAAGATGTATCTGGCCACCCAAGAGTACTAAAAGGCCATAGCGCACTGCAGACAAGAGCTAAATGAAAATAAGGCTAAAACTCACTTAATAGAAAGTAATCATTTGATAGCTTCAACAAAAGAGCAATTATAGCAGACCATGGGCTGTTAAGTAACATCCTTCACAAACAATTGACAAATGATTATAGTGGATCATGGGCTGTCAAGTATCATCCTTCACAAACAATTGACAAATGATTATAGTGGATCATGGGCTGTCAAGTATCATCCTTCACAAACAATTGACAAATGACTTCTATTTCATTGTGTTCAGCAGAAAATAAGTCCTAAAAATTGAAGGAGAAGATATGCAGCGAGTGCAATGCAGAGGTATGATCTGCAAGCAAATGTCATGGCATCTATGACAGTATGTCTGACACTAAATAGTCTCACAAATATCAATTTTTGCATGCAGAAATGTAACCTGTAAATTGGCAAAAAGGGTATAGTCAGCAGTCAACTTCTAGTACATGCTTGAATTGTAAGCCTTTGGGAAAAATAATTGGGACAAAGAAACCATTGGGCCATGAATTTTATATATTGTCAATTTGGGTCAAAAACTTCTTTTTTGTTTAATTAAGGTCACCAATATTTAAAATTTTGTCATCATGAAGTTTTTCTATGACACTGTTAATTTGGCACCTCTTCCATTAGTCAAGGATGTCTCTACTCATTTTTTAAAAACCAAAACAATTTGCCCCTTCCACAATCCCACAAGACCCGACTAAGGCCACCATTGCAATTAAAGCTCACCGTTCACAGCCCCCAAAGCCGAAGGGTTCCGTTCTCTGTCATCCTCCACCACTAAACCACATGGGCAACACACCACTGTCATTTAAGTCCATTGATAGAAAGTATCGCAGGCTCAATATGGACAGGAGATAAGGGTATAATTAGAAACCCTCAAATACTGCTCTCTCTCTCTCTCTCTCTGTGTTCCTATCTCTTGAGTCTCTAGTTTTCATTTTAGTTCTCTATCCTCACTTCTCTCTCTCTCTCTCTCTCTCTCTCTCTCTCTCTCGCTAGAAATTCAAATGTGAAATTTAACAGACTACCAGAGAGAGGGCAAAGGACGCAGCCCATGGGACACCTGATTCAGAAATAAATGAAAACCACTATTGATCAAACACGTTCTAATCCATTAACAAAAAAACCATTAAAAAGTAAAAATAAGAGATCCTACCTAAAAGACCCAAATGGAATGGTATCTCTACTCAACCCTTCTACAACAACATATGGTCCCTCTTTCTCCTTTCAGTGTTATCTCTTGTTAGTCTGCATTTATTTCTTAATTGCAGGTAAAAGGATTTTAGTTTGGGTCTTATTTTGCTTGATTTTGGAAATAAATTCCTGTTAGATTTCTCTTGCAAAAAATAGACGAGATAGTGTGATCCTGGCGAGAGCGAGAGGAAAAGAGAGAGAAGTATCTGAGTTTCTAACCAAAGTGGTAACGGTGTTACTGGAAAAAACCCACAATGTGATACATCTCCAACTGAAGATAGTTATGACAGTTAGGAACATGTGGGAAGAGGACAAGTGTCAATAAGCCAGAAGATAAGAAGGAATGGAGAATCAACTGAGCTGGAATGGCTGGAAGCAGGAAAACTAGTTAGATGTAGTTAAGGAATTAGATTAGCATTGATGAAGTCCATGATAGTCATGTCAACTGTTTCATATCGTGATGATCCTATAAATACTTGTAACTGATGAATAATGATGATATGAATAAAGGTCCAATTCCAATCTCATTCTCTTGTCTCTTCCCCTCCCTCTCTTTCTCTGTGTTCTTTCTGTTCTTAGAGTATTTTCATCAAACACAAGTGATTGATCTGAATCTCAGAAACCTTCTCTTCTCTTCTGTGTTTCTGAAGTCAGACTCACTAGCTTGTATCATAATGAAAAATAAAAAATAAAAAATAAAAATAATTATACTTGATAACCTTAATCGAACAGAAGAGAAGTTTCTAACCTGAATTGTCAAATTTCATAAAGTTCATAGTCCAACCGTATCTTTACCCCAAAGTAATTATAGTTTATATTAACAAAAATCAAGCTAACCTGTTAGATTACCAAAGAATAGTTATGTGCTAAAATGAAAGTCTAGTTCAGATGAATTTTCCAGCTATTTCAAGACTTAGTGTTACGTATCTTGCTCCTGATCAGAAATGGCTTGCCTCTTCTATGAACTACGATCAAGAAGCAATTGACTCCCCAACTGATTCCATCTTTTGGCATACAAAGAGAAAAAATATGAAATGGTCAATAATTGGTGTCAACTATGTAAATACCTTGAAAACCAAGTGTCAAGAACATCTGGATCTTGATAGATTTCTACATTTTTTCCATACTTCTCACGAGCTTTTCCAAGGGCTTCATCAGTGTTTCTGGCAACAATATAATCTTCTTCACATTTTTTCCCAGCAACATACCAGACAGGTATGCGGTGTCCCCACCACAGTTGTCTACTTATACACCAATCCTTAATGTTTGACAGCCAGTGATTATATATCTGCCATAAACTAAAAGGTGTAAGAAAAGAACTTGGCATGGTTGCAAGTAAATATCAAATTTGGTAGCAACATATTGCTGGAAGATAACAGGAGTGGGCTTGGTCTACTCAAAACTATAATTGGAATAGCATTTCTAAATGATTATCACCAAAAAAAAAAGAAGGCATTTCAAATAACTTGGGATTTAAAATTTTTGGGCAGAGAACCATCTTAAGATACACTGGAAATCTCTTTTTATATTTAGTTGCAATTAGTTTCTATTATTGTCCTAGTATACAATTCAACACATAAAAAACAGACACAAGGCAAAATTATGTGATAAAAGGTGGTAGGAACCTTTGAAGCACAACCCCATCTGACAGACTCTTGGCCCTTTACTGCCTTGAGCAAAGCATCACCACTCATAACCCCACTATATTATGTAGTGATATACAACTCTCTAGATTGTGAGTCAAGTTGATGATGCATTACCCAAGGTCCAAATCTCTACATATTGAGCACACTTATTTGGTGGTGATGTCTCATACAATTGTAGTCCAATATCTTCATTTTCCTTTGGCTTTGCCTTCTTTAATAGTTCAAGAATTGACTACCATTGATTTCATAGTTGACTCAATCAAATGTAGCTCAGACTTTATTTTCTTTGTAAGCTTAGTTAAGCTTGCTGAGCATGCTACCTGGAAATGATGGAATGAATCCCTATATTAAACAAGGACAAGGTCATGGAATTCTTGCCTTTTGAAGGCATCCAATTCCTTCTGGAATTCCATTAATTTAGAATTTTTAAATTGGGCTGCCAAACATTGAGATGAAATGAGATTCAAAGAGTACTCCATTCCATGAAGTACCAAACAGGCCCTATTGTGATGAACAACCAGCCAGATCAAATAACAATATTAAGCAGGATGAAATCTTCACACCTAGGAAGCTGTAGCTAGATGATGCTCAGAGGCTCTGAAAACCGAGGCTGAATCTATAGATCCAAGTGAAGTGAACTACAGCATGTCTTACATACCTTTTCAAATCTCTCTGGTACAATGGTTAATTTTCCTTGCTCAACTGCATGAAGTGCCTTCTCAGCCAAAGGCTCCATGTTTACAAACCACTGCTTACTGACCAATGGCTCTATTATCTAACAACAATAAAAATAAACATCATGGCTAGTCATTCCTAAGGTAACAGGAATACCAATAACCTCTGAACCAAAAAAAAAAAAAAGTAACACCAATAACCTTTGTACACAAAAAGACAGTTGCCAATTCCTCGGCATATTGTTTGGCAAAAGCAGGTGTGGGGAGGCTACATGACCTAGTTGCTAGGATTATAGTGGGTCTTTGAGCTGCTTGGCTTGATGGACCAGTTTATGGTTTTTTGCAGCAGAAGTTGTTTCTGATACAAAATCTCATCAGTCCTGTTACTTGGGTGGTTGTGTACTACAGTTTTTGACCCTTGTGCCACAGTATATGTTGTCAAGAATAGTGGAGCTTGTTGTTTGGACTGGACTACACAATAGACGTATAATTATCTTCCTAAATGAAGCTGGGCTTGCCCTAGGCAAAACCTCAGATGCTTATCTTAGATGTGAGTTGTTCTTAGAGGCAGTAAAAACTTACCTGATTTGAATAACCTGACTTAACCAGCCTGAAATCTGACTCAACCCATCCCACATTGATTAAAAAGGTAGACCCATAACCCAGGAAAAACCAGAACTTGAAATGACCTGAGACCTGAATTCAAAAAGCTTGAAACCCGAAAACCAAATAACTCCAAACTTTATCTATTTGTAACCTGATAAACCTGAAATTTAATGTATCCAAAACTCAATGAACCTAAAACCCAATGTACTAAGAACTTTAACTGAAATTTTGAATGACCCCAGACCCAAAACAACTCAACCCAAATCTGACCCAACCTGCCCATTTGCCACCTCTAAGGGTCTTAGACATTGTGGTGTGCTGTTTGTATGTCTGGGTCACAAGTTTTTTTTTTATAGGGAAGGAGATGGATATGGGGTTGGTTTTTGATTTGTATGTGAAGCTCACACACCAGAAGCTTCTGAGAATTTCCAGTAAGCTTTGGAGCTTATTTTTGTATTGGGGTGAGTAGTTGGGTGAGTAACTCTACTTAGGCTTGATGCAGGAACCTCTACAGCCTGAGTTTGTAAACTTTATGCTACAATTAAATGCAATTTCTTTTGCGGAATAAAAAAAAACCTCAGCTCTGTATTGTGAAGAACATGTTACTCACTTCTCCCCCACGCTGAGATCTGGGAACTCTTGAAGTATGTGGCTCCATTTTCACAGCTAATCCTGTCTCCTCAAGATCTGACCATAGTTTCTTCCGCACCTCAAACCGATCAAGACCACTAAACTTCCAACAGGCATTGCTATATGTCAGGCAAACATAAAACTTCTTGAGTGTAAAATTCTTCAAAATCTTTCAGCAGCTTACCAGTACAGTCCGGCAACTTTATTAAGGGTACCATCCTTATTCATAACATTAAGAATTGGAAGGCCAAGCTTTCTAGCAAGAAAATAATCGTTATGATCATGTCCAGGGCTTATCTTCAAAACACCAGTCCCAAAGTCTTTATCTACATGCTGCAATAACAACTGCTTAATTTCTCACAATTTTCTGAGACAACCAAAGTAATAAGTGTTTGAAGTCTGTCCCACCCAATTTTCTTTAAAAAATCCTGGAAAAAGAAAGCCATTCAGTAAACATGCTGTAACATTATACATAAGCCCTTTGGCCACAAAAATCAGACCTAGTGAACATGAAACTAAGCATTATTTTGACAGCTACAACTTTTTTCCTTCTAATTACTCAACTGGCTAAAGCTTAGGGCCAAACTTTCCTTTCATCATTATGATGCTTACAGACCTATCGCAACCATGCATTGGTTTCACCTAACTTAATTTCCTTCCTAAAAGGGCGTGATTCAAAAGAAAAAAAGAAAAAAGTAGTGTCATGCAAAGGTTGTGCCAAAAATGTGAGGCAAAATATACCCCTCCCCCCCCAAAAAAAAGGAGATGAATTGACCTACCCTGTCAGAGATAATAGGAACATGGCGACCATATGTCATAGGCACTATTGCCATCCTACCAATGTACTTAGAATAACGTTCATCCTGCATACCATCCAGAAAACAGTGCAATGAGACAAATTGTTTGCAAAAACTTGTCTCGAATAGCACACCTAGGCAGTTAGTAAAATACAAGGAGAGAAAATTTTTTAAATGAAAAATGTGAAGCAGACTGATAGGATATTTACAATGCCATGATTTTGAAGCCAGAAAAAAAAATAAAAAAAGGTATTATTTGTAGTGCTGAATCAAATTGATTCTGATATACTAAATTTGTTTTTCTTGGAGAATATTTCTGTTATATAAACCATGCAATAACAATTTTGATGGCTTTCTAGTGGATCATATTCAACTTGCCCTACCTTAGGATGCACTGCAACAGCAACATCAGCAAATAAAGTCTCAGGGCGTGTCGTTGCTATTGTCAAAAATTCATTCCTATAAAGAAATACCAAAATATCAATCCTTGGAAGGCAAGTAAAAATGTGATATCCATAAATATGAAAACACCAGCATACATCAATTTGACAAGATGCCATATGCATATAGTATTATGCTTAATTGAGCACATTTAAAAATTTTTCTGAAATGAAGGTACAAACAAATTGATATTTGTAGCTTGAATAATTTTCTTTATACTGGTTATCCCTGTTGGACCACAAAGGTTAAAACCTCTGGTGTAGTGCAAAGACATGTATAAAGCAAAGTCAAAGCTCTTAATGTAAGTTTGTATGGCAAAGCAAATATTTTTCATCTTGCTATTCCAATTCTAGCCTGTTACAAGATATAGCAGAACAAAATAGCCCACAATATTCTTATATTGGCATTTTTTTGCCAGTTACAGTACTTTTTGTTTTCATTCCTTCTGGTTTACCCCAGAACCAGAGTATTGGTTTTGCTGAATAGTGCTCTCTAACTAGCAAAGCAGAAGTTGCGACAAGTTTGACCAATGTAGTTTTAAATACAATTCCAAATGTAGTCACCAAGAAGAAAAATAACGTAGATAAGTGCCAATGGGGAATTAGGCTCTAAGTCTAAAGAACTAATAAACCACCAACATAAACCCACAAGTTATGTTCCTTGATCAACATACTCATACACCTCTGTCCCCAATACCAAAGAGTTTTTGTGATAAAAAATGGCCCATAGCACATTAGAGAACACTTTTATTTAAAAAAAGAAAAAAAATGTAAATTCAAAACGTTCACTTGGTGTGTTTGTTTATTCTTCTATCTTTCAAAAAATTGAACTTAGGGAAGTGCTTTACAAACACACACGTATATTGAAAAAAAGAGTTTATTTAGCTCCTTCATGCTTATTTTAACTAGAAAACTGAATAGAAGACGTTTTAAGGTTGAACAGCTACTCCTAGGATCTTTTATGAAGGAAGATCGTTAAAAGGACAACTTTTCCATGACTACCTTGAACCACCAGCAACACGGTACTTGATATAATATAAAGTACCACGTTCTTCACAGTACTCTACCTCCTGAGCCAAGAAAAAATATATATATATGACAATTATATGTGAAATGGTACTTTCTGTGATAAAAACTGCATGCCAGTTGACTTTTAAAGACTCATAAATCAAAAAATAGCATACCAAATCTGAAACTGCAGTCTGCAGATTGGGTGACCAGTTAACTAAGTAAGATCCTGGAAGAAAGTATCACCTCAGTTGACTCCAATAGCTATCCAAAAACGAGTGCTTAGAATCCAAAATTTCAAGCTCATGGTATTGACCAGCATATAAGACAAAAATAGAGAAATGAGACACTAGAATTAAAATGCAACTTCCCACTAAAGCACTACAAGCTTGTAACGTCAAAGGAAAAAGAAAAAAAAAATCCAAAACTAAATCAACAATTGGAAAGAATTTTTGCAGCAATACTTATTGAACATGGGTATAACATGATTCCACTGCAACAAATGAATTCAAAGTGAAAGTTGCCAAGCATTTCACAGGAATAAGCTCAACAACCAGAGGTCCTTCAGAAATCATTGAAGCTACAAAGAGTGCTCTTTATCATAAGATCCAGAACAAAATTTGTAGTAGAGCATGTATGTGTACCTTGATAGATTAAACCTTTATTGTGAAGCCTGATAAAGGCCTCAATAACAGCTCCTGCAGAAAGGGCATAGTCTGAGAATGTATAGATAAAAAGGAACACTCATGTACTGTATCTTTGACCTCTGAATGAAGCTATTCTTCATTTGTGGGGAAACATTAAGAGATTTGTATTAGAAAATTGCTAGTAGAAGTAAAAAAATTGAAAAAATAAATAAATAAATATATATATATATATTGTGAAAACAGAAGCATAACATTGGCCTTTTTACACTTTACATGAGTATTTTATCCCCAGGCAGAGAGTTCCAAAAACAGCCAGTGATCTACCACTCAGAAAATTCACTTACGACTAAGCTGCTCATCAAGTGTAAAGTGCTCCCTAGTCCAATCGCAGGAAGCACCAAGCCGCTTAATTTGCTTTATAATGGTCCCACCATACCTGAGACATAAAACCAGTAAAAATTCAAGGGCACACCAACAAAAGGGGGTAAATTTTGCATGTGCCAACAACTACAGTTGTAAAGATAATGGTAGAAGATCACAAATAACAAACATCAATTATACACTCTTCAAATTAGCTTCTTTTTTCGGTAGGAAAAGGACCCACTGAAAATGAGAGGAAAAAATGTATATAAAAAGCTTTCACAGCGCAATTTGGGAGATGGTTTCTAGGCAATCAGAAGACAGTGGTCAAGAAATGTTTGATGAGCTGGTGGAATTAATCTTGGCTATCTCTTAGCTAATTTAGAGTATATTTCCTTGCCAAAAACAAGCACACGGCCTCACAATCTTTTGATGGGGAAGCTCTGTTAAGAATTTTCTTTGTTATAAGACCAGTTGATAGCCTTGGTGTGAAATTGGCTTGGAGCTTTGAGCTCAAAGATTAGCTTAGCATTCTTTATACTGTTCATGGGCAACATACAGCCCAACTCAACTCCCCTTTACATTTATTTCACAAACCAAGATTAAAAGAAATATCAGAATGCTTAAAATTTAAGTATCAGCCCATTTACAATTATTGCAGAATAGTTACCATTCAAAATTTAGTGCTTCCAGTATCAAGAAGAATATAAAGATAGTATGACGCATGGCTCAGAAACAGAAATGCACACAAAGACACATCTACATGGATAGACAAACACCCAAAAAAGCCCCAAAGACATGAAGATGAGCCAAGTAAAGCCAAAAAATAACATGAAGCCCAGGCAACCAATATAATCAACAATGGGAGCCCATTAAGAAACATACTTCTCTTTCCATTCCCAAACTCGTTTACTGAACTCATCTCTACTCAGTTCAGTCCTTTTGATGCCTTCAGATGCAAGCATTTTTTCTACAACCAACTGAAAATGTATATATGTCACTTCACCAAAAAATGAATATAAATGAAACCCATGTAACAGACCTGCATCACAGACTTATATCCAGGAAACAAACAATGCTACAAAAGACAGTGAAAAAAAAAATACAGCCTTCAATCTCCATAACACATCAAAAAAATTAGAGAAACAAAATAGTGTTGACCAGCTCAAGGCTGACATCAATTGGCTCAAGAAAAGACAGTTTCTAAGAATTGAGGAAACTATGGTCCACATTTCATATTGATGTTGCAGAGATATGGTCATCCTAGATTCTTGACTAGCTTTATTAGACATGGCTTAATATATCCATGATATTTGAAAGGTGTATTTTTGAAATTTCCAGTTGCACTGGACAAGGGAGGAGTGCACTGTTCTCCAAGAATTAGAAGTAGCGAGAGGCTGTATATATAATTAATGACATAGCATTCTCAAAACAAAGTTATTGAATGAATTCCATCCCTATTGGCACCTAGAAAGTATGATGCTTTCTTTCTCTGGAAGTAATTACCAGACGCTACCAGTGTCATGCTAGGAATTATACTGTTGTGATGATAATAATTCTTCAAATATATTAGTTTGATGCTTATAATTTCTTTCAATTTATGTTGTTCCTCTCAATTTCTTCAATGTATTATGACCTGAATTATAGATCTGAAATCAAAAAATTCAGTTGTAGAAGTTCTGATACCCCAAACTCTATCAACCACCAATTTTCCTCCCTAGTCATCCTACATCACCAGTACACCACAGTCAATATAATGCCTGTCAGCCTCCAGACATACCTGAGTTGCAATACCAGCATGATCAGTCCCAGGAAGCCAAAGTGTTGGCCTTCCCTTCATTCGATTGTATCTGGCCATAATATCCTGGGAAAAAGGACTACAAAGTAGTTAAAAAAAGAAATATCATTGTTGAACAGAGATTATCATCACCAATTGAAATGCCTGTTAAATGTGAACCATCTGGTGCCTATAAATAATAAACAGAAAGAAACTAAAAAATTAGGATGGAACTGATAAAGCAGAACAGATGCAAACAAAGTTGTCTCCAATCTGTAGTTGCAAATTTGTGAATACAAGACAAAAAAGAGAAAATCATAGTATCTGAAGAAGAAATAACATGAAAGGGACCCAAGCGGCCCTCAGGCATGAAGACACTCATTGACAGGAAAACCAATCTACAAAGTCATAATCCTACAAATTCTTACAACAAGAATGTAGTAGATAAACTGTTCTTTTTAATGAATTGCAAAGGAAACTTGGATATGAATTTCAGGAATATCTATTTAAGCCTGACACTCCTCTTTGTAGAACCCACCATAACCCAAGTAGCATCCACCAAGGCATACATCAAGTCTTTATAAAGACAGAGTTCACTAGCCAAAATGTTCCGTCTCATGCAAAGATTATAAAACCTTAAAAAGTCAAAACTGTATTCCTAGAAGCTTCCCAAGCACCCTGCAAAAAAGTTATTTTGGGGGAGTAGGTATTTTCCCTAACCAAAAAAGTGCAAGCCTAATGATGCCATTGCATTTACTTTTTGAAGCTCGTGCCAAAACTTCCCTAACTTTCACTACACATTGATTGATTCCTTTTCATCCTCTTTCCTTTTTTCCCTTGAGAATACTCTCTCCTTTATCTAATATTGCAAAGAGATTTGGACAAAATAAGTCACATGGTTTTGTTTAAAAAAAGCTTTCAAACCAAAAGTGGCAAAGGTAGTGCTAGTTACATCAAGTTTACTTTTGGAATGTAGTAATGGAAATTCTTTCTCTTGTTTTTTTACCGGGTGCAAAAAATTATGTCCATCGCAACTTTGTGTACAAAGAGGACATGTGTTAGGAAAAGAGATCAAGGTAAAGAAGGGAAATTTGTGATAAAAAAATAAATAAATAAGCTGTTATGTGACATGAAGTAAGATTTCTAACCTCAAGGGTCACAAACATTGCATGTCCCATGTGAAGTGAGCCAGTTACATTTGGAGGAGGCATTGGTATAACAAACGGATCATTTCCTCGGTCAAAACTTGGCCTAAAGAACCCTTGAGACTCCCACCTAATATCCAAAGTTGCACAAAGTATCACATAGGCATGCGTATCTAAAACAATCAGAAGCAGTATGCACACGACTTCACACTGGCAACCCTAGTTCTTGGATGCTGCTAGTTAATCAACTTAATAACCAGCCCTCCTTGTAGCTTGTTGAGTTGCATCAGGCTAATTTAGACTCAGATAAAGGAAGTCGAGGGTTGAAGACCCAGTGAGAACCCAATAAAACCAAAAAAACCCAAAAAGTTCAGCAGAATCAATAATGCACTTCTATGGAACCACAAACTACCCCAATAAAAATAAAAAGTGATGGAGCACAATACTGTCAAATCAGAAAAACAATAAGCCGAAGTAACAAACGAGATAAAATCAAGAACAGATTACCAGTTGTATATCCGTTCCTCAGAAGAAAAATCAAAGGACTTGGCAAGTTCCCGGGAAGTAGACATATTTCCTTCTGATGCAGCGGCAACTGAAATGCTAATATACTCAGTCCTTGACAAACACAAAATCGCAGTAGTCAATCACATCAAAGCAAAAATAAAGTTTACCTCCTCGACTTTCTAAATTCTAATGGAACGTTGTTAAATACAAACCCAGATGACAGTATCCACAGGATTCTTTATCACCTTCATTGGTTTCTGTGAATTTTCTCATCAACTGAGGAGCCCATTACAATGGGTTACAACTAAATACAACAGTTGACCACCACAGTGCCAACATGAGTCTTTTTTTTGGGGGGGGTTGTTTTTCTGGATCCTCCAGTCACCCAAGAATACTCCAGACCAATACCCAAACAGGGAACTTGAATCATCAGTCGATTTCTAGAATCCAGGAATTCTTATGACGGGGCATTATCAGAAAGTGCAAGGAATTTTCTAGTAAATACGACTCCTCTAAACCACGGTAGAAATAACCAATTCTCGAAAGCATTCATTCGGTTTCCAGCAAATTTTGCAGACAAACAAACAGAGAGAGAGAGAGAGAGAGAGAGAGGATAGCGCGAATGAGTACCAGAGAAGAATCTCGTGGGCATAACAAGGCTCCAGCAAGGGAAAGAGATGGAACGACGACGTTTGGAGAAGAGAAGAGTGCTGCTGAGCCTGTAGGTATGAGCAGAGGAAGAAGATAGGAAACAAGGGGTGGCAGTAGAGAGACCCAGTTGAATTGTCGTCATTTTCATTTTGCTATTTCCTTTCCCTTCCTTTTCTTTTAGTGCTGCTCCCTACACATGCATGCCTGAGCTGAGTCTTAACTGCACTTACCTCTACGACGATGAACTTTGCTTCCGCAATATTAGGAACTAGAGAATTTTACAAAACCCCAGTTGGCCAGACAGACAGACAGACAGACAGAGACAGAGAGAGAGATATAAGCGGTAGGGTTTTAGTGGCTGAGACACAGCACAGAGCATGAGAATTAAAAGGTGTTCCATATCCCCGCCCCCCCTCCCCAAAAAAAAAACCCAAAAAAAAAACAATAATGAAGATTTCACAGTTGTGTAATAGTATGCAAAATTTTGAGATAAAATTAGGTTCGAATTTTAGATGTTATTTATAAAAATTATTTTTCAGAATTTAACTAAACCATAAAAATTAATATTTTATACATATAAATTGTAAAAGGGGATTTGTTGTTTTGGATCTAAATAAATAAATATATATATATATATATATATATAAAAAGAGGGAAAAATAAATAAAATAATTTTTTTATTTTTTAATATAAAGTTTATAAATTAATTATTTTAAGTTGACGGTTGGGTTTAAATTGGGCGGTTGTTGTCACTGACATGGGCTTCCTCAGATGAACTTTGGGCCTGCATATCAATGGATCTCCCGAGACCAAGCTTCTTGAGCCAAATCCGTGTGGACCCTTGTTCTTAAATCCAAAGATCATCCACATGCACCCCTCAGTTTGTAACTTCGATTGAGTCGGCTCGGGGAATTCAAAGACATGAATATTAACTAAAAATTCCAGCTACGTTCTATGAGCACCCAATTGTCTACGATGCTGTCACGGCGCTCGTACTTTTTTGACTTTCTAATATGTGTATCGGCACAAACAACTAGTCCATTACAGACGGATTTATCTGCGCCAACAATCCTAAAAGTGTACGGCAAATGGGCTTTAGTTACTTGTTTTTTTTTTGGCCTAGGAGGAGTCTCAGGTTCTGGGAGCAAATTGGAGCAATTAGTTTCATTCAAAGATGGTGCTTTTCATTTATTTACCTGTCTAATGAGATAAAGATTAATTACAATCACGAGCTTAGTTTTATAGCAGTATGTTTAGACCCCCATCCATTTTTATTATCTCGTCATTTTAGACTAATTGTCAAGTTGTATAACAACTGTGCTTACTTCTCCATTGTTCCTGATAATTACATCATCCACAAGGAAAACAGATGATTTGCAAGACTTACCATCGGTCTGTCTTTATTATAAAAGTCATCTTTTGGTCAAATAAATGCAAACTTGGAATCCCTACCAATAGATGGATGTTGCAGAAATATTTTAAGCCCCTTTTTTCCTTGCAACAAAATATTTTTAAAGTTCTCTAGTCCTATACAAAATCAGGAGGCGGGATTAGTTTTTTTTTATTTTATTTTTAATTTTTTAATTTATTTTATGGCTACCAACTGCGAAGAAAGTTTGACAGCCATTTCGTACCAACAACAGAAGTTTGACAGTCATTATGCTGCCATTCAAAGCCTCAAAGTGCATTTAATGTCTAAAATTAACCCCAAACCAAGTTTCCATTTGGTGACAGCAGGTTTTTTTCCCTATTCAAAACCTAACCCAAAGAAAAGTCAAGCCACCTTTTATTGATCCAATAAATGAATCACGAGAGCCTTAATTTTTGCCATTCTCAATAAACTTGTTTGTCCAGAGAAATTGCACACAAGAGTCCAAAGCTATGCTAAAAGGAATATGTATGTTCTTTGGTCTTTGGATACCCAATTAAGCATCTTTGTACTTATATGCCTACCATGTTCATTATAAATAGTCACAAGAAGCCGTAAGGTGACCACCACCAACAACAATAAGCTAGACAATAACAAAGAGAGAAATCCCATCTCATCCAATGGCTCTCTCCGCAACCATCCCTAGCTATGGGGGCTCAATTCTTCTCAAGAGCTCCTTCGACAACAAGCTTCCCAAAACCCCATTTGGCGGTATCAAACTACATGTGCCCTTGAAAGTTCATGCTACCCAAATCGCAAGCTCTCCTTCTGCTCAATCATTTCAAGCCCAAGAAGTGACCAACAAGCCTCAAACCATCCCTTTCTCCGCATTCAAATTCGATGATTACATGACCACGAAGGCTAAACATGTGAACAGGGCTTTAGACGAGGCGGTGCCTTTGCAGCACCCCATCAAAATCCATGAAGCAATGAGATACTCTCTTCTCGCCGGCGGCAAGCGTGTCCGGCCTATCCTATGCATCGCCGCATGCGAATTGGTGGGTGGAAATGAGGAGCTTGCAATGCCAGCGGCGTGCGCAATGGAGATGATCCACACCATGTCGCTAATCCACGACGATCTTCCTTGCATGGACAACGACGATCTCCGGCGAGGCAAGCCGACCAGCCACAAAGTCTACGGCGAAGACACCGCAGTTCTCACCGGCGACGCACTCCTATCATTGGCCTTTGAGCATTTGGCTGCCAAGACCGTGAACGTCTCACCGGACCGGGTGGTTCGGGCCATCGCCGAGCTTGGTTCGGCTGTTGGGTCAGAAGGGCTAGTGGCAGGTCAGATTGTGGACATTGCAAGCGAAGGAAGACAGATTGATTTGAGCGAATTGGAGTACATTCACATCCACAAAACCGCCAGGCTTCTGGAGGCTGCGGTTGTTTGCGGGGCAATAGTGGGAGGGGCAGACTTGGCAACGGTTGAAAAAGTCAGAAAATATGCACGGTGTATAGGGTTGTTGTTTCAAGTGGTGGATGATGTCTTGGACGTGACAAAGTCATCGGAGGAGCTCGGAAAGACGGCCGGCAAGGACCTGGTGACCGACAAAGCAACGTATCCGAAGCTGTTGGGCATTGATGAGGCCAAGAGGCTTGCTGACAAATTGGTGGATCAAGCCAACCAAGAGCTTGCTAGCTTTGATGCTGCCAAGGCTGCTCCATTACACCACCTGGCCGGCTACATCGCTACTCGACAAAACTAGCCACCGTGGGGTTACATATATATATATATATATATATATATATATGGGAGTTTATTGCTTTGTTTCTATTTGTTTAAGGATATAATTAAATAACTTAACTTTTATTTTTTTATTTCAAAGTTGATCACCTTATCCTCGCTTAATTAGATAAAATGTTATACAATTTACCCTAAAAAATATATTTTTGTAAATGTGACCATTAATATTGTATTGTATAATTTTGAATGATTTAAATAATTTGAATATGTGAAAATATTAATTGAACAAAAATAAATTTAATGGATTTAGTTGTATGAAAAAAATGAACTTTTTAGGGGTGAATTTTATAATTTTTTATTTAATGACATAATAAAATGATCAAATTGAGACAAAATAGAAGTTGAGTGGTTTGATGGTAACAAATTAAAATTTAGTGACTAAAGAAAAAAAAAAAGAAATGATAAGTTGAACGAAGAACACTTTAATTTATCCGTTAATTACAGTACCGATAGACAAACAGCATGCTGCTTTATTGCGACAAGCAGCTTGGACTTTTGTTTCATCGCCACAACTACAACAAACAAAGCAATAGGAATGGCCATTGCACCCTAATTAATGTCCCATATGTGAATGAATTAGTTAATATCGATCTGGGAATTTTTTTGTGGGTTTGTTCTTGATAGGTAACCATTTTGTTGGTATTTCGTCTAATAAAAAAGGCTTTAATAATGATCCCCCTGTTGGATGAGTTAAGATGCCGAATTAATTTCAACAACTACATCTGGGAGGAGGGAATTTATGCAGAATTATATTTATTATAATTTAGCTTAGCATCTAACCAAACATCCTACTAGGCCAGAAAAAGAAGGAAGAAAAAAAAAAGAAAAAGAAAACGTTTTTGTGTTTTTTTATTTTTTCCTGCCTCTCACTTTTCCTTCCTAATTAATACTCCATTGGGCCATCTTGTGGGGGTGGGACGACCTTGTTTAATATAACATTATTTGTATATAAAAAAATAAAAATAAAAATAAAAATAAAAATAAAAACAAGAGTAGGGAGAGAGAGGCCTTGAAATGTTCAATTAACAATAAGAGAGAATGCCATGAATTCCACGAACAAAAAAGGACAAACTATTATAGAGTTTTTAAGTCACATTAAGAAGTAGCTGAGTTACAAACAACGCATCGAAATGGCCGTCAGTCTTCATCTGTTACGTACATTTCCAAGACATTGGTTCCTTTAATAACCTACCAGGATCTTGGCTTCTATTCCTTCTCATTTTCTATTTGTCGTTGGAAGATAGGTTAGCTAAGCATAAATTTCAACATTTGGCTCCAAAATTCCGCGCTCCTTCCGTCATATGTCAGTCCAAAAGGCAAGAAGGGATAAATTGAAAGCGGCTTGCCATGACTAATGGACCATTTATTGGTAAATTTTCAAAATTCGACTGCCCTGTAGCGATGGAAATTGATGAAGCTTAGCCCAATATTTGAGCAAGAACACAGACTTTTCCAAGTCAATGGCAGACACGATAGACTCAAAAGTAACCAAACGCTCGACATATTCCAAAAAGAAAACATAGAAAATACATCCACCTACTTTCCAAAATAATGCACAATCCATTTCCACCGAGTTAGAGAGATGAATTAAAGTACGATATTCACAAATGGGCTTATAATATTTATTTATTTTGAGTAATGTCCCGATTTTTTATGAATGGCACACAAGATTGGTTTTTGGAATAAGGACTCAAATTAAATACTTATTAATTAGGTTCATATTGTAAGTCTCTTTCTACAATTTCAATCCACAATTGGAGTAGAATTTTATAGCCTGCCGCCATACGAGGCACCCCCATTTTTAACTTTTATCATTTAACCAAGAATCAAATGTCCCAACAATTGACTTATTTGATGCCTACAAATTGGGCAATAAATATTTTATAGCCGCCGGAGCACTAAGCACGCCACTGACATATGCATATGCTAATAGTTGTGTTAACTGCAGTTGCCATCTCTGACTGTGACAATGTAATTCTACGTTCTAAGTCTCGTATATTATCTGGGTCGTGACTAGTCAAAAGCAACCAGATGAAGAATGCTAATCAATTGAATGGGAAGACTGAGCATACATTTGAATTTGCCAAAAATTAAAAAAAAAAAAGATCAAATAGGAAAAATATGGAAATCTTATATCTATATATATTTTGAGTTCACTTAATTTTATCTACTTTCTCTTCACTCTTTTGAAAATAAAATTAATTCAAAACTCAATAACTCGACGTAGAGTGTCACATGGATGCATGCATGCATGATGTATTTATGAAACATACACCATTGAATAATGGGCATTGAACTGAGGTCATAATGAAAAATAGTAAACAAAACAAGTTAGCAAATCAGGGGCTCTGTAAAAGATTAATTTACGTATCCTTCGGTTTCCCCTGAAGTAGGAACCAAAATTCTAAAATTTTTAAAATTTGGTGGAACAACAGCCTCTTTTAGTGATGCAACGCGACTGAGAGAGATCATTGCATAAGATATACCATAACCATGGAGCTCCTTACTCGTGAGCAAAGAGGAGTTCCCAGGGATTCCATTCACTCAATGAGGCAGTAAACAGCAGTTCTGATCCGACAGAGTTAACCTTCTCGTGGCCTACTTGCCCCAACCCCATAATAAAGGAAGAAGAACAAGTGGGATGGTATATATATTTCCTAAAACTAGTTTTCCAAAGACAGAGTCATTGCCCTGCCCCATTTGCTTCACGATAGACATGATTTATGCACTTTCCAATCGCACTCAGGTCTCTAGTAGCACCTAACATTGTCGAATAAGGGAGATACATGCCCTCGGCACGTCCTGACACACGGAGCAGTTAGTCCTTGGACCTGACTTGCTGCTTGTAGGTTTCAACCACCTACGCCTGATATTTTATACGCATTTTTAGTAAGGGTCTTTAACGAAGAGTGGGACATAAACCAAACTATCAACCGGGGCAAAAGTCGCATTAGAGATACACATGTGACATCTAAAAGGTCATACATAGAAGTGCTGCCTGCTTGAAACTTCTGGGCCGCGGTCTCACTCTCATATCTCATTATCTCAACTAAAATGGTTCTACATAATTGAAACCCCATGATTTTTTTAAAAATTTTTTTTTGGGTTAAGCAACCCCATGAGTTCTGACTTAATCGCAACATTTCTATGATGCAGGTCTTCATGCTAAGGCCCATATGAAAGCAGAGGTCTCTAGAGCCCATCAGGCCGAAGCATCGGGGCATGCCCATTACGCGACTTCTTTTGCTCACCATGTGTTGAAATTGATTGCGAAGGCCACATGCCATCCTATTTTGGTGACATGAATGTGTATGGACTTGATCTAAAAATGAAAATCGCATGGACTTCCACTTTCTGTGGCATTTTAAACTGTTGTTTTAGCTGTGGTATTTCACTTTATCTGGACCTTATTGAGACAGAAATCTGATTTATAGAAGGCAATGACATGAATTGGGGGATTTAACTCGGGACATTGACAAGAACAGAGTTGCTGGTAGATAACCCAAAAACAATTGACCTCTTAAGCTAAACATATGTAGGCAATATTGATACGTGAACTTTTTCTTTTCTTTCTTTGTTTTTTTTTTTTTTTTTTGAGACGTGAGCTATTTTTGTATTCAACTTCGAATTGTGCTACTTGGTGTGTCATTCTGTATGCTAGCAACATTATTGCGGAGGCTATATTGTGTAGTATCATTCCAGTCTCAATGTGACGGAAGCGTGATACAACAACCAAACTCTATCAATGGAACACGCAGCCTTTTCCTCATGTACACCCATTTTTCAATACCACAAGCGCTTGCAGGTCCTTGATTCTTTTGCCCTTCTCTTTGGTGAGCCTGTTTGCCAATCCACAGGCAAGGATGGATGTTTGACAAAGTTAATGGCGCATCATTCACCGTACTTCATAGGTCATTACGTGTACTTGGTCTGTAAGTTACAACCTCTCTATGTCGTGGATCTCTTCTTTCTAATTGGGCAATAGGTTCAAAGTTGTTTTTGGTTTGCTACGATCGTTTCTCAATCTTCTTAAAGTGTGGAGCCTAAGTGCACTCGGGACCTTTTGTTTTAGCAGCATAAATAAATTCTGAGCAGGTTTTGGCTTGAAAGCAGATGTTTTGGACCAACATAGCAAAAAGAAAGTCTTATTACTTGTTCTTTCATTAGCCGGATTAATTATGAATTATTGCAGCGCACGTCAGGATTAATCATGGAGTTCTGCTTCTAAACAGAAAGCTCATGCTCCAACTTGGCTGTTAAATAAAGTAAGCATTCGAACCTTGCACTATGCAATGCTAATTGACAACAGTTCCGGTTGTTGTTCCTGAATTCCTTCGGAGGGCTTTCGACCTATTCATCACTTTATGTTCAATTTCATTTACGAGCCTATGCCCGAAGCCACATATAACTGAGCATACATAAAAAACTAGGGTGCACTGCTAGAAGTTAGAACCATTCGTTACAGAGGAAATGAAACAGTAGAAACTTTCAATCTTGGAACTCTCCAAATTTGGTCTTCTTCGGATAATTATACTCTATGACTAGATGGAAAGCGACTTCTTTTGAGAAAGTAAGCGGAAGAAACAGTCGTTACAGTTCTCGTATTGTGGGATCTTAAAAAAGGTCAGATGTAGAGAATCTCACCTTCACAAAAATGATATTTTCACAACAGAATATTTAATCGAGTGATTTCATATATCGTTTTTCTTCTCTTCTTCCAAGAAAAGTAAACTATCCTGCTGCCAACAATAACGAAGGTACGAGACCATATCAACTGATAGGAACCAAACCTTTTTGGTTTTCCTTCGAAATTGAACATGTTACCCTCATTTATTAAATTGGATTCTGAATTTAAATATAAAGAAAGAAAGATTTGTACTTTGTTTAGGCTTTTATCGGTAAATGAGCTTAGATTGAATGATTTGTTCACACCAGTCTGGCATTTTTTTATTTCTTGTGCCACTGTGAATTGAAGCACAATCATGGAATGCTGGGCAGTTTCATTAATGTCCTCTGAGTGCTTATGAAACCTCTGTGCTGGCAATAATCAGACCCTTTTCCTTGCACAGTAAATCAGAGAAAGAAAATGAAAGAACAGAAAACCACTGTGGCGTGCACGGTGAAATGTTGGGGCCGAGGTTTTGGTTGCTGACCCAGAACCAATTCTAGTGCATCTATGGGTATTACAGTGGGACCCCAATTGGTCTACATGACCAGTTACTGCCACTAGTAGGACTTTAAACATGCTAACCCCCCAGATCACAAGAAAATGCATGTGGTGGTTGTTTGGGAGGAGCAGACAACAGGCTTCCAAAAGAGCAAACCGCCCATTCTCTCTCACTGTAGCACAAAAACTATG
The DNA here is from genome assembly GCA_020883675.1 of Bruguiera gymnorhiza. Lineage (NCBI taxonomy): Eukaryota > Viridiplantae > Streptophyta > Magnoliopsida > Malpighiales > Rhizophoraceae > Bruguiera > Bruguiera gymnorhiza. The sequence goes on along the minus strand of JAIRCJ010001058.1, from coordinate 5,242,081 downwards.
GTCCTCTCTGCTTGGACCTCAAAATTATTGCTACAAGAACGGGAAAAAGAAATGTCATCTTTCAGACTTCCATCGATGCTTGTACCAAGAGAATGTACAGGGGGGAAACATCGTGCACATGGGAGGGATTGTGTTGTGGTCCTACGAAAGGCATGTGTACATTGGTCTTTATGAGGATTGACAGTCAGATGGGTGACAGACTAGTCCGTGTTTGGTGTGGGTGCCCAAATTTTTATTGAAGGATAATTTAGAGACAAGATAAAGCTATTGGTTCGGTATTAATTGATCAATCTATTCTTGCCCATGCATCAACAATAATGAAATTTGAACGGGAAATATAATTTTAGCATTTTCATTTTCTCATAGTAAACTAAAAATTTGGCTTCAAAATTGGAATTTGTGGATCGATTTGACTTTTCCCTTTTTTGTTTTTGTTAAAATTTCCTATTTACATTTCAACAGGGACTCCTATATGCTAATTATAAAAGGTCATGGACAGGCTGCCCGTGGCAGGCAAGATTGGAAATTTAAATGATCTGGCATTTTATGGATTGAAATTATGTTTAGTTTTTTTTTTTTTTCCTGAGAGAAACAGATGGATTCTTTTATTTACTCAGAAAGAACGTGTACATCCGAATCAATAATAGGAAAAAACATGGCTAAAAATAGCTCTACATCAAGTTACTTCTCCATCATATGTTAAGGCCGCTTTGGCCGGCACATGAGGAACGACATTGACTTTCTTATACCCTCGAACAAGGAAGACTAGGCTATTTGGTCTACCAGTGGGTGTGCACTAGCCTGCAGCTGGATAGCAAAGAGATTGTCTGACTCCGAGCAAACTCGTTATATGGATAATTCACTCGCCTTCTGAAGTGCAGACCGGATGGCTAATAGCTCCAAAACCAGCGGGGAAAATTAACCATGCAGCCTTTTAGACATAGTCAGCAACGGCTCACCCTGGTGGTTTCGGAAAATCTAGCACAATCCCCCTAATTGCTTATGACAGCGCTCACCTCGTTGTGGGGTGGGGGTTTGCTGGACGTGATGGTGATCATTATAGAGCCGAAGCCGCATTGTAACAACCATTTGTGGATCCCCGTTTTTACCTTCCATCACCAGCAAGTTCCGCGTAAGCCAAAAGGGCCCAGGCCATCATGGCAACAAGCTCAGTAGCTTCACAATCGGCCTTGACCGTTAGCTCAGTAAACCTGGCGAAAAAAATCACTTGGTCCTGACTCTCTCATTCTCAACCCAAGAGGGTTCAATAACCATCCAACATCAGCCCATGGACAATGCAATAAAGTGTGTGAAATAGTTTTAGTCCCGTTGCAACATCTCAGATAACAAGGATCAATAGAGATTCCTTCAGCTAGCAGATTGGCATTTGTTGGTAGGAACCCCATACATGCACGCCAAAGGAAATGTTTAATTTTATTTGGAATATTGAGCTTCCAAAGCTGTTTCCAGAAACCATCATAATGTGATGTCGAAGTTGAAGCCCCAGAGCTTTGATTTGAAAGAGACTTAGCAAGATTGTAGCCACTATTTACTGTGTAGGAGCCAGTGCGATCATGGTGCCAAATTAATTTGTCCGCTGGTCCTCAGAGACTATAAGAGGGACGACTAGTATTTGAAGGCACTCACCAGGTATAAAATGCTGTTGGACTAAGTTCACGTTCCGCCACTTAAGTATCTGGATCAATCAGTGATTCCACCCTTTCCGAATCCAATTGCACCTTGGCAGATAAAAATTTGAAGAAGCCAGGATGCTTAAGTAACCAAAGGTCATTCCACGACCATCACCAATCAACCAACCAAAACCCGAGGAAACCAATGGTCGAGCCGCAAGTATGCCTCGTCATGCGAAACTCGGGTTATTCCCCAACTTGGCATCCATGAGAGTACCATTGTGAAAGTACCGAGCCTTCGATACTCGGCCTAGCATGGAGTCACCATTGGATGTAATTGTTCAAACTTGTTTTCCCAGTAGCGCTTGATTAAAAATATAAAAATCTCTGAAGCGTAGACCACCTACAAATTTTGTCGTTGTTATTTTCTCACTCACTTTGTCCAATGTAGTTTTCCTTACGTCTCGGAGCTACCCCACCAAAATTAATTTGCAAGAATAGCTAGTTCATCACAAAAAGTCTCAGGCGAAAGGAAATAGCTCATAATGTAGGTGGGGATTGCCTAAACTATAGCCTTTAGCGGACTTCCTTGCCGGCATGGGAGAGGCGTTTCTCATTCCGTCCACTAAACCTTTTAGGCATCCTGTGCAAAAGCAAACTGAAAATCTGTTTTTCATTTTTAGGAATATCCTATCACCATTGGAAGGTTGAGCTATTTCTGAGGTCTCTCAAGTGTCGTTACCCTCAGACTAGTCTGGATTACATTTTTCACATTGACATACACAAAAGAGAACTCAATTTTTTCTAAATTGTTTTTTTCACTTGAAGCTTCTTTAAATGAAATGATAGAAAATAAAAAAAGTTAAAGTTGCGTCCCTTAGCATTTGAACTCATAACATATCAAAATTTTTTATTTTTCTCTTGATATCTTCGTAACTGTATCAAGAATCTTTTTATCTACAATATTATTAAAAAATATTTTAAATATTTTAGAGAGTAATTTTAAAAATATATTAATTTCTTGAAAAATTAATTTTAGTAGTGTAATTTATATTCAAGTATAATTTATTTTATCTTATAAAAAATTTTATATAAATTTCTATTATAAATTAATGAAGAGGAATTTTATTTTAAAAAAGAGGAAAATCATAGTAATTTCTTTAAATTTTAGTATAATTCAAATATTTATTCCGACGTATAGGTCTCCTTACCGCAACCCCCGTGAAGGCCTCAACAGTTCCCTAGGCATAGTGTTTACTAAAATAGAATATAATGCAAAAAGCGACACATCTCATCACTAAGTGAACCTTTGGGATACAACAACCATTTGAAGCATAATGTATTGTAGAATGGGTTCTTCTGCCCTATCATGTGTTTTGCTCATGTCAAGTTTCAGCAGCATGTAAAGTCTCTTTACCACTATATTTGCCTCTCATGCTATGAAAGGTATGGAAAGCAATAAGTGCATTATCTGTAATCAAGCATCCCGCCACAAAGTCACTTTGAGAATCAGAGCTGATACGTGGAAGAATAGACTTCAATCTATTCACGATAGTCTACGAAATTATTTTAAAGACAACATTGCCAAGACTGGTTGGCCTAAAATCTTTACACATGGTTGGAGCTGCTACTTTCGGAATAAGACATATATGCTTATGGTTAAAAGAGTTGGGATCACCACCTTCATTAAGAATATGCAGGGCCATAGAAATCACGTCGCCTCCTACAATATGCCAACATGATTGTTAAAAAAGCACAGGCATACCATCCTGGCTAGGAGTCTTTGTAGGATGCATTTCCTCCAAAGCTCAGAAAATTTCAGCACTAGTAAATAGCCGAATCAGCTTAGTATTCATTTCTGTTGTAACCCAATTAGAGATGGTATGGAGGACCGCCTGCATGGGACCGATGTCGTTGGTCTGGAAGAGAGAGTTGTAATAAGCTATGAAGGCTCGAGATATCTCTCCATCAATAGCATATATTCGACCATCTTCATCAATAATTTTCCAGATAGTATTCTTGGCTCGCTGTTGAGACGCTTTGTCATGAAAGAAGCTTGTGTTTTCATCTCCCTCTTTGAGCCAAGAGGTCCGAGCCTGCTGTACCCACATCAACTGCTCCTTGCGTAAGAGTTCATCAATCTCAATTTGAATATGTTTTTCAAGGCTGTAATATTTACCGAAGACGGTGGTTGCATTTCCAAGTGCCGCTGCTTTCCTTTCAATTGCCAAATTTGAGAGTCGACGTTGTCAGACGAGTGCCCTTGCCATTATGTGAGATTTTTGCCACAATGCGATGCCATGTTGGGCAAATCATGCTGCTTGACTAATTGTTTTGCTTGAAGCCATGCATCAGCTACCTCCTCTCTGCAAGAAGGCTCACGTAGCCACATGGTTTCTGAGTTTTGTGGGCATTAAGTGAGACTTGTTCCAAATTGAATTCCAGAGCGTTGTGGTCAGAACCAAATCGAGCTAAGTGATGAACATTCACCAACGGAAAAATATTCAAGAAATCCAAATTTGCAAAAACTTTATCTAGCCGCTTGTGGATAATTATCTTCGCCCCTTCTTCCGTTCGTCCATGTAAAATCAAACCCATGAAAGCCAAGGTCTGTAAGTTTGCGATCATCCATAGTGGCTTCTATGTGTCCATAAATTCCACCGGTCTCACCCGTCCTCCCTGCTTCTTAAAAAAAACGACAAAAAAAAAAAAAAAACACAGCTCGTTGAAGTCACCTCCACAAATCCATGGCATAGACATCTGACTCTTTAGAGAGCGTAGCAAGCTCCAAGTTGGATGTTTATCATCATCATTGGGCCAGCCATACACCCGAGTGAAGCCCTGTTTTGTAGTTCGAATAGCATCTGATATTAAAGAATCAATATGATGTGCCGAGAAAGTCTGTAGAGAAACCGAATGTGTATCCTTACAAAGTAGTCTAAGGTCAACCCCTCTTCCTTTTCCTGAACCTGTACAGCTAACAAAAAAGCCATGAGGAAAATTTAGTTGAGTCTTCAAATTCATCATCTCGTAATCTTTTAATCTGATCTCTATTAGGGAGCTTGAAGTTGCAAGAGCTTCTTCAAATGACAAACTGCACGTGGGTTTCTAAGCTCCCGGCAGTTCCAAGTTAAGCAATTCATGGCTCTCGGCAGGGCTGTTTTACAGCCTCTGTCAGTAGAGAAGTTAAGAGAGCTTGCATAGAAACCAAGACATCAGCCTTGTTCCTCTTAAGTGATCTGGTCAACAAGTCATCAGATACTGATACAGAGTTCATTCTCTTGCCCACCATCGCTGAGTAGCTTCCGCTCTGAGAGAGACCCTTACGTCAGTGAGCGATGATCCCTGGTTTCTTTGGGGTAAAGGCTCTTATCAATTTTCTGTTCGGGGTAACTCGCTAGAGAAGAAACTACAGGCCCATAAAGGTATAGCGTGATTTTATTGGGCCTCCACCAGGGCCTAATAAACCCAATTCCAGTTGTATTCAGGACAAAGACTGGTGGTTCAGTCGATTATTAGATCACTTGATTAGAATAGTTGGTCTATAAATTTTGCATTACAAAATAGGTAAGAGTTAGAATGTTATTATTATTTTTTAATGGGTTATATGACCCACCCTTCAGATTAAAAAAAAAAAAAAAAGATTGTTCATCCTCTTAGAGTGATCTCAATTGTATAGCTCATGTCCTGGAGAAACCGCAGGAATTGACTGCTGATCAGCAGCGATTACGGGTGTGGTTATACAATAATGATGCCTTGACGTTATCTGTTCCGAGATTGTTGTAGTTCCAGATCGTTGACGACAATGCTTTTCTGGCATATTCAAAACTGGGTCTTTATCCCACGATTTGCAGTTTTTTAAATGCAGATTGCCAACCTGTGCAGCCATATTCTTCGAGAGCTCAGCTTCCAAATTTGGCACAACCACTGGTGATTGCCATGTGTCCTGGTCGGAGCTAGCTTGCTCGGTAGATTCCGATTGATTATCAGCTGCCGAAGGATAAAAGTATCTAGCATTTCTGGCTGGAAAAATGTTATGGGTACCTCCCTGGCCATGTACATTTGTAACAGGAGCAGACTTGAGACGATCTCCATAACCTGAGAGGAGTGACATTGGACAATGCATTTTCTCCGTCTCCATAAAGGAGTTCACAATCCTTCTTCACATGTCCAGGCAGTCACAAAAAGAGCAAAAATTAGTCAATTTTTCATACTTAAAATTAATCCAAACTGTTTCACCGTTACGTTGCTTCACTTTTGATCCTTTCAATAAAGGATTCCGGACATCAAAGAGAGCTCTAAAATGCAGATAGCGACCCCAGCATCCCAGACCATCCTCATCAACTGTAAGAAAAGTGCTAATACGGTTACCGAGCGCCATAACGGTTGACTTTGTCGTGGCATTCCGAGGGATATCATAAGCCCGAATCCAAAAAGGAACCCAAAATAGCTTTTTATTTTATTTACTTTTTTTTATGGTTTTTCTTGATGACCTATGATCTCTTTTAGAATGAGAACCTGTTTGTCAAACGTCCGTGGGCCATTCTTCGTGACAATGTTCTTGTCAACCGAGCTTGAGAAATGGAAGCTAAACAAGCTGTTGTCAAGTTCCTTTGCTACCATAGTTTTATTTGGCTTACATATCAATTTCATCATATTGGAAAGAGCTCTAACATTGAATGACTGCTAGGTCCATAGATATCCGAGGAAGCAATATTGAGCAGGTTGTTCAACATTTGTGCCATCATCACCAGCCCCACTATTCAATCACATCGTTTTCTGCATCCGGACGCGAGGGTTGAGAATCCATGTAATCTAATGAAAGAGTCCACAATCACAAGTAGGCTCGAAGAAAAAACTAAAGAAAAAGTTCCGTACATAATAAAATAAGCTAGCATCAAACAAGACGAGAACTCTCACAAGCGAGTGCCTGGAGAGAAAAACTAAATTATTTGTTTATCTTTGCTTTCGAAATCATATTTAGTTGAGTAAAGTGTTTTTTAGTGGGGATAATTCTGGAGCTTTCACATTAACTCTCTAGTTCTTCAAGTTCCTAATAGAGGTAATTGAATTGCCCCACATGGTCAGTTGCCAATCTGAAGAATAACTCGATTCCACCTAGTCTCATGTTGGGTTTGGATTTAAAGTGGGGTGTAAAAGAAAGTTGCGAGAAAATAATTATGAAAAAGAATATGAAGGGAAAAAAGATGATTTTCTTGTTAGTTATTTGTATAACTCGATTCCACCTAGTCTCATGTTGGGTTTGGATTTAAAGTGGGGTGTAAAAGAAAGTTGTGAGAAAAAAATTATGAAAACGAATATGAAGGGAAAAAAGATGATTTTCTTGTTAGTTATTTGTATATGTTAGAAATGATGGGGAAAGAAAATGAATAAAACATTTAATTGTTTTTATTTAGATATGATTAAAACATAGAGATATTGAAAATTAATAATTATAAAATAATAATTATGCTTTTTTTTATAAAAATAATATATAATTTGAAGATTTTTTTATAATTATTTATATATATATATATATCAACGAATTAGTCTATTGTAAAAATTTTTATATTTATCAAATCAAAATATTTATTTAATTTATATGATTTTTTAAAAAAAAAACTCCATCTATATTTGTATTTTTTTTGGTCACTTTTATCTTAATACATTCTATGTATTATAAAAATTGTATGATATAAATAGCTAATCCAAAACATTGAGGTGAATCCTCAAAATTGTGCTTACCGTTTGAGAAACTCTTTAACGTATTCCCCAATCTTTTCGTCAAGTGTTATTAGAACAGTTATATTATTATATGAAGTACACAACAAATACTATTAACTTAGAAAAAAGGAAACATGAAAGAATTGAACATTAAGAAGAAAATGAAACAGCGTTTTGAAAAAAAAAGAGTATTTTTTTAATTTTTATTAATTTAAGTTGCTTTAATTTTAAGGTTTTGAATTACACAATAAGTGAATTTATTTTTTTAATCGAAAATTTCCGTGACATATATTCGAAGTTGCAGTTCCAAATAATATTCCACAAAAAAACATATTTGACAATCCTTGCTTCCCACCAATAGCACCCACTCACCGTGCCTCCGATCCCTCCCAAAAGAACAAGAAGCCTGCATTACATCTTAAAAAACAAGTTCATGCCATTCCATTCCATTCGACTCATCGTGGTGGATTCGGCTTCCTTTGCTCAGGTTTAGAAGATATCTTTTTCTCATGCAAAAAGGTGGCTATGACCAGAGGGGCCACGATCCCTCCCAAAATTGCTGAGCTCCATTGTTACTGTCAAGAGAGAGTTGAAATCAGAGAACGGAGAGATGATATATACAGATATAACGGATGAACTTTTGTAACCATGTGAGCCAAATTTGGAAGAGTAAAGGGAAAAGATGAGTTGGGAGAATATTTCGGTAAATTAAACTATCAGAGTACTTTTCACTGCAGATTTTCTCAGTGTTTGTCACCCAAGTGGTGGTGAGAAAGATAAATGGTGGAGCTCATGCCTTTTATTTTTTTATTTTGATTTTCTGACTCATTTCTTTCTCAGAAAAGATTGCCAAATAAAAGAAAATTAACTTTCTCATAGATTTTCTTTTCCGTGAAATTCCTTCCACTCACTTCCTCGCAAACCAAACGTACAATAAATGAAGCAATTGAATTTGAGGGGAATGACCTACGGTTAAGTAGGAAATTATTAAGGTAATATCAAAATCGTTGCTTAGTTATCAAAACTCGTTATGTTAGAGTTAAGACATGAGTTTTGACTTGGCAATAACATTACATCTTAAAAGTGATTTTTTTTTTCTTTTTGTTTTTTTTTTTTTTTGGTAAAGGGAAAAATTATATTAAAAGTTTATTTAGGTTGTATAAAAATATATCCAAAATTTATTTTCAGGTTTCACCTTGGCCCGAATGTTTTATTTCCTATTTACACTCTGCCCCCAGACACTTTTTTTTTTTTTTTTTGTCTCTGGTGATATTTTTGTCTCAGGCAACCAAGGTTTTTAAGATCAAAATTAATCCAAACTCTTTTGCGTCGAACTTTTAAAATGTTTTTCTAATTAACTCAAAAAAAAAAAAAAAAAAAAAAAGAAACCATGTTCGAACTCCGAAGCATGGGATACCCTAAATTTCCCTTTGTATTATTGGTTGTTGAAAGAACCCACTCAAAATTTTTGATGTAAAAACACGTACGACTTCCATCCAGGCACAGTTCAATCCCACAAAACCAAGCAAGACCCATGATGGAGGACAATCACACCACAGCCGAGCACAATCTTTGGTGGGTACAGAATACCACACCACAGGACACAGCTCACGTCACAACATCACATGCATCCCCCTCTCCCCCTCTCTGCAGTACAGCAATGTCACAGTAGGACAGGGTCCCCAGATGTACGGACGGGTGGTGGTGGTGATTTGAGTAGATGGGGTCCGCGCATTATGGAAGAGGGTCCCCCCTCCCCCCTCCCCACCTCCCCCTTCATGTCTTTTATCTTTCACAAAGTTTGCACTTTCAAAATATCGTACCAGCAGTGAATTAACAGCACCGCATGACCCCAATGCTCAACTCCAATTGTCTGTGTATGTGAATGTGAATGTAGAGGTCAGTGAGTTGTTTTAGTGATATGGGCTGTTTGATTTGACACCATTTTGTCATCTCCCCACCATCTTGCTGGCCGATTTCTTCTTCTCTGCGACTGATAGGACCAATGTGAATGGAAATGCACAAAAGATCAAATTATTTTTGAAATTCTCATTTTTCTTTTTTTTGACATTAGAAGTAGCTTAATATTTTGTAATTATGAAAATGTTCAAGCAATTCTTGTGCCTAAAAATAGTATCTTAGCTTTTTTTCCTGTGATTGGAATGTTTATTCCTTTAATGTTCAAAGAAATTCGATCCTCTGGAGATTCCAAATCCAAAATGATAAACACATATCACTAATGTTTATGTGCAATACACCTCTTCGGTATTTGCTCAAGATTTAAGAATAATTTGTTGTGGAAAATATGAAGCGCAATTTCTTTCATTACAACTACTAGTTACAGTCAAACATGGTTTGAATTATATCTTTGTTCAACAATCTAAATGAATATAGATATAGAAACATGGAGCTGCAGGAGCTGATTTGTGTACACAGGAGTCTTGCTTATATGAGGTGTCCTACAATTTTGGATGCCACGAATAAAATTGACTTCTACTGTTCAAAAAAAAAATATAAACATAGAAAATAAATGTTCCATAATAAAATTTTTAAAAATAATCCAAATATTTTTTATTTCTAATAATAATATTATATGATATTTTCAATAAATTTATATAACATATGCATTGAATTGTAAATAAACTGAATCAATTATAATAATAACAACGACACAAATTTAATATATACTCAAACTTAAAATTTTAATTTTTTCAAATCACCATTAACATTTAATACAATTTTCATTTATAAATTCACCACTAGATTTTAAGTCCTAATTTTCCTATATCTCTATTGGCAATTAATCCATTTTTCATCGGTTTGACAATTTTGACTTGAATTAAGTTAGTTTGGTCGGGTTAGACGATTTGAGTAGTTTGATGAATACTCTTAGTACACAATAATGACAGTCTTTTAATTTTTTCAACTTTAGGCAATAATCTGAATTAGTTCACACACACACACACACATATACTAGACTGAGTGTGGATTCATTTTCTATGTGATCATATGGAACTCATTTATAATTTAATTACGAGGAATTTACCTTTTGATGACCTGGTCGTAGGATGAAATCAATCTCGATCGTCAGTCATGTGCATTAGCAAGTAACTAGACCCACATGAAAAAGATCTTTCCACAACGAGCCTTTAAGAAAATAAAATGCCGTCAAGAGTCGATAGAACTTCATTAATTCCACCAACTTCTGGTGAAAAAACTAGTCAACGGAAATGGATGAAATTTCTATTAAAATATAAGACCAAAGATCAATTTAAAGAAACTAGCACATAAGTGATCAATGTGTTGCTATAAAGAGTATGAACAACTACTCATGTAATTTACCCTATATATGAACCCCAGAAAAATTTTGTTTGAAAGACACATAATGAGGTACTGCGGTAAATTTGAAGTCCTTCACCGATTGCCATAAGTCGTAACATTTTTAATGAGCTGACAAGTATCTGCCCGTTGTAAATTCTATTAAAGGTAAACCCTTCTCCCATCATTTCCAAGCTGGTCTCAGCAACCATGCAATTTGTGTACTGCTAATCATTATCGTAATATCATTAAAAGGTTTTGCTTCAAAATTTTTTTTAAAAAAAAAAAAAAAACAAGAAGAAGAAGAAGAAAAGGGAATTTTGTAATGGCTAGCTGTTGATGAGCAAGAGGAATTAATAAATCGAATAAGGTCTTAAATAAGATAAGTTATTTAAATCATAATTTATTGGTAGCATGTACTTTGTTTTTGCGTTCCTAACTGCCGGCATGAATTCTTAATCGGATCAATAATCTAAGATTTGCAATCAGTTGATAGTTTTCCTTCTTTTTTTTTTTTTTCTTCACTCTAGATAATATCTTTAATTTTTTTAATATAATTTCTAATAATAATAGTAATAATAATAATTGTTTACACCAATATCGACAATCAAATACACTCAAATAATTGTGGGGTTCAACGTAATGGGACAACTTGTTATCGAACAAATGTGATTTGATTTAGGGGCAAGGAATGTATTGATTTCTATTTGAACGAGGGGCTACGTACTTAATCTAAGATGCAAATGCCAAGTCGAAAAGGATAGACACGCGGAAATAGACAACCATGTGAAGATGGATTGGACTGAGGTGGACGAGTACTCAATGTTGATACTTTTTAATTTCTGTCCATTTCTTTAATATTTGATTAATTGTGAGATTAGTTCGTGTTTGTTGTGTCTCTACATGCAATATAACAATTACGAATATAAATGGGATTGATCGAGGATCCCATTACGGATATCAAAAGATTTTGTACTGTTAATTCGCTCAAAAACAACAATATCATACCAATTGTGTTTCCTAGATGAACAATTTTACTTGTACTAATAAATCTTACAAAAAAAAATTATATACGTACATCCTACTTTTTAGAGCCAATAAGATCATGTCACACGTTAAATGCACTAACTTAATTTATATCTATTAACAAAAGTTAGAAATGGCATATGTATATGTAAGATAATAAGATTTGTGAGAGACACTTTAGTGATTTAAAATTTAGGTTTTTGTCTAAAGGTCTAGAAATGGGAATATGAAATTTATGGGAATGGATGTCACCATTTAATGGGGCTCTTTTTGAATTTAAAAAAAAAAAAAGGATTTGTTTGTATGTATGACATTTTGCTTGAAAATGAGGTTCTAATTAATATAAATTCAATAAGGAGATTTTAAAACAAGAAGAATTCTACAAGAAAAAAATGGTTCAAGGCATCAACCTTTGTGATCATTTGACCAAATAGACTTAAACTCACTTTTGGGGGGATGTAATCATCTTGGTAACGTCCGCTTTACCGCTAAAAAGACTACTTGGTTGTGTACTTCATAATTGAAACTCTGTTCATACATTGTTCCATACTTCCCACGCAGTCGAGAGGGCGATCGCACGTCGGGTGTATTTGATTTTTAACTTATGGCATTGTTTCATGCAATGTATATTTGTAAAATTTATTTACGGGATCCTCGTGGTAAATGAAAATTTATTTATATTCATTTGATGATAACCCATGAACAAAACTTTGGTTGCCTATCAAAAAAGAGATAAGATCATAACATTAATAATAATAGACATTAATTACATTTATATTGAATTAAAATATTGTTAAAAATAAAATATTCAAAAAAATAAAATAAGAATATATATATATATATATATATATAATTTTATTATTTTAAGATTTATAAATCATATAATAAATATATCTTTTTATATAAAAAATAAAACAACTTTTATACGAAAATAAATTATATATTTTTTCTCATGTACTATTAATTAGATTTCATTTTTATAATAATATCTTATTTAGGATTTATTATTAAACTAACAACTATTATAATGTAATTAAATTATTTTTATGATTCATAATCTTAATATAATATCTTTTTTTACAATTAATTATAGATGTCAATTGAACATATATATGTATCGCTTTAAATTTTTTGTAATTATTGACCTAATTAATATATTAAAAAAGTTTTTATACTATATATTTTTCTAATTAAAGAAAAAATTTCAGTTTAGTTAATATTATTTTTTATTGAGATCTTTTTATAATTATTTTTACTTTATATTTTTTACTGTCATCATATTCTTCTTTAACTTAATATACTCACTTATCATTTAGTTTTTTTTAATTATATTTTGATAATTAAATTAATTTTTATGTATAATATTTTTATAGTAAACTCATCTTTTCTTTTATTACAAACTTTCAATTAGTAGAATCTTCAACTTATATTGTTTCATCAAAATATTTCAACTCACCTTTATCAATCAATAGTAAATAATACAAAAAATAAGGAAATATAATTTCCACAAATATCAATATTTATAATTTTTATACTAGACAACTTGTTCTTTATTACAAGTACTTATATTCTTTTCTCACTTATATATTTGAGTTTATAATGTTAAATCTTGAAATTAATTCTTAATTAAGTAGTTTCTACTAAATCATTTATGTGTGATGTTATATAGAGTATCTTAATTTTATTTTCTCTTATTATCACCATTGCATATTTGGTAATTTTTAATGATCCATCAACAAAAATTATAAAATATCTTTAATTATCAAACTATCTTATAAAGATTAAATTTCTTTTCAATTTTAAGATGTATATGATATTTTTTGACTTCCACGTATATTTGTTTTATATTTCAATATAAATAATATCCTTCTTCATTATATTCAATAGTTCATTATTAATAAGATAATTATTTTTTTTGAAAGTAATAGCAACATATTTTTCCATACAATTTTTATGTGATATTAAGTAAAAAAAAAAAAACACTATAAAATTTAGAATTCAAAACTTTATTAGACTATTTATATTTAAAATTAAAGTATTTGAAATATCTTTAATTACTATATTTGTAAAATTTTTATCTTAATTTTTCTTCTTTAATTGCTCCTAGTCTCTTTTAAAGTGATTCTTACTATAACAATTATAGTACGTAGTGCTAAATTTTAATTTACTTAATTTCTTAAACTTTCATCTATCTCTATTTTCATGACTTTGAATTTTTTTTTGTTTTTTGTCTTCAATACTTAAATGAAAATTTAAAATTGGATGATATATTTAATTTTCTCTTGTGATTATTTGCGCTCAAAATCAAATTTTAAATCATATTAAATTGTAATTGTTACGAGCAAACAAACTATTTGTTATAATTATAATGACATTCTAATTTCTTGATAACAAAGATAATAAAATCAACATTTTAATTTTTTTATCAAGATTTATATTCACCCATTTCAATTGATTATAAATAAGATTAAATTTATTTATATGATTTGCAATAAATATATCTTCTTTTATATTTATATTAAATAATTTTTTTATCATATATATCTTATTAGAAGTGGACAATTCTTCATACATATGAGTTAACACTCTTACTAATTTTGCAATGATCTTCTTCATTTGTACATTAAATGCAACATTTTAGGCCAAAGTCAATTAAATGACTTTCAAGACTTGTCTATCAACAATTACTAGTCTTTCTTACTTATTAATAGATTGATGCAATTTTTTTTGATATTGATAATTTATCATTTGCATTTTTCAAAAACTATAATTAATATTATCAAATTTATCGATCCTTATTTTTTCTTCTTCAAATATCATCACTCTCATTATCCCTTTAACTCCTTTATAACTAAACTTTTGATATTATTTGTTAAAAAATAAAAAATACATGAAATTTTACGTAATTTGAAATCTAAAATTTTATTATTTTAAGAGTTATAAATTATATAATAAATATATTTTTTTATATAAAAAAAGATAATCGTTATATGAAGACAAATTATATATTTATCTCTTATATACTATTAATTAGACTCAACTCCTATAATAAATGCATCCCTCGGGTAAACAATAATGCATTTTTCAACCTTAGCCATGCATAGTGTGAAAGTGGGGCTTTCCTAGAGTTGGTAAAAAGGGAGAAGGAGATAGAAAATTGTCTTATAACAGGTGCTCCCACAAAACAGGATTAGGCTTATTGGTGTAAAAGCATTAGCTGCCAGAGGAGAGGTTGGAGTTTTAAACGAAGGTGGGGTTGAGATATATAATTTATGTAAGGGCAGAAGGGCCAAAAAAAAAGTCCTCTTGTGGTAGGATTTACGAGAAGGAAAGGAAAGCGCATAATTGACTTTATGTAGCAGATTCAATTAGATGAAGTTAATTATGAAAAGTGTGGGGGCTACCCCAAAAGTAAGGAATGCAGCAAAAGAATGGGCACTTGCCTGGCCTTATTGATGTCGATAGTTAAAAAGTTAATAAAGAAAAGGACATTCTTTTAGTGCTATTAAACCCGGCTCTCAGTAAACTTAACCGCATAATAGATGATTAAAAAAAAATTGACATTGACTTTTGATTCAGGTTAAAATGGTTAAATTGGTGACTCCATATTTAAATAGATTCTTTTCAAATTAATTTTTATCTTAAAATTTTATATCGAAATATTTTATTATTAAAAATATTTAAATGTAAGATTAAAATATTTTGAATGATCAGATTATTTTTTATTTTAATTAAAAATATTTAAGTTTTCAATATCTCGCAATATTTATTTTTTATTTTCAATTAAAATGATCAATTTATTATATCAAATAAATAGACATAATTTTATTCATATGAATCATATTATGGGGAAGATGTTATATTCATTTAGAATTTATAAAATTATATAATATGTGAAAAATTATAGAATATATACATAAATATTATACAAATATTAAATATTATTGATCCTGGTACAACCTAGAGCCCACTATTCAGTAGTTGAACCAGTGAATCAGAGACATTGCATTCGCAATGCCTTGGGTCGTTGCTATCGTATATGAACTCCAATTCAGTTTTATATCCCACCCTCATGAGTAGATGGCCATGGGATGTCTCCACGTGGGGGATCAAGTTACATGAAATGAATAGAAAGAGCAGCGGTGATTCCTTTTCATTATTAGGATCCTACATTCTAAACAAGTTAAAGCTTCTTTAATAATTTTATTTTTGGTTCAATATAGATATATAGGAAAGTCCCTAGAACTCTAGAAGCAAGAGTTTCTAACAAGGCGTCTCCACCATTTGTGCTGCAAACACGTACAATACAACTCTGTTGACATAGAATTGAGTTTGTCCAATTAACTACAACAGCAAAGTTGTCGCGATGACTTCGTTGAGCAGGTGAATATATCTCTAAGGAACTCCCCATTATTAAAATCTTCACGTTACATTTTAGCGTTGGACTTATTGGAACGGGATGGAGACAAGCTTATGAATAAGTTAAGTGCTCTTCCAGATCTTCATATAGACTAAAAAATGGTTGTTCTCAGTTGCCCTTGTATGGATACTTGGATACCATTCGTTACTGGGTCGCTCTTTAGTTTTGAAAATAACTGAAATTTCCCTTTCATGCACGATCCATCTTCCAAAAATAGCAACACGGAGATCACAAATGCGAGCGAGTAAGAGCTTAGTCTCGCAACATTATCTGAATATAATCATGAGTGTTGTTGTGAGAATTGAGAGAAAAATGACACGAGGGGGGCCAGAATTGAAAGAGAAGGAACCTAGCTGGCAACCGACTCAAAAAAAAAAACAAAAAAGAAGTTATATTCAAGTGATAACGATAATTCCTGTTGATTGCCAATGAGACCTCAAGCCAATCCGATAATATCTGACACTTTTTCTTTCTTTTTTTTTCTCCTATTATCTAACTTATAAATTTTATCATTTTACAACAAACACGTAACATATAAACTTCATTATAAATATTTTATGAATATTATTTTCAAAATATGCATTAATGATTTTTTTTTTGTCTTTGTTCATTTTGAGTTCACATTCTTTCTAATATGAATATCAAAATATACTTCTCTTCTTATCTTGCAACTTATAGAAAAATGTCAAATGGTCATTATAACAACAGAGAGAAGATGACTAATCTTACCAGAGCACCGTGTAAGAACTACACCTACGTTGCATGTCGCCTGTCTGGGGAAAATGAAGAGAAATCGACACCAACACCAAACAACGAGGAGCTGCCAGGGCGTGGCTCTAATGTTGTTGTTCTTCATCTTTTTAACCTTTGGAGTTCAGAGTTTTTATCTTTTAGCCTCCATAATCGACGAATGAACCGGGAGGGGCGGAGGAGTGGGGCGGCGGGGGGGAGGGAATTGCGGTGCGAGTGTGTGTGGGGACCACTACCAAGAGATAAGAATCTGGGCAACGTGGCAGAATCACGAGGTGATTGGTCCACACAATATGAGGGGTCGAGGTGTGTCAGTAATGCTGCTTCCCTGGTTTCCAATGTTTCTTTTTCTGTTAATGTCCCCCCCCCGACCTTTTTTATTTATTTTTTATTTTTTTCTTTTAATTTTTATAGTAACTGAAAAAAATAACGATTTTAATAATCATAAAAAGAAAGCGACGTAAAAGAAAAGAATGGCCAGTTGCACAGCATCAGCTTCAACGTCCCCCGTTACTTTTTTTTTTTTTTTATAACACAATAATAATTAGTATTTAACTTATTAAATATTAAAAGAAAAAAAAATTAACATACACAGAAAATACGAAACATCCCAATTTTGAGCCTACGTTTCTTTCGAGCAAAAAGTTTGGATAACTATTCGAACTTATTATTATATAAAAATACAAACTGCTAAACTAAAAGATGAAAAATTATGAAAGAAATTTGTATTTAAATAAATTTTTGTTTTTATTTGAGAGCTGTTAAAACGATGGGATGATAAAAAATTTTTTGATTCACAACTAAAATATATTGTTTTAATATTGTGTTCGTTATAAAATTCGAAGAAAAAAAAAAGGTTAAAAGATGTGATATTGATTGCGAATTACAGGACTTTTATAAACAAGCAAAACGTTACCGTATCAGGGAAATTTAATTTTGAATGTATAGATTAAGAATATAAATTTAAAAAAAAAAATAGAAAACATTTTATATTGTTTAAAGAATATGTTTTTTTTATTTATTTTTTATATTTTTTTAGAGCGCAGTTGTCTAAGAATAATACTCAGAAGGATAGGGGCGATGTAAATACAATAAACGGCGTCAACTTTATGGCCTCATTTTCCGTAACTTTGAGAAACAGTGGGCCCCACTTTTTTTTGTTTGGGGGGGGGGGGCGGGGGAGGGTGCGGGATGGTCCTAAAACCGACGTTGACGTCTGGGTCCTTTGCGCCTCTGATCTCATCTTCCCTACATCCCTTCCTACAAAAGCATCCTAGTACGGGCGTGCATTTCCACACCACCGTCTCCCCGCGTGGCAGTCACGCTCTCCTGTACGTGCGCCACATGGCTCGACCACTCCCTCTCATTGGCGTTTGTCCATTACTTGTCGTCGCAGCATGTGTGTCGTCCTAAAGTTGACCGTGGACCATCCTCACGTGCTTATGCGGGCAGTTGACATGGTCTTCCCAATCTCAACTTGTAGGAGCGTGGCTTACACTCTCCGGAATCATTGTGCCTTTTTTTTTTTTTTTTGTCATTTTGTCTAAATATTTGATTTTTCGTTTTTATTTTCTTTTAAAAAGAATCTATAAATTACAGGGGTTAATTACAGACTTAGAATGCAAAAGTTGCTCTAACTCCTCATAAATTCAACAGTCCAAATACATGGACCGAGGAAAGAGATGGGGAGTAGGGACGAAGTGATGTAATATTAGAATCTAGGTATTAAAAAATATCTTTTTTTAACATAAAGTTTTCGACTAAAAAAATAAGCAAAATGTGAAAGAAAATATTACATAATATATAATCATACCACCTAAAATGTATTGCCTGATATTTTATTGCATATTTTATTATTTTAACAAAAAAAAATTGAAGTAAATGAAAAGAAATTTAGCATTTTTTCATCTTTCATTGTTTTTTTTTTTTTAAATTGAACGAGTGGAAATGACCAATTAATTTTCTTTTTTTAATTTTTTGGGTTGATGTTAGGGGGAAAGAGGGGGAAAAAAGGAGCGTGGAACACGCGCTCCGTTTTCAGACAGAGTTTGAGTGACCATGTGGTCCGAAACAGGCCCTCCAATAATCTGATAGATTCAAGGGCAGAGCCACCTGATCTCTCTATCCCTCTCCCTTTTTCTTTATACAATTATTTATTTTATTTTTGTTTTGGGTTTCCCATTTTTTAGCAATTGCGGTGCTGCCACGGCTCCTGTGGATTCTTTTATGCGCTGGCCGGACCAAATTTTTGGACACGACACTAACCCACGTATTGTTTTACAAAAAAAAAACGTCGCTAAGTTGTCGGAAAACGGATTTTATATATATATATATTTTTTTTAAGGGATAAAAAAGAAGAAGAAGGAAAGAGAAAAAAAGAAAAAAAGAAAAAAAGGAAAAAGAGATACCCCATTAAGATGCCTCTAATTTTACTCCTTATCCCCTACAGGCAGACCCGCTCTGGTCCTTCCAAAGCATTGCCATCATTTCTCGCCCCCACAGAAAAGCTTTTGGCGAGAGCGAGAGAGAGAGAGAGAGGAGGGGCGGGGGGGGGGGGAGAAAAAGAAGGAATTTTTGCAGATAAATCCCAAAACACTACCATATGGGCTAGAGTCCACTGATTCTTCTTGAGACGAAAGAAAAGTTCCGAGAACAAAAAAGAAGAAAAATGAAGAGAGGCCACGAGGGAAGCTACGGCGGCGGTGCTACTGGCTATGGTGGCGGTGGTAGAGCTGAGTCATCGTCAATGGCTGGGTGTGGTGGCAAAGGAAAATTATGGAAAGATGAGCAAGACCCAGGTGGGGTGGATGAGCTGCTGGCTGTTCTTGGCTACAAGGTCCGGTCATCGGACATGGCCGATGTGGCTCAGAAGCTCGAGCAGCTCGAGATGGTAATGGTCACTGCCCAAGAAGAAGGGATTTCTCATCTTTCCGACACTATTCACTACAATCCCTCCGATCTCTGCGGTTGGGTCCAAAGCATGCTCTCTGAGCTCAACAGTCCGCCTCTTCCCCACTCCGGTCTCGACGTGTCGTCGTCATCTTCATCGGCCGGCGGTCTCCAAGATCGTCCAATTCGACACGATTCTCTCCTGGGTTCTTCCTCCATTGTCGGTTTCTCCAAGCCTCAGACGCTGCAATCCAGCGTTTTCACCGACGATTCCGAGTACGATCTTAGGGCGATTCCGGGCGTTGCTGCCTACCCACCACCGGAGTCAGAAAGGGAAAATTCCTGGAAGCGGACCAAAACCTCAGCTGGGTCCGGTGGTACTAATTCGAATTCCAGCATAGCATCTTCAGCTTCTCCTCTGATGCCGCCGCCGACAACAATTCCAACGGAGTCAACACGCCCCGTAGTGTTAATTGACTCTCAGGAGACTGGGGTCAGACTCGTGCACACGCTCTTGGCATGCGCAGAAGCTGTTCAGCAGGAGAGCTTCAAGCTCGCCGATGCACTGGTTAAGCACATAGGCTTGCTGGCCGCTTCTCAAGCTGGTGCCATGAGAAAAGTAGCTACCTACTTCGCCGGGGCCCTGGCTCGCCGGATTTACAAGATTATCCCAAAAGATTGCCTTGATCCTTCTTACTCCGACGCGCTGGAGATGCACTTCTACGAGACGTGCCCTTACCTCAAGTTCGCGCATTTCACTGCAAACCAGGCGATTCTCGAAGCATTTGCCACGGAGAGCCGTGTTCATGTCATCGATTTTGGCCTCAAACAGGGGATGCAGTGGCCAGCCCTCATGCAAGCCCTCGCATTGAGGCCTGGCGGCCCTCCGGCTTTCCGCTTGACCGGGGTTGGCCCCCCGCAGCCCAACAACACGGACACATTGCAGCAAGTTGGGTGGAAGCTGGCTCAGCTGGCGGAAACTATCGGCGTGGAGTTTAAATTTCGCGGTTTCGTTGCTAGCAGTTTGGCTGATCTCGACCCCGAAATGCTCGACCTACGAGGCACGGAGGTGGAGGCGGTGGCCGTGAACTCCGTCTTCGAGCTCCACCGCCTCCTGGCTAGGCCCGGGGAGATCGACAAGGTGCTTTCCTCCATCAAGGCCATGAAGCCCAAGATTGTGACCATCGTCGAGCAAGAAGCCAACCACAATGGCCCGGTTTTCTTAGACCGGTTCACGGAGGCCTTGCATTACTACTCGAGCCTTTTTGACTCGTTGGAAGGGTCCGGGTTGGCGCCGCCGAGTCACGACCTGGTCATGTCCGAGTTGTACTTGGGGAAACAGATTTGCAATGTTTTGGCCTGCGAGGGGCCCGACCGAGTCGAGCGGCACCAGACGCTGGCTCAGTGGAGGACTCGGATGGAGTCCACTGGCTTCGACCTGGTCCATCTCGGCTCAAACGCGTTTAAGCAAGCAAGCATGCTATTGGCCCTCTTCGCCGGCGGCGATGGGTATAGGGTGGAGGAAAGGGATGGGTGTCTCATGCTCGGGTGGCATACTCGGCCGCTGATTGCCACCTCCGCTTGGCGACTCGCCGCCTCTGACGTTTCACAACAGTGAGTCGTGAGTCGAATCGTTCGAGTTTAAATTGCCAACTCAAATAAAGCCACTCGGGCCCTCACCGTTGACATTGGGCTGCCCTGAAAATATGATGGTTAGGAAGTGAGACTTTGAGAGAGCGCTACTGGTAAAACTCGCACGAGAGAGAGAGAGAGAGAGGTTAAAACCAATCGACCTAAGCCTGTAATTTTTAAGCCTTTTGACACCTCTCGGCCAACCTTTCCCATTTTCTTCGGTTCTATTTCTCTCTAGCTGCTCTTTTTTTTTTTTTTTTTTCTTTCCTTAAACTTTGCTGGAAGCCCCCTTCTCCAATGAAATTTATTCGATATATTTTATTTTATTTCTTTTTTTTTTTTTTTTGGAGGTTGGATCTGTGAGAAGATGAGAATATGTTTCTACGAGTCGACTTTTGAATAAGTTGTCCTCTTCCATCTCTTTTATCTTCCTTTGTTTCTTTTTCTTTTTCTTTTTGTTTTTTAAATTTCCTCTCCATCGTCTCTATCTGCTTGCCCTATTCTCCATATCCCCAACGTTTAAATAGTATCTAAATAATAGGTTGGGAAAATGAGTCCACAACGAGAGAACTGTTGTCTCTATTTGTTTGTGTGCGGCTAATGCACCATTTGCAAGTGGCCTGCAGATCTTGGACTAGCATGATGATATTTTTTTAGAAAGGAGACACGGGCATGATAATATAAGGATGCTTCTCCTACGTCACCTTGGCCAAAAGAAAAACACCCAAGAAAACACTTAACAGGTACATCTCCTTCTTCTAAAAATAGCCGGACCCTAATGGCATATATTGCATATGGCCTGGCTATTTGAGAGAATGAAAGGTACGCCAATTCAGAATAATTTTATTGTAAAGTTGATTTGTACAAAAAAAAAAAAAAAAGAAAAGAAAAAATCGCAATAGTGTTTTGTTTATCCAGATTTAACTAGAGATATGTGCTGTTCTTTCAAGCAATTAATATTAATTTCCCCAATATATTACCTTGAATTGGGGGTGGCACTGATTTAAGAGTCATAGATGCTTTTTCTTTTTCTTTTTCTTTTTCTTTTTCTTTTCTTTCCTTGGGTGTCATGGGAGCTCAGGATGCCATTTGATCAGTTGTTACCATCAATCCAAATTTCAACGGATGCACCACTCGAGATGTAACTTGATTAATAATTTGATGCCTTTGTTTTTCCTTCTCCTTATTGATGTTTTCCAATACAAAAACGAGAATTTATATTAAAAAATGTGATATTGAGTTTTTTATTTGTTCAAATTAAAATTAAGGATGTACTTTTTATGGAGTTAAAAAAACAAAAATGGATACTGCAATAACTTCTCGATGGCTTCATTATGAAGTTCTGGAAAGGGTTGTGGTTGGTGCTAACGTTATCGGTTTATTGAATAATGACCGAGAAAAGAGAGAGCTTAATTATTGTAGGGCAAGCAGTAGGTAAAATTCAAGGGATAAGATCAATTCCGGGTGTACCTTCGCAGCTCATTCATGTCTTTCATTGTGTATCTACGAGTGTTAATCATGAGATTTCACCCAATTAATAAGTGAATGTGTTTGCCATACTCATCAACTATTTTATTTTTTTATTTTTTATTTTTAGTTTTTAAATATCATCTATGTATCAACTACTTCAATTTCTAAGTATTTACTTAAATCATTAGGAAAGAGAAGGAAGGGAGAGTCCGTTTTTGTATGATTTTCAGAGGCACGGAATTTTGAGCTTTCGTATCGACAAAGGCTTGCGCCGATTCTGTAGCCAATGTTGGCTCCTCAATTTCAAAATATAAGATTATAAAATGATAACTCTTTTTTTACAAGTAATCCTAGTTTTTTTTAGTACGGTTGACATTTTCTTTTTATTTATTTATTTTTTTTAAATTAATTTCTTTTTTGGGGTCTTGATTTCAGCAATCATAGCAGCAGCAAACTTCACAAGATAGTATTGGGAAATTAATTTAGTGTGGCCACCAAAATTATGAAAATGCAATAGCATTCAAATTCGGCAGCTATCCATTCTGGAAAAGCTTGAGTGCGTGCCTCGAGTTTTAATGGCAAGTAACATACTACTACCGAGCTTTCACCTTTAAACGTCGATTAGCATTTCCATGTCCAAGATGACATGATTGTGCTCGGATTGTTGGCATTAGACAAAGTCATCGAAAGGCCTAGGACCGCTGCTCTTAATTTGATCCAGCAAAAGAGAGACAGACTTCAAAGCTGCAATTAAACCATTCCACTTGCCGACTTTGCTTGAAATGATGCAATTAATTTCATTCTTTCAATGCATTTTTCATAGATGCTTAGGGCCCCATGCACCACGTTTCGAAATAAATAAATAATGTGTCTCTAAGGTGGACCGCACCCCGGAGAGGTGCAGAGACAGGGACCTAATAAATGATGTTAAAGAGAGCTCTCAGAGGCTTTCATAATTTGTATATTTCTCGCAACCATTAAGAAGCCAAGCCAACGTAAGATTGTTGGCCTCGATAAAAGCTTTGTGAATTTGAAGCTGTTGACTCTATAATGCGTGCGTTTCTTGAGTAAGCGATAATGTTTTCCAACCATTTTCTTTCTGTTTATTAAATGTAATCAATTTCTACAGAACTCCTCTAATGGATTGGATCATGCGGCATTGTCCCTTTCTAGTAAGCTTCAGCAAACAATTTTATGGTGTTGGCCAGTTAACATTGACTAGTGGGTCCTTTGATTTTGACACTCTCTTCCGATGAGCACTATTATTTTTTCTTAACACCAACATTAGGGCCTCCCCCACCCCCCCCTCCCCTCAAGCTCGAGGAAACCCCTTTACACCTCCACACATTCCAAGTGCCAACTGCCAAGAGCTTTCCAACTACTACTTGCAAAATCTTCCTTTTTCCAATCTTTGAGTTGAGCACTTTCTCCAATCTTTGCGAAGGAAAGCCATTTTAACTTAAAAGATACATGGGATTTAGCTTGATCTAAGCTTACACACTATCGTAGAGTTCATAATCATTGCGACCAACCCATTTGCCCCCAGCAAAAGTATGCCATGCTATGGAAACTTTTTTGTGATTGTGTCAAATAATATCTCAAAATTTTATATCAACTTAAATGGTTAAGTTCATAAATGATAAAAATCATAAATATTATAAGTAATACAAAATCTTTGTACTTATAGATAGGTTATTTTATACTTGCTTGACATATGTTGGGGTTTTGGGGCGTTAAAAAACTAAAAAATTTTGTTAATTGATAAAATTAAATTAAACTAAACTAAAATTTTTATTATTCGAATCAGATTTTATAATTAATTAATTAATCAAAATAAATTGATATTTCTTTTAGTTCAATCATGATTTTTAATTTTAAATAAATATAATTATCCAATTGGATTAAAATCTCATTTTATATTTTTTATTTTAATAATATTAAAAAAACATTACAAATCAAAATATTAATAAAAATAAATATTAGTAAATTATTATTATATTCTAAATAATTACTTATTTATATAATGATAATTATAATTTTTTAAACAAATACACCATACATAATTTTTTTATTAAAATTAAATAATAATTTTATTAATTTAAACTAATTTAAAATTTTTAATTAGACAAATTTTATTTAATTAAAAATTTAATTTTAATTTTAATTTTCAATTTAACATAAATGAGTCTTTCGATTTAACTTTTAATTTTTATGATTTAATTTAATTAACTAAATTGTGAACACTTCTAATTAAATTCAACTAAAAAGTATTACTACGATTAAACTAAATGTACGAAAAAGTCAAATCACTTGATGACCGTACACGTAAAAAAGTGGATCAAATTATGTTATTATATTAAAATCATATTTTGGAATTGGAAGAAAAATTCATAAACATCATAATTTATACGTGAAATTTAACACTTTTAATAGAAAGAAATGAGCTTTATAATATAAATTTTGACACCATATCAAAATAATGCTTGGGAATTCAATATTTACTGAAAAGTTCAAGTTTATCTATGAAATATTTCTATTACAGTATCTAGGCATATGGATATTCTTATCTTCAATTTTAACCATGTTTTAGAGTTTTGTTGTCACCTGTAATTTGCTAAATTTATCGTTATTCTATCTGTCTGGTGCTCCGGTTTTTCATTCAAACGTCATTTTTCCTCCGAAAAAAAGTTCTAAATGCAGATTCTCTTTCATCCTTTCGGGCAATAACTTCTTGGACAGATTTGTTGAATATGAAAATTAGGGAAAGATGAAGGCAACTTTGCTCAACAGCTTGAGTGATATTACTACATCCCATATGAGAATGCATCCTATATTCAAGACAAGAGTTGCTTGATCTTACTCCACATTCTAAAATTATGATGAATCCCTCAATAAAATCATAAACAATTGAGTTTTTCAAAGTGTTGACTGTGGATTTAGTTCCTTTGTTAATATTCAGCTCCTATTTCTTCTCACCTATGCGAAATCACGATTATTAACTAATTTTATAGTTGTTTTTTTTTTTTTCTGTGTGTGTGTGTATTTTTATAGTTTCTATGGTGCAACACCTCTTTGTCAAATGATTATTGTTTTTACATAGAACGAACTAAAATTGTATTTAGATTTCAGTTTCTTTTGTAGCCGGTGATTAGAAGAGAAGCAATATAGAGCAAAGAGAAACAATTGGTTTCAAGATGGTAATTTCTTTTCCTTCATCTTCTATGTAACTGATTTGGGTTATTCATTGTGGGATATTGAGAACGGAGTCATCGAAAAGCGAAGTTGATTGTTTAGTTGCTACGACTGATATTCTTTGGAACCAATTACAGGGCATGATCCCTGGCCTTTTGTTTATAAAGACACTTGTGTTTTTTTCTTTTTTTTTTTTCCTCAATTTTGTTTTGAGAGATATTAATCAAAAGGGCCTCCGTTTTTGACTTAGTCAAGAGTGTCATCACAAGACTCAAGACTCAAGGATAAGCTTCAGTCCTATATTGGATTTTCTTACCTGTTGTTTAACGTGAAAAAGATCCCCAAAACCTTTTGCTCCTTCTTGGGGTTTTTTTTTTTTTTCTCTTCAATACGAAAAAGTTAGTTGTTTTGACTGCAAGTCTTGAATGTGAAGTGTTAGTTGTTTTGAGGTGGATCCACCTTCTAATTCCCGCTTCCCTTGTGTTGACAATTTTACCCAATACAAGAACACAAACTAGGGAAAGGAGGATCCTTTGAGGAAATTAAATTAAAATTTTGTTGCAACAGGGAAATGGCTATGTATAACCTGTTCATAAAAATCTAATTAATATTAAAAAAAAAAAACAATTGACCTTTGGTCAGGTAGTAGTAAAGATTTATTTGAACGAATTTGATTCTCATTGTCATGGTCTACAACACCCTCCCCCCCCCCCCCAACCAAAAAAAAGTGTTGAATTATGAGCATTGTGGCAATATGGTCAGAACTTGGCCATCTCTAACATAGTTGCTTGTTGCTACAGACTCACTTAATGCGGTGTAGTTTACATTTTTTGGTGTTTGCTTTATGTGCTTTGCTTCAAATCAATGAAATTGAACCTGTTCAGTTTCGAGTCTCCATCAATCAACAGTTATATTGCTATTTTCTCTTTCTCCAGTCTGTTGAAGATCACTTTTCTTATTATAGTGAACAAATATGGTAAAAAAGTCATCTGTTGGCCGAATTCACGAGTGATGCTGTCACTTTTCTAGTTATGAATCTGCAATTCTATTCAATCAGTGATGCTGCAGATTGCTTTAGTCTTGTTGCTGTTACTACCTTGTATTATTTTGGTGTTGCACTTAGTTGAATATGCAAATCAACAACACCTGCCTCCTTGACAGCTTTTTGGCATTGTTTTTGTTGGGAAGCCTAAACTTACTTGCTGTTCGGATCACCATGAATATTGAAGATCAAGTTGAAAGACTTGGTGCTTTGTTGATGTTTTTGATGTTTCTGGTTGCTTCTTGAAGTTAGAGATGAAGGATATGGTTAGAATCACACTAAGTTGCAGATTAGTTAAGTTTTTTAAGTTATGTGATGTTAGTGGGAGCAGTTGAAGTCTACTGTCCTTTCTCTTCCAGCAAGTATGGCGCTGAGTTTGCTTCCTTCAGCTTGTTTACTTGTAGCTTCAACTTTAAGCATTGTAAACCATGCTTTGTGTTATCATTTTAGTTTGTCTTTATCTTTGGAAACTCCTATGATAATGAAGCATATGGATCAATGAAAATTCAAGCCTTTTCAGTTTCATTTTGCTTGCTGTACTTTGCTACTTTCTGCGCCTCCCTACTCTACTGCAATCTTTGCAGCATTAATCTTTCTGCTGCAACCGTCCTACTATTCGCTCTTCTTTTCCTTCAGTTTTTGCTCGTTCTGATGATTAACCACTCTTATAATTTAATTTTTGCACTCTCCACACCTCTCCGTGCTTGTTGCTTGCTTCTATATCTTTATAAAAGCTTGGCTCCATGTAACTCCTTTTCTTTTGTGGTTAATCTCGAGTCAACTTTTGTCCGAAAGCGTATTAAAGGTATGAATATTCTGTGACTAGGATCACCATTTACTCTACTGAGAGACTAGATCTTATAGCAATGCAGTGCACACTACAAAAAGTAAGAGCTTTAATTATATATGCTTTGCATTATCTTCTTATATTTTCCTAGATATTTTACGTTGATTCTTTGGCAGGTTCTTGTTTTATGACTCCAGCTTTTCGTGGCGTGAAACCTCCGATGGTACGTTGAAGATCTTATTTAATGTGGGTGTGCAAAGTGGCTATTTTGTGTATCAAACGAAGTTTATTCTATATATCAAATAGGTGTGCTCGGTTTCCTACTTTGGCCACTCAGCAGGTAGATCGCTAGTCTCATCCTCATTGTTAAGGTTTGGTCGAGTTTGCAGATCATTTTTGTAGTTTTTCGCGTAGTAATCGGATTTCCGGTGTTAGTATCATTGCCAATTGGCTTTTACGTCGCATGGGTTTGTAAATCTTCGTGCCATTGAATTTCGTTTTTGGGGTGTGCTAAGGGTCATTTTTCCATTCTAGATTATTAGAAACATCAAAGGGCTCATTTGGCTGCCGAATGAGCTGTCTATTGCCAATTCATGCCGTTCTCGGGTGATTACTATATCATGATTGTCACCCTTTTCGTTAATATTGCCGATTGCTTTACAACATTTGATTTAGTTTATATTCGGAATGGTTTTTCATGGGGGTGTTTTGCATTGGGGGTGTTAATGCGCCAGTAAGCTGAGGATCAGTAAGTGGCTGCGAGGGAAGTGGGCACCAACTTTCTATTTCCAATACGCCTTCCACCATGTCACGATTTTTATTTATTTATTTATTATTATTATTTTTTTTACGGATGCCAAAAAATAAGGGAAAAAAAAAAAATTCATGGTTCCAGAAATTGATGGAGTTGGCAGCCCAATTTCTACGCGGGGCATGTAAGATGTGTAGGGAATCACGCCCCACCCCTAAAAGAAACAAATTAAACTCTTAAAAGGGATAATAAATAAAGACACAGAATATGTCTCTAGTTGGCATTGCCAAAAAAGAAAAAAAAAAAAGTGATGTGAATGCGGCGAAATTGCGCAATTGAGATTCTTTTATATATGTACTTGACACTTCGACATGCATATATATGATACGAGACGGATTATTATCTTAATTAATTAATTAATTAATTAATTATATTTAGATTTTGAAAGTAATCACACTCTTTCAAAGGCCTTTTCAGAAACATATTGAATAGGTAAACTTTTTTATTTTTTTATTTTTAAAAACAACAGAAGGCATTTTAGTCGGGAGATCCCTACAAGAAATAGGATACCCATAAAAATATAATACACAGCACGGCAAAAGCATCCTTTCCTAGAGGACAAAACATGTCAAAGCAAAAATAGCTGTGAGAACGATAAACAGGACCAAAATTGTACAGAATGCTCGGGGACATCAACCAAGTTTGATGCTTCTGATCCAAACTAGAGATGGGGTAATCTGTCAAAGCCATGCCAAAAATTCCTCATCTCTGTACACACCCATTTTGGCCAAACGATCAGCTAGCATATTAATTTCCCTCCTTGGAAAGACAAACTCAATGTCCCCGTTGCTGTCCCGCGTAATCTCATTGATTTTGTTCCAAAGATTCCAAGGTCTTTTATGAGGATTATTCGTCCATGAAATGGCCGCAGCCGAGTCACTTTCAATCACAAGCTTCCTACCCTCCGCCTCACTCCATTCCCGCCACAGGATCCCAGCTGTTGTTCTAATGGCTTCCATCTCAGCTCCAATAGAGGAAGCAACTCCAATTGCCTTAGAAAACGTACAACGGATCACTCCATCATTTCCCTTGAGGGCCCGCAGATTCCAGCAGGTCCCACCAATCATGAAATCCACCCGTCGGTATTGAACTTGAGCTGTCCCCTTGCTGGAGGAACCCACTGTGCAGTAGGTCTCAACTCCTTTGCTCTATTTGGAACTGAAATGTTGGCAATGTTCAATAAAAAGTCATTCACCAAGTAGGAAGAGCCCTTCCACTTGGCCTTAACTCACCATAAAAGACGCATTTTAATGGGATCACAAACCTGCCTTTACCACAGAAAACTCTTTTCCTTAAAAGATCACAGCATTTCTGGCAAGCCAAACAGACCAAGTAAATGACGTAAAATCCCATCGGCCAACTCACTTTGGAAACCAACCCCCTTCCGAAAGCTTCCCAGGAATTCCAAAGAGAGTGGAGAGATGGATTGATATCCCAGCATATCGCCAACCAACGCAAACAAGCAGACCACAGACCCCAAGAATGCACACAACGTAGAAACAAATGAACAAGAGACTCCGGGACTTCATTACAAAGAGCACAAAGAGAGGAAGAAGAACGTCCTATGAACAGACCTTATCCCATAACAACTGCCAACAGAGAAGCTACATCTTCTGGGGCACCAATCCCCGCTAAATATTCGGCCATGATGGCAGCTGTAGCCCTCGATCATCCTCGTACAATGCACGAGTAGTTAATAAACTGATTTATATCCAAAACACATGTCTCCCAAATGCAGCTTATTACGATCTAAAAGGCATGTCTGTCCAAATACAGTTTAAAACTAATTGTAACAGATTTTCAGTCAAATAACTATTAACAATTTTTTGTTTCCAAGACAGTTTTTGTATCTGAATTCTTGTGTTTCAATGACAATTATGCAACTGAACAGTTATATCCTGAAGACAGGTACATGACTACACCCAATCATTTCCTTCTTGTCATTGTAAAAGGATTCAAGCTGCTTTTATTTTTATTGCAAGAAAACAAAATCAATATAAGCAATTTTGTACGTGAACACATAAACTTCTCAGTACTTAATTTTATCTTAAAAAGTGCAATAAAATATTATATAACTTTGGTTGTAGATTAGTGAATATAAATTTAGCTTTTAAGAAGAATAATATTTGATATAGGAATATAAAACAATTTTGACTTTTCAAAATTTTTAACTTTCTACTTCAACAAGATGATGATGATGATGATGTTCATGCATGTCCAGTGGGTACGGATTTTCAAACACTGCAGCCACCCGACAGTATGTATTTATATGCATTAAACGAATGTCCATACATGATAAGTCCTATGTTGTTGTTGTGTTTTTTTTTTTTTTTTTCTTTTTTGAGAGGCGTTCTCATTTTCTTGTAATCATTGAGTGATAAGAATTCTCAGTGACTGCTTCTTAAGATGAAGAGACCCTCCGAGGTAATTACATTTTATATAGCTAAATAGATTTGACCTTGTGCTTTGCGCGAGGTTTAGAGATTATAAGATTAACTAAATAAGATTCAAATTAAGTTTATTTTTATAGTTAATTTGAAGTTGAGAAAAATAATTAGTAAAATTAAATTAATTTTAAGAGAAATTTCTTCTTTTCTCCTTTTCAAAAAGATAAAAAGAAAAATTTGAAATAACTTTTTTAGAAAACAGAAAAAGGAATATCGATTTTTAAGAAATTAAAAAAGAATATCCTAATAAAGAGAATTTAGGTATAATATTTTTTTATTTTTTAAGAAAGTAACAAGGAAAAAAATATAAAATAACTTAAATTATGTTTTTTTTAATTCTTTTTTAAGAAAACCAAAAAAAAAAAAAATAAAAACCATGGTGGGACATGTCTAACTTTATCACAAATTTGATACAATATAATAAGATTCACATTTTTTTATTTAAATTATAACAACTACATATTTTTAATTAAAGTGCATAAAATATGCTTTGAAATGCAAATGTATTCACATATTATATAGTATGTAAGAGTGGATTATGAAGAATTGAATCTTTAAAATATTTTTAAACAACAATCAAATCATTTCATTATATGCAAGTAAGAAATATTAATATTATTAGATGAAATTACTCTGCTCAATTATTTAAAAGAGTCCCCCCCCCCCCCAACTATACCGAAAAGGAAACCGTATTGCGCCTGTGCATATAGAAGCAATGAAACGGACAAACGCTCTTAGCAGGCTTTGGCCTTAGGTGTCAGAGTGTATGTACCAGCAATGGCAAGAATCAGTTTATCAGTTTATACCTAGCGGCACACCAATAAGCTTATACTATTGATTGAGTCCAATATAACTTAACCCAAACGGAAAAATTAGGTGTACAGGGTCCATGGCAGACTTGACTCCTGCTGGCCTTTTAATTTTCATTTTTAAATATAAAATATGCAATAAAATAAGATAACACTGTGATGTAATGCAAAAGACCATGTCTAGAAGTTACTACGGGTAGCAAATTATACCGTGGTTCATGCCTAAATTGTCTCGTACAACCCATTAGTTCATGTGTATTAGGCGGTGGTACTGGTTGGTAAGAGTGACATAACAGCACTAAACACAACAACCAACAACACTTACAAGCCACAAGCTAAATTATAAAGCCCCAAAGTCAATCCTAAATAAGAAGACAATGACATGATGTATACCTTATAAAATGGCATTCTACTGGAAGTGCACTAAACTTGGGGTTGGGGAATGTTAGCCATTTTCCTGGAAGCGTGCTAAACTTGGCGTTGGGGACATGCCATTTCATCAAGAACACAACCGAGTCTGACGATGATTCTATACCATATGAGTGATAGACCAAAATAATTGAAATTGAAATGTAATGCGTAATGGTCATATAGCATGAAAAAAGTACATAAAATAGACAATGATTAGAATAGATAACAATCATGTGATCATTAATAATTCTTTCACTCGAGAATTCATTAGGCCAAGAATTTTCCATTTTCAGTGCCCGGCATAGGAGAGGATGTAGGCCTACCATGAAGATGACCTAGTTCAATTATGTGCCAAATGTTCCCCAGCAAAATGTTTTATTCCATGATTTTCCCACAAAAATTGCAAGCCTAGCCTGCAGACCAAATGAAAATGAGAGAGTCAAATTTGGATAAATATCTATGGGTATAAACTCGGAAGCTAACAGAAATGAATGCAAGAAAAAGGTTATACTGGGAAGAAAGTATCTTACATGGTTCTGATACTGCCAAAGCTGGAGGCATCTAAGCTACTCAACAATCAGTAAGTTATTTTCTGTGAGCCCCTCACCAACAGTTGGATATTCTGGAGATAGTTGCCACTCTCCATCCACCAAGAATTTAATTTCATACCTTTGGCCCAAATAAAAGATGATAATAATAATGAATTAGGAGATAAATAATAGAAGAAGAACAATTGACTCATAGGATCGTACCTTCCAGGTCTAAGCATTAACATTGTTGCGAACTTAGTAAACGACCCATCATACTCTGGGGATAAGTGCTCCCCTTGACTCCAACCATCAAAGGTTCCCATTACTTGTACACTCTGAAGATAGGAGTAGTTTCATGCACAACTGAAGTTAATCTATTGGATATAGGTTCTAACAATGTCACCCATATGATAACTAGAAGTGATGGCTATTGAAATGAAATCAGCCAGAAATGTTTATTTTAGATCACAACAATCCATATTCCCTTTTTTGTGAGCAAATAAATGTCCGAGGCATAGGGATGTGGAATTTTTTGCATGCTTACCTCTGCCATGCCACACCAGAATAACGAAACCTGTTTGGATTGTGTGGCATCCACATCCTTGATTTGTTCCTTTAGTTTCGCATGCATAGCTTCATGGCAGGAATTAGAAAGGGGGAATTCAAGTGTTATCAGAGAGAAAAAAAAAAAAAAGGGATAAAATTCATTCAAAAAGAAAACGGTGTGTCTCATAGATTTGTTTCAACAAGAGTAAAGTTATCATCTTCGATTATGAAGGATTTGAAACAATTCCTGATGATAGAATGGAATAGCAGAAAGATATTCAGATAGTTGATACCAATTTTATTTAGGACTAGGGCTCAATTGAGTGTAAGAGTAAGACGATCTTCTTGAGACAAAAAGCATGCATGTCCTGAAAAACACACTAAATAGACCTTAAATGAATGGCATTGCAACCCAAATCCATACATTCACTTCCACAATGGCCTGCTCAACTTTGAGGGGGAAGTTAGAATAAGTTATTGGGAAGAAATAGTAGTAACAATAACAATTTCTCTGTTCTTAAGATTGACAATTTGACTCAATAATTAGTTTATTATATTTAGCTTATCTCATATAGTCTAATTGTTTACTTGTTCCTTTATTTATGCATCTTTCTTAAAAGATCACTGCACTGCATCATCGCTCAGTGGTTAGTAGTGACAGAAATTGCTTTGTTGGAAGATTGCCATACAGAATTCATGCAAAAAACCATAAATACCTTCTAAGCGTGAGTGAAGGTGAGACTGAATGTACTTTCCATTTATCTTCCTCGAGCCTTCTGGAATGCTATATTGGGCAATTTCTTCTGCTAATTTCACCAAAGCCTGCCAATTTAAATCAAGGAAACTGAAAATGAATCTCGGATGCTGCTTGGGCATAAGGTACAGAAGGGAAAAAAAAAACCTTCCATTAAATGCTGAGAAGTTGAACAGAATCAATAGAAACTATCCAATACCCATGAGATGCTCAGATAGAAAATGGCCATCAAGGAACAATTATGAAATTGCAACAAGTCTAGCAATGTTACTGACATGCCAATGCACTCTAGCAACAAGGCTATTATTATTTGCTCTTCAACAAGCAGGAAATGTTTTCATCCCAAAATTTGGTTTATAGTGTCCACAACTTATGAAATAGGAGATTTAGCCTAGATCAAGGTTTTAACTCTTCTTGAACATAATCATCAGCAGAGTTTTGGATGATAGTGTTTTATTTATTATCTATATTTTCATCTCAATTGCAACTTCAACTAGTTTCCCCATATGAGCTTCTGTTTGAGAAACCGCAAAATCTTTAGTGTACTATGTAATTGTTATCTGGAACATTATCTTTGGGCACGTCCTACAAACAATGCTTCAGAAAACATGATGAGAGGTCATTCACGATGTCAGAAAACCTAAAGACTTTTATAATAGACGTGAACTCTGAGTCCAATATCCAGCAAAATGTTAGATCACACACCAGTGGAACCAGGAATAAAAGAAAAAAATTCTTTGTACAGCTGTTGCCCAATAACTTTCATACTGGTGGATTTGGAAGGATTGTCTAACCGAAAGGTGCAAAGAGAGAGAGAGGGAGAGAGAGAGAGAGAGAGAGAGAGAGAGAGAGAGAGAGAGAGAGAGAGAGTGTGTGTGTGTGTGTGCATTTAACCTTAGTGTTCTAGTTGCTCTAAGTTGCTTTGCATTTCAACAAGAGCATCAAAAATCAAAACTGCCATCTAATTGTAGTTCAACCAGTCGACGAAACAATAGCCTATGACAGTGAAACCTTAAAGCTCCTTGTAGTCACTAGCTTAATGATTCCTCAAGTGATCTTACCTTAAAGACCTATAGTAAGGATTAAATAAGGTAATGGGTTAACACATGAGAAATGTAAAATGTTAAACTGGAATAGGGAAATTCATCACCTTTGCTGACCCATGAAAGCTGTAATGGATCTCTGCCAGTTTAATGAGTCACCATTTTTTTAGGAAAGGGGAACATGTGTATAACAATCATACAAAAAGGAAAATATAATAAGCTTCAGATCTTTGCTTTTTTTTTAACAGTATCATCTTATTAATTTAGAAAAACAGAGAGTGTCCTTGAATTTCAGCTGTGCAATGTATATGCTTTTAAGAGTATTAACAGCAATTTTCATCACTAAAAGGTCATAACCTTTAAATGGAAATGTAAACTGTTGAAGGACAAAATTACCAATCTCAAGAGATATGATCATGTTGCTTGCTTGCTGCAGTTACTTAAGCAATGTTATATTTAGGCCAGTATTGTCTAGACATGTGCAAACTTCCAACATGACTACATGAGCTACCACCAAAAGCTACTCAATGCATCGTAGGTCCCTCCTTATTTACAAGCAGCATAAAGCCCATTTTGCAATGGGCAAGTGAAACTAAAGTTTGCTGTTTGCAAGCAGGTATCCCTTCAACATTAAGAAACTACATATATTATCTTGAAATCAGTCAAACGTTCTTAACAGACTATGGTTCTGCTAACAGATAACCAAGCTAGAATTCTATGCTCCTAATGCTTGAAGGAGAGAAGCTCCAAGAGAAGTGTTACTTAAATGGCTTACAGTATTGAGTCACAATTGAGACAAAAAGGCTTTAAAGCGGAAAGGTTATGTTTCTTTAGAATCAAATTAAGCACACGAAACAGTGGCATGTTCATGAAAGACTGGCAATTGGACCTTATCCCTGACACTTAATTGCCGATTTTGGCAGGGTCATTTATCCATTAGGTGTCCTTTCTGATGCTCTCTATGCCTAGTCCTATTTGCATTAATGAGTGGATGTCCGATTCAGTAACTGCAAGAAATATAGTCTCATAAATGATATTTAACAATGACATATTTCCATGTTAATGTAAAGCCTGCTTTATATAGGTTGAGAAAACCATATGCTTTTATCAAAACTGGAAGAAAAATCACTTTGCAAAAAGAACACAATTGACCTGAATTTCAAGTTCCATTACAGCAAGCTTGCATTTGAAGTTTACCAATGAATCCTCCTTTATGTGCAGCTGAAAAGAATAGACACGTTAACACGAAGTTAGCCGAACAAAAGTATTTTCCATACGCACGCACGCACATATGAAAAGAAAATTCAATTATGAACGTACACACCTGTCGTTTTAGGCAGCGGTTTTGTTGATTTGCTTCACTTAGTTTCTTAGTGAGCCTCTTTCTTTCTGAATCAGCCAGCAGTGACTTCAACTGTTAAAAGTTATGCAATCTAAGTCCAAGTAAACTAGTAAGATCAATAATCTCAATTGACCTAGGTTCTGTGACCAGTCAATCTGGAAAATATGCTGAAGAATGACTGCAGTTTACAGAGATGTGAATTCAGTTTACATAATCAAAATTTAGTAATGATGGGATAGAAGCCTTCATCGAAAGGTAACTCTTTATAAGCATGAAGTATCGAGTGTGATAAGTAGTTACAGAACTTTGTATGTTCACCAACAGTATTAACAGAAATTGAGTGAATTGCACGTTTTCTCTTCTATGTTTACCACTGGGATAAAAATATGACATCAAAGGAACATCTTAGGCTGCATTTGGGGTGGACAGGTATTTAAATGAATGATACATGCATCACCGAATTAACAATGCTTGTACAATCAGGATATCACTACATTCCAATGAGAAATGTATGTGGATACTTTCTCTCGTGTGTTTCTCACATTTAAATTTTTTGATCCCTTATGCAATAAGGCCTGTACATCATGTGACATGCATTCAAAGCAATTACCTTAAAATCATTTATTGGTCTGTTATGCTACAACCTATGATAAGCGAAGGCCAGTACAGCTGTCTTACTAGGGTGAAAATGGAAAGTCCACATATATGTTACCACATCCTAGTCCATTGCTGTTAAAGTGTCTTTCCTCTAGCATCCAATTTTTGCTCTCTTCAGCCTCAAATGAAACAGATAACTGAACCTCCTAGTTCCTCGATGTATATGCAGTTACAAGATGCAATAGAACAGCCTACTTAGTACTGCTAGCACCATGATAATAGTGGAGATGTGGGGGCTCACTTCATCACTGGTCAATGGCTGGGCAAGAAGGTCTTCTGGTGAATCTGTGGATGCTTTCTCCTCATCATGGGAATAATTTTCTGACTGTAATGATGAAGATTCCTCCAGACTAGCTGGTGTGGCATTTGTTCTCCAGAAAACTTTGCTCATCCAATGCTTATTAGCAGCAACAAGATATGAACGAGCTAACCTCGGATAGCCCATCCTTGTATTTGGGCCAGCCACAGTATGATTAAGTATTTTATGGCCATTTTCATCATTTAATCTTTGGGATTTCCACGGAAAACATGGCATTTGCTGGCTTATGCAAAACCTACTAAATCATATCAGAAGTAGCACCACAAGAAAGTTTTAAATTTAATTTGAATGCTGAGATTGAGATTTTAATTGGGCAATGACTCCAACAAAAGATAAAGGACAAGCTCTAAGTTGATGAATAACTGCATAGGAGTAGCAGCTAACCATGCCTCTGCAAATTGCACTGGCTAGTTATAACAAAATTATAATTTCCTTTGACATGCACTTGAAGACAATAACTAAAGCTTTCATTAAGAGTTTGATAGTGGAAAACTAGCGATAACAGCATTATGAAATGGTCAAATTCGGTATTGAATATTACTTTTCAACATGGTAGAAAGAAATAAAACTTGCTCATAGAACTAGTCGCCAAAATGCTTACTGTGCAGTTGTAGCACCTATCTCCATGCTAAAGGGTCCTGCTGCAAAAAAGGGGGGAAAGATCAAAAGCAGGACAGATAAGAGGAGACCCCATGTCTCTCAGACGAGGAACTGATTAGTGTTGTATTAAAACATTGAGACAACATGCATCCCTTTTTTTTATTCAAACAAAAGGAAAACATAGAGAAAATGGCATGCCCTACCCAAATTTATATAAACAAGAACAAATTCCTTGAACCTCACAATTCAGTAGCCGTCAAGAATAATTAAGGTGCCCAGCTTAACACCAATTGCAGCTAACATATAAAACTGTTGCAAGCACTAACATATTTAGAAAAGCATGAATAAACAAAAAAAAAAAAGTAACAAAACAAAGGAGAAATGATCGGAATGCTCAACTTTACTATAACATATTCTGCGACAGTATTTGATTCTACTCCAGAGACTTGAACTGCTACACTTGAAACTCTGTTTAACAGTGGATGGGGGTTGGGGCTGAGCAAAAAGCCAAAAAAAAAAAAAAGGAAAAAGCAAAAATAACAAGTGGGTAATTGGGGATTATTGGGTACTTACCTGGGAAACCAGTTTTGGCTCATAGGAGATAGCAGAACAGTCTCATTGAAGATACTTTCAGCTAAGGTTGTCAGCTCTGAGGTCGTGGCGTGTGAAGTGAGGACTGTGGTGCGAGTGGCAGTGAGACGAGAAGTTTACTACCTGGTCCACGTGGCGCGGTAGAAGTGGTCAGATTCTTGAGAATGGGAAGAAAAGGCCAGGTGGCAGGTGATTTATGACACGAAGTATAACCCAGCAGGATAATGGCCAGCCCGACTCCTTTACATTGTGTTTGTGAGAGACAAAAAAAAAAAAAAAAGGAATAAAAAGATAAAAAAAAAATGGGTATATTTGCAGTTGAAAAATATCTGAACAATTTAAAGAGAAAAATTATTGATTCTTTTTTTTTTATCCACTAAATTTATATTTTTTTTAGTTTTAAGAAAAAAATTATTAATTTTTCTACCTAATTTATAAAATAATGAATTCACTTATTTCAATTTTTTTTATTAATATTAATCAATTTTATCGTAAGAATAAAATTTAAATTATAACAAATATAAGTTGCATTTTCTATTTTTCTAACAAAAGAATTTTCAGTTTTCTTTTTTTATGTCACCCTTTCCCAAACATATAAATGATAAATTTTCCTTTCTTTCTCCTCATTTTTGTCATCCCTATTGTTTTATCCAAAAAAAAAAAGCTTAGGGTATAGTTTCAATTTTTTGTTTAATGTTTATTTATTGTTCAGTATTTGTTAATGTAATTTTTACAGTTTTGTTTTTGTTAATGTAAAATGTAATTAAATTAAAAGCAAAGTCGAAATAATTTTTTCTCTCCATGGCCTTGATGTGCCCCATGAGAGTTCCTAACTCTGGCTCGTCTGCCAGTCTTTTCCTCATTGTTCTATGTGTTTTCCTCCTAGCTATTGAGAGTCAATTGTAGGTCAACGGCTTCGTTCTTTATCTCGAATCGCCCATGGAAAACCAGTTCACACAATCCGTGAACCATGAGGATGTGATTGAGATTGAAACTGCTGGTAATGAAACGCCAGGCCATCATGGGCCGACAACTCTCTCCTTGGTTGTCTCTGGATAAAGAAGTCATGTAATGTACGAGCCTTCATCAATCCAACGAAGCTACTCTAGAAACCAGAGGAGTTATGAGGTCAAGGAGCTAGATGATAACCTTTTCTTTTTGTTTCCAATTTTCCAGCTTCAAGGACAAGTAATTCGTCTGGGACAAAGGGTCATGATCGTTTGATAAACCAGTTTTGATTCTTAAGGAAATTAACCTTCTTAAAAAAAAAAAAAAAAGAGGGTATTTCATACGTTCCAAATTTTCATGTGCATTTAATTCTATTATTTGAAGGAATCCCATATTGTGTTGTTTTATTAAATTTAGGAAGATGTTTCAGAAGCTTTCTTACCGTATGGGAAAAACCACCGCAAGGCCAGAGTCAGACGAAGCTAAAGCCAGCGGTTCTTAGCTGGATGTCTCTTTCAATTTTTTTTTTTTTTGTTCCTTTGGAAAAAGATAGGTAGACAGGGGCCTTGTGGATGGAGCTCGAGGGAATTGATGTGGCAGCCGTGGACTCTGCATGAACTCTCAGCTCTTTTCATTTTTTACAAGAAATATAAAATGTACAATCTGACAAGTAAAATGTTCAACAGGATGATAAAATATACAAATAATCATCAAAAAAAATTTACATCTATATTTTATTGTATTTGTTATACATCGTATATTATTAAAAAAAAAAAAGCTTGTCAGGGGCCCCTTCATGTATTGGAGCTCTTCTTTCTAGTACATCAAAATAAAAGCTTATACTTGGTAAGAATTTGAGAGATTGAAGTTTGAAACCTCAACATTTTTTTCCAATTGCGATGGGTGTATATTAGGGAAGGCAAGTACCCCAGCAAACATCATTAATTATAGGAAATAAATATAGGTATTAAATAGCTTTTCCAGCTAGAAAATTTTTGTTTCCTGCATCAACATCGTTTAAAACAAGTTTGGTTTCAAGTTTTAACCAGCAACAAAAGCAAAAAGAAAAAAAAATCTCTTTTTATATTTGATAAAAAATTTTAAATTTAGCATACACTACTTTTAATCCTATAATTATTCACACTGTGTTTTAAAATATAATAAAAAAGCATACTAACAATTATTTTCAACAATAATTAGCATATTCTAAGAAATATCTGTTAAGAAAGTTTATAAATAATTGCAAAATTATCATTATAAATCTTTTTTAAAAAAAAGACACTAAAGTATCCCTAATTTTTAAGAAAACAATGTTTTGGAATAGGATATCAGTAAGCCACTGAAAACATATGGAATGAGAATCTCATCCCTTATGTTTATTTGTCTAACTCCATAACGGCCTTGATCCTCAGTGCAAGCTCCTCCACAACAATCAATGACCAATGAAGCAAAATTGTAGTTGGTTTGGATACATACTATAAATGGAAAAAAGAAAAAAAAACCTAAGAAATTTTTAATCTCGAATAATGCAGGCGGGTTACGGACAGGACCACATCATTTTAAGTTTCAACGTAGAGTTTTCCCAAGGAATCATCCGTCAACGACGAGTTCATTATTGGGGCGCTCACTGGCAGATATGTCATTTTACTATAGTAAACACAAACTAGTAGTTGATAACATTGATTTTGCTTTTTGTCAACAAATGAAGATCATATTACAATAAACAAGATAGCAACAAAGGAGAGAACAGAGAGTATTTTTGTGGTGCAAAAAGACACTATTTTTTGTAATCCATTAATATAGATATATAAAGAGTATATCATTAAGTACATAAGAACATGTATACCATGTCTTTAATTGCCTAGTACTTGTAACTTTTACAAAACTAACTTTACAAGTAATCGACTGCTTAATAGATTTAATCAAGATTCTAACAAAGGAAGACACTAACAATGGTCTTCCTTACTTATCTATGTATTGTTTTTCCTATTTACTTATTGGAATAAGTTGGAAGATTGCAAAAGAACAAAAACTTTCTGGTGAGGATTTAACTAACATAACTATCAATTTTGTTGTGTCTTGCCTTTAAAGTTGTAATGTTCATAATCAATGTTCTTCACTCCTTAAAGTTGCTACATTGCATACCAAGTTTCTTCCTTAAAGATTCAAACTCGAATTTAGGCAAACCTTTGGTAAAAATGTTGGCTATTTGACTTGAAGAGTCATAACACATCATTTAAACTTCACCATTTTCTTGTACTTTCATCAAGAAATGAAGTTTTATTTTAAAATACTTAGTCTTTTCATGGTGTATAAGATTTTTAAAGATCATAATGGCTACTTGATTGTTATAGAAAATTAGTGTAAGTTGTGAAGAAGTTTGCTACAAATCAGTGAGTACCTTTTTTAGTCATATAGTCTAATTAATAGTAGTAGTGGCAGCCATATACTTTGCCTTCGCTATTGATTAAGTTACCACTAATTGTTTCTTTGAGTTCTAATAGAAAAATCCTACTCTAAGTGAGAAACAATACCTTGAAATACTTTTTATATTTACTACACATCTTGTTCAATCACTGTTTGTGTATCCTGATAGTTCAAGCTTATCTAATTTGGCTAACATGAATCCAAAATAAAGTCAATCTTTAAGATACCTCAAGACCCATTTTCCTACTCTATAATGCCTTTTACTAGGAGAATGCATAAACTTTGAAAGCAAATTTATGGCCTGCACTATATTAGGCTTTAAAATTATCATATATGACAAGCTCTTAATGAGACTTTTAAAAAGTCCTTCATCAATTTTTTCTCATCCATTATCCTTAACTAACTTCTCTTGTGATGTCATTGATGGTGAAACTAGTTTGCATGAATTCATACTAAACTTGTTGAGTAATTCTCTAACATACTTACCTTGATTTATAAAGATGCCAAATTCTAATTGCTTTACTTGAAGTCCTAAGAAAAAAAAATATTTTCCAATATTAAACTTTTCAAACACCATCTTTATCTCCTTTTC
Source organism: Bruguiera gymnorhiza (assembly GCA_020883675.1). NCBI lineage: Eukaryota > Viridiplantae > Streptophyta > Magnoliopsida > Malpighiales > Rhizophoraceae > Bruguiera > Bruguiera gymnorhiza. The sequence goes on along the minus strand of JAIRCJ010001058.1, from coordinate 5,199,373 downwards.
AAACTTTAGAATAGATTATTTATGACTTCTTGTTATGAAGAGGTCATCAACATAAAAGGAGACTATGAGAATTTGTCCCTGTGCAATTTTAATAAATAAGGTTACTTCATTTTTGCTTTTTATAAAGCCAAGTTACATCAAATGATTATTGATCCTAATGAATTAAACCTTTGGAGCTTATTTAAGTTCATATAAAGTCTTCCTTAGTTTCTTTTCCCTTTACCACATAGCCTTTAAGTTGCTTTACATAGATTTCTTTTAGTAAAATACCATTAGAGAAGGTAGATTTGACAATAAGATGGTATACATTCCAACTCTTTTGTGTAGTAAAAGTTAAAATTGATTTGATAGTATCAAGCCTTACAATTGGTGTAAAAGTGTTTAAAAATTCAATGCCATACTGTTATAAGTAGCGCTTAACTATTACTCTGACTTTTAGTTTATTTACACTACTATTAATGTTAAGTTTAGTTTTGTAAATCTATTTAACTCTAATTACATCCTTTTTTAAAGTTTCTCAACTAAAAACTAAGTTTTGTTTCTCTGAATTGTAGAAAATTTCTCATCCATCGCTTGTCTCCATCTGGCTAACTTAATTACATCATGATGGTTTATTGACTTTAGGATAGTCATAATACTTCTTTTATATATGTTTGAGAGAAGTCTTGTCCCTCTTTTAGCTCATCATCATATATTTTATCATTAGATTTCTCATTTAAGTTACCATGTTCAATTGAACCTAGTTAAGGAATTTGCTAAGTGTTATCACTTAGAAATTGAGTTACAACATCACTCTAATTCCAACTTAATCTTTATTAAGTTTGAACTCCTTACTAATTAGAATTTTCTTAACTGTTATATCTAAAACTCTATAAGCGTTTGATACTATGTTATACCCAATAAACACGACTAATTTGACATTTTGACCAAGTTTCTATCTCATTTAGTCAAGTATCAAAACAAAGTACAAACATCCAAAGATACTAAATGTTGAACATATAGCTTTACTCCAAACCATATTTCAAAAGGAGTCTTGTCATAAACTATTTTGGTAGAAAGTTTGTTTTGTAAATAAATTGAAGTATTTACAACTTTAGCCTAAATTTGTTTTGGCATATGTTTCTCATATATGAGGCACCTTAACATTTTTCATAATAGTTTTATTCTTCCTTATACTCATTTTATTATGTTGAGAAGTGTAAGGAGTTATGAATTGATACCTTATACCAAAAGTCTTACAAATATCTTTAAAAGTATGGAAGATAAACTTAGTGTTATTATCAAACCTTAAGGTCTTAATAGTAAGGTCTAACTCATTTTCAACAAGAGTCTTGAATGATTGGAAGATAAATGAAAACTTTGACTTCAATTTCATAAAGTATGCTTAACAATATCTAGTATAACCATTAATTAAAAAAAAAAAAACAACTTACTTTCATTTAAAAATGTAGTAATAAAATGTGCACCAATTTTAATCTTTCTTTAGCCCTTTAAGCTTGATTAGAAGGAAATTGTTATTTTGTTTGTTTGTCTTATTGACAAGCATTGTAAACTCCTCTAAAAGGTGTGATCTCAAGTAAATCAGTTACTAATTATTTATTTTTTTACAGATTTTATAATTCAACATAGTGGTGATGTTTTAACCTTTTATGCCAGAGCTTAAATTGATCACTTGAAGTTGACAAAGTTTTATTAGTCAATTGATCAAGTTCTAAAGGAAAGTTTTTTACTTCTATTGGAACTATTATAACTTCATCTTCATTGAAGTCTAAAATTATATAATCATTATTATGAAATTGTAAATAATAGCTTTTCTTTAGTAATTGATTAACACTAAGTATGTTTTAGTTAATTTTAGGTATAAACAACACATTTGAAATGAATTTTGCACTTGTTGGAGTTAAGAAAACAACTATACTCTCTTCATGTGCTTGAATTAAAACATAATTCCTAATTCTAACTTTAAATGCAAAGAATTTGTTTAAGATCTTAAACATTGCTGGATATAAAGACATACAATGAATGCAATTACTATTAATAAGTGAGGTTTGATTGCATAAATTTATAAAGTTGCCACTAACAACAAACAACTCTTATTTTGCTAGTTAAGTTCTTTCTTGTACAACTTTAGCTTGTCATCTTTTCTATTACTATAAGTGTTTTTTTTTTTTTTTTTTGCTTTTACAGGTTTTGTCAACATGACCCCTTTTATTACAAAAGGAACAGAAAGTATCAAGTTTTCTCCAATAATCCTTTGCTTAATGTGTTATTTTACCATAATGTTTACAAGGTATATATACCTTTTCCCTTCCTAACTTATTAAATTTTGCTTCCCTTTTTTATCTATTTTTTCAAATTAAGTTTTTTTGTAAGAAGCTTTGCTTTTAGTTGATGATAACAAAGCACCCTTTGAAAATGCTTCATGTTTAGAAGTTTTAGTTATTTCTCCCTATCGAAAGACCTTTCTTTGCTCTTGTACTTAAAGGGCATTAATAAGCTCTAAAACTATAATATGAGAGAGATCTTTAAAGTCCTTTAAGAAGGAAATTTTTGCCATAAACCTTTTAGGCATACTAACCAACACTTTTTCAACAATCCTCCTATCAGAAAGATCTTTTCTAAGTAATTTTATTTGATTTACAATCCTCATAAGTTTGTAACTATAGTCTTTGATTGTCTTCGAGTCTTCCATTTTCAACACTTCAAACTCCCTAGTTAAATTTAAAATATACATGCTCTTTGTCTTGACATTACCTTTAAACTTATCTTTTAATTTTCCCCAAGCTTTTTTAGAAGTCTCATATGTCATGATCTTGTTAAATATCATATTAGTGATAGTTGAGTGAATACAAGAAAGGGCTTCGTAACATTTGGTTACTTACTCACTAAGATTTTTAAGTCGAACAATACTTGAATTGGTAGAGAGTGTAGGGAGATCTCCACCATGCCTAATAATTTCCTAAAGATTGTATGCTTTTAAATATATTTTCATCATGATAGACCATTATATTTAATTTTGTCTAAAAAATTTTGGTAGAGAAAGAGGTGAGAAATTGACAAAAGTCATAAATGTATTTTTGGTTGCCTGCAAATTTATAATTTAAAACTATAAGTGTTTCTTTTAACCTCTCATGTATCTTTATGATTTTCACACAACATAGGTTCCTTAAGGTTCTTTAGGGGTTTTGATACTACTCTTGTTGATAAGTACAAACTAGTAATTGATAACATTGGTTTTGTTTTCTCTCAACACAAGAATATCGTATTATAGTAAATACGATAACAACAAATGAGAGAATAGAGAGTACTTTTGTGATGCAAAAAAAATACTATTTTTTGTAATCCATTTATATATATATAAAGTACATGATTAAGTATATAAGAGTATGCATATTATGTCTTTTACCGCTTAATACTTATACTTATGCCTATTGCAAAACTATCTTTATAAGCAATTAAATACTTAATAGATTTGATAGATTCTAATAAAAGAAGGCACTAACAAATAATCTGCTTTACTTCTATATGTATTATCCTTCTTACTTACTTAAAGAATAAGAAAGAGAAGGGGATTGAGTTGGAAAATTACAAAAGAACAAAAACTTTTTGGTGAGAATTTAACTCATATAACTATCGATTGTGTTGTGTCTTGCCTCCAAAGTTGTAATGTTCAGATTCAATCTTCTTCAGTATTATGTTAGACCAATGACCGTTCGTTAGAGTTTTTTTTTTTTTTTCTTTTTTGTTACGCTGAATTGTTAGGCAATGCAGATAAGCAGCAGGTAATTGTTTGAGAACCCCCTCCACGTGAGTTGGAAATTTTTCTCGGTGTGGACGACGTCATTGGTGTGTGAGCTTTCCCGAGGGGGTTTGCGAATTAATGGTTTCTAATTCATAATTTTCTTTGCATCTAGTTTGCTTTATCACTATATCTATATATATTCGTAACAATGCAATGAGAGTAATACGACATTCGTACTCTTCTTATTGTTTTGTTACATAGGTAAGCCAAAAAAAGATATATACGGGTAGCAATGTAGTATATTGCAAAGGTCTGAACTAGTAAGACTCCGACGTCAAGACACGCTACTGGTGTCAAAACCTTTATATATTCTATAACGCTCTTTTCTATCATCTTTGTTCCTTTGGACAGAGATGAAATAGGAAAAAAATAAATATATATGAGGTTGCCTCAAGCTGCAACTAATATTGTGCCCAAAAATTCTGCTATTGGTCCTCTTCTCACATCCATGAGGTGAAGTATAAAAGTTTTGTGGAATATAATGTATTATTTGAGAGGATTTTGTCTCAGATCAGTTTCACTTGGGAAGTACTCTTTTTTGTTTTTTTTTTTATTCCTGTTATATTGGAAAATATGAAGAAAAAAGAGTTGCTCCTCTGTAAAAAAACTGCCAGAATCGAGACAAGAATGGGTTGGTGGGCGATCTACAATTACTGTTAATTAATCCACCAATTTGGGAAAGAAAACATATATTAATCCTGATATTGCCCTGTTCCCCGCCCATTTCACTAAGGACGTAGTATGGTTGGTTGGGGAACCGATTAAAATTATTGCCCTAAGCTGAGGTTGGTAATTCCAGAGGTTGGACTTTGGAGGGTCATGTTCAATTAGTGCTAATATATATATATATATATATATATATATATATATAATTCTTAATTTAATCAAAGTTCTAGGTTTTGTGGTAACTTGTATCCGCCAATGTTGGGGTATGAAAAATGAAAAAAATATTAAGCTTGTTGTTGGATCTTGTCGCGAGATTTACATCGAAATAAAGATGGTTTTATAGTTTCCACTTTTGATGTGCAATTTAATTCAAATATCAGAGAATCCTGTATTCGATTATCTTAACAAATTCAGAAATATTGTATAAGTATCAGAAATTAAATTTCAGAAAGGCGTGTTACTCTTTTTTTTTTTTTTTTGGGCGGTTGTATAAAATAATTATTTTGCTTCAATTGAATTAGGGAAGGGAGAGATAGTGAGGTCTGAAATTTTCATAAGCTTTATGGTTGGTAATTGCATAAAATAATGAAATGATATTATAAGTTTCTTTGAACGTTATTACTCACCAGTAAATCACATGTTTATGGACAACTATGAGACAGCTGAAGCTAATATGTTTACTGCTTGCAATGGAAACTTCTGACAATGTGCGAAAATTCACTGGCAACTCTCTGGCACCACGAATAATTTCAGAAATTAAAACTGAAATATAAGTTTTTCCTATTTACACATTACAAATGTGAAATTATTTATATAAAATTGCTCTCTCTCTCTCTCTCTCTCTCTCTCTCTCTCTCTCTCTCTCTCTCTCTCTCGTGTTAATGAGTTTAGTTTATTAAGACAAAAGGCATTGTCAGCCGAATCCGGCAGGCCGCAGTCTCGACACGTTCGCCATGTTTTCTTCTATCCATCTGCCTTGATAAGCGGGAAGATCCAAGTGAAAGAGTCCATATGATACACCGCGTGGCACTCCGCGTACAAGCAAGCACAACCCATTAAGGCAATAAGTGTGACATTTAATATCCCATTTTCTTATAGCTTGTTACATGCCAAAAATCAATGATAACCCAATGAGACTTTTTTTAAGGTTACACGGCCATAGGTTATTGCAGCTTCCCAGAACACACCTCCTTCCTTTCGGACATATAAGTATGGGATTTGGGAAGCAGAGTTTGATTAGCCATTGAGGCACCATTTTAATTTTGCAACCAGCAACTCTAATCCAATTCATCCAGATGATTGCAGAGCACAGAAGCCAAGGAACCACACATATGTTTGAGACTTGCTAAAGTTTTAGAGCTTTGGATCAAGCAGCTGTTGTTTTCGTTTTCAATTTTTGCTGGGTTTCTTTTGTTGATCATTGTTATTCGATAAACATGGAGAACATACTGGGACTTCTTAGGATTCATGTGCAGAGAGGGATGAATCTTGCGATCAGAGACGTCAGGAGCAGCGACCCTTATGTTGTGGTCAGGATGGGAAAACAGGTAGATTTTTCTTCTCTCTTTTTCTTGTGGTTCTTTGCTTGTGTCTTTGTTCAATTTATTTCCTTAGGATTATTTTGGCACAGGGGTTCCAAACTTTATGTTTATTGGATTTTAGTTCCAATATTGGGTAGGTATAGTCTTCAATCCTTTTCCATGTGGATCATATTGATTGTTGTTTATAATATAATGTGGTGTGTTGCAGAAACTGAAGACTCGGGTGGTGAAGCAGAACATCAATCCTGAGTGGAACGAACATTTGACCCTTTCTGTTGGGGATCCAAATCTTCCAGTAAGACTTGTGAGTATTAGATCACAAAAGGGTTCCATGACATGGGTTTAAAATTATACTTATTGTTGTTTCCAGGATTGGTAATTTGTTGCTTATTAGTCTAGCCATTTTGATGCAATTACAGGAAGTATATGACAAGGACAAATTCACCCGAGATGATAAAATGGGGAATGCAGAATTCAGTATTGGTCCATTCGTAGAAGCTGTCGGGATGCGCTTGTTAGACCTGCCTCCAGGAACCATAATTACAAGAATTCAACCGAGCAAGAAAAATTGCTTTGCTGAAGAGAGCCACATTGTCTGGGCAGATGGCAAGGTGGTCCAGAACATGCGCCTTAGACTCAAGAATGTGGAATGTGGCGAAGTGGAACTCCAGTTGGAGTGGATTGATGTTCTGGGTTCCTCGGATTTGTAAAATAAAAATAAAATAAATAAATAAAGCTGCACTAAAAAAAGAAATACCCTTATCTATCTGTTATTGCTTACCAGATGTACAGAGAGCGTGCAGAGCGCCATAACTTTGCTACATTTGAGAATTCCTTTTGTTGTTGCTCTACATAGCAACTAAATGTGGCTTTTTCTGAATAAAAATTTTGTCATTTGTGTTTTATTCTGCCAATTTGTCTCAACACTGTGAATGCAAACTCAACAATGATATGATACATGGTTTAGTGCATCGGGGTTGTTTCTAGCTATTGAAGACACGCGTGGAATTAGCTCCGAAAGTAAAGCATTTTCGATTTTTCTTTGTCAAAGTTAACATTATATTACAGTTAATTACTTTCTTATCAAAAAAATAACTTGTTAGATTATATATTATTTATATTTATAAAATTTAAAATTTTTTTTCTTATTCGATACGAGTTAAATTGTAAATAAACTATATGGCCGTTGTTATCGTTATTCGTCCGTAAAAATTAGCTCCGAGAGTTGACATTTTTGTTTACCGGTGTTTAAACCCTTAACTTGGGTTGAATGGTTCCAAGCCTAACAACTCTACTGTCAAGCTACATGGTTGTTGGTTTGTCAAATTAACCTTTGTAGTGGCACAAACCCTCGCATTTTAAGATAAGGAACTGTGTTTTTCCATGTAAAGGCATCTCCAAGAGTTCCATTGCTTGAACCCTTAGCTGATTTTGGTCACGTCTTCCATGGTATGTTTAGGTTTACAGAAAGAGTTTCATTACAGGGCGGGGGAGAAAGAGTACTATTACAAGGATGAGAGAATTGAATATAAAAGTGAACATAATTTAATTATACCCATTGATTTCAATTAGTTGCACTTTCTACATCTTTTTATACACTATAATTAGTTGTCACGATTGATCTCCTCATACTTGTGTCCAATTAACTTTATTGTTACAGAAGTGTCTTCCCACCTGCGGAACCCTGCAAGCTATAGTTCAAACTTCCAAAACTTAGTTTATAACACAACAGCACATCGAGAAAAGATTCATATAATTGATTTCAATTAAATTTGAGATGAAGAGTTTAGAATTAATTATTGTTATTGTTGTATGGTTCAAACTTATAGGGTCCACCTCAACCGAGACATCTCTTCTGCCTTCTTTAGGCTGGCCAAGCCCGTGCGGGCCTAATATTCGCACATGATTCAATACTTCAACAAAAATAAATAGGCCCTTAGTTGTCCATTTCAGGATTCTAGACCATCCCAATTACCAGTAACTGAGTGTAAGCGAAATTGACTTCACTAAGCATGCATGTAAGATAAATTATAAATTCAGCTCACGGCCATGTTTCCTGACTCTCTCTCTCTCTCTCTCTCTCTCTCTCTCTCTCTCTCTGCGTTTTTTTTCCCCTATGATCGTCGAAGATTTATTGGATTGATGCAGTTTATTTTTTTTTCTTTTTTTTTCACATCGCATTATTCAAAACAAATATTCCTTATTGCTGAAAATGTAAAGTAAATTGCAATCTTGGAATTTCACTTTTGTATGCTTTTATCTAATTGGAATTGATAATTTAAATGTCGAACGAATTTGGAAGACATGAAATCTTGCTTGAGAGCCAAAGAATTTTAATATTTTGTTTCACATACATCACTCAATTTCTTTACATTTATCTAGGAACATTGGTCATTATCTACTGTTGGCATTTGATGTTAGCCCGCCTGATCGAGGTGAGCATATACAAGACAGAAGATGGTATAGATTGATTTTGGTTTCAATATAGTTTTTCTTCATTTTGTAATTAATACAGGGGACATTGATGGATTGATCAACACACAAACGCATGTTGTTGTGGTAATAAGGTTTACTGAACTCACCAATATTTCATTGTATAAAACAAGATGTGCGTAACAATTAAAAAGAAGTTTTTTTTTTTTTTTTTCTGTTGATAAGAACAATTTAAAAAATTAAAAGGGAGTTAAGTAGCCGGTTAAGGAACAAAGCTTTTTGTCTTCTGATTACACATTGAGTGCCATTTTTTTTTTTTTAATCTTTAGCCAAAAGTCAAATCTAATTTAAGGGATACAATTTTTATAGTCTCCGATCAAGTTCTCATACAAAAATAATAAATGATGATCCTCTTAAGTAGCAACACTATGAACAAATCGGATGTCTGAGGTACGGTAGGGAGAGAGAGAGATAGACAGATAGGGGTGATAGCTAAGAAATTAGTTATAAATTAGAGTGTCTTCGAGCTGCCCTTTTTAACTACAAGAAAATCGGGCATCTTCGTTATAAATGGGAATTTCCTCTTTAAAAAAATTCGCGACCATAAAAAATTCTTAGCAACTGTTGTCGCCCATAATTACTACCTTTTTGATTTTTTAACAGGATTATTGAACCGTTAAAAAATGGATTGTATGCATAGTTACTTAGCATGTGGTCGTATCCAATCGTCCTAGAAATTGTAATGTGTCTACCGATTGGAGGAATCGTAAAGTGTCTACTGATTGGAGGAAAGGATATCGACATCGATTCCTCAATGTTGATATTGTATATTAAATAAGCTGCCCATATCACAGCATTATGTTGGGGGGCCATTTTCTGGCCCATGCACAAAAAATATATCTATGATGAAATGCCTTCAGAGGACCATGTGGTGAATTGAACCGAGACTTTTATGAAAGAAAAGAAAAGAAAAGAAAAGAAAGGAAAAAAATGCTAGGAAAACGAACGCTGCTTGGCTTTTTTCTTCCTTCGTCATATTGTTGATGGACTGCCCGCTTGTTTTTAATGACGACAAATGCCTTTAAAGAGAACTTCGAAATAGTTAACACGGATCTCACTCTTGTTGCTGTTATTTGTTGAGTTTATTACTCTACTACTTTAATTATTATTGTTGATAATTACTTAGTATTGTTTAAAAAAAAAAGAGTAAGGAAAACTGAACATGAGATGGATACAAATTTATTATAATTGTAAATTGTAACTGAATATAAAAAATGAAAACAAATTTCAACTGCAACAGACTATTATAATGAATCAGGTCTATTTTATATCTATTTTTCCGTATCTCTGTAATGGGGAAGCTATTCCTATGATCTTAATTACTGATAAAATTTTCACACTCCTCTCCTGAGGGTGAAAAAAAAGGACCAGCTAGCTTAATTTTGATTAGCATGCCTTAGAAAAAATGAAGGGTTACAAAGTTGGTAACGGAATAAAATTTAACTGTTACAATTGGGGCACAGACACACTAAAAAGGCCGGGGTAATTTGAAACTACTCCCAGTGGAAGTGCATCAAATTAAACTACTTCATCGATAAGTCGGGTGGGAGGAAATTTAAAAGGACGTGCCCTGGAAACTCATCCAGCAAATTCATTACAAAAATGCATATCGGGGTTGGGTGGTTATACATGATTTTCAGCAAGTAGATTTTGTTTAATTGTGTTTTAACGTGTTGTCATGTATAGAAACTAATTAAGGTCAAAGTGAAACTTAAAATGCTGTCAGAATTTGATCTAAACGCTGGCTCAAAGGCATTATCAAATTGAGCTATAGTTGTCCTTTTGCTGCAGTAGCAAATTTCAGCAAGTGGGGTTCATCGGGAAGATATCACGGACGCACTGTTGAAATTATTGAGGCTTATATGATTATATGTTATATTTTATTTTTTATATTTTGATTTTTTTCTCTATACTTGATTGATATTATTGATGTTAATTTGTTTAAATTATATTTTTACACAAGTGAACTTTGTTTAAAAAGATATTATTTTAATTTGTATTTTTTATTGTAAGATTTTTAATTTCAAATAATAATTATGCATAATTTTTTCTTTTGCAAATTTTTTACTTTTAAATAGATATTAAATGAAATTTTGAGTAAATTTGAGAAAAAAAATATAAAGAATTATGATGATTTAAAATTGGCAAAAATGTAAAACTAGTCGAGTTGTGTCATTAAGTAGACAACTTAATGGAAAGGGAAGATAAGTATGAAAGAAAGAGAAAATTTGGGTTAATCAATTGGATCTGTCACTGAATATCAAAAAATGGTTTTAAGTTGAAAATAAAAAAATTACATAAATTTTAAATTAGTCAATCTAATTAGTAATTGTGGTTAATTAAAAGTAATTAATAAATTAAAATTTCAAATTTGTAAAAATTATAAAAAATTTAGACCAACTAACTATACTATATTTATAGATAATCGATGAAATTGAAGAAATAAAAATATAAAATTAAAATAATTTAAAAATTTTAGATCGAATGACTAATTTAAATATTGTAATTAAATAATTCAAAATTAAAATTTTTTATTTTTAAAATTAATTATATTTATAAAAAAGATTAATTTTTAATAACCAATTTTTTGTTTTTGTCTATAAAGAATTGTAGATCTCTTTTGTAGAAAGTATGAAGATATTATATTGAATATACTGTGAAAAAAAAAAGAAGGAAAAAGAAATAAAAGTGAGAGCTCTCAAAAAAAATCACAATTGAGAAAAAAATTAAAAATACTTTTAAAAAATGATAAAGAGTAAATTTTTAAATATTAGAGAATTGGAGTATTTTTATGAAATTTTATAAAAAATTTATTGTGATTAAGGTCAATATGTTTTAATATAAAAAATTATTTTTATCTCATAAAAAATTAATAAAATTAAATTATTAAGGGATAGATTTAAATATATAATTATAGTAATAAATTACTGCCTATATTTTTTCTTTTATTTTTTATTTTTAATTACTTATATTACTTTATTTATTATTTATTTTAATTATTATCCCTTTCTTAAGTTAAGTTTAAGTATAAATTTAGGATTCCAATTGATTCGACTCAATTCACCCTTATGGTTGCTTTAGAGACTAAACACTGTGTCATGTTTGTCCACATAAGCTTCCCCGATGCACAAAAGAGCACAAGATTTAAATTGATGTAATATATATGTACTAAAATGTAATTAAATTATCATTTAGTCTAATGGTTAAAAAAACTTTTGTCCTTTTTGCGATGGCAAACTCAAATATGTTTAGGTTTTTATTTTTTTTAGTGGTTTCGAATTGTAGGACTGGTAGTTGACAGATTGTTAGAGGACTGCATTCATCTTTTTGGAAGATATTGCAGCTTACGGAGAAAAATTTTTAGTGGATACAAGGTGTGCACGTCACTCATCTCAGAGAAGCCTTGGAACCTTTCAAGTGTACCATCAAGCAAGAGCAAATGCCTACTTATATGTTTGTCTTAGAAGCATTGGAGCTAGAGAAAGAAGTTGAAATTGAAGCATTAGGAAGAGGAAATGGCATATGATACAGGCTCTATGGAGGGCTCTTTCGGAGTGAGAAAAGGTTCGTGGACTGAAGAGGAAGACAAGCTTCTGAGACAGTGCATTGAAACATACGGCGAAGGAAAATGGCATCAAGTTCCAACCCAAGCAGGTAGCTATTGTATTACTATTTATGAGTATGCATGTAGGTGCATGTGTGTGTTGGAAAGAGATTAAATTGTCATTTATCTAATTATAGATGCTTAATTAATTACAATTTTAGCTATTTCTTTGTTTTTTTTTTTTTTCTTGGCATGTATTTTCAGGCTTGAATAGATGCCGGAAAAGCTGTAGACTGAGATGGTTGAACTACCTTAAGCCAAGTATCAAGAGAGGACAGTTCGAAGTAGATGAAGTTGACATGATGATCAGGCTACATAAACTGCTAGGCAACAGGCAAGTGTAACTCCGAAATGCATGCAACAAAAATCAGGAAAGAAGATTGTCGCTTGCTCCCACCCAGCTGAAGCCTGAGTGCACTATCAAGATAATGAAATTATTTGACATGCATGAACGTCTAGCTATATGTTGTGCATATTGAAAAATTCTTACATAAATTTTGTTCGCTAATTATATAGCCACCAACTCAACAAATAATGCCACATTTAGTTTCATTTGATAGGCTTGCAGCTATGTAGCCCGCTAAATTTTACTTAAAAATCTCTCATGCATAATCCCGAAATAGGTAAGTCATACATAACCTACTATATTGCCAAAAAAAAGAAAAAGAAAAACGAAGTGCTCGAGAGTCTGTGGAGAAACATCGAGTCTAAAAAGAAAATAGATAAATTGAGTCTAAAAAAGAACTTAAAATATTGTTTCTTTCTTTTTGACACATAATCGTGTACCATACAATTTTATCAGAGAGGATAGTTATCTTTTCTCACTAATCCTTCCGTCCCAGAAATATTTTGAATATTATATATCCAACACAGAAAAAAAAAAAAAAAGGTTGCATATTGGTATATTCTGTTCTAGTAGGACTTTTCACCACGAGGGGAATTATTACTTAAAAAGGAAAGAACCCGAACGCTTAAGTTTTGCCCAAAAAGTTCATCCGACATAACTAATATGCGTAGGCATCTCTCTCTCTCTCTCTCTCTCTCTCTTTTGTTTTTTTGTTCAGTGTTGTCAATGTCACTAGTTACACTGTGCCTGTTAATTATAAAGAAAGCGTGAAAACTATGTAATGATATCTGAATCTTCCTTATGATGCGCAGGTGGTCATTGATTGCTGGTAGACTTCCAGGTAGAACAGCAAACGATGTAAAAAACTACTGGAACACTCATCTCAAAAAGAAGGAAATTTCTTTCAAGAAATCAGAAACAAAACAGATAACAAAAACCAACGTTATAAAGCCTCGACCTCGATCTTTGTCCAAGACTTTGTTCTGGTCCAGTACTGGAAAGCCTCAAATTCCTTGTAACGTCCAATTGGGTCATCAAAATCATCATCACAATTCCTCTTCAGCATTACAAGCAGCATGTGACGATGATGGTGATAATAATAATAATAATAATAATAATAATAATGTGCAAAGCATGTGGTGGGAAGCGTTATTAAAGGACACTGAAATTGATGATCAGCCAAACAACAGCTCCATCGGCGAGACTGTTGTAGTCACGGAAGAGAAAGCGACCTTTGCAGACACTTATGGTGAAGGATTTGCAAGAGAAAGGGAGGTAGAAGAAAGCGACAACTTTTGGAGTGACTTCTCTCTCGATGCGGACCTTTGGAATTTAGCAAATATGTGAAGGGTCTTCAACTCCTCTTCCCGCCCACCGTTGTCCTTTTTCTCAGTCGGGTTGGTTTGGTTTGGCCAGCATTCAGGGCTGCTTCATCCCCCCGACATAGAGGCCTACGGCCCCCCTAAAGTCTTCAACTGCCATTTCTGTGATAATAGAAAGGACAGAAAGATGTGGTATTTATTATTTAAGGGATGTTGTCGTGGTCTTGGCGGCATTAGGGGCTGCATCCCTGTCAAAGGCGCCCACGGCCCCTCACTATCATTGTATTCTCTCGAAGTCTATAAAATATTTGAGAAGCTTTTATTTTTATTTTCTAGACATTTATTTTTGTTCAGTAATTTTTTTTTTTTTTAAATAGGTAGTTTATTCACCCGGAAGAGCTACAATATAAAGAAAAGAAATACCTACACATATATACAATGAAGATTGGTAAATATATGACGACCAATGCCTAATTAAGTTGGGAAGATAAACAAAATTTTTCAACATATATATAAGCCAAAAACAATTAAGAATAAAAGAAACTAAAACTAACCTTGGGCACCTACGGGCTTCTATGCTCCTTTGATTTGTTTTTAGCGTTCTACCAAAACCAAAATCGTACGTAAACTACTGTGAAAGCAAGTTACTTCGAGATATCAAACAATATCAATAATCAAGAGACAATCCTCATAACACTCCTCCAACCAACAGTCAAGGTACTGTGAAAATTCAATTTAATAACTCAAATATAGCTTACAAAATCATACTTTTAAGGCACTTTATAATGACTGGTCATTCATCTATTATACCGTACACAATAAAGACCTCTTCATCTTCTTTATGAACCCCTTTATCTTGTTTGTGAACCTCTTATATCTTCTTTGTGACTATTTCTTGCAACCACTCAAGTAGGAGAAAGGAATAGAAAAGAAAAGGTGTAATGGTTGAAGGGAGAAATCTTTGGAAACAATATTGGGAAATCCAAGAGCCAACAATAAATATGGAAAAGGTAAAGACGTCAAATTGTTGAAACTTGTTGAAAATGCAAGAGTAGAGCCATCAAAGGAATAAGAATAATCTTGCCGATTTTCATAGTGGGAGAGCAATAGATCTGTTGTTAGCTAGAATTGTTTGTTTCTTAGGTAAATGAAGCACATAGTTCGATTTCAATAGTTAAATTTCCTCGGAACTTGAGAGGTATTGAACATTTTATTAGTAAATTGAACATTTTATTAATTATACCAAAGCTGTACAAAGTTAAAAAGGGTCATAATAACACACACCCCGAGTTTAATTTCTTTTCTGTACACTAACTGCTACAATACAGACCTCAATTGGAGCCATCCAAAACAAGATCAAATCCACAGAAGCCTACCACCACTGTGTCGTTGAAAGTCTAACCCCCGAAACTTTCCAAGCGAGACGATACAAGTTAAAACTCAGACCTGCAAAAGCTCGTATGTCCATATTCTAATTGCCTAAATTGTGAATGTTTTCTTTCCACATAGGCCATTAACTAGTGTGGGATACATAATTTCAAGGCATTCCTACGTGGCTAGATCTTCAGGTCCCCTATCAAACAGAACAAACCCCCCCCACACCCTTATTATATGATTGTTAATTATATATTTATATTTTTTTATGCATAATTGAAGTTAACGGTAGATATTACGAACATATATCAAACGGTACAAATGGACTTATGTTTAAAATGTGTTATATTGGGTGTGTATATCTTACCCATATAATAAAAATTGAAGAAAATATCCTACTCGTACAATCTGGGGTATTGTCTATTAAGGCACTCTCCTAACCTCTATTTTTCATTTATATACTTCACATGAACTTCGTATGAATTTGTACACCACCTAAAATATAAAGAGGACTGCCACACGACCATTTTAATTAATCCACCCTATATGAGGGGCTAAATAATTTTATCCAACAAATACGTGCCTTTATCTATGTTATCATTGATCACTTGCAAAGACAACCAAAGAAAAAAAAAGAACTCACCGTATATAAAACAAGCATCCAATTAATAAAATAATCCAACAATCCAAATGATGTCATCTGTATCTTAGGCTCCGCATCCCAAAAACCGATCATATTAAAATTGAGTAATAATATATATCAAGATTTTATGTTTCAGGTTTTTATTGAGTATTTTATGTGAAAAGTAATTGTAGCGTAGGAAGACTTTAAAGATTAAGGTAGGAAAGCATTCTACGGAAACTTTTATTGTCTCCAGTAACACAGTCTCTATAAGCCAAAAATTTAAATCATGATAAATATCATCATTCTATCAAATTTAATATAATTACATGACAGGCTAAGACTCCGAACAAAAATCATTAGATGTTCTTGTGCATGAGATTGCAGCGCCGTAAACAAGACAGACAAGCCCAAGTACAAGACGGAAATAGGAAAAAGACCACAAGGAAATCAACAGCAGAAACGTGAGAAGAAGAGACAAGAAAAAGGCTGAGCTTCTCGTAGTTCTAATGACAAACCATCATTTGGTGCAAAAAATCCCTCGGTCTATGTTTGGATTTTTCCTCTTTTCTGCCACATTTACATTATCTTAGATGTGTTTTACAGGTCTACATAGAGGCTCAATTAACTAGTGCTTTTCGGAAGCCTGAAACAAATAGTTTTAAAAAGGAAAAAAAATTCAAACCTCAATCAATCCATCCATTGGTTTTAGTAGAGTTGTTTTCAGTTTTCGATTGTGCTTGAGATTTTATGAAATTAATGAACCGACTATGTCGGTGTGGCTCAAAAAATTAATTTCTCCGAAGCCAACGTGCCTAATCTAGCACAAAACTCTTCTGCTATATTCATGGCCAATTCGAGTATTACTCGAGTATAAGCTCGATTACCTATCTGACATTGAAGTTATGGATTATAACGACATTATAACTTGCCATTAAACTCCAGTGTAGAAAATTGTCGTGCGGAACATGCGCATACAATGAGATTGACTGGCCACCAATGGAACATGTCCTTAGTTCTTAATTTCTCCTACCAGAAAATATGTGAAAAGAGACTTATATAACTCTTAAGTCCTTTGCACAGATCAACTATACAACTCAATATAATTTTGAGACAATGACCACCTCATGAGCCGGCATACTGAGGCTCTATCAGTATCAAAATAAAAGCACCCCGGCACAACATTTTGTCTGCCAATCCAGCATAGTCGGAAGAGCAGCGCTCAGAAGTCTAAAATCAGTCCAAGACAGAGATATAAATAGTTTACCGTCCACATGGAATTACGACCATCAGTCTTTTCTCTCATGTTTCTTTGCTCTTGAATCTCTTCAAATTCTTCATGACCCCCTCTCCTGACTGCCTGTTCTTTCCAATATTGTACCAGCTTTTTCAATCGAGCAACCTCTTTCGATGAAATATCTTTGTTCGGGTCATTAACGATTGATCGAACCCTTGAAGCGTACCTCTAAATATATGAAATAAATGTCATCAAAACTTGAAAAAACACATCATCAAAAATCTCGAAAGACCTTCACTACGAACCAAAGAAAGCACTACTAATATCAAGTTCATAATCTAGTTAGTAATCAACGCATCACCATAGAATGCCAACCCACTTAAAAAAAATAAGAAAAATCCAATTCAAAATTTAAAATCTCGTACACAATTGTGTTAGGATAAAATCTCTAGCTCATATAAACTTATTCACATTTTCATTCTATTACATTAAGAAGAATTACCGAACATTAATTTGGGTTCCATATTTCATGCACTCATAATGAAATGTACAAGAGATTATCAACGTAGATTAGCGAATTGTGTGTCTCGTCCAATTTTGATTCGGCTGGAAATACGTTCACGAACATTAATGTCCTGGCCACCAGACGACAGAGCACTTATATCATCTCCAAGCACCGAGGGCGATTTGTTGATACTTTGTACTTCTTTAAGTTGACAACCAGAAGAACCAGACTTTTTTTTAACTCTTTCTGATACCGCTAGGTCCACAAAACACAACTGCACATGGTATTAGAAAAGTTTCTATGTCATAATTAAAAAGTGGAACAACAACCTAAAAATAAGCTTCACATCACTTGCATCAAAATGCACACATCGATCATCTTCTCTATGCACGTACGGAAACATTCCTTTCCTCTTGCAACAGACCGAGTTTGAAGGTTAGTACTTTCTGTAACAATTGAAAGTATCAAATGGGACCCTGAACTTTCTTCACTCATTTGAGTCCCGGACATATCTTGTTGTTCAGATCCTTTATGAATGATGCTTTGCAGCTCCTGAAATGTTGCAATTGGTGTGACTTTCGCATTTTCTACAGCTACCATACCCTAAACATTACAAATTGAATGATCAAAAAACATTACAAATTGAAGAATACACGAGATTCACCAGAGGTGAACGGTACTAAAATCTCTAGGATAATAATAATAAAAATAAATCATAAATAAAAAATAGCATTTTAAATGAACAATCTTCTTTGAATCTTTCTTGATATCCAATTTTGCGAGCTTCATATTCTCTGGTAATAGAAGGTCTACAGGTGTATCTTGGTACAACTCCACCATGTATGCTTGCATTGTTTCATAGAATTGAAACATAGATGTTCAATGCCTTCTTATCTCCTAAAAGAATTATAAATAAGAACTGTAACAATCTTATTTGGGTAATATAGAATAGTGTTAAACTCTTTCAACAATGACTAAATGCATATTACTCATGCATACAACACGAAGATACATCTTACATTTGTACTCTTAATCAAAACCAAATTGCCTTCCGTGAAAATGAGAACTTGTTGGGTCAAACATTCCAAAATCATCATAAAAAAAGGCAACAAGAATGGATCACATCTGACTAAAGGTAGGAACCCATACCAATTATCTTAGCCTTAGTAGCAAATGAAACACAAGCTCATAACATATACGCATAAATGCAGGGGTGTAACATGTTCTTCGTTCCAATCAAATTCTTTTTGGCAATATTCTCTGCTGCTAGATGAGTGAGGTTTGCACACCGTGTTTCCATATTCCTTTTCTCCAGCAAAGCAACCTAACATATACAAAAATCGACAGATAATCCTTTGAACATTAAATAGGCATACTGACAAATGAGTGGGCTATTAACTCAAAGAATTATACAAACCTGAAGGGCTGAATCCTTTTCAGCAATTGATTCTGCCAAATTTTGCCTCTCACATCTCAAGGACTCTTTCAAGCCCGCCAATTTTGCTTGCAATTTCAATTCTTGCTTTTGCTTCTCACGCAATTCTTCCGATAACTAGTAGCGAATTATATATAATTAACCATTTAATTCATTGCAATTCCCGAGAAAAAATTGACCAGAAAAATTCTTTTCTTCCATTCATAAGAAAATAAATTAATGTCAAATATAAAAGCAATTATTAATGATTACTTCTCCAATGGAACAGCCATTTAAGAGGGTTGTTCTGGCTCCTAAGAATGTCAGAGTCCGATTCTAAAGCCACCAATGAACAATTAGATCCCAGTAACTCAATTAAACCTGCTTCATATTCACCTTGCCCTAACCCAGGAAACGGACACAATATACTAGAAAGCTGGACACTGAGGTGACCATCAAGTAAGATGCACTGACATGAAATTCAACAATGATGTACACAAGGCAGCATTATGTTTTATATTGCACGAAATTGGCTAAGTTTGTCTTTTAGCTGGAATGTTGTTTCCAAAGAAGACGAGACTCAAAAGACATATAACTTGCTCTTTTGGATTAATTCTATTCACAGAATCGCAATTTCCACCACTGCAACTTTTATAAGGAATATATTGGAAAATTTGTGCGCTTACTCGATTAGTGTTTTTCTGACGTTCCTCGAAAGTTTTAGACAAATCCTGAATGCGCGTCTCATACACGTCCATGTTAGAGGGCTTAGAATTGCCAGAGAGATAGCGCCGCAACATGACATTATTTATGTGAGTTTGGAGGGCCACGCAAATTTCTTCTCCCCGATCAATAGAGAAACAGCGATTGTAAATGCAAAGCGCTTTTTTCTTGACAAGTGAATTACTAATAGAGCAAAACATAACAGCATCTAACCTGCTTAGTCTCAAACTGAAATATGTGAAGAACACCTGCAACTCTCACTTTAAAGAAAACAGCAGCTGTATTGCTACTGCCATATTCCATTATGTCTCTTCAACTCTGCTGAATGTTGATCCTCCTTTGGAACACATAAACGCCTAAATGTTTCAAGTTTACTCAATAACTCTCACTTTTGAAACTCTCTTGTACTCTCTACTCTTTTAATGTTCTCTTACTTGTCTTTTAACTCTTTTCAATCATCTTTTCAACTCTACAAGATTTATTTAGTTCATATTTTTTTACAAGATCAACTAAATATCATGCGCGTTAACACGGATAAAATCTAATTCCATGACAATATGCTCTTGTTACAAAAAAAGGGAAGCAACAAGCTCTCTCTACCACACGGGCATAACCAATAGAGGCAGCAGCCCTCATCACGAGACAAACAAATGATTCGAGTTTGGAATCCTCCAAAGGAACACCAAAAGGGACCCATCAAGGTGGTTTTCCACCAAGATGGAAGTATTGTGACAAACCAAGGCACAACAAGGAGAGTTCCTTTAAGCTTGTGGGGATTTCAACAGATTAGCATGTCAAAGAGAAATTCTCAACAAGATGGTCTGCTTAAGAGTGAAGGTCTTACTCTTATACAAGAAGAGTATGATTAACTCATGTCATTGCTACCTTCTAATAAAATCCCTCGTGTAGCCTATGTTGTTGGTAAGGTCACTCAATCTCATGAATTTTTTTACTGAATTTTAAATACTAATGCTTCTGAACATCTAACATTTGATAAATCTTCTCTTTTTTTATATTAGTCATGTAAATAATTTATCACCTATTAGATTACCTAATGGATTTGTCATTCTTATACATTCTTACGGGCAAGCCAAAATATCTAACATCCTTTTAAATAATGTTCTTTACATACCTTCTTTCAAGTGTAACCTTGTTTTTGTTAGCAAATTGATAAGAGATTTTTGTTGCTCCAGAACTTTTTTTTCATACCTTTTGTGTTTTGTACAACCTCACCTCAAAGGAAATAATTGAAATTGATAAATTACATCACGACTTGTACCACTAATGAGCTTTACAAGTCATTTGTTGTCGTTATACTCCCTTCCCCGCCCAACTTATGGCATGAGCATCTGGGTCATCCTTCTTTCAATCGTTTGCATATGATTCCTCCATTATCTACTTTAACTTTTACAAATTTTAATAAATGTTATGATGTCTGTGATCAAGCTAAATATACTCACATGGATGTTAAGGACCCTATAGAACTTCATTCTTATCTAATGCATATTATTTTCTTACCATTGTGGATGATTACACGAGGTGCACTTGAGTTTTTCTTCTTTATAAATCAAATGCCCACGCATATTTCACTCAATTCCACGCCATGGTCAAGACACATTTTGGTCACCATATTAAACAAGTTAGGAGTGACAATGCTTTAGAATTTGTTGTTGGCCCCATGTTGGCTTTCTGTCAACTTAATGATATTATTCATCAAACATCTTGTGTTGATACCTATAACAAAATGGAGTTATTGAGTATAAACACCATCATCTAATAGAAGTAGTTCGTGCTCTTCTATTTCAAGCAAATTTACCTATTAAGTTTTGAGATGATTATGTGTTAACAACTGCCTATTTATAAATTACACACTTAGTTCAAGGGTGTTTGGTAAAAGTCCATATGAAGTTTTATTGTCAAAATCTCCATCTTATTCTCATTTACGTGTTTTTGGCTACCTTTGTTATGTACACCATAAGAATAGCTCCAGGGCTAAATTTGCCCCTCATTCTCGCTCGTGTGTTTTGATTGGTTATTTTATGGGGCAAAAGGGTTATAAAGTCTATGACTTCGAGCCACACAAGGTTTTTATTTCCCAAGATGTCTCTTTCTATAAAGATCAATTTCCCTTTAAAACACTTAATGTCCTGAAAGATCTTAATGTTGTTATTCCCTTACTTGTATTAGACTCTCATCTAGAATCTCTCAACTCTCTAGCATCATAAAAACCATTCATATAATCTTCTTTTCTACACACTGAAAATTCTACGGCCCGTCACAATGATTTCCACTACCTTAAACCAATTGCTTGACCCTTCCCTATAACCCAATGACAATCAGCCTATTCCAGCACTTGCAATACGACTATAGTAAGCACAATAAACACTTTGTTATGTTAATGACTATATTTGTAAGCTCACTAAAGTTGACAAGACATCATTGCCTACATCCAATATGGTTTCTTTAGGTAAGTCCTACCTTATTTCTTGTCATTTGTCCTACTTGTATCTTTTTCCCACTCACAAGGCATTTCTATCCAAAATTTCTTCTCAATATGAACCTAAGTCTTTTTCACATGCTATTAAGGGCCTCAGGTGGTGTGATGCCATGAAATATGAATTTTTGGCTTTAGAATAGAATACTACTTGGAGTTTAAAGCCCTTACTTGCTGACAAGCTAGCAATTGGTTCTCGATAGATTTACAAAATCAAATATAAGGATGATAATTCTATTGAATGGTACAAAGCATGTTTTTTTAGCCAAAGGCTATACATAGGCTAAAGGTTTGGACTATTCAAAAATTTTTGCACCAGTTGCAAAGTTAGCTACTGTTTGATGTCTCTTAGCAGTTGCTGCAGCAAAGAATTGGGAAATCCATCAGTTAGGTGTCCACAATGCATTCCTTCATGGTGATCTGCATGAGGAAGTCTATTCGTCACTAGCCCTTAGCTATGTTTCTATAGGAAATAATCGTGTTTGTCAACTTCATAAGTCTCTGTACGGTTTGAAAGAGGCTTCTCGACAATGGTTTAAAAAGTTACTCTACCTCCATTCAGCATTTTGGTTTTATGCAGTCCCATTATTAGCGTTCATTATTTACCTTCACTCGGGGTAACTCTTTTCCACCACTTTTACACTATGTTGATATGGATGTCTTTGTTAATAATGCTGTCTTAAATCAACAACTCAAGAAATATCTTCATAAGTATTTCCTTGTCGAGGATTTTGTCAATCTTAAATATTTTTTGGATCTAGAAATTGCCCATTTCCACAAAGGCATAATTCTTTGTCAAAGAAAATATACTCTTTATGTCTTAGATGACAATGGTACGTTAAGCTGTGAGCCTGCGTCTTTTCCTATTCAGCAGCAACGCCATTTTGTCTTCTGATTGTAGAAAACCATTAAAGGATCCAAGCCAATGTTGCCGACTGATTGGTCGCCTTAATTATCTACTTGTCACAAGACCTGATATCACATATGCAGTCTGGATCCCTAGTCAGTTCATGCATAAGCCTTGTCAACTGCATCTTGATGCCACTTTCTATATCCTTTATTATCTGAAGACTTCTCCTGGACAAAGAGTTTTCTTTCCATTTGCTGGTGACTTTTACATCAAGGCATATTGTGATGCAGATTCGGCCAGTTGCCCAATGACCATAAGGTCCATCACCGGATACTTCATTTTCCTTGGGAATACTCCTATTTCTTGGAAATCTAAGAAGCAATCCACTGGTTGTCATTCTTCCGCTAAAGTTAAATATCGCTCCATGGCATCGACAACTAATGAGCTAATATGGTTGCGTGGTTTACTTGTTGATCTTACTATTTCACATTCGCAACCTATATCTTTACATCACGACAATCGATCTTCATTACATGTTGCCGCTAATCACGTTTTTCCCGAGCGGACCAAATATATCAAAATTAATTGTCTTTTTTGACGGGAGAAGGAGGCGCAGCGGAGTATAAATAACCCAAAAAAAACTTATACCGTTTGCTTGAACTTGTGAGGAGATAATTGAATAATAAAAAATGGTAATACAAATAAACCAAAAACACACTAATTTTATGTGGAAAATCCTTTCAAATAAAAAAAGAGAAAAATCACGGATACTCTGAACTAGAGGTCAACTCTATTATAATCAAATGAGTGCAATAGAGGTACACAACCTCAATTATATCAAACAAATTGAACAAAATTCAATTTGGACTAAATGAGAGACTAATGAGTTAAGTAAGACAGGCTAACCACGTACTGTCAATTACAACTCAACAAGTAGATTTCAAGGCAGTAATCCAACCGTTCAAGATGAACCCCCATATGTCTCCTACCAGCTATCCAAATTTCAACTCAATCGGACTACGGATCAATAATCATTCATATGATTTACCAATTCTATCATAGATGAGAGAGTAGAGAGTTACCAGAATTGAAAAGTTTCGGTTCGAATAGAAAATCTGCTCTTGTAGTTCACAAAAACTTAATCTAACCATCTACAAATAAGATCTATGTGTCCTCCAATTACGGACCAAAAATCAGCTCGATCGGACCACAAACAATCTTTCAATTACACGGTTGACCAATTCTGCCATATATGATAGAACAGAAAGTTACCTGAATTGAGAGACTTAGGTTTCAATGGAAAATCTGCCCTTGCAGTTCACAGAAACTCAATGCAACCGTCCACAAATAAGATCTATGTGTTTTCCAACTACTGACCAAAAATCAGTTTGATCAGACCGCAAACAATCTTTCAATTACACAGTTAATCAAAACTACATGCAGAAAATTACTCAGAGTATAAATTTATGAAAACTAAAGAAAAACAGGACTTACAGTACTCGAAATCCAATCTTCACCATTTACTATCAACCATCCAAGTTTCAAACTGATCGAATATCGATATTCTTTCCAAATATAAGATCAAAGAACCCTGTCTTTTTTCCTCTTCCTTTCGGCAGCCCTCTTTCTTTTTTTTTTCTTTTTCCCTCGGCCAACGACTCTCTCTTTTCTTTTAGGTTTTCACTATTGTGTTTTTTAGCAAAGGATATTTATACTCATTTTAATAATTTTTAAATTATGATTTCAAAATATTTGAGTTATATATCTGCATAAAAAAAGACTAATAAATCCAACAATTTTATCTGAAAATAATTGCAGAACTACGAAATTGTTACACACTATGTGCCTATACAACATTAGCTGATTGATCTCTTTACAAAGACACTAGAACGTAAAATCATTTTCTCTCATGATTTTCACGCTCCAACTTAGCGACAAATGAAAGCTCAACGCAAAAAAAAAATTTGCCGACGAGTTTCGTCGTTCCTAATAATCGTTGACTGCAACTGACCGGGAGATATTTAGCGATGAATATCCGAGATTTAGCGACGAATACATAGGCGTCACGAAACATAAAAATGATGTTGAAATACTTTTAAAATTTATTATTAACTCATGTTTTGGGCTGCAAATATGAGTTTCGTTGACTACATTATTGTCTTTGTAGTCAAAAGCTAATAATTTATGATCAACTCGTGTAGAAGACCATAGAATTAAACCGTGCGGGGCCGACCTGTTTTTTTTTTTGGCAATCTTTTCTCGACCATTGACGGCCTCCTCGCTCGGGCTTTCGTTGCCTCATCCCCAAATTCTTGCAGTGTTTGTTTAACCTATCCAGATACTGTGAAGACAACAAGGTCAATATCTCTTGTCATGTGCAAGGTTTATTCTTTGTCTAGGTCTCGGATACATGGCCTGCTGGCTGTTTATACCAAAATTATTATTTTATATATATATATATATATAAGGCTTCTTTTACTGCTACTATTCCTTTTTTATTCTACTTACTGGTACTGTTTCTTGGTTTTTTTTATTCGTTCATTGGAG
Source organism: Bruguiera gymnorhiza (assembly GCA_020883675.1). Taxonomy (NCBI): domain Eukaryota; kingdom Viridiplantae; phylum Streptophyta; class Magnoliopsida; order Malpighiales; family Rhizophoraceae; genus Bruguiera; species Bruguiera gymnorhiza. The sequence continues at coordinate 5,173,833 of JAIRCJ010001058.1, read as the reverse complement.
ACTCTAATTAGTCATAGGTCAGACAATAAGGAATGGTCTTCCCCTAATAGTCTTCAGCTGCTTATAAATCCTTCAATCTTATGTTTAAACAAAATTTGAAATTAGTTAAATGAAAAATAACATTAAGAAATGTTACCAATTAAATTAAATGACTGTCATTTTAGGCCACACAATGGCATTCGCACGACTTCAACTTGTGCCCAAATTTCCGCGTCGTGGGTCATCTTGTTCGCTCTGTAGCCGAAGAGTTACAGAGACCAGAAAGTCCAATTGAATGGAAGCACGTACATGCTTTGAACCGTTAACAAATGGATTGTATACATAATTACTTAGCCTGCGGTTGTATCCAAAGAATTACGGTACTGTTGATGGACTGCCCAATCGTTTTGTATGACGACGAATGCCTTTGAGGAGATCGTTTGTTGTAATTGACCCACTATTCGTCAAAAAATTCAATGACGTGAATTCGGTCCAATTTCCTTGTCTAATCCTGTATCTATGTCACTTTTTTGTTTTTTGTTTTTTTTTTTTAAATTTTTTAATCATTAAGGAAGAGAGGGGTTCCTACTTTTGCCTGATTCTTTTGGGACACCTGCTCTCCACAAAGCCAAATTCATGCACCGACTCTGTCAACCAAAGTAGCTTAATTGCTTTTATTACTCGAATACTTTTTAATTATTGTTGAAAATTGCCTAATATTGAAAAAAAAAAAGTTAAAAGGACTAAAATATGAAATATATATTAATTCATGATAATCGTTAGTTGTAGTTGATTATTATACATGAAAAAAAATGTATCAATTGTAATGGTGGTCATAATGAGTTGTATCTATTTTGCATACTTCGGTAATGGAAATTTCTATTTAAATACCAAAAATTGAGGCAAAGAATTATCAACAGTAATGGTGAGGGTATTCTTATGATCTTAATTACTCATAAGATATTCGCACTCCTCTCCGGAGGGTGGAAGAAAAAGACGAGGTAGCTTAATTTTGTATTGACCAGTATTTGACTAGCATGCCTTAGAGAGATCAAGGGTTATAAGGTTGGTAACAATATAAAATTTGTCTGTTACACGTGCGACACAGATCCGCTAAAAGGGCTAGGGTAACGGCAAGCTACTCACGGGGGCAGTCGAACTACTTCATCAATGAGTCGGGCAGGAGGAAATTTGACAGGACGTGTCCTGAAAGCCCACCTTGCAAATTCATTGCATAAATGCATATCGGGGTTGGGTGGTTATACATGATTTTCAACAACTAGATTTTGTTTGATTGTGTTTAACGTGTCGCTATGTGTAGAAACTAGTGAAAGCAATAAAGGCTGTCAGAATCTGATGCACAAACTATGTTAAGCCTGTGCCGAGTGGACAGAACAGGGGGCCATGCCATTTTGGCTTGTTAACTTTTTGAATGTTCTGATCCTACTCCTTGACTTTTAGGATGCTCTTGTACCAGTTGTTGAAACGTGAATTTGTTTGGTTAGTTGGGCTTTTAGAACTTGAATTGGCTTCTCTCTCGAGTAATAATATATAGATCACTAAAGACATTTAGGCTACATAGTTTCCTCAAGTATAAGGAATTCTTTTGCACAAGAAATTTTATAAAAACTATTTTTTTCCGTTAATAACTTAATTTGATTCAATATTTTAAAACTATTTTTTTTAAATTGGATTCATTATATAATAATTTCAAAATTTAATAATCATACTTAAATATAACTTTTGCTTTTTTTNATTGGCTTCTCTCTCGAGTAATAATATATAGATCACTAAAGACATTTAGGCCTACATAGTTTCCTCAAGTATAAGAATTCTTTTGCACAAGAAATTTTATAAAACTATTTTTTTCCGTTAAAACTTAATTTGATTCAATATTTTAAACTATTTTTTTTTAAATTGGATTCATTATATAATAAATTTCAAAATTTAATAATTATATTTAATATAACTTTTGTTTTTTTACACTTTTTTTTATTATTTTTATGTGTTTGAGATTAAAATCGTGATTTGAAAATTTATATTTTAAATAAATATAATTTTGTTAGTATTTGATAAATTATAGAATTTATATTAAATAAAAATATATTTTCAATCAGAGTAAAAATATAAAAAAATATTGCAGTTTAATAATTCAAAGAATTATACAAACCGAGGGCTGAATCCTTTTCAGCAATTGATTCTGCCAAATTTGCCTCTCACATCTCAAGGACTCTTTCAAGCCCGCCAATTTTGCAACTTCAATTCTTGCTTTTGCTTCTCACGCAATTCTTCCGATAACTAGAAGCGAATTATATATAATTAACCATTTAATTCAATTGCAATTCCCGAGAAAAAATTGACCAGAAAAATGCTTTTTCCATTCATAAGAAAATAAATTAATGTCAAATATAAAAAGCGATTATTAATGATTACTTCTCCAATGGAACAGCCATTTAAGAGGGCCGCTTCTGGCTCCTAAGAATGTCAGATTCCGATTCTAAAGCCACCAATGAACAATTAACAATTAGACCTGCTTCATATTCACCTTGCCCTAACCCAGGAAACGAAACAATATACTAGAAAGCTGGACACAAGGTGACCATGAAGTAAGATGCACTGAAATGCAATTCAACGATGATGTACACGCGGCAGCATTATGTTTTATATTGCACGAAATTGGCTTAAGTTTGTCTTTTAGCTGGGAATGTTGTTTCCAAAGAAACGAGACTCAAAAAGACATATAAACTTGCTCTTTTGGATTAATTCTTATTCACAGAAATCGCAATTTTCCACCACTGTAACTTTTATAAGGAATATAATGGAAAATTTGTGCGCTTACTCGATTAGTGTTTTTCTGACGTTCTCGAAAGTTTTAGACAAATCCTGTATGCGCGTCTCTACACGTCCATGTTAGAGGGCTTAGAATTTTGCCAGAGAATATCGCCGCAACATGACATTATTTATGTGAGTTTGGAGGCCACGCCGCAGCCCTCATCATGAGACAAACAAATGATTCAAGTTTGGAATCCTCCAAAGGAACACCAAAAGGGACCCATCAAGGTGGTTTTCCACCAAGATGGAAGTATTGTGACAAACCAAGGCACAACAAGGAGAGTTCCTTTAAGCTTGTGGGGATTTCAACAGATTAGCATGTCAAAGAGAAATTCTCAACAAGATGGTCTGCTTAAGAGTGAAGGTCTTACTCTTATACAAGAAGAGTATGATTAACTCATGTCATTGCTACCTTCTAATAAAATCCCTCGTGTAGCCTATGTTGTTGGTAAGGTCACTCAATCTCATGAATTTTTTTACTGAATTTTAATACTAATGCTTCTGAACATCTAACATTTGATAAATCTTCTCTTTTTTTATATTAGTCATGTAAATAATTTATCACCTATTAGATTACCTAATGGATTTGTCATTCTTATACATTCTTACGGGCAAGCCAAAATATCTAACATCCTTTTAAATAATGTTCTTTACATACCTTCTTTCAAGTGTAACCTTGTTTTTGTTAGCAAATTGATAAGAGATTTTTGTTGCTCCAGAACTTTTTTTTCATACCTTTTGTTTTGTACAACCTCACCTCAAAGGAAATAATTGAAATTGATAAATTACATCACGACTTGTACCACTAATGAGCTTTACAAGTCATTTGTTGTCGTTATACTCCCTTCCCCGCCCAACTTATGGCATGAGCATCTGGGTCATCCTTCTTTCAATCGTTTGCATATGATTCCTCCATTATCTACTTTAACTTTTACAAATTTTAATAAATGTTATGATGTCTGTGATCAAGCTAAATATACTCACATGGATGTTAAGGACCCTATAGAACTTCATTCTTATCTAATGCATATTATTTTCTTACCATTGTGGATGATTACACGAGGTGCACTTGAGTTTTTCTTCTTTATAAATCAAATGCCCACACATATTTCACTCAATTCCACGCCATGGTCAAGACACATTTTGGTCACCATATTAAACAAGTTAGGAGTGACAATGCTTTAGAATTTGTTGTTGGCCCCATGTTGGCTTTCTGTCAACTTAATGATATTATTCATCAAACATCTTGTGTTGATACCTATAACAAAATGGAGTTATTGAGTATAAACACCATCATCTAATAGAAGTAGTTCGTGCTCTTCTATTTCAAGCAAATTTCTATTAAGTTTTGAGATGATTATGTTGTTAACAACTGCCTATTTATAAATACACACTTAGTTCAAGGCTGTTTGGTAGAAGTCCATATGAAGTTTATTGTCAAAATCTCCATCTTATTCTCATTTTACGTGTTTTTGGCTACCTTTGTTATGAACACCATAAGAATAGCTCCAGGGCTAAATTTTGCCCCTCATTCTCGTTCGTGCGTTTTGATTGGTTATTTTATGGGGCAAAAGGGTTATAAAATCTATGACTTCGAGCCACACAAGGTTTTTATTTCCCAAGATGTCTCTTTCTATAAAGATCAATTTCCCTTTAAAACACTTAATGTCCTGAAAGATCTTAATGTTGTTATCCCTTACTTGTATTAGACTCTCATCTAGAATCTCTCAACTCTCTAGCATCATAAAAACCATTCATATAATCTTCTTTTCTACACACTGAAAATTCTACGGCCCGTCACAATGATTTCCACTACCTTAAACCAATTGCTTGACCCTTCCCTATAACCCAATGACAATCAGCCTATTCCAGCACTTGCAATACTACTATAGTAAGCACAATAAACACTTAGTTATGCTAATGACTATATTTGTAAGCTCACTAAAGTGGACAAGACATCATTGCCTACATCCAATATGGTTTCTTTAGGTAAGTCCTACCTTATTTCTTGTCATTTGTCCTACTTGTATCTTTTTCCCACTCACAAGGCATTTCTATCCAAATTTCTTCTCAATATGAACCTAAGTCTTTTTCACATGCTATTAAGGGCCTCAGGTGGTGTGATGCCATGAAATATGAATTTTTGGCTTTAGAATAGAATACTACTTGGAGTTTAAATCCCTTACTTGCTGACAAGCTAGCAGTTGGTTCTCGATTAGATTTACAAAATCAAATATAAGGATGATAATTATATTGAATGGTACAAAGCATGTTCTTTTAGCCAAGGCTATACATAGGTTAAAGGTTTGCACTATTCAAAAATTTTGCACCAGTTGCAAAGTTAGCTACTGTTTGATGTCTCTTAGCAGTTGCTGCAGCAAAGAATTGGGAAATCCATCAGTTAGGTGTCCACAATACATTCCTTCACGGTGATTTGCAGGAGGAAGTCTATACGTCACTAGCCCTTAGCTATGTTTCTATAGGAAATAATCGTGTTTGTCAACTTCATAAGTCTCTGTACGGTTTGAAAGAGGCTTCTTGACAATGGTTTAAAAAGTCCTCTACCTCCATTCAGCATTTTGGTTTTATGCAGTCCCATTATTGGCGTTCATTATTTACCTTCACTCGGGGTAACTCTTTTCCACCACTTTTACACTATGTTTGATATGAATGTCTTTGTTAATAATGCTGTCTTAAATCAACAACTCAAGAAATATCTTCATAAGTATTTCCTTGTCAAGGATTTTGTCAATCTTAAACATTTTTTGGATCTAGAAATTGCCCATTTCCACAAAGGCATAATTCTTTGTCAAAGAAAATATACTCTTTATGTCTTAGAAGACAATGGTACGTTAAGCTGTGAGCCTGCGTCTTTTCCTATTCAGCAGCACGCCATTTTGTCTTCTGATTGTAGAAAACCATTAAAGGATCCAAGCCAATGTTGCCGACTGATTGGTCGCCTAATTATCTACTTGTCACAAGACCTGATATCACATATGCAGTCTGGATCCTTAGTCAGTTCATGCATAAGCCTTGTCAACTGCATCTTTGATGACACTTTCTATATCCTTTATTATCTGAAGACTTCTCCTGGACAAAGAGTTTTCTTTCCATTTGCTGGTGACTTTTACATCAAGGCATATTGTGATGCAGATTAGGCCAGTTGCCCAATGACCATAAGGTCCATCACCGGATACTTCATTTTCCTTGGGAATACTCCTATTTCTTGGAAATCTAAGAAGCAATCCACTGGTTGTCATTCTTCCGCTAAGTTAAATATCGCTCCATGGCATCGACAACTGATGAGCTAATATGGTTGCGTGGTTTACTTGTTATCTTACTATTTCACATTCGCAACCTATATCTTTACATCACGACAATCGATCTTCATTACATGTTGCCGCTAATCACGTTTTTCCCGAGCGGACCAAATATATCAAAATTGATCGTCATTTTTGACGGGAGAAGGAGGCACGGCGGAGTATAAATAACCCAAAAAAAACTTCTTCTATTTGCTTGAACCTGTGAGGAGATGATTGAATAACAAAAAATGACAATACAAATAAACCAAGAACACACCAATTTTTTACGTGGAAAACCTTTTCAAATAAAAAGAAGAAAAACTACGGACACTCTGAACTAGAGGTCAACTGCACTATAATCAAATGAGTACAATAGAGGTATACAACCCCAATTACATCAAATAAATTGAACAAAATTCAATTTAAACTAAATGAGAGACTAATGAGTTAAGTTAGACAGACTAATCACGTACTGTCAATTACAACTCAACAAGTAAATTTCAAAGCAGTAATCCAACCGTTCAAGATGAACCCCTAGATGTCTCCTACCAACTGTCCAAATTTCAGCTCAATCGGACCACGGATTAATAATCATCCACACGGTTTACCAATTCTATCACAGATGAAAGAGCAGAGAGTTACCAAAATTGAAAAGTTTTGATTCGAGTAAAAAACCTGCTCTTACAGTTCACAGAAACTCAATCTAACCGTCCACGAAGAAGATCTATGTGTCCTCCAATTACGGACCAAAAATCAGCTCGATCGGATTACAAACAATCTTTCCATTATACGGTTGACCAATTCTGTCATATATGAGAGAACAGAGAGTTACCTGAATTGAGAAGTTTAGGTTCCAATGGAAAATTTGCCCTTGAAGTTTAAAGAAACCCAATCCAACCGTCCACAAATAAGATCTATGTGTTCTCCAACTATTGACCAAACATCAGCTCGATCGGACCGCAAACAATCTTTCAATTACACAGTTGATCAAAACTGCACACAAAAAATTACTTAGAGCATAGATTTATGAAAACTGAAGAAAAGTAGGATTTATAATACTCGAAACCCAATTTTCACCATTTACTATCAACCATCCAAGTTTCAAGCTGGTCGGATATCGATATCCTTTCCAAATATAAGATCAAAGAACTCTGTCTTTTTTCCTCTTTCTTTCGGCAGCCCTCTTTCCTTTTTTTTCTTTTTCCCTCGGCCATCAGCTCTCTCATTTCTTTTAGGTTTTCACTGTTTTGTTTTTGAATAAAGGATATTTATACTCATTTTAATAATTTTTAGGTTATAATTTCAAAATATTTGAATTATATATCTGTATAAAAAGAGACCAATAAACCCAACAATTTTATCTGAAAATAGTTACAGAACTACGAAATTGTTCCACACTATGTGCCAATACAACATTAGCTGGTTGATCTCTTTACAAAGACACTAGAACGTAAAATCATTTTCTCTCATGATTTTCACGCTCCAACTTAGCGACAAATGAAAGCTCAACGCAAAAAAAATTTGCCGACGAGTTTCGTCGTTCTAATAATCGTTGACTGCAACTGACCGGGAGATATTTAGCGATGAATTTCCGAGATTTAGCGACGAATACATAGGCGTCACGAAACATAAAATGATGTTGAAATACTTTTAAAATTTATTATTAACTCATGTTTTGGGCTGCAAATATGAGTTTCGTTGACTACATTATTGTCTTTGTAGTCAAAAGCTAATAATTTATGATCAACTCGTGTAGAAGACCATAGAATTAAACCGTGCGGGGCCGACCTGTTTTTTTTTTGGCAATCTTTTCTCGACCATTGACGGCCTCCTCGCTCGGGCTTTCGTTGCCTCATCCCCAAATTCTTGCAGTGTTTGTTTAACCTATCCAGATACTGTGAAGACAACAAGGTCAATATCTCTTGTCATGTGCAAGGTTTATTCTTTGTCTAGGTCTCGGATACATGGCCCGCTGGCTGTTTATACCAAAATTATTATTTTATATATATATATATATAAGGCTTCTTTTACTGCTACTATTCCTTTTTTATTCTACTTACTGGTACTGTTTCTTGGTTTTTTTTTATTCGTTCATTGGAGACTCTAATTAGTCATAGGTCAGACAATAAGGAATGGTCTTCCCCTAATAGTCTTCAGCTGCTTATAAATCCTTCAATCTTATGTTTAAACAAAATTTGAAATTAGTTAAATGAAAAATAACATTAAGAAATGTTACCAATTAAATTAAATGACTGTCATTTTAGGCCACACAATGGCATTCGCACGACTTCAACTTGTGCCCAAATTTCCGCGTCGTGGGTCATCTTGTTCGCTCTGTAGCCGAAGAGTTACAGAGACCAGAAAGTCCAATTGAATGGAAGCACGTACATGCTTTGAACCGTTAACAAATGGATTGTATACATAATTACTTAGCCTGCGGTTGTATCCAAAGAATTACGGTACTGTTGATGGACTGCCCAATCGTTTTGTATGACGACGAATGCCTTTGAGGAGATCGTTTGTTGTAATTGACCCACTATTCGTCAAAAAATTCAATGACGTGAATTCGGTCCAATTTCCTTGTCTAATCCTGTATCTATGTCACTTTTTTGTTTTTTGTTTTTTTTTTTTAATTTTTTAATCATTAAGGAAGAGAGGGGTTCCTACTTTTGCCTGATTCTTTTGGGACACCTGCTCTCCACAAAGCCAAATTCATGCACCGACTCTGTCAACCAAAGTAGCTTAATTGCTTTTATTACTCGAATACTTTTTAATTATTGTTGAAAATTGCCTAATATTGAAAAAAAAAAAAGTTAAAAGGACTAAATATGAAATATATATTAATTCATGATAATCGTTAGTTGTAGTTGATTATTATACATGAAAAAAATGTATCAATTGTAATGGTGGTCATAATGAGTTGTATCTATTTTGCATACTTCGGTAATGGAAATTTCTATTTAAATACCAAAAATTGAGGCAAAGAATTATCAACAGTAATGGTGAGGGTATTCTTATGATCTTAATTACTCATAAGATATTCGCACTCCTCTCCGGAGGGTGGAAGAAAAAGACGAGGTAGCTTAATTTTGTATTGACCAGTATTTGACTAGCATGCCTTAGAGAGATCAAGGGTTATAAGGTTGGTAACAATATAAAATTTGTCTGTTACACGTGCGACACAGATCCGCTAAAAGGGCTAGGGTAACGGCAAGCTACTCACGGGGGCAGTCGAACTACTTCATCAATGAGTCGGGCAGGAGGAAATTTGACAGGACGTGTCCTGAAAGCCCACCTTGCAAATTCATTGCATAAATGCATATCGGGGTTGGGTGGTTATACATGATTTTCAACAACTAGATTTTGTTTGATTGTGTTTAACGTGTCGCTATGTGTAGAAACTAGTGAAAGCAATAAAGGCTGTCAGAATCTGATGCACAAACTATGTTAAGCCTGTGCCGAGTGGACAGAACAGGGGGCCATGCCATTTTGGCTTGTTAACTTTTTGATGTTCTGATCCTACTCCTTGACTTTTAGGATGCTCTTGTACCAGTTGTTGAAACGTGAATTTGTTTGGTTAGTTGGCTTTTAGAACTTGAATTGGCTTCTCTCTCGAGTAATAATATATAGATCACTAAAGACATTTAGGCTACATAGTTTCCTCAAGTATAAGGAATTCTTTTGCACAAGAAATTTTATAAAACTATTTTTTTCCGTTAATAACTTAATTTGATTCAATATTTTAAACTATTTTTTTTAAATTGGATTCATTATATAATAATTTCAAAATTTAATAATCATATTTAAATATAACTTTTGCTTTTTTACACTTTTTTTAATTATTTTTTTATGTGTTTGAGATTAAAATCGTGATTTGAAAATTTATATTTTAAATTAAATATAATTTTGTTAGTATTTGATAAATTATAGAATTTATATTAAATAAAAATATATTTCAATCAGAGTAAAAATATAAAAAAATATTGCAGTTTAATAATTCAAAGAATTATACAAACCTGGAGGGCTGAATCCTTTTCAGCAATTGATTCTGCCAAATTTTGCCTCTCACATCTCAAGGACTCTTTCAAGCCCGCCAATTTTGCAACTTCAATTCTTGCTTTTGCTTCTCACGCAATTCTTCCGATAACTAGAAGCGAATTATATATAATTAACCATTTAATTCAATTGCAATTCCCGAGAAAAAATTGACCAGAAAAATGCTTTTCTTCCATTCATAAGAAAATAAATTAATGTCAAATATAAAAGCAATTATTAATGATTACTTCTCCAATGGAACAGCCATTTAAGAGGGCCGCTCTGGCTCCTAAGAATGTCAGATTCCGATTCTAAAGCCACCAATGAACAATTAACAATTAGACCTGCTTCATATTCACCTTGCCCTAACCCAGGAAACGAACACAATATACTAGAAAGCTGGACACTAAGGTGACCATGAAGTAAGATGCACTGAAATGCAATTCAACGATGATGTACACGCGGCAGCATTATGTTTTATATTGCACGAAATTGGCTAAGTTTGTCTTTTAGCTGGAATGTTGTTTCCAAAGAAGACGAGACTCAAAAGACATATAACTTGCTCTTTTGGATTAATTCTATTCACAGAATCGCAATTTCCACCACTGTAACTTTTATAAGGAATATAATGGAAAATTTGTGCGCTTACTCGATTAGTGTTTTTCTGACGTTCCTCGAAAGTTTTAGACAAATCCTGTATGCGCGTCTCATACACGTCCATGTTAGAGGGCTTAGAATTGCCAGAGAGATATCGCCGCAACATGACATTATTTATGTGAGTTTGGAGGGCCACGCCGCAGCCCTCATCATGAGACAAACAAATGATTCAAGTTTGGAATCCTCCAAAGGAACACCAAAAGGGACCCATCAAGGTGGTTTTCCACCAAGATGGAAGTATTGTGACAAACCAAGGCACAACAAGGAGAGTTCCTTTAAGCTTGTGGGGATTTCAACAGATTAGCACGTCAAAGAGAAATTCTCAACAAGATGGTCTGCTTAGGAGTGAAGGTCTTACTCTTATACAAGAAGAGTATGATTAACTCATGTCATTGCTACCTTCTAATAAAATCCCTCCTGTAGCCTATGTTGTTGGTAAGGTCACTCAATCTCATGAATTTTTTGACTGAATTTTAAATACTAATGCTTCTGAACATCTAACATTTGATAAATCTTCTCTTTTTTTATATTAGTCATGTAAATAATTTATCACCTATTAGATTACCTAATGGATTTGTCATTCTTATACATTCTTACGGGCAAGCCAAAATATCTAACATCCTTTTAAATAATGTTCTTTACATACCTTCTTTCAAGTGTAACCTTGTTTTTGTTAGCAAATTGATAAGAGATTTTTGTTGCTCCAGAACTTTTTTTTCATACCTTTTGTGTTTTGTACAACCTCACCTCAAAGGAAATAATTGAAATTGATAAATTACATCACGACTTGTACCACTAATGAGCTTTACAAGTCATTTGTTGTCGTTATACTCCCTTCCCCGCCCAACTTATGGCATGAGCATCTGGGTCATCCTTCTTTCAATCGTTTGCATATGATTCCTCCATTATCTACTTTAACTTTTACAAATTTTAATAAATGTTATGATGTCTGTGATCAAGCCAAATATACTCACAGGGATGTTAAGGACCCTATAGAACTTCATTCTTATCTAATGCATATTATTTTCTTACCATTGTGGATGATTACACGAGGTGCACTTGAGTTTTTCTTCTTTATAAATCAAATGCCCACACATATTTCACTCAATTCCACGCCATGGTCAAGACACATTTTGGTCACCATATTAAACAAGTTAGGAGTGACAATGCTTTAGAATTTGTTGTTGGCCCCATGTTGGCTTTCTGTCAACTTAATGATATTATTCATCAAACATCTTGTGTTGATACCTATAACAAAATGGAGTTATTGAGTATAAACACCATCATCTAATAGAAGTAGTTCGTGCTCTTCTATTTCAAGCAAATTTACCTATTAAGTTTTGAGATGATTATGTGTTAACAACTGCCTATTTATAAATTACACACTTAGTTCAAGGCTGTTTGGTAGAAGTCCATATGAAGTTTTATTGTCAAAATCTCCATCTTATTCTCATTTACGTGTTTTTGGCTACCTTTGTTATGAACACCATAAGAATAGCTCCAGGGCTAAATTTGCCCCTCATTCTCGTTCGTGCGTTTTGATTGGTTATTTTATGGGGCAAAAGGGTTATAAAATCTATGACTTCGAGCCACACAAGGTTTTTATTTCCCAAGATGTCTCTTTCTATAAAGATCAATTTCCCTTTAAAACACTTAATGTCCTGAAAGATCTTAATGTTGTTATTCCCTTACTTGTATTAGACTCTCATCTAGAATCTCTCAACTCTCTAGCATCATAAAAACCATTCATATAATCTTCTTTTCTACACACTGAAAATTCTACGGCCCGTCACAATGATTTCCACTACCTTAAACCAATTGCTTGACCCTTCCCTATAACCCAATGACAATCAGCCTATTCCAAATGACTATATTTGTAAGCTCACTAAAGTGGACAAGACATCATTGCCTACATCCAATATGGTTTCTTTAGGTAAGTCCTACCTTATTTCTTGTCATTTGTCCTACTTGTATCTTTTTCCCACTCACAAGGCATTTCTATCCAAAATTTCTTCTCAATATGAACCTAAGTCTTTTTCACGTGCTATTAAGGGCCTCAGGTGGTGTGATGCCATCAAAATATGAATTTTTGGCTTTAGAATAGAATACTACCTGGAGTTTAAAGCCCTTACTTGCTGACAAGCTAGCAATTGGTTCTCGATAGATTTACAAAATCAAATATAAGGATGATAATTCTATTGAATGGTACAAAGCATGTTTTTTTAGCCAAAGGCTATACATAGGTTAAAGGTTTGGACTATTCAGAAACTTTTGCACCAGTTGCAAAGTTAGCTACTGTTTGATGTCTGCTACTGTTAAAAAAAAAAAAAGTCTTCTTTTACTGCTACTATTCCTTTTTTATTCTACTTACTGGTACTGTTTCTTTTTTGTTTTTGTTTTTTTGTTTTTTAAATTCCTTGGAGACTCTAATTTGTCATAGGTTAGACAATAAAGAATGGTCTTCCCCTAATAGTCTTCCCCTTCTTATAAATCCTTCAATCTTATGTTTAAACAAAATTTGAAATTAGTTAAATGAAAAATAACATTAAGAAATGTTACCAATTAAATTAAATGACTGTCATTTTAAGCCACACAATGGCATTCGCACGACTTCAACTTGTGCCCAAATTTCCGCGTCGTGGGCCATCTTGTTCGCTCTGTAGCCGAAGAATTGCAGAGACCAGGAAGTCCAATTGAATGGAAGCACGTACATGCTTTGGACCGTTAACAAATGGATTGTATGCATAATTACTTAGCCTGCGTTTGTATCCAGTCGTCCTCGAAATTGTGATGTGTCTACTGATTGGAGGAAAGAATATCAACGTCGATTCCTCGATGTTGGGAGGCCATTTTCTGGCGCAGGCACAAAGAAAGATGTACGACGACGAAATGCCTTCAAAGGGCCATGTGGTGAATCGAACCAAGGCTTTTACGAAACAAAACAAAGGAAGAAAAAACAAAAAAATGACGCTAGGAATGCGGAATTTGCTTGTCTTTTTTCTTCCGTCTTTTTATTGGTGATGGACTGCCCACTCGTGTGCCTTTCAAGAGAACTTCGAAATAATTAAGACGGATCTCACTCTTGTTACTGATATTTTTTGAGTTTTACACAGGTCGGACGTGAATTTACGTCATTGAATCTTTATCACTTGTTGTAGTTGACCCCACTATTCATCAAAAAAATTCAATGGCGTGAATTCAAGTCCAATTTCCTCTTCTAATTCTTCATCTATGTCACTTTTTTTTTATTATTATTATTTTTTAATCGTGAAGGAAGAAAAGGGTTCCTACTTTTGCCAGATTTCTTGGGACACCTTCTGCTCTCCCCAAAGCCAAATTCATGCACCGACTCTGTTAACCAAAGTAGGTTGGCTGCTTTTATTACTCAACCACTTTAATTATTATTGACAATTGTATAATATTGAAAAGAAGCTAAAAAAATTAAATATAAAATAGATACCAATTTATCATAATTATTATTTATAATCATTATTATATAAAAAATGTACCATTTCAAATAAATCAAATCGCATCTATTTTTCATATTCTCATAATAAAAATCTCTCTCGAAATGCTCAAAAATTGAAACAGGGAAGTAACAAGAATAATGGTGAAGCTATTCTTATGCTGTTCATTACTGATAAAATTTTCACACTCCTCTCCGGAGGGTGGAAAATAAAAAAGACAAGCCAGCTTAATTCTGTATTAACCAACATTTGACTAGCATGCCATGGAGAGAATGAAGGGTTATAAAGATGGTGACAAAATAAAATTTGTCTGTTACAAGTGGGGCACGGACACACTAAAAAGGCTAGGGTAACGAGAAACTACTCATGGTGGCAGTACATCAAATTAAACTACTTCATCAATGAGTCGGGTGGGAGGAAATTTGAAAAGACGTGTTGTGGAAGCTCACCCTGAAAATTCACTACGAAAATTCATATCGGGGATTGGGTGGTTATACATGATTTTCAACAACGAGATTTTGTTTAATTGCGTTTAACGTGCTGTCATTATAGAAACTAATGAGGCACTAAATGCTGTCAGAATCTGATCCACAAACTATGTTAAGCCTGTTCCAAGTGGACAGAACAGGGGGCCATGCCATTTTGGCTTGTTACCGTTTGATGTTCTGATCCTACTCGTTGACCTTTAGGCTGCTCTTATACCAGTCGTTGAAACGTGAATTTGTTTAGTTAGTTGGCCTTTAGAACTTGAATTGGCTTCTCTCGAGTATAATATATAGATCACAAAGGACCTTTGGGCTACATATTTTCCTTAAGTATAAAGAATTTTTTTATATGTGAAACTTTATAAGACTGTTTTTGTTAATTTTTTAATTTAATTTAATATTTTAAACTGAAAAATTTTTGAACTAGATTCATTGTATAATAATTTCAAAATTCAATAATCATATTTAAACATGAATTTTTCCTTTTTACACTTTTTTTATGTGTTTGAAATTGTAGTTATAATTTAAAATTTTTAATTTTAAATTAAATATAATTTATTAATATCTGATAAATTATAAAATTTATATTAGACATAAATACGGTCAACCTAAATATATATTTTAAAAATGTAATATTTTGATACAATAAAAATAAAATAAAATTATACTATCATTTAATAATTTTCTAAAATAATAATTTTTATTATTATATAAAATAATTATAATTTAATCACATAAAAGATTTTTTATTTTATTAAATTTTTTAATTTTTAATTTTAAAAAAAATTTTCAAATAATCAATTATATTTATTATTAACAAATTTTTTAATCATTAATTTACTAATTATAATAATAAAACTCAATTATAATTTTAAACAAACTCTTTGTACTTTTAAGTGGAATTTAATTATAATAATATGTTAACATGGTTTTGAACCTCAAATGATCTCGCATAGCCTACATTTTTCATATGCTGATTATTGAAAGCCAATTTACTAAATCATGAGCTCTATGGTGAATCTCCCATTTGTGTAAAACTCATTATCTAATTAATTATATTGATACAAAATGAACTATTTTCAAGGATATCAAGAACTTTAACATGTAAGCTTATGGTTACTTCCCACTTTTTTTTTTTTTTCCATTTGGAGTGGAAGAGAAATTTTATTTATCTATAAAATTTAGGTTATCACCCTAAATTGTATTTTAAATTTTAAAATTAGAGATCACTATACAATACATATACCTATTAGTTACTTGTTACTATACACTTTTGTATTTTACATTTACACACACACACACATATATAAACCTTGGTTTTGGGAGGAGTGATTTTGTAAAACTCAATTATGAGAAGAATAACCAAATACTCCTTTAGTTGAGCTCAACACAGGTTGAAACACATTACTAAATTTAGCTATAGCTGTCCGTTTGCTGCAGTATCAAGTGGAGATCTATCTGTCCGCATTCGAGCATATTAACAATTAAACGGGATTCAAGTCCAAAAGCAAAAGCAGCTTCCACGGTGATAAGGATAATTTTTGTGGGCTCTTGTATTGTAAATTTACACATGGTTACATAATTTAAATATTAGAGTATTAGCATCGAGTTCAGACTTGTCTTATTTGAACTTTCTATTATCCTACAGATCCCAAAATAAATTTGACCTGACATCCAGAGCCAAAATCTCCTCAATTCAACTTCATCAAGTTGCACTAGAGCACAAAATTTAATGGTTTGGAATTATTGGGACTGGTAGTTGACAGATTGTTGGACTGTTTTCATCTTTCGGGAAAATATTGCAGCCCACGGAAATAACCTTTTAGTGGATACAAAATGTGCACGTCACTCATCTTAGAGGAGCCTCGGAACCTTTCAAGTGCACCCTCAGGCATGAGCAAATGCCTACTTATAAGTTGTCTAAGAAGCATAGAAGCCAAAGCAAGGAGTTGAACTTGAAGCATACGGAAGACGAAATGGCATATGATACAGGCTCTATGGAGGGCTCTTTCGGAGTGAGGAAAGGTTCATGGACTGAAGAGGAAGACAAGCTTCTGAGACAGTGCATTGAAGCACACGGCGAAGGAAAATGGCATCAAGTTCCAACCAAAGCAGGTAGCTAATGTATTACCATTTATGAGTATGCATGTACGTGCATGTGTTTGTTACAAAGAGATTAACTTGTCATTTAATTAATTATAGATGCTTAATAAATTACAATTTTAACTATTTCTTTGTGTTTTTCTTTTTTTTTCTTGGCACGAATTTGCAGGTTTGAATAGATGCCGGAAAAGCTGTAGACTGAGATGGTTGAACTACCTTAAGCCAAATATCAAGAGAGGAAAGTTCGAAGTAGATGAAGTTGACTTGATGATCAGGCTACATAAGCTGCTAGGCAACAGGCAAGTGTAACTCCGAAAGGCATGCAATAAAAAGCAGGAAAGAAGATTGTCAATTGCCCCCCCCCCTTCCCGGCGCTGAAGCCTGAGTACACTATCAAGATAATGAAATTATTTGGCATGCATGAACGTCTAGCTATATGTTGTGCATCTTGAAAAATTCTTACATAAATTTAGTTCGCTAATTATATAACCATCAACTCAACAAATAATGTCACATTTAGTTTCGTTTGATAGGCTTGCAGCCATGAAGTGCACTAAATTTTACTTAAAAATCTCTCATGCATACAAGCATATATAATAATGGCTTGAAAACTATATCTGAGAGCTCTAAACAAGATCATCGTCGGGGATTTATTGTAATTGTAATTTTTCACAACGGCAATATTGTTTACAGCCTGCATTTTGTGTACTACAACAACAATCATTCTCAACTATATAACAATTTGAATATATATGCATATAGCTTTGTATTGAACTACACTATATTTGCCTAAAAGTTCAGTTTCAGATGTCCTCCTAATCCTGAAATAGGTACGTCATACATAAGCTACCACATTGCTAAAAACAAAAATATTCAAGAGTCTATGGACAAACATCGAGTCTAAAAAGAAAATAGATAAATTGAGTCCAAAAAAAGAACTTAAAATATTGTTTCTTTCTTTTTGACACACAATAGTGTACCATATAATTTTATCACCGAGGATAGTTGTCTTTTCTCACTAATCCTTCCTTCCCAAAAATAGTTTGAATCCCATATATCCAAACTTCTCTCATTGTGTACTACAGAAAAAGAAAATAATAATAATAATAAAGTTACAAAGTAGGACTGTTTACCCCGAGGGGAATTATTACTTAAAAAGGAAAGAACCCGAAGACTTGAGCTTTCCCCGATAAGTTTATCTAACACCGATCATGTTGCTTAAGTTTTCTCCGAAAAGTTTATCTAACACCGATCATGTTGTCCGCTGTGGAGGCATAGAGATATGCGCAGGCATCTGTGTATTCATTTAGTTTTACAGCAATAGTAACTTCTCTGCGCTTTTTTCTTTTTGGTTCAGTGGTGTCAATATCTTTAGTTACTGGGACTAAGAGCCCAAACTGCACCTGTTAATTATAAAGAAAGTGTGAAAAACTATGTAATGGGATCTAATTATTCTTAGTGATGCGCAGGTGGTCATTGATTGCTGGTAGACTTCCAGGAAGAACAGCAAATGATGTAAAAAACTACTGGAACACCCATCTCAAAAAGAAGGTAAATTCTTTCAAGAAATCAAAAACACAACAGATAACAAAAACCAAGGTTATAAAGCCTCGACCTCGGTCTTTGTCCAAGACTTTGTTCTGGTCCAGTACTGGACAGCCTCAAACTCCCAGTAACGTCCAAGTGGGTCATCAAAATCATCATCATCATCATCATCGCAATTCCTCTTCAGCATTACAAGCGGATGATAATAATAATAATAATAAGAATGAGCAAAGCATGTGGTGGGAAGAGTTGTTAAAGGACCCCGAAATTGATGATCAGGCCAACAACAGCACCATCTGCGAGACTGTAGTCAATGGAGAGGAAGCGACCTTTGTAGGCACTTATGGTGAAAGCTTTTCAAGAGACAAGGAGGTGGATGAAGGCACTCTAAGTCTAGGTGCAGAGAGCGAGAGTTTTTGGGGTGACTTTTTTCTAGATGGGGACCTTTGGAATTTCCCCGACCTATAAAAGGAAGCAATGATGTGAGAGGTCTTCAACTGCCCTTTCTTTGATAATGAATTCCCACCTACTTATTTCTTATTTTCGGGGGGGGGGGGGTAGCTTGCTTCGGAGATTTCTATTTTGAGTGCAGCATTAGGGGGGCTGCATCCCCCACATACGGAGCCACGGCCTCCTGACATTTCCATATGTTTAACGTTACGGGCTTCTCTACTCTCTATTATTGAATTCTCTTCTAGAAAAGACTCAAGTTGCTTTCATATCTATTTTTTAGACCTTTACTTTTGTTCAATAATTTTTTTTCTATAAACGGTTTATTCACCTGTGCTTCGCACAATATTATTTAAAAGAAAATTATATTAGTTTTAAATTTTTAAAATTTTAGAATAAACAAAATTATATTCAAAATATTGTAAAACTATTATATAATTTCAAAATTTAAGAGCTACAAGACAAAGAAAAGGAATACCTGCACGCATATACAATGAAGACTGGTAAACAATCCTCCAACATACAATCCGAGGTACTGCGAAAATTCAATTTAACAACTAAACATCTAGCTTACAAAATCATACTTGTACTTTCGAGGTCCATTTCCCACTGCCATACACACTTTTTTGGAAGGTTACAAACAAAAGGCATGTTCTTACCACAATAAAAACATGGTCTAGAATGCTAACAATATTGTGGGTGTATCATCACACAAAAAAAAAAAAAAAAAAAAGGGTTGTCAAATAAAACATAAGCAATGCAATGAAATAAAAGAAGATGGAAGGTTCAGGTGATACTAAGTGAGTGAATTGTGAAATATTGCCTAAGACAAAACATAAACGTATGATAAGCATTGTAAAAACCTAAACTAATCTGTTGTAATTCTAACACCTCCGCCAATATTGCCTCAAATAAGCAAACCAGGATTGAAGATTCCGATAGTAAAATTTTCACAAGGTGTTATTCTTATAATTAATGTTAAATATTTAAATCATCCGCTCTTGGGTTGCTTTTAAGACACACTATAATGACTGGTCATTCATCTATTATTTCATATACTATAAAGACCTCTTCACCTCCTTTATGGACCTCTTTATCTTCTTTGTGAACCTTCCATATCTTCTTTGTGAATATTTCGTTCCACCACTCATGGAAGAGAAAGGAATAAAAAACCCCAAGATTAAATTTCAGATCTCATTCGAAGCCAGCCAAAACAAGATCAAATCCACACAACCCTATCCGTAACAATTCAAGAAATCTGTGTAGTCCAGAGTCTAATCCACAAAGCCGTCAAAGCAAGACGATACAAGTTGAAACTCAGAGCTGCAAAAACCCGCATGTCCATATTCTTAATGCCTAAATCGTGAATTTTGTCCTTCCACATAGGCCATTAACTGGCGTGGGATACATTATTTCACTGCATTTCTACGTGGACAGATTTTCGGGTCCTCTGTCAAAGAGAACATCCGCCCACATCCTTCTGTATTATATGATTGTTAATTGCATATTTATATTCTTTTAATGTATAATTGAAGTTAACAATAGATACCACAAATGTATATTGAACTGTCCAAATGAGTCTATATTTGAAGTGCGTCACATTGGGTGTATATATCCTACTCATATGATAAAAATCAAGGGGAATATCCCACTCGTACAACATGGGGTGTTGTCCATTAAGATTCTCTCTTAACCTCTACATTTTTCATTTATATACTACACACACATGAACTTCATATGAAATTGTACGTCGCCAAGAGGACTACTAAATGACCATTTTAATTAATCCACCTTATATGAAGGGCTAGATAATTTTATGTAACCCATACATGCCTTTAGACATGTGATCATTGATCACTTGCAAAGACATTATATTCTCTAATGTTAGACAGATTAAAAAAAAAAAGGTCATCATATATAAATAAGCATCCAATTAACAAAATAATCAACGAGCCAAATCATGTCATCTGTGTCTTATTTGTCTTATTATGTTGTTCTTCGAAGAAATCGGATTGGATCAAGACAGTACTTATCAATCATAGACTGCGCTACGGGTCAAAAAACGAATGCACAGAGCTCCGCAATCCTGCCCACTCTTATCTTCGTAAATCGACATAATTTATGCTCTTATATGATATCAGAAATATTATAACAGATAGAGGGACATCGGCATGGTCCTCCCTCCTCTTTGTTCCTCCGAGCACAGACATTTCAAATCTATTACTTTTCCTCGGTACCCACTAACAATCCTTAGACCCGGCATCCTAAAAATCTTCCATATTAAATTGAGTAATAATATTTATGGCACCTCAATATTTCGATTTTTCTTGACTATTTTATGTGGAAAGTAATTTAATTATGGAAAGAGTTTACAGATTAAAGCAGGAGAAGACTCTACGAGAATTTTTATTGTTCTACATAATATTGTAGAAGTCAAAAGATTAAAATGGTGATAAATACGATCATTCTATTAAATTTAATATAATTAGATGACGGTGGAACCAGATCAAATGAGAAGCTAAGCCTCCGAACAAAAATAATTAGATGGTCCTGTGCATAAGTTGCAGCGCCATAAACAGGACAGGCAAGCCAGAGTACGAGATGCGTCTGGTGCAAAAACAAATAGTTCTAATGACAAACCATCATTTGGTGCAAAAACCCCTCGGTTTCCACAAGCTATGTTTGGATTTTTTCCTCTTTTTTTCCACATTTACATTATCTTAGATGCGTTTTAAAGGCCTACGTAGAGGCTCAATTAACTACTGCTTTTTAGAAACCTGAAACAAATGGTTCAAAAATAATAATAATAATAAACTTAAGCCAATCCATCCATTGGTTTTCGTATAGTTTTCTCAGTTTTCAATTGTGCTTGCAATTTTATAAAATTAATGAACCAACCCAGTCAGCCTGGTTCGAAAAATTAGTTTCTCAGAAGCCAATGTGCCTAATCTAGTATCCTTTGCCGTTTAGTCTGTCTCTTGGCTGGCTATTCTATGATTTGATGTGCATGCAACTGAGCGCAAGCTTGCATGACTTAATTCATATAATTTAAAATTTAATTTAATTGTTTAGAGTCAGAGATTTTGAACTCACTTCTCTAAATGCCACTCTCTCCACCCTCTTTTGCTCCAATGTGCCCCAAGAGATGAGGTCAAGATACACGAAGAAATTAAGAACAAATAGGTCAAGAAGCTACCATAAGACTCTCGAAAAGCTCCTAAAAACAGAACAAAAAATTGCAAACTTGATGCCAAAATATAACATTAAGCAAATCACTATTTTATAATATGAATTACAAATTAGAACAACAATAAAGTTAGTCTAACACGGTCCAAGAATACGCCACTTCTAGCATATAATGGGATCATGGCCAACTCGCACCCTATTACTCACCCTCAATAACTGTTGTGCTTGGAGAGTAAAAGTGACAAACGTACAGATTGAATCAGATTCGAATCAAATTATCTTCAATTTCAAGTTGTTCAATTTCAAATATTTTGAACTCATTAGGTTTTTTGACTATTAAAAATGAGCGATGCAGTAAATTTTGCACAACTTTGTTCTGGGAAAAAAATTCAACAACTTTAACACCGGTCGAGTTGGTTCAATTTTAATTTATTTCTTAATCATCTCAATTTGCAGGTTGGTGACCACTTTGTCTTGAATCAACAAAAGTAGACAATCCTATCGCTTATTTATTTGTATTCCTTCTTCATTTCTAATTTTTTACTCTATTTTTTATAGGATTATCTAATTTTTGCTTTTATGATAGCAGATTATATTGCTTTAAGAGTTGACTATTTTGAACTGGTTGAAATTAGTCTTTATTTTAATTTATAAATCCAGTACTTTGACATATTTTTGTTTTGAAGTTTGTAGTCTTAGCCAATTGGTCAGCTTGTGTCATATAGATTAGGATAATATTTGGTCCAGTGACAGATGATTTAGCTTCTAAAATATACGCTAAAATCCACTTGCGGCTCGGACAAGCAACCTAGTTGGTAAGCATAACTTGCGAATCACACTTCATTCTTTTCAAGCTATTGGGCATCATGCAATGGCGGAGCCACATCCTAAACTAGCAACTCTCTTCCTTCGACATATCCTTGCTCAACCCCTTACTTTCACAAAACTTTTCGGCTATGTTCATGGCCAATTCATGCATTTCTTGCGCGTAATCTCCATTATCTATCTGACAATTTTAATCCAGTTGATGCAAGGCAATAAGTTGAAGCTATGAATTATAATGACATTCTAAATTGCTATTAAACTCCAGCGTGGAAAATTGTCCCGTGGAATATGGGCACACGAGGAGATTGATTGGCCGCCAATGGTAACATGTCCACTAGAAAGTAAGTGAGAAGAGGCTTATATAATGTTAAAGTCCAGCACCATGTGATGAACCGAAAAAAAAAAAGGCAACACCATACCATAGAAAACAATCTCTCAAATGAAACGTGCGAGTGGAACGAAAATAAAGAATGCACGGTCCTTAAAGGTTGGATATCAAAGGACAATAATAATAAGCACCAGAGGTACAAGCCCATCTGAATTTTACTCTTTTAGTCTTTTGCACAGATCAACTATACAACATCATTTTGAGACAATGACCACCTCATGAGCCGGCCTGGTATGGCTCTATTAGTGCCATAATAAAACTACCCGGCACAACATTGTGTCTGCCAATCCAGCATACTCAACCGCAAGACAGAAGAGCAGTGCTCAGAAGTCTAAAATCAGCAAAAGAGGGCGAAATAAATAGTTTACCGTCTACATGGAATTACGACCATCAGTCTTTTCTCTCATATTTCTTTGCTCCTGAATCTCTTCAAATTCTTCGTCATCCCCTCTCCTGCCTGCCTGTTCTTTCCAATACTGTACCAGTTTTTTCAATCGAGCAACCTCTTTCGATGAAATGTTTTTGCTTGGGTCATTAACGATTGATCGAACCCTTGAAGCATACCTAAATATATATAAAATAAATGTCATCAAAACTTGAAAAAACACATCATCAATAATCTTGAAATACCTTCACTTCGAACCAAATAAAGTACTACTAATATCAAGTTCAGAACCTAGCTGATAATCAATGCATCACCATAGAATGCCTACGCACTAAAAATCATAAGAAAAGTCCAAGTCAAAATTTAAAATCGCATAAACTGTGTTAGGATAAATTCTGTAGCTCGTACAAATTTATTCACATTTTCATTCGATCACATTAAGAAGAATTACCAAACATTAATTTGGGTTTGATATTTCATGCACTCAAAATGAAATGTATAAGAAATTATCAACGTACATAAGAGAGTTGTGAGTCTCATCCAAATTTGATTCCGCTGGAGATACGTTCACGAACATCAATGTCTTGGCATTACCACCAAGGGAATCACTCATTAACATTGTTAATTTGTGATTTCTATAGGGTATATGTTGCCCACCAGATGACAAAGCACTTATAACATCTCCAAGTGCAGAGAGCGACTTGTTGATACTTTGTGCTTCCTTAAGTTGACAACCAGAAGAACCTGACTTTTTAACTCTTTCTGATCCCGCAAGGTCCACAAAACTCAACTGCACATGGTATTAGAAAAGTTTCTATGTCGTAATTAAAAAGTGGAACAACCTAAAAATAAGATTCACAATATAGTCATAGACAGATGGGTTGCATCAAAATGGGCACATCGATTATCTTCTCTATGCATGTATGGAAACATACCTTTCCTCTTGAAACAGACTGAGTTTGGAGGTTAGTACTTTCTATAACAATTGAAAGGATCAAATGGGATCTTGAACTTTCTTCATTCATTTGAGTCCCAGATGTATGCCGTTGTTCAGATCCTTTATAAATGATGCTTTGTAGCTCCTCAAATGTTGCAATTGGTATGACCGTCACATTTTCTACAACTACCATACCCTACAAATTGAATGAGCAAAAAACATTACAAATTGAAGAATACATGAGATTCACAATAGGTAAACAATATTAAAGTCCTTAGGATAAAATAATAATAATAATAATTAATAAATAGTACAAAACTAACACTTTAAATGAACAATCACCTTTGAATCTTTCTTGATATCCAATTTTGCAGGTTTCATATTCTTTGGTAATAGAAGGTCTACAAGTGTATCTTGGTACAGCTCCACCATGTATGCCTGTATTGTTTCATTGAATTGAAACATAGATGCTTAATCCCTTGTCTCCTAACAGAAGTATAAATAAGAACCGGAACTATTCTACATTGGGTAATATAGAATAGTGCTAAACTGTTACAACAATGACTGGATGCATATTACACATGCATACAACATGAAGATGCATCTTACCTTTGAACTCTAAATCAAAACCAAATTACCTTCAATGAAAATGAGAACTTGTTGCCATCTTGTCTCAAAATTTTAAAAAGTTCAGTAGTTGCACGTGGTGTCAGTCCGGGATTGCTACCAGAGCCATATATTGTAAATGTCTTCCCAGAACCAGTTTGGCCATAAGCAAATATGCAAACATTGTATCCATCCACAGCAGATTGGACCAAATACTGAATTATAAAATTACCACATTAGAAAGAAAGAACTATGAGTTAGTCAAACATTATAAATCAAAAGTAAAGGTGCTGATGTTGATAAATCACAAAAACTGAATAAAACTCACCCTTGTGTCCTCAAACACATCTTCTTGGGTGGCATTGCCATCAAAGACACGATCGTATATATGTTGCTTCGCTTTATCATCTTTCCACAGATGTTCAATTGTAAATTCATCTACACCACTAAGGACGCTTCTTTCCTTTTCAGCAACCTCCTTCTCATTTAAAGGCCGAGAACGACAGAATACCCTGATCTTACCTTTCATATCTGAATTAATTGAAAGCATTAAAAAAATAAAAAAAAAAAGCTTCATTGGTAAAAGGATATATTTGAAGTTGGAGAGAAAAAATTCAAAAACAACATTCCAATGGTCTTAGAAAAAGAGTAAATAGAGTTGTGAAATTTATGTAGTTTGGAGTACGAAAACCTAGCTGACACTTGTTGCTTAATACTTTGTCTTTTACTGTATCAACTTTGCACTTTCTTTAATACTTCAACTAGCAGCCTTAGTTTAGTCTATTGCATAACATGCTGACATTCTTCTTATTTTCCTAAGCATCTAGCCCTTCCTTGCCAAAGCCCATCTCATATTTGCAAGTTGTCACTAAAGTTAGTTGACTATGCACAGAACTGATGTCGCGGTGTAACTACATCTAAAGAAGTTGAATTGTGATTAAAGAGTTCCAACTCATCAAATTTGACCCAAGGAATCTACTACTATTTGATTCTATTTGGAAAAGTAGCATATTTAGTTGTTAGTGATTCTTTATTTTATCTTCATGAAGCCATTGCTTAAATCTACTGCAGATTTACAAACTCTAGAGCTACCTCACAGAGAATCAATAGATGGACAAGTCCTTTGACTTTGACATCTCCAATTTAGAGGATGTGATTTCTACATGGTGTTTTTTGGCGTATGCTCTAAATATGCAGTATAACAGATAGTATGTGTAAACTATTTTTGAAGTGTATTTACCTTCTATGGTATTGAAGTAGCGCTTTCGTAAGACCTGTTCTTCTTTATAAAGGACTTCTAACTCAGCAAGTTGGGCCCTTTGCATCTTCAATATGGAAGCAGTTTGCTCATTCTTTCTATCAATGTCCTGAAATTATATGGACACTCAACAAGTAAAGATGCCTGCAATTCAAATTCATGATAAATAAATTTAGAAAAATAATAGAACTAAAATAAGGAGCCCATTACAAGATGATACCTCTTTCATCCCTCTTAACTCCTCTAACTCTTCCAAATTATTTTGCATGACAACCAAATCTGCATTCCTAGTTGCGTGGATTGATTCCAAAATAGCCAAATCCTTCGTGACTCCTTCTAGCTTCTTTTCAAGTTCTGTCACTTGTAGCTTCAAGGCTTTGCGCTCTTGCTCAAAATTTTCCTTAAGAGCTTCTATCTACACTTCAACCAATGTAGAAATTGATCTCTTTGTCATTCAGAAAAAACAAAAGCTGTGGAAGAAAACTTAAGAGTTCAAGCACAACCTCCTCAACTTTCTCCTCTTCAAATCTAGAGATCTTTTGTTCCAAGAATAATTTTTCATTTGCAAATGTCTTACTACTTTCATTTGCTGCATGCAATTCTTCATCCCTCAGTTTCAGTTCATCTTCAAGTCTCTGCAAGGCCTGTGGCATCAAACATTCCAAAATCATCATAATAAAAGCAACAAGAATGGATCACATCTAATTAAAGGTAAGAACCCAAACCAATTATCTTAACCTTAGTAGCAAGTGAAAAACAAGCTCATAACATATAAGCATAAATGTAGGAGTGTACCATGTTCTTCGTTCCAATCAAATCCTTTTTGGCATTATTCTCTGCTGCTAGATTAGTGAGGTTTGCAAACCATGTTTCCATATTCCTTTTCTCCAACAAAGCAACCTAACATATACAAAAATCAACAGATAAAACTTCCAACATTAAATAGGCAAACTGAAAGATAAGTGGGCTATTAACTCAAAGAATTATACAAACCTGAAGGGCTGAAACCTTTTCAGCGAATGATGATTTAAGTTTATCACGTTCACGGGCAACTTCTGCCAAATTTTGCCTCTCACATCTCAAGGACTCTTTCAAGCCCACCAATTCTGCTTGCAATTTCAATTCTTGCTTGTGCTTCTCACCCAATTCTTCCAATAACTGGATACACATTATATATAAATAACCATTTAAGTCAAATGCAATGTCCAAGAAAAAAATGACAAAAAAAGTTCTTTTCTTCCATTCATAAGAAAATAAATTAATGTCAAATAGAAAAGCAATTATTAATGATTACTTCTCCAATGGAACAGCCATTTCAGAGGGCAGTTCTGGCTCCTAAGAATGTCAGATTCCAATTCCAAAGCCAGCAATGAACAATTAGATCCTAGTAACTCAATTAGGGCTGCTTAACAGTCACCTTGCCCTAACCCAACAAGCGGACACAATATACTAGAAAGCTGGATACTAAGGCGACCATGAAGTAAGATGCACTGAAATGCAATTCAACAATGATGTACACACAGCAACATTATGTTTTATCTTGCACAAAAATAGGCTAAATTTGTCTTTTAGCTGGAATGTTGTCTCGACAGGAATACAAAACTCAAAATACATATAACTCACTCTTTTGGATTACTTCTATTCACAGAATCGCAATTTCCACCACTGCAGCTTTTATAAGGACAAACACTGAATATATTGTAAAATTTGTGTGCTTACTCGATTAGTGTTCTTCTGACATTCTTCCAAAGTTTTAGACAAATCCTGTATGCGCGTCTCATACACTTCCATGTTAGAGGGCTTAGAATTGCCAGAGAGATCTGCATTTAGAGAGCCACTAGCAACAGATCGAGCCTTAGAATAGCGCCGCAACATGACATCATTTATGTGAGTTTGGAGGGCCACACAAATTTCTTCTCCCTGATCAATAAAGGAACAGCGATTGTAAAAGCAAAGCACTTTTTTCTTGACAAGTGAATTACTAATAGAGCAAAACATAACAGCATCTAACCTGCTTAGTCTCAAACTGAAATATGTGAAGAACACCTGCAACTCTCATTTTAAAGAAAACAGCAGTATTGCTACTGCCAAATTGCATTATGTCTCTTAACTCTGCTGAATGTAGATACTCCTTTGGAACTGGACGAAAAAAATGGACCTATAGACAGATGAACACAAATTGAAGAGAATTGAATATGTGGCATACCATAAATTTTTAATAGTGAGGGATTAATTCAGTATGATATATAAAATGTACACTTACTCCCCGCTTATTGATGCCCAGAATAATCCTTCCTGGCAAAAGACCAATAGGATCATCAATCTTCCGAACACTAAAGAAAATTGAATTTCCATAAGGAAGTGTCCTTAATATCCGCAAAAATTGCTGCCTTGCATCATCTTTGGTTAGATGTTCCTACACGGCAATAAAACCTTCAAATGTCAAAGAAAATTTGGGGTAGCCTCATGATTGATCAGAATAGATTGTTTTCATAAGTAGATAAGCATAGAGATGACTATTAATTACCAGTGAACGATAACGAGAAAGAATATCCAATTCCCATTCCCGCTTCCCTCGAGTGATTGCAATTTGTCGAGGTAAAAATCGTTCAAGGAGAGAAGTCCAATCACTGCAAAACAATGATTTCAGAATGATGAAAACTCATAAGTACAATGATTGGCCAGACATTGGACAAACAATCATTCTAAAGCAGTACTTATAATACTATTTAAAAAAATGATAATAAAAAAAAGCAAGCAAACGCAATTGTAACATGAAAGTGGGAATTAAAACCTCTCTACAAAAGTGGAGTTAGAGAAATGAATACTAACATGTATGATTCAGGGCTACCAACAAATCCAATCTCTACAAAAATTTGTAAAGCAGATAACTGTGCAGCATCATCCCTTCCAACTGGATAATTGCCCAATATATAGTCATGTTGCAACTGTAACAAGACAGCCATAGATTGGAAAATCCAATAGTTAGAATTGATTACATATCAGAAATGAGCATTGATGAAGATCACAAAACTAAAAATCAAAGTTAAAGCTGTTCAACAATCCACCAACCGGTTGTACGCACTTGAACATATGATAATTGCACAAACATTGGATCTGTTACAGCCTCATCTGACTCGCGAAATAGCTTTTTCTTAAATGTCAATTTGCAATGCAATATTTCTCCTTTACTTCTGTCTTTGGCTGCCTTGAATTCTGTCAATAAATCTCCTACATATTTGTTATCATCTAATCCAATATACTCCTCTGCACAAGACGAAAGCACATACCAGATGACTACCATAATTGATCTTTGTCCATAATACAATAAAAAGAACAAAATAAATACCATTTCCAGGATCAGGTGACCTGGAACCAGTAATAACTTTGCGGCATTCAAAAAGACTGAAGCTAGAATAGGCTGAGAGCTTAATTATCCCTGCAAGTTCCTGAAACAGGTAAATTCTGGTTAATATAAAAAATAGGTTCCACACAGTGTCTGTGTCCTCCCCCCCGCCCCCCACCCCACACACAAATATGTGTGTGCATGACTTCAAGGGAGAGGGAGGGAGAGAGAGCGAGATTGAACCAGCCAATTGTCAAAATTTCCAACTTAGAGCAGCCACAATTAAATGACAGTTGCAATTTAGTCTTCTTTGTTTATCCATCTTAACACAACTAGATAAATATCATGCTAAAAGTGCCTTAGATATTCAAGTCATCTTCTCTAGAAAGAAAAAAAAAGAAAGTTCAAGTCATCAGCATGGTTCTAAAATATTCATGGGGACATCTAGTAGTGACTATGATACATGCAAGTTTCCTCGAACAATTGCTATAAATGGTCCACAAAATGGTGCTAATTCCTAGTATCCAATAACCCTGCAGCTAATTGCCAGGTCACATTGCAAGTAAATTAGTTGGGCATATACACGGATTAGCGCTGATTATCAAGTGCAAAACTAAGTCATCAGTTTCTTATAATTTGTTTACTTTGTTCACATCAAAATATATTGCAACAGTGCCGATCAAAACTTCATTCATTTAGTCTAACTTTGGTGTTGTTTAATCCAGCATTCCTATACTTACACCAAAGGCACAAGGAAAAGAATAGGTCAATTGCTCAAGGCTTCTTTAGTTTGTCCAGTTGTGATTGGTTTTTCTGGCTATGCATGTCTGCAGCTATCTTAGCAAAAACAAACATGAAAAAAATATATGGTGAATGGGCTTAGAGTACCTCAACAGCATCAGATACTGTCGCTGCCATGTCATAAGTGATTTCTTCAAAAGTTTCATCCAAAAAAAATACAATTGTTGTAAGCTTTCTACCAGTTAGGAGAGCTTCAATTTCCTCACGTCCTGGTATGGTATGCCTTGGACCAGCTTTAACAGAACGCTTTAATGCATTTAAGGTATTTGAGGCAAGAATTTGAATCGCAGAATCTGTACTTGCCCCATAAGCTACATTATGCACATATTCGGACAAGTATACACCGATGTCCTTGCTAGGAGGCATTGACGATGCACATAAATACATAAGCTCCCATGCTTTAATCAGGTATTGCCTACAAAATTATCAAGTTTTGAAATTTAAGCAGTTAGAAATTATTAAAGTTGGAAAACACAAAATTTGCAATGAAAATTAAACATCACAATTTACATAAAAGGATTGAAGACGTTCCGGTCAAAGTGACAAAAGGAGACTATGTATTAATGTCACAAATTACAGGTCCCAAAAGGCAGTCCATTAGTTTCTGATTGACCAAGGGGAAAAAACAAAAAAAGGCATTCCAGAGCAAAGGAGAAAAAACAAAAGTAAACTTGAATTTAGAAAGACTTGCCTGTCAGGGTTATTTCTAGTTTGTTTTGAAATCTGCGCAAAGAGTTCATCTCGAAGTTCTGCACGCTTCAAAGTGTGCTTGTACAATTTTCCAACAAGCTCAATTCGTTCATCTAAACTGGTTGGAGTGACTCGATCAGACGAATCAATGCCCATGTACTTCAAAATTATTTGGAAAAGTTTAGTTGCTCGGCTTATCAGGTCATTGTTAATTTTAAGCAATGAAGTTGGTATAGGATCCTGCAAGAAACTGGAAATTTAGCTCTTTATAAGATTGGTAAACATAATAGAACATGTCAACAAAAGGCCATATAATGCTTTACCTTCTGGAAACATAGCATGTCCTCAAATGTGAACTTCTCCCGAACTTGAGGGCCTGTAGATTTTTTAGAAAAAAACCCACGTTTCCCGGTAGATTGAATCTGTTTCTG
Organism: Bruguiera gymnorhiza; assembly: GCA_020883675.1. Classification (NCBI taxonomy): domain Eukaryota; kingdom Viridiplantae; phylum Streptophyta; class Magnoliopsida; order Malpighiales; family Rhizophoraceae; genus Bruguiera; species Bruguiera gymnorhiza. The sequence continues at coordinate 5,142,125 of JAIRCJ010001058.1, read as the reverse complement.
CATCATCCTTAGAAATCCCTCAACCTGTAGAACATAACTACATGATACTTCACAGATATCTAAATTTGACCCAAAAAAAAAAAACATTCTCTTGCATGACATGAGTTGAGCTCCAATTTTCTATCCAATACGCCAGATCATAGCTTATAAGTAGCCAATCTCTCAGGATTACATCGAAGGCAACAGAACTTAAATTATTTACCTGAAACTTTTCAATCAAAGGTATAGCACCAGCAAGTTCAGCTGGAATAGACATGGAAAGCACTGTTGGCACGCTGCAAGAAACAGAAAACGCAAGAAATAAAAGCTACCAGTTAGACCAACTTTTGCAGAAGTAAATGGAAATCACTGAAGAAACATGTAAATTTCTCTACTCAATCTTTAACAGATATGCAGAAAACACAGAGAAATATACTACGTGTTGTATAAAACAAATGTATACAATTGCAAAGAAAAAGGACACTGTATCAGCACATAAGGTGATGATGTGAGTGGCGGGGTGAAATGGGTTGCCGAGAAAAAAAAATGAAAGAGAATAAAAATCCCAAAACTGTCAATTAAAATGCAGCATTGTGTAAAAACACTCCTCAACCAAAATCTAGCATTTAGAAGGAAGGTTTCGGCTAGATCAGCATGCACTCTAATTCACAATTAGATGAGTAGATTCTCAACTATAAGAAAGCGAGCAAGGAAAAGGACTCAGTTAATCTCTATAGAAACATCTTAAAACCCAAGCATGGGACTTACGGTTGTGTGAAACTGGCACCATCGCTGTCATATCCATCTCCATTAGAAACAGAAGCAGAAGAATTCAAAGAAACATCTTGGTTTCCATTAGTTGAGACAAAGGAAGATAGACTTGCTCTGAGACTTTGGGCCATCGATGGCTCCATTTTTTTTGTTTTTTATTCAATTAGAAATTACCCAATTAATTACAGGAGGTAAATGTACGTTTCCCATAACAATCTCTTCAATCGGCAAGGAACCACCTACGCTTTCCAGTGATTGTTTTTGACAACTGCAAACAAAAGGGTAGCGTTAGTTGAAGAACGGAACACAATGATCTGCAAAAAGTTGTTGAGTTTAAGCAAAGAGAACGAGGTAACGCAAATGTATGTCATATTCAGGCCCTTTTTCCTCTTAGAAACATACCCAAATTCTATAAACCAAGTAGCAATGATCAATGCCAGTGAATGATATTGCAATAATGGATCAAGCGAATGAACAAAAATAGAAAGTCAATGCCAAAAAAAAAGAGAGGAAAATGCCTAACACAAGTGAAAATAAGTGGAGATCAAAGGATGAAAGAACACGAGGAGAGACAGAACTCCGCGACAAATAAAAAATAAAAAAGAATGGCGAAAGCCGACGATGTCTGGAGTGAGGTTGTGTTAGAACAAAAACGACGTCGGTTCCTTTGTCACCAGCCGAAATGGAGGCAATGAAGCCATAGATCCGTCGACGAAGTGAGCAAAGCAAGGAAAGACGAGCAGATAAAAACCTTAACAAAAGAAAAATTAGGAAAAAAAAACAAAAAGAAAGGGGTGAAAGGGAAGAAACGCCGCTCTCACCTCTGGCTCCACACCCCCCTCCCACCAAAGGAAGACCGAGTGATCTACGCGAGAAGGAAGAAAAGGACCAATTGAGATGGATGCGCGTGACGAGACAGAGAGAGAGCGAGAGCTTGTTTGTTGTTTAAATTTAATAAGAGTCACGAGTGTTCCATAAATGAATGGGCGACGACGGCTGGACGACGAAGGTGGTAGCAGTAGCAGCAGTTGATTTGCATTCGCCCATCCCCCGTCTCCATTTTCACCATATATTTCTTTTCCGGATCTTTCATTTTAAGTTCAAACTTGGATCGAACTACCACGAAAAATTCAAAAAAAAAAAAAAGAAAATTATTATTATTATTATTATTATTAAGACTTTTTCACTGGCTCGCTCGCCGCTACAACCAGACAAGACATAGGCCGAAGTTTCCCAGCTTCCCATGTGAGAGGGGATGACATTTGTCAAGTCTTTGTCTTTTTTGTGTCTAATTAAAGTGGAGAGGAAGGCATTTTTGGGTTTTTCCTTTTTTTTTTTTCTTTAATCGTCTTGTGTTAAGTCAAAAAAAAAATGATTTTCCTTTTTATCCGTAAAGGTTAAAATTTTGAATTTTAAATTTCATGATTATTAAATTATAATTAATGATTTTTTAATCTTAGTATTTAAATATTATAAAATTTTATCATTTCTAACAAATTTCTTATTAAACTCAGTTAACACTAACATAATAAAATTTGATTAAAAAAATTTAATTCAGATATTAAATTCTATTATTATTGAATTAATTAATTATCCACTTAAAAAATTAAGTCATTTATAAAATTAAATTTATAAATTAAAAAAATTATAAATATCATAAATCATCTTAAAATTTTATACTATGATAACATAAAATTTTGTAAATATTTAGTTTATGAAATTAAAAATATCAAATTTAAATCCCAATCAAAGTTAATTAACCGAAAAAAAAAAACAAATGTTTATTATTGAACTAAGCAGCTTAGATGGTGACGCGATTCACATAATTAATTTATGTGATTTTGGACTTGATGGTCCCAATTTTTGGGAGTACAAAGATTTAATTGGACACTGTATACGTGCATTATTTAACTAAGTGGAAATGCTTAAAATTATATTTTTAGAAAAAAAAATAATAATTCTTTGTTATTTGACTTAAAATAAAAATTAAAAAACAAAAAACAAAAATCTTTCGTAAAGGCCATTATTTAACTAAGCTTCAATTTAGCGAAGACGTCTGTCTAATTAATTAATTAATCTTCGATCGTCTCTTTCTGCAACTCTCAGAATGATTGCCTCTCCGTCTCTTTCACTATTTTCTCCGTTTCCATGTCTCTCGCTCTCAAACAAAATAAAAATAAAAAATAAAAAAACAGAAAAACTGGTGTGTGCGCCGGTCGTTGTTGCATTTGGAACCCATACACCGTCTGCTTACACAAAAACGAAGGAGTCACACACGCTGTCATCTAACATCCCAACGTAAAATTTACTTACAACCCCAGCTCGTTGCTAACTATGTTTCTCAATTCCTTGCACCACAACAGAAGACCCAAATCACGTTTATAACCATAGTCTTAATTAAATAAAAGATCCTCCTAACATCTTTGCATGCTTTGCATTGATCATCTCATCTCTAGGGCTAACAAGGACTGTAAGTGTAGGGTGGAAGCCAGATGCGGGACTGCTAGTACCACCCTGACCTGCCCTCTTGCTTGTCCCCGTACAGCTAGGGATCGCTTTCTTGACTCTTGACTTTTAGTCACCGATCTCTAAACCTAACCTTGAACCCAACCAGCAAGGTTTCACCGTACGATCACCGATTTGGATATGTCTAGATAAGTTTATTTTTTTCTATTATGAAATTTATTATACTGTAAGTTGAATAATATAAACAGATCTTTTTTTTATTTATAAATCAAACTTTTTATAAAAAAAATTTGAATTGAAACTTTTCGTATTAATGTTTAGACTTTTAGTTACAACAATGTCTTTTTCTTTTTTTTTTCTTCCCTGAAGTATAATAATATGTTATAATGATTTGAAAAATTTTATTATTCCTTACTCCCATGAGAATATTAGTTATAATTTTTAAAACCAAATCAAACCTTAATTTCAAAATTTTGATTAAATGAATTATTGAACTAATTGTAAACTCGACAATCAAATAAGCGAGTTAATTTTTAAAAAATAATTAATATTTGTATATTGTATACAAATAAATAAATAAATTTTAAATATATATATATATATTATTAATAAAATAATATAATTATATATAATTTTAAAAATAATAATAATTAAAAAAATATTTTTAACATAAACTTATTTAATTCACCAATCGACTATTTTGTTAAATCATCCAATTGAACTGTAAGAATTAATTGAGTTAAGTGATTGTTTTTAGGTTTTAGTCTCCTTCAAATTTTCAAGCAAACTGAACTTGACTCATGTTCGGTCACCAATTTGTTGATCCGACAGTCGGTTTGGTGTTGGGATTTTTGAAACTAGGATACAAGCAGGTGACACTAGCTGGAGCTTTCTGCCTTCGCGACAAAGCTGTGCAAACACCGTGTTGGGCAGAATCAACATAAAGGTTGGACTATTCCCCTAGGGATAAACATTTGTCACCTGAAGCTGGTAGTGACTCCTTCCCTGGCCGTTCGTCTTTTGATCCACCTAATGGACGGTAGATTCTATGTTGCTCGATTTCAAGCTGGCGGTGGTGTGGTCTTGTTTCTACCCCAATTTTGATATGTTTAACAATGGAAGAGACGGTTGAGATGAAAGGGCCAGAGGCAGATACGCACAGATAACCTTTATATATATATATATATATATAATTGTTTGGACTACATGGCTTTGGAAGCAACGATTTGGTTATTTTAAGTACTAGATGAGAAATGATAACATTGTTTTTCGGAGCCGGCCAGCCGCTGATTCTCCATCATTGTGCAATAACTCAAATCACATTGGGTCGGGTTGTCTCGCTATAAGCACCCAACCCATCCTCCGACTACCTTCCACACACACACACGATAACTGACCACCACCAGTTACCCGAAATCGTGGACCGGGCTTGGGCCAGCCCAACTTTCCCGCATCAATTCGAGCACGTGCAGTTATTACTATTGTATTAAAAACTTACAGCCCAAACTAAACCAAGAGTTAGCACATGTTATATGGTTTGTTCGTATGTACAGCACTGCAAACTTTATTTTGGGTAATTTATAAGCTTAAACTCTGTATCAGGAATACACGTCTAACTTTACTCTTTCTTTTTTTAAGCAACCTTTTACTCTTAGAGACAAGAGGAAAAGAAAATGTCCTTCTGTTTTGTAATTAACCGTATCTTACCATTTGCAATCACACCCATCAGAGAAAAAGAAAAGAAAAATGTTTCCTTGACCCTTCCAAGTTAACAGAAAAAAAAAAAAAAAAACGTTTTTATTTTCTTTCTTGCCCTTCTGGCACAGGAAAGGAAGAGTAAGCAATCCAAGTTTGAAACTTCTATTGTAATTGCCTGCTCTAAACATTAAATCTGAGGTCACAGTACTCCCTCTGCAAATGAAAGCCAGGCATAAAAAACAACCATATTTGTCGTTTTATTGATTCAACTCCAAGTCCATAATGGAGAACAACAATGGAGAGGAAGGCCGTGTGTGGTCTTAGACACATATCCCGTGAGCCCAACTGTATCGTTGAATTCTAGTAATTAGCAAACTACCAAAACCAAGAGACGTGCGAAGGGTTTGAAGCTCATTCAATAAAAGAACTTAACCGAACAAGCAACCGGATTCCGCGTTGAACTCAGCAATTCGTCATGTGCCCACATTGGCTAGTTTTGATTTTCACGGGCATTCCTAATTAAATAGCACTATAAATAGACTACGATCGCTACTTCTCTAGACATAGATATGTAACCACTTCTTTGATCTTGGGTAGACTTTTTAGTGCAATGGGAAAATCGAACCCTATCGGTTTCTTTTGAGAAAAAAATCTTGATAGATTTTTTAGTGCTTAGGGAAAATCCAACCTTGCTGGCTTTCAAGAAAAGAAAAGAAAAAAAATTATTGTTGACTGTGATAACATATTAACATCTTAATTCAATTTTTTATAAAGGAAATGATTTGTCATGTGAATAACAATAATCTCACATAATCTAGTCTATATTGAAGTCGCAAGTGATATTGAATTTGATCTCATATATTACTATTGTTTTTTTCTCATAATTTAGAGAGGATTGAGGCAGACTTAAAATTGCAATCCTATTGATTTTAAACATTTATTTACGGTAAATCGAGTTCTCCTTTTAGGACCGAGTTGTTCATCTTTCTAGTCTTCTTGGTCTAATCAAACATAATCGTTCTCGCCTATTGACTACTCTTATGAGACTAGGAAATTTTCTATGCTCTATGTCTAGAAAGAGTAAGGAAAATCAAAAGTTTTTATTTAGAAAAGAGTAGAAGATGAGAACAAAGAAAATTATATATATATATATATAAATTAATATTTGCACGTTAATGCTTTGTTTGGAAGGAGGGAAAAGGCGAACGGAGAAGGAAAAGGAAAAAAAAAAGGAAAAAAGTGAAAAAACACTTAATGGTATTATTTGGGAAGCTTTGGACTTTTGCAGCAGGAGATAGAAGATTGGTTTTTTTTTAATTTTTTGTGTTTGGGGGGGGGGGGTCTACTATTTTCAATCTCTCTAGAAATAAAAAGAAAATAGTTATGAAAAGATTATATAATGCCTATGAAAATTTATTTAATTCAAAATTCTACCACTTAGAAAGAATCTCTTGCACACAAAAAAAAAAAAAAAAAAGATATTTTCGTACATATTTTTTTATTCTTCTTTCTTACTTTTTTCCAAATAAAATATTGTTAATTTTGCTTCCACCTAACACTTTTTTTGGGCCAACAAGGGAAGAACAAAAGGGGTACTTAACAGGGTTTCGTCTGGCATCTTTGTATCCGTCATCATCAGCATCTAAAGTCTCATCAAAATATATAAACTTCTGCTAAAACCGCCAATAGTTCTATTTGCTAATTCCAGCAAACACAGGCCAAGTCATTTGGGATCCACAATGGAAAACTTTATTTATGAATAAGAAGTCTACCTTTCTAATTAGTCAGCTAAAGAAGTTAAATCCAATTAGCCATTGACTTGCAATTAAGATAGAAGCAAGCAACACTCGATTCCCACAAGCCATGTGTAAGAACAGAATTCAATTGCTTGCTAATTAACTGTACCTGTGCTACTCCTAATCTCCCCCTAATCTTCTGTAATATTAATTGATTAATCACACTGACCCGTTAGTCATCATCTTCTTAAACTCCTTGAAATTGACGCTGCCGTCGCCGTCCTCGTCCACCTGCCGGATCATCTTGGTGCAGTCGCTCAGGGAGCTCTTCATCCCGAGCATCTTCATAACCTTGTGCAATTCCGCCGCCGATATCAACCCGTTCTTGTCAATGTCGTACAGGTCGAACGCGTCCTTCAGCTCCTTCTCCTCGCAAGACGAGGCGTCGTCGGCGCCTTCGAGGCCGCCGTGCTGGATGAACGCGACGAACTCGTCGAAATCAATGTGGCCGTCGCCGTCCTTGTCGAACTCTTGCATTATGGACTGCGCATCCTCGGAGGATATCTCGGTTCCGAGTTCTCCGAGGTTGTCTATGAGCTCGGCGCAAGAGATCTTGCCGTCGCCGTTCTTGTCGAACTTGTTGAATATTAATCGTAGCTCTTTCATGGAGCCGAGAAAAGTTGTCGGCTGGTTCGACTTTGCCATTGCCCTAAATTACGAGAGACCTAAGACCTTAGCGTGTGTCTTGCAATAACACTTGGGACGATTCTATCGCGTCTTCCATCCCATTTATATATCGGTTTATTTATTTATTTATTATTTTTTTGGTTGGGTCGTTCAACGCGTTTTGTACGCGTTAACAAGGACCGAATATTTACTTTTTAGTACGAGAAAAAAGATAGGATGCATTCGAGCCCGCGGAATTCAGGTGGGTTTGGCGACTCTCGAAAGTTCAGCCTGTGGGAAACTAAGTTCTAACAACCTATGAGATTATGACACCGCAGAGATGGACACCGTTTCAAAGAAACGTGACGGCATGGGAATTTTCATGTTCATACTTGGTTTAGATTATAATGATAATGAGGTGCTCCTAGTGGCACAGGTGGGTGAGGAAATCCTTTTCCTTATTGGTGTTGGCTCGTGGATGGGCCACTCGGATCTGGGGCTCTTATTAACGCGTCGAGTGAACATGAAGGGCCCCCGTCTTAGGTTAATGTGTATTATCTAATAATTTAATAATATTATTAATAATAATATTAATAAGAACAACAAGTTGAGAAAAGTAAAAGCTTAGAGAGGAACAAGTTGTTAATTTATGTTTTTTGTTTTCTTTTCTTTTTTCTTTGCCTACCCGCTATAAGGATTTCTTGTTTATATGGTATGGACGCTGCTAAATTATGGGGAAACATGTCATGCGCGATGGTTACTAAATACTCATATTTGTGTCGCGAAACCTCATGTCTCATCTCATAATTTAAGTTAAGAGGAACAAAATATAGGGACATCACAGTTCAGATTTGGACTTGGCTAATGCAGAATTTACATTCTGAGCGGTTCAGATGAAATAAAACATGCGTAGAATGAAAATATGGAGAAAGTTTCGCTAGTTTCTTCACTTGTATTTTATCTCAAACCAAACAGGAGGTTAATTATTTCCTTCTCGTCTCACCAAGGTGACGGATGCCCGCCTACTCCCACAATCTGGAATTGATTGGCATCCGAGTAATTGAAGCTTTCAGCTTGAAAATAATGTGTGCTACCTAGTTGCAATTTGACGTGCATTTGGGTGTATGTACCATTAAGTTTGGCAATTTCAGTTTCAGGGTTCTATAACATACGGAGTTTGGTCTGCCCAGATGGACGTGAGTGGCCGCAGGACAAGTATAGATACACGCATTGCATAATTATAATTGTTAGTTTGTATGTGTTGTCTTTGATAAATAATCACAATCAATGACGAGTATGTAAATGTACAAAAATTAATGGTGACAATAATATACAGTAAAATCCACATTTATTATTGCATCCATTGATTGATCGGCATAACCGCGAGATGTCCTTTGAAATACTAACAAAGCATTTTTCCTCCGTATTTTGGTTTTCCTGATTTTTGCACGTCTTATATTCTCGGCCTGCCGCGGTTATTATGTATATTTTCTTTTTGGTTTTATTGCTGCAACGGAAATGACAAGGGAACATTCTATATATATATATACATACATACATATATAGGTTCCAACAAAGTAAGGCTACCGGCGAAAAGTGGGACAATGAATAAGGTGAGCAAGGGCATCCGCATTGTATGAGAATCTTAAAAGTCTTTGTGGCTTATGCGGCATGGAACCGCGTAATCCTGGAGGAAAAGTAACCCCCGAAAAGGACACATCTTGAACGTATTATTTAATTTTCTCGCTCCCCATTTCTCTTTCCTTCTCACATAGTCTTGGTCGCTAGGGCAGGTCGTGGGAAACATTATAAACTATTGTGAGTTTCTAGAATAGACAAGGTTATGTTTAGTTGAAGCGTCAGAAGACACAAAAATTATTGTTCAATGGCTGTTAGTTAATCAGCAACTCTCACCAAATAATGGTGATTTTTCAATTACTAATTTTAGACGTTAGCTAAATTGGTTTACTTTTAGCTAAATTGGATTATATATGGTGGGCATATTAACTAGAACTAGCAACAATTAAAGGAGACAAGGGGTGTATTTGGACACAATTAATAAAATAATACATATATTATTATAATAATGCAAAATTTGAGTTAATGAAGAAAAATAAATAAAGAAGTAATGCAAAAAGTGAGAGAATAAAGAGGAAAAGAAAAGTCCCCCAATGGGCTTCCTAATAAAAAATAATAAAAAGTAAAGAAATATTTTTCAACTATGTCTTTTTTTTTTTTTTAAGATTCAGTTATACTGTTAATCTGTAGATCAAAAAGGGTTTTAAAAATATATATATTATATGTAGTTTAAAGTAATAATATTATATTCAAATTAGAGATAAGAAGGATAAAAGCCTAGAGAGGAACAAGTTAAATTTAGGCACTTTTTGCCTCCCCGCTGTCTATTGTTATATGGACGCCGCTGAAATCTTGGATATACGCCTCGGACGCGTATTTTCCACGACACTCGTTTGTTTAACACTTTGTTTTAGTCATGAAGCCTTTAAGTGCAATGTAAAAAATGGGATAAAATACCACTCAAGGTAAAGTATTAGTTGAGTAGTAATTTAATATATATATATATATATATATTGAATTAATTTAGATTTAAAATTTTTATTTTTTTTATTTTTATGATGAATATATTTTTGAAATAAAAAATATTTATTATAAATATATGACATTAAATTTTAAATTTATTAATATTAAAATTAAACGTAGAAAAATCAATATAAATGATGAGTACGTGACGTTAATTTCAAATTTGTCAACGTTAAAACTGTGTAAAAGAATACCTATAGAGATAATATTTAATTAGTAAAAAGAATATATTAATTGATAATTTAACCTTAATTTATAAATATAATGATTTATATATTTAAAAAGTATTTTTTCTACTTATTCAAGAAAATTAAAATAACCCAATAACAAATAATATGAAAGAAAATGAGCAAATTATTTTTTCTCTTCCTCGGCAAAGTGCAAGTGAGATTATTTGAAGGACCAGAGAATGCGGATGAACATTGGAAGATCAAAGGAAAGCTCTAGCAATAGACTTGTCTTCCTCGAGTATTTCAACATCCATGTAGGTAGTTCCCTGAAAATATCCACAAATTGTCGTGCAAATATCCATATATAACATAAATAGTTTTAGAAGGCCTTAGGACGAGGCCAACTTGATAGCATATACGTTTGCACAAGGCCAGAAACATAGAAGGCTTCAGAACACGAGAATATCTAAAATGAGCCACATGTATCTACCGCAGAATACAAGGTCCTACAGACTAACACGTCCAATCCTTGGTCTATCAATTGTTTAGAATGAAGCAGCATTTCTTACATTTAAATACAGTCTCCTGGATGAAGCAGCGAAAAGGGTCCTCCTTGCTTTCCCTTCGTTTTCTACATGTTTCTTTTCATTCCCATTTCTCCTTAATGTGAATTGCGATTTTGTGAACAGAGTGCACAGTAACGAGAACCAAATTAAATTAAAATTACAAATATATCATAAGAAATATATATATATATATATATATATATAGTTGTTTGCAAAAAATAAAATAGTAAATAGACAATCAAGGACGAGGACGGGACGAGGGCGGGCGTGCATTCAGCTTGAAAGTAATGTGTGGTAGCAAGTTGCATTTTGACGTGTTTGAATGTATGTAGTGATAAGTTCGGCAATTTCGGTCTCAAGTTTCCATAACATTTGGAAAATGTTATAGGGACACCTGAAGTGTGTGCCTGCCTAATCGGCCAAATCGTAAAAAAGTTCTTTTCCTTTCCATTTTTGGGTTATGATGTAACTGATGATTTAGACCTTACTCCATTTATTTTACCTACTAATCTTGTGTTCCCATAAGCATTTTCGTTCTTCTTTTTTTTTTTTTTCGATCACGTCCTCTTGCGTCTGATCCGTCAAAAGTAATCAATGTCAAGCTTATGAATGGTCTTGTAACTATTATTTTTTTTTCATTTTTATCGATGCAACGGAAATTACCAGGGAACAATTTCTTCCAGGAATGGTCGCAAGCCAGAAAGTACGGCAATTGAAGAAAAGTGGGATAATGTCAAACGTGAGCAAGGGCATCTGCGACATGGAACCGCGTAATCCTGAAGTAGAAGGAACCCTCGAAAAGGACACATCTTGACTATTTCTCTCTCTCACACGTTTGTGTCAAACATTATTAACTATTGTGAATTTCTAGAACAGCGTCCGTTAAAATATATTAAATTATGAATTATATAATAAAAACAATTATTTCCATTAACTTTCAATTTTTCATAGGATATTAATTATTGAGGCGTCAGTTGTGCCTGGTTAAAGTGTCTAAAGACAAATATTATTATTCAATGGTTATTAGTTAATTAGCAACTCTCACCGAATAGTAGCCATTTTGTCGATTACTAATGTTACATGTTTGCTAAATTGGTATACTTTTTTAAGAGGGTACAACCTTGGAAGTGGTCTTGATTGGACGATATATGGTGGACATATCAATTAGTACTAGTAATAATTAAAGAAAGCAATTACACTTGTTGGACATATTTAGAGGCAATTAATAAAATAACACAGATATTGTTATAATAATACAATAACTAAATTACTGAGGAGAAAAAAAAAAAAAACAGAAGCCAGGCAAAAAGTGAGTGAATAAATAGAGAAAAAAGGGTATTAAAAATACTTATTTATTATTTTCTGCTGTGTTCATCACTTACATGTCTAACAAGTATTTTTCATAATTAAATTTAAAATCTCCTCCACAATCGATGGTTTAGCGAGGTTAACCTAGCACGACAAAATTCCACAGATACGAAAAAACTACTCTTCTTTCTTCTTATTAAGGGTTATGATTAATCAAATAGAAACACGAAAACACAAATATGCCCACAATGAATTGGCGTGAGGCTGAAAGTCATTTCCATCTTAGCTTTGTGTCTTTGACACTCCAATGAAGCTTATGCAGTACTAGCAAGCAAGTAATCTCTTCTTCCTAAAGAAAGGCAGGGAGTCTAGAAGACCATGACCGACAGTTTGCAAGGGTAAGATACCAAAGTAAGTCCAATATTTTCCTCCCAAATTAATCCAAATTCTCGTTACAAAGAAACAATGTGGACTCTTGCCAGCTTGCCAGCATTCAAATAAAGCTGACACCCCAGTTCTATCCTTCTGATTGCCTGGCTTCCAATAAGCCAACAAATTCGTCCCGTCCCGTTAGGATAAAGATCACTACCAAACTGCTCTTTAATTTCCATGGCAACCCCTCTGATTCAAGTCGTGCAATCGAAACACGCATTACACATCCCATTTATAAAGATTATCAATGCAAACACTTCAACATCTTTACACCCTTTCTGAACCTGGGCTCACCAGGTAGTTCTAACATTTTATAAATAAGCAGAGAATTTTCATAAACCAAACGTTTATGCACTAAGACTGCACTTGGCTTATGCACTTGGACCAGTTCCTCGAACTTCAACCAAAGCAAGCTTCTATCATTCATAATGTTCAGAGACTCTTAAAAGGCACACAACAAACCCTTACCTAGATTTAGGTAACCTTCAGGATTAACTATTTCTGTTTTCATTTTTAATTTTTGATTGGCCGTTCAATGCCAAGTAGAACCCCAGCCTTTCCAGGACTATCTACATCTGGGAAACTAAATAATCTCCAAATAGTGATTAACAAAATGTTTACAAAGCTCCAAAACAAGAAATAAACATATGCGAAAATGCCATTAACCATAATCAATCTAGGAAGATGATTTTCCAAGATAGGAACAAAAGGATGCATACTCTAGTAGCAAATTAAAAGTTGCTCCTGCTGCTCAGCCTAGAGCCTTGAGCATTACACAAAGATATCCTGTAGGAGTGACTCATTACCTTTTACGTGGAGTTGCCACAACATGGGCATTCTTCTTAGCAAGAATCATTGCAGTCTTAGCTTACTGTGGTCTGGAGGCTTTATTGACCTTGTGAAATCAGGCCTAGACTTGCCCTTTGCAACATTGCAACATTCAAACAAGATGCCTAAATAGAAGCAATCAATTCTTCTACTCCCTCTCACCCCACCACACCACCCCCACCCCCCAAGAAAAAAAAAACACAAACTCTTAATTCCAACACCCTTCAACCTTTACATGAGATGAGATCACTATATTTGAATAGTTACTATACATATAATCTGCAATTAGACGTGTTTGTCTCGCTGTGGTACTCCCAATGGCACTGTCTGGTCCATTTGTTGACAAGTTCCAGATTAGACAACGCCCCACTACCACTTCCTCGACAAAAAATTTGCAGCACAGGCAAAAAAGAGTGGAGACTAAAGTAGCCTTCAAAAAAATTAGAAGAGTCTCAGCACCCTTTCTTGCCATATTAGGCAGATTTTGAGGGGAGTCAATGTTGTTCCAGAGCAGCACCATTACTATTAGAAGATACAGCCTTTCTCGAGACAGGCTGCGTTCCCTTCTTCACATATGAAGAGTTCCACTCCCCACCATTTTGGGCATAATAATCCATAGGATAATCACAGCCCAAATCCCCTACACATTTAATAGATCCATTGCTACACCCACAAAATGGCTCATTGCCTTTACTGCAGACCAAACCCTTCTCCCACCAGCCTAGTATTTCTCCAAATGCAATCTCTGCCTCAAAAGGTGTCAAAAGTGGCTTACCAAATGCATCCCCCCAGTCAATGGAGAGCCTAGGACATGCAATCTGTATCCATGCATCTACTGAATCCTCAAACAATGCAATACGCGTTGGACTAATCTCTGACATCAAAACAACAATATAATCAAGTCCCCTTTCTGTCATCTTCTTCTCCAGCCTCTCCAAAATCCTTGGATTGCCTTGCCTTCCCAATGTCCCCAACACAATTCCCCAATTCTTTGCCCCCCTTGCACATTCTATCATCCGCTTCCTTGTCTCTTTCATTCCCTGGTGATCATACTCTTCCAAAAACAGCTTTCCCAAGTATGGGTCATACCTAAATGCCCTGATATCTGGATTGGCTATCATAAATGCCTCCAAATGGAATCTCCCATCTGCAACAAACACCACAACTGTCTCATGACTACTAGAAACAGCCGTTGTACTTGGAAAAATTTTTGGTGCTGTGCAACCCAGAACTTCACCAGCTGATAATGGCTTTGATTGAGGGATCAAAACATTAAGCCCATGGTTTTCCAATTCAGGCTTCGCTGCCCTGATTGCAGAGGCAAACTGGATTGTACCAGCAAGTACAATATTCTTATCACTCAAGTCGAGCTTAATAGTGTTAATTAGACGATCTACATCAATTTTAATCTCCACAAAAACATAGAGGCATGGGATTTTGGAGACATCAATGGGGACTAAACAGCTGTGGCCATAGTGGATCAAAAGATCTGCACCTAAAGCCAAGGCAGAGAGATCATCAACACAACAAGCACCATAGGTCACATCACCAAGGACAAAGCAGTGGATAATGTCAGCAAAGGAAGCAAAGATGTCAGAGAGAATGAGTGAATACATGAGGAGGCCCTCAGGGAGCTGCAAGGCCACACTCTTGGCCTTGGCAGAGCGGATGCGCCACACACACTTGTGTATCTCAAAGTTGTAGTTGGCTGGCAAGAGAGAAATGGCAGCATTCAGAGAAGGATCATTGAGGATTGAATCTGGAACTTGGTTTTTCACAAATCGTTTTGGTGCTGGTTTTGGCTTGGAGGTGTTGCTGTCATTAACAATTGCTTTCATGGTGCGGTCATTGTTCCCCATGATCATTAACTTCACAAACAGATTTTACAAGGATTCCACATAACTGGGATTGAAGACTCTTCAGAAACACAATTTGTGAACATCAAGCTCTTTGTCTGGAAAAATTTCAGCCAAAAAAAAAAAAAGAAAAGAAAAAGCTTCTGAAATTTGAACTCTGCAATAGAAACCCGAGTGCTGATAGATAAATATAAAACAGACAAAGCTATAAAAATGGCCGAACGACCTTTATAGCTGGAACGGAGCTATTGTCTACTTCACAACACGAACCTGCAACGAAAATGCATTGGCTGATAATTCACGCATACAGTAGGTGCATTGCAGCACAACACAATGGGCACATGCCAGGCCAATTCCGGCCTTAATTGTGCCAAACTGCAAACAAATTTACACACACACGCACATATATATAACCCAGAAGTGAAAATTCTCATTCACTAGATAATTAACAAAGCAAACAAACGAAAAAGCCAGCATGCAGATTACTGCTCAGCCATATTCAGAAGCATTTATTAACGGATTGTTATCTAGCTTACTGGGTACATCGGAGAACAACAGATTCTTATTATCAACTCGAATAAAATTATAAAGTTTGGAAACCCATAATCAGAGAACTAGAAGGCATACCCGAGGAAAACGAAAGGATGCGAGCGGGAGGCCGGAGAGAATATAGCTGAATGCCACGAGGAGGGAGCGCCGCCAAGAGAGGGACAGCGGAGGAGCGGCGAGGTTGAAACACAGAGCACTGGAGTTGGCGAAATAGCGTTTAGGGTTTTAGACTTCGACTACTATTTATTTATTTATTTATTTTTTGACAACGAAGAAAAAGTGTGGATTGAGGGCAAATATTCCTTGTTATCGTTCCTATTTAATTTTCTTATTAAAAAAAATCCTAATAGCATTTGGCCTCTAAATATCTAGAGGATGAGTGAATATCAAGACCACTTATTATTATTTTTGTCTAATTATTTATAAAAAAATTTAAATGCTATTTGACCTCTAAATATTTATAAAATTTAAATAAATTATTTTATATTTAATTTTAATATTAATCAATTTAAAATTTTATTATTATATATTTAAATATTTAGATTTATTTTTGTAAGATAAAAATTAATATTAAAATTAAAATTTTGAATTAATTTTAAAATATATATTAAATTATTATTTTGAGCAGTATTATTTATTTAATTTTAAATTTTAGTTTGTATGTATTTTCGATTTGTTAATTTTAAATAAATAATTTATAATTTTAAATAGTCTCTTTTGGAGTTCTCGCAAAAATAGAGTACAGAAATTAAAATAATAATAATAATAATAATAAATAAACAACAAGAGTCAAGGAGGAGAAAGCAGAGGCAAACGTCAGGATTTCCAATGTCAACAGCCTCCAGCGATCCAAAATGCATTTGCGGATAAACAAAACAGAAACGTCATATTAATTCTTTTTTTTTCCATTAAATCTTCTTTGATATTAGTTTCCATGGAACTGAGATCAATTTCAAGGCAGGACTGTATTTAATTATAACGTAGAAATCATATTTGAAAATGGTGGACAATTAGTTAGATTCTCATGTACTTTATCAAAACTAATTGCAAAAATGAAGAAAAAAAACAGTCACATTAAAAATACCTTCTAAAAATATTTCAATTTAATTTGATTTGGTAATTGAATTTCTATATTTATTATTAATTTTGAAAAACACCACCAAGTGGATGTAATTTAAGAAGTATAGTTGAGAATAAAGATTTTTTAGTAAATTTAATTCGGTACTTCTTAACAAAATAGGAAAAACTTTTAATTGATTATTTTATATTTTATGATTTTCTATAACTCCTTAAAATTAAGCCAAATAATTTTTTTTTAAGAATATAAGAATTAAATTGAGTTATTTTATTTAGTATCATAGTTTTCTGATTTAAAGAAATTAATTCAACTGAATTATATCTACATATATTTCATCCTTCAAAAATTGAACAACTAATTAAAAAAAATAATTAGATTATTTATTCAAATATTCCCAAAAAATTTTTCGATTTACTTTACTTAAAAAGAGAAAAAGTGTGTTGGGATGAGAGTGAAATAACTTTACCATAATAAAAAAAATAATGATATTTACCAAGATCGAAATCTCTCAATTCTTACTAACTATGACATAAAATAAATAAATAAATATTTTTGTAGAGTTACTTCTTGTTTTTCTTGGTAAAATTGTTTTGTTTTTTACGTAAAATAGTCATGAAAAGTCAGAAGATTAAGTCACTTTAAATTAAAATAGAAACTTTTATGCTTTTAATTAATCTTGTACTGAAATAATATTTTTACGTTTGAAAACCTTTTTCTTAATTTATATTACAAGCAAATTCATTTAAAAAAAAAAAAAAGAAAGAAATTTTCCTTTACGCGAAGAATCTATCCATATTACGTGAAATCGACGGCTGAAATCCGACCACATCTTAGTCCAATAACCGAGGCAGAGGCAGAAGACCTCCAAAAACAAAGCGAGCTTGATGTCCGAAAAATGCAACAGAACAGAATCTACAACAAAATCGATAGACAATTGATTTGCTTTCTCCGCTGACAGCATGCTCCGCTGTTTCGCCTGCAACCCAACTTAAAGCATACCTAACCCAAAACCACTCTCTCTCTCTCTCTCTCTCTCTAAAAATCCTATCTTTGGTCTTTTATTTTTCTGGGGCAATCCCAAATGTTCATGTAATCACTCCACACCCATCTCTTAACAGCCTCTGCCCACCAATTCTAACGGCCACAGCCACAGAGGGAACAAGAAAAAGATCATAGCTTTTTGCTGATATTTCAAGTAAAGCAGTTAGTTTTGACAACTCTCATCAGGGAGCTAGAATTGTATCGGGTCAGTTAATTGTATAGGTGTGTCCGAGAACTAAGTGCATATGGCTCTGCATTCCACTACTGCCTTTTGCTTTGGTGCTGGCATGGTTCGGTCCTCTCGCCATCACTCTGTTAGTTTCAGTGGCGGAAATGTTAAAGCCTCTGCCTTTTCTTACCATCCTCTCGTTCGCATTCGCCGGCTAAATTTCAAGGGTAAAACTCTGTTTCTTGGAGTTTGGCTTGACTCTGAGTATGAGTGTGTGTGTGTGTGTGTGTGCCTTTCACATCTTTTCATTCAGCCCCACTTCTGAAGTCTTGATCCGGTGTCGAATGATTTGTGTCATGTTTGGCTTCGGCTTTTTCCTGTGTCCTCGGAGATGTTAAATTAACTGGTAGCTTGGTTTTTAAGCTGGGTTTGAGCCAAAATCTGCAACATAGTTGAGTTAAAAACTGTAATTGCCCTGATTAATCAATTGTATATAATGGCTTGATAAAGAAGTCCGAAATCTGCAGCATCGTTAAACATGGTTATATTGGAGGATGAAGTTATTGATTACTGATAATTACCATGTAAGCATCTTGATTGTTCCAGTCACGGTTTAGCAATTTTAGCTACAAACAGCAACTGCAATGTGCAGAGAGATCTGAACTTGCGTTCATGTTAGACTTACTAGTGTTTGTTGTTAATATGAAAAGATTGTGATTTTTCTACTCTAGTTCTATGTTAGAAAACTGTATGGAGGATCAAAAATTTATTGAACTCATACACTTTGAGCTCTGTTGCAGAGCTGAAACGTCATACAATCAATATTTTCTCTCTGGCTTCTTAGAATTTTTATGATATAATACAGGATAGGTCCAATGATAGAAAAGATTGAATGCATGTTAGAGCCTTAGGACCTTACTAGGATTCCAGCATAGATGCCATGTTCCAAGCATGTGCTACCATACAAATATGACAGCATGGGTGTGGGTTGCCAGATTGTTTTGGTTCCATTTCTCTTACTCATCTCCTTCTGCATTTCTTTTTCTTTTTTTCTTTTTTCTTCTTGTTTTTTTTTTTTTAATCATTAGGTAAGGCCTTATCAAGTGATGGGTTGCCTGAAACAGAAGACTCATCTCTCGTGGTTTGCTTTGGAGAAATGCTAATTGATTTTGTTCCAACTGTTAGTGGGCTGTCATTGGCTGAGGCTCCTGCATTTAAAAAGGCTCCAGGTGGTGCACCTGCTAATGTTGCTGTTGGCATTGCTCGTCTTGGTGGTTCATCGGCTTTTATCGGGAAGGTGCCACTTTATATTTGTTCAATCTTCATCATGATCGGAATATCTCATAAAGTTTGCTGTATGGTACATCTTGCATTGTCCATGTAGCTAAAGGGATGGAGGATTACTGTTATATATCTGCCTAGTTGCACTTTACTGTTCAGGTAAAGTGCATGGGATGAGGATAGAATATTTATGGCTAGGAAACTGGTAGGTTGAGCTTGATTTTCTTTTTTAGTCTAGAAGGACCCTGTCCAATAAAAAGGGAATTGTAAATTTGTAATGCTCAGGCTTCTGAATTGCATGGTCTAAAAAAGTGTATGCAGCATTTTATTTACTTTTTTTTGCATGCTGTTCTATGCTGAATTTCACATGTTATGTTACTCATTTTGTGAGTTTTCAATGAAAGGGAGAAGAGAAAGGATTTACGTTTCGTTTAGCATCTAATATCAGCTGATGTCTAGAATCTTTTTGAGTCCATACACAGGTTGGTGAAGATGAATTTGGATACATGCTTGCAGACATATTGAAGGAGAATAATGTCAACAGTGAAGGCATGCGTTTTGATCCTGGTGCACGTACTGCTCTAGCATTTGTTACATTAAGGAGTGATGGAGAACGTGAGTTTATGTTCTACCGCAATCCCAGTGCAGATATGTTGCTTCAAGAGACTGAACTGGATTTTGACTTAATAAGGAAGGTATGAAACCATTGTAACTTGTGGTCAACAGAATAATGAAGAAGAAAGCAATAGACCAAATGCGCCTCATGAAAGAAATTATCACAGCTGCAGCTATCTTGAATAATGAGCTATTTGGTTACTGTATACTGTAACTCTCGTTTAATTAAAAACACCAGCATGTGTGCATATTAGGCTTCACCACATCACTGGTATATTGTAATGTTATGTCACTGGCTTCTCATAGAGTTTTAGTTGCAAATTATTACATGGTGTTTCTTTTGATACCTACAAATATTTGTAGTTCAGTAAGTGTCTCTCATGATATAATTTTACTTAAGAGTTCCCTAGCTCACTTCTTTAACTTTTATGTTTGCATTCAAAACTTTTGGTTCAGGCTGACTATTTCCGCTTGCTTAATATGCTTATCACTTCTTGCTCATTTCTCTTTTCTTTGTGTTTTTTTTTTTTTTTTTCTAAAGCTCTTTGAATGAGGTTTCAAATATTAAATGAATCACCTGTTTATTATTTGGCTCTATGCAAATTGTTGGCTAGAGAATAAGAAATAAATACTAGGGTACACAAACTGAGTAGACAGCAGTATGGATAGTGGAGAAGATACATGAACCATGAAGGCAGTCTGGAGCATGGGGTGATATAACCAGGAGGCAAGAAACAATTTGAAACTTCAAATCCTAAAGTCGGATGGTGGAAAAGAAATTAGAAATGGATTATCTTTACCCATTGAGCAAATCAGCGATATATCTGTTTGCAAATTGCATTGCAAATTTGGTTGGTTGCTAAGGCTACATAAGGTTACATAATTTCTTAGTTGCTTCTCTTCTTTTTGTACCTTGGCAGGCAAAAATATTCCATTATGGCTCCATAAGCCTCATAACAGAGCCATGCAAATCAGCCCACATTGCAGCAGCCAAAGCTGCCAAGAGTGCTGGTGTCATTCTTTCCTATGATCCTAATTTGAGGCTTCCACTTTGGTCTTCCGCAGAGAGTGCCAGAGAAGGCATTCTTAGCATTTGGGACATTGCTGATATCATTAAGGTACTTATCTCTTAAGGTGCAGATTATGCCTTGTCCCTTTTCTCTTGATTGTTTTCCTGTTATTTTTATGGTGCATAACATCATGTAGATTTATGTTACCTTTGAATTTGATGACCATCGGTAAATTATTTCTGTCAGATAAGTGAAGAAGAAATATCTTTTTTAACCAAAGGAAAAGATCCATTTGATGATGCTGTTGTTCGTAAGCTCTTCCATCCAAATCTTAAATTACTTCTTGTCACTGAGGGCCCTGGAGGTTGCAGGTACTACACCAAGGTAAGTCTTAAATTATTCTTGCCATTGCATGCTTTTCTGGACTTTCCAAAAAGTGTGAAACATGGGATGTCAGGTCAGCTGTAGGTAGCCACCCTTGTTTTTCACAAAGAAGCTTTTTCCACTACCAAAACTTGACTTCTAAATCACAATGGAGTAACCTTACTGTTATACTAAAACTTGCCCTTTACTTTCCAAGAAGTGTATGTCAAGTAATCAAAATTTGGCCTACTGGATGGTGGTAACACTGTCAAAATTCCTTCTAAGCATGGCAATGATTCTATCATGTGGTTATTTTTTAATTGGCCTCTTTGATAATAACTAAACAGGAGTTCAATGGTAGAGTCAAAGGTTTAAAGGTGGATGCTATCGACACCACTGGTGCTGGCGATGCTTTTGTAGCGGGAATATTATCACAGCTAGCTAAGGATGCCTCCTTGATTCAGGTAGTAACATTTGCTTGCGAAAAGGCCATGAACAGTTTGAGCCAACACTTTAGTGCGTGTCTGAACAAGCATGCACACAAAAACCCATTCTAGTGCTCTTCTTAGTTATTGTTCTCTACAAAATTACCTGTTACCATATGAACTGCCAATCCTGACATATGACATTTTGAACTGCTCTTTTTAGCCTGCATTATTGAAATGATAGCATCATCTCTGTTTTGTTTGTTTTTCCTTTTTTTTTTAATATTCTCTTTTTCCTCTTTGGTAAAGTGAGCCTTTCCTTGTGCATGAAAGAAAATATGTTGGAACCAAACAAGTTGGAAGTTGTAGAGCTGAATTTTGATGGAAAAAAATTTAGAAAGTGTTGCTGGACTTATGCAATTTCTGGAAAATACTTATCGAACTGATGCTTTGCAGTGTACTTTTCAAATGACTGTCTTCGTACAATACTTGTTGTGCCTTCATACATTTTAATGAACAATACCACTGACTCTTTTTTGTAGAATGAGGAAAGATTGAGAGATGCTCTAAAGTTTGCCAATGCATGTGGTGCATTGACTGTGACAGAGAGAGGGGCAATCCCAGCTTTGCCAGCTAAAGAAGCTGTGCTGAATGTCATCTTGCAGTCTGTAGCATGAGGTCTGGATTTCTGGGATTTGCAAAAATTTTGAAGTTATGCATGAATTCTTTGAGTTGGTGACAATGCTAAAGTGCTGGACTATAGCACAGGATCAAATCACCTAATAGTACATTCATACCACCAAAATTAGGTTGTAAGCCTTTTCATAATTTGTTCGAGTAAAATTACTTCAATCGGGTGAATTTGCCATGTTCTTGTTATTAGAATATTTTCAATTAATGGCATGATAATATTTTTAAGTAATATTTTTATTAAAAAATTAATTATAATATGATTTAATTAATAATAAAATAATTATATATATTATTATATTATTAAAAATAATAATTTTAAATATAATTAAATATATCTAATTTAACATATATATATATATATATATATATATATATTATTGATTTTTTTTCTTAATATATATAAAAATTTCATTTCAAAATGTGTAATTATAATAAAAGAAAGAAATCAAGTATTAAGTTACGATAAACTTTATAAATACTTTAATAGTTTTGATTTGTATAAATTCAAATAAATTATTTATAATATTATTTATATGAATATATTTAATTTTAAAATTTAAAAAATTAAAATTTATAATAATAAATTTATTAAAAAAATCTAATAAATGATATTAAAGTATGTATTTTAAAATTAAATATTTTTTTGTGTATGATAAAAAATATAAACTTGATTTATAACTGTTTTTTTTATCGAAAGAAAATAATAAAATTTTATATTTTATCTTTCAAAACTAAATTTTGTTTTATTCAACTCTTATGTAAGAAAAAAAAATTCGTTATTGTGATTATATTGCATACGTAAATTAAAATTATTTTAACCATTATGAAATGCAAATAAAGGAATTAATTTCTTTCTTATAAAAAGAATGAAGTGGTTGAAAATATCTTATTATGAAATTATTAATTCCATTAGAGTAAAAAAAAATGATGTCTGATAAATGAAATTCGTACTTTTATAATGTTTATATAAAATAAATAATTTTTTTAATTCAAACTATTAAAAGCGGTGGTCAAATGTATTATAAGGAATTACAAATTTCTTAAAAATGATGTCAATTGCTTTATTTTTTTATATTGATTAAAATTGTTTTGTAAAATGGTTGAGTTGCTCTTGTATTATGTTGATAAATTTATAAATGTCTAATTATTGAAATTTGCTAATTGTTATTTCATATTTATAATTCTTTATTTCTCAATTATATTTTTTTAAAAAAATACAATAACTTATAAACACCTATAACACACATTAGTGAAATTTAAAGATTGTCGTTATAATGATCTAAAGACTCAAATATTGAGATGTTTGTTGGTAATATCTAATGTATTATTGTTAGTTATTAAAGTGGTCAAATTAAAATGTCTGAACTGATTTATTCATTGAGACTTTAAGATTTATTCAAAGTTAAATTATTATTTTATTATTAATAATATAATTAAGATATATAAATATTTTAGTTAAATAAATATATTTATTTAAAGATATCAAATATATATAATTGAATTATTTATAATAGTGTATTGTAAGATTTTACAAAAGAAAATTACATATACCCTAATTTTTTTTATTCAATTTATAACTAATTATGAGTATTTATAATTATATAGTTACTACAATTTACTTATATGTGTTGGTGTTTTGTTCAATGGATTGAATTTCTCATAATAATATGAAAATGTTCATGTTTACTTATATATTATAAATATTGACTTGTATTATTAAATAAACTCACTATTATTACAAATTTAAGTAGTTACGTTATAAATGTAAGATGTAAGAACGAAATAATAGATTAAGTTTTATATTTATAAAGTGATTGTTGCACATAATATTAAGAAAATTATTTCACAAACAAAATGTACAAAAGAATATTTGTAGCATGTAAAATAACACTTTCATTTTGCAAATAAGTCACTTACTAGTACTCTTTTGATAAAACTCAGGATCATGAAGTTTAATTGGTCGTAAACTATACAAGAGCACATTATTAACATGATTAATTTTGCAACAAAGTTTAAGATCTTAAAATTAATGATAATGACTATTTTTTAAGTATAATTCATTTTAAACTTATTATTTTTTGAGTATAAGTCATTTCAGATTCATTATAATATATAAAGAAAAAGTGAAAAGTTAATGAATTAACTAGCATGCTTAATCAAGAGGAAATGAGGGAGAAAGATTAAGTGAGTTATTTCATTAATCTTATAAGTAAGAAGGCTGGAAAAGAAATGAATGTAAAAGTTAACTAATTAAGAAAGAAAAGAACTTGTTTATACTCCACAAGTTGTAAAGAAGGAAAAAAGGGCGATAAAGATTACCCAAAATGCAAGGTTTAATATTAAAAAAAAAGAGTAAAATTAAATATCTTATTTTATTTTGAATCAAATTTAATTAAAATTTCTTATAATACTTGGTAATTTGATTTTAGTGCTACTATTTATATATCTATAATAATAAAAGAATTCATTATAAACTAATTATTTTAATTAATATAAGAATACAAATATTTTTTAATGTATTCTTATTAATATTTTATATCAACTAAAATATGATAAAAATTTTTTTTAAAAATGATTTATTGTATATTATAATATTATAATTAAGTATAATACAATAAATAAAAATTATACTTAATTATATAAATATTTGAATTATATACTTAAAGAAAAATTAGTAAAATTAACAACGAGATTTTCTTGAATGTAAATTTTACTGATTTTAGAATATGTATAGATTGTATTAAGTGTAAACAAACTAAATATAATATGAAAGAAACCATAAGAAGTACTTAGTTTCTTTATACATACTAATATTTGCAGACTTTTCGACTCTATAACCCTAAACAAAAAATTGTATTTCATCACATTTATATATATTTTCGCATTATAGTTATATCTATTTATTTCATGAAAATTCAATCATTAAAAACCCTTGAGGTATATATAAAAGAGGTTAGAAGTAATTAGATATAAGGTGAAAATAGTAAGATTTCATAATGGTGGTGAATATTATAAAAAATATAATAATTCAAAATGGTGTCCAAGTTCATTTATAAAATTTCTCCAAAATAACGACATATGTATATAGTAAAGTATGTTAGGTATATCTTAATAAAAGATGTGATAGAAAAATATAATTAGACATTAAGGAATATAGTTAGGAGTATAATGGTTAATTTTTTTCTACCCAAATTTTTATGGATGTATGTATTATTTGTTAAATAGGGCTTATAATAAGACAATTCAAAGTACTTTTATTGAATTGTAAATAAGAAGGAAATACAGTTTAAGGTACTTTAATGTTTGAGGTTATTCAACAAAAGTAAGAATTCACATGAAAAAAAATTAGATTCTTGAACAATTAGAGGTTATTTTATTAGTTACTTAGAAAAATTTAAAAGATATAACCATAATTTGAAAATTATAGAAACTAATAATACAAAATTCATTAATAATGATGAAGTTAGTAGGAGTAATAAATATCAAAATATAAATTAAAAGAAATTAGGATAAATACTTTTTACTTATAATAGTTTTTTTTATCCATTACAATGCCAAATGTTATTTTAGTAATCGAAGAACATTTAAACAAAAAAAAAACACTCTCTAAGGAAATTAACTCATAATTAACTAATATAAATAAACTACAATGGATAATATTAAAAAAATCTCAAAGAAAAAAGAAATTAATTATTTCAGATGATTACGTACTTTATTTGCAAGAGTCAAATTTTAATATTAGAATCAATAAAAATCTAATTTCATTTGCACAGTTATAAAAGTATTGAATTTGATTATGATATTGGTAACTCAGTATAACTTGATGACTCAATATAATTATGGATGTGAAGGAAATTTAATTTAAAGCACTTAAATGTTTAAGGTCAATTAACAAAAGTAAGAATTCATATGAAAAAAATTAAACTCTTGAATTGTTTGTGGTTACTTTATTAATTATCTAGAGAACTTTAAATAGTATAACTATAATTCAAAAATTGTAAAAATTAGTAATGCAAAATTCATTAATAATGATAAAGTTATTGGAAGTAATAAGTATGAAAATATATACATAAAAGAAATTAGGGTAAATATTTTTTTTTTACATATAATAGTTCTTTCATCCATTACAATTATAAATATTATTCTAAAAATTAAAAAACATTTGGATAAAAAAATACATTATAAAGAAATTAACTCATAATTTACTAATATAAATAAACTATAAGTAATACTATTAAAAAGATCTCAAAGAAAAAAAAATTAATTATTTTGGATAATTATATGTTTTATTTGTAAGAATCAAATTTTAATATTAAAATTAATAAAGATCTAGTTTCCTTTTCACAGTTATAAAAATATTGAATTTGATTACAATATTGGTGGCTTACTATGACTTAAAGTTATACTAAATAGATGTAAAAATCACCTTTTTTTAATGAAAATCTTGAAGAAGTCATTTATACGGATGAACCAAAAGGTTCTTCTATTGAAGGTAAACATTAAATGTGTGTAACTAAAGGATAAATGTTGACTAAAAGAACTTCCTTTGAAATAATATATTAAGTTCAATAATTTCATGACATTTTTTAAATTCAAGAGAAAACACCATTAATTAATGTTAGATATAAAAGATCAACGAGAGTAAGTTTGTTTTCTAGTTATATATGTTACTTGTTGCTAATATTTTAAGTATATTGTGTAAAATTAAATATTTTATTTGAAGAAATTTTATAATGAAAGATATGAAATAAATATTTTGTGTAATAGGAATAAAAATATTTTATAGTAAATTACAATAAATAGTTATTTCAAAATAGTTATATTGAAATAATTTTAGAAAAATTTTATATGAGTAAGGATTTACTTAGAGTTATTTATATATAAAAAGGTGATAAATTCAGTCTTATGTAATTTTCTAAGAAAGTTGCAAATCGTAAAGAAATGAAATCAATGTCATTTGCCTTTGTTATTTTTAGTTTAATATATTTGTTAGCTTTACTAGACCAAAGATCAATTTTATGATTAAAATGTTAGGCAAATGTAAAAGTAATTTTAGAATGGATCACTAGAAAACAATAAAGAAAATATCAAAGTATCAAAAGGAATTAAGAATCACATACTCATACAAAAAATCTAATTATTTAAATGTGATTGAATATTTGATTCAGATTTTATTGAATGCATTGATGGTAGAAATCTACTTTTAATTATTTATTCTTATTAAGAGAATGGACAATTTCGTAAAATAATAAAAAATTGTCTATTATTATTTCATTTATTGTAAGAGTAAAGTTTGTAACATGATTTAAAATTATAATTCATGTATTATAATTATGAAATTTTATTTTAAAATTTGAAGTTATCAACAGTATTATTAAGTTATAGAAATTCATATAATAATTCCACATTAGCATTCTTCTTTAAGAACAACAAATATTTAAATGGTACTAAACTTATGAGAATTGAAATATTTTTTCATTAATAAAAAGATTTAGAAACAAAGATTATGTATAAAATACTAATTGATCTCATAATAGTATATTAACATGAAAGTTTACAACCAATATTATATAGAAAATATATTCTCAAAATAGATTTTAATTATACTAATAATAATTGATGATATATAATATAACGATACCCTGTGCTCACTAATGCATTTTTTACCTATATTATGTATTTTCTGTTATATCTTATAATTATTCATACATTACTATTTTTAATAAAAAAGTTCATATGATATATTATTATGAATTATTATGAAATCTATATATCTTATGATTTTTATATAGTAAATTACAAATATTATAATATATAGACGGGAGTATTATGAATAATTAGAGTATGACCACTATAATTTATATTGACTAATTTATTATATTATGATATTATAATAAAATTACGAGAGATTATTATTATCATTTATACATAATGATTAATGTAATATATTTGAATCATGTTACTTGGGAGAATATTAAAATATTCCTAATAATAATATTTTTCAATAATATTTTTATTAAAAAATTAATTATAATGTAATATAATTAGTAAAAAATAATTATAAATGTTATTATACTATTAAAGATAATAATTTTAAATATAATTTAAGTATATATATATATTTATTTTTTAAAAAAATATATAAAAATTTTATTTAAAAATATATAATTACAGTAAAAGTCAAAAGATAAAAATTAATTAATAAATTAAGATAAAATTTTTAAATATATTAATAATTTTGATTTTTATGAATTCAAATATTTTAATTACAATATTATTCATATAAATATATTTAATTTTAAAATTTAGAATTTAAGATTTAGAATTTAGGTAAATTTATGTAATAAATTTTTATAAATTTAAGTATATTATTTATAATATTACTTATATAAATATATTTAATTGTAAAATTTAAAAAATTAAAATTTATAATAATAAATTTATTAAAGAAATCTAATACTTGTACCACACCATACTGTAAGTTCTCATGTCGAGGGACACCATCACTAAGATAAGGTAATATTTCATGGCAACTGTCGCCTTTATTCAGCAGTTTATTTCTCTCTTCCTACAAGGCTACAACTATGATAGCAAAAGCCTAGGAAATTCGACAATCTTATCAACTTTCTGAAATGCTGGCAGTCTCAGGAAATATTGAATCTGACATGGTTCGTTATGGCTCGATTAAATTAGATGCTTATGTATACTTTGTTGCTGCTTCCTTGACCTTGGAAAATCCTAAACCTCGACCTCACCATTTTGAGTATGCATTCACAGTTTTGTATCTTGCTAGTTGCTTTAAATAGTCTCTCAGATATCATGAAACTCAGATCAAGTTTCGTTTGAGTCAATGTCAGAAACTAATAGATCATATGACTGAGTTGTCCTGTTCAATGAATGATGATATGCAACGCGATTTCGTAAGGCATTCTCCACCCCTTTCTGGTTCTTGAGAGTGCTACAGGGAAGTTGACGTGATTTGTTTAGGAAGCCAAATTCGTACGCTATTTTTTTCCCTTCTAATTTTCCGAGATATCCCAATGAGAAATTCCCAAGAAATCTTTTGATAGGTCTGGACAACTGTAACTCCGTTACCAAGAGGCGCGTACAATGTTTTTCCTTATGAGTGGTTTCAGTTCCAAACAAAGACATTTGTGGTCAAAACAGTTGGAGACTTTTCAGGCGATCCATTCCTGCAGCTATGCTCCCGAGTTCAAAGGGTAACCTTGTACCCCAACAAACCATCTCTTTAAAAACCCCAACTCTTTATTTCTTCCGAACATTCACATTCAATTGCCAGAACAACACCTAAAAACACACCCATCTTATCACATACTATAAATTAAACATGGCTGGGAATGCTGATAAGGCAGAATACGAGCGCATTTTCAAGCGCTTTGACTTGAACGGCGACGGAAAAATCTCCTCAGCGGAGCTGGGGGATTGCTTGAAGACCCTCGGTTCTGTCACCGCGGATGAGATTAAACGTATGATGGCTGAGATTGATACTGACGGGGATGGCTTCATATCCTTCCAGGAGTTCACAGAGTTTGCCACGGCCAACCGAGGCCTCATCAAGGACGTTGCCAAGATCTTTTGAAGTCTCTAAACACAAACCTTTTGTGCTTCCCGATGTATTCATATCATTGTTTCGCCCGTAGGACTTGTGGCATACTCCGTAATGTGATGGGTTCATAAGGCTTCCAACTGCATTTTGGTAATGGCATACTTGTTTTTGGTCGTTAAACCGTGACCCCATGCCTATGGAATATGGCCTGCTAAGCCATTGAATTCGAATGGGATGTTTCAACGAGAAGGTAGTTGTGCAACCAATTAAACATTTGATTTTATATGCTTTCTGATCCAGATTGATTATTTCTATATCTACCTCTTTATTTTAGTATTTGCCCTTTTTTTTTTTTTTGCTTTGTTAATTCTTTTTAACAGACCATATTTATTACATAAAAAAATTAAAAAAAAAACATATTTGACTTTTTTTTTTTTTTAAAAAAAAGGTCTTACGTCCATATGCAGTGCACAGCTTCATTTTCTTTTATTGGGGAAAACGAGGAAGGATTGATGGCAGTAGGGCCGCGCGGCCCGTCGGTTAAATCTACCATCTAAAAGCGATACTACGATTGTTTTTTCTTTTTGAGTAGATTAAAAGGAAAACGACGTCTATAAAATAAAAAAAAAAGAACTAATAAAATAAAATAATGTCATCGTAACGGTGGCAATTATATTAAAAATGGCAAATTGTGCTTAGTGGGAAAAGCAGCTTGTATGATAATTCTGGCAGATTATATTAAATAATTTTACGTGCCATTGAACCACTAGCCTACTAGTTGAATACTTGTCGCCTTGTATAGGCACTCAGCAATTTTCAAGTTTGATCTATTTGTGAACGGTAATTTTTATATCTACTTAGGAACACCGATTTTCCCTTTTCTTTTTTAGGGTGCAGCAACACGGTTTGAAAGCTCTCTTTCCTTTATGTAAAGGTTTTAAGTCAATTCTTAGTTTCTTATTCTCTAAATTTGACACTGAAACTACCGCTTGGAAAACCACATTTTACCCCTTAAAGATTGCTTCTATTATAGTTCAATTTGAGCGTGAGTTGCTCATGACATTATTATATTGATGCAAACGTGCGAGAACCTTCAAGTCTAGGCGAGGCAAATGGGAGGCTGGGCTGTTTCGGGTCTCGTTTGATCTGGATTTCATGAATCTAGAGTCTAAGGTACATAGTTTCAAAATTTTCAAATTTTGAATAAATAAATTAAATTTAGATTCATTGATTTTAAATTATTTCAATTTCAAGTATTTTTTTTTAACCAATACAAATTGAATTAAATTAAATTTCGAATAAGTCAAATCAAATTATTTAAATAAAATCATTTCTAATCAAGTCTAAATTCTTAAAATATGTCTAAATTCATGTTGTCTAAGCATGTGTGACTATTAAACTACTGCAATCAATATTAAACATTTAATTTTGCATACACAACAAAACTGCTTTGTTAGTTGATCACATAAAATATAAATTTATTACACTTATAAATTCTAAATGGATGTCATCTATTTTTTTCCCCTTACCCCACACACATGCACACATGCTTAGACATCTTGAGAAATAGTTAGGGAAACAAAGAAGCATATTATATGCATAGAGAATTCAATGATTTTATGAAACAAGTTGGGAACCAAAGATGTCATGCTTTTCACTCTAAGATAGGTAAGTCAATTAGAAGATATTTACACAATTTCTCGAGAGACCCCTTTTCCTATTTACAGTTTGAGTAATCACTTAGGTCCAGTTTCTTGCACTGTCTCTTGAAGAAATCAACAAAATAATCACATCAGAAACACCTCAAAGTAAGGAGAGAAAAAGACCAGAAAGTTAAAAAAAAAAAAAACAACCAGAGTTAAATGTGCCATGCCTATGTCTTAACCACAATAAAGGAGATCATCCTCCTCAAGTTCTGAAACTCCTAGCATTGCCAAGGCTAAGTGACTATTCATCTCCCTGTTTGTCTGCTGTAGTTGAGTGTAGCAATCTATCATCCCAGAATAATTTAACTTCTTCCTAGCAGTGTAGATTGGTTCTTCTTCACCTCTAAGTATAGAAATAATTTCGAGTGTGCTAGCCCTTCGAGACTCTTCACTACTTATGCAGGCAGAAGCAGCTTGAATCATCCGGGTTATTTGTTCTGTGTTTTTATAAGTGCATTTCACTCTGGGATCAAGCAGCTCCTCAATGGCCCCTTTTCCTTTCTGCAATAGGGGTTTAGCCTGCAAAATGACGAAGAATTTTGTATGGAGTCAAGTTTTGTACATTCCCAGAAGTATGCTAACTTGGTTAGCAGTTTTGTAATCTTGTTACTCTATTAATGTATTTAATTTTCCAAAAAGGTTCTTATTTCCATCTCAAAAATATATATCACAAAGAGACTAGCACAATAATACAATCACAAATGCTTGCACGTTAAGAACAAATCTCTAATATTTTAAACAGAAATGTATGCCCTCACTGTAAAAGAGAAACGATTCCAAGGGACATTTTTACAACATGAAATGCAGCAGCAAGGTTCAAGGCTTTAGTGTTCAATTTGATAACTAACTATTCACTGAGACAATCTTGGATAAACGTACAACATCCAAGAATTAATTTTCCACTTAAAAAATTCTCCGAGACAACAGATTAATGTTTTGAAAAGGGGATTTTCTTAGCTTAGATTGTTGCTGCAAATATGTGCTCCACCTCTGCCGGCACAAAAATGGAATAATTGACGTGTGTGTTTGAGCAATAATGACAGTTATGTTCTGAAATTAACAATCCAGACAGGAAAACAGGTCCCTGGTTCATTGGACATATGCCACTTCCCAGGGTCAAATTGTGGCATACTGGCATCATGTCTGCAATGCAGCAACATCCTACATAATAGCTGATATAGAAAATAATGAAACCGACTGTATCACTGAAGGTAAAAGTTGTAAGGGTGCTTATAGAATGATTAGATCTGCATGATAGCTCAACTTGAACCAGTTCTCTCTAAAATCATGCATGATGATGTTGAAAAGAACCTTGTTTGATTTCATAATTGAGAGAAACCTTTCTAAAAGTGCAGAGCTAAAAAGTCTGAGGGAAAGCCCGGAGTTTCAAGACACCAGAATGGCTAAAGTTTCAAAAATTATCTTTCTACTTGGCCACACTCAATGCCACAGTATGATCCCTAATTTTCAGAATATCAAATCATGAAGATATATAGACACGACAATAGAAAAATGAAGCCAGTGGGAAAACTAAAATGTTTCAATCGGTTTCAGTCTAAGCTCTCACCAAAGTAAATGGTGATTCTTCAAAATGTGATTTGCATATCAGTTATAATTAATAACAATATGCAGTTCGAAAAAATTTGGTATTATCCGAATCAAAATAACAGTATGGCTCCCATATCTTACAGAAGCTTGCTGGGAACCATCCATTTAAGAATTCAAAGTGAAGACAATTAATTCAGTAACCTACCCAGAGGACCAAATTCTCTTCCCCTACCGGCCTTCTTGCTTCAATGGGTTTCCTTCCTGTTATTAATTCCAACAGGACAACACCAAAGGCATAAACATCAGTCTTATCGGAAACTTTCCCATGCTGGAAGTACTCGGGAGCCAAATAACTGTCCATTTCAGCAGAAGGAAAAATGCATCATTTTGCTGAGCAAATTAAACCACACGTATTTTCCTTTCTAGTAAGTTGTATTGATGTCGTACCCAAATGTTCCCTTGACAGTTTTGCAGAGGAAAGGGGCAGAAGGTGCAGAAGTCCAGGTAGCCAATCCAAAATCACACAACTGCAAATAGTATTATCACTATTTATCAACCAAAACTTTTCAAATTCTACTCAACAGGAATGCTCAAATCAAGAGAGTGTAAGCCACAGAAAAACTTACTTTGGGTCTTTTCTTGGAAGAGAGAAGTATGTTTGAAGGTTTGATATCTCTATGAACAACACATCTCTCAGTTCCATTATGCAAGTATGCCATTGCCTGTGCAATTCCAAGTGCAACCTTATGCCTCACAGACCAAGGAAGTGCTGTGCCACCTTTAAATCCATTTTTCTTCTCTGCAAAAGGGTAATCAGCAAATAACTTGAGTTCAACGAAGTTTGATCTAATTAACATTCCAAATCAATAAGAGAAATTACCATGCAAACGGCGCTCTAAGCTTCCACCAGAAACATACTTATACACCAAGAACAGACCCTCTTCTGGATCAATACAGAAACCCAAAAGGGGCACAATGTTTGGGCTGCGGAGAGAGCTAGCGATCATCAATTCTCTGCAAAATGCATTTGAAGATTCCTTGTCCTCCTTGTCCAACTTCTTGATAGCTACTGCAGTCCTCAATAACCCAACTCTACCCCTAAAAACAAAGCTCAGAGCTCCCCTTCCCAAAACTCTGCCTAATCATCCCCACAAAGGCAAAAATGAATTAAAATGCCGAACAATAAACCATAAGATGGAAAACATGAAGGGACAAGGAAAAAAAAAAAGAAAAGAAAAAATCCGCATAGACCACATTACCTTTAGAGAAATTGCAAGTGGCAGCAACAATTTCATTGTAATTGAATCTGACCAGATAATTTGCAACAGAGGAGATACTCCTCTCAAGAGATTGAATTCTCCTCCATTTGAGTTCTTTAGCTCGAGTATCATTAAACCCACTGTCCAAATTGACCATTAAGACAGTGGCAGAAGCTGAAGAATTCATGTTCATTGACTCAAGCTCCACCTGAGAGCAGAGACTGAACCTAAACGAGGAATGCACCGATTGTGGGTCAGCATTTGTGAGCTCTGCGCCACCAGACTCCGCCAGTAGCCAGGCCTTGTTGTGCTCCAAATTTGCTTTTTTAGTTTTCTCCTTCTCATTGATTTCATCTGGGAGAAAGCAGGCCAATCCAAGCTGCCAAATCATTTTTGTCAAAAAGGCTTTAGCTTTAAACTCATTATCTTCAAAGTAGTGATCTTTGGCTACGGGGGAAGGAGTGGAGAGAGCACCTGTGCGATGTGGAGGCTCTCTTGAGTTTGTAAAAGACCCTTGAAAGATTCCCATTTGTGAAAACAGATCTCGGTGAGAGCACAGAAACCCAGAAACCAGAAAAAGAGATATAACATATAAAAAGAGTGAAAGCCGCTTTGCTTCAACGGTGGGAGTTGCAATTTCTCTTTTCTAAGCACTAGTGATATATATATATATATATATATATATACAGAGAGAGAGAGAGAGAGAGATGCCAATGGAGTACAGGGGGTGGACCATGTGTATATAAATAATGAATAATGGAGTGAATGCAGCCTGCTTTGTGCATTAGAACGGAGGAGAAGTGTTGAAGTGACTTGGTTAATCTAGTGGTCCATGTGAAAAAGAAGTGGACTTGATGGGTTTTGGGTTTTAGTTGATGTGAATATTTAAAACTAGAGGGAGAAACCGAGAGCTGATTGTACGGAAAGAGAGAATCTTCATCCCGAGGCCAAATTGGCGCCTATGGAACCCACAACCCACGAGGATACCTTATTTGCATAATTTGAGTGCAGCCAAATCCAAACTGGCAAAGTAGAGAGAGAGAGAGAGAGAGAGGGGGGGGGGCAAGCTTTATTAGGAGAGACCATTGTGAATGGACTATGTGACCAAAAAACAAAAGACTTTTAGACACCAATCACACACAGATTTTACATTTGTAGTAGTTCGATGACCATCCAACAACACCTTCCTAACTCCTGACAGCTTCCCTCCCCCCCACCCCCTCCCTTCACTCGGCAGCAAACTTATACTGCTCAGATTTTCAGCTTGAAATACGAAATATCAATTTAAGCCCAACAGATTGAGAAAAATGTGCAGTCTCCCAGATCTCCTCCATAGGTAGAAAAACCCAAGCTATAATCACCATCCGTTATGCTATCAAGTCCCGGCTCAACTTATAAATGGTAGGGGTATATATTAAATGTAACTATCACATGACATCAACCTCCCCTCCCCCGCTTCCCCAGTGCACCATTTTCTTCCACTAGATGGTTCGAGTAGGTGATGACACAATATTCCATGTCTCTAGAGCCCTACAATAAAAAATAAGATAATTTATTTTATTTTATATATATATATATATATATATATATATATATATATATATATATTTTTTTTTTTTTTTAATTTTTTTTTCAATGAAGATTATTGTTAACCTTTTAATTTCATATTCTCTCAAGAGGTGGTTGTGATCTAATTCTCTCACTGGTCAACTCCATCCACCTCATTGTAAAGCGTCTTGGCAACTATTTGCAAGGGAAAATAGATAATCTTTTGCCAAAAGGTGATCGCTTTCGTGGTGATTCTACTCATGAATGCTCTCTTCCTAGAAAAACAATTTTAGTGGACGCAAATTTTATTGATATAGATGCCTACAAAAAAAAAAAAAAATTATATCAGATACGAAATATTTTATATTAAAGGCATGATATTTTACACAATGTAAAAAAAATTATAGTAATATAATAAATATGAATGTAAAATTTTCTTATTTTATACAAAATAAAAATTTATATAAATCATCTTAACATTAAATTTGTATCTATATAATGTATTCATTTTAGTAATGAACAAAGTCAACTTGCATTTATACTTGAATATAGTAATTATAATTTTTTATATATATTATTGAATACCATATGAGTATGATCCCGACCCTATAAGAAAAAGTTAAAAGAAGACTAATTGCAAATATCTTAAGAGATTAGAAAATTAGGCTGTTAATTCATACCCTGATAATGAAAATTCATATTATAAATTTGACTTAATCGGACAATTTTACAATTAAGGAATCATAACTTTTAATATGGTCTAGATGTAATAGTGCAAGCAATAAAATAAAGTTAATAAAAATTATTGAGACTGTGGCGTAAGAATTTACCTCATCTGGATGTATCATAGCATTGTTGAAATAGGATGAGAGGCAAAGCGAAAGAAGTAACATTTGTACAATTCCTCCACGATCTTCAGTGTCTTTGTAAGCCTCTTTTCTCCTATTTCAGCTTTTATTAATAAAATTCTTTGTTTATTAAATTTCTCATATTCTCTTGCATTATGTTTTCAAATTCTTGTCAAATTCAATTTCAAAATAATAAACAACATTTACTTAGTTTTATACTTGAACATAGAAACTATAATTTTTCTGTTTATTATTGGAAATCACATAAGCATGATCTTAACCTAATGGTATTAGAGCTTGTTTCTTTCTTATACTGTGGATGAAATGACTAGAGTACATTGATACAATTTTAATATTAGACTAGAGACAAAAATAAATAAATAAATAAATAATATATATATATATATATATTGATATAATTCCTATAATTCATAAAACTAGTAGATTTTGTGGCCATCTTTGTCCACAAATATTTGAAACCTTGTAATGGCTCCCTACTCTTAATTAAATGTCGGACTCGTATAGGCCAGAGCAAAAAGGAACTTCTCATCTATAATTTGCAAATCTTTCACAAGTTGGTTTAACCTGCCCTACATGCCTACCACAACATTATACCTGCCATTTCTTACAAATATGTAATTGTAGAATGAACTGAGGACCTTCAACAGCGTTATACCTGTCATCTTCTAGATTATTTAGGTTAAGATTCACTATCATAGATTGGAAATTACAACGACATTTAGCATTGAAAGCTTACTTTGGTTATTTTTTTTATATATCTCTTTCTTCCTTTTCCTGTATAGGTTCATCTCACCTTCTTTGATGCTTTTTAATATAAGATCTACAATGTCAAAGTCAACATTATCTACCCCTGAAGTGGTGAGGCATAGTTGGCTATTTGTCATTGTTGCACAAGGTTGCTTTGTATGGCTAGAGTGTATATAATAAAATGATTTACTTCCTGCATTTTGTGCAGAATTATTTAAAATATTTAAATTAATTATAAATTTGTAAAAATATTAAAATATTTTAAAGTGAAAACATAATATTGATGTTTGAACTCTAAAACTCCCCACAAGAACTTCGCTCTTTTTCTAACTCAAGTCTGGTGCGAAGATGGCAGGATTCTGGTAGGTTGGTAACTGTTGAACATTTGATTGGTCAAATATTAAGGACCATTAGAATTGGATCATCATTAATATATTGTGGCCTCACACTTGTGCCAACCCATATCTAATAATTTCTGCGTTAATTTCCAGGCTAATCTAGCGACTTTCAGCGAAGGGGCCTCAAATTTTGAGACAGTTTCACTTGAAATTGAATCTCTACTTCGAACAGATATACTTGGTGTGGCCATTCGAGGAGTGGTTAATGTTTTCATTTTGTTGTTTCTTGTAATTTGTTAAGCTTTTCCTTGTTATTTTTGCTTCACTGTAACCCTCCCCCCCCCCCAAAAAAATACACATAAACAGAAACCCAGATCTAATAATTAAGGGATACCATCGCCATAGCCCTCAGGACAATTTTTGTACCGAGAAAACCATTCTTTTTCTCTTTTAA
The DNA here is from genome assembly GCA_020883675.1 of Bruguiera gymnorhiza. Classification (NCBI taxonomy): domain Eukaryota; kingdom Viridiplantae; phylum Streptophyta; class Magnoliopsida; order Malpighiales; family Rhizophoraceae; genus Bruguiera; species Bruguiera gymnorhiza. The sequence continues at coordinate 5,103,788 of JAIRCJ010001058.1, read as the reverse complement.
GGCACAAAATCTTGCCACGTGATGTGCAATTGAATGTGACACAAGACACTATTTTAATGGAAGTTTACGCCGCTAGTTTTCTTAGTTATTTCATACAAGAAAAATGCCATCTCTATCTGTAGTAGAACTTTAAGGATCGCTAAAATATACATGTTTCTTTGTTTTGGATGAACCACAGTACCAGAGTAGAAAGCTAATCCATATGGGAAAAATTCCACTGTTTGAAATTCAATACTTCTTTTCCCTGGCTGGACGAGTTAAACTGGCAAAATGGACCAGCTTTAAAAAGGAATTATATACAACAAACGAACGAGTGACCTGATGACTCTTTCTCACAACGCGAGAATAACCACTTACAGCATGCCCCAAGCAAGAGAAATTTACCTTACCATAGGACCACCAACTTCTATCATCCATGCACCTCACACAATAGAGCACTTCCACCCCCTGCTTTAAGTAATTGCCCCATGCCAGAGTTCAATATTTCAAGAAGCGTCAAACAATAACCCACAATACATTCACATGGACAGAAGTGCCAACACCACAAAAATGAGAAAAGGAAAAAAAAAAAAGAGCCCATATGATCACCCCATAGATGAAGGACAACAATATAAAGTTGGTATGCATCGCATCTGTTGTAATGCAAACATGGGATACTCGAAGCCTCGTTCCAACATTGGAATGTCATTACATTGCATGAGATTTTTAATAACCATTGTCTACAAGCAGAGATAACCAAAATGGTACAAAATTGGAAGAAAGATGAAACCCTGTTGTTGAGAAAAGAATGAATGCAAGATATGTGGAGATACGTCACAACTGACCTGAGACAGTGAGACTGGCTTAGTCCACAAAAGGAAAAAAGGACTATGCAATGCATGTTGTAATACCCTCAAAAAATGCTGTAGACCCACATAAAGAGTGCAACAGTTAGAATACAACCCGAGCATGACTTAACAATGATTAGATGAAAAAGCCATGAATAACCCCAAAAAAGCCACATCAGGGGTGGAAAACAAGGAATGAATCTCTGTCTTCCGACATGTGGCACCTGAGTAATCTTTAAGTGTGACAAAACTTCAATGAGCTCATTGCAGTCATCAACTTCAACAAATGAAGATATCTGAAAGACAGCAATGGAGACCATTGGAAGTCTGATAGGGATATGTCTCAAACTTACAGGACCAAATAAACAGCAAACAACCAGACGCTGCCTACTGTGTATGCTTTCAGCCGATCAAATTTTACTTCTCCCTCAACTGTACCTATCCTATGGCCTATGACAGTATCTCTCAAGCTTCCAACTGATGCCTTCAGACCATCTATAAATTTTTCAGGGACAGAAAATAGAACCCAACCCATGTTGTAGATGCAAGAGTTAGAGACAACCTGATGACCAAACATCTGTTATCCAACAATGACAGATGGCGTGATGCAAATGCAACCCCAGATCCCAACTCAACACACGCAAATGCATGCATGGACTCTAGAGGAAAAGAACATGCAGGGAGTGACAATTCAAACAGCTTGACCCATGGAGTAGATGCAAGAGTTAGAGACAACCTGATGACCAGAACTTCTGTTACGGATAACAGATGGCATAATGCAAATGCAACCTCAGCCCCAACTCAACACATGCAAATGCATGCATGGACTTCTAGAGGGAAAGAACATGAAGGGAGCAACAATTCAAACAGCACGGCTGATGGCCAACTTAGCCCATTCAGCAGATTCCTTAACCATATGATCTTCAGAAGACAAACATTCATTTAAAAAGTATTTGCTAGAAATAGATTGCTGGATTAAAGGACCAGCATCACTTCCCAGTGTATCAGCTAAATCTCCGAGGACACCAATGGCAGATTTCATCACCACAACATCCCTGCAGTCAAATAGAAAATATAAGTCATAAGGCAGACAATATTTTACTCTATAGATGTTTAGCAGACTCACATGTCTTTCTCCAAGTATATGCTATCCAAGAACTGAAAAATGTGTGGTGCATATGGAGTCAAGAGATGGACTTTTGAAGAGTTCTTAAATCCCTGAAAAATCCCTGAATAAGCCTCCAAAATTCCATTTCTCAGAGAATTTGCATACTCAATTGTTTCATCATCAGCTCCTGATGTGTGTGCAGACAACTCTGCAGCACTTTGGAGCATGGGCATGGCATACATCAAGTACTTCCCAAAATTCTCACCTATTGCCAGGGCAATGTCACCAAAGCATGAAAATATGGGAGGCTTCACTGATCGATGCAACTGATTGCTTGACAAATCCTTGAGAAGTTGTGTCATGATTCCATTGCAATAAGGCAAAATTTTATCTTCCAAAGCCCTACAAATATCCCCCACCACACCAACAGTCACAGCACAGACCTGGTACTCCCCAAAATTCTGAAGCCCCATTTCCAAATACTTATAGAACTCTGGCATGTATTTTGCAAAATCCGGACCAGTTGAATAGGCAAGGGCTCCAATTGCCAGCATTGCCTCCTCATGCATAGTTGCACTTCTCCATGCGAACACCCTTAGGAAAAGTCCCATTATCTGGTCCGCATACTGCATGAAAATGTGCTTTGTTGGCTCTGATGACCCTAACTTCTGAATAATGACTTGTAAACACCCACAAAGAAGGCCCTGCAATTCACTCTGCTTCTCTCTGTCATCAGAGGAAAGCTTCTGGTCTTCAAGTGTCTTGTGAAGCTCTGTCATAATGATGGGAATTAGTTGAAACACCATGGGTGCTGTCTCATCAGTTGAGCATCTAACCACTTCATTCAGTGTTTCATATGCTGCTGTCCTTAACCGAGACTCCACAGCTTCTTCTCTATGGGTAACAGTGAGAAGAGCCTGAACTATTTCCTGAAAATAAGAAGTGAGGGGAGATGAAGGGCCTGCATCTTCATAACCCTTGGCAAGGAAGTACAGGGCACCGCAAGCCTTTTCAGCTACGTTTGGAGCATCTTTCATGCTCTGAAGAAGAACCGTAACAATCTGTTGGCAATTTGCCTGAGTGATTATGGGTGCATCCATAGTTGAAACATGAAGGAACTCAAAGATTCGTCCCAAAGTCCAAGCAGTAGTGTCTTTCACATGCTTAATTGGGTCCTTTGTTAAGGCACTTAGCATGAAATTCAAAGCCGCATTCACAATAGGTGTCAATTTGTTGGGGGAAGGACCCTCCAAGATTGACCCGAAAGCATATGTGGCCGCCTCCCTTTGCCTCCAATCTGGTTTTGTTATGTTTTCTTCAATGAAAGGCATAACCAGCGAGACAATATCATCCCTCACTGTCCGTGCAACCAAACCAATACAAGTGCCCCCAGCCATTGCAATGTTCCAAGCCCCTTCATCCTGGTCTTGATCTTCCTCTTGCTTGAGCAGCGTCTCCAACAACATGGGGACAAGAGCAGGGAGTGCCTGCTTTATAAAATAAAAGCAAGGAACATCAGAGTCTCCTGTGAAATCACTACCATATTCTTCCAATATATCTATCTCCTCATCACAAATTGAACTCCAAAACTCAATTGCTTGAAGAGCCACAGGTTCCTCATCTTCTCTTACTGCCTTTGCTGTGATAATAAAGATGTCCTGGATATAAGGAGCCAATCTCTCATAATACATTGATGAAATGGAAACTAAGCACTCAAAAGCAGTCTGACGAATCTTCACTTCTGGGCACAGAATTGCCTCACAGACAACCCTCATCATATAATCACGCTCCATATCATTGCTAAAATTTGCTTGAGCAAAGCCCAGTGCATTGTACAGTGCTCGGGTGGCTGCAAGCCTCACATCATTGTTGCCTTCAGAAGCATTCATACCTTGAACCACTACTGTAAGTATTTTATTTACTTGGTCTTGATCCATAACATCAGGAGATACCTCCTCGCACAGATATCCGAGAGTCTCCAACGTGGCTTGCTTGACATGAGCAGGTAGCTGGCGAATATTTGACAGAAGGGATCTTATCAGCTCAGGCCATTGTTTCTGTGACAGCTCAATGCCTGCAACTTTGGCAATGACTTGAGATGCAGTTGACCGAGCATCAGATACAGGAGAAGAGAGGGTCTTTAACAAACACGCTTTAATTTGGCTCTTCACATCATTGTCCAAGTTTAACCACCTTTGAAAAAGCTCTAGCTTTCTGTGTTGTTCCTTAGCATCCAATGCATTTTTAAGTACCAAACCTGCTAATCTGCGGCTATCTACGGGCTTCTTGTCATTTGCAAGTTCTCCAGAGAGAGATAGCAAAAAGCTGGGAGGGTTTTGCTCCTGAAACAGTTTTAAGCTTTCTTCAGCATGTTTACGCACATTCCCATCTATCGATTGGGCATTCAGGAGCACTTGGGTAACTTCCACTGCCATCGTGTACCTAAAGCACCGAGTATGGAATAGAAAAGTTTATGAATATGCAATTCAATTCCAAAACCCACCCGAAAAAGGGATCCCGTGATACAAAGAATAGAAGCATAAAAATTGAAATTTGGCGGTCAAATAGTGTCAGTTGGTCTTAGATACAATAGTTAGGCATTTAAAGTTCCAACCAATTCTTTCTTCAATTCAGTATCTCAACTGAAAAGTGAGAACTCAAAATTTCTTTCTTTCTCCATCTAAGAATCTTCAAAATGATATTCTCTACCCACACCAAAGAAGAGGGGGGGAGAAATGAAAAGAAAACTTTGTCAAAAAGAAATTAAATAAAAGGAAGAAAAATTAAATCAGCCTGAGTCCAATCCATAAACCTACATCTAAGAACTAACAGTAGACAACCACAAAACCATAAAAAACAGAAACAAGCAAGACTACCAATTCCTCTTCATTTTCTTTTCTTTATCCTTTTTGCTCCAGTCTTCAATTTTCTGCCGCAGCTTTCTATTCTTCTTCGCATTGACAAAGAATATTTAACTCACTGAATCACTTCAACTGAACTAAAACAGTCAGAGCCCACTAACTGCACATGAACCGCACTAATACAAAAAAAATAAAAAAATAAAAAAAACATTGTTCAACTAAAACACTCCGCATGTCGACCATTAACGACCACCAACCAACCGTCCAGTAGAAACCCTAGCTTACCGTTCAGATGATCAAGAAACCAGTGAAATTGGATCAAATTCGTGCTTTATAGTATGGTAGACCAGCCCAAAAAAATACGAAAAGCCAGACCAAAATTAACACGAAAATTCAGATCATCGTCACTACTTCAAGAGAATAACCGAAGGTGTTGTTAAGGGCGAAACGACTCCGTATTAATGCTCGAGATCGCTGGACAAAATTGAAGTTAGTTGACGTTAGAAGAAGATAAGTACCCGTAAGAGAGACGAACAGAGAGGAAAGTCGTTGAAAAAATACGGTGCCGGACAGGGTCGACCGAATCCGCGACTGCAACCCAAGTGCAGAGAAATGGGGGGAGAAGACGACGACGACGACGACGACGACGACGCGGCAAGCGAAGCTGAGACTTGAACGAATTAACCAAAACTTAGACTAAATTGCAGTTGGGTCTCTGTGAATTCAGATTATTACATTTCAAGACAATTCTTCTCGGAAATTGCATTCCCTCTTTCAAGGTTTCTTATTTCGTACCATTTGAATTCCTAAATTTGAATAATATATTAAATATATATATAAAATAATATAATAACGAGGAAAATTTTATAAATAAATTATTATACTATTTTTATCTTATTTTTTATATATTACTACTGCGTAGTGCTTACTTTAATATATATAACCTACTGTGAGGTGTGGAAGTAGAAATTCATATGAAAAGCATCAAATTTTAACATAATTAAAATTTTTTTCTTCTTTTTTAAGGTAAAATACAAATAAATAAATAATTTATGAATACGAACTCAAACTTTGTATAAAATACATTTGTGCACCAGCAAAGAGATAGATACCTCTTTTTTTTTTTTCTTTTAAATTTTCTCTTTTGTAGAAAGAACAATATTTAGTTGCATTAAAACAAATATGTGTGTGTGTGCGCGCGATAATTTTATCAAATTATGTGACCCATCATGGCTTTTGACACATTTACTCATTGCATGACAACAGCTTTTTGATAATCTTGCAGCAACAATAGTAACGCTAAGCCACCAACTGATATCGTATGAATCTATAAAACCAAGCTCTAATATTTCATAAATAACTTGCAGCTCTATGCTTACAAATGTACATTTAAATGGTTAAACTGATGTTGTAATAATTTTGAAACTAGTAAATTTACTTGTACAACACGTTGTTACTTATTGACCCTATCTCTCTTTCTATCTATACACAAAAGCATTTTCTTAAGTGAGAAAGAAGTTGAGGTTGTTCTCTTCCTAAATCTAAAGCCTCTTTTTGATAAACTGGCAAAACCCTCAAGTCACTCTTTGAGGTTTTTTCTCTTCTGCATTTAGTGTCAAATGGCAGGAGGAGGTGGCTTCGAAAGTGAGAATAGACACAAGTCAGCCCCTTTATGTTTTCATATTGACGGAGTAAACAGGTGAGTGTACATGCATTGTGAAAACCTACATCCCCGTATGCATAAAAAAAAAAGTCTTTAGTCAATCAAAATTCTTTTATCTCAAATGGCTTGCTTGCTTGTTTGTTCGTTTGCTTTTGTTTTGTTTTGGTTTCATCTTTTTTTATTATTATTTATATTTATTATCTTTTACTGAAATATTGTAACTCCTAAGACTCTTGAACTTCTAAATCTATTATTAGCAATATTAGCATAATTGTCTATACATCTATCGATAACAGAGTTTTACTTTCTTTCAGTCCCCTCCTCTTCGTCCAATGGCTTCACAGTCTAATTTAATCATCCTCTTCTCTAGTATAATTAATCTTATCTCTCTCTTTTTTTATTATTTTTTTTGTTTTTGCATGCACACATATACGTTTACATACTCGTACACATACATACGAATTCATAGGTGACAACTTATTTATTTTAATGAGTATGCGAATCAAATATATGTTTATTGGGAAAATGAGTCTTCGTTTAGTTTTCATTTTTAATAATTTATTGTTGTGCTTTTTCAGTTACAAATGCATAGGTGAATAGGGAGAAACCCATGAAAGATGGACCATTCTTGTTCAAACTGGCGGAAAGGGAGCAATGCACAGATTACTTAATTATTTATATATTTTTCATTTTTTAATTAATTTTTTCTTTTTTAAAAATATCTCTATACATCTAATTTATGTATATTATTCCTATGATATATGAATGTCACGTGACTTACCTCATCTTCATTTGAGAGTGATTTCATATTTTTTTATAAATAAAGAAAAAAAGAAGTGAAAGATTATGATAATACTTCTCAACACTTATTAACTTGCCATAATTATTGAAATATTTTTCTTTTCCTTAATAAGAAACTTAAGGGCTTTTAGTTTTCTTGCTGTAACCATATTAATATTAAGAATTCATATCATATTAAGATGATAAAGGGGTTGAAAAGTTATAACAATATTGTTAATAATTATTAATTTGCTATAATTATTGAAAATTTCCTTTTTTCTTTCACAAGAAAAAAAAGAAAATTTTCAATTGACATTAAATTGAAATTTATAACAATTTTTTTTTTTTGAAAATTCAAATAGATAGATAGTTAAGTTCTTTTTTCATATATCAAGTGTCAATAAAATAGAATAACGAAAATAATTATCTAATTTTGGGATATTATTAGACTTTTAATAACGAGTATTTACACCATTATTAGATTTTATCTTACTTCCAAAAGCTTTTTAATGATTAGAGCGAGTTTTTAGTTTTACTAATGCTATTCAATCTACGGACTATATATAGTTAAGAAAAAATAAAAATGTAAAGTAATATTCAAAAAGAAAAGGAAATACTTAAAAAGACAGGAATACCCCCCACCTAGCCACAGTACCAAACCTACCTTACCATTTATTTTTTATTTTTTATTTTTTTTTAATTTTTATCGCTTTGGTTATTTCGCTTCTCAAACGTTACGTCTGCTCTAGCTTCGCGCTGTGTCTCTCATGGCAAAATCCAAGAGAAAAAAGGCTCGGATTCAACCCAATCCGGAGCTCCAAAACCCGGTTGCAGCGCCCGGATTCATTTCTGCTCCGTCCAAGCCGGCTTCCCATCTTCCGATCTCGAGCCCGCCGGCAGCAGATCCGCCAAAACCGGTTGGTGGAGCTCCGGGTCCGAACCACACTCCGTCTCCATCTACAACCAATGTTGCTTGTCTTCCTTCCCGGGATCTGTCGCCAGGGCTTCCGCAAGCCCGGATACCGAAATCGAAAGCAGCTTCACAACACATTCCGACTCCACTGCCTCCGCCGGCTTCGGTTCCAGCTCAAGTTCAGCCTTCCGCTGCCTCCACTTCCAGCAGTAAGTGCATCAAAATCAAGACGACAGGAATAAACAGAATAGAAACAAATTTATTAATTTGATTTTATTTGGGTTTTTCCTATTATGTTTTGTAACTCTTGCTCTATGTTGTACACCAAGGGGAAGCAGGAGAAGGCGTTAGCTGCTTGCTGATAAATGTTTTGTGTTCTATGTTTGGTGAATTTCTGGGTTTCTACTTTTTTTTTTTTCTCATTTGAATCATGTTCCTAGTTTAGACCAACTAAGACTAATGGAAACCAATAATTGTATACCAATCTCATTTCTTTTTAGGCTTTTGCTTGTTAGCGCTAATGTCTCCCTTTATGCTAGAATTGTTTAATTTTCTGTTTAGTCTAAAGAGCTACAACAGGAAAGCACAAAAAAAAAAAAAAAAAAAAGAAGAAGAAAAGAAAAAGTTTCAAACTTTTGCATTGTGTCCCTTTCTGCTATCGAGGCTGAAACAAAAAGAGGGGAAAAGACGATGTACAGGTAGAAAATCATGGAATTTGCTGAATGATAATGCTCTTAGATTAAAAAGATCATGATCCAAATGTAGAATATTAGTACTTATGTCCAAAGGGACCCGGACTGAAAGTTGCGGTCCCAGAATCAAGCAATAATAATGTTGCATGAATGGAAAAGGAGTATTGAAGAGTCATTGCAATTGTTTTCATTCTTGAGTTCATTTTTCAAGGAAAAATGATAGAGCCTATTTACACAGAGACGTTAGCATGTATTAAGTTGTGTTATTTTATTCAAAAAAGTTGAAAATAACCCAAAAATCTCCTTGGAATTTGAGTGAAATCAAATTTGAATTTCTAAGTAAAATAATCACTCCAATGTTTTTAGAAGGGAAAAAAAAATCCTTTGGTGTTTTTTTTTTTTTATAAATTTTTTATTTTAACGTGGGAAGATATTTGAAATTGTTGTTTAGCTATTAATTTCAAAGAACAAATAAGTTTACACCCCAATGATACGAAGAAGCCTAAGGAGTAAGGACACAAGGTCAATTTTTTTAGTATTGCTGAATTTTCCTCTTTGTGGGCCATTCAGCAATACATAGGGGTAGGGCTAATTGTTGAGAATGTAAAATGGGAGATCAGTAGATTAAACGTGGAAAATGCACTGACAGATTTTTTTTTTTTTTAATTTTCCCAAGAAAATTATAAATTTAGTTCAGTCTAGTCCAAAGAATCTGCCATGTATATTCATAGTCTGATGTTCAGATGTAAATCTCTCTACTCAAAGCTTGTACAATGGATCATAACTTTCTACCATTTTATGCTAGAATTGTTTAATTTTCTGTGCCATCTAAACAGCTACAAAAAGGAAAACACAAAGAAAGAAACTTAACTCTCTGTCTCTTTGCTTCTTATTGTGTATTTGTCCTTTTTTGAATCAATATGTTTGTACTGTGCTTTCTTAGTTTATTTGCTTGATTGTAAAGAGCCATAAATAAAATTCCACTTTTTGTTATATTGCAGGCAGATTTTTGCTTATGATCTTTATTGCAAATTACGATCTTGAATATATATGCCTTTTCTTGAGGACTATGTATGGCATTGTGTGTGTGTGTTGATATAGATATATATATTTATTGAAATGAAGAATTTTTTGCTAGTAAGCGATCAGTTTTGTTATTCAGATCTGCTAGTTGTCTTGGAGAACAGAACATGGAACTGTCTTTGTCAATAATACAGCATACGGGCAAGAACAATTGTAATGGTAGTGAGTGAGTATAGAAAAGGACCAGACTCTCTCTTGCTAACCAGGTACTCCCAACAATGGTGGGGCTGCCACTGCCTCTAGTTGTCAATACCATTGGCCACCTAATTTGGTTGCAATATTCTTGGCTGCACTATTTGGCTTCTCTTGTATTGACTTTACCTACTAATGAGTTGTGATTTGGGATGCATTTTCTCATCAATAACAGTTGTTAACAAATTGTTAATTTTGCTTAGATGTCCCAGAACTCTCGTACAAAAATAAACTACAAGAATATGCCCAGAGATCATCCCTTCCATTGCCTATTTATTATGTAATCAATGAAGGATCTTCTCATTCACCAAAATTCAGGGCAACTGTGTTGATAGATGGAGCAGAATATACTTCTCTAAATACCTTTTCACACCGAAAAGAAGCGGAGCAAGATGTAGCAAAACTTGCTTTGGAGTGTATCGCTAAAAAGGTTAAGGAAGAAGGGTGTCCACTAATTCTTGAGGTTTGTTTATACTTTTTCTAATTTTTGAAATAAATGTAATTTCTTTTGATGTTTTTTGCGTCTTGTTTAGAATTTCTTGATCATAGCTGAAATTGACACTTTACCTGTTTGGCTATGAACAGTTGAAACACTAATGTCATAATTTTTTTTTTTTTTCTGGTGGTTGATGCACCTAGGCAGGCAATCTTCACTGTAAACTTGCATTTATTTGGAATGTTTGGTGCACCTAGTTTGGAAATCTGCTCGATAAACTTGGACTCATAGTTATGAATAAAAGAATGATGGTAATTTCTAGATGTCAATTATAATACACATTCTGATCCTCCATGCTTGTTTGGTGGAGATTTCTTGATTCCCTTTAATTATCCTCCCTTAAAAATCTTTTTCCAGGACACAGTGTTCTGCAAATCCATCCTGAATGAATTTGCAGTGAAAATGAATATGCAGTTGCCTACTTACAAAACTGTTCAGCCACAACGTCTGCTTCCTGTTTTTGTATCATCCTTGGTTTTCAATGGCATATCTTACAGCGGTGGAACTGGTAGAAACAAGAAAGAAGCAGAGCAACTGGCAGCACGTGTTGTCATTATTTCTCTTCTAGGTATCCCAAACTATGCGGTCAACTAGGGGTTCTCTTTAAGTACTGTGTTTGCATTTTCTTTGCTTTGGGTGTTTGACTGTTGAAGCTTTAATTTAGGTGACTCTGGGTTGGGGACAATTCTTTTGGAAATCATCAAATCCAAAGTTAAACTCTATGCAGCATTGGATAAAGTCAAAGATCCAAATTCTGCCCAACATGATACTCCATGCATGGCAATGAACATCAGACATGTTTACAAGAGTACTGGAATAGATAATAGAGCTTCTGCTGCCGCAATCAATGTGCCAATATGTTCAACACCACAATCACCTTCAGTAATGCATCTGCCCCACCATGAAATCAATATATCAAAACCAGAGCAACCATCTGCAACTGTCAATCTTCCAATTGAGTTAGTAAGTCCAGTTCTAGGACAGTCTTTGGATGCTGGTCCTAGTTCTTCAAAAAAGCGGAGAAAGAGCAAGAAAAAGCCTAACAAGAAATTGTGCATTGATGCCCAGTAAGTTTGAAAAACTAGTTGAGCATTTGGTTTATTTTAGAAGGATACAAAACAAAACTATGAATTACACTTGTTTGATCGCTTAGATCTCTAGTAAATGGTGTGATTATTTAAATAGATGAAATTGGAAATAATGAATCCAAACTGTTTATAAGAAATTAATTTAGCATGGCGCTTTGGAACTTCAGATTTAGTGATGTATTTACTTGTTATTGCACACAACTGACCCTGACCCGATAATTTCTATGTAAGATGCAGGCCCTCCATCACTTGGCAGTCAAGCCTCCCCTTGTCCAATAGCACAATGAATGGCTCTACTTCTGTTTAGCTGTTAGTAGGACTATGATTTTACCTTTTTGTTGTGTATGTTTGTAGGGCTCTGACTTACCTGTCTGTTTTGGATTGTTTGATGTTTAACCTTGGTTGCGGATGGATGGAAATGAACTGTTGACCATCAGGATTGTTTAAGTAAATATTGATGTATGAGATGTGATGATCCATCTGTGATTTTGGGTCTTCCAAATTCATTGCAAAGAATCAACACATCCCCTCGAGACAAGGAATTGCTCTTATTCCGGGGCCAGCTTTGGTAATGGTCTTTGGAATATTCTTGTCCGACAAAGAGAACATGTGGATGGTGAACTTCATAGAGCCTGCAAACGATATTTATATACCACTCAAATATAGTTTATAACAGGCAGCCAAAATCGCTCGCATTAAAACTGACTTTGAATGGCTCCAGTAAATTTCTTTGTTCTAAACTGCCTGCTTCTGGATGCTTTCTAATTCTTGCCAATTTTCTTGAATGTATTGTGCTATCGAAGGCTAGTTTTGTGGCCGTTAGTCCTCTAGTTTTAAGTTACAGTTTGCAACCACAATTGTATGCTCATTTTCGCAGTAATAGCGACCTGTCAGCCATCAAAATTTGTGGCAATATTTGTTACAATCAGTTGTAATTGGGACGAAATAAGTTGTAATTTGTAGCCGTACCTGGCAACTTCAAATTTTTCTTACTTGGGCGATTCACGCTTCAAAGTTTCCACAGGATTTTAGTCAGGAACTGGAGATTTAAGTAGAACCTATAGGTACGTTTGTAAAACTGATCTCCTGATGAACCAGAGGGGAAAAAGAAATTTCTGAATATCAATTTTCAAGGGCCAATAAGCGTTAAGCTGTCTGCTCTTGAGTGCCCCTGAAGTAAGAAACCATAAATAATCAAACACCAACTACATTGGTTTATTGGTCTATCTCTATATTATGCTAAATTATTTTCTAGCAAATTCCAAGGTTGTCCTCTTGTTTGTCTCCGATCTCCATGATTCTGATCTCCAATTCTCCATGAGTATGCTTGCCTCAAACCAAAACCTGCAGTACTCTAATTTATATTCCCGAAACAGACGCTGACATGCGACAACTTACTAAAAAAAGCAGAGTGAACTAGCTAAGCACGGAGATTTCAATATTCTTATCAAACAGCCCAACACGAGAGAATCTTGCATGCCTCGCTAACTAGCAAACACGACAGCATGGAATGTAACATATAGCACGAAAGACAGCGCAAGTCCACGTGCTGAGTCCAGAAGGAAAGAGTGCAAGAAACGCAATCAAAAATTGTTGTTCTGTTCTCTATCAAAGAGGTAAACGTGGTCAACTGGAGGCTATCTATAGGCCAGCTCATATTGCTCTATAATAATTATTATATCTATATTTTTTAACTATAATTATACATTAAAAATTTTAAAATATCAAAAAAAAAAAAAAAAAAGATCATAAGAGCATAATCTGCGTTCACTTTTCTCTATATTCAATTGAGACTCGAAAATGTTTGGGAATCTGGTAGACGTGGGGGTGGCGAAAGATCCGGCGACGCTTTTGCCGCTTTGGTCTGAATTAATTGTTCTCTTTGTTCCTCTTCCATTTTACTGACCTCTGCCAGCTAACAATCCCCAATGCAAGAGGATAAAATATGTTCTGTTGCAAGTTCATCACTTAAACTAAAACTAAAAAGAAAAGTCATCACTTGTGACCTGATCATCTTGTTCCAATTTATGACTATTGATAGCAGTGGACGTCTAGCCTTGCTCGTTCACATCGACAACTTGACTGTATTAGAAGACCAAAATGCAACTAAATTATGATGACATTAAATACATGTAATACCATTGTTTTCCTGGGTCCCTACAAATAGGCATTCAAAGCCAGACATGCCTGCCTGAACTAAGACCAAAGCAACTTCAACTCCACTTGGCCACTTTCTTCTCTTTATCCCAAATGGCACTTGCCAAGTACAACATGGGATCAGTTCAAAATTGTGCCCATATGGGAGATTTTCCTTCTTTGTGGCCTAATGAATTTGGTGACAGTAGCTTTGAGGAGAGTGGTGGGGTATTCACCAAGAATTTAGCCATCAGCCGGCCTTCCTCCTCACTTGGCAGTCCAAGCAGCGGCCAATCCAATGGATATGTATTTCAGGCCACAAGCAACCGGCCAGCTGAGGAAGCTCATTCTTTGATCAACTTCAATGACAGGTGCAATAGTCTCATTCAGGCCAATTGTTCTTTGCTTAGCTTTCAGCAGAAGAACAGGCCCTCTCAAAGCAGTGTCCTCAGAGGCTACTACTCCAACTGGGACAGTGGTTACAAGCAAATGAATCCAAAACTGGAGAATTTGAACTGCCTTCAAACTGCTAACAACTTCAACTCCATAAGCGACCCTGAAATGGAAAGCTCCGGGGATTGGTTGTACCAAGGAACCACACTTGGCAATAGCATCCAGGAGCCTGAAAAGCAGGACTCAAGCATCCATAAACGTCTCAAAACGGTATATTTCTTCCTCATATACACTCAATAAAACGAAAAAATATATATATATATGACGAAAATGACTAATGACTATGGTTGCTGACTGAACGTATGCAGGCTTTAAAGAAGCAGTGCAACATTCGTGCAAGTACAACCACAAAGTCGAAGCCAAAGTCGTCAGCTCCAGCTAAGGGTCCTCAAAGTGTTGCTGCCAAGGTTGTTCTTCAATATTCATTCAATGTTATTACATATTAACATTTGTTTTTTCCCCCCCTCCTTTTTCTTTCTTTTTTCTATTTAAAGAAATGTCATTATATTTACGGGACTAAGTCTTGAAATAATGTTATATACGACTACTTAGATTCGACGAGAGCGGATTAGTGAGAGGCTCAAGATATTGCAGGAGCTCGTGCCAAATGCGTCAAAGGTTGATTTGGTCACCATGTTGGAGAAAGCCATTAGTTATGTCAAGTTTCTGCAGCTTCAAGTGAAAGTAATGGCTTCAACCATTTCACTTGTTATAGTTCTTTCTTTACGCTCCCTTTTTTGTTCAACTTTCTCTGATTATAATTACAAGTCCTCGAACCTTATCTTATGTTTAAACCAATGCATGACAATTTTTGACCTTTTGATGGAAACATTTTTTCATGCAGGCTTTGGCAACAGATGAATTGTGGCCAACTCAAGGTGGGAAGGCTTCCGATATTTCCCAGGTAAAGGAAGCCATTGATGCCATCCTCTCTGGTCAGAAAGACAGAAATTCAAGCTCAAGCTCAGAGTGATTGGTGTGCCAACCCAAGAAGAATAAGCAGAAGTAGTAGATAATATTGTATCTTTAAGAAAACTTCTCAGGCAACGAAAAGCTTTGTTTTGGAAGTTATCAATAATAGGGTTGATCAGACTTCGGAAACAGAATCTCAGCACACAATAATTGAATTATCTGCTCTGTTTAGACACGTAATGAAACTATAGCTTAATTTACAAAGAAAACTGAGATGTGGCAACCGTGTCCCTACAGAGTAATGCATGAAAAAAAAAAAATATATATATATATATATATAGCTAAAAGAATTAACCGGTTAGCTCAAAGATACACAGCTGGCCTACTGAGAATTGTAACCTAATGCATCCTCATTGTTACCAAATGCACGTGTAGCTGATCTCATCACATTATGATTGGAAACGTCGAGGAGTTGGCTACAAGAGTTGAAATTGACAAAACTATATACCTAGATAGATGGATATCAACTCATTCTCTTTATCATTATTATTACTATTATTATTTTTTCGTTTTTGGGTTTGTACATAATTGCCTGTAGCTTTGGTTCGACAAGTCATATGTAACGTCACTAAGGTGGGAAACAGCCTGGTTATACGGGCAACTAGCATTACTACTGATGTGAGAATTATTAGAACATTGAAATTGTTTATACATACCCACCAATAGTATATTACATTTGTCTTCTAGTCTTTTTTAAACTCAGAAATTTATCAATTTTATGTGTTTTAAGCTTGTTTGCAGTACCACATCAGCCCTATTGAAACTGATGAATAAAATTGTTGGTTCCATTGAAAGTAAAAAAAAAAAAAAAACAAACAAACAAACAAAGAGAGAAGAAAGACAATTTATGGCATTGAAAAATGTCGTAAGAGACATTATTGTGATGTTGTAGGGCAAAATAACTTGCCTTTTTTTTTTTTCATTTATCTTAGTTCATTTATGTAGGGAGCTTGAAAATTACAATGATTACATACTTATTTAGTTCATGTAAGTAGCTCGTAACAGTAGAAAATGCTTTTACATCATCCAAGACAAACTCTTGAACTCGTAAAGCATATTAGTTAACCCAAAATA
This sequence comes from Bruguiera gymnorhiza, assembly GCA_020883675.1. Classification (NCBI taxonomy): domain Eukaryota; kingdom Viridiplantae; phylum Streptophyta; class Magnoliopsida; order Malpighiales; family Rhizophoraceae; genus Bruguiera; species Bruguiera gymnorhiza. The sequence goes on along the minus strand of JAIRCJ010001058.1, from coordinate 5,087,450 downwards.
CAGGTAAAGGTTAACCTAAAGACTAGTTGAAATTTTTACAGCAAGGTGACAATTCTAACATCCATCAACCGTGCTCGTGTTTGTGGGTTTAAGTAGTACATGGGAACATGATCTTATTGTATTCAACGTAACAAATCAAAACAATAAGAATCTTGGAATAGTTATAGAAATGAAAATAATACTCTATCCTATACATGTGGCATATCTATTCTCTTTTTCTAGCTAATTTTGGGAGGTTTTCTCCTTGTTTTTTTTTTGGGTCATTTAAAGATATCCTTTATCCTTTAAATTTTTTTCCAAAAACAAATTAATCATTCCATATTTCTCTCTTTCCAGCTCATTTTAAGACCTACTTTTCATGTTTTTCGGGTCATTCGATGCCTTGCTCTATCTTTTAGTTATTTTCTCTAAAAAAAAACAGTTAATCCTTCCATATTTTATTTAAATGATACCATATGACAAAGAAGTTCAGCAGTTTCTGGATTCTTTTACTCCTCAACTGGCCATTTCATAGTTTGATGTTTTATATCGTAAGAGGAAGAGACATATAAAAAAAAAAAGTTTGTTCACAAAGGTAGGTTTTGCTCCGCTGCTTGCATTTTCTACCTGATCTCCAGGGGCTTTGGTTGTGATTTGGATGAGATGTATAGGTGATGGAAAGGAACTTCGGTATCCTGCTTTTAGATGCCATAAATAAAAGTTCTTTGCCCTTGCCCTTACACAAATAAATAAATAAAATAATAACATTATGTATACATCGGATTAACAAAATAATACAAAATAAAGTAAGCTAATTTTTAGTTTAAACTTGGGAATATGAAATTGCAAACCTCTTTCCAAAAAATTCGAGTGAGAATGTTCTACTTTAAACGACTTCTTAGAACTTAAAATCTAAAATTAGAGGTCTAATATTTAAATAACTTGACGAGTGAAGGACTATAAACTAATTTAAGAAGAATTACTAATTTTGTTTATTCTATAGCCTAACAAATTTCTTAAGGGAAAAAAGGTACCCAACAATAGTAAACTAATGTCAAGAGCTAGAATTCCCAAATTATTCTTTCCGATGTACCAAAAAAAAAAAAAAAAACCAGATTGGAGGCTTCAAATCCAAACAAATTGCTACGTTCCATTAAAAATTAAAAAATCTGAAAACGAGAAGCAAAAATGGGCTGAGGAACGGACAAGAAGATGAAGAAGGAGGAGGAGGGAGAAAGACACAATTACATTAATGGCCTACAGGTTCATCTCATTGAACACCTTGCCCTACGAAAGGACGCAAAATTATAATTAAGACAAAACTTTTGGATTAAAATACACCATTAAAGTATAATATTGAGATAATCTTTTCCATTGTTTGTGTTTGTTTTTTCAAACTTAATAAAAAAAAATTAAAGGGCATGGAAGTTAGTCTATAAGGCAATCTAACTAGCTCACAAGACCTGTTTACTTACTTAACAATGTTCAATATTATCTTGTGATTCATCATTGGACTGTGCCAAATGAAATGCTTTTTTTTTTTTTTTTGGGTTTAATCATAATTGTAAAGTAGACTTACGAGAGTTACCTATACCATATGTGAAAAATAAATATGAAAAATTGGGTTGAAAATATTTGAGAAAATAAGAAATGTTTATTGTTAAAAGAAATGATCATGTATGATGATTTATCTATAATTTTTTCACTAATTATTTAATTTTTGTCAGTTATACTTTATCTACTAATTACTCAATTTTCGTCAGTTACAATTTTTTTATCAATTACTTAATTTTTTTCAGTTACAATTTCTCCTCAATCACTCATTAATCAAGATTAAATTTTTTTTTAAAAAAATAATTATATCTCGTATTAATGATATAAACTTAATTTATATTATAAAAAAATATTATACTGTATAATTGATATATAATTAAAAAAAAATATATATATATATATATAAAATTTTATTAATAAAATATAATTTTTTTTGGATAATTATTATCTTATTTTACGTTATTAGTTCATTTTTTTTAAATTTATCATATGGATGTAGACAAGAGAACAACAAATGGATCGAGCATTGAATCCCCGTTGCCCCAATTATTCATGCACGTCACCGCCAAAAAGAAAGTAGAAAGATCAAATGATTTTGTATATGAAAGGCTCAAAATGGGCCCGGATGATGGCTTCACAAATTTGTGCCCACCAATATATCGGTTGGTCATTTAGCTTTGTTCGGCCATTGAGGCACCATGTGCGCAAAAGCCAGGGCCACAAATTCTCCATTTTGTGCAACCACACACTCATAAGCCGCCCTCTGTAATTAGACGACACAGGGAATTCATAAATGTAGTTGTTTTAAGATGCACAAATTAACAAATTTCTATATTATACCGTATAATATTTGTCTAAGTTAGAAAAGAAAAAAATTATCGCTTTATGTTTCTTACTAACATTGTAAAATTATCAAATTTAATATTTTTATTTTTTGCCTTAAAAAAAGATTGTGAAAATCTTAAGAGAATTTAGATCAAAATTAAATTATCGTTATTCCACATTCTTGTCAGATAACTCAAACTAAGATGATGCGCCGAAGAAGTGAAACTTCTTTTTCTAACCCAAACCGGAACATGCACGAGCAATGTTATCGGAGAAGTGGACGTGCAAGCAAAATCCATCAAAGCCTCAAACCAGCTCATCATTGTAACTGCCCCTCCTGAGATTGGTGGAAGAGAAGCACTCCATGCGACAAACTTTCTGCACTTTGGATCTCTAGTATTTTAAAAAAAAAAAAAAAAAAACGAAAAGAAAAATCATGGGGTCGAGTTTATCATAGGCTTAATTAACATTCTTCTGTTCTGTTTCCTCTTTTTTCATTTGTCAGGGTTTGGTTGTTTATTAGGGTTCGTCTCGAGATTTAATTAAACTCACGATAACACCTCTCAACAAATATTTTTAACTTAGCAACGTACGAGTTCAAACCTAAAATGACAATAAATAATGGTTCGGTTCAGATGCACACAGGGGACAAGATTTAGGTGAGGAAACAGCTTGACCCAATCCATATCCCAGTAGCGTGGTGCATGTGCAGATCATTTATTTTAATTTTTTATTTAGCTTTCTTTTTTCTTTTTCTTTTTTTTTTTTTGGGTATCATATCTTGGCTTTTGATTACGTTTCTTTTGGATTTTGTGGCAATCTCCATAAAATCATTATGCTTTGATTTCCCATAAAATTTTGCTTCAAACAAGTCTTCAATTACTCATTCTTTAAATTTTATATTCTCGTGTTTTAAATACAAGAAATTAATGTTTTGTTCAAGTGTCCCTAATTTCTATTTCTTGGATATCATATTGTTGGTTGGATAAATTGAAAAAATAACGGGTAATTTTATTCTCATTGAATATGATTTAAACTAATCAATTTTAAATTATTTATAATAATTTAATTAATTTTATTTTTATTTAAGTCTGTTGTAATGTGGAAAGTTTTGAAATCGCTTTAATAATAATTTAATTTAAATAAAGGTATCAAACCCATTTACTTGCAACCCTACTACTACTACTACTTGTGGCTCACAAAATTTTCCTTTTCATTCTACTTTTTGAACGAAAGAAGTAGAAGCGAGATGACATTGATTTTTCTTGTGGGGTTGCGTAAACCGCAGGCAATAAACAAAATATTATATAACTTTTATCGTTTTTTTTTTTTTTTCCTTTTATTCGGCTTATCTTCTCCCTCTTAATATTACCGTATATTGCAACTAATAACTAAGTGGAGAAAATTGTAACGAGAATGACTTACCAACTGGCAATCTTTCGTCGATCTCTTAGTATTTGGTGCACGTTTGTAAATTTGGTCTGACCACCTAATCCACTGAGGCACTGCTTTTTTTTTTTTTGGGTTTATCTAAACCCAATAATTATAGGATTAGAGGGATTCCTGAATACAATTCAAATGTATAACGTGAATTCCTGTTGCCCTATTGATTTAAAAATAAAATAACAATTTACATTCTCTCGTTAGGTATGAGGGTTTTCAAATTGATGGAGAAATTTGTTCAATGGATCGGATCAAGAAATTGGATTTACATGGTGCACAAAGTTAAACAATAATAAAAGAAATTAAAAAAAATTTAAAAAAAAAAGAAAGAAGAAGAAAAGAGAAAGAAGCAAGGGAGTCAATTTACTTTCCGTAATAATCCAAATCCAGGGATAATCCAAGTCCCAAAATGGTGGGATTAGTCAAGCTACGCACAAAGTGAACGGCACCACCTAACTTTAGAAATGAAAAAGAAAATGACATTATACGTTACAGTAGGGCGCATACATCATGAGCAATTCCCTTTGATTTTTTTGGGTCTACTTGTTACAAAGGGAAAAGTTAAAAAAAAAAAAAAAAAAAAGAAAAACAGGGACGAGAGGCTGCAACTACCAACCTCCAGACAACAACCGCAGACTAACTACCCACTCTAGGTATTAAAAGTTGAACAAACCTGAATCCAATGTCCAAACTACCCCTAGATATTTACGTGGATAATAATAATAAATAACATAAAATAAAGAATAATAAAAATATTAACAAACTAATTTTAATTTTGGTTTATAAATATTTTCAATGTAATTTTTTATTTATTAAAATAATAATAATAACAACGACGACGAGAAGAAGGTGAAGGCAAAAAGGCAGAAACAAAGGCAAGGCGGCAGCTTCCTAAAATCACGACTCGGATTTATTTTTGTGTTTGTCTCTGAACTCATTACGCACAACAAACAACACAAAGCCCCATAAGCACACGACTGTCTCTCTCTCTCTCTCTCTCTCTCCCTCTCTCTGTGTTTTTCTTTTCTGTCTCTGTGTTTTGGTCATTTAGCATGGATACGAGCGCAGAGAATCAGAGCTCGTCGTCCGAGGCCGACACGCCCCGACGAGGAGGAGAAGGCGCGTCGTCCGGCGCCCGGCGAGCGCTCCGCCTGATCCAATCCCATGACCTCGACTCCAAGTTGGAAGCCGCCCGGGAAATCCGGCGCCTCACCAAACACTCGCAGAGGTGTCGGCGGCAGCTGGCCGAAGCCGTTGAGCCGCTGGTCTCTATGCTCCGGGTCCACGGCCCGCCCGAGTCCCACGAGTCGGCTTTGCTCGCGCTTCTCAATCTCGCTGTCCAAGACGAGAAGTATGTACTCTCTCTCTCTCTCTCTCTCTCTCTCGCTCTCTATCTTCAAATTTTTGATATGGGAATTTGGGATTTGCTTATACGTTTGGTTCGTTGTTGTTGTTGTTTTGTTTTGTTTTCATTTGCAGCTAATTAATATTAATTAATAGGATTCATCAAAATCATAAAAACCAAATGATAATTCATTTACTTGTGTATCTATGAATTTTTGAAGGTTGATTTTGTATTTGCAAAGTAATTGGTTTTGTGTAAAACTATTGATGGAACTTGTGAGCAAGTAACAATCTTTGCCTTATCCACAAATTTTGATTATGTTTATGTGCCTATTTTATCCATATTGAAAATTTCTACTTTCCAGTTTTTTTTCTTTTTTTGTTTTTTTTTTGGAGGGTGGCGCGGCTCAGTTGAGAGAATTGGTTTTTTGATGGCCTAATGGTGTTCACTGTTGGGTAATATTCGTAATGATTTTTTCTATTATTATTATTTGAATTAAAATTTTATGAAATTCAATTTGAAGCTTTGCTACTGGGTTATGCGGTTGTAGGAAAATTTGCTCAGTGATTGGTACCATTTTTGCCCTTTGGGAATTGGGAGTTGAAAGCTTTTATTGGACCTGGGTGTTTGAGTTTTGGGGATTTTGAAGATGATTCTTCTTTGCTTGAAAGTCCTTTTCAAAGACTAACGATTTTCCTCGGATTCCTCAAATTGGGTTAATACAATTCAATCCAATCCCCGTCCTACACCTCGAGAATCTATTCTTATTCCCCAACCTTCCCCCTGTATCTCTATCTTTCAGTTTCTAGTCTGTAGATCTGTTTGCTTTTTTCTTTTGCATCTTATTGGTTTGCTTTCAATATATCTTTTGACTACTTGATCAACGGAAAAAGAGGGACAAGAGAGGGATCTAAGTATTCCTTTATGGGAATTTGTCAATTTTGCTTCATTGGAAATTGGCAATTGATCCTTATGTCATCCTCCGTTTTCTGTTAAGCCTCACAAAGTACTGTATGTTGACCAGAAAAAAAATAAAAAAGACAAAGTACCTTATGGTCAGTGAGTTGGCCATTGTGCAATAAGAACATGAAATCCATTGAGGAGTAGATGAGTTCTTTTATATTTTTAGTTGATCTTCATTGGATCAGGCAGGGCTGTAATTAGCAACATGGGAAAATGAATGAAAGAAAGCTGCTGATTTTGAGTTCTCTTTGTTGAATCAGATAAATGGTTGCGTGTTTGTGATAATGTAGAATCTATTTTATTAAAATGTGTCGGTGGTTTCTGAGTCATGGATTTGGTGCCCCTTTACAAAGAACCAGATACTTTTATGGTTGAAGGCAATATGATTGGAGACTGGTTGCTGTTAGCTGGCTCACATGTTTTCATCTTTTTCTTTTCTGTCTCTCTTCACTTTTTTCCATTGTCTTCCCTTTGAAGTATGGTAAAGGGTAAAGAGAGATATAGAATCAAGTTCTCTTTCTTATTTTAATGGACCTTGTTCTGTGGGTGTGTTAATCTTTAATCTTTATTGGTGGAAAGCACTAATATGTTAACTTTTACTTTCAACATAATGTTTCAATGGAAAATTTGTTGCACCTTCTTGTTAATTCATTCTGGCTGATTGCCCATATTAACAAGCTTGGATCCTGCAATTGTTTGGAGGATTGCTTTTAGTAGCATATTACATTCTAACTCCCACTGATTTTTATGCAGATGAGTTGATTCAAGCAGATCCTCTGAAAGTGCATATCTGTTTAATAGATGAAAAATACAATCAAACTAGGCATGGGGTTTAATGGCCAAATGATATAGGAAAGTCTTTTTCTGCAAAATGAGTTTGAAATGGTGAAAATTGTGGTTCGATGCATTTATATGATGGATTTTTGACTTTGTCATAAGCATGTAGTAGATGTATCAGTTTTAGTTGATCATTACACTGCATATTTGATTTTGCATGGCGAGCAGTTCAAATTCATGGTGACTTTAGAAGGCATGATGTGGTGATTTGAAGTTAGTAGCGGCAAGGTACTCATGGCTTCTGAGTTCTGAACCAAATTTTAAGGCAGCTGAAATTTGTCTGATTTTCACGAAGTCTCAACCGTCTCTTTAACTTCCATCTGATATTTCTCTAGCTAAACTTGTAACTTTTTACTGTAGATTGGAAAATTCTTGGCTTGTAATTTTAGAATTGAAGTTTTATTGGTCATTTTGTGTTTCTTTTGATCAAAATTTTATAATTCTCTCTTATTTTGCAGGAATAAAATAAGGATTGTGGAAGCTGGAGCCTTAAAACCAATCCTTAGCTTCCTCCAGTCGCATAATTTAGATTTACAGGGTTGTGCAACAGCAGCTTTGCTTACTCTATCTGCTTCTGCCATTAACAAGCCAATCATTAGTGCCTCTGGTGCCATCCCTTTCCTGATGGAAATCCTTAGACATGGAAGTCCACAGGCAAAACTTGACGCCGTGATGGCTCTTTCTAATCTTTCAACATATGCAGATAATCTCAAAGTCATTCATGAAATGAATCCAATCCCTTCTGCTGTTAGTTTACTGAAGATATGTAAAAAATCTTCAAAAACTGCTGAAAAATGTTGTTCACTCATAGAGTCTTTAGTGGAATTTGAAGATGTTAGAACTGCATTGATAGCTGAAGAAGGTGGAGTTCTCTCCGTTGTTGAAATACTTGAAAATGGGTCTCTCCAAAGCCGAGAACATGCTGTTGGGGTGTTGCTGACCATGTGCCAGAGTGATAGATCTAAATATAGGGAACCAATTCTCAGAGAAGGTGTAATTCCTGGACTTCTCGAGCTCACAGTTCAAGGAACACCCAAGTCTCAGTCAAAAGCACAGATGTTATTAAGATTGCTTAGAGACAATCCATATCCAAGATCTGAGCTTGAGCCAGACACGCTAGAAAATATCGTGTGCAGTATCATTTCCCAGATAGACGGAGATGATCAATCTGGTAAAGCTAGGAAGATGCTTTCTGAGATGGTGCAGGTTAGTATGGAACAAAGCTTAAGCCATCTGCAGCGAAGGGCCCTTGTATGCACCCCCAGTGAGCTGCCTATTAGTAGTTGTACTTCTGAAGTATCTTCAAAATGATTGTTTTGGCAATCACTTTTCCCCTTGTATTTTCTTTTCTCATGTGGGGCTTGTGAGAAAAGTTTTCTTTTGTACAAAGAAAAAGAAAATACGGTAGTATAAGGAAGAATGCCAGTCCAGGCTGCTGTGTTGGTGTCGGGTGACTGGTAAATGGCAAATAATCTGGCAGTTGTATGAAGTTCTTTTATTTTATTTTATTTGCTACATCTGAAAATTGGCAGTTATATGAGTCTGGAATTATGGCTATTGTAGTTTCAAAATCAGAAGGAAAAGGTTGTGTGGAGGGGGTTATAAAGTAATTGTTGTGCCAAATCTTTAATTCCGCAGTTGTATGCGTTGATCCACGGTTAATTCCTTGTGTTCCTCTCCTGCCAGTTTCCTTTTTCATGCCTCTTAATTATTGCCAGCGGAATGGGGCAGCTGCTTATTCAAGGTTGATGGCCTTAGCCTTAAACCCATCAATCTTTGATTCCTTACCTTATGTTTGGTAGACGGTAGGCTGATCTATGATTCCATTAAGTCCAAAATTTCCTCATCTTTGACTCTTAGGCTTCCAAAACTTATCTCGATTCTTAGGTTCTTTGAAGAATTACTCTGAAATCTTCTGTAGTGTGGTTCCTTAAGAAGTTAGGACGAATAGGTAGAACAAATTGGAAGGAAGGAAGGAAGGATGAGTCTACCATAAAAAGGGTTGAAAAGTTTCATCTCTACCTACCAATGCGGCTTGGTATTAAAGAGACATGTGGTATATAGTCCTCTTCATTTCTGGTCTTCTGACCAAACTTTTGTTGGCGCCATATTTCTATCTGGCGAAACTTGAAATCAGGCATCTGATGGCGTTTAATTGGCAATTAATTTCCCTGGTCTTCCGTTAGTTGTCAAAGTGCCGCAGCCTCTCAAAAAGAATCATTTCCCCTCTCGCATTAGCTAGTCCAGCTTTCATGCGCCTTGAATCTCATTTGCTAAATGAAGAGTACTAAATAGACCCTATTCTATTCACCAGTGCCCTTCCCCGCCCTTACCATATTATTGCTAAATGGACAAAATCCTGTGGCCCATTTCTTATCGCACTTAAAAGCCTGGCCGAAATTATTAGATACCAATATCTTATTTCTTTTCTGGGGTCAGTTTTCCAATTCTTCGAAGTTAATCACATTTGTAGCTTTCAACTTTATTTTTGTTTCAATGAATTTCTTTCCTAACAGGGTTTCATCTCCAATTGGACAGCAGAAGGAATGATTGTTTGCCAAGATGTAATTAAAGCTCATAATTGTTATTCCATATATATATATATATATATTTTGTTGATAACTTTGTAACAAATCCCCATCCAATAAAATTTCCTTTTGTTTCTTTTTTATGGTTTTTGTTCAAGAAGTGTAGGCCATCAGGAATGCGAGTCCCCACTAAAGGATTTCCCATGTATGGCCAAATTTTCTATTTGGGTTGAGTTGTTTTAGCGATTTTAGCTTGAATTGAGTTGATTTGATCAGGTTGAACAATTTGAGTGGCTCAAGGTATGTGCAGGATTGGCTTTTGTTGTTAAGTATTGGGGCTTGGGGTTGAGTTTATAGTTGGCAAGATATTACCATTTGGGTGTGAAAGTGATGAATGACAATGGCGTTTTGCTTAGAGCCAGAGAGGGCTATGTGTTGAAACCCAAAGCAACGTGTCGCCAACATGGATTTCGAAAAGTTTTTAAGCTAAAAAGGTAAAATCCACGTCCGATGAGGGGTTTCTTGAAGAGGTGAGCCGATGCCATTTGTGCTCCTTATTAGTGCTTTATTGTCAAGATTTTAAGTTATGAATAATGATGTCCTTCCCGAATGAATTTTCGGATATTTTATGCTAAATAAATTATAAAAATAAAATTACAAGATTTAATTATAATTATAAAATACAAAATTTATTATAAATACTATAATATAATTTAAATGTATTAAAACTATCATAAAAATAAAATTATAAACAAAAATCACAATAGAAAATCAGCCCAATAATCATAATAATAATACAAATGATGACGATGACGATAATAATAATAAGAATAATAATAATAATAATAATAATAATAATAATAACATATATTAATAATTATAAATAAATATTTAAAATTCAAAATATTTAGGAATAATATTTTTTATTAATTAAAAATTTAAATATTTTATAACTTTTACTATATTTTTAATATTGTTAATATATCATTTTTTATTATCATTCTTGAAAAAACAAAAGATTTTATATATTAATAAATATTTATTATTATTATAATTGTCGTGCATATTTTTTAATCTTTTCATTTAAAAGATTTTATTTGTTGCACTTAATAAAATATATTTTATTATTTGACTATATTTATATTTTTTAAATATATAAATCATAAGATATAGTTTAATTTATAAAGAGAAAATGGAAGCAAATGAAAATGAGATTAATTAAAAGAGGAATAAAATTGTAATTAAAATTCCATTTTTACAAGAAAAATAATGCATATAAGATTTTTTTTTTCACGTAGTACTAAAAGGAAATATCACTCATTATTTTTTCTCATTCCAAAAACAAGAAAATGGTGAATCAAGTTTTTAAAAATAGAAGAGACTCTTTCCAAATGTGCAAATCCACCTTATACTTTTAATTAGAGTTTATATATATATATATATATTGACACAAAAAACATTTTTGTTTTTTTGATTATTTTTAATTTAATTTAATTTTATATTAAATGATTCTATCTAATACTTAAATTTGAAATTTTTAACTTTACAGACAACTTCAATATCAGGTTAATTGTTTTTATTTTCATGGTGGAAAAATAAGCCAAGCATAGCCCTATTATAATATGATTTTCCTTAATAGCAAAGTGTTAATTTTGCTGGAATTTGAATATGATAGATATTTGGATTTTTAGCCACTTAGATTGTCGTGGGGCATAGCCTCAATTGGAAACAAAATTGATTATTAAAACATTAATCCACACACACACACACACACACACACACATATATATCCCTTTTGGCGGTGTGCGGTGCTTATTCTGGCTTGGTTTGATTGTTGCAAGGTCCAAGAGTCCTACACGTTCAAGGCAGTTGCCAAAAATCTCTCGTAAAAATCGAGTAGTGGGGGATTTATATCTCAACGGACCCAAAATCCTCAGCTATCTAAACCTACGCTCTCTGGATGGCTATAATTTTCACACTTGATCATCTTTAATTCTCTGCACTACCTTATCTCAAATCAACAAAACAATGGCTACAGAAGTGGAAGAGATTTCAAAGATGGAAGAAGGCGTTAAGTCCCCTGAGTACGAGTCCGAAGACGATGAAAATTGCAGCTTTTGCACATCGCCAGCGGTGGTATCCACCACACAAAAGGTCAGTAACCTATAAGACTCCGTTTGTTCTTATTTTGACGTGTATTTCTTTTCCTATTTTCTCTTTCTCAGACACGGAGTCTCGAGACGTAGGTTTTTTCTCTACTCCCTGTAACCTTCATTTTACTAGTAAGTCTAGCACACCCAAATCAAATTTGTGCCTGAACAAGACCCCATGGTCCCATCTGTAATTTGTGTGGAACCATGCTTTGGATCTCTAATTTCAATGGGTTTGGAATCAACTAAGCTAAATGAATGAATGATCAGTGCACTGTGCACCGAGTACTATATCAAGTTGAAGAATTAGGTCACTCACTGTATTAACAATTAATTTCTATATATTGATGTTGCATTGTTTTTAGTTGATTGCTGAGGTTATTGGCACGTACTTTGTGATATTTGCTGGATGTGGAGCTGTGGCAGTGAACAAGATATATGGATCAGTCACGTTTCCAGGCATTTGTGTGACCTGGGGTCTGATTGTAATGGTCATGATTTATTCAGTTGGACATATTTCTGGTGCCCATTTCAATCCAGCAGTCACCATCACTTTCTTCCTTTTGCGCGGATTTCCATTATGGCAGGTGAATATTCTAACCAATGATTTCACAGACATTATGTAAACTATTATAAGAAAATTAAAACACCAACCCCTCCCCCCCGGCCAAAAAAAATAAAAATTACGGTTGCATATGGCCATTATACATATATTTTGATTCTTGGGTCAGTCTATTATTTCATGTGGCTGTAGGTCCCCCTTTATATTGCAGCTCAGATAGTAGGAGCAATTCTTGCCAGTGGCACGCTGGCAATGGCACTCGAAGTAACTCCCAAAGCTTACTTTGGAACTGTGCCAATTGGATCTAATGGACAGTCATTAGTACTAGAAATCATCATCACCTTCCTGTTGCTCTTCGTTATTTGCAGCGCTTCAACTGATAATAAGACAGTACGTCATTCTAACACAGCCTCTTTCCACTTACCAGTGCTCATCTGTTGGTTTTACTGCTAACGTTTTTTTTTTTTTTCTTTTTCTCCTCTTGTATTTCAACAGGTAGGCAAACTAGCTGGAATTCTTGTTGGCATGACCATACTATTGAATGTCTTTGTAGCCGGGTACGCCTTTGAATGTTTATCTTTCTAATTAATGTTATTATCGTAAAAGATTTTCTTTTTTGAAGCACCATAAGTAGAAATTGTTAATGGACACAACAATTGGGGTTTCTTCTTCTCTCAAGCAAAATAGCTGAAAAATGGTAAAGTTGCTAAATATTTGATGCTCATTAGTTACGTGCCTCTCTCTCTCTCTCTCTCTCTCTCTCTCTCTATCTGTTTTTTTTATTTTTTTTTTAATTTTTACTCTTGCTAGTTGAATTAGAGAAGGGAGATTTAAGCATAAGTGAGGTCTAAACTTTAAACTTCAAATTCTAACCCCAAGTTATGCTAATACGCACAACTCTCTTTAAAGACATGGATGTTGCTATCACTAATTGGCCCAATATGTCTGTGAACATAAACGAACACCATTTTTATAATTCTTCGGCGCAGGCCGGTTTCAGGAGCTTCAATGAACCCCGCAAGGAGCCTTGGGCCAGCCATAGTTAAGCATGAGTACAGAGGAATATGGGTCTATATTGTGGGCCCAATTGTTGGGGCTGTGGCTGGAGGATTGGTGTCTAACATGATCAGACCCACAGACAAACCCCTCGGGGAGTTAACCAAACGGGTCTCCTTCAAGAGAACGACCAAACAGTAATCCTTTGTTGGGTTAAACAGATAACTGACGCCTGGCTCTTTGTGTTATCCACAGTTGCTTGTTCTTTTTTTTTTTTTTTCTCCTTCCCATGTTTTTCTTTCTCAGTTTTATGGAATCTGCTTGTAGTATTGCTTAGATTATTGAAATGCAACAAAGTTTGAACGACCTAAACTATCCCCACATCGATTGAGTTATGCTAACAATCTGTTTTTTTTTTTTTTTTAATTATTATTTTTTTATTTTATAATAAGGAGTTCTAATTAATATTATTAGCTTGGGACCCTTTTTAATTTTTTTTGTTCAGTACGTGGTCAACTAATTTCCACTGTGATGTATGAAGTTACGTTGAAGTAAAATAGTAATTGGTAGGACCTTCAGGAGAGTTAAACTGGCTCAAAAAAAATTTTACCCTTGAATTGCTTCGTAAAATAGTTAAACCGAACATTACATTAAAAAAAATAAAAGTAGCGTTTCAAAAAAGAAATTACATGAACATGCTTTGTTTCTGTATTGATTGTGGAGTATCTCAATTATAATCTGCAAATCTTATTTATTTTGGGCATTTATCCATACTTAAGACGTCCATAGGATTGATGACTTCGACCCAAAGTAACAATTATTGTGCTATCGTTATAGTCTTTCCTTTCTTGACTTCAACCTAGTTTATAAACACACGTTCCTCCCTCCGTGAAAAATTTTGTTGTGCTATGTGTTTTCGTTTCTTTTTTATCCCATTCTTGAAAATGGAATACAGTACCCCATCTCCATCTCCTCATGTTTGGTTGATTTTCAGTGGTTATTCATGCATGTTCAAATCTAAAAGCCAAACACATGACAGAAGCCCATATAATAGAACACAACTATTCCAGTCTTTTCTGAAAGCGTTCGAGTCAAACTTATAAATGTTAACGTTATATATAGCAATTAAGAATCATTACATTGTCCAACTTTCCTGATTAAGTTAACATTTAAAGGATATAATTAAACAAGCTAATGCAATTAAAATGAAATTAAAGAGCTATTATAACGGCCAACATTATTCTATCTAACATTGATGTCTATATGTGTGTAACAACCAGGAACTGGAACAGAAATCTTTATGAATTATGATAGTAACCGAAATATAGGAAGCCCTAGGGGAAAGCGCTTTTTTTTTTTAATTTCTGGGTACATCTTCTTGGAAGAGCTTCGATAATAGGAAACATGAAAATCAGAAAAAATCTCACTTAAAAAAAACAAAAATACTTCACATGAAGTATTATTTGATGTTGCATAATTCCCATGAAGGTAGGAAAGAGAGAATTATATATAGCACTGGCAAAGCCAATCCCATGTTGCCTGTATGAGAGTAAAGTTTAATATTAGCCGCTGACGATTTGTTCGGTGAAGGAGCAGAAGTCGGAGTCCCTGGTACATTTGATGAAGGTGGTGCTGATGCCGTCCCTTGTGGAGGCGCTGAAGGGGTATCGTTGCGGCCGGGTGGTGGAGGAAATTCCACGGCAGGAGGTGGCACCGGAATGTTCGAGAATGGAGGTGGAGGCGGCCTATCATCAACGGGACTAGGTGGTGGAAATTGCCAGGACGGTGGTGAAGGTGGAGAAATGGCACTTGGTGGTGGATTGTTCCAGCAAGCCAGCCCGGGAACATTAGATGATTGTGATGCAAGTGCGGCTATTGACATTGGTTTGGCTATGAAAGACAAGTAAAACATGAAAAGAATCAGGGCAGGGACTTGTTGGCTTAATGTTCTCGTTCTGGCCATGGTGATGCCTCTCAGGTTGTTTGGAGAAAAAAACTTTGTTAGGGTAACAAGGAGAAATGGGAGGGCTTTTATATATATAGGACATGGGCCTCGTTTGATATTTCTAAG
Organism: Bruguiera gymnorhiza; assembly: GCA_020883675.1. Classification (NCBI taxonomy): domain Eukaryota; kingdom Viridiplantae; phylum Streptophyta; class Magnoliopsida; order Malpighiales; family Rhizophoraceae; genus Bruguiera; species Bruguiera gymnorhiza. The sequence goes on along the minus strand of JAIRCJ010001058.1, from coordinate 5,072,197 downwards.
GTTTTGTTTTGGGAGTCTTAATTTTTAATTAATAGGAAGTCCTGTTAAGTTCAAAGGATGCAAGTAAATTTTCTTAACCGATATATCTATAGTTATTATATTCAATCCGACAATCAACTCGAAGAGAATACTACACACCGAGTTATCGGTTCAATCAATTGATCATTTGTTGAAGAAAACGGTCAATGACATTAAATATTTTATATATATATATATATATATATATATATATATAGATAGATAGATTATAAAATATGTTATAATTTTATAAATTCTAAATGAACATAAACATGTTTTTCTTATAATTATAAGAAAAAATTACATTTGTTTACATGTGTTTATTTGATATTTTATGATAAATTTATTATTTTTAATGTAAAATATAAATATATATTGTGTAATATTATAAATAAAATACCTTTTAACTTAGTTAAAGATTGAATTTAATATTCTAATTTTTTTAGTTTTACGTATAACTTTTATTAGTAACAAAAGATTTTGGTATAAAATTTTGAAATTTAAAAATAAATTAGAGAAAAAGAGAGTAACTAAGTTGACTAAGTCAATTAGGTCAATTTTTTAATTGAATTTTTGATAAATCAAATTAATTTAAAGTTTAAGTTATTAATTTATTGTTCAAACTTATCGAGTCAAATTAAATTTAATAACTATCCATATATCATTTACTTATAACAATTTAATTAAAAAATTTGTGCTTTATATACATTCATTTCAACTATGTCATACATTTTTATTTTTTATTTATTAAATTTTAAATTATATAATAAAATTAAAATTTTTGATTCTAATAAATTTCATATCTCTTTTATAAGTCAAAATTTTAAAAATAAAAATTTGATTTTTTAACTAATCTAATGTCTTGAGGGACACTATACACATTTATTTATACATATTAATGCACATGTTTGCATTGGTATTATATTAACATATTTACTCTTTACATATAGATGTGGTGTCATTGTCTATGACGGTGGGGAATAGTTTGGATTGATCTGGAGACAAGAAAGGGTCTTTGGGAAATGTGGAGTGAGCTCGGTTAATGCTGCCCGGCAAAAAACACACGGGTTACAAGTATTTTTCGCAATCATATGGTCGATTTGGTTAGTAAGAAATAAGTGTATGTTCGAGGGGAAGTCTTTTCACATTGAAAAGATGTGCGACTTGATTCGGGTCAAATTGTTATGGTAGGTAAGGGCAAATGGCTTTATTCTTGCTATTTGATAAATAATTTTGTGCTAAATATTGCTAGTGTTTCACCTGCCAAGAGAAAGTGTAATCGTAACAAAGAACTAACATGGATTCCACCGTCGAGGGAAACATTCAAATTTAATACTGATGCATCGATGTTTGGCTCTATTGGGATTGCAAGTATCAGGGGAGTTTTGAGAGGGTATGATGAGAAGATAGTGTGCATTTTTAACAAGTCTGTCCGGATGAGTAATGTAAATGAGGCAGAACTGGTATCAACTAAAGAGGCGGTGGTCTTATTGGGGCAAATGGCGAAAAATGAATCTACACCACTGGTCATAAAAAGTGATTCTCGCACTGTAGTAGCATGGTTAAACTATGAGAGGGAAAGACCTTGGGCTCTATCTGCTATCTTTAATGATATCATAAATAGAAGTAAGGGTCCCATATCCTTTGTCTACCAGCCGCGAGAATGCAATTTCTTTGTGGATACATTGGCAAAGTAGGGAAATAATAGATCAAAGCAATTGGTTGCATGATTGTGATTACACATTGTGTCACTTCTGATGGAGATACAGATAGACTTGTATCAGATGGAGAATGTTTTTTAGGGTATCATTTGTTATAGGGACTATATCGGTATGGATTTTGCTGTTCAGTGATTATTCTTTTGGGCGAAGTGTCGTTTATCCTTCGGGGGTCATGTTTTTTGGTGATTGCCTCGCAGGTACTTACTTTGTATATGATGAGTTTCTGGATGCCATAGGATGATTCTTACCTGAGGCAGTTTTTTGGTATAGTGATATGTTCATATGGCACACGGAAAAAATTTTTGAATTAACAAGTTATAATAACTGACTCTCAAAATTAGTTGACTTAACCTATTTGTTTTTATCGTAACTTCATGAAATTATCTTAAATGAATGAAACACTTATGATGGTCAAAAAAATAAATAAATCGTTTACTGAAATTTACCAAAATTTTGTGCACTCCCACGTAAGATATACACTTGCAATTAATACAACAGGCACAACTTTTTCTGTGACTTGCTTGAGAATTTTTACTTATATTAATTTTCCGACCCAGCAATGGTGGAAAAGAAAATTCTTCACCGTTCAAAAAAAAAAAAAGAAGAAGAAGAAGAAGAAAAAGTCTTTGGGTTTTTTCTTTGGAATAATTACAAAAATACTACTAAGGCATGTCTCAGTTAACATTTCAGTCCACTAATATTTCCTTCTGAATATTTTTGTCTTTACCGCCTACAATTTGACCGTTCTATTTGATCTTACGAATATATTCTAATCCTAAATTTTGCCTCTGTTAATATTTTAGTCCCATAAACAAAAATTATTCAAATTAAACACCAATGGATCAAAGTGTTTACTATAAAATGAGAGAGATATTTTTTGGTTATCCATTTTTATTTTGGGCACAATAGGGAGACATGTCCTAATCACTCTCTCTCAATGGTCCTGTTTTCGTATGTCTAAACGTGGTCCACCCACATAAAACAATCTGTCTCTATTGTATGAAAAGCAATTAACTATCTGAAAATGCGAAGGCATCATCTGCGAAAGAGAAGCAATGGATCGATTAATGATTTCACGAAGCATTGACTTGAACAACGTGGTCTTCACCATCACAAGGTGTATAAGATTGCAGACTACTGTACGTTCTATAAATGATGAAAGCATCACGTTTTATCTTTTACTTCCAACCACGATAAGAAATGTTATGAAATGGTTTAGTTCTTTTCTTTTTTTGGGGAGGAATCAAAATACCTGTATTTCTTTTTCACGATCTGTTAGGTGACAAATGCCTATCGGCACTTTGTAACTTTGCATATGACAAACGAATCTTATGTGACCACTAGACCTTTGGCTTTAGTTGGGGGTTTATAAAGGCAGATGCCGTGATGGGCAATCGGAAATCGATTATGCGTGTATTCCTGCCGAATTAATAAATATTGACCTAAAATATCAAAAAAGCAGAAGCGTCAATGACCTTCGAAATATGCTTAAAATTTTTGGACTGGCTGTTTAGTAGCAAATTAACGTTGGCCCATCATTAAAGAGTTTCAATATGTAGCCAGAAGATCCGATTAGAGAACAACCAGAACGTGGACTCCATCTAATAAATTTTAAAAAAAAAAATTGCTTTTGAAATTTCAATTTTTTTTTGCCAAAAATAAGTTAATTTGCAATTAAAATATCAAAATGTGCAACAAACAAGATAAAATATATAACGAGTTATAAAATTGTCTAATTATGTCTGGTTGCATGGCTTTTGCTTCTAGTTGCTATTTTATAGTATACCGAATTTAAACGAGAAAACTGAAATTAAAAAAAAAAAAAAGACATTTTCATTTTTTTATTAGGTAGGGCTCTCGCATTCCGGCTGCTCTTTGGCCGGATGTTTTGGCTACAAACTTTTTCCGATGAATACCATTAGTTTCCAACGCGAAAGAACCAATGGCTTCCATCTAAACTTTGGTACGTGTACGTAACAGCTGCAAAGATTTTGACTTTTTCAAAATGTTGCCATAAAATGAGCACTTAAAGATACAATAGATGTTTGCAATTCAATTACGCAATCAATAAACATGTAACAGCAGCCCCTTTAATTGTTATCCGACGCTTTAAATCACCATTTTGCTGATTCCTGCTGCTCCGTGGACATAGCCTAATTGTCAGAAACCGAACCTTCATGTAAAATCTAGAGCCCCCAAAACAGGAAGAACATTACCAAAATCATAAATGAAAAGATGAGCATTCTTGGCTTAGGCCTCGTCATTGCGTCCGAATAATCCGGGGGCGGTGGAGGATTCTTGTAATACCACGGGAAGTAGAATAATATTGGGTTAGGAGGCGGAGGAGCATAAGAGAGAGGAGGTGGATATGGCACATTCCAATCTGGCGGTGAATAGAAGGGCAGCGGTGGCGGTGGCGGTGGCGGTGGCGGTGGAAGTGGCAATGAAGGCGGCGGCGGGCAAAATTTAGTGGGAACAGGTGGTGGCTGGCAAGGGTAGGGGCATGCATGAGGAGGAGGGGGTGGAGGGTAGTAGATTGAATTTTGGGCAGGGGGTACTGTATTTTGTGACGCTAATTTGGCTGGTGAACCAAAGAAAACTACAATCCAAATTAGGATAGGAAATGCTTGCATAAATTTCATGGCCATTGTGTAGATAAGTGTGGCCGGCCTCACAGAAGTGAGAAAAGAAGAAGAAGAAGAGATGTGCCAAGTGAAGAGAGACGTGGGTGTGGGATGTGTGGTGGGAGATAATAGAAGGCTATCTGGCTTTTGTTATGAAAGAATGGCTAAAGGTGGAGACTTTGAAAGTAGCCATAACATGCATGCGTAAATATTTTAGCGTTAAATGTTAAATCGGATGCTTTAATTATTTTCCCTCGTTATGGACTTTAGCTACAGTTCAAGAGAGTTGTCCCCAACTGGGGAGGGTCTATTTGGCCCCCTTCACATCGACGCGGGCCAGTGAGACTGTTAAATTTCTTAAATTGCCATGAATAATTGGCCTCGTATATTGTACTTGGTGTAGCTTAAGAAATAATGGAGATAGGTGGATGTAAAGCAGGCGGAATATTATTAAATAAATAATGCTAGATGCCAATAGAAATGCCAAAAATGTAGCAAATTATGTTTTCTAGTAACGCTCAAGGACTTACAAAGAATCTCTATCGATGAACACTTGATATCATCGAGAACAACTCACATAACCCAAACGCATGGCTCAGGGCCGCACACATCCGAAGTGAAGTGTAGGAATTGAAAGTAAATCTGCGGAAAATCCATGAAAAAGTGAAGAAAATTGTCACTGAGACGTTGGAGTAAGTCCCCTTCCTCAAACAATTTGGAGTCTTCATAGATTTTTAGCTTTGATTCTATACCTGTTTTTTTTTTTTTTATCATTTTCATGTTTATAGTCCATGCTAGCTTGTTTTATTTTTCACTTCATATTTTTCCCGTTTTCCATATCATTAATTCATTTTACGTCTATTTGTGAGCGATGTGCGAGTAAAGAGAAAGTTAAGGTAGATTGATGATATGCTAGATTCGACCCAAAAAAAAAAAAATTCTTATAAGTACCAAAATGTGGAAATTTAAACGTTATGCTAGATTTGACAATCCGCACAAGGTCAATGATTTTTTTTTTATGTAATTGACTTTGTTTTTTTTTGTCCGAATTTTTTTACGAAATAAGAACATAGGAACCTGTAAAAAAAATTATGCGAACCTTAATTAACAATTGTTTGCAAACAAAACAACTTAATTTTGCCAAGTATTCACTCTGAGCAATTGTATAATATCCATGTGAGTGCATTAATTTCCAACAATACCACCACAAATTACGATTGGGAAATTTCTGTGCAATGTTTGCGAAGATACATACTACCTACCTGCATCATCTCTTCAATATCTAATTGCCAAATTCTCCAATCCGTAATCCTCATTCCTTTATATGAATTTTTCGAAGAATTATATTTCCATTCGGTAAAGTAATAACTGTAGTGATCAAATGCAATAAATTATTGTCAGGGTATATTTTATATTTCAAATTATGGATTACAATTGGTTAAATTGGTAACAAAATCAATACAAAATAGTAGTAGTCAAGTACAGCTACATATAATTAAACAAAGGAAAAAAAAATGCTCGTTAATTTGTAAAACTCAGAACAGCATCCGAATAATGAGAACTTGGGTTGTGAAAGTGGCGAGGATGATGAATATGAACCCAATTCAACAGTTAATTTCCATTTGAAAAAAAAAAAAAAAACAAAAACCACATTTAACAGCTAATACTGATGTGTACTTGCAGAGAAGCACCAATCGGAGAGAATGACCAACACGTCCTAACCTCTGTTCTCGGGAAATGTGGAGGTAGTGACACCACGTTTTGTGCTTGATGAGGGAGGGAAGGCGGAATATACATTGTTTATTTAAATTTGTGAGAAGTTGGTCGTATAATAAAAATGAAAAAATTAAGTAAATATATAAAAGGATTAATTTTATGTAAAAAAGTTATTTTAAAATAAAGAGAAAAAATAATAAAATATATTAATTTTAAAAATTAACTATTTACATAAGTTTAATTATATTAAATAATTTTAATTTCAACTAAATAAAAGGATAAATAAATTAATAAAAAAATTTAGTTATTTTGTATTAATTTCAACTCAAAAAATAGATTTTAAAATGTAATTCAATCAATTAAAACTTCAGATGTCTCATACTAGTTAATTAAATTTTAATTCAATTAAATCATAATTTAATATTTATTCATATGATTTATTAAATTTATCATAATAAAGAGAATAGAGTATTATTGAAGAATGGTAATTTCAATATTAAGATAAAAGTCTATTTTTATAAAAATTTAAATTATAATTTAACTATGTAAAATCAACATATATATTTTTATCAATTGATCAAAAATTAATTTGATTAAATTATAAATAATTTTCTAATTACAAAGTTGATTAAAACTTCAAGTAAAATTTTTTTTCAAAACATAGATTGTAAAATATAAATAAAAAAATACACTTACAATGCACTAAATTTAATCTTTATCATTAAAAATAAAGAATAAGATATTTTTTTATTAGTTATTAAAATTATGACTAAATCAAAAAATGATTCACTATTGAATTATAAAAATCACAATGAGTACTCTAAGTTAAAAAATTTTCAATAACTCTTTCCTTTGTTTCTTTTTCTTTTATTTTTAATGTTTGTAATCTCTTTATTCTCAATTAAGTTTTTTAATTATAAAATAAAGTGTTTATATTTATTGAGTGTAGTAAATTTTGAGTCAAATACACTATATAATAAATTATTAATTATACAATAATTAAACTTACCCTTTAAAGAGACTAATTAACACAACAACACTTTCTTATCTTGTTGACAAGTAGTGAAGGTTCTTACGCTCTAGCAGGTAGCTTTTGTGGAAAATCACCAAAAACACATCAGAAACGCTTTCCTTAGCTGATTAAAATCTTGAACATATGGAAATTAGTGACACTGCCAGAAGGAAAAGCTATATAATATACGTATTAATTGGTATTGTCATACCCTTTGTAAGAAGTCAAAAGGAGGCCTGGATCGCTTGACATAGCATGGCCCAACCCTCGGTCAAGGGGGCTTCAGTCGCACAAATTGTTCTCTCTGTTTTTCTTTTTTTTTTTTTTTCCAAAAAGAAAACGGAAAAACGTGGCCTAGCGCCTAGCGCCTGCCGGAGCTGAACAGGGCTGCAGCCTCCAAGCTTGATTGGAAGAACTAAGAGATTTCATTTACACCGACAGTTAATGCTTACAAACACTGACAAATTGACAGTTAGTCAGTGGAACGAAGTTGTTGAAAATATAAATGCAGCAGTACGACTGGTTATGCGTTGTGTAAAAGACTCGCTGAGAAAATTGAGTTTGCTGGAGTTAGTTTTATTTGATAAACATGGTATGTAATTGAATGATCAATATGATAACGTATTCTGATAGTAATATAGCATTAAACTTTAAACAGAGTTTCGCACTTGGCAATCAACCAGTGTTTTCTAGTGCAAAGCCATCATCCGTTTTGGTAAAATGAATTCAAAGGAGAGAACTATCTACATTTATACACATTTAAGTACTAGTTAAGTGAGATAAACTCTCACCCTTATTTTTAAAAAAAATTTTAAAAGTTAAAAAAAAATGAAGTGGCAAAACTCTTAATCATAACAAGACTTATTTATTTATTAAAAAAATTAATAAAGAATTTTAATTTTTAGTTTAAAAGTTGAGTTAGATTGAAAAACAACTATTGATATAGAAAATTTATCTTTAGAGATTATGATGCTTATTAGAACTAATATTCGTTGGGAGTAAACTGTGAAAACTAACTGTTAGTGATAAATACAAAGAAGGTTATATAACAATATATTCTATTAACCTTTTTATTTAATGTTGACCCAACAAATTTTCCTTCCATCTCATTTTAGATTTTTTCTTTTTCTAATTTGATTGAGTACAAGACTTTTAAGTTTTCATTGCCCCAAATCATTTGTTCTTTGTTAAATAAGTATAAAAATTTGAGAAATTTATAATTTGATTTACTTAAAATATTGGTCAAATTAATTTAATTTTAAATATAAATAAAAAATTAAGTGAAATTTAGTTAAAATAAAAAAATAATTAAATAAATTTATGTGATATAAAATTATATGTATATTATATCTATAAAAATTATAAGTAAACTGAAAACTGACGACTACCTCTCTTGGCTCCAAATATGGAGGTTTGCGAATTAAACAAGGGAGTGGGTGCTAGTGTCACAACTTACAAGCGAGTCTTTGGGCAACATGCTCCGTTGGGAACTTCTTGACTTCCCGTTGAAGTTGACCTCTAGGCTTTATGAAAAAGAAGGACTATGCGAAAATCTTGGAAATTGGCATTAAGAAGAAAGATCTAGTAGGGATGCAACCCCCGTTGTATTACTCAAACACAGCGATCCAAGGAAGAAAAAGGGCAAAAAAGAAAAAAAAAATCCATTGCAGGGATAAAATTATTAAGACGAAAAGTATTGTCAGTTTTCTTCTTCTTCTTTTTTTTTTTTAAGTCTGTCATCATCTTCTTCGTTCACTTTTGTAGTGCTTTGAATTTATTCCCAATTGGAAAAGGGGGGAATGTTTTAGTGCTTTTTGCCAAAGGGAAGACCTAAATTGTTATATAGGTGGCCAAACTCTTGCTTATCCATCACTGCTTGAGCCTAGACGATCCAGTCTCTTGGGACGACCTGCCCGACCTTCTATGAACCCCAACTCGTTTCAGGCTGCAGCCTATAGATGTCTAGACGTAATATGTTGAACCGAATGAAAAGAACCAGGCAAATGGGTGGAGATAGTATATGTTGCCTATGCATTTAAATTGGATTTTGACTCTTCGGTCTAAGGATTGAAGCCACAAGCAACCAAAACAATCAGCAATGACCTTCAAAGTAAGTGAATTATAGCCACCAGTTGCCTGGTTTCGTGGTAGAGCTAGGCTCTTATTCTCGACTACCAAATTAAATCTTGACAGCAAAATAAAGTACACAAATCATAAAACTGAAAAGAAAAAAATTGTGCAAATAAACAAACAAATAAATCGTGTAATTTTTTTGTCATATGCTCACATAGGCATTGAGATTCTGGCATTGTTCGCACACTGAAAAGCACAATTAGTTGCACGGTTACATATATAATTATCCTGCAAATTGGAAGATAACAAACATGCTTGATATGACCAGTGTTGGACAGATAAATATAAGACCTCTATATTGTCTTATATATTGTGGCGTTAAGACTATAATTTAGACCAAGAATAAAATGTTACAGGAACTATGTCACTAAATCATTACGACATTTACAACACCGAAAGCAAACAAAAGCACCGACCAAATAGCAATATTCTGTCCAGCACCATTATAAAATCCCCAATCATAAGGATCAGCCACATACAAATTGCCAGGCTGATCGGTCACATAAACGAACCTGGGTGGTGGAGGCGGTAGAGGAGTGCAGCACACTGTGTTGGGTGGTGGAGGCGGTAGAGTGCAGCACTCTGTGTTGGGTGGTGGAGGCGGTAGAGGAGTGCAGCACACTGTGTTGGGTGGTGGAGGCGGTAGAGGAGTGCAGCACACTGTGTTGGGTGCTGGTGGTGGTGGTGGTGGTAGCGGAGGAGGTGGCAGCTGGCCACATGGGTTCACACAAGGGCATGATCCACACTTAATTCCGGGATCAGTGCCAGTCGCTTCTTGTGGCACCAACGTCTGGCCTAGAATTGTAGATGAGTACATGATCAAAAGAGGCATCACAAGAAGCAACTGAGAGCTCTTTTCATGCATTATTACTAATGATGACATTTTCATTGATGTGTGTGTGTGTGTGTGTGTGTGAGAGAGAGAGAGAGAGAGAGAGAGAGAGAGAGAGAGAGTATATGAAATCTTCAAGACAAGAATTATGGGGTGGTTATAATGGTGTATGGGAATAATTTCATGCCTGGATTATTGAGTAATGCACTTGGGCACAGGCGATAATGGGAATTGGGGTTTCTAATGTTTGAAAGCGAACTGCATGTGGATGTCGTAAATGTATGGACCCCTTTATGTCACCAATTTATTTTTTGAGTTGGAAATCATGTCAGGGGTTAGTTGTGAATTTTAAAAGGAGATGCCGTAGAAAATGATTTCTTTTTTCTTTTTTTTTTTTGACCCCGGAGGGGGGCGGATAAGTATTACCTCAATTTAATTTCATTAATTTTCACCTAATGTAGTTAAATTGCGCTGTTTGGAACACATTTGAAAAATAATATTATATGTACTAAGAAGGATTTATATCAAATTAAACAAAGAACTAACACCTAGCTAGTTTGTCGCGTATTTGTATAAAAACCATAACAAGTGTGGAATCCTTGTTACTCACGCGTGTGGAATCTTGTTAATCTCCATCAGATTGATTTCACCTTCGATTTTCATTTTTGGTTTTGCCCATTTTCCTCGTTTGATGGAACTCTATCATTTATGTGTGGATGTCAGCAAGTATAATTAGATGACTCTGTAAACTAAAGGAGTCCAGCGTATTTGATAAAGCTTACTTTTGTAGTGAGTGCAGGGCTGGGCATAATATTTTTTGGTTCACTTATTAATTTGTAGTACAAGGCTGGCATTATGCAACTCAAGGTTCTTTAATTACATATACTATCAAGGGCTTCCATTCGGCTTACAAGGTTACAATCCATCATCAGATTAACTGCAATATAGAAGCTCCAATAATCAATTAAGAGTGATCAGCACAAATTAACAAAGTCAATGATTGTTGATGGAGAAAAGATCAACCTTGCTGAATGTTCATAATTTATGTTATTTCTAGTTCTTCTCGCTATCTTATACATGAAGCTGATCACCTTCCGACTAACTTCAGCCGCTGTGAAACTTCTTGATGATCCAATTGAAAAAAAGGGTTGTCAGAACCTTTCCAATTAATGATGATCAGCCCCAAAAGCACACGATTGGTTTTGTGCATTAGGAACATTCGTGTAATGAATAGAATCATATGCCCTGTCAAAGCAAAACTCTTTTCCCTTTTTCTTCGAAGCATTGAACAATTCTCTTTAGCGGCAGAATGAATTCCCAACCAACCAAGATTGCTACTACCTACACTATCAAAACCACGTGACGTCGTTCTATCAGACGCATTGAATCTGTATACCCTTTACCTCCTCTTGTTGTAAAACAAATGTTTCTTTTTGTCTTTTTCGTATATAGAAAAACAACTTCAGTTAAGTTATCTGGGCAGCTGGAAATGAGGGATAACTAACCTTTGCTTAGCATACAAATTAATTTCCATTGTCCATATAACTTGAGTAGTTAGGTATTAATGAAAAAAAAATGTAATGTAGCAATTGAAAAGGGAAAATATATATCTAAAACTTTAATTAAAAGCTTCAATTGCACTATAATGCAATATGTTTTTCCAACAAAAAAAAAAATTTGTGGTTTTTCCCCTTAGGTAGAAATAAATAAACGAAATTTCTCATTTTTAGCTGATTTCCCATATTCATTTCTCTCCCCCCCCCTCCAAAAAAAACAAAAAAACAAATTTGAAGAAAGTGAAAAAAAAAAAAAAGAAGGAGGGGGCTGAAAACACTGTTGGTCAGTGGCCCAATTTCATCCGGCCCAGATGGTCCGTCCGCATCTAAATAAGGGCTCGGCCATCTATCGTTTACGACGCTAGGACATATCATCCTCACACATTTTTTTATTTTTTATTTTTTATTTTTAATACAACTGAAATAATTGTCCTCAAACTTCTGGAAATATCTCTTCCTTTATTTTTTTTTTTTTCGAATTTCTTTTTCTGTTCTGCTCGGAATCATTATCATTTGTTAGTTTTATCTTATCAATAACTTGGGATGAGAAGATTTTCAATTGAATAATGACACGGCTACTAATTTATTTATTTATTTATTTATTTTGGACAACAGATACAAATTATTCTTCCATCATTTGTTGGGAAAATGGGTATGTTGGTATGCAAACCCTGCCCATATTCACGAAGAGAACAATCAAAAGAGTGGTTGAGCCCTTTGAAAGAAAGGAAGCTGTCGTTTTGATGTGTAACTTGAAAACATTCTATAATTAATGTAAAAAATAAACAAGATTTAATAGTAGGGTTGAAATAATAATTAGCTAATATGTAAAAAATTACGAGTATAAACAAATAAGTTTTTTTTTTTTGGATTATAAGAATTTAAGTAAATAATTCAATTCAACTAGTAAAATAAATGCAACAATTAGAGAAAATTGAATTTAAAAAAATTAAGCAGAAATTAGTGTGAAAAAATGAGAAAGAATATTTATAAAGTTAAAGTGGGAAATGAAGACATTTGTAATAAAATAAGAGTAGTATCAATTATTGGAGGCAAATTAAAGGAATAATGTTTTTATTGTTGGACCACATCAAACATAGACCTATAAACACATCAAATAAGAAAATTTGCTAAATTCATGGGATGAGAACAGGATAAGGATACTGAAAAAGAATTTATAAAAATTAAATCTCATCTCAATTTAATCTTCTTTTTCTTTCCTTCTTTTTGTTGATGAAATTGTATTTTCTCGCTTAAAACGAAGAGTTTTTGTCGTTCATCTTTTACGACTTTTCTTTGTGTCATGTAGACTTGACTACGAGGTCAATTTGACCTTAAAACGTGCTGAAATTGACTTCAAAAAAATTAGGATAAATTTGAATTATATAATCTATTTTAATTCTAAATTATACTTAATAGATGGACGAATTGGTTATATTTTAACCATTTTATAATTGTGTAACCCATGATGCCAACCATTGATTAAACTTTCAGTTCAAATTGTAGGTTACTTATTGATTAATCAATAATATCTAAAAAATAAAATAAATAATTATTTGAATTTTTAAATAAAATACATTAAAATTTTTATTTATTTTATAAAAAATTTAAAATTTAAAATTGTTTAAAAAGGAAGTGGAACTAAATTAATTAAATCTAAATAGAATTAACATTATGAATTAAATTAAAATTATTAATTATATAACATTTAAAATCAAGTCAAAATTAGAATTATTAGGTAATTTAATTTTAATTTACATTATTCTTTAAATAATACAATTAAAATTTATTATTTTTATGAATTAAAATTATAAATTTTTAATTGAATCGAAATCGACTCATGGTCAATTTTAGTATCATATAATATGTACATTCCGTGTTAGAGGGGCAATTGCCGTAATGTGATTATTACCCCCATTCAAACGTTTTGTTAATTTGTTGTCTATTGATTTCTCTTGAAATCCTTCTTAACGATTCCTAAATCTTTATTGAAATTCATATATAATCATCAGATTACATTAACTTTTTATTTCCTACCACTTCAGACGGTTGTTGTTACCGTTTTGGTCTTTGCTTAGAAGGGTCTCCAATCCTTTGTTCGGACCCAAACACAAGCAAAGGCGTGAGGGCCATAAAACTTAAATTCACACTGATTGATGAAATTGGATTTGTTCACATATATCGAAGTGCCTTTGTTAAAAAGAGATAAAATCAAATTAAATTAAACTTGAACCGAATCAAAATTGATATTCAATTTAGAATAAAAAATAGAATTAATAATTTAAAAAAAAAAACTATAATCAACTTAGAATCAGAACCGTCATTTAAATCTAATTAAAATTAAAATTGAAACTACCCTTTCAACGACTCGGTCAAAATTTATCATTTTTGTGAATCTAAGCCCTAGTGTACGTGTTGGAGGCGTAATTGCAGTGATGTGATTCGTTTCCCCATTCAGACGTTTTGCCTTTATTGATCCAGACAAACCTATGGCCTACCACAGCCACACATCCTGGCCTACGCCAATCCCAGATATTGTTAATTTTTTATCTATTGATTTCTATTGAAATTCGCATATAATCATTAGATTACATTAGCTTCCTAGGTCCAACCTCTACTAATTAAAGATACTTTAGATGGTTACTGGTACTGTTTTGGTCTTTGCTTAGAAGCCTCTCCAATCCTTTCTTCAGCCCCAAACACACGCAAAGGCGTGAGAGCCACAGGACCTAGTACTTTTTACCATATGCCATTTGATCATTTTTTGACCAACGACCGATTTTCATTTCAAACCTTGAAAGACGATAGAACTGAAGTCCCTGATCGAGACAAATTTCACCCCGCTTCATACGGCCGAGCCCCACTTGACTTTACAGCCAAACGAAGTTTGACATGACAGCATCTACAGTGGGCCAAAGCTGTCACATCAGAACGTGAAATGTAACCCATCATTTGACTTAGTCCCGAGTACTGGTGGAGCGTTCGAACATGGTTGAGGAATTTAAACGGAGCCTTCCCAATTCGTATGCTTATATATGGATTGCATCCAAAACAGAGTTTTAATCAACCCTACTTCTCTAATTTTCATCCCCATCTATATAAATCTTTCTCTCGCGCTTCTGTCTTGTTGACTTCACTTGAAAATATATGCCATGGCTAGGCCTCTCCCCAGGCAAAATATTCCATTCTTATCTTCTGTGCCCATCACTTCTTTTGTTGCTCTGGCAACATTTTTTAGTGTGCTTTCTATTGTGACATTCCTATGTGCTACTCACAAAAAGAAAAAGTCGCACAACATGCTGAAGGAGGAGGAAAGAACAGAATCACAATCAAGCGAGAAAAAGATTCTCTCAAAGTTAAGCAGTAATATTAGTAGTAAGGCCCATCTTATGATGAAGACGATATCCTGGAGGAAATTGCAAGATGGAGAAAGTGACGGTGGTGATGATCACCGCGAAGATGCAATTTGGAGGAGGACCATCATTTTAGGGGAACGGTGTCGTCCACTCGATTTCTCGGGAAACATTGAGTATGACTCTGAAGGTAACCTTGTGCAAGAATCGCCTTGTGGATCCAGACCAAAGAAATAACAGATTGCTCCTTAATTCCCCAGTTTTAATTGGCTTACTCATCTCAATCACAGATGCTTTAGAGTTATGTCTTTCCCATTCCCACTTTGTGTGTGGATGTTTGTTGGGTTGGCTGCAGGGGATCAACCACTTGTGGGAAGCTAATTACTGGCCATCAACTTGTAACTGGTTAGTAAAGTTGTACAAAAGAAGGCAGATTGGTGTGAAACAAATAATAATATTGATAGCTGAAGGATTTTCCGGAGAGATTTCTCTTAATCTCTACAAGCTGTGAGTTCTGATTGTGAAATAATTTTTGTAGTGAATGTTCTAGCAGGCAAAAAGAGTTACAATCTATTTTTTGATTTGTAAAAATTAAAAATTAAACTCTAAATTTTGAAATAAAAAATTTAAGAAATTTTATTTGTTTCTTAAATAATATTTTAATTTTAGATATATTGTAGAAATTTTTACTTTTTAATTAAATAAAAAATAAAAAAATTAATACTATATTTAAGTATTCTTATCTTATATTTTTTAATTTTTATATACACCTTTTAAAAATTATTACTCAAATAATATAAGTCCAATTAACACAGTCAAAAACATAAAGTCCTAAGGTTGAATTATTGGCATACCTGAGAATCAGCCTATACATGTTCAAGCCAACACCATCCCAGCACAATTCATGTATACATGTTGAAGCCAACACCATCCCGGCACAATTCATGTATAATCATTGAATTTAATTTTACCTTTATGTCTTGAATACTTTTTTCCCTAAATCAATTCCAAGATAAATTACAATGTCAACTACAGCTTGACTAGAGACATCTTATGGACTTTGAATTATATGACATTATTAGCGAGTTTGGTGTTTCTCAACTTTAAATACAACAAAAAGCTACTAAAGTGTTAGATGAAGTCTTTAATATGTTCTCTCACTCGAAACAATTCTAACCCCCTAAGTCATTGTCAGGGAAATGGAAGAGCTCAAAATTGGACATAAATCAAAGTAAAGTTTGAATAAGTAATATGAAATTTAAAATTTGATATCATATTTTAAGTTAAAATTTAAAAATATGGAGTTTATGCATTCTTCTTACTTTTATATTACTTATTCCTCTATTTTCTTTCTAATATAAGATTTCTTAATTACACAACTTACACTTAAATCTTAATAATCTTCCTAATTATGAGTCTCTTTTACATTAAGTATACTCTCCTTAAAAGTGATAAGAGTTTATTACCACTTTACCAACCCCAATTCATTAGCCCACTTTATTTCGTTTAATTTAAAGTATGCATTTACTAATACTTCGAGAGCTACACTTAGAAAAACATGTGTCACCACTTTTATTCTGGAATCACGTTTTATTATTCTAGTTAAGTTTTATTATTTATAAGTGTAATTTATTTTTTTACTTTTTTATAAGATTAACAATTATAAGAAATATATATTATCTGTATTTGTTGTTTGTACTCATTTATTACTAAACTATTGATTTTAATACCACTTATTAAGGAAATAGGAAAACCTAAAACTAAAGAGAAATCAGAGTAAGGTCCAAGTAAATAATAAACTTATAACTTTAATAACACATCTTAACCCAAAACCTTAACACATTAGGTTTATAAGTTAAAATGTGGTGTCGAGCTTATAAGTTTATTGCTCACACAAACTCAGCTTCAATTTCTCCTTAGTTTTAAACTCTTACATTTTCCTAATAAGTGATATCAAAGTAAAACCAAATTTGATCTCTGTGATGGTAACTATGGAATACGATATTTTGATTTTGGATCACAATACTAGATTTTTATTATAATAAGTTAAGATGTAAGTTATGCTTATACGACTGGAACGAAATGATGCATTATTAGGGTTTAACAAGATGCCTTCATCTTTATTATTGAAGGAAAAACAATGTAAGGATCAAAAGACTTTATCTTAAATTCATTTGCATTTGTCTAATTGAATTATACATGATGTTTTGAAAAAGAAATTGGCTAGTGCATTGTGGTTAAGATTAAAGCATTTATGTATGACAAAAAGTCTAACTAGTAAGATACATCTGGAACAATGATTATACTCTCATTAAATGACAGAAAGTACTTTTATTAAAGATTACCTAATTATTTTTAAGGAAATGGTATCTAATTTAAAGAATATTAAGGTTAAGTATGATAAAAAAGATTTAACATTGGTTCTCTTGTGTTTGTTGCTTTTTTCATATTTAACTTTTAGAGATATTATTTTATATAGTCTTGATATTCTTACTCTAAATGAGGTATATGATGCTTCGCTCTAAGGAAAAAATTAAACAACTTGTAGTTAGATTTAAGGCTCTGGCAAAGAGCTTTGTTGTTCAAGGGAGGACATAATAGAAAAATTCTAGTGGTGATAAAAGAGGCAAATTGAAGTGAAAAAATAAAAATATGACTTGTAACTATTGTAAGAAAAGGGGACACATCAAACCTGAATACTATAAGTTATAGAATAAGAATCATAAAGTTGGTGCTAACTAGAAGAAAAACAAATTGAAAGCTTTGATACCATTTTGAAATCAAAAATTAACTCGAATGACAACAAAAAAACAAAATACAAAATTAAGAACACACAAAATTTATGTGGACCCATAAATTAGAGAAAAACTACAGGCAAAGAGGAGAAAATTCACTAACTCAAAAACAAAGTATGAAAAAACCATTAAGCAATTTATTTACCCTAACAAAATACATATATATTTATATAAGTGTACAAAAAACCTTTAAGTATAAATATAACTTATCTATATTGCAAGCTCTCAAAATTGGACCAAATAAAATTCAAGTCACCAAACTTCATACCATGAGTAAGTAACAAACTTGTAGTCTTAAAACCATATCTCGACTAACCTTAAGGTATTGGATTTATAGGTCATTCTCACTTGTATATTACTTACTTGTTTTCCATTTAGACACAAAGAAGAAAGAATATATTGTCTTGCCTAACATCTTTAATGATTCTATTTTATGACACAAAAGGCTTGACCATTTTCATTATATTGACATTTAAAAATTGTAGAAAAAGAAACTATTAAATGATATGTTTGTTATAACTCAACTTGGACATGTGTGTAGAACTTTCCCAACTGGGGAAACAATTTAGGCTTCCCTTCTCCTCAACTCAGTTCCCTAAAGCAAAAGAGAAGTTATAGTTAATTCATTTAAATCTCTATGGATTTATTAAGTACTAACTTACTGAATGATGGCATATATTACATTATTTTTGTTAATGATTTTTTTATGTTTTACTAGATATAATTCCTTAAACTAAAATTAGTGGTGACTGTTATTTTTCAAAAGTTTATGATTAAAGGTATTAAAACAAACAGTGACTTTGGATTTATCTTAGGCTCATTTAAAGCAGTTTGTATAACAACTGTGATACAATAACAATCAACTACTCGTTATTCACACATAAAAAAATGGGATTTGTGAGGGCAAAAATTGAACCATAGTGAAGATAATTAGGTGTTTGATGGCAAAGAAAGACTTACTTTAAAAGTTTTAGGTGTAAGTTACTGCTACTTTAGTCTACCTATTAAATAAATTACTAACCAAATCATTACTTATATCAACTTCATTTGAGGCATGGTTTGGTAGTAGGCCTTCTTTAAGTCACTTAAAGGCACTTAGTTGTGTTTATTGTGCTCATTTAGTAGACATCAAGAGAACTAAGTTAGATTATAAGTAACCCTTACAATTTTTATTAGCTATTATAATACTTTAATTAATTATAAAATTTATAACATCTACACTTATAAGATTTTTGTTAGTAGAGATCTCAAATTCTATGAAGATGAAAAATGAAATTAGAACACTTTAAAGGTTAAGCAAGAGAAAACTAAAGTTTCTAATGACTTACAAATGTAAGATCAAAAACTATTTTTCTTTGGAGAATAGGACATTGATGATCCTCCTATTAAGGGAACCAAAGCATTGCTGACATTTATAAAAGATGCAATGAAGTTGTACTTAAACCTGCAACTTATCAAGGAGCATCTTATCTAGTAAAATGGACAAAGGCAATACAAGAAAAGATAAACTCTATTTACAAAAATGATACTTGGGTCATGTTTCCTAAATCTAACAACAAAAAGGCAGTGTAAACTGAATTTATATAACAAAACTTAAAAATAATGGATTTATTAACAAGCTAAAGGTTAAACTTTTGGCAATGAGATTCATACAACAATCTAATGCAGATTACATAAAAACTTATACACTAATTGTTAGACTAAACACTATTAAACTTTTACTTATTGTTATTACACAAAAGAATTGGCTTATACACCTAATAGATGTCAAGTCTACCTTTTTGAATGGTGTACTTCAAAAGGAGATATATGTTGAGCAACTTGAAGGGTTTATGAAAAAGGGTGAAGAATACAAATTTTACTTGTTAAAAAAAGTTCTTTATGGCCTAAGGTAAACACCAAAAGTCTGGTATAGTAAAATCCATAAGTACTTGCCTAATTTTGGCTTCAATATGAGCCACAATGATGTTACTCTCTATATTAGAGAAGAAAGGCTTCATTTACTTTGTCTTACTATATATTAATGACCTTATGGTTGTTAAAAGCAATAGTAAGCTTGTAAGTCAATTCAAGGAAGACATAAAGAATTAGTTTGAAATGATTAATATTGCAAGGTGTATTATTTACTTGGTCTACAAGTATACTAATCTTAGTTGGAAATTTTTATAAACCAAGCAAAGTTTACTAAGCAAATGCTTTAAAAGTTTCACATGATCATTTGCAAAAGTATAATAGCTCATTTTACACCTAGAGACAAATTCCAAAAGAAAAATGGTAACCCTAAAATAAATGAGAACAATTATAAAAGCATTATAGGTTGCTTGTTATACTTATCAACTACTAAACTACATATCATATACACTGTGAGTCTATTATCTAAGTTTATACATTCACTTAAAGAAACTTACCTTAAGGTAACTAAAAGAATCTATAAGTGTCATGTTCAAAAGCAACAAAAAACTAAAACTTATTGGGTTTACAAATAATGATTAGACAAGGTCACTTGATAACATGAAAAACACCTCTAAAAATGTATTTTCTTCGTTGTTAGGTATCTTTTGTGATAATCAATCCTTCATTCACTATTTCAAGAAATTCAGTGTTACATGAGAGGACAAAAGATTTTAAAATCAAACTTTATTTTATTAAAAAAGCTTAAAAAAGTGGTGAAGTTAATTTGGTTTATTGTAGCTCTAAAGATCAGATGACAGATATTTTAACTAAAGGTTTATATAAGCTAAGGTTTAAGGACCTTATGAAAGCTTTAGGCATGCAAAATTATGACACCAAAGAGGAGTGAAGTTTTAGGTGGTGTCATCATTTAATGCCTTAGATTGCCTATTATTATTATGATCAAGCTCCCCCCAAATTTTAAAATTCAGTTATTTCAATTATGAGTTAAGAATAGAGTTTTTATTGGTTGCCTTAAGTTCCAAAAACTCTTATTTTATTTTGAATTGAATTTAACTTGTTAATCAAGCCAACAATCATTGCATATAATCTTACTTAACTTAATTTTTTGATAATTGTACATGTCTGATTTGAATTTTCATTTTAACTAGTAAAAGGGTGCAAGCTCAATACTTAATTATTTAAGTTTTGTAATTTGAAATCATTATATATAATGAAGAAAGCATGTAATAAAAGACTTTAAGTCATCTTTTATATAACCAAAAAGGTCTCTTTTTTATCTTTTTTAATTTATTTTCTTTTATCAATGTAGCTATAGGGTTCAACAACTAGAAACTAGTTAAAAATTACAAAAACCTTTGGCTTGAAAACTAACAAGGTCAAAACAAGATTATTGATGATAAGGGAACAAGTCACATTCTTTGTTATTTGTTTTAGTTTTTGCTAGTGGGTAATGACTACTTATTGCTAAGAATCAAATATAGATTTCTCTTCTAAAGTACTTGTAACATATGAAACAAAGAATCTTACAAAATCAACAAAATGAAGGCTATAACAAAAATGGTCAAATCAAGTGTTCTAAAGGCACCTTGGTTTGTCAAAATTGGAATTTAAGTTTTGTAATTAGGACTAAGAGTCCAATAAGTCATATTCCTAGTAATATAAAACTAGATATTTACTAAGAACAAGACATGTTAGGACATTTTCAAAACTATATGACACACAAGTCTTGAATTAAAAAAAAAAAAGGGAATTAAAAGCCTTAATATGTATATTCAAGGACACTCAACAATATTTATTCTATCATATGTTCACTTTTTCTTTTCTCATTTTCTTTATTCTTACCCTTTAAGCTCACTCCTTAATCCTCATTTAATTGTCAATTAGTTATCATTAACATTAACTAAGCTAATTACGAGACAAGATAATCAATTGATTAATAAATTTATGTTACTCTTGCAAAAAAAAACTTTTGTACACTATATAAAAATATCTTGTCACAATTATTGATGCTAACTATAGCTTAAAGGCAAACAAGACAAAGCCATATAGAGTGTGTACATCTTCTTAATGCATTAATGCAACTAAGGGTCCATTTATTTGTTAGAAAATAACTTACCTATGTAAAATATTTATTGAGAAAAATTCTTGCAGAAAAAACAAATTATTTTTCGTAACCTATTGAAAAATATATTCGTATGGTAGGTGTATATGCTTTGTAATCTAATTGAAGAATCCTTGGCTATCTATTTGTCCCATCATGTTTTAAACTTTTCCATGTGATTATACAGTTCCGGTTTCGCTTTTTTTCTTTCTTTTGGATATCAAATTAAAATTTATATTTTGTAAAAATTTGAGAAAGTTTGGACCTTTTTTAAATTCTTTGTGAACATTAATCTGAAGGTTGCGTTTTTTGTAACAAGAAAAGCAAATGATAAACCGCAAAGCAATCGTAAAATCTTCACACTTGACAATTATCGTTTAACTCCACGACCCAGAACGCTAAAAATCCGAAAAGAGTGTTCCAAGTTTTTGGGATCTGGAAGCCCACGTTATTAGTTCTGTCCTTATTAATTTTGAATTTTTAATTCGAGTTAAATTGTAAGATGAATCGTACAGCCCAATGTGGCCGAATTTATAAAAACGAACTTGCCCAGTTGAAATGGGCCAGAAAATAATGGTTGTCCAGGAATGCCTGTTGATAATGAAGCCCATGCTTGGTTGCCAGGCTCAAGGGGCCTGGACCAGAACAACGAGGTGACCTACGGCATGCAAGCCACGACTGTGGACTAACGATCACGTCGGAATTTCTTAAAAATTCCCATCACGAACCTCGAGCCACGCACCAAGTTCATGCCATATCTTGAGGTCGGGCTCCTTTCTAAGTTTCATCGTCATTAAAACTACTTACTCACTACATGTACCATAAGCATATAAATAGGCTTAAGCCTCTACCTTTCAAAGATAGTGTCTTTCTACCCCTCTCTATTGTCGAGAAAATCTCGACAATACTAATCTGTGCAGCATTTAGTTATTTTTATAAATAAAAATGAATTAAATAAATTTTAGAGAGTTCGAAAAAATAAGTGTAAAGTATTAAAAAACAAATAGAAAAGTTGAAAAGTAATAGAGAAGTTGAGAATATAAGAGAGATTTATTGGATCGAACCTTTAGAAATTTTCTTGCCATATTTAACATAATAAATAGGTTGGGTATGGCCACTATTAGTCACCCTCCCGGTGCTCTCGTGGAATGACTTTATTGCCAGAGTGCTCATGTCGAAATATTTTGCTCGGTCCTCGGCCATTTGTTCTCTTGTAGGTCTCAGGCCGAAATCAAGCCCAGTATCCACCTTGGCCCATTCACAGATCCACAGTTAGATTAAAATTTCCAAGGCGTTGTTATTACAGAATGTCCGGCAGGTTCGGAGCATGATATTGGAACTTATGGTTCGAGAGTGTGCCACCAGCCACTCCACTCTGTTTGTTGAGACTTGAATTTTAGTTGAGTTCTTTGAAAATATATATTTTTCAATTTTCTCAGAAATAAAAAATATAAAAAAAAAATCACTTGGAGAAGAACGCCTCCTGATAATTAAAAATCAACCTATTACTCGAAAAGGGAGATTTTCCTCGATTTGAGAAGTTGTGTTTTACCACGTATCTTGTTTTCCAAACCCATGCCAAAAGGATTCTTTCTAATAGTTAAGGTTTTTGATTTTTCCAACGCCAAACAATTTTTATGGAGCATGGAAATGGAAGATGAAAGGTGGAAAGTGTCTAATCTTCTGGAAGTCAAATCGTGCACGCGTATGCATACGCTTCGTTGTTATACAAACTTAATTGGTTGGGCGTTGGAGGATGCAATGAATCCTCTTATGCCCCATTGTAAATACTGGTCTAGACTTGCCTCCTTGCGTGGTCTTTTACAAATGGATCTTTAATTATAACCCTAATGGACATTTTGTCTAATATACATAATTCTGATTCTCCTTCGGCTTTTATAATCGATGAGATCCTCGCTCTTGAACGATCCTTTTCTATGAAAACTCTATATGCATATGTGCAAGTGCGTGTGTTGCTCTGCGTTCATCTTCTAATGACCATCTCTCATTTAATTAATTAGTCTCGCAATGGGATTTATGTGGTGTTTCCAAGTTCCAACTTTCCACCTATACTTTGTTCAATCCAAGATAAAAATTCACACATAGGAAATATTCACCAGCAACAACCATAACAAATTTGTACTTTTTATACTTGTTTGTTGTATAAAATATAAATAAATAACAAATTTGTATTAATTTATACCAAAATTTTTTAACCACACAATTCATATTTAAAATTTGAAAAAAAAAATACAAGGGATAATAAGTGAAAAAAGAAAAAAGTTGGCAATAAATGAGCACTAATCATTTATGTCCATAGCTAGTTTATCATTCTACATTAGTTTGTCCTATGGAAAACAAATAAATTACACATGGAATCTTTGCAATCGCCACCTTCCACGAAACATTTATCGTTTTCATTACCTTCCCTCTCTGTGGTATCTTTATGTGAGCCCTGCATTGTGTTGCCATATATTGATTGTCTTCCCTTAGATAGATGCCGATGCAATTCTTGTTTCTTCATGCTAATTAGATTCTCAGCTAACAATAACTCCATGAGCAAAGCTCAGGGATCACATCAGTCCTTTTATCATCTAAAAAGAAGCAGGGTAGGCAATGCTTCATTGATGCTTACTTCACTTCTGGTGACTGTGGCCCATTCGCAATTTTGCGATCCCTTTTTGGGACTGCTGACAAGAGGAGGAGAAGGAACTGCGATGGTGAGATCAAGATTTACTTTGGAAGAAGCAGACGTTTCATCTTCAAGACAACTTGCCGAGTCAGAAACCCTATCGTTGTCGTGCTTAGGTTTCTTGAGTCTTTTACATGCCTTCTTCGGGGACACTAAGGATGTAGCAGTAGCAATCATCACGGAAGCATGGCCCGGTTGAGGCCGAGGGAGGACTTGATTCAGGCGATGATTATTTGGGTCAATTCCCATGCCTAATAGCTTCTTCCTTATGTGTGAGTTCCAATAATTTTTCACCTCATTATCTGTCCTTCCTGGCAGTCTTCCGGCTATCAATGACCACCTAACAGCCCCACGACCAGTAGACATGCTCTTTAGCTTAAATCCAATGTTTGTATGTAAACTTTTCTATTATCAACGATAAATGAACAATAATTGCAAGAGAATCGAATGCATATATCTATATATAGATATACCTGTTGCCAAGGAGGGCATGGAGCTTAATAATGAGTTCTTCTTCATCTTGAGCAAAGTTACCGCGTTTGATGTCTGGCCGAAGGTAGTTGATCCATCTTAGCCTACAGCTTTTACCGCAACGGTGTAACCCTGAAAATGAATTGCGCTGACCAGAGTTAGCTTGCTAATTGTCGCCATGCAAATGGAATTACTGGGCATATTTGCCCATGGACATTTTTGACACGGGCGTATTATTCATGTACCTGCTGCCTTGGGGAGGGAACGCCAGCTACCTTCACCATGAGTTTTAATGTAATCAATGAGCTTCTGGTCCTCTTGCTTGGACCAAGCCCCTTTGTTATTGCCTTCTTTCTCACAGCAAGGTTTTCTCATCGTTTTTTCCCTTCTCTTCTTTATCTGCCCTCTTCCAGGACACCGAGAATTGTAGATATCTAGGGAGACGGGAAGGCGGAGAGGAGTGAAACGA
This sequence comes from Bruguiera gymnorhiza, assembly GCA_020883675.1. Taxonomy (NCBI): domain Eukaryota; kingdom Viridiplantae; phylum Streptophyta; class Magnoliopsida; order Malpighiales; family Rhizophoraceae; genus Bruguiera; species Bruguiera gymnorhiza. The sequence continues at coordinate 5,046,790 of JAIRCJ010001058.1, read as the reverse complement.
GGTCATTGGAAGCGCAAAACAAGCGTTTTATAGAGGGGGGAACTGAGAAAGGAAGATGCGTCTTCTTGGGTTGATTTGACTTAGACTGGTTGTTTTAGGTGTTTAGGTAAGTTGGGGGGTGTGGGTTGCAAATGTTTCACAGTTGCAATGGATAAGGTCTTCTGTTTCCCGAGAGTCTCTCACCGTTTACCGTTAAGTATCCATCCCTGTCTTCACCGACATTTGCGATGTACCATCTTTTAATTCCACTGATTTCCCTTCACAGGTCGCCTGGCCAAACTATTTGTCAATCTTTTATGATAGTTCTGTGCATCTGTACTTGATATTTAATCTTCGATGGAGCCCCGTTCCAGGGAGGGAGCTCTTGGATGGGGCACTGACCCAACAGTACGAGTTTCGTAGGAGTCCAGTGTCTTTTTCCTTTCTTTTTTTTAATTATATATATATATATATATCAGATAATGTAAAAATATATATTAATAACTTGTATTTAATACTTTTAATAGTTATTTACATATTGTATGATACTTATATATACAATTTACCTTACTTGTTTGAACATTACATGTTTTTCTTAAAAAAAATTAATATACGGAATTTATACCACCACGTCACCACGTCTAGATTCCATCTTAGAGGCACGTTCTTGTACATTTATTGTATTCAATAATGATGGTTGTTTTTTTTTTCTTTTCTTTTTTTCTTTTATAAAAGTTGTGTAGTTGGAGTAAGAATTCACACAAAGCAAAAACTTAACTTTAATTTAATTTTTAGATGTGAGAAAGAGTATGTTGATACTATTTTTTAATCACAGAAAAGACATATGGCTAAATGCATACTAAATTAATTCATGAACGTAAAAATAACCCAATTGTAGGATGCCTACGTTTCGTTTAAATCACTAGTTGCAACATAAATTTGCATTTTTTTTTTCTATCTTACAAAAGACTAATAAAAGTGAGAAACAATAATTTTTTTAAAAAATAAAAAGCTAAATTTAAAAATAATAATAACAGATAAATAAAATTTCAAATAAAATAAATAAATTGGAGAAATTGTAACAAAACAAAAAAAAAGAAAGAAGAGCGTAAGGAAAAAATTGTAAAACAGAAAAATAAAAAATGTAAAAAGAAAGAGAAGAAAACTAAAATTCGGTGCGGGCATTTGCTCGTATTTTTTAAAAAAGCTAAATGTTGAAAAGAGAAATGTTATTATTTTCACCTATGGCCCTTTTGTTTTTTTTTTTTCCTCTTTTGATCATGAATCTTGAAGTTGCCACGGACATGAGAGAAAATTTGGTTTGACTGATTTATTTATTTACTTATTCATAAAATATAATTTTGTCAGAAAAAATTACACAAATAAATTTGGTAAGTATAAATTTGAACCTATGACCTGGATTCGATTGAATTATTAGAATCATGAAACTCGACAGTGGAAAGGAAAAATTCTTTTGAAAATGGGTTAAACGGATGATTGTCTATTAAGAAAATGAATTTTCAGAAAAGGAAGCTAGGACGACAGCGTTTTTGCAACCAAAACTCATAATATGTTAATTATTCGTTTAACAACAATTCAACACTGATTACTTGATAAGCTTTGTTATGTTATAGATTTAATGTCAAAACCTTAGAATTCAACATATCCTATGTCACGCGGTGTACAAAATCAAACCTTTTAGTGCGGAAAACTAATTTTGGAACAACAAAAAAAAAAAGGAAATCCCTATAGCCATGCTTGGGAAAAAATGTTACGAAGGAAGAATTAAGCAACTGCAAGTAAGAGTTTTTATCGGCTGCCAATAAACATGATTATGTTTCTAGTTCTAATGATATTTGAACTAATTTGAAATTAGATTTGAATTAAAATCGTTAAAAAAGAACAATTTAATTAAAATTTTATCCTTTTAAAAATTATAAGTCATCAATTTAACTAATAATTTTAATTTAAAATTAAAATTATTAATTAAACTGTCAATTTTAGTTGATATGATTTTTAAAAAAATAAAAAATTAATAAAATAAAAAATTGAATTAGTAATAAAAATAATCTTTAATATAACGATATGCATAAATTTTTTATTTTAAAAAGTAAAAATATTTTAATTTTTTAAATAAAAAATATCAAATTAGACCCGACAAAATTTAATTAAATAATAATGAATTAGGCTGAATTAAAATTAAAATTGACAATTCGAAATTAAATTGTAATTAAATTATTTTTTTTAATTTTAAAACTGAAACTGACAATTTAAAATTAAAACTAAGAATAAATGCAACTGAGGTCATGCTTAATTGTCAAAAGAGTTTTTGTCTGGGTCGAATTGAATTGTCTAAATCTCCTGCTAAAATTCTCTGCCAAAGGCAATTTATATTAAACTTTTGCGAGTGAAGGCCAATAAACAAAATTCATTGACAAATCAAATTCTATCAAACTACAGTTTCTGCTGACATAAGATTATTCACCAACAAATAGTTTTAACCTCCCTGTCTTTCTTAATCCTTCGCCTGCTTTTAGCTGCATGATCTACGCCCGGTATATAAAAGAGAAAAAGGGCAAAAAAAACAAAAAATCTCGGTGGATGTATCGAATTGAATAAAAAAAATTAAATTTTGTTAACCCATAATTCAACCATCCTAGTTCACTGGACAAAAACAGAGTATAACATTAAAGTTTGTCCTGTCCTGTCTGTTCTCTGAAGTTCATATAAACGCTGCAAATGGAAGACGGTGGAGGACTGTTGGATGATGACCTTGAATAGAATACTAAGCTCGGTAGTCTACAATCTTATAAGGGAACAGAAATCTAAGAAAAAAAAAAATTCAATTGCCAATTCATGACGTGTGAATATCTGCAAGCCGCTAAGATTTATTAATTATTACTGATCTAACGTTCCTGGTCGCTTCTTCCTTCTAAGGAAATTTGCCTTCCATGTAACGAGAGGAAAAATATAGAAATATGGGAAATTAATGTGTGTAAGTCCTTGGCTTTAGTTCTGTATTTTCAATTATTAATAGCTAAAATCCTAGGAGGGGGTTGGACATTCAAACCTTGGCTCCCTCAAATTTCTATAAAATTCGAGTTTTAATTCTAACGCCTAATCAAGAGTAACTTCTGTAATTTTGCAGGCAGTTTTCTAGCGAAAGGATTCTATTCTCTAGATTCTTTCATTCAGTTTTGACTAAAGGCCTGACTTTTCTTTTCTTTTTTTTTTAAATTAAAAAAATATATAGTATAATATTTTAATCATTATATTTATAAATTAATATTAATAATTATTTATTTTTTATAAAAAAATTATTGTTTAAATTTTATTAAATTTAAGTAAATTTATAATATACTCAATTTTAATATTAATAAATTTTAAATTTAATATTATATTTCTAATATAATTTTCAAGGCGAGAGCACCTGTAGGAGCAACTTGAATCGGGCAACACACCTAACCCTGAACGCCATCTTTGAAATTACAAGTACAACTGCCAGGATTGACAAATTTGGCTCTGGATTTAAAATCCCGTCACACGATTCCATTTTCACTCAAGACCGGTTGGTTTATGGAAAACGCACGATGCACACACAACCTATCTAACAGTCACGTTTCTGCAAGTTTTCTTTCTTTTTCTTTTTTTTTTCTTTTTTTTTTTTTGTTTGGTCCGAGTAATTCTAAATCCTCTCTTGCCACCTATACCCGCGAACATCCAAGGCACGTCAGCTTTTGTATATATTTCAAAGGGGAACGTCAAATATATAATGTTTAAGGAATAATATAATAAATAATAATAATAATAATAATTTTTTATATTTAATTTTATTTATTTATAGAATTAAATAACATATAATTAATTTACATATTCTATTGTTCTTTAAGTATTATTATTTAACTGGGGTCTCGATGGCCTAGCTATATATTGAGCCAAATATAATAATTTGCAGCATGCAGATTAACAGCCTTTGCTTTGACCAATAGTTGGAGGCCTGGGGGTGCAGCCAACCATTCTAATATATAGGTTCTTTTTTAATTTCTTATTGGCTTAGAAAACCTGTGGTTCCTTTTCCCAATAGTCAATGAATGTAGTGCATATGAATCTTAATTTTGGTCTCAAAGTCGCAGCTCGACGTTATATCTTATAATTTTTGGTCCATAACTTCAACGTAAAGCCTTTTTTTCTTTTAATCTTTTCCAAATTTCATTGACCCTTCAAATTCACTTTGCTTCATAGAGATCAGACAATCCGTAATTGTTTTTTCTCAACCAGCGGTTTATCATTATAACAAAAGTGCACAATTTGTCAATTCGTATATGACACGCTCTAGATTCCGATACCCAATTAAGTGTCTCAATTAACGGAATATCTTGTGTTTGTGGCACAATAGTAAGCACAAGAACACTGAATCAAAAATTTCCTAGTTATAGGTTCAAGTTAAAATGAGGGGGGGGGGAGGAAAAAAAAAGATAATATACATTCACATGCTTCTCCTTTAAATTAACTTTCCGGAGCCAGAGTTTCATACTATGGATACATTTTTTGATTTTCAACCTAAGAAAACACCTTTTCTTTTACAAGGATATCAGTGGAATTAAGTTTGTAACAATTCACCATAAAATTCACATCGGCTTTTCAAAAAGTCGGTGTTGGTTCACCAACAACTTCGTTAATGTCGAGGGCTCGGTATTCACATACATCGACACTTTTAACAGTTTTAGTGACACTCGGTCTATTTTTGTTTCTTTATTTAAAAAAAAAAAAGAAAAAAGAAAAAAGAAAAAAGGGAACCATGAGTACTTTACCCGGACCAGTCCTACAACCGAGTTATATGACACTCGCCCCCAAATCTCTAACTTCATTCCCACTTCACCAAATGCACCAAAAACAAAATTAGTAGAAGTAAACGATGATCAATCTTTATATATTAAAAAAGAAAAGATGAATCAATTTCCATAATCCGTGAACTCAATGATTCATTCTTAATCGTTGTCCACAAGATTTACAAAATGATTGCCACCCAATCAGGTTATCTACAGGATTTGCAGTCACACCAAGTGTAATGTAATTTCCACCTTCTCCATACTCTGGACTTGTCAAGCGGCCATGAAAGACAGGATAGTCACACATAACAATCTCAACCTAGTTATAATCAGTCAAATCACACACACACACACACACACACACACACACACATATATATATTTTATCATTCAAAGCGCAATGTTGACCCCATATAATTGATAGCACGGGGCAGAAAATAGACACCGTTACAAAAGATAAATTGTAGAGGCTAAGAGAATAAAATTACTTTTTTTTAATAAATAAATTTCTGTTCTTATTTATTTATAATTGATTAAATACTAATAATAAATCTCTTAAGAGATGTGCTTCGGATAGTTGCATGGGATAGGAGGTAAATTTAAGCCATAAATTACACGTAATGAGATTTCTTCATTGTAGGCTTTATTTTTTATTTATATTTATATTTTCTTTAATTTTTCCCAAATTTTAGCCTTTGCACTGGGTTGGGCCCATTGTCCTTCTTAGTTCCCTCTTGTCCTACGTGCAACTTTCCATTTTCGAACTTCCAACCCACACACGCGAAGGACGCAGCCACAAGATCAGCGCTGGCAGGTCGGGTACAGTAGCAGCGTTGAAATTCCCAATTTGTCCTTGCGTTCCCCAAACTGCCCTCTCGTTTTCCACAAAAGCCCAACAGCGGCGTCCAATCGCAGCAATCCAGCATTCTCTCTTGAGTGGCATTTTCGGTAAATTGAAGCAGCAGGTCAGCGCCGTTCTCTTATGTTTCCCCTTTGACCACTTGACTCGCAATCCTTTGTAATTGTGTGCTTCGGTCCCTCGTCGCTAGCCGTCGTCGGTTTGGAACGTTCGGAGAAAGCAACGGTAATTTTCCGGCGATATGATTTGAGCCAGAATTTCAGTTCTCTTCTGATCGTGTGTCGTTAAGCGTTGGAAGTTTTGCCGCATTTGGCTTGTTTCTCTTTCGTCACTCTCGTGAATTAATTGTCTTTTTTTTTTTTGGTGAATTAATAATTTGATTGGAATTTGAAGGTCGATAATGGCACCTCCGATCTTGTCGTTGGCTCTTCCCTCCGAGACTGGTCGAGTCCTCAGCATTCAATCTCACACCGTTCAGGTGCTCCCTCGCTCGCATTTCTGTTTGGTTCTCGAGAGAATTAGTTGACAGAAAGTAAACGAAATGAGTGAAAAGATCGCCTTCTTTGTGAAATTTACTTGATTCCATTAGAATAACTGGACTCTTTTAATTTCTCCCCATGTATTCGGTGTAACACTGTCTCTGGAGTCAATTCGAAGGTGATTGTGTGTCTATCTACATCTACTTTATGCTTTGTTTTTTCGGTGAAATATTGTTTTTTTTTTCTTTTGTTTAAACCTGGTTAAGGAGAAAAGAGAGAGAGAGAGAGAGAGAGAGAGAGAGGATGTTTGTTCTCATAAGTGAGAGTAGAAAGTTGAAAAATTCAAATTGTTTTAGCTAAGCTGGAATACTGAGAATAAGGAAGTTCTTAGCTACTTAACTTTCTTTGTAATTTGAAATTGGCCAACAATGCAGTACGGAATTTCCCAATTTCACTGGATATTCATTCCAGCGTTATTGCTGTGGGTAGCATTGGCCAAATTGTAAGTTAATCCTAGAAAACAGGAAATGTAGGGCGGGTGGAGTGCTGCCCGTGGTTGATTCATGCAGAATACTTAGTTATAGATGTGACATTTGTACATCTCCCTTTTTCTTGTGCATTATATGTTCTGTTAATACTTGATAGCATGGTGATCTGGAAAATAATATAAATTAGGAAGAAATTCCTTCATGTCCATGATGTGCCTCAACACGTGGCAGAGTTTATTAGTCATATTTTCATCATGGAAACGCAACACTCCCATGATAAAAGCATCAAGACATGATATAGTATGTTTCCATCTGGATACCTGCTCTGCAAAATTATGTAGGCTCCAATTCCTATGTATGTCAGCTTGACCTGCATGATGTTCGTAGCAAGTTTGTGTAGCTCTAATTGGAGAATGGTGACATGCTGAGAGAGTGGCATTTGCATTGGTTTGGACTTGTGTAACATAGTCCTAAAGATGCTCCACTCAGTAGGGGGACCAAATCCAAGTGGATGGTGAGAATAAAGGGAGAAGGCGACTTAAGTTGACTTGAGAATCTTGGTGAGAAAGGATTTAGAGCAATTACGCCTTTTATCCAACTTAATTTATAATAGAATAGAATGATGAAAAAAAATTCATGAGACCAACTCCAATTAAATTTGGAATTAAAGTTTATTATTGTTGTCTAAGGTTGAAAAAAGAAACTATTAGGTGAAAAAAAGACAATGAAAGCATCTTCTAAGTCTTTCAGTTTTTTTGTAATAGAATTTAGCATAAATAGGAAATTGAGCTTATGCTTGTATATTTGACTAATAAGGACTATGTAGTAATCTTTCTGAAAAACAAATAAAATTAGAGTTGAATCTCTTTCTTAGAATTTTCGAAAGTAGCCCAAGGCCAACATGAGAAATGGCTACGTGAAATTCTTGGTTACAGAAGTTAATGCAAATCTTCATCTCACTCAAATCTATTTGAAAGAAATTCTTTAGTGCAAGTGGAAAATGTGAGTTTGCATCCTACAATGCAAAACGAGCAGGCACTTATATGTTCAGCAACTCATTCCCATCTAATGTCTAAAATCAATGAGCATTCTAAGTTTAGCAACTCATTACCATCCAACGTCTAAAATCAATGGAGCATTCATTTTAGCACCATTTTTGAGATCTCTCACACATGTGCATGCACGAAACATTCACACAGAGTGATGGATATATACACTTGGTTCTTCAATCGAAATCATGTGCAATACAAATCCTGTCTCAATGTATGCAATTTGCTCGGTTCAAGACCTATGTTACATCTGTTTGTATCTTAACACCATCCCATATTTTCTGTTTCCTTTAGGGATATGTTGGTAATAAATCAGCAGTCTTTCCTCTCCAACTGCTGGGCTACGATGTAGATCCTATCAATTCTGTGCAGTTCTCAAATCACACAGGCAAGCTGCTTATACTACTCCACTCAAACAATTTCAGAACTCTGATGCCTGATATATGGTGCGATGTCTCTGTCAATCGTATAAGTTCAGGCAAATTCTGGTAAAACTATTGGTCAGTTCATCTTTGCCTAATTATGGGCAGGATACCCTACATTTAAGGGACAAGTTTTGAATGGACAACAACTGTGGGAATTGATAGAAGGACTTGAGTCAAATGACTTGTTGTACTACACTCACTTGTTAACAGGTATGCAAATGTTACATTTTTTAATATGCTAGAAATTCTCTTCTATACCTCAAAAGGTGACATGTCTCTCTCAAGGGATCGTATCATATCATAATTTTAGAAGCAGAAGGATTTTGTGGTGTTACTGAAAACAATATGTGTTATGTTGAAGAACATGCAAAACACGAAGAAATTAGCATAATAACCCATCAGTTTGGCATAGGGAATGTGACATTGGAATATGTCTTATGTGCCTTGATTTATTGTTGATGCCTTCACTGCCATATCTTATTTCAAATTTTCCTACTCATGCTGCAGTAACAGATTTTTATACTCAATTTTCTAAGTAAGGAATTTGGGAGACAAATAATGGCATTATTGTGGTTGGGGTTTTTGTTCAAATGATGTCTTTCTAGGCTCCTTGGTTTTTTCCCAATTGATTCTTATTGGGCTGTTAGCAACTGGCATAATATTTGACAATGGTGTTGGAAGTTCTCTCTATCTCTGTCTGTGTGTGTGTGTGTGTGCATGTGCGCATGCATGCGCACAAGTGTGGATATCACAAATGCACACTAATGGATGAACAAGCACATGCATGCTCCCAAACCCACCACCTGCAAAACATTGTTCCCACACTCACCCCAGCACACAATTTTTTTATTCTTTGTAGGATTTTGTATTAGCTAACCAAAAAGTTTCAGCAACTGATGACTTTAATTTTGTTAAATTGAAAAAAAAGTGTTCTAAAAAATTTTGCTAGTCTGCACATATGATATATGCCTGGAACATGATTTAAGCCAATGGAGGTTGAAAACTCATTCAGTTTGTCATATTTGTGCCGTTACTTGTTATTTGGTTCTTCTATGTGTCCTTCCTGTTCCAAAATACCTGATTATATAATAACTTATGTTGAATACAAGGGCATGGCATGATACCTTTTTAATTTTAAGTGTAATAACTGACTGTTTTCTGCTCCCATGTAGGCAGAAATGTCAGTTTTCATAGTGGTTAATGGTAGAAATGCTGACATGAAAATGAAAGTCACATTTATCACCCTCATCATTTTCATGCCATGCTCCAAAAATGGTTATGAATCCTGTTATCTCCATGTGACGTCAGTTCACCTTTTCAAGATAGAAATCATTCAAGTCTTTTCTTTTTGGGGGCAGAGAGCATTTAGCTGATAATGCTTGCTTTGATATGACAAGCTTTGGCGAATCTTTTTACATTGCATCCTACAGTCTGGCACTCCTCTTTCTTGTTCTTCAGTTTGAAATAATTTCTTTCCCTTATAACATTACTTGAGATCTTTGTAAAATGTTTTGCAGGCTATATTGGTTCAGTTTCATTTTTGAGCACTGTATTAGAAGTCATCAATAAGCTTCGCACCATAAATCCTAAGCTTACATATGGTGAGTCAATTATCAAAGGCAGCCCCCTGTGCATATAACAGCCTGACACATGTACCTTTATTTTCCCCTTGTCAGTTGTGGATTTGTCTGAGACCTGAATTTATTTATGGCCACCTCAGGTCTTTCTTGTGAAGTTGTTAATTGTGATTTCTGTCATTTTTACTTTATATAAGCATCTTTATATTTCCCATTTGTATCCTTTCTTTTACTTTACTCAAGCATTTTAGTATTTCCCTTTGGCATTAACATATCTGGTGTGTTTGTAGTTAGTTCAGTGGATATAGTTTGGCTTGAAATAATGATGCATTCTTGATCGATATATGGTTTTGTGGATTCGTGTGCATTCTGGTGAATAAAAGTTTTATGTCTCCAAGCTCATGGGTGAGTCTGATAATAGGGAGTGAAGAAAAATAAACCTTTCATAAATTTGAACTAAAAGAGTTGTGATGGATATGCTTTCTTCTATTTTTTGTTAACAGTAAGCTTTAATGGAAATGAAAAGTAGGCACTTTAAGTGTTTATGTGGAGCAAAACATCAAGGGTTGTTTATGTGGAGCAAAACATCAAGGGTGCAAAGCATAACATAATTGGCCTAAGCATGTGTTCTCAAGGATTTTTTGTTATAACCCTACAAGTTATTGTTTTTCGAAGCAGCTCTGGGGACTTGCTTAGTATTTTCTGTTATGAAAGCTATAAGCTTGTTACTCTTTTACTTAAAGTCACAGTATCATACTAGACATCATTCTAGACTTCCTTGGCTAAATATATGTGTTTTGTGTGTCTTTAAATCTTAGCTCTGCCATGGTAATAGAGGAAGGCAATTTCTACTTCATACATTTGGCATCATATATCTAACACATTCAAAAAGAAGCTAGAGATTTCTGTTTTTTGATCTATTTTCTAGTTTGTGATCCGGTGCTGGGAGATGAAGGAAAGCTTTATGTTCCAGCAGAGCTGATAGCAGTATACCGTGAGAAGGTGAGCTTCTATGTCATGTCTTCTGCATAGGGATTTTGGCACATTGGAATCCTCTGGACAATGCTATTTGCCTCTTATCTAACCTTAGGGTCATCATAAAGAACTATACTCTTTGCATTTGGGTTGGGAGAATTGTTTGAATTGAACAACCTAAGAAATTGTTCATGTATTCAAATATTGATGCCTTCAATTCAATACATACATTTGTTTACAACTTTCTGACACAAAGATAGTCATCTAAATTGTAACTTATGCCATGATGATAATTTTGATTGCATTGTTTATGATTAGGTTGTTCCTGTGGCTACAATGTTGACTCCGAATCAGTTTGAAGCAGAACTGTTGACTGGGTCCAGGTACTTTCTTGGACTATGCGATAGATATGGTGAAGCTATTGTTTTTTAATTGTTGTCATTTTTTTTTTTAGTTATTGTTCTTTTGTGAATTTGGGTCCCCATACATCGCTGAGAATTATCTTCATTAGATGGCAGAGGAATTGGAGTTTAGCTCCTGGTTGTCTTCCATTTTTCAAATCTTATCAATTTGTCTAGTCCTTCAAGACAATTCAAGTTAAGGATTTGGAATGAGACTTAGTTCAAATTAGCCCCAGGACCTTGGTTCCTTCTCAGTTTCCAAGTTTTCCATTCATGGATGTCATTTTTCAATTCAAAACTCCAACCTTAATAAGTGTGGTTGGCTTTTCTGTAATGCTGTTGAAGCTCTAGTCTGTTTCTTAACTCTATAAATATTCCTTTGTTGATAAAAGCTGACCACTGCAGTACCCTAGGTTCCTTTCTCTGGGAGGCTGCCTTTACCATTGCCAGCTATTTTTGTTATTTCAACCAATGTATGAATGCCTTTATAAAAAAGTGGATGTTCTCAATGAGAACTGAGAATATCATTATAAACCATTGTATTGAGCAGATTTGGTAAGCAATGGACACCACACAGGATTTTAGGTTTTGCTTATTTATCAGTCTGGACATAATTAAATTCGGGGGATTATTTGTGGCTTAAATTGTTTACACCATGCAACATTTTATCATTTATAGCTGGTTATAAAGGGGACCAGCTGCTTGTCCTTCTCTTCTCTCCTTAACATCATGTTATTTGTTCTTTCTTTTCTTTTACTTATGCTTTATTTTCTGATAGATGCTCTTTTTGTATCTCTATCTTGCAAGGCATTCCAAGATAAACGTTTTCAATTCCTTTATTTTCCTTAGTTGTCAATATTTATATTTTATGAATTCAAGGTGTGAAAACTTAAATTTGATTTGTCCAATGTCTAAAAAAGGATGGGTGTTCTATTCTTCTATGGCTCTCTGTGTACACAGCCTTTCTCCTTATTAGAATCTTATTGCAGGATTGTCTCTGAAAGAGATGGCAGGGAAGCTTGTAACACTCTTCACGCTGCTGGTCCTTCAAAGGTTTGTTACATTTGTGCATTGTGAGCCTATTATTGATATCCTTTCATCTTGAACATATTTGTTGTAGGCTTCTTACTTTGGCTACTCATTTATTATTGTTTTCCGTAGTTGAGCTACATAAGTAATTCTATTTTGTCCCCCTTTTTTTATTTATTATTTTTATTTCTGGTATGATTTGTAGTGGTTGTAGTTGGTGGATATACTTTGTTGAAATCAGATTGTTCTCCTGCCTTCTCAGCATATTTTGTTTGTTGAAGGTGACAACAAAACTTGTTTATAGATAGTCTTTTTCTTTACAGAAAAAAGGATGTTGTATGGCAAATCTCATTTTTTTTAAACTCTTTTTTTTTTGGGTATTTTGTTGACAAGTAAAAATAGTACTCAAATTACATGCTTTCAGTTTTATTTGTCTCCTTGTTCTATTTTTCATATTGTAATTTCTGATGAATCTGAATCTCAGGTTGTGATCACAAGCATTAACATAGATGGCAATCTTTTTCTAATTGGAAGTGATCAAAAGGAAAAGGTCAGCTCCATGAAATTTGGGGAAAAAAAATGAATGTCATCTGTTTGATTTTTAAGTTTTTCACTTGTTCCAGAGGCAGACAGGAATTTTGGTTTTTTTTTATTTTTCTCTTGAATATGGTTTTTGTTCATGATTATGCTCTTCACCTCTTTTTACATTTTAGGGTCAGACTCCTGAGCAATTCAAGATTGTGATACCCGAGATTCCTGCATATTTTACGGTATGTGAAGCATGTGGACTTAAAATGGCTGTGCTACGGGATAGGCAGAATGCTATGAATTAGTGTCATGTAATGGATCAGTTGTAGTCCTTTATCTTCTCTCTTTTGTATGCTTCCATCGTACATGGATGTGAAGCCCTCCCCAGGCATCTCTTATTTGTTTTGCACAAGAAAAAAAATAAATAAATAAATAAATGGTCATGATACTGATAACTAATCCTGTCAGATCATCTGTTGATCTAAATTTATTATGCAACTGAATTGTTTTTTGTCTTGCATATTGGACCATGAGCCATTTGCTTTGCCTTTATGGGACCTAACTTGATCCTTCTCCCCTTTTGCAAGGGCATCCTTGAGAGCAAAGTCTCAAGAGGCTCCACCATACTCATTGGTATTAAAATCAAGTGCCACTTGCAAATTATTGCAGTCACCCCCATATATCTCCTCACAAACTATGTGACATTATACTGTCAAGTATCTTATTTATTGTAATATAGGATTTGATGTGGTCAATATTCGCTTAGCTTAATAATAAATAAACTATAATAAGTTAATTGGCTTAAATTTGGTTAAAGACATGGTCCAACCATTCCTTCCACTAGATATTAATTCTTTGATGAATGCGTGTAAATATGCTTGCAGGGCACTGGAGATCTAATGACGGCACTTCTCCTCGGATGGAGTAATGTAATTAATTCTAGTCTATTGCAGTCTAAGATTTTCCCTTATCTTTATCGTATATGCTTTTTTTCTTGTAACGTCTTTTCTCCTGCAATTCAGAAATATCCTGATAACCTTAGCAAGGCAGCAGAACTTGCGGTGTCAAGCTTGCAGGTATTCCTTTAGTTTTTCTGACATATGCGTTCCAGTCTCCACTCTGTACCTACTGTATAGAATGCATTGAAGCACTTGAAATTTTTCTAATTTTTATCCCAAGCAAAGCTAAGGAAAAGTAGACCACAGTTTATTTGTTTGGCATGATCTGATCATAAATAAAATTATTGGGTTTGTCTGCTTTGGGATATCAACCATTGTTTGATTTTGTCTCAAAACCTTACAGAAGTCCAAGCTGCAATGAGTAGTGCTGTAGCAGATCCAAATTAGATGCTAATGTCTCTGTATCTTGGAAGAAGTTCAAAAATAAAAAGATAATAATAGTAGAATATATTTTCACATATCGATAATAAATAGCTCCTTTTAAAAGGGAAAATGAAAAAAGAAAAAAGAACAGAGAAATGGATATTCTGTTTCTAATGAGACACCAAACCAAGTAGTGCAGCCATGTTCAATGGGCATAAACAATATGTATTTGCATACACCACTACACATGTAAAACCAATATATGTGGATGGATTCAAATTTATTTATATATAAAAATCTGTGATGGGGATTAGAAGTAGCATTATTACACGAGGACTCAGGAGGACCAGACTGGACCAGAGAAATTCTTTTCAAATCTAGACTGGACCAGAAACTTCTAGAAAAATAGCCAGGAAGCTTGTTGGATTTGTTGGTTTTGAATGGTTAGGAAGGTTTTGTCCTTGTAATCTGCTTTTGAAGCAAGTGTTTCCTGTCCATCCTTTTATGCATCCATTTTAAAGGAAAGTGCTTGGAAAGACAGGAAAATGTGTAGAAACTGAGAAAGGTTTTCATCAGAAAGAATCATGAATGAAGGAAAGATTTATTTAGTGATATTAAACTTCAAATTATGGTGGGGAAACTGTTGGGTGTTTACCCTATTTGTAGGCCCTTCTGCGGAGGACGCTGAATGACTACAACAGAGCTGGGTATGATCCGCAGTCAAGCAGCCTGGAGATCAGGTTGATCCAAAGCCAGGATGACATTCGCCACCCCCAAGTCAAATTCAAAGCTGAAAAATACAGTTAGGTGGGTGACATTTATTCAAATGTATTTGCATTGAGATGTTCCACGTGTTAAGCGAACCAATTTTGTTTGTCTGGATTATCTAAAGCCTTTTTAAATGGAATATTTGCCTGCAGCAATTGAAAAGACCGAGTAGTCTCTAAATGTTTCTGACTTGGCTGCTATACGTACTCTTTTCAAAGACATGCTGCTCACGCGCTTGCACAACGACCTGTAATGCCAATCTATTCTGGTAGTTGAACAATCAGTGTCACGTCTTCGTATATTGGGTACTTGTTCTTCTTATTCATTTTTTGCTTGCTTTTTTTTTTTTTTTTGGTGTAAGATCTTCAATGTTTCATTTTAACTTTTTAAAACTTTTACTACATCAGATACGTGCATATATTATAAATAAGTATAACTCACAAACATTGACTTATCTATAACAATAATGCAATTGCTTAAAAGATTCATATCTCCTTTCTTATTAGAGGTTGTGACGTGCAACAATGCGCAGAATGGTCGGCCAAAACAGAGTTAAACATTAACCTATCTGTCGTATTAAAAGAAAAACTAATTATAATTTATACTGTTTTAGGTTGGATATAGCTATATGACCAGTCAAAAAATTATCAGAAAGTTCGGTTGAGATATGAGCAATAACAGTGTATATATCTTGCATTTTAGAATAGACTTGCGATCCTTGTGAGATGTTATCTCTATTTTTTTTTTAATTATTTTGTCAAAAAAAAAGACTTGTAAGTTAAATTAATAGTATACTTTATTAATGGAATTAAAATAAAACAGTATATTAAAGAGAAATTTATTAAACTCGTATTGTTCGTAAACAAAAGGAAAACATGACAAATTGCCAACTGAATTACTGTCCAACTTTAACTTATTACAAAATTACGGGCGGAATGCAATTTACTAAAACAAAAGTCTGATTTGTAATTTTCACTGATTTTTATCGACTTTTGTAAAATTGCAAGCATTCGCCCAAAGTTCTCTCTATTTTGTCTCCGGTACTCTTAGCGGCCCGCCGCCCGAGATTTTTCTGGAAAACTCATTTAAACTACAGGCACAGATAGCAGCAAGACTTTCAAACACTCTTCGATCATCGCCGAAGTTAAAGCAATGGATCCAGAAACGGCGTTGGAGCTGGTCAAGCACGGAGCCACGCTTCTCCTCCTCGATGTTCCTCAACATACGCTTCTCGGCATCGACACTCAGGTACCTTTACCACTCCGCTTATCATTTTCCGTCTGGTTCCCGAGAAAAACTCGCACGCACTGTTGGAAAATACACCGAAACTTCTCAAATGCTCTACGCCGTGTTTATAAAGATTGTGAGTTGGTTCTCGTCTGGCACTTGCTGTGCGAGTGGTGAATTTTGAAATTGACTAAAGTGGAAGCTGTAATCATCGGGAAACAAAGTAAACTATAATCGAGTGTATGCACGATTTGTTGTATGTTGATTTCTTATGTTATTTTTTGTTTGCTGTCTGCGTCGGCCTTTTTGCCATTCTGGTTTTCGCGTAAGAATTTGATAAGTATGGAAGACTCTTTGTTTTTTTATTTTTTATTTTTTATGTGATGTTGAAATTTTTAGGTTTTTACATGCTTTTGACAATGTTTCTGAATGACAATGCTTTTAAATTATTAAGAGCATTTCTCATAGTAGGTATGTTTTGTAGGTCTTCACGGTAGGTCCTCTCTTTAAGGGGATGAAGATGATTCCTCCTGGGCCTCATTTTGTGTATTACAGTTCCTCAAGCAGGTTAGTCTGTTTTTAATTTATGAGCTAAGAGTTTATATTTCTCTACATGTCCACGAAGATTATACAATTTGAATGAGGAAATATGTTAGGTTGCTTCTTATAATTCTTCTTCTTCTTCTTCTTCAATCTCTTTCCACTCTCCACTTCTCTCTCTCTCTCTCTCTCTCTCTCTCTCTCTCAGAAGTTTGCTGCCGGGAAAGGTATGACTGTGTATCAGTTTGCTCTTCAACAACTTTCATAGTATATGGTTTGCTGATTTTTGATCTTAGTGTGGGATTCTGCTTGTCTTCTGATTTCTTTAGTTGATGACTTGACTTAACTGTACAATAAACTATAAAGTTCTTCCTTGTCAAATGCCAACCAAATATTGTTCAATTCCAAAACTCATGCTGGGAGTTACCAGCATTGAGTAAATGCTTAACAGCCAATTCAGTACTTTCTTCAAATATGCATTTTTCATGCACTCATAGCTCCCCATGCCTTGGAATGGGAGGTGGGGGAGAGAAGGTAATTGTTACAAGATATGAGCTCTCATCAAGAATAAATGTTTTCTGATTTACTGGTAGTGATCATTACATTTTCCCAAGAGATTTTGACTGGAGTTAGTTATCTGTGGTGTGAACTTTGATCGTTTGATCATTATTTATTGTTTTTTTACAACTGGAACCATGAATCTGCACAGGTATGGCAATGAGTTCTCACCAATTATTGGCTTCTTTGTTGACGCTGGCCACTCAGAGGTCTGTGGGCTTCATCTTTTATTTTTTCCAATCAGTTACTATTATATTATTCAACTGTTCATTGTATCAACTTTAGCAAATTTTTTGTCTATAAGTATCATATTCAGTGATGTTTCAAGTAGTCTTGGCTACTTTGGCTGTCACTCTTTGTCTGTCATGGAACTTTGTTCAACAAATTGCATGTCAGTGTGAACACAGGAAGATAAAAACTGAGTAGGTTGTCATATTGACCATCACTGCTGATATGAAGGTTTGAACTAAGCCTGAACACATTAAGACAAGAGAACAATCTAGTTTAGTGGACTGGTGTTGGAGGTGTAAATCAGCAATTGGTTGATTGCATGAGCTACATTGAAAATATTACAATTACTCAAAAGACCATTAACAACAACAATATCTGGAAGTTAGAAATTGTAATTTTGTGGAGAGAATGATTAAGGAAATTATTCACTTCTTGCAGGTTTGAGGCTAGAAGCTTTTCTGTGGCTGATTAGTTAATCGCATTATAACTTTGAGGGTTGAATTTAATACTATTCCCCTTCATGAATGCATCATAGGAGTACTATTAATTGGATGGCACTGAGAATGTACTATTAGTTTATTATGACCTACTATGTCTCATTTCATCTTACAGAAGTGTAATAATTGATTTGGCAACACTATAGTTGATCAGTTCAACGTGTAGTCTGCAGCTTGGTAATCGGCTCAAGTGACTTCTCTCTAGGCCAGTTATTTGGGCCATACATTGCACTTATATAAGGACTACTCTGACGCACTTTAGCCATTCACTGAGGTAGGAGAATTACCTTTTATTGTCATCTTTGACACCTTTCCTGCAACACTCATTCATGTGCTAGCCTATTAGGCTGCAGCATGCAGATAAAGTGTAGTCCACTGTATCTTATGCTGGAACTGAAACTTAATGAGAAGAATCAGGATTGTCTGGTTTGTACTCTTGACCAATTGATTAAATAGACTTTGATTGTGTATCAAAATACCATTCAACTCAATATATTAACCTGTTGGGTGAGATTTTGGAATTAGTTTTTGTGTAAGTCTCATATTATTCAAGCCCTTTGAGCATTCCACATGAGTAAATTAATTGTTGAAGTTCCTTGAAGTTTGGGATTAATCTTTCCCATGTTTTCTGTCATTGGGACAGGTGATTGTCCGCCAATGGGATCAACAGGAGGAACGACTGATCAAAGTGTCAGAAGAAGAGGTTTGCGTTTGTCTAATTGTACATATTCATAATTGCATATGCATACTGCTGTGGAATTAGAGTGATGCCTTGTGTACATTGCACTTAACTTGCTACCTTGGGTTAGAATTTGTGCAGAGCTTTGATTCTTTTTCTTTATGTTTGTCCTTCCTTTCTTATTATCCAGGAACATAGATTTTGCCAAATGGTTAAAAGTTTAGAGTTTGACCAACATCTTGGTCCTTATAATTTAAGTCAATATGGCGAGTGGAAGTGCTTGTCCAGTTACCTTGGAAAGAGTATCATTGAACGACTTGGTAATTTATCTTCCTCATGTGATCAACATTTTCAGGCTTTAGTTATTATCAGGTGATTTTTTCATTATTGCCTACTCAGCTCTAGAGATTTGAAGGTTTTAGTGTTGCATTTTCTTGTTTTATGGCTCTCTACTTCTCCCAGTTTACTCTGGCTCATTGTTTTTCTGCAAGAGTTTACTTTGGTTCCTTTTAATTCCAAATGCATGATCTACGTGTTTTTGTTATTTTAAATTTTCTTTCTATTATTTCATGAGTTATGCAACTGGACAAAACTATTCACAAAATTAAATAATAAGGTGTAATGTTAGATATGGAGTCAGAGGTTGATTAAATATCTGCCTTATCCCATGCAATGCCACTGTTTTTGGGTCAGAATGCTGAAGAGGTTTGACATTTTCAATTGTCATTTTTTAAGCTTTCTGCTTGTGTAGATTCTTATCCCCAAATATATGAGCTTCAAACTTATGTATTGTTATGCACCATGTCAAAGAAAATCTTATGTGGTATGCTTCTTTTGCATGATGAAGGGGAACAAAGAATCTGCATGTCTCCTGTGGTTATGTTTTCATAGTATGGGGGATTTAATGTTGGTCCTCATTTATAGTGATGCCATAAAAATTAGACATTCATTTGTTATTCTGCTCCATTTTCTCTAGCAATCTGATTTTTGTAGTGTTTAACCATTCCAATGCCTGTGCTTTTTATTGGTTCCTGATTCTTGTGCTTATTTTTTGGCTTTAAAAGTACAATCTTCAAATATCTCATGATAAATTATCTTTGAATTGTTTATTAACAGAATCCTTTGGACCTTTTTTTTCTTTTTTGAATTATTCCTTGAATTTACAGAGCCAATTGGAGGAGAAATTACTGTTACAAGCGAGCCTGAGATGGTTACAAACAGTCATAAATCCATGATGGAGAAGGCTTTAAATGAACAATTGAGGAGCAGTAAGTTTTCAACCTCCTCACCCACTGATAACTCTAAGAAGAGCAGATGCTACTATACTCCAATCCCTCGCGTCGTTAAACGCAGAGGAATTGAAGGTCAAATGCTTACTGCCCTGAATCTTGACAAGGTAATTATCTGTGTGCATTGCTCTCCTGTTGATCCCTGATAAACATTGTTTCTGTTTAACTCATTTTATTTTTGTTGGTTGAGTTTGTATATAAACTGTTGTGTACAGACAGAACTACTAGAAAGTGTTTTGATGAAAAATTATGGTGGTTCTGAAGACCTGCTTCTTGGGGAGCTGCAATTTGCCTATATTGCATTTCTGGTAGGCACAGAACAATCTGACATTCTCCAAGTGCATCAATTTTGTCAAATGTTCCCTAATAGTTTAAGGTTTTTGCAGATGGGGCAATCACTTGAAGGTTTCTTACAATGGAAATCTTTGGTTAGCCTCCTCTTGGGATGCATTGAAGCTGTAAGTAATGAAGTCTTAATTTTCCAATGTTTATGATATATTATGATTAATTCTTCCTTGTTTTTAGCAATTTAATTTTGTGGTCCAATTTATTACCTTGGGTCAGATCTTTTGTCACATGATAAGTAAATCATGTATCAGTTAATGATGCACATGGTTAATTATCTTTTCTCTTGGGTGTTAATTGCCACCATTTTGACATTTGGTAGTTTTCTGAAAATATTTTATTATTCCCCGTCTCTTGTGATGTATCATTCACTGTTGATTGAAGATGACTTGGAAAATCCAGAGGTTTACTTGCTTAGCATCAATATATCACCTTATATGTAACACCTCACTGTCAACTTGAAACCAATGGCAGATGCACGTAGTGTTGAATGGGGGCAAGTGCACCACTGAAAAACCAAAATCTATGTATTTTGCCCAATAAAAAGGGAAATTATGAAGAATTTAGCTAAAATTTATATTATTGCCCTCACTCAAAATTTTGTTTTGCCCCACAAAAATTTTATTTTTGCCCTTATATCCTTATTTTAATCAAAATTATAGATATGAAATGAAATTGGTGTTATCACAACATAAAAAGTTTTTCTTCATGTTCAGCTTAACAAAAAAAAAAAAAAAATCTGCACATTATAGAACGTTTTTTATTTTGAAAATGCAGTTCTTTTTTCCTTAAAAAGAAATTGCACTTTAGACCCTCAATGAGGTTGAAATGTATTTGATGGCATTGTCAACAAAAAAATTATAGAATGATTCCAAAATGTAGAAACTCATAGGGAACAATTGTAATTTCTATATTAAATGTTTGACTAATTATTTTTGCTATCTTTTAAATTTATTGAAGTTTGATATATTTTTGTATGTGTAAGTGAATTTTGTCCCCACTGACGAAAAACTCTGGATCTGTGACCGCTTGAAACCAATTATTTCATGTGTTTGAGCATAATTGGAGCTCAATTCACTTTTGAAACATAACTATGTGTAATGCACTTTTTCCTTAAAAATATTTCCCAATTGTAGTGAGGATAGCTTGACAATATAATTTGCTGCAGTAAACTTTGTATGAGCTTCATTGGAAACTGTTTTTCTTTTCTCCTTCCCCAGTTATTTTGTGACATCACTTGGTACATAATTAACAGCTTATGCTTCTTTGTATCTTTATTTAAGCTTTACCTCCTTTAAGGTTTCAGTATAGTTTATTTAATGTCTGTGCTTTATGCTCCTTTGCAGCCATTCCATACAAGGAGTCAGCTATTTGCAAAGGTAAGCTTCTACTGGTTCACATATTTGAATGTTTTCGTGCTGGTTGTGAAATGAATTGGCCAGGGGCAATCTTATTGGCAGTTGAACTATGCCGCTTGGGGCTTTATCTTGCATCCAGTCTTCAACTGTTCTTTTTGCTACTTTGATTAAATTTGGGCCCTTTTTATCTCCACATGTAGCCTTGATTTTGTTACCTTCTCTCCCAGCTTTGATTATGGACTCAATTCCTGGTGTCTATAGTATATTAACCTTCTTTTGCATTATTTATACTAAACCTAATTATTTTATTCTTTCGTTTTTTTTGGTTCCATAATTATTTAATCTTGGGGTCTTCATTTTTCTCTACCATTCTCCATTTTCTTTATGTTATGTTTCTACTTGGAGGTTCTCTGTCTCTGGCATTCTTTATTAGTTATTTAACCTTTTCAAAATGGGAGTGCTAACAGTTATTTGTGATTTTAGCTTTGAGAGAAAATTGGATGGTACCCAGGTGCTACATACTGCCATTAATACTGATGTGTGACTTGTGAACCTACAGTTTATCAAGGTCATTTACTATCAACTGAAATTTGGGCTTCAGAAAGAAAAAGTGGAAATTAGTGGTACAGGCATAGGAGTATCTACATCGTTGGATGAGTCGTGGTTCTTTGCTGACAGCTTTTTGCAACAACTTTTCAAGGTATTGTTTGTATTAAAATTAGTTCCATTGGTTGGCTGTCATGCAGAAGATGCAAGATTATCAAATTGTGGCGCATTAAGTTGCGTAGGTCTTTGCCTGTCGAATTCCTGGCATATTAGTATAAGAAATGTGTGTCATTTGCCATGTGGATTAAATCTTGTTTGGTTTTCGTGTTAGACGATGGACATCTTGTTGACTAAAGTTTATTGGAATCTGCAGGATTTCTTTTTGTTGGTTCAAGGTGCCTCAGTAGTAGATGGACATCTTTTGTCATGGGTCTGTACATTAAGCCTGGCTCATCTTATTATCATTGGTCTATTCAATTCTCGTCAATTTCTTTGATGCCCAAAGTTGTATTTCATCATTCCATTCTTGATGGTGGTAGAAAATTCTTATCTTGGCTTTGGATTCACAGACTGAACAAATTCACTGACTATCATCCCCTCTCTTTCAACCTCCCTTCTGTACAATCCCAGTACATTTATGTTCTGTAGGGTGTAAGATCTTGGATGGATGCAAAATCTATATAGTCAGTGATGGTTCAGAAATTATCATAAGCCAAACTTTACTTTTTTGTTTGGCCGATTTTCAGTTAGTCACATGATTGAGGGAAAGTCTTACATGCATCCGTCTTTCCGTACTGTTCCAGACTAGGAAACTCAAAGAAATGCTTGAGAATAGCCTCGGATGGGACTTCCATCAGAATAGTGCTGTTGATGGAATGCATTCTCAAGAAGATGACGAGGTCAGTTTGCAGGTCTACATTTAAATTCATCTCTCAATCTCTCTCGATGGTTATTCCCTTAATTCTCTTGCAGTTTGCTCCTGTTGTTGAGGTGTTGGATGACCCAACCTATGAGGGCCTGTCAGCTTAGCAGTTGGGACTGGAGCCAGATGAAATGCTTCCGCTTCATGGCTAATGCCTTCTCTTTATGCTGTGATAACCTATAAATCAACAGTACTCGTGAAGTGATGGCCACCATGATCGTTTCTAGATTGTTCCGGCTTCCCATGGAACTGTAAAGGCCAATGTGTTTAATTTACAGAGAATTGTCAAATTTTCCATGTGAATAGGTGATGTAAATAAATAAGCAGGAATTCTGAATGACTAGAACTGGAAATGTGACATTTGTTTTGCACTTCGATCCAACTAAACACTGGGTCTAGTGTGGGTAAAGCGACGGTTGTGGTAAGTTAGCAGTTAATATAAAACTAGTCAAAACCTTTATGACCCGAATTTTTTTAGGTAATCTGTTAGGACATTCCCTACTCTCGTCACGCAACATCATAGCCTGGTATAGTGAAAAGTAGGCAAGAAAGCAAGCCTCAACTGTGTATTGTAGTTTCTCTAGTATCACCTGGGAACATGAAATATTAGTAGCTTGACAAGTAAATCTAAGGAAGTTGAAGCTGCTCTTGGTGTTAACATAGGGTAGATGAGACTAGAAAGGCAGAAAACAAAAACAAAAATAAATAAATAAATAAATCAGTCATATCATCCCATCCCCCTTAATAAAAGGGTGTCTATACTGTATATCATAGGGGTTATCATGAGGGCTATACATATTCTATATTAGGAGGTTTATAGAGTGTCAAATGTGTCCTTGTAGTATTCGCATAGAAAGACTATTTGGGAGACGCTTTTGCACTAGTTTTGAACGGGGGCCGAAAAGACTGAAAAAAGAGCTAATCTTGAAGAAATGGCTAGAAGACTCTGGTGCCGCTTCTCCTCCCTTCCATCAGTATTCAAAGCCCCAAAGCTCCAATCTCCACCTCCAAGGTCAAATTCTCTTTTCTCGTTTCTCTTTGACAGCTGCATGTCCTTCCCGTGTTAACTTTTATTTTATTTTATTTTTGGTATTAAGCTTTGATGGAAAAATCTTGAAAACTCGTTCATGTTTCTTGCAGGTTAGACACTCTTTCCCATGCGAGAACCAATATCTGTGGTGGAGTTTTGCCTCATTTCCAAGGTTAGTTTCGCATGCACCATTCACTATGTACCAACGTGTCAGCATATGCGTAGAGTAAAAACTAAGAACGCAATCAATCCACATGTATGCGGAAAGTCCTGAAAGAATCACATTTATTGATTGCTCGTGGCCTCTGGATGTCTTGCAGCATCGCGTTGGTATGCTCGCAACAGGGGCAAGCACTATGATCTTTTTGGGAGTGGAAAGCCTGGAGATGCGGAATTCAGGAATGCCTGGAAAAAGGAGATCGATGAAGATGATTGTCTGTGGACAGGAAGTGAAGACGAAAGCCAAAATGAGAGTAGTTCCGATAGGGGTCGGAATCGTCTTGAGAAAGAGATCCGGAAAGTGAGACGGCAGGCAAAGGAGCACTCTCAACTTATAGATGCTGATGACAGTGACGAATTGAGAAGTGTGTGGTCTGGGAGTGACGAAGAGAAATCTTTGTGGACCGGTAGCGAAGGCGACGACGACGACGATATTCCGACAGAAGCATACCCTAATGAGGCCAGCGATAAATACATAGATAAATTGTTTGAGTTTGAGGAAAAACCCAAGTATCGGACAATCTCGGAGGTATTGAAGTCCGAAAAGGAGCCAGAAGAATTGTCACCCGGGAAGCAGGCTAGGAAACTCGCAGTCGAAAATGCCTTGAAAAAATTGAAGAAAGGGCCAGATGGGCGTTACACCAATGTGTGGGAGGTCATGAGTGATATAGACATTCTCATTGGAGCATTTGAAAACATTGTTTCTGGACCCGAGTACGAGGAGCTTAGACAGGGAGGTCCTAAGAAATTGAATATGGAGTTCTTCAAGGATATACAAGCACGCATGAGGGATCCAAATTATCAGTTCTCACCTGAGTTGAAGTTGAAACCAAAGAGCAAACTGGTTCCAAGAAAGAAATGGCAAAAGGCCCAGTCTAGACGAAGGAAAGCACAGAAGCGCTAAGTTGCCTTCCCCTTTTAGCAATTGCACAACTTACCTGTATGTTGATTTGACTCTTGAAAACCGGTTTTGTTATTATAGTTCTCCATTGATTTGCATTCCTTGTTCAGAAGAAAAGAAAAGTCTTCTACCTATGTTAGACCATGTATGACTATGACTCTAAGATCTAGTTGCCTTTAATATTTTCTAATTAATTTAATCAGTTCAATTGATATCTTTTTGTAATTGTTGTTTGATTATTGCTTGCTTGTGTCTTTAATACGGCATATTGTGTCAACTCCATGAAAGAATTAGAGATTACAATCATTGCCTGCAATAAAAATGATTCGCTCACCTAAAGCAGGATAAGATTTGTAGTTAGCATGCAAAATTATTCATCAGGTGATGAGCCGTGAGGGTTCACATGAATCTATTTGACTGGCTAAGTTAATTTAGCCCTTGTATGTTGAAGGTAATGCAAGTTTATTTGAAGCAGCAATAGTACAGTGATAAAATTGTAACATAAACAGTTAATTGTTTCTCATCTGTCTTGAGGTTGCTGATATGCCAGCTAAAGCCACTAGCCTAGGAGCATACGCCGTGATTGGATGGTATCCCTCATCAGTTGTTTGATCTTCTTAATGTAGATTCCCTTATGGGTTTTTGAATGAAAGAAAATATTATCTTTGATGGCCAAAAAAAAGTCTGTCTAGAGCTCGTAATGCTATAGAGCATGAGCATGGAGATGCAAAAGAACTTCAGTTATGCCATGTAATAGGTTGTCCATTTATTGTGTCAGCTATTTTAATGTGTGTGACTTTGTTTTACCGCCATGATTTAATAGCATGACTAGTTGTATTGGAGTTTAGTGGAGACTTTAGATTAAGCTGCTAAGGACTCTAAGATGGCCTAAGACATGCCCAGATATTGTTACTCAAATTGGTCTCTTCTAGTCCTTGAATATAGGGTAAGCAATGTAGATCTAAAAGCAGATGAGACAACATTCAGTTAAAGTAGATGAGATACAGTACAAAGAAATCCATCCCATACAACATATCAATCAAAAGTGCCATGTACTTGATTTCTTCTGTAGAACATCTAAAGCACCTCAAATTGGTTGCACAAGTACTTGTTTTATGGTCTGTAGTAGAAGACAGGTGTTGAGAGAAAGTCAAGTCCAGTGTAGGAATATGTCATATAAGGCTGAGGTAAATAAATATCATTTATCTTCATTTTCCTTCTTGAATGTCTGTCTTGCACGTAAATATTGTTCATCCATGCAGATGGATAGTTGTGGTGGTGCACTTGCTGCTTGCTGGTCATCATCATGAATGGTGGATGCTTATGTTCATAAACTTGCACCCTACTAGGTTCATGGCCTTCTGATATGATGTAGCCAGGGTCATTTCCATGGTGATCTCCATGATGCATCATGGATGTCACATTATCTGCCAATCTGCTATTATTAGGAAACTCATCACCACCAATATAGTTATCCCCCATCCTTGCAGCTGCCATCAAATCCTGATTGTCGTTCACAACTTTTATAAATATGCCATACTCTTTTATATCTTGTTAATCTAAATATGCCATACTTTTTTATAAAATAAATTATAATTTTAAAAATTTTAAATTATATTTTATATTTTTTGAGAGTTATTATCAAATTTAAAGTAAAAAATGAGAGAAATGGAGATAGAAGATAGATGAAAGAGAGACTATAAGAAAGTATATATATACATATATAAAAAGAGATAAAGAGGTCCAAAAAAAAGAAATAGGAAGAAAAATTGATGAGAGAGATGAAAATAAAAGAGAAGAAAAAAAATAGAGAGATCAAAGAAATAAATAAAAGAAAGGAAGAGAGACTGAAGAGAAATAAAGAGAAAAAACAATAGAAAAAAAAAGAGAAGGAGACAAAAAAATAAGAGAGATGAAAAAATTAAAACAAATATAATAAAAATATTAGAAAAGAAAAAAATAGTTAGAGAAAGATAAATAAAAGAAAATAAAAGGTGAATAAAATAGAGAAAAATAAAAATAAAAAGAGAGAGAATATTATATCATATATTTAAAAAAAATTACAATTTTTTTATAATTGCAATAAATATAAAAAAATATTTTAACTTATAAAAGATTATAGAGCAAATTGTTACTTATAAATTATTATATATATATATATATATATATATATATATATATACACACACTAATTTATTATATTTTCCTTTATTTTGACATTGTGGACTCCCAATCCAATCCAACCCTAAGGTATGTTTCTTCAATGGACGAAATCGGGTGAATCTCCATTGGAATTAATTTTAATTTTTAATGGCAAGCTATTAGTGCGTCTCAAGCTATTCAGATCCTAGCCAGTCAGGGTTCGGTATCCCAGATCCTAACTATTTTACACGTATCGCCACTAAATTTATTAAGTTCAATTATTTAAAATATGTTTAATGTATAAATTAATCCGCAATTTAATCAATTATAACAAATCTATTTACCCTTTTACACATAACAATTTGGGTTCTTAGAATTTTTTTTTTTTTTTAAGATGGAATCCTTGACTTCAAATTAAAAATTTTTTTCTACTAATGACTCTAAAGTTTTTTAACAATAAACCTATCTAAGCCTTTGTTCCTAGTAATAGATTTGGTCAAGTCAACTAGGTGGCATGGTGATATGTATAAGCTGGTGAAGTGGATAAAAGACAAAACACCACCTAAATTTTACATAGGGAAGAAGCATATTAGGTCAAAAAGGACCCATCAACCCCCATTTTATTAATAAAATTATTTAATCCCTCTTTGACCAAAAATAATAATAAAATAATTTAATTAATAAACTTAAGTGACACTTGTTAGAAAATTAAAAAAATTACTATTTGTTAATTGATATTTTATATCATTTATCCATCGCGCAATGCAGGATGCAAATGCAACTCAATAAACGGAAGGGAAAAACTGCTTCAATCTTGCCAAAATGCGCGAGCGGTGACACTGTTATCCATCTACAACCGTCGTGATTTGTAGATTGGAAAGGAAAAGATTGCAAAAAAAAAAAAAAAGTTATATATTTTTTTAATTTATTTTTTCGGCAAACGAATAGATATTTAGTTAAAGAATTGATATTTTATATTTTGGTGGCTTTGAATTAAATTTTTGTCGGTTTGACAATAATGAATGCAGAGACTGTGAGGAAGAACGAGCAGCCGAAGATGACCCACTGGCAATATCTACACTTCTGCTTCCTTTCATCCTTCAAGTGTCGGCATATTGTTAGAGAAGATGAGTCTCTTTGTCTCATTGTCTCTCAACCGTTCTTTCTGTCACTCACAATTTTACAGCTACCTCAGAAACCCTAGCGATTCTTGGATTCCGGTAAAAAGAAGAAGAAACTCTAGGCCTGTAAAGGAATCATGACAGTAATGTTTATTTATATTTGGGTAGAAGAGAAAAAAAAATGGGATTAGTTAAGTTTATTAATTAGGTAATTCTACCTTAAATTAGAAATTAATTCATTTTATTAATTAGGAATTAGTTAAATTATGAATTTTTCATTTGTTAACAAATAAAGATTATTTAAGTTTATTAATTTGTTAGTTTTATTAGTAAAATGGATTTGAGTTTATTAGGCCAAAAGGTCCATCTTAGCCTAATGTGCTTCTGTCCTACTCCTACGTGAGATTTATATAGCGTTTTGTCTTTTTCTGCATCACCAATTTGTATACATTATTGACCATAGGAACTAATGGTGAGTATTTTTGTTATTAAACAAATTTTATGTTTCTCAAATTATTATATTTCAAAAGTGGAGATAAATTTGTTACAAATTAATTTATATATTAACTATTTAAAAGATTTATCAAAACAAATAATTCTATTTACTTATTTTATTTCTTATAAAAAAGCCTACATAACATCTAATGAAATAATTTTTTTTATTTTTATATATTTCATACATCTTTACTAAAATTTTAAAAATAAAAATTTAAATTATCAACCATTGCAATATTTCATAATTATCCCTAAAAAAAGGGGCAACAATTCATAATTAAAATTGATGTTGATCAAGAGTTTTATTTATTTATTTATTTTTTGGATCCAAGTTTATTGAGAAAGCCGATACCTTTTGATGTCAATAATCTTCACTCGGTTCTCGAACGATTTGTTTGAACTCTAACAAACAAAGCCTCAGACATTTCCATTACTTCCATCATTGCTCTCTGTCAAAGAGATAGCTCCAGTCCAATCCATCTCATAAACCTTAAGCTGAGGTGATCCAGCAGTGATTACCACTGGTGGAGCATCTGCCGTAGCCATGGTCTTGGCAAGAGTTTTCTTTACTTCCTCGAAATCAACTTTCTCCAACCCTTTGACTACCCGGCCGATCATCTATGCTGCAAAGGTAACCCTGTTGAAAATAAGAATATTTTAAAGGTTTTTTTTATCTCTTATTTAAATAAAAAGTTTGTTTAACATTATTATAAAATAATACTTATCTTATACCTAATTGAAAAAAGACCCCCCCAAAAAAAAAAAAAAACCTTTTGTTGTATATGAATGGCCAAACTCAAAGTCCTTGTATATCTTGGTGAGAACTCGCACCAAGCTTGACTCAAAACTTTTTGAGACCTTTTGCATACTTCTTTGCATTTATTTAGCACCCAGAGCCTTTGTATATCTTGGCGAGAACTCGCACCAAGCCTAATACGTCTTCTCCACGCAGTAATTTCAAGCTTCTTGGAGGAACTTCCCAACTTGGCCATTTCAGCCCTGACTAGATCTTCAGGTGCTCTATGTCAAGCCCATTTGGGCCCTGAATAACTGATCAATCAAGAAATGGCATTAGTTGTGACAACAAGCCGGTCCAGTTCATGTCTTGCTCGTTCGGCTGTTTGCAAATGTGAGCCCACGCTTTGAGAAACATGGTTGTGCTTTTGCAATCAAGGATTGCATGGTGGGCAGAGATGGCAATGGAAAATCCTTGGTTAGGAGACAGGGTTATTTGCGGGGCTATAATTGATGCTTTTGAATCAAATACGGGCAATTATGGTACATAAGGCTGTGACTCATTAGCTTCATGAATGTTACCGCTTGAGAGATGGTTGAAGTCTACATTAGACTCTGCAATGGTGAATAAAATGCTGTTCATTGGCAGAAGAATTGTAGAATCAATGCAAAGCCCACAACCATCTTTCACTTGTTTTGATTTGGTCCTAGCAAAGAGTGAGCAGGGAGGAAGAGAGATACAAAAGCGACTCTTGTTTCCATTTCATTGATTAATTCACATATATATTACAATTATCATTGCAAAATCAAACACACAAAGTTGTGGCATACTACTAGCTTATGTAACGAGCAATATCTAAATTTGAATTATAAATTTCTAATTTAAACTAAATCAAATTTAAATACAAAATGAACTTCACAAAGAAATTAACAAAAAAAATTTTAAACTTTTCTAACAACTTTTAACTAATTTAATTAGTTTTTAAAATTTCAAAAATTCCTCCACAACTATTAAAATCTCAAAATTGGAATAAAGAGTAATAACACCAATTTTTTCTTCACTCTTTTTTAATGTTGTTGCATTACATCCTAAGTTTGTTTCTCAAAATAATAAACCACTTTTTGTGAAGAGGTTTAGTTAATATGTCTGTCAATTGTTCTTTAATAGAATAATAAACAATTTTAACTTTATTATTTTTTTGTATCTTTGATAAAGTGAAATTTTATAAGAAAATTCTACCATGTAAAATAGGGTTTTTAGATATGACAATGGTAACATGATTGTCATAGTAAATCTTGGTTACTTTAATTGGTTCCTCTCTTAGATTTGTTAGCATCTTTTTGGAGCCAATATTCTAATTTATTATTATACCACAAAAGCTAACTCAAGAATGGAGGGTTGATCCAACCCTTATAAACAGCCCAAAGACCCTCTCAGGAACTGATATGGGACACATCATTCCCGACCCCTTTAAACTGCACGTCCCCGTGCTGCTTCATCGGCACGGTGGCAGGGAACCTTTGTACATGCGCCCACCAACCCTCTGAGGTTTGGCTCTGATACCACCTGATAAGAGTTTGAATCCTAACTCCACCACAAAAGCTAGCTCAAGAATGAAGGGTTGATCCAACCCTTATAAACAGCCCAAAGACCCTCTCAGGAACTGATGTGGGACACATCATTAGTTGTTGTTGATTGTGCAACTACTAATTGTTTCCTTACTTTAGTGAGCTTCCAAAGAAAGGAAGAAAGTCATTTTCCCCAAAATTAATCATCTTAAAAAACTTTATTATCTAAAATTTGAATTACTATAATAATTGATCATCACTGCTACTAATTAATAAATCATCTATATAGATAAACACACCAATATCCTTCCTCCTTCTTTGACATAAAGGGTAACTTCATTCTTGCTTCTATTGAAAGAAAGTTTGGTGAGATAATCATTGATATTTGCATATTAGGTTCTAAGAGCCTACTTTAATCCATATAATATTTTTGTCAACAAATAAACTTTATATTCTTTTTCTTTTCCATATAATATTTTTGTCAACAAATAAACTTTATACTCTTTTTCTTTCTTCTTAAAACCTTGAAGTTGTTCAACAAAAACTTGTTCATCCAAAGTTCCATTTAAAATTGTTGACTTCCTATCAAATTGATGCACAAGTTAACCTTTTTATGCTACATAGGGTAAGACCAATTTTATTGTATCAAACCTGACCACTAGAACAAAAGTCTCAACATAATCAATACCATGCTATTGAGAGTATCCTTTTGCAATTAATTTAACTTTGTATTTATTTACAAAATCATCTAAGTTTCATTTGGTTATATAAACCCATTTTACTTTTATTGGCCTTTTGCCTTTGTTAACAAGGATCCATGTCTGGTTCCTTTCGATAACATCCATCTCCTCATTTATTGCTCTCTTCCAATTGCTACATTTAGAGGCTTCATCATAGTTAGTTGGTTTTAGTGTTGCAAGATTGTTTCTCTCATAACCATCTACTAAAAATCTAGTTTCTCTAACTCAATAATCTTTATTTGTATCATCAAATGAAATTGTATGTTGCAATTGTGCATCTTATATTAGTTTAGAATGAGACCTAGTAAACTTAACTCTTACCTTTTCCCAATTCTAACTTTCCTCTTCTTTAAACCTTAGCTCCCTACTAATACTTATCTTACTAATGTGAGGATTGTAAATTTTTTAGTTTTTAGGTAATATCTCTATACCTTATGAACACACAATGTTATGCTTTGTAGTCCAGTTTACTTATCTTTTTCTTAATTAATAAGGCAAAACAAATACTACCAAAAATCTTAAAATGATTTGCTAAGGGTTTGAATTCATGTTATACCTCATATAGAGTTTTATCTTTTAAGGATCTAGTTAACAACCTGTTTAACAAGTACACAATAGTGCCTTTAGCTTTAACTTAAAATTTTTTTGGCATTTTTTTCTCAAACAGAAGTCATTTGAATGCTAATAGGTTTGGTGACATGTGATTTGTGTATCCACTATTAACAAGCTAAACTTCAATGTTTCTTGTAATTGAGCATCAATCTATCATGAAAAATTGCTCTTTAAGTTCTTATATGTCATTATTGGTAACCTAAGCTTGTTATTATGTTTGTTGTGGTAGTTTTCTCTTTGGACAAACTTTTTCCTTGTACCTTTTCTCATTACTGCATCTACACATAATTTTTGGCCTCCATTAACAATACTTTGGCTAGTGTGTTGGTTTCTTACAGTACACACAAAATGGATAGGTCGTTTTACTGCCTAAGGTGCTCCTTTCACCCTTTTTGGCTTGTTGTTTTCCTTCTTATTTCTTCTTTTTCTTCTATTATGACCTATTAATGTGCTTTGCTTAGAGAGCATTCTCAATTTTCTTCTCTTATCTCATAAATCTCCTTTATTCTTAAGCTTACAAAGCATTTATAAGCTTTATTAGAGAGATTTTAATGAGATCCATTGAATTTTCCAAAGAGGAAATCTTTGATTTAAATCCTTCAAGTATACTCACTGAAACTTTCTGTACAATGCTAAAATCAAGAAGATCACTTCCTAAAATCTTGATTTGGTTCACCAATTTCAACAATCTATCACTATAATCCTAGATGTTTTATACTTCCTTCATTTTAAACATCTCAAACTCCCTTCTTAGATTCAATAGTTATATTATTCTAGTTTTTTTTTCACTTTCTACAAACTCTTTTTTTACTTTCTGCCAAGTCTCCAGAGCTATCTCACAAGTTATAATTCTATTAAAGATGCTTATGTGATAGTTAAATGAATGCAAGTTAATGTTTTAAAATTACTTAAACACTTACTCATTGTGATTTTTGAGTTATGTCATGGTTACATTTGCAGGTAGCAATGACATTACTCCTATATTCTTTATAACTCCCCAAAGATTAAAGACCTTTAGATAAACCTTCATCATAATACTTTACTAGAAATAATTTTCTCCAAAAAACCTTAGAGGTAGAGTTAGTGAGAAGTTTAGAGAAGTCATTGATTGTGGTCTAAAAAGGTCTTTTTTACAAGGTTCACTTTAGTTTTCTCAATTTCTTAGGTTTAAGTGTGTGTTTTTGTCTACTTTCCTTCACTTATAGGTCCTTTAAGAACTGGTAAGTTGTTTTAATATCAAGTTTGTTGTTCATTTGTAAAAGGATTGTAGAATCAATGTAAAGCTTACAACCTTCCTTCACTTGTTTTGATTTGGTTCTAGTTTTTTGGTAATGAAAAAAAGTGAGTAAAGAGGAAGAGAGATCGAGAGCAACTCTTATTTCTATTACACTGATTAATTCACATATACATTACAATCATCATTGCAAATTCAAATACACAAAGTTATGACATACCGCCAATTTGTGTAAGAAGTATCATTTAAATTTAAATTATAAATTTACTAAAGAAGTAGTAAACTTTTCCAATATTTTCTACTAAATTAAGTAACTTTTGAAGCTTTAAAAGCTCTTCCACAACTACTGAAATCTCAAACTTGGGATGGAGAGCAGCAGCACCAACTTCTTCTTCATAATAGCTCATAGCGGATCATGGGTTTGGCAGCATCTGCGGGCCAGACAAGGATGCTGGCAAGAGGAAGGAAATGGAGGAGAGTGAAAGACAGAGAATGCTTGAGCTTTGGGAGGATCACAAAGTTGAAGAAATGAGGAGTGCTTGACAAGGTGTCAGAGAACCTAGCATCATCCCTGTTCAAGTTCACCGTTACAGCCTCGAAGAAGAAGCAAAGCAAATCTGCAGTGCAGAAGAAGAAACCAGGAGCAGCATTTTGTTTTTTGTTCCATTGTACTGGCTTAGTTGGATTGTAATTTTTGTTTTGTGAGATGGTCCTTGTAAGATTTTTTTTTCTTTTTCGCCGTAAAGCTGAATTATTAACCACTTGGCTAGTGGGAGTAGGTACAAAAAGCCGTATAGATCAGCTAGCTTAACCTAGTGAACATATGGGCATGGGAAACATGTTTTTCCTTAATCATTACATGTTCTTTGAACATTGTACAAGTCTCCTATAAAAGGAGCACTTTGAATTACAAACGAACATAGAATATTAATCCCCAAAAACTCTGCTGGAATTCCTTTTTCTCTTCTTCCTCACTGCATTCTGGTCTTGAGCACTTATCTTTGCTCCCTGGAATAACACAAGGCCGGGAGTTCATAGAAGAAGATGCGTTCGACTAGAAAGCATCTGAACCAGAAGGTGTGAAATAATGTGACAGGGAAAGATAATTCGGTGGCGGCAGGTTCCGGCGAGTCAGTGGACGGGGCGACACGGCAATCTCGAGGACTTTGACGGTGTTGTTTGCAACTGCCATGGGGAACATAGAAAAAGGGATAGGCCAAGAAGAAGAAGCAGCTCAATGCAATGCTCTCACATAATGTTCATATTGGCAGCTAGCACCTGTTTTATAAGGAAGGTTGGGGAAATGATCTTTGTTTGATTGGGAAAGGCAATTCAACTTGGTATGTCCCATGCAGACATGATAAAACAAAATCATGTAAATTGGTATACAAATTGGAGTTGAAATGAAAGCTATAGAACACAAAACCCAAAGAAAAAGAAAATTGTTGAAAGAGACCTCTCTTTACATTTTACCTTTTGGTCCAAAAATAAGTATATTTATTTACTTTTTATATGAATAAATTATACACATGATTTTAGATCAAATAAATTTATTTTTTATTTTAACTAGTTTTCAAGTTTTTTTTTACTCATATGTAATATTATTTATATTTAATATTAAATTAATTTGACGTGAATTAAATTAAAAAATTGCAGAATATAGAAAACCAAAGGTGGTTTATTGTAGAGTTTGCCCGACATACACGACTAACCTAACCTACTGAAATCCTGCACTCTTAATTGGGGAATAGAACCGGCAACCAGCAAAATCTAATTATCAAAAGGATGAGAAACAAGCGAGGTTTGATGTCTGATAAAGCAAAAAGCGTTCAGTGCAAATTTTCTTTTTGATGGAAAAAGAGCAAACTCAAATGAAAAGGAGTAATAGATTTGACAAATTAAGTTGAAGAATTTGTTGCCAAATTAATGGATTGATGCAAGAGAAATACATGTATCCTAAGCAACAAGGATTTGAAAAGTGTCTTGGTCTATTTTAGAGGAGGTGGCCAATAAGTGGTTTAAATTTTAGTTATGTTATTTTGGATCGCAAATCATAATACACATATTATTGTCAGTCTAATATACAATTAATTAATTAATTAATTATTATTATATAATTAATTAAAATATTATTTTATTATTTATATTTTTTAATTTAATTTATAATTTTTTAAATATAATATTTTAATATTTATATTTAATATTAAATACATTGATAAAATATTACTTTTAATCGATAATTAAATATTTAAATTTTTGAAAATTTTTACCATAAATTTGAGTAATGCTAAAATAAAAAATTTTAAATTTTATTTTATTATAATGTCAAAAATTTTATCACCTAAAATAAATTAAATTGAATAATTGATATTTCATATATTTACTTATACAAGTCATGTAATATGGTTGTTCAAATATTTAGACAATAATTAAGCAAATTGTTATTCATAAATAAAACTAATTCAAATAAACGAACAAATTTCAATCGGCACCTCGTAACTCACTTTCCATTCATCCTGAATTAACCCCATGGGACAATCAAACTCCTCCCAACACTTTCACTAAGCCATATTGATGATGCGATTGAGGTAATCTGCACGAACTTTTTACCGGACAAGACAAAAAGCCACTTCTGGGTTTTATTATTATTATTATTATTTTATTTTTTATTTGCTTTCACTTACACAGATGTGACTTCTTATATTGACCATTTCAGTCAACTAAGAAACATGATTTCCTATGCAAGCATAACAGCTGTGAATCCTTATTTATATGACCAGCGGCGACGATGGGCTAGACAAAGAGATAATGGCTAATTATATAATATATATTTCATGTTAATGTATCATATTAATCCAAAAATGCCACTCCATGTTGACGGATAAAAACCTAAGAAATTAAAAAAATTAAGATACTATTTTTGAGGGCATCGCTGCGTCACTAAAATCAAAGCCAGAAATGAGGGGATTGCGTTGAGACGTGTGCCGGGTGGGCTGCAACCCATTGAATGGGAGTAGAAGTCAGGATCACATTCATGCAAAAAAGAACAGCGTTGCACACGTTGTGACATTATCGCAAGCCCATGGTTCTCCGTTGGCCACCATACATCTACGAGTGTCTCTTAAATAACCACCATCCGCATAAAATCAGAGCAGCAGTAGGAGAAAGGATAGCATTTCAATCTAGTTGTCCCGACCTCTTTAACTCTTATCCTGCCATCCTAGTTATGAATACCGCTAAGCGGAATTACCCAGTTGGCTTAACCTAACCAACTTAATTAAAATTAAACTGAAATTGCTAGAACCCTTGAAAAATGGATCGGACATGATTTGCAGTTAGGCAAATCATATCTGATGATATGGTTGGTTTTGAAAATCCAAAAAATTGCCAAAACTAAACGGATCATCTCATAATACCAAGAATTGGACTGTTTCAAGACCTATTCTACTCCCCCGCACTGGGAATCATGCTCATTCTCCATCTCAGAAGTGGAACATCGATGGCTTTGCCATTGCTAAACTAGTTCATGCTCTATTAATTGGTTGCCTAGATATTTTCGTGTGTATGTTCTCCTACCCTGTGGATTCTTTGGATTCAAATGAAGCACACGTCTAAGTAATCTGATTCTAGCTACCAATGTTATCTATTGGTTAAAGAGGGAAAAATCTGTTCCATTAAAGCAAGAGAATGATCTTCTACAGATAAAATTCAGGCTTAGTTCAAATCCCAATTGGAACTTTATGCATATTAAACATGGAGCAAAGGCAACTGCAACTCATAAGTAAGCCGCGGAACATATGACCTTATTGCCTGGGTGTGAGTTCTTTTTTTTTTTTTTTTCGAATCCCAAACTTAAAATCGAGAGTTCAGGTGAATCCATACTGAACTTTATGGCTAATTAATTTTGCTTGTATTATTCTCGTCCATGTATATACAAATTGATCTTGTGTGCTGCCCTTATGGTGTTGGTGTCTCGTAAGTGTGAAGTGTTTTATAGCCCTTACTGCTATTAATATAAATTTGCATTGATTAATAAAAAATTAAAAAAAAAAAAAAAACTTCTTTCTTCAACGCATACAGAGGTGATTTTCAAAGGTAAATGGCTTATTATTAGTAGTAGCTATGGTCAAGGTGTGTTGCAGTCTCTTTAGAGTGTAGTTTAAACTATTAAATTAAACCGTAATATTTAATGACAATTGATCTTATTTATTTCTATTTTATATATTTTTTAAAATTGTCAAACCATTTCTAATAATTTAGTTTAAATATGAGTGTCCAACCAACACAAACTAACTTTTTACTTACACTCCTAATTAGTAGAGCTATTTTACAAACTAGCTTTTCTAATACATTTATTGTTTATTTTTGTTAATTTAAATATAGTAATGATAATTGTTTATTATTTTATATAAAATCAATTTAATTGGGTTGTCAACAATTATTCTTTTTTCTCTGGTTTATTTTTTTATAATATTTTAATCATCATTACGAGGGCAAACGTTATTTTTAGTTTTTTATATATTAATAATTTCTGATCATTATATTGCACTACGAGTTGTTTTATTACTTCTTTTTTTTTTTTGTAATCAAATTTTTTTCCGTAAATTCAGAATTGACAAAGTTTGAAATGTTCCATTTCTTTTAGGTGCTTCAATAAGAATTTTCTGATTAAATTCCAAGAGTGAAAAACTGACTGAAATTGAACAAAGGAGGGTAATCAAACCTACCTCTTACCAGCGAATTCATATCAATGTAAAAGGAAAATTAGAAACCTTTTACTTATGGGATACAAACATGCACACGCTGACACGAGCACGCATCTATACATATATATATATATATATATATATATATATATATGATGAACAACTAGTCCTTATTCCTCAATATTATATATTATTGCGTCACGCTTAGTAGTTTTCTTATTTAATCAAAAAAGAGTGACAGAAAGTGCTTACCTTCAAAACTTTACTAATCAATTGGTTCTAGTAGTTCCTTTTTGTAATTTAACTTTGCAAATCCGGCTCATATTTTTATAATAATAATAATAATTTATTTTTTTTTTGAAGGAGCGGTGCATAAAACAGACTATTGACGGTATTATTTGTTTTTGGCTAAAACAATTGTTTTCCTTTTTGTTTTTTCCTAGGTCCGTAAAATAATTGTTTTAATCACATCCTCAACAATTATACAGTTTCTGATGTAAGCACCTCTATCATTATCGACATGTACAATGAATCCGTGAATGGGAAACTAGAAGGATAAGAGGCACACACATGCTAACACACACGCACACCCACACTTCTCATACATTAAAATAGCAAGTACATTGTTTTATTTTATTTTGATATTGTAGACTCAGCCTTATCCAATCCAAGCTTAAGGTTGGGTAGGAGTTAGGAGGACCAAAAAGTCTAAACGAGTCTAGTATGGGTAAAAGAGGGCATAAAGTAAAAGAGCGAAAAGCTTAACGTGGAAGTCTGTCTGCACTTGGCTTTTTTGATATGCATAATCACAATCGGTTTGGAGATCAACTATGTGATCCAGCAAAGATTAAGGCCATTGATCTATATAAAGCTGGATTTGTGCCCATTTTCGCTCGCTTCCAGGTGATGATATGATGATTACAGCGATACAGCATCGTGGGAAGAGGTTGGAATGATTAAAGTGGCAAAATTTATAAAATTCAAATCCAGTTAATAAGTTAGTATTAATGACGAGTTCCCTCTTGATGTCTTGGGAGTGTGTGTTTCTTCACCTTATTTGAAAAACAAATGCTAGGAATTTGTCCTTTATCAAGTAAAAACAACTTCTTATTATTATACCCCATATGGTTTTGGCATTCATGTGTATTCTTTCCAATGTCTCGTTGGGCGAGTATTGAGTGTACGTATGTTTTCCTTTGTATGTTTCCTCGTACATGCACATTATTTGCAAACAATTATTTATAGGGAAAAATCTCGGTGGATTCCAAAGTGGTGCGGTGGATTTAAGTAGGTACATTTGATTTTTATATTACCTACGAAATATTTTATACTAGAGGCTTTCTATATTACTGCTTTTTTTCTCCTCTATTTTGACTCGACAACGTCATTTCCTTGTGTTATTCCGCCTATACTTGTGGCGGGCATGAGGAACCATATCTTAATCACCGAGATACGTCTTCCTTTTAAGTGTTTCCTCTCAAAACATGGATTGGCCAATTAAAAAATAAACGAGGCTCCCAAACCCAAATGCTGCGATATAATAAGCACTTTAGTAAAAGTTTTTTTTTTTTTTTCTTGGTAGATGAATTTTAATAAAGAGAGACAGAAATTTGAATTCCCACAAACCCCTTTAAAGTTTAAAGCATTAAGATGGCCATCAAAGTAATAAGATCTAAACAGTTGCAACTAAGAGGAGACTTTACTTGGAACGTCAAAGAAAAGCCATCACGATCGATCGGAAAGAGAGCAAATAATGAAAAGGGAAGGAATATGCCTTCTTAGTGGTCATGAATCCCAATTGCTTCATTAACACAATAGACTGCCTCAAAAATTGTTGTATCCCTATTCTATAATAGCTTCTTTAGTAGTCTTCCCTCCACTTTTCCCTCCCTTCGCGGTGGGAGAGCTGAATGATGCCATTCAAGATCACAACAGTGTACCATTCCGATGTACTAGAGAATATAGTAAGGGTTTTGGCTTTTTTTTCTTTTTTTCTTTTTTTCTTTTTTGAGAGTATAGTAAGGAAATCAAATTAGAAACTCTCTGACAGTATTATTTACTATATAGGCAACAATCACAGGTCTGTATTCTTCTAAATTATATCAAAAACCATGAGATACATGGTAGTCCAACTATATTCAATTTTCAGTATTTGTTATATTTATTCCCCTTTTTTATAAATATAATTGACTCATAATCTAATACCGTATAAATTTATTTTTTTATTTTTTTATTTCAAGTGGATTTCACTTATTATATAATATACAATTATAAATAAGTTATACTTATAAAATAAAAGAGAATTAAAATAGAAATCTCCTCAATTTTCCCAAAGGCTGGTTAATTAAAGATCCCAAACAAACTTTTATGGATAGCCTCAACATTCCAAGTGCCTAGTCATCCTGGAAAGCGGAGGCATAATAAAATAAGAGTGGAAGCAGCGAAAATTAATTCGTTTATTTTGCATCGGTTATTTATGAATAATACATCCTCGAATCCTTTGAACTCGCTTCCTCACATTATAGAACATGCGTTGACATTATCGTCGCTAAAGAGAGAGACAATGTTATCTTCTTGTGCATTGGAGGCTGGAAATGCTTGCACAACATTGCGGACATAGCCAGAAGGAGCCCTCTTGTCATACACGCCAGGGGCATAAGGATAGTAAACAAGGTGTTGAGGGATGTAAGGCCAGAATTCAGCTCTCTTGCCAGTCTTCTTCTTCACTCTCCTCAAGACCTTGTTTGCATCAACATATCCACTTACTATTACCCTGCTTTGTTTTCGATTCACCTCCACTGTCTTTACACCTTGTGCATATGTCATGAAAGTATAGCTAGTGAATTGCTCAACTTGCACGTTTTATTTAAGTAATCATAAGAATTAACAATTTCGTATAATGGATCAACAATAATACAAATTCCCGATGTGTTCTTCTGGTTTGTTTGAGGGGGAGGGGGGAAAGTGGAGGGAGGAAAGAAAATGGTAGGGAAAAGGGTGCATACATTGTTTGCTTTATTTTTGGAAGACCAGATGGAGGAAAGGAAATTTAAAATTTTTTTCTTTGCCCCACCATAATTATTCCTCCCAATTTTGGGGGAAAAGTTAGACGTATGAGTAGAAAATGCTTTAAAATAATAAAATACTCCTGCTGAAAAATAAAATGTAGTAACATATAAGAGTAAAATGATAAGCTTATTATTTATAGTTTTCCCTCCCATGTTTTTCCAAACATAAAAAAGAAAATTTTCCTCTACTTTATACTCATTCTCTTTCCACTAATTTCCCTTATTCCTTTATTACTTTTTTCTAAACATCATATTAAGTATTAAGGTTTTGGAACCTTTTTTGGTAAAAGGTTTGGGACTTACAAAAATATGAAGATTTGAATTATGGTCTAAGAAACCAGCAAGTATAACATAATTTTCAAACATGTAATAAATACCATGTAGCTGCCAGAACATATCTAGCAAAAGGTTTTTTTCTCCACCTATATTCTTTTAAATATGAATCAAATGTCATATCAATCAGAAGAAGAATAATATTTCATATGCCTTCTTCTTTCCTTTTTTTTTTCTTTTTTTTTTTCTCTTTCCAGTTTATTTTCCTTCGTTAGTTTAGCCTCGTGACCCTGTTTCACTAATCCAAGAAAATCTTACTAACTCTTTTTCCATGTAAGTGCAACGACCATCAAGGT
The DNA here is from genome assembly GCA_020883675.1 of Bruguiera gymnorhiza. Taxonomy (NCBI): domain Eukaryota; kingdom Viridiplantae; phylum Streptophyta; class Magnoliopsida; order Malpighiales; family Rhizophoraceae; genus Bruguiera; species Bruguiera gymnorhiza. The sequence goes on along the minus strand of JAIRCJ010001058.1, from coordinate 5,004,689 downwards.
ATGAAGTTTGTATCCGTAAGAAGCATCAAATTTAGATATTCCCCATCACTTTAATTTTGTCACAAAATAAATGGCAAAAGAATAAAATAAGAGAAAAAGAAAACTGCGAGAAGGAGGGGTCACAATAGATTCATTCGGTTCCATTTTTCATGATGGTGTCAGCTAAAATTCAAATTCAAAACTTTTAACTCTATGGAGATGATTCAAGTACCATTGAACTAAAGTTCATTAGTGGTTTCATTTTTGGTGATTGAGCAAAAGTTTTTGTGTTTTTTTCCCTTGGAAATATTTACATGTCCTTTTGCTTTATGACTGCTTCTCTAACATAGAGGGTCAGAATTAATGGGCCAATGATTCCATGAAAACAAAGTGTCTTAGCCTTTACGAAGGAAACTCCACGCAGATACATACGCGCACAAAGACCCGCACACACACGGAGACATATAGAGAGCTTTTCAAGTAGAACCTTTCATGGAGGTAACAGCACGTTTGACTCTTCTTTCACAGCCATCACAGTCCATTTTGACCTTGATGTCAACTGTCTGGTGAGAACCAAAAGGCAATTCATCTCGATTTTTATCAAAATGCCCACATGAAATTACCCTAAAAGATACCAGAGAGATAGAACACTAGAGAAACGTAAAGAAAAGGGGTTGATATGAGCTAATGAGTACCTGCATTGGTCTGCGTTTGCTTCTTGTGCTGGCCGTACAAAAGTTGGAGAGGTAATCAAGAGCACCCATTTTGCCTCTCTTTTGAAGAAAGCAAGCTAGAGAGAGAGAGGGGGGGTGGGGGAGGGAAAATGTGACAGTAAGATTGAGAGTGCTCGGATTTATATGGGGGAGCTGCTTGTTTGGTTGAGAACAAGCAGAAGAAGAGATGTGAGCACTGAGGAGGTTGTGTCTAGAAAATGGAGTAGGGTATCTTATACTGGAGGAAAAGTATACCTAAGAAAATAAAAGGAGGGACCGAAAAAAAAATGCCCATAAACCATTCCAAAGTGCCTTGAAATCATGAGACTGCAACCATGCTTTTGGGGTTCCCTTAATTGTTTAATCAAATAGCTTAATGGGGAAATGTTAATTGCAAAGTGCTTTGTGTTAGCTTTCAATTATGTGTTGTGGGTGGGGCTTCCCTTTCCAATTATCCCCTTAGAGAATACACAATAATTATACACTTTATAGTTTAATAGGTTTAAACTTTAATATTAAAAAAATAATGTAAATTTATGAAAATAAGAAAAAAAATTACTAATAATAAATCTTTTAATAAATTAAAGAAATATATAATAATTACTTATTTTGATTGATCTTATCGAGAATATTGTTGTTAGAAATTATTAAACTAAAAGTTAAATTAATATTTGATAAGAAATATATACTTATTTATTAGCAAATAAAAAAATAAAGTAGTATTTATATATAATTTATTTTGATTAAAATTATTTTTTACAGTTAAATTTACAAGTTATTAATTAAAGAAATTTATAATCAGACTTAGTTTTAAATGATTAAATCACAATTTTAAACAAAATTTATGAATTAATTCAAGTTTGAGTAAAATTTAGAATTTTGATCATAAGTTAGGCAAAATTTTGTGTCAAATATTAAATTTTTGTATTTTTCAGTTAAAATCAGTCGGACCACGAATCAGACTTGGTTATCCTAGTCTTTCTAATTCAACCTTGGTTTGGCTAGTTTTTTTTTTTTTTTTTTCTTTTACCGATTTTGACTTTTTTCGATTTTTATGCCGAACCAAACTTGAGATCAGACCAATTCCCAGTTGGATAAGATCTTTGAAGTACCAATTCCCAGATCTTTGTATCGGTTTCGTTGCAACTTCAATCGGTCCCAGCCCTTAAAGTCTTGGCGTTGATCTAGTCCTGTATCACCAACAATGTTCAACCGCTGAACTATCAGGACAGGACAGAACAGGACGGCGCCAATGAAAGTTAATTTTCGTTTAGGCTTGAAAAGAAAAATGGAGAGAACCAATCAGGTTCCTTACCTGCTTGGTCGTATACATAAATTTATGCCCCTATGTTACATTCATGCTTTTTTCTCTCGGGTATACTCAGTAAAGAGGGTTTGAGCCGTGACTCTAGTTTGCCCGTAAAGAGAGTGTAAGTTCACCATTTGGCTACCAAACCATTTATGCTTTGCTACAGTATTGAATCCCATGTAAATATTCTGCTTGTATATACTTTTTGCAACCTCTTGTTCGATGATTCTGGTTTAGCCTGGTTTTAGTCCAGTTCCTGCAACTGCATCGTAGACGATTGTTACTTAGCTGCCATGCAAAACAGATGGAGGACTGAAGAAGATTGAAATTGAACATTGTCATTTTGGAGTCAATGATGTCATTGAAGTTGTTCTAATAGTTAAAGGAGCTCCAGCAAGTTTTGTTCATTTGCAATCTTCTAGCTCACTCTTTCCTGCTTTCTAAGTCATTTTGAAATCTTAGTTTAGGACTAAGTATGGGACACTTTTTGTTTATTGTCTCATTGATACATTGACTACCTAAAATCTGTTTCATTTGTACTTCAAAGATCTTATCCTGATACAACAGAAGATAGCAAGTTAGGTGATGAAAATTATGTTGATGAACCTATTAGAGGAACTAGGTCTCTCAATGATGTTCATGAGAGGAGTCAAATTGCTCTTCTAGAGCCTGTAGACTAGACAAAATCAGCAAAAACAACTGCATGGAAGCAAGCAAAGCAAGAGAAAATGTGTGCAATTAACAAGAATCAAACATGGTTGTTGGTTGAAAAACTTAAAGATAAAAATTTGACTAGAGTTAAGTAGATTTTCAGAAGGAAAATGAATTCAGATACCTTTGCAATCTTTAACCAGACTAGATACCATCAAGTTACTTCTAGCATTTGCTATATACAGAGTTTGGGAAGTATACCATCTCGACGTAAGGTCTGCATTTCTTAATGGTATACTGTTGAAAGACATTTATGCTAAGCAACTTAAAGGTCATGTGGTCAAGGGTGAAGAAAGCAAAATTTATAAACTCAAGAAAGGTCTATATAGACACAAATAAATCAGCAAAATTAATGATCATTTATTACACCTTGAGTTTGTGGAAAGCAGAAATAAAGTTACCTTATTTGTTAAGGTATTAAAGGGTCAAGTCCTCATTGTATCTCTTTATATAGATGATCTTTTGGTTATAGGAAATTGTGCTGAGTCAATTATGCAAAATTTAAACAGAAAGTATTTGAAATGATTAAGATAGGAAAAATGACATTTTTCCTTAGACTTCAAGTGCATCAATCTGATCAAGGTATCTTTGTTTGCCAAACTAAGTATGTAAGAGAGGTGTTCAAGAAGTTTTATATAGAAGAATGTAAGCCAATGTCTATTTCCTTAGCTGTAAATGTCAAATTGGTCAAAGATGATGCAACAAATAAGGTAAATGAAACACTTTACAAAAGTATCATTGGATGTTTGTTGTATTTAATAGCCTCTACACCTAACATTGTACAGGTAACCAATATGCTTTCTAGGTTCATGAATTCACCTAATGAGATGCATTATAGAGCTACGAAAAGGGTTTTGAAGTATATTAAAGGCATGCTTGATCTAGGAATTATGTTTCAAAGGTCTGGAAACTTTGAACTACTAGGTTTTACGGATAATAATTGGGCTGATTCTCATGAAGATATAAGAAGTACAATAGGGTTCTGTTTCACACTTGGAACTGGCTTTTTCTACTAGAATTTCAAGAAGCAATATGCAATAGCTCAATTAACAATTGAAACTGAATATGCAACTATAACAACTACTGTAAATCAAGTCATTTGGCTTAAAAAGCTACTTTTTGGACCTACAACAAACTTTAACCAAACCAACTCCAATCTTCTGTGATAATCAAGCAACCATTGTAATTTGCAGAAACCCTATGCATCATGGTAAAATCAAGTATTTTAAAATTAAACTTCACTTTCTCAATGAAACTCAAGAAGAAAGAGAAATCTAACTAGTATTCTATCAATCAAAGAACCAAGTTGTTGGCATATTTACAAAACCTCTGTTTAGAGCAAAATTTGAATTGCTAACGAATTTATTAGGTATGCAATGCTACAATTTCAACGAGTAAAGAATAATGAAATTGAACATTGCAATTTTGGAGTCAACAATGTTGTTCAAGTTGCTATGACAATTAAAGGAGCTCCAACAAGTTTTGTTCATTTGCAATCTAAGCTCATCCTTTCTTGTTTTCTAAGTCATTTTGAAATCTTAGTTGAGGACTAAGTATAGGACACTTTTTGTTTATTGTCTCATTGATACATTTAACTATCTAAAATCTATCAAGTACGGAGTCAAATTGCAAATTTGGTAATATAACTATTGAAGTACGAATAACTATCTAAAAATATGGTTTTCTTTTCTCATGTACCTAACTTTGTATCCTTATATGTGAATGAAAATATAAAAAAGGCGACCTTCAATAGCCCTGCAACCCTCTCTGTCTTTCTCTACATAACAAAAAGGAAGGTTTCTAAATATTGCAAAACCTCAATTCTTCATATTCATGCTATGTTCTGCTTAACATAAAATAACAAGGACACCCAGAAGAATATATACAATTAACTCTAAAATCAATTCAATCCCTAACAAGGCAGGACCTAAACTATTTATCTGTCAACCCAAAACCCCAAAAAAAACTCTTGATTTGTCTCTCCCTTATATATGAACAGATTTTCCAGAAAACAAAAAGTTGCTGCGACCAAAATATGAAAGCTCCAAAGCCAAGAGTCATTTGCCAGACTTTGTGACTTTACCCATGAAGTCACCTTGCTGTTCATTTTAAAGAAAAGTATACATCATTTTTCTTTAGATGCCGTTGCAACCTAAAACAAATTTGACATGCATAAATTTTAAACATTTCCTTTGCATGTACAGTAGTCAATCACTTTTATTTAATAGCAAGCCTGAGTGCGCGCCTCTTCAAAAGCTTTTGGTTCTTAATGATTAAAAGACAAACTTTTACCTCCTAAATTCATTAGAAAGACAGTACCTTCAGAGCCAAATGTAGCTTTAGAATCATCTTGGGGTTGAGCTTTCTCTCTGGCTGATCCATCAAATATAGAGTGCAATTCACGAATCAGAAGTTTAGATCCTGCACAAGTAGCAAGTAGAACAGATCAGTCCACAAAAAGAATACCATCTGAAAACAAGTAATGAATAATACATGCTGAAAAAAGATGCCACAAAAAAAAATTAAGGACATTAATTAATCATCAGGAGACAAATGCCAATGCATAATTAAGCATCAAAACATCAGAGGTGACATCAAAATGCAAAATTTCATCAGTCAACTAAACTCAGCAAAAGTTTTAAGCCCAATAGCCAATTAGAACAGGAAATCTGAAATGTAAAGTAGCTGCTTTTCCCATTTGCTCCCACCTGGACCATAATTTTATTTAAACTTCAAAGCAATCAGAACATTTCTACCTATCCTTCTTATGCCTTCAATATGAATTAAATGAATCTTCCCCATGAGATAATTCTAGTCCTCTTTCACACACAAGTAGAACACCTTAGATTGATGATTTTCCCCTGCACCACTTTGCTTATCTCAATAATCCTCAATCAGATTGGGAAAACATACAATATCTTTAAATGTCTATAATAGTGACCCACAACAAAGAGATATCCTTTTATGGAAGCTATACAAATGGAAGGAAAGATAAAACAAAAGGACCTCAGTCAGCCCAAGTCAGAATAAAATTGCTTCCGGCTTTTGAAATGAACCAGACTTTAATATTTCTAATATTTCTAGTTGATCAATCAACGACACTTACAAGGTGAAATTTTGACAATGAACAAAGCTATAAAAGAAGAAGACCTCAGTCCATTGCGTGACATGATGCTATTGTCATCCTGACACCATGTACATCAGATGCACGCATAAATGAATGGGTACAATAAGTTACCTTCAAACAGTTAATGGCTGGTTTGGACTTAAAGAATTATCTGATAAATAACTTCGATAGTAGATGTTTCAAATATATATATATATATATATATATCCAACTATTGGTACAAATATCAAACAATAGATAAGAGACATAGCCACCAAAAATAGCAGTGCCAGCAAATCAGGAGCCTGCAAGCATATTAGCAAACAGTGTAAATTATTATTATAAAAATGCTCCCAAAGGAGGAACTCTATTGAGTTAAGAATAGCAAATGTATTCATTTTGCCAATTCATCAAAAAAAAACTTTTATAATGATTAGCTGCTTATGCTAATTGTGTCTAACAGAGGAAAATGAATGGAACAAGAGCATAAGTATACATTGTTGAGCTACCAAGTTCAAGTTTACAAGTTAGTTGATTCACAGCGGCCACTTCATGCCAAAACACTTGAGGACTATATCCAGCTTATCATAGACCTTTCCCCTAAATCTAACCAGCAATTTCCATTTTTTTCGACCAGATTTAAACAGCACTTGACATTGATTAAACTGGGATACCATTAGAGTGGAGCAAAATCCTAATTCCTAAACTTTTTCACTATAAAGTGCAACAATCAATTCCTGTACCTTTATTTGATCATCAATGCCCACTCTTTCACAGGCGATGATTGGTCTGGCATCTAGAGCATGAACAGTGAATGCTAATGATACTCCAATTTCTTTAGCACCATCCTAATGCAGAGACTTATAAATGTGATTTGGCAATGCTGAGATGTATAAATAACCATTATCTAGCATAAATAACATCATCACTCATAAAATATAAGGAACCTGCAATGTCCTTTGAGCAGGAGCAGCTCCACGGCAAAGTGGGAGCAGACTGGGGTGTATATTGACTGTCCCTGAGAAAATTATTATTCGACTTGAGAAAGTTCGAAGAAAAAATTTTAAGAGTTCCACTGCCAAAACTTTCTCAACCTTTTGGCTAATTCTTTTTTCACATACTGTTGAATTTAACATATGCAATAAATGAAACCAACATGTGTGAGCAACAGCAGGTATCAAACTCTACATCTCTGCTCTCTGGTTGGTATTAAAGAGTGCAATTACAGGAAAGAGGGCCAGTCATCGGCAACAAAAGCTAGAAGGACTAAGGACTTGGAAATTGTCTTAAATTGGAAGTTCTTTTATAGTAACGAAGACCAAAACCTATGGCCTTGCCATTGCAAATCCAAGGCTTATACCATACTGTTACCAAGAAGCATAAATATAAAGGAACCTGTTTAGCAAAGCAGTAGACATGTTGTATTTCTCCATAGTCAAACACAAGTGGACTATTCACTATACATATATACATACATATATATACAGAGCACCGTAGATTTTAAAAATTACAGAAGCAAATTAATAAATAATTTTATAAAAATAAAAAAATAATAAATAGAAAAAGACTAGAAGAAGAAGAAGAAGATAATTCAACAGAAATTCCAAAACTATTTTAACTAAAGGTAAAAACAACCATCTAACAATCATATATTGCATGCTAATCCCAGTGCTTTAACTCTGTCAACAAAGTACATTTAACTAACCCATTGATGGAATATTCAGAAACTTGGTAGGTAAAATGTTTCCATATGCTGCTGTAATGCAAAGTTCTGGACACAATGCTCTCAGACTGGACAAAAACATGTCCTACATTTGAAAGGAAGATAAATGTATTATCTTCTGGTAAGCAACAGGTGAAGGCATCTGCTTTTTACCCCTACCTCTTCTTGCAAGTGGCTGAATAACAACTGCTGCTACCTAAATAAACACCAAATCAGTAAATTCATACAGCGACTGCTTGCACTCCATGTCTATTGATCTATGTTAAATAATGCCCGCATAGAAGTGTGCTTACAGCCTCTTTCTTTGTCACACGTTATATATCAAACCGCCCACATTGGAAACACATGCCACATTATCATATTCAAAGGCCCGAAAAACCAGCTCTAGAAGAAGAAATCAATCACTTGCACGAGTTAACTAAGAATTTAACTGCACTCCTAGACAAAGATCAAAACAGTATTCCAAACATGACCAACTGAAATAATCAACCGTTGTTTAACTGAATAAAACACAAAAGCCAGTCTCAAATTTCCATTAAATAATAATAATAATGCGCATAGTGCCACGCAGTAGGAGATACATAAGTCTAGTTATAGCATCAATACCTCAAAAACGGAATTGGGAGCTTCAGAGGCATTGAAAAGCGCATCGAGAACAGTTGTAGAGACCTAAAGCACAGAACATGAAAAACCCATTTCGTTAAAGGCCTCCTAACACATGATAAATACCAAGCATACAACCACATGCATGTACACTCAAATAAATTAGTACCTGAGGAGAACCCAAGAACACAAGTGGCTTCTTGTGCTTTGGGGAAGAAGAAGCAGCAGATGCCGCGTTGTAACAATAGAAACGCCGCAGCATCAGCAAAGAGCTCATCTCCCTCCCTCTCTCTCTCGCTCTCTTCCAAACGGTTACTGGCTTTGCCTCCAAAGCAGCTCCAGCCCATCTGTGTGGGAGAGAGTCTAAATTTGTAAACCATTATTGAGTTTGAATAGAATTTATGACTTAATTATATGTCAAACGAAATTTAGAGGTTAAATTGTGTAATTCTTTTGGCATTTTGAAGTCCGGACTAGTTTGACCACAAACCGAACTGATTTTCCTCTCTCTAGTTTTTCAGTTCAACTTCATTTTGATCAACTTTGACTTTCTCCAATTTAATTAGTTGAATTGAATGGTCTGGTTAGATTTTCAAAACGCTGTTGTCAGCGGTAAAGTAAGGTATTGAAGGGCTACATACAGTATTTGAACTTGATGTGACAAACAATGGGTTGTCCCCCTACATATTGAAGATGAAGTTTTGTGAGTAAAGAGACCAAAACTAGACTTCGGAGTTTTTGAACCCAAATTAACAGAATAAGAAAACGCCAATACAGTGCGAGTTTTAGAAAGCCAGCCTGAAAGACTGATAATGAAGCGTTCCGACTGCTCTGCAGAATCAAGCACTTGGTTCTCCGTCCTTCCTGGACAACAATGAATTTGGGGTCTCGGGGGGAAGTTGCTCAGCCGAGGGGCAGAAGGCATTTTGTCTCATAGAGAGTGGCGGAGTTTGAATTCTCGCACTCCTACCCTCATTACCTCTCGCTTGGACCATGAACCTCCCTGTAGGTAAATAGAGAAAGAAAATTTGGGTTCCCGATTGCAAAGCACCCCCAGAAATAGCTAGTGACGATAGGTAAGCCTGGGCCTATACTTTATAATTTGCTTTTATTTGTTTGTTTAATATTTTCCTTATTTCGTCTTACACGTAGTTTCTTTTTCTTTGTTTTTTTCTGTGTTGTTTCATGGTGCAGGGCATGTCTAGCTATATATATATTATATGTCAACTTTTTGGGTACCCTTGTCATCTAGTTTAGCCAAAATTGAGCCAAAAACTTTTCATCGATAGATCACAAATCATGAGCCCAAACGTCAATCATATTAGAAGGATCATCTGGCAAACTTATTAGAACCATATTATCTTGTAAACAGTTTTCCTTCTATGCGTTAAAAATGGCCACACAACACTCCACAAGCAAATAAAAGGCCGAATGGCATATACCAGAAGGTACATGTTCTCTCCCTGTTTATAAAGACTAGCTGGGGAGAAGAGGAAACCCAAGAAAATGTGCAAACTTGCAGTAAAAGGCATATCAGCATATGGAAAGATTATCATGTAGAAATAGACTGCAGCTCTATTACTCCAAGCATGTCAAAGGCCACAATTAAAAGGACTAGCTACCCAATGTGCACAAAAGCTACAACCTGGGTCAATATCTAGAGCACATGCTACACTGCTACATATCACAACACTAACAATTGCGTCAAACAGCACTGATAGTTCTTCAGACCAGAGAAGGGTGTTCACCGTGACGCCAAATGCAGAGATCCAAGCTTATCTGACCATAAGAACCAAAGAACTCACCTGGAACTAGAAGGAATGCTGCAGAAGGAGGATCATTGACTCTACCTTGTATGGTTTTCGTGAGAGACCTAAGCTTGAGACTGCTTTCAACTGTTTTTACAGTGAGCTCATAGAAGTACCCTCCCTTCAATGAAGGAGGCCCTATACAGCAGACTGTCATCATATTCCCCAGGATTTCCTCCTTATTGTACAAAATGAATAAAACACCTTCCTTCTCTTCTTGAAAAACAAGGAATTTCTGACTAGTTGTTAGGAAGACAGGGGAGGGGTGATTGTAAGGAAAGCGTATCCGTGTGAGCATATGCTTAGTACTGTAATGTTTGTACACCTGATTAGATGAGCCAATAAAGCTGCAACCTGACTGTGGGCATGAACATGGTACATAATGGCAAGTCTCCTCATGGCCATTTTTCTTACTGTAACCAACAATTTCCTTGCATCCATACTTCATATTTGGGCATGGTATTCTGACCGATTCAAGGACCTTCTCCATGGCCCGGCAACGATTGTAGCCAATGGGCAAAGAACAGGAGGGACACTTTTGCAGAAGCTTGCTGCAGCAGGAAGAGCAAGCTGTGTGTCCATTATCACACTGAATCACCAGAAAGCAAACAGAGAAATGAGATGAGATACAATGTGTAATATATTCATGTGTGTCAAAGCAACTAAGAGATTGAAACTGAAGCACCAAATACTGCATATTCATCTTCCCTTTCTACAGTTTTTTTTTTTTTTAATGTTTTTGAAAGTTTTGTAAATAACATGTATGTAAGTTAAATGATTAAAAGTGTCAACATCCAGAAAGCTTTATTATGGACATAAATGTGCATTTTCTGGCAATTGTACAATATAGATAGATTTCTCATCATTGAAATTACTTAGATAAGCTTACCAAGAACATTCCATTTTGTTCCTTGATGTAAATTAATCAATGCAGTATGTTTGCATTGTTTTTTGCCATTCTTAGATTTTAGATATTTACAAACGAATGCAAACAGTTTGCAGTTGCACAGGTTTTTTTTTTTTTCCTTTTTTGACCCAACAAATGTATCCCTTTTTGGCTTACTAGTCCCAAAACCTATTAAAAAACAAATCAGACCATAATATTTAAGCTTGGTTTCACTAGGTCAAGATGGGGTAAAGACTGCAAACATCTAATCCTTCCCAAACCCCACAGTGTAAGAGTCTCATGCACTGGGACACCTTTCACTTGATCAAGATGGTTGTATTGCATTTCATGGTTACCAGATATAAGAGTACTGTTTTGTTTCGAAAACCTCTCTGAACCAGATAAAACCAGGCTATACACACCCTACCAACATGAATCAGCAAAAGAAAATCATGGATTTTGAAACCAATTCCCAGCATATCAGTTAAGTAACAATGCAAAGTTCCTGGTGGTGATAAGAGATTTACACCATTTGCCCTCATTCTCCTCAAAAAGAAGGCCCCCTCTTTTATGGCTCTTTGTTCCATAATTAATATATAGCTCTCACTCAAAAAGCAAGAAGAGTTCTCAGATAAAATTTTAATAAGTCAAAAAAAAAAAAAAACAGAGAGAGAGATGCAAATACAGATAAACTCCAATGAAAATGAACTTATTAGTCACAGAGAAGCAGCCTTCCTTCCATCACAGGAAAGACAATATGCCCCATCAACAGGAGCCACGGTCCACACCAAACCACAATATGCCATTGTAGATCAAATAATATCCCATCTGCTTAAACAAATATGATATAGGATAGCATTCTTCATAACTAAACCAGTAGAATAGCATTAGCAGCTAATTCATGATTTCACCGTCACCTTTGTGCGTACATAAGCCATACTTACCTCTACAAGTATCTTTTATGTTCAACTTCCTACTTCTAGAACAGCACTTATCCATATAACTTCTCCCTCTTCCTTAACTCACGCTCTATGCTGTAAATCCATGAAGTTCACAATTGAAGCTGTGACCCATAGACATCATCAACCTTATGAACTTGGACTAATGTACTCCATTTAGTCAACAAACCTAGCACCATATTTGCCAATATGATAATAAAATAACAGGCAATTGTATCCTCAGACCTATATTTCGAACACTATTCTTGCTTTCTCATAGTTGTCATTCGACCCAACCCACCATTACTGTAAGCGTAGATAACCAAGCGTCTGCTGATCAACTGAAACAAAATTCACTCCTATCTGCACAAGTTATTCCTCCAAGATCATGCTCAGGTTTGCAAATGTGCTAGTAGTAATGAGATTGCCCATCCAAATAGGAACAGCAGAAGAAATCTTTCTTTCAATAACAAAGAGGCACCATCCTTGGCAGTATTAATAATGGCAGGAAAAAAGTAAGCTTCAACCAGCACAAAAGCATTTAAAAAAAAAAAAAGGGAACAAAAAAGAAACAAAAAAGATTCCGATTCAAGAAGCCACTCTTTGAATTTGGAAACCCATCTAATCAGACAACAAAATTCGAAGAAGAGCAAGAAGTCATGGACAAGCAACCTGGAAGACGGGAATGGTCAAGGGCTCGTAGCAGATGGGGCAGTCAAGAACCTCTGGGTCGGTTAGGGTCACAGAAATGGCCCCAGGTCTGGTGGTGGGTCCCAGGAGGCATGAACCGATTGATGATCTGGGTCCGGCGAGTGCCACCTGATTATTTCCATTTGCTTCTTGTTCTTCCTCAGTTACCCACTGCCTTTCATCGTCTGCTTCTTCTTCTTCTATCTCAGGTTCTGCCTCCATTGGAGTAGGAGGAGGAGGTAAGGGAGAGTTGACTTGTGGTGGTGGCCGCTGGGTCTGTGGGTTTGATTGTTGCTGCGGTTGCTCAGAAGGACGAGACGACGAGGAGGATGTGGTTTTCTGTCTCTTCGCCCCTCGAAATGTGCTTCTCCCTTCTCCATCTTCTTCTCCCCCCACTGAGAATTTTGCCATCTCTCTCTCTCTCTCCCTCCCCCACCCCCAGTTGCTAATTACAATTCCTTCTCTGTCTTCTACGGATTCACGAAAAGTTTCTATTCCAACACGGGAAAGGGCAAACAAAAAACCAAAAAAAAAAAAAAAAATTAATAATCATTCAAGTTTGGGTTTTTTGAATAACCTTTTGGGTTATACTTTTACTTTGAATCAAATATTCCATTGGTAAACAGTTGAAATCTTAAATTTATATTCATTAGCTAATTTCCTTTGGATTTTCTTTTTCTTTTTTTTGGGGGGGGGTTAAAAGCAAAGGTCTAATAACTTAACATGTATGCTATATAAATGGATAATTCAATGGCACATGCCACAACCCTTTAGTGTTTCTTGTGGATTAGTGTAATTTTTTTTATTGACAAACTTAAAATTTGACTCTTAGATTAGCATAAATCAGGTTTGGCATTTTGATTAATGTCAATGCTCTTATCAATTTATGAACTGCTGCATGTTTCTTCTCTTCTCATCCATTAAGTATGTTCTGATCGAGACGGTTGAGTGAACATCGTTTTATGCTGTTTTCGACTTTTGAGGCTAAAGAATTTTATTTTTTACTATCCGAGAGATACGACACCGTTTCTTCACCCCCACCACCTCCCTGCCTCACCCGCGCTCGGTGGGAGCTGCTGGGTCTTCTTGCGTTGAACGGGTGGGTTTCGGGTTTACGCTATAAGAGGTTGCCATGTGGCGTCACGTTTTGCTGCCACGTGTTGTTGATTCAAGCTTTGACCTTGTTGGATGTGGCGGTGGAATCTTTGACTAAATTATTTGTACTTTTTGTCGCATAAATTAGAGAAATTTTTTGACAGGCGCAACTACACAAAATATTTTTATATTGTTTTTTAAAAAATTTTAGATTACATAAATATTATTTTATATTATATATATTTATATTTGTTTATTTTTATTTTTTTTAATGACTCAATTATTCAGCTTAAGCACCGACCTTAATTGCAGTCTGATTCCCGAGGCACGTGGAACCAATAAGATACCAACGTGTGGCAATTTATATGATCCTATATTTCCTTTTTGATGGCGCGCTATTAGATTCGACATTAACTGTTAAGTTACTGACAATGAGGTTTTGTGAGACGCATGGAGATGACACGTGTCCATGGCTTAGGCCTTTCTTTGGATCTTGAGAGAGCCTATAAAAACACGACCAGAGGCACATTCCTCCATAGCAGTTGTTTATTCGCAGCTTGACAATACACAAATCGGCAATGGAATCGACAACCCTTTGCTCCTCTGTGCTTCCTTCTTTTCCATCTCTGCCAAGACAAATACATTCAAGGAAAATGGGATTTGGGCGTCGCGGTCAGAGGTCCAGCGGCATGCCTGTATGTGCCACCAGAAGAGACTCTTTCCATTGGGATCAAGGGAAATCAAACGTGGATGAAGGGATGATTGTGCTGCGGAGACGTATACACGAAATGAGAATGGCAGAGAGAAACTCCGAGCCTCCAGTAGAATGGATGGAGTGGGAGAAGCAATGCTATGCGTACTACGATGCATTGGTCTGCAACTTTGTGGGGTATTTGCAATTGGGCTTGATGAATGCTAGGCCTTCTCTGGCTATTGGGATGCTATTGCTCATTGCAATGAGTGTCCCCATGTCAACGGTCACGATTGCCCTACGGTTGATGGAGGTAGCTGATGGGATATGCTCAGCCATTCATCTAGGTTGATTTTGTTTTGTCAGGATTCTTTTCCTTCAAAACTTTCTCTGGAATTTGATTACGATGTGCGTGCGTACGCCAAAAATAGGACTATGTCTGTTTTTTGTTGGATTTATTTCCTTTTATGGATTACTCAACCCCCACACGTACTCTGTGGCTTTCCACCAATCAAAGCAAGTTGCAATCATTTTGTTTTATTTTATTTCATTTAACATTTTCTCGAAATTTGAGCCAAATGAATCGTTGAGGCATCTTTCTCGCAGGTCTTGGACGGATGCACTTTAATGAATGGCCTTTCCACCAATTTTATTTCTTTTTTAATCTTTTCAGAGGATAAGAACAACAGCATGTCGTGATTTGATCATCTTTCTTTCTTTCTTTCTTTTTGTCTCCTCGCTCTCGAGAGTTGCGAGATTGGGGTTTACTAGGGCACCAAACATACATTGATACCCAAATGTTTGTGAATTATTGTTACAAGTCACTCCATTTTCTTACTGTTTTTTTCTTTTTTCTTAACACTTCAACTTTTAACACCCTTAACTTTATCTTTCTCACTCTCACATTTTCATTATTATTCTATTTTTAGTACTATTTTTTAATTATCTTGTGCATTTTTATAGATCGTGATTCTCAATTTTGATGACATTTCATGTTGTTTTCTTTTCTTTTTTCTTTTTCTTTTTGGAAAAAATATCAACGATTAGGCTATTCTTCTTAGATAAACATTATTTTGAGTATCTTTTCGGGAAGAAAAAAAGAATAAAAAAACACAATTTTGAGTGTTTTCACTGTCATCATATTACCTCCTACCATGATGCCTGTTTATAAGTAATAATAAAATAAGTGAATTTTATATCCATGCAATATATCGATTTCATTAAAGATAAAGGTAGATACTAAAATTTTTGGTACTAAATTTCTTCTCATTAATATTATTTTGGTTTAAAATAACGTCGATAGAAATTTAAATTCGAAAAATTTCAAACATAAAGATGACTGCAGCACCAATGAATTTTTTCGTTATCCATTTTCAATAATACTG
Organism: Bruguiera gymnorhiza; assembly: GCA_020883675.1. Lineage (NCBI taxonomy): Eukaryota > Viridiplantae > Streptophyta > Magnoliopsida > Malpighiales > Rhizophoraceae > Bruguiera > Bruguiera gymnorhiza. Next base: position 4,989,052 of record JAIRCJ010001058.1, on the reverse strand, counting down.
ATCGAAGATAAAACTCAAAACGAAAGCGGCAACGGTGAGTGGTCAGCGGAAAGACTGTTAACGGCCAGTGAAAAATCCATTAGAGCTGAGCTCCAATACCTGCGGGGCTACGATAGAAAACAGGAGGTGTCTAGGGTGTCACGTGAACATTCCTTGTCTAGCACATCTAGCAAGTTGAAAAATAGTAACTCAATGGCTGTCAGCATTATCTAGCCTTTTCTATTATTGTCTAAATACAATAAAAAAAATCTTAAAAAGTGTAGAAATACCTAAAAATACCCACATCTAAAAACTTCTAATAAAAATTAATAAAAATATTTATTTAAAATTTTCTTAAAAGGAACACCTTTAATACTTTATTTGTAGCGACACTTAGAAGGCAAAGTAATTATAATTATAAATAAATTACTTTTCTAATTTGTGTATATATATATATATATTTAAAAATTCAATACAAGTTTATTTGTATTTTTTTAATATTTTTGACTTTTTAACTTGACTAAATGTCGCGTGAGGACAAAGAGGCCATAAACTCTTGTTTGGGCTAAGGAATTTTAGGCCCTCACATTGTCTGCACTGATTATTCTCAGACGCAAAAAACAATTAGATGATAGGACCCCCCCCCCACCCCAAAAAAAAAAAGACAATCGGATGAAAGTGATACAAGAGATTTTTGTTTTTTCTGTTTTTTTTTTTTTTATTTAGTCAAAAAGTTGGAGCGCAAGTAAGTTGAGTTGTCTGTAAGTTGGATTTTAACTATCGAGTGGATTCCCATTCTTACCCAAGCATTTGACACTCTTCTTTTTCCTGTTTTCTTTTTTTTTTTTTTTTCAAACTCTCGTTTCAATTTTGTTCATAAAAAAAAAAAAAAAGAGAAATTGCACTATCCGAAACTACCTCACAAAAGAAACTCTAACACTATTTAAGAGAAGAGGGGAAGAAGAACGGGAATATTTCTATTCAACAAAAATTCTTATATCAAAATAACGCCCCAACTTAGTTAGATAATGATCTATACAAGAACGACTCTCTTTTCAATTTTACCAATAATATCCAAGGCTTCAAGACCATGTCTAGTTCTTTAACATTATTGTTTTATTACATAAGTAATTAGCGTGTTTGACTCTATAATTCCTAAATATATGCAATAAGACAATCTCAAAATCTTGAGTGCCATTTTTCAAGCCTCTTAGCCCAACTGTTAATCCCTGTTTAAATTCTAGATTGACCTAAATGCCTTAATCTAAAATCTAGAAAAATAATATAATACTGGGTTTTATAATGTGCGTCCACCTTCTGGGAGCTTTAAGGTTTTCTTCAAAGCAACTTCTCATTAAACCTTGCAACATAACACATCAATCTTGAAATCTTATTTGGGAAGATACCTTTTTTTTTCGGTGGGGGGGAGGGGGGGTTAAAGGCCGGAGGCTCTGATTCAAAATTATTTTCTTAACCGGAAATTTCCGGCCCAATCAAGGAATCTAACTTGCACGCGTGACGATGCCTAATTGCAACGCGTCAACCTCAACACGGTTTAGGACAAGGCTACTTTATCGACAAAGGGTCCCGCGATGAAGGAACCGAGCAGGCGGGATTATACCTTTTTCTTTTATAATGATATAAATTATTTGTTATATTTATTTTTTTTAAATATAGTTTATTTTTAATTTTATATTATATAAATTGATTTTAATATTTTTTTATTTCGAGTTGATATTATTTATCATGTAATAAAAACTATAAATAAATTATATTAAAAAATAAAAATCTCTTAATAATAATAATAATAATAAATTTTTAATTAACCCGGTACGCGTACCTTTTCCGTGGAGAAAAACACTAAGAAAACCTTATGTGTCACGTAACCCTCCACTTTTGTTCCCTATATATTGCCTTGTAACCTTCACGAAGAAAAACAACGCTGCACTGCTCAATTTCTATCCTCCTTGAGTTTGTTCCCTATATATTGCCTTGTAACCTTCACGAAGAAAAACAACGCTGCACTGCTCAATTTCTATCCCCCTTGAGTTTGTTCTTCAACTTGTGCGGCCTTGTTCATCAATGGAAGCAACGAAACTATGCTGCTCCTCTAAATTTTCTTTGCACCCATTTTCGCTTCGGACGCCACGGAGAAGAGACCATGTTCGTCCCGTGTTCAACGCGATGAGAGAGATGAATAAAGGAGATTTTGGGGGTGATATTGTGGATCAGAACATGATCGTCCTCAGAATGCGAATTAAGGAAGTGAACATGTTGGAGACGAATCGCAAGCCGCCTCTACATTGGATGGAGTGGGAGAAGAAATATTACACGCAGTACAACGCAGATGTTTGTGAAGTCATGGGACTATTACAAAACTATCTCATGAATGTTAGGCCAAGTTTGGCTTTGGGAACCCTAGCACTGGTTACTTTCAGTCTCATTGTATCCACCGGACTTGTTTTTTCTGAGGCAGTAGAGATAGCTAAAGGAATCCTTAGCTTAGGCACTCTATATCTAGAAAGTTGCAATTAATTAAGGGGTATTTCTCCCTTTCTTTTTTATCCTTTTGAGTTTATGGGTTTTGCCTTCATTGCTTACGAGTTGGCTATTCGAGATTCCGAGGCTGATGTGTAGAATTCCGAGGTCGTTTGTTTCTTTTCATGGCATAATTCTTACGCCGCTTTCGATGGAAACTATAAGATAATCTAAACAAAACTACAGTCGGCAAAGACATGCTACACAGCAAATCATGTTCACATGTCAACATAATAATATGGAAAACCGAGAAATTAATGTATCATGTATATTTCTATGAGAAATTATTGTGTTACAGATGTTCGGAAAAAAAAAAAAAAAAAAAACAACAACAAAAGGAAGAAGAAAATGCGCTATACGTCTGGTCACCTTTTGAAATGACTAAAAGCTAATTGACATGTTGTACTATTTAATAGTTTATCATAATATTGTTTTATCAGAATCATTGATATCAGGAAGGAAAAAGACGAGTGGCCGCCGCAACAACATGAAACATTCATTGAATTGATACTGTAAGAGCCAAAAGGAAAGTGAGCGAACCGTGAATGGAAAGATATCCAATCGTTTCCTTCAATGATCGCAATAATACATGAGAGTATCTTTCTCACTCCCGTTGCTTAACCTTACACGTAAATGTATGTGCACAGTTAACTGTTGAAGTAACTAACGACTTTTAACTTCTAATGGTTCTGAAATCGTTTCTATCGCTAAAATCTCGAGTTTGAATCTCATCAGATCTAATGGACCAAACATAATAATAATAATAATAATAATAATAATAATAATAATAATAATAATAATAATAATAATAATAATAATAATAATAATAATAATAATAATGCACTTGAGGTAAAACAGTTGTACGAGGTAACTAGTTGGCAAAGTCAAATATATGACATTCAAGTCTTTTTTTTTGTTTTTTTTTTAAATTCCTTGTGAAGTTGATGGGTGTCGACAGTTAGCATCCAATTTCTACGATGCCTCTTTTTGTAATGGAAATGTCTAGACGGTGGATATCACGTCGTCCATTTCTTTTTAAATTACAATTCAGTGTGGCAAAGTGTTGTTATAGGCTGTTTGATATGTTAACATCTAGTTACCAGAGCAAGAGCTTAATTTTATAGAGAAAATGTGGTCTCTAGGGTTGTGTTGAAGTCCACTCGCTGAATACCCAAAAAAAAGGAAAAACAAGTCCATTCTGTGAACGATGTCGTTTAATAGTTGCTTGTTCCGTTGTACTAACTACAAAAATCAAACTGATATGCCCCACTACAATGCAATTCAAAATATAAGATGCCTGTCTTAATGATGGTAAATATGTCGCTCAAATTCATAAAGAATTCTCGAATCAACCCAGAGAATCATTGATATCAAATCAGCATCATTGTTTCGTATTAAGTCGGTACTAATAAATTAGTTTCAAATCGTCAATAATGCTAAATCATGGACCTGGCGAATATCCATGGAACATTTTATTAGTTATGGATTTATGTGAATAAAGGGAATTACCCTTTTGTAGCACAACATAAGGTGGAGCCACATAATAGTAATAAAAGAGTTATATAATAATTTTTCTTCTGAATTAACTATATTTATTTATAAAACCAAGTACAATATAATTGATTCATATTTTTTATTACTACTACATTATTCTTTAAGTGTTGCTTTAATGAACAGAAAAAAAATAAAAAAATAAAAATAAAAATGGTGGCCAGGGACCCATTGTACTATGCAGTAGTTACCTAGAACTGTTCTTCCTTATTGTTTGCTCGTGTACTCATTTTGGGTTGTTGAGAGAAGTAAGGAAAAGAGATATTAAATCTTCACACTTTGTTATGACTTAATCTTAAGTTTTTTCCTAATCGAGAGAGAGAGAAGTTGCAGAAGAGCTGTATATGTTGGTTGGTACAAGCTGCAGTACGTGGTAGTTCAAAAACTCCTCTTGATCCGTTTGATAGAATAATTAGAAAGTGAAAGAGTTTTCACAAGCTAGTATTTGCGAGCTAATTATAGAAAAACAAAAAACGAAAAAAAAAACAAAAAGAGCCCCAAATGTATAACTTCCAGAACACAACAAGCATTTGATATTTGATAAGTAGACTAGTCCAAAATGGTAAGGACGACACATCACTGTCAGCCAACCTCTTCCACATGGATGTGTTATGGACAACCGAGATTAAATTCTTTCAGATTTGTGTCGGGCATGTCTCAGCCTTTTCTAATTTTTTTGTTTAAGAGTGTTTTTCAGTTACATGCACTGTTTTCAGATTAGAGGTTTACCGGGTCTTCCGGTGGTACATATCAGCATTATATGACATTATTTGTTTGTGTTTCGAGTGCTTGCCTTTGTTTATCATGTCTTAATTAGTTTAATTTTTCCTTGAGGAAAAAAGTAAATTTTCATTCAGTTTGTAAGATTTTATGTAAACTGAGATATATAGTAGCTCTTACCTTTTTTTTTTTTTTAACCTTAATTCTTTTTTGCTTTGTTATTATTATTTTCTTTTGAAACAACAGTAAATAATGGCTATCAAATTGCTAGTTTTTTCTCATGTGACATTTTTGGTTCTTTCTCATATGGGTCTACGAGTTCAAAAAGGTTATAAATATTACCATTTTGTGTGGAAACTTTCCTTGAGTTTGCTTCTGCTTGAAAGGCAGTTTTGGAAGTGGAACTCCAAATCCAATTCAAAAGTGGTTTGGATTTCGGAGTTTGTGAACTTCTTTAGAGCGACCCTTTTGGGAATCCAATACAAAAGTAGATAAATGGACTCCAATCCAATTGGTTTATTGGATGGAGAGATATCATCTCCAGGAAAAAATGCATTAGCTGCAGTATTGCCCCTGTTGAAGCTTATCACCCTTACTCTATTTGGTGTGATTCTTGCCCACTCAAGAGTCCAACTTGTTCCTAAAGCTACTTACAAGATCCTTAGCAAGCTTGTTTTTGTCCTGTTCTTGCCTTGCTTGATGTTCACATACCTTGGTCCATCCATAACCCTCGAGAAAATTCTTCACTGGTGGTTCATTCCAGTAAATGTTCTCATTAGTACTGCAATCGGCTGCATACTGGGGTGGTTAGTGGCATTAATATGCCGGCCGCCGAAGGAATATTTTCGGTTCACGATCATCTTCACCGGATTCGGAAACACCGGTAACATAAAATTGGCAGTGATTGGCTCAGTCTGTCACAATACCAATCCTTTTGGTTATGACTGCAAAGCCAATGGTGTTGCTTATGTATCCTTTTCACAGTGGGTTGCCGTTATTCTTGTTTACACGTTAGTTTATCACATGATGGAGCCCCCACTTGAGTCTTATGAGATTGTTGACGAAGAGGAGGGAGAGACCGAGGAAGTATCTCTCGATATCAGTAGGCCACTCCTTGTGGAAGCTGAGTGGCCAGGAGTAGAAGACCAAGAGACCGAACACAGCAAGACGCCTTTCATTGGGAGGCTTTTCAATAGCGTATCTGGAGTATCACACTCCAATGTTCCTGATCTCGAAATCATAGAGGAGAATGCAGGGGCAGGAGGTCAAAACAGTCCCAAGTCAATCAGATGCTTGGCAGAGCCCAAGGTGGTTAGGAAGATTAGAGTGGTGGCCGGAAAAACACCAATTCAACACATTCTTCAGCCTCCAACTGTTGCTTCTTTGTTAGCTATCATCATTGGAGTGATTCCTGCGCTCAAAACTTTGGTTTATGGCAGCAATTCACCGCTTGAATTCCTCACAGACAGTTTAAGCATTTTGTCCGGGGCAATGGTGCCTTCAGTGATGCTTATTCTTGGAGGAATGCTTGCTGAGGGTCCAAACGAATCAAGACTCGGACTTCGAACCACAATTGGGATCATTGTTGCAAGGCTCTTGTTGCTTCCTGCCATTGGAATTGGGATTATCTATCTGGCTGATAAATGGAATCTTTTAATCCCTGGAGACCTACTGTACCGGTTTGTGCTGTTGCTGCAATACACAACACCAAGTGCCATTTTGCTGGTAGCGGTTGCGAGCTTGAGAGGTTACGCAGTTAGAGAGGCTTCGGCACTCATCTTCTGGCAGCATGTCTCGGCTGTGATCTCTTTTTCGTTGTACATTGTTGTCTACATGGAGCTGCTGCTTTCATATATCTAAGGTTTGTTCTAAACCTTTCTTTATATAAACTAGTGTACCAGGAACACAAACAAACTATGGAATGCAAAGCTAATAACCTGATGGTTTTGGGAAGATTGATTTTCATAATTAGAAGAAGGGTTTCTTACTGATCAGATGAAATTAGACCTCATATGAGAGAACCTTCCAATTTAACATAGGATCAACAAAATAATCTCAATGTCTTGTTGGTGTGCATTACTGCATATTTGAGCCGCAGAAGCTGCCCAATCCACCAAGAGAAAGCTGTATCAGGAATTCGGCTTCGAGAAAACATCAAAATCTGTTAACAATTTGCTTTGGAGCGTCTAAGAAAAACCTTCTCTGGCCAACTGCAGAATCGGAGCGAAACGAGTCACTTGTTCGAAACAGAGAAGAAAACTGCCACAAATATATTTGTGTTCCTGAGTTGGACTCCAGTATCTGCATATTTCTATGATAGGTTTTCAAAATATTATGGCTTTCCTTTTTACAGATATGCCTATGACTAAATTCCTTAAACATATCCACGCAGACTTGAACGTTTTTCCTGTGGAATAATTTCCTCAGCTGTTGCTGCAAATTTTCATGTTAAGCTCCTTTTATCAGAAAATAACAGCAGACACAATTCTGCAATATTTTCTCCGGCTGATTTTTTGGACGAATTATGCACTTGATTTCTGACTTTCTTTCAAGCTTGCTTATCAGAAAAAAAAACTACAGTCCAGTGCTAAGATACCAATGTTGCTTTGAGACCACTCCAGTCAACATAAAAGGATTATGTCAGAAGTTGGTGGCAAAACTTTTGTTTGATATTAGAGTTTGAAAGCATGATATTTACAGGGTCCATTACAGAGGTCGCGATTAAGATTGATAGCTGCTAGTTAGTAATTGCTTGGATGGCGTGCCTGATCTTTTAGACTGCTACTCAAATCGTTAAGGTTAATTCAAGTCTCGAGGTTGTGTGGTTTCAAACCCGAGACCTCTCATAGTTTCGTTTCATTTCATTTCATCACCTCTTGGCGAACCCTTGGGTTACTTAATTGATCTTGAAAGTTGCTTTTGATGCATAGTTCTGTTAAGATCCTTGCTTCCAACTCCTCCTCTGCGTTCGTATAGTTCCATTTAAGAGTTTGAATGGAGAGCATAAAATTAGAATTGCTTGTGATAGGCTCTTGTTTAATACGCATACAGCACAGCCATCTATGCGATATGCATCCAAATGATTCACTCAAAAGATTCTAATATATTCATCTTGGTTAACGGAGATGGCTAAAGGGCTAGAGTCAGGAGTTCCACTTCCACTTCTTTCAATTTTAACAAAATATGAGTTGTCTACAAAAATGTAGCTTCAGATATAAAGTACTTCTCGCGATATTTTTTTTTCACTAGCACTTCCACTAGCACTTCTTTTTTTTTTTTTCTTTTTTCTTTTAACATCTAACTAAATTAAGCATTGTTTATTACTGCATAGGAACCAAAAAAAAAAAAACAAGAAAAAGATTCCAGTAGAACATGTGCCATGTGCCATGTGCATTAGATTTGAATATACTAAAATGATTGAAGCCTAGTAAGAAAGGAGACAAAAGAGTATTGGGACATCTTTATAATGTCTGGAGCACCTGTACCTCACATGTTCCTGACGCCTCTAACATTGTAAACACTAACGGGGCCATGATTTCTGCTAGCACAATCCACTGACCCGTCACCATACCTGTGAGGTTATAATCGGACCAAGACCTCCCATTTTGCGGGTCGTTCTTAAACAACATTTTATAATTACTTGATTTGATTTTCATTTTTAATTTTACTTAATCCTTTGGTATTTTCTTTATTGGTCTAGAGGTTTTCGTTATAAATAGACCCATAAGCCTTAAGTGCTACATCAATTTTATATACCATTTTTTCTTCTTCTTCTTCTTGTTTTTCTTTTCTTTTCTTTTTTTTTTTTTGTCTCAATGATCATATATTTCTAAAGTTTAACAGTGTATTAATCTTATTACAGCGAGCAGCTGTCATGGAATATGGAGATGCGAATACGAAGCTTGTCATCTTTATCTTCTTACCTTGCTTGATATTCATTAACCTTTGTTTCAGATATTTCTCTCAATTAACGTCCTTCATTGGTGGTGGTTCATTCTTGTTACGTCACCCTCTTGCAACTGTTTTAACCCTTTTGGTCTTGAAAGTTACGGAGTTGGAATAGGTCAAGCATCTCTACCGTTGTAGGCTCCTGTTCTGATCGGGTACACTCTTGTTTACCACGTTGTGGAACCGACATTGAAATCGGAGGAAAGGCATACATCAGTCTCATTCAAGCCGACAAGCAATTATAGTCTTCAATTCTACATTTAATTGGGATTCTATTATAAAATAACTTTGGTGTAAATTCATTTCGTCTAATTCCTTTCTAATATAAAAAAAAAAAACTCTCTAATAAATTTTGATAATTCTCTCCTTTTTCTCTCTTTATTTTCTAAAATTTGGTAACCTCTCTTAATTATGACATTTTTAGGTCTCCGTTGAACACATTTAACCTAACACAAGTATCACTTCATGTTATCATTCTCATTTCTTACTCATTCCTTGTTGACGTGACCACATTTCCTTTCAACTACACTGGTTTTTTGGACATATTTGTTGACAACTCAACACTGAGTTATCTTACAGCATAAGTGGTCTAATTATCGTTCAATAGAATTTATCTTGTGTCGATGGAAGAGTGATGTTTAAGTAGTCAAGATATGTCGAAAATTATTGAACACAACTAGAGCTGATTTACAAATAATTAAAAAGGTTCAAGTATACTCCTAATAAATTTTACTAATTAGCATTAATTAGGAATGCAAAACTTTTGTCAGAAATAAATGACTTGTTTGAACTAATAAAATTAAAAGTTTTATAAATAAAGATTTTAATTTTTTTATTTATTAAAAAATTTATTAAATTATAAATTATATAATAAAAATAAAATTTAAATATTTTCTTTAATTTTATACTTTTTATTTTCATAATTAAAATTTAGAAGTTTTAATTATTGATAGATTGTTGAATCGATTATTAAATTTTAAAGCATGTAAATCATTGAAGGGCAATCAACGACACCATGGTTTCCTCCCTCCGATGACTATTGAATGGCCCACGAATACTGAGCAATGGAACCTCATCCATTCGATCTCAAAATGCCTTTTATCGTACCAGCCCACATGCGGTGGCCCAACATAGATTAAGGATCCACCGTACGATTTACTTTTCCCTCTCCATCGCACTATGATTTATGTCACTCTTCCCTTCCGCCAGTCACTGTTGCTATTGGGTCTTGGTCAACCGCACGAACAATTAAAAAAATAAAAAAAGCTAAAAATTCTGGCAAATTGCAATGCACATTTTCGTATAAGCTTACTTTAAAAATAAAAAGAAGCATGTTAAGTTGGCTCATTTTTTGTGACCTAATTGTTTTTTTTTATAATTTAATTAGTGTCAATTAAAACTTAATCTTGAGATCTTCCGTTTCAAAGAAAATTTTAGTATCATTAAACTAAAATTCATTAATTTTGTAACCTAATTATACAAAAGAAATAAAACTTATTAAAAAATGATATGATGACAATAAATAATATAAACTATTTTTTAAATTTATTTTACACTATTCACTATAATCCGTACCATTTTAAAAATAAATTTATTCAATGTATATAATTAATTCACTAAATCATTTGTTTTCCCAAAATTTCTTAAAAAAAAACAAAAACTTTGGGTGCGAAAATTCTTTATATATAATTTGCACGTGTACACGTGCTAACTTAATTCTAAGAAGCTAATCTTCAAAAAATCAAAATTATCAATTTAACATATTTTTTATTTTTCACTCAGTTAAAAATTATCGCTTGCCACACAAATATATATATGTCTTTTAAATTTTATTATAAAATATTATATAATTTATTAAAATTTAAAATAAAATATATTAAATATTTTTTAAAAAAATAATTATAATATTTTAAAAATTTTTGCCCTATAAATCATGTTACAACTCAACGCGTGGCTTTATCAGTAGGCATTGAGATCTTAAACGGCGACACTCAACCCGTTGCTTTGTTTAAACTCTCAAGAAACAAACGCGAGGAAGAAAGGGAAAAGATTGTTGCTTTCTTCTGTTGCAGAAAAATCGCATACCTATTATGCCAAGCCTACCTTCCATGCCTTCTCCCTCTCTTTCTCTCTCCCTTACAACACACATTACATGTTAAAGTTTGGATCTTTGTTGCATTGGCCGATAATGGTGTGCACTTTGGGTTCTGGGGGAGTGCATTCATCGTCAAGGTCATGGCTTTCCATAGTTTCTCCCTTGCATTTTTAAAGCTATTTGCTTTGGGCACTTTTTTCGGTTCTGGGTCTTCTCCTTTTTAATATGGGTTCATCTCTTTTCCCCTCCCTCTCTCTCTCTCTCTCTCTCTCTGTATCTTTCTCGTGGGTATGCATTCATTTGATCAATGTTTGCAATGTGGGTTCAGTTTTCATATTCATTGTGACTGAAATCTTATGTTCATATTTATTTGTTTGGGCTGTTTCTATCTTTTGTTTTCCAGTTTGACACAAAATCCTTTATATCTTTTCAGTTGCAAAAATGGTGCCTTTATTTTTAGCCTTTTTCTTTTTTAATCTTCTCTCTCTCTCTTTTCCAGTCTTATATACTTCATTTTTCTTTCTTTTTGATCTGCGGGGTGTGTGTTCTTTGTTTTTTTTTTTCTTCTTCTTCTCTTTTTTTAAACACTGCAACCAGTGACCAACTGACCGCAACTCCTTTTTCAACATTTGCCATTGCACTGTATCTGTATACTTGTGTATGGATTTTAGTAATCTAATCGTTTTCACCTTGCTTGGATGCTGAGAAAACATGTTAACGGGAAATAAATAAAACCTGATTTTTTTTTTCAAGTAAAATGTTAAAAAACGCGAGGAAATTACTGGCAGCGGATTCAAAATAATGCAAATTCTTTTTGTCACGTCTAATGTCTTTTTTTTTTCTTCTTTTGTTATATTTTATGCTTAATGATTCCAATTTTCAAAGTTTGTTTTGTATTGCAGGAATTATATAGGGGCCTAAATTTTTGGACTTGGTGAAGGAAAAATTGTCAGCTGCCTCTGGTTTTCATTACATGTTCTGCTTTGTGAATTTTCCTAAATCCTAACCATCCTGCAACTCGAAGGATGGGTGATCATTTTGTGTTGCTGGTGAATCAGTTGATAACCGAGTCCAATTTTGAAGCAGCCATTCAAAACCAAAGGCAATTGTATCCAGCCGCACCCTCATCAAGCAGAAGTATTACCTCTGAAATTTCGTACAATAGCATGGATGTAGATCTTCAGTCATGTCCAAGGAAAATGGTAGAGTGTAGGATTTGCCATGAAGAGGATGAAGACACAAATATGGAGGTACCATGTTCTTGTTGTGGGAGTTTGAAGGTCAGTCCTGATTTAGTTTATGGAGCTTGCTATTCTTTGGAAATCAGAGTGTGCTTAGTCGGCTTGTTCTCTTTACTTTCAGAGGTTATTATAATTGTCTCGTGATCAGCTGTAATTCCAATTGTTTCAAGTCTTAATAACAGCTATACAATCCTAGTGAAACAAAATAACTTTCTTTAGTTTCAGAATGGTCAAATAATGCAACTATTATCTCCTCTGAACTTCTTTATTGTGTGTTATTTGCTAAGTTTTCTAAATTATTCCTCACAATTTCAGGTTCTCATGACAATGTAACATCTCAAAATTTATCTATCTGAATTAAATGGACTATTGTGCCCATTTTGCAGCGTCTTAGTTGTAAAAGTTGCTGTTTTCCATTTCTGTTTACACAGGCTAGGCAATACTTTACAATTAAGACATCCTATACTGGAACAAGCAAGTCTGTTAACACTTGAAGTGCATCGGTCCATGAGGAATTTAATTGATGTCATAATTAATGCTACATATGCAATTGATATCAGGACTATTTTCTCAGTAAGGTGGAGAGTTCATTTGGTTTGTCCTTGCTGTTGTACTACTGTATTGACAACTATGTTGTTCCCAATATGTCTTCATTGATGGTGATTTCAAGACTTCCCATTACTAACCCACCTTGTCACCTTAGAAAAAAAGAGCAGCTAGTTTTTTCTTTTTCTTTTTTTTAATGTTTTCCAGTTATTCTCTTCTTTCATTGGAAAAAATAAAGTGCATCTCATGTCAGGTTGACTATGAAGCAACCAATTTACTATAGAGTTCTGCTGATTCTAATAACTGTCTGGCTAAGCTATCCCTTAGTTGAGATACTATGCATGTATGTGTAAATGTGCCCAAATTCTGATTCTTAGTTTAGCTGAAGTAGTCACCCACAAGGGTCAATGATAGCAGCCATAGTCCTTAGTCTGCCTTTTATTTTGCAAATCAAATTCTGTTGCTAATTTTAAATTATTTGAAGAGCTCACAAATTGCCAATTGTTCTTTTGAATTGCAGTATGCTCACCGGAACTGTGTACAGAGGTGGTGCAATGAGAAGGGTGACACTATCTGCGAGATATGCCACCAGGTGCACCATAATATTGTGTATGATTTCTGCATTTTTTGTGTACCAGTGCCACATGTGAAGAGACATAGAGAGATGGGAAAGCATTTTTAAGAAATAATAAATTTGTTTGTTAACAAACAATTTTCAATTGCAGCATTTTAAGCCTGGTTACACAGCACACCCTCCTCTGTTCCATTATGGTGGTGTTTCAGTGAATTTCAGGTTGTGTGCTTAACTATGTAGTCTTCCGACCTAGTTTTTCCAATATTTTTACCAATGCATGTGTTCGGCATCTGAATTTTAGGGGAAACTGGGAGATACCCAGAACGGACCTGCATAATCATCGATTTTTGGATTTGGTTAGCACTGACCTGGAGTATCTGAACTCCGAGTTTGACGAGTATTCGGCTCCCTCTCCTAGAAGCCTTATATGTTGCCGTATTGTTGCCATTATTGTACATCTCTCTCTCTCTCTCTCTCTCTCTCTCTCTCTCTCTGTGCAAATGTGCATGTGCATGTGTGCAGGCATTTGTCTAGGCATGTGTATTGTGTGATACATATGGAGATCTCATTAGAACTTCATTGCATCACATGTATTCTTTAATTAGTGACCACCATAATTGCGAGTTAGATCCTTGGTTTCTGTATCTTTGATTTATTGCTGGGACAACCGTGTGATTGGGTAAAAGTTGGGTACTCTTGAGCCCTTTGCTTACCTTCAATGTGTATCTTACAGAAGGTCTTATTAGTAGAGCTGATGTAGGTGAACCAAGATGAGTTTTTTGTGTGTTACCTCTTTTCCTCAGCTAGAATATCTTGACTTCTAGATGGTATGGGTAATAAATCATGCAGTACTTTGGTATCTCCAAGTTATTAGCAGAAATGAATATCTTACTCAACCAAGGACTTGTTTGTTCAGTAACTATTAGTAAAACATAAGGGCTCTGCAAGTTTATATTCTGTGTTTATGTGTATGTGTACATGTAAGTGTATGTGTGCCCCACCTATTTTCACATCTGGAAATTTTGTTTCTTACTGATTAGATCCTAATTTTCTTACCGTAAAGTTGTTCACTGTCATGTTAACTTGTAGTTTATGGTTCTTCTGGTCCTACGCCATACCCTTCCAATCATAATCAGTGGAGCTGGAGATTACTCATTGACATTGCTTATGGTCAGTGCTACTTTGCTTCTTTTCTATTGTGATCTCTGTATGAATTGGTGCAAAGTTTAAAAACTATGCATTTTGTTTCAGCTATTGGTATTAAGAACAGTTGGGATACTTTTGCCTATTTATTTCATGGTTAAAGCATTCACTGCAATCCAGCGTTGCCGCCACCAGCAGGTCTGTTAAAAAGCTTTTGCATTTACTTGTGCTAACTTCTTGAAATTAGCTCCCAGACATGTCATAAGTCCCTGAGACCCTTCTTGAACTGTTTCTAGGCTGCTTGTAATGTTTGCTCCCCTTTCCAGTATCAACGTCAATTTAACAATGAAGTTCCTTGTGTCATCAACGGCATAAATCTTATGAAGCATTCGTTCTTCTATGTTGCTGGATCCTCTATATAATGCTAAGCCATGAAATGATTGTTCTTTGTTCCTACCTACCAGAACCCTCGTTCCTCCATTGTTGAATCATCCAATGAAGAAACCGAGTTGCCACAACTGCTGCTTCAGCCACGTGATGTTCTCATTCGTTGATTGCCCATGTCACCTCATAGAGTTGGAAAGGTGTACAGAAAAGAGAATCAAAGAGTATCTACAAGCTTGATGTCATTATGAAGAAAAGCTGCAATATCTTCATCCAGAGTCACACGCTGGCTTGCTTGTTGCACAAACAGATCATTGCATCAGATGATCAGGCCGGTATTTCATGCTGCAGTGAATTCCACATCATCTGGGTTAGTGAAAAAAAAGAAAAAAAAAAGGAAAGAAAAAGGACTACATGCAAGACACAGATGTTTGAATGGTATGTTTATAGTCTGGATTTTAATCAATGGTTCCATAGAAAGTACGACATTATCAGCATACATTAGCAAAGAGTTGGGGTTATAATTAATCCGTAAATGCATGAAGTCTGATTGTACCTTTCTGCCCAAATATGTTTATCTCGCATGACAAATACAAATCACAGATGCTATTTAGACTTTCTTTTGCTTCCCTGTCCTGTCTCTTTTATGATTATTAGGAGATAGTTGAGAATTCTAACACTGGCTATCAGATATAGAGTACTCACACTTCTCAATCATTTTTTATTTTTCCTGTTGAAGGAACTTTGTAATGTTCGTTCAAACAGTTTGGGAGGAGAAAACACATAACCATGTGAAGATATTATGATATTATGATAAAAGAATGGCTGCCATGTAATTGCCAGCAAACAAGTCGGGGTTTAGCGTTTAAAAGGTAGTAGAAAACTAAGGAGCAAAAGGGAGGGGGGGGATATTACCTTCATTGTTCTGAAAAGAGAAACAGAAATTCTTAGATAAACTCGGTCTACCGGATGATTGTTGACCCAACAAAGGATAAATATGTTTAAAACCCCATGACATTTCTTTGGATGATGATAAGATATGACGGTTTCATCTTATTAGCTTTACGTTTGTTGGTAGTTTGAGTCTAAATGAATAAAGTTGGCCTATTTTCACTATAACTTTGTAACTGTTAGGACTACTACTCCCAATTGAATCCTGAATCATTGCTAGCACGCTAGCACCCCCATAACGTGGATCGTACAAAAATAAAAGAAAATGGGCATGAGATGGAGGTTATAGGATTGCGTAGTGTCATCTGGTTACTATTTTTTATCAAAAAAAAAACAGTTAGATTTATAGTATTTATATTTATATAATTTAAAATATAAGAGTCGATTATATTTAATTTATTTATATTTTTAATATAATTTATTCATGATATATTCTCATTTGAATTTATTGATATTCTTATCGGGAATTAGGGGTTTAGAATTTTTTCTATCTATTTTTTTTATATGAAATAATTAATAAGAGACATTAAATTAAGATCAAATCAATTTTAACATTATTTATCATAATATTATTATTTTATTTTTAAAAAATAATTTATTAAAATATATATTATTTATATTTATATGACTTAATGTTTTTCTTTTTATTGTGCTCGCTTTGTTACTACTACTAAGGGAGATCACACTTGCAAGTATATATAGCAGTTGCCAATATGTAAGAATTCATGAAATTTATAATTTTCAAATGGAAGACCATTTTTGCTTTTATAAATTAGCACAAGTGCAATCCTCTGCGGTTTTCACTGAAATAAAATTGCGTTACATTTTCAAACAGCATTTTTTTTCCTCCCCTAATTTCTCAAAAATGAAAAAGAAAATCACATCTTGAAACGCAAACCAATGATTTGACTCAGGTCACCCTTGAAATCTGCAGATAGCGAGCCTGAACAATAAAAATTTGTTAGAAACACGGCCACAATCCAAATTAAGCCGTCTGAATAAAATTTGGAAGTGCTGGTCTCATAAGCACAATCTAAATCCACAAGCAAAGAACTATCAAATATCAATAATGCAAAAGATTGGTGAACTCCATAACAAAATGATAAGAATATTGGAAACACCACAAATCTAGTTGTACCCAACAAAGGTTGCTAGACACTGTTTAAAGAATCAAAAAAACCAAAAAAAAAAAAAAAGCACAGCACAAAAATGACATACATCGCCATTTACATCTGGAAATTAGAATATCAGAGTGCTAAACTATATTTCAAGTGCAGCATCACAGAGAATTAAAAGTGGGAAATTTGAGAAATGCACACTTGATATGTAATGGTAAAGTCCACAGGGACAACTGAAAAATGAAAGAAGCAAATGAGATTAGTATTCCTATAACAGCATGAAAGTGCTGACAGAATCAGGAAAAATTGTAGACATTAAAGTGCAAACTGCAGGCCAAGTCTCCAACCACTCAGTGGATCGACCCTTAACGTCAGCAGCAATTGTCACGTAGACCCCTCCTAGATGCAGCTAAAGCAAGAAAATAAAAGTAGGAACCATGACAACAGATCATCAGCGCAACAAGCAACTATTGCGTCAAATTTCATAAATACTAAAATTTAAATAGATACCAACTAAGTTTTCAATTCAGATGCACGTAAATCAAAATAAATTTAAAAATTTTATTTTTGCATATTAGAAGCAAAATGAACCCTATTAAATAATAATAATAATAATAATCCTTTTTATTTTTATAAATTCTATGTCTTCTTCTTATTTGAAATTCTCTCAAAAAAAAAAAAGAAACTAAAATAAAATGAGCGTATCATAGTTTAGCAAAAGAAAATTCCACCCAAAAAATAAAAAAGAAAATCCTAAGCTCGGCCCAGTTGCCAAGTGGATTTAAGATAAGGTCGAGTTAAAATAAAAAAATAATATATATATATATTTTTTAAAAAAAGATTTGCGTGAAATTAATTAAATCTACAGCGTGGACCGTATAGAAAAATAATAAAGTGGGTCATAACATCTACGCTACACCCCCGTAGCACCCGATAATATCTCGCTCCGACACCCGTCGTCTAAAATGCAACTGCTCTCTGTCTCCTTGTCTTCTCTCTCTCTCTCTCTCTCTCTCTCTCTCTAAACTTCGATCTCCATTTCCCTCCTCTTCGGTCCAAGGTACGTACTTAGGGTTTTGAGGATCGTTGAAAAACTTGTTCGATTATTTCGAATTTATTTTTTAAAATATTATTTTTCGATCTGAACTTTACATCTTTTTAGCAGGGGCCTTTGGTTTTGGGCATTTCCGAAATTGGAATTCAATGTATTGCTTTTTTTTCTTTTTGTGTGTTGGATGGATCTTTAGCAAGGCAGTTCCATGTGATTCTCGCGGAACTAATAATACTAAATGAACGAGAAAAAAAAATCAATAATTAAACTTGCCAGAAACTACTGGGTGCATGGATGAAGTTGATTGCGTGATGGAAGCTTGATTTTTGAATTTAATTTGTTGAGGCACTGATTGTTTTGGTAGACGCTTTTATATTTATATTTGGCTCCTCTTAACTCGAAGTTTAAGTCTCGTATTTCTCGAAATTCTTCTTCCTTCGAGGAGGACAGGAGAACTATAAGTTTGGGAAATTTGATCAGACCATAGCTATACCTAGTTTTTCTGGGATAAATTTCTCCTTCGCATACAAGAGGGAAGAACGTGGAGAGATTGCGAGGAAATTCTGATGAAAAGAAAGAGTAATCCTCTTGAGATTTCATAAGATTGGGATGATGCATCCTCTAATCTAATCTCTAAACGATTGTGGGATTTATTGCATCTGCTTTGATGGCATGGTCTGTTGTTTATTCTTTCGTAGCAATTCTATGTTATATGATTTTACTTTTCTGGTAGGCATACTGGTATTTATATTTGTTTCCCAATGACTATATAAATGATAGTTTTTTTTTTATTTTTTATTTGTGCGTTTTTTCAATGCACATAGGGAAGGGTTGCTATCTTTCATTCCTTGAGTTGCCATATTTGTGTGGTTGCCTGTACTTATTTTCTTAAGGTAATTGGTAAAGTTCTATTTCCATTGTCCATAGCCCATATTGCAGTCTTTCAATACCACTGAGATGCTTATGGGAACAGCTGTTATATGGTTGCAGCTGTGCTTCAGTTGGGTGGTGTAAGAAGGTTATGTCAGGCATGGAGGATGTCAAAGAGCAAGGGCAGGTAGATGGAAACACCCCTGATGACAGAAACTGCAAGCCATCGTCTCAAGATGAGGTTCTGTTTGCATCCCGACTTGAATGCATATGATTTGTTGAAGACCTGGAACTGTGTGTCTGGAGAACTTTCATTACAAGGTTCCTCATTATTGCAAACCACTTTCTTTTACATTTTTTTAGGAGGAAGCTATAAAGAAAAAATACGGAGGAATCATGCCTAAGAAACCACCACTCATTTCTAAGGTGATTTCCAGTTACGCCTGTTTTGTCAAATTTTGACCAAAATGCTGGTATATGATTATTTCCATGCTAAGTTTTTTAATTGGATGCCAGGATCATGAACGTGCGTACTTTGATTCAGCTGATTGGGCGCTCGGAAAGGTATTGCCTTAGATGAGTGCCTGTTTATTTATACCTGAGATTGAATTGAGGAATTTATGTTCTCATTTTGTGCTTTGAATAATAACAGCAAGGAGTTGAGAAGCCCAAAGGACCACTTGAAGCCCTTCGGCCCAAGTTACAGGTAAATATTTTGATCATCTCTCTCTCTCTCTCTCTCTCTCTCTCTCTCTCTCTCTCTCTCACACACACACACACACACACACACACACACAAGCAAACAGATCCTTTCTGATCTATTGTTTTGCTAACTCTATTTATTTTCTTAATCAATTGTTGACATAGCTACCATTTGCTAGATAATTAAATGCTTTCTTTTTCTGGATGGAACAATTAAATGATATTTGATTTCTGACATGGTAGAGAATTGGGGATTACTTTGTCTTGGAAGTTTTGGGTCTGAATCAATTATTTTTATTTGCTGTCCATTTATTATAAAAGGAAGAAGTGTATACAAGATGGATATTCAAATAAAAAGTAGGGAAACAGAAGGGTAAGCATCAAAAGGAATGGCCTCCTGAACCTAAAACCTCCAAAGTGGATTTTTCTTTTTTTCTTTTTAATCTGGCATGTAATATGTGCTTTGTTGTTGGGGCTGGAAGTTGGAGTCCTTTCGAGTGTTTCTATGTGGTGTGGAGTAAGTCAGTTAGCATGAGTGTGGATAAAGGAGAATGTTTTGACATCATAGAATTTTGAGAACATTGCCAATGGGAAAGACCATATTCCATGGATGGCTGTTTGTAAGAAAAGAGCTTCCTCTAAAATCTGACTCTAAGATTGTTTTTTATGCTTCAGAAGTTGCAGTTTGAGATGAAATCTCTTTTAGTAGATCTTTTCTTTGAGTCACGCTTGTTCAAATACTTTCTCTTGCATTGTGATTTTGGGTCTTGAAGTTTCAATTAGTTACAGATTTTGGTGGAGGACTTGAGTGACACTTATGTCATAAGGAGAAAAAAAGTTCACAACCTTAGGCTCTCTGGTTATTCATAGATTTTATGTATGGAAGTGAATAAGAGAGCTTTTTGATGAGGAATAATTAATATTTTGTTGTAAGAAATGTGGTTCATATGTTAAACTTATGGGCAAGATTTTTTGACATGGAAACAGTCACATTTATAGATTGATCATCTTGTTCTTACTAGAATTGAAGGAAAAAAATGAGATCAATTTTTTGAGACAAGACCTGTATAAGCTGATAGAGTGTATGTGAATCATGATTGAGAGACTATTCTGTCCTTGACATTGGCTGAATAATGGTATCCAATCATTAAACTTGCGGGCAAGTTTGTTTTGACAAGGAAATCGCGACATATATGCTGATCATCCTGCTCTCACTAGAATGGCAGGATAAAAAAAAAAAAAAATTATGAGATCTAAGTGTTTGAAGAAAACCTGGAAAAGCTGATACATAGTGTATGTGTATGTTGACTGAAAGACTACTCTGTCCTTAGTATCAGCAAATTCATGCTTTCCAAATTGTTAATTGTTCAATTTCTAACAATATCATTTTTTCCATGTGAATGATCAAAGAAGTTATCCTGCTATGGAATTAGGCGTCCAATTTAAAGATGTAGTTGTTTCTATTTAAGCATAGTTCCAAAATCCAGGAACTCTTTGTGCGTTATATTCCCTAATTTATGATTTCCTGCATGTTCAACATCCAGTGATTAGTATTGTTTACTGCTTTTGTGGATTTCTAATTAGTTCTTTATTCCAGTCCCGCTTTCTTCAATGCTGCCAAGTTCTTAGCAAGGAAACATGATTACAAAAAATTAAAAAAAAAAAAAGATAAATTGCCACAGTTTGATACCTGATTAATGAACCATCTGCCTCCAACCACATCCCCTCTGTCTCTGTGAAATGAGGTTATGCCCCTCTGGAAAATGAACCCCCTTCAAGATCATAATTTCCTTAGTTCTTGAAGATGTCAGTAGGTCCAAATTAGGAAAATGGTGCTCTTTTAGAAGATCAACTTCCTTCAGTGTGTTTTTTTTTTTTTTTTCTAAAAGCACCAGCAAAGATCATGAAGAGGGGAGAAAACAGATTCAAATTGATGCATTAACAGAGGCATTGTTTGGTCAAGGCTTTGTACGTCTAGGTAAATATGAAAGTAGCTTGACATAGTTACTCCACTCAACGCATCATGTGATACATACCTTCTCACTTCTCTGTGGAAGTATTTCTTGTATCCTGTGATGATTGTAAAGACTTTTTCCTTCTATGTGATTGTAGCATTCTCTTGTGAAAATGACTACTAGGAATTCATATAATGTGACAGTTCATGCAATGCTTAATCCCTTTTGTTTTGTGTTATACTTTATTTTGAGTACATAAGGATTATGTAAATAGCTTCTTTGCGAAAATAAGGTTAAGGTTACACATACACTTGATCCTTTTCTAAACTCTCTAATGCAGGAACCCCGAGCTTTGTGACCCCTTTTTTTTTTCTTTACAATGATTTTGTGAAGATAGGAATAAAAGACTAAGTGTATCTAATCTTTCACTATGGGAACCTTTTATGTTGGGGCACCCCTTTTTTTAATAGCGATTATATCTGCTTTCATTGGTTCTTTGCAATCCTAAATAGTAGTCCAGGAGAAATTCTTTGTTTCATGGCAGCTGACCATTTCTTGGCCATGTAAAGGCTGAGAATGCAGGCATGCCGATCTTGTTTTCTTTTTTTCAAGGAGAAAACTGCTATTTATGTGTGAAAAGTTAATGTACATCCGTTTTTTCTATGGTACACTGCTGTGACCTTTTGAACTGTGTCCTATAGTTTTTCTGGATGCCTGATTTTAAATTTTTGGCATTCTGTTTTCTAGCCCACGCAGCAGCAAACACGATACCGAAAGTCTCCTTATGCCCCATCAGATGGTGAAGGTATGATTATCATATCCTCGAGTGTTTGACCCTAATGCCAAATATTTTCTCCAGTTATGCATCCTTGAGTGAGTAAAATGGAAGCCCATCTAACTCGTTTTTACTGTTTATGCAGATGGAGGAAGTGCTCCATCCGAGGATGCTGCTATGAATGAATGAGAATTTAATATTGCTGTTTTGATCTCAGTGGGGCGGCTTCCTTTATTCACATGACACAGCTGCTTTTATGAATGACAAATAACTGTTGGCCCTTTGATGTATTGAAGATTTTTTAATACCTTCATTGCTGGTGAGCCAGTTTTCTGTTTGTCTTGTAGTGAAGTTTCTTGGATATTCCAACAAAGAAACATAAAAATTTCACGGGTGGAGTGGATCCGTTTTCTGTTATATTTGAATACATTATAATTCAAACGGCGTCGTCTGTTTTTGTCGTGCACTATTGATTAATAATACCTATCCAAGGTAAAAGGACTCTGAACCCTCTGGTGAATAAATGATGAAACGATACAGGGAAAAAAAAAAAAAAAGGGAATTGGATCGTGACCAATCTTGAAATGGGCTGCCAAAATTCAACTCGACACGGCTTTCGCTAGATTTTCTGTTTTTTGGTTAGTTTGTATTTTTAGCTGGATTCAATAGAGAGTGTCCTCTTCTTTTTCGTAAATTTTCTACTTTTACTCAGGATTTGATCTTGAGATGTATGCTCTGCAAATTAGTTGACATGGTAGATGTAACAGAGCTTTTTATATTGAAAGTTTTCAATAATGGAACCAAAAAAAAGAAGAAAAGAACTAAATGACGAAGCTGTTAAGACTCAAACAAATGAGACGGATGAGTAGTGTAATCTCGAACAGATTAGAGATGCAATTTTTGTATAAATTAATCGATGATATTATTCAACTGCAAGAAGCAATAAGCAGTCATATCTTACATGCTAACGCGACCAAACTAAAGTTGGCTTCTTCATGCAAATGAGTTTTATTTATTTATTTAATTTTTAATTTTTTCTTCCAGTCAATGGCATGGTCTATAGTGCTGGGCCTGATGTAATGGCCTAATAATACAGGTAAAACGAATTTAATGAAATCACAAGTTGGAGATTGGTGCATAAAAAAAACCAAGGACCAGTTGGCTTAACTCTATTTGGACGACGGGGCTCGTCGCGTCAGGAAATTGTCAACCATCAATCTCTCCTCATCAATTAATAAGACATGTCGAAAACCAACCTTGGACTCGTCACACACGTACGACTTAAATCAGATCTATTTCAATAAAAATGAAAACATAGATCCCGAGAGCACCTTTCACATTCCTGGGAAAAGTTTTTATTCAAACTGTGCTTCCAAGTATATGTTAATTTGAACCAGTAAGGTGGCAATAAGAGCAAAAATATTGGAAGAGATTCTTACAGAATATGTGCTAATTCCGATTTATTACAAACAAAAAAAAAAAGAAAAAAGAAAACGAGTATACCATGTACGATGGGAAAGATTGGAAATTCAAATCCTAACTCTATCGCGATATACGTTGAAGAAGAAACATCGTTCAGGTTTTATTTATTGGACATCTACAGTCAAGTAGTTGAATCTACGACAAATTGACATCATCTCCCACTCACTTCCTTAAAAACTAGAGCGGTACCGCCACAGATTCTTCGAGTTATTTGCATCAGGCAAGTTGACTACTTGCCCGCCTGCAAGCTAGCTGGATGCTGTTGTTATCAACAAACTTCGGAATGATATTGGCGTCCGTATGCGCGCACTCAGATTGCCGCCAGGGAGAAACTTCCATTTCTTATATTCTCCGACATTGGATAAACTACAAATTAGAAAGGGACATGAACTATGCCACCGATTCTTTTAAGTTCCGCTGAAAAGAATATTCTGAAATTGTGGGGTTTGAAAAGGGTAAAATGTACACTACAGACCAACTCGGACTTCAAAGTTACGATAGAATAAAATTACTGTTACAGTAAACTTATGTTCAAAATAAGGCTAATTAATAAATTAGTATCCCGGAATTCTATATGTAAGAGTAAGAGAATCACATCACAGAACGTGGAAAAGTGGCAACAAAGAAAAGAATCATCTTTTTTGTTATTGGAGCAGAAACTAAATCAGGGATCGAAGACTATAAATTGTGTATTGTGTTATTAGATCAAAATGAACTCTTCGGACATATTAATAATTATAATTTTAACAAAATAGAGTATATTATTTATATAAATATATTTATTTTAAAAATTAATATTTAATAACAATATTTTTATTAAAATATTTAATAAATAGTATCAAAGTTTGTATTTTATAAACTGAATATTTTTGTGTATAATAAATAATATATACTCAATTTATGATCGTTCGGTCTTATGGCTTTCAGGAATTATGAATTCCTTGTTTAAGTGTTTATGATTGTTCGGTGTCTATGATGTTGATAAAAAGGCCAAACTAAGATCTACGGCCACGGGTTGCAAACCCAAGTTGATTATGTGAAAAGAACTTATGATGGTCATTAAGCTAGACAATTGTATGGTTATTTTGGATATAAAAATAATATATTTAAACCTTAAATAATGGTCCCGTGAAAGAATAATTGCATGTAGCAGCCGCCATATGCCTTAAGCAATTTTGAATCTAATAAATTAAAGTCATAACAGTGTAGTCAATATGATTTGAATTTTCGGCAATTTAACAAAAAAGTAAAAAGATAAAAGGGCTTTAGTTCACTGTTGGTTGATTAGAGAGGACAGTAAGAGTCCCTAAAGGAATTTATAATTCCTTAACTTATCCTTACGACAAGGCATTGTTATTTATGTGAATAAATTGTCATTTATGTGAACAAGTTATTGAATTATTATTTTATTAAGTGATGTTATATTTAATTATTATTTTAGATAGAATTTGATTTATAATATATATATAGTTTGTAATCATCAAATTGACCAAATTAGTATATTTAACATTATGTATATATTATAATTATAATTTGATTGTTATTAAAATAATTAAATTATAATATTTAAACTGATATGTGTGCATTATTATTATAATTTGTTAGGTATCAAAGTGGTCAAATTATAATATTTAAAGACATGTATAAGTAAGTTTTTTATCTTTAATTTTAATAAAATACTTATGAATGTAAAACATTAAATAAATTAATATTATTAATCATTAGAATTTTAAGATTTATTTAAAAATAAATTATTATTTTATTATTGATAATATAATTGAAATATATTACTATTTTAGCTAAATATATTTATTTACTTAAAAATATCAAATATATTTGATTAAAAAATATTTAATTACCTATTAAAGTCAATGTTATTACTTACAATAATTTATTGTAGAATTTTTTTAAAAGAAAATTACAATATATTCTAATTATTTTATTTAATTTATGATTAATTATAAATATTTATAATTATATAACTGTTATGATTTATTTGTATATTTTGATTATTTTTTTATTCAATGATTGAATTTTTCAAAATGACATGAACAAGTTAACATTTATTTGGGTGTTATAAATGTTAACTTATACTATTAATGAGTAACTCCACTATTATTACAGATTTAACTACTAAGTAAGAGAAATTACATTAGTAAGTTTAGGAATGAAATAACATATCGAATTTTATACTTTTGAAAGTGATTATTACTAACAATAATAAAAAACCTATTTTGCAAATAGAAAGTGCAAAAAAATATTTGCAATTTATGAAAAGATAGTTTCACTTTATGGACAAATCACTTACTGATACTCTTATAATAGAACTCGAAACCATGAAATTTACCAATTTACAAACTATGTAAGAGTATATTATTGAAATGACTAACTTTATAGTAAGGTTTAAGATCTTAAAATTAATAGTAGATGACTATTTTCTAATACAGTTCATTTTCAATTCTTTATCTCCCAAATATGAGCCATTTTAAATTTATTACAACATTATTAAAAAAAAAGTGAAAAGTCAATGAATTGATTAATATGTTTGTTTATAAGGAAATGTGAAAGGAATAAAAGTGAAAGTTAACCAATTTAAGAAAAGAAAAAAGTCTACTTATGCTTCTTAAATTGAAAGGAGGAAACAAATGAGTGATAAGTGTTATTTCTATAAAGAAGGTTGGACACTATCAAAAAGATTACTCAAAATATAAAATTTAGTTAGAAAAAAGAAAAATTAAATGTCGTAGTATGTTTTAAATCAAATTTATTTAAAATTCTTCATAATATTTGGTATCTTTATTTAGTGGTACTATTTAGACATCTATAATAATATAAAAATTCATTATAATTTGATTATTTTAATTAATATAATAATACAAATATTTTTCTTAGCATATTCTTAGTAATGTTTTATGTCAACTAAAAAATAATAAAATTTAAAAAAATTCTTATTTATCGTGTATCATAATATTGAAATTAAATATAATACAATAAATAAAATTTTGATTATTTATGGTATAAATATTTGAATTATATATCCAAAGAAAAAGTTATAAGATTGGTTAATAATGAGATTATGTTGAATCTAAATTTAACTAGTTTCAAAATATGTATGGATTGCATTAATTGTAAGTAAACCAAGTATAATATGAAATAAGCCATAAGAATCAATAACTTCTTAAAATTATACATACCAATACTTATGAACATTTTGACACTTCATCCCTTAACAAAAAATTGTATTTTATTGCTTTTATAAATACTTTTTTTATGTTATAGTTATATCTATTTGTTTCGTAAAAATCTTAATCATTAAATACCTTTGAGGTATATATAAAAAAAATTAAAAGCAATTAAATAAAAGGTGAAATTAGTAAGACTTATAGTAATAATAAATATTATAAAAAATATAATGATTCAAAATAGTATTAGGTCTATTTGTGAAATTTCTTAAAAATTATAACATGTATATACACTCAATTATGTCAGTCACACTTTAGCAACGATGTAATAGAAAGGTATAATTAAATATTAACAAATATAATCAATAGCATAATGAGTAACTTCTCTTTACCCAAATTTTTGTAGATATATACAATCAAAATTACAAACTATTTGTTAAATAGGATTTCCTAATAAAATAGTTTAAAATACTCTTATTGAATTATAGATATGAAGAAAACTTAATTTAAGGTATTTAAATATTTAAGATTATTTAGTGGAAGTAAGAATACATATGGAAAGAAATTAGAGTTTTAAATAATCAATGATTACTTTATTAGTTATCTAAAGAAATTTAAAAGATATAACTATAATTTAAAAATTGTAGAAATTGGTACTATAAAATTAATTAAAAATAGTGAAGTTATTGGGTATAATAAATGTCAAAATATAATCATAAAAGAAATTAGAATAAAGATTTCTTCACCAATAATAATTCCTTTATCCATTAAGATATCGTATGTTATTTCAAAAATTGAAGGATATTTGAATGAAAGGATGCCCATTAAAGAAACTAACTCATTGTTAATTAATATAAATAAATCATAAAGGGTAGTATTAAGAAAATTTCAAAGATAAAAGAGATCAACTATTTTGAATGATTATATGATTTATTTATAAGAGTCAAAATTTTAATATTAGAATCAATAAAGTTTAGTTTTGTTTTCAAATATTATTAAAAGTATTCATTAAAGATAATTATGACATTTGTAACCTGGTATGATTTAAAGTTGTATAAGATATATATGAGAATCACTTTTGTTAATAGAAATCTTGAAGATTTTTCATTAAAGGTAAAGATCAAACAATGTGATGACTAATTGAAATAAGTTCCCATGCAATGATATATTAAATTTGATAATATTATAATATTTTTTAAATTTAAGAATCAATAATATTGATTAGTGTTATATATCAAAAAATTAATGAGAGTAAATTTATTTTTTAATCTTATATGTTACTAGTTGTTAATAGTGTTTAAGTATATTACGTGAAATTAAAGATCCATCCTAGCCTACCCATTCCCCTCCCTTTCTTCAAGCAACTGCTTCAATATTGGTGATTAAAGTATGCTTAAGTGTGGAAAAAAAATCGATGAAAATAGTAAATGGACACAAGTGATGAAAATGAGAATTAAAAGGTAGTAATATTAGACTGAATTAAATATATACTTATTTTTTATGAGTAAATTCTCTAATATAATTCAATTTTAATAATTTTTTATTCTTATATCTTTGACCATGTTCATTCTCTTCATCCTAGTAATAGAGCTCTCCGAGTATTTAAATTTTTGCTCAAAGCTTTTAAAAACAAAAATAGAGATAATAAGTTTGTGAAAGATTTATTCTCGAGCAAAAAGTTTCTGAAAGATTGTAAGCCAAAATAGGCAAGCCAACAAAGACAAACAAAAGAGAAAAAGAAGGACAGACCAATAGGAGCAAGAGAAAGAAACGAGCTTAGTTGGTGCGAAAGTGTACATTTGAATTGGCTTAAAGTATCCTGAGGATACAAGGACCCAAAAAGCCGATCATGGTGAAAATTTAAAGGTCCATGTCAGGGTTACTTCTGAAATTTTCCTCGATGGTTTTCTTATTTATTAAGAAACTCACTAATTTACTAATTACAGAATGAGAGTAATTTCTCGTTCTTCCTAAGTAGGGTTCAAACTTGAATCCTGCCATACGAAAGTCTAAGCCCTCTGACTACTTGGAGTATCTTATCTTTGACCTTATTCGGATTGCCTTTGGTTTGGTCCCTGCAAGGATATTGTAATTCAAATATAATTGTTTGTCAATTTAATTAATATTTGTGAAAAAAAAAAAGTCATAAGGAAATAAAGTTTTGAAATTTTCTTGAGATTTAAAATTGGAAAAGAAGTTTTTGAATGTTGATTTTTAAGCCTATAAGGAGATAAAGTTTTATATTTTAGACCGACGGCTACGTTTCTGATTAATTTGTTGATTTGATCGACAACCAAAACCTGAAAGTGTGTCGTGCGATTAACACTATATATTAAATGAAGCCGTCCTGTATATATATATATTTCGTGGCTTAACAACTAATGATCGCCCCCGATCCGGAGAAGAAACTACCAAAACTTGCGCATTTGTTTACGTTGGCATTGTAATAGGATATTTTTAATTTATTGTCAATTATGTTATTTAATATTTATTTTATATTAATAAGCTTAATTAATAATTTTTTTTAGAAATAAATTTCTCTTTAACTATTAAGTTAGATTTTTGAGTTTATAAATATCTAATGTCTTATGCCTTTTTATCCAAGTAATCAAAAACAATTAAGAGTTTAAACTTGTTGAAAGATTAATTCTAATTCATTTGAGAATGACATCTTTACTTTTTACAATTTTCCTCTTTCAATTTCTAGTGTTTTTAGGGATTTTACTTCCATTCTATATTTCTACCACTACTACCAAATCAAAAAAAAAAACCACTACCTCGGAGCTTTATAAAATTCATTAAATTCATTTGAAATTAGATTATCTTGTATTGATGAATTCATTTTTTTAAGAGAATCTTTTCAAAAATTTGAGCAAATTATTTTTGTCTGCTATTATCAATCAGAAGACAATAGATCTATCACTAAATTGAAAACAACACTTACCAGAATGTCATTAGATGCAAAATTGAAAAGTGTTAATAATGGCCTTGCTTTAGAGCATGACATTGTAGAAGGCAAAAATTCTGGTGACCTTATTATAAATTTGATTGAATATTCTGGTGAGCATGACATTGCAGGCCATGAAAATTGATGAAGTTTTCAAAGAAGAGTAAGTCATCGCTAAGTCGGACAAAACTAACGAATTCAAGGATGAAAAACTTGTCTAGCAACTCACTTCTTTAGAGATGTGTGACAAGCTCTATGTGTAAGTTACAGTTGATTGAAATTTATCATTACAAAATAAAGCTCTTTGTTCATAATCCTTTTTATTACTTATAGAGGACTTAGACATTGATTTCTTGCCAATTTTGAGATGCATTTTCTATGATCTTTCAAAGAAAAATTATAGTGTTAAAGTCAAATGCGATTTTGGTCCTCGTATGAAAAGGGTTATGCAAAAGAAGGTAAAACTGAAAAAAAAAAAAATAGTTGATTGAGACAAGTATTTTAAGAATTGTTTTCATCCAATAGTCAAGATAAATCTAACTTGAGAATCGTGATAGGATCCTCTTAATTAGGATATTATTATCAATTATATTATTTAATATTTATCTTTTATTATTTTCATACTAATTTGACTAATTACTTCGTGCATATTTTATTCAGTCTAACCCTCTTCTGCATGACTTTTTTCATTCGAGTAAAAAGGGTAACGAGAAGGCAAAGTGGGAAGTGTCATCTTAATTCTCGTCTCTATCTTGTAAGTCTCTGTGCCCATTTTAATTCCCAACGGAGAGGGAGTTTAAAGTTCCATTTTCATCCTCAACGAGGACGTTGAGGAAGGGATACCCGTCCTCACTTTACTTCTGTTTTTCTAGTAAAAAAATAATAAGCGAAAAGCTGACGCAGAGATTCAGAGCAACAGCGACTATTTTTCTTTTGGAACGATACGTTATCCACAGAGAACATGAAGAGGAACGTGAAAAGTTTGAGGTTATAATTAGTATGTTTATTTAATTATCTTTCTATAAAAAAAAATTTATAACTATTAAATAAAAAAATAAAATTATAATTGAATAATTTAGGGTCAATGTCAGGACGAGAAATACAAATATTAATCAGGTTTATGTGTCCAATTAAAAATTCAAAAATTGGGGTAAGTATCTCTAATTTCCTATTAATTTCCTTTAACCCTATTTTTGTTAAGGCAAGGCAGGATAGAGCAGGTCCTCGCGGGGAAGTAAGGACCATTGTCATCCCAGAGGTTAAGTTTGTTAGGAAGTCGACCCCCTCGAACAAATTAATATTTTATTTTTTTGTAATTTTCTTCTTTCAATCCCTAAGTTCTTATCTCTTATGCACCCTTTTGATATTTTAAGAGGTTAAGTGACTGCTCTCTCCAATGTTCTTAGTCGTTGTTGTGTAACGAGGGGTGCTCACTAACGAGGACGAATGGTAGGATTTGCTCGAGTCAGGTCTGTGAGCAGGTTTGGTCATCGACTCTAAGCTGTCAATAAAGACACTAAGGTTCTCTAACTAATGTGTATAAAAAAAGAAGTTCATTATTTTGAGTGAGTATTTGTTTGACGTATTTATATGTAATTAGGTTGACTTTGCATAAGCGAAATTCAATGGTAATGTGACGGGTATAGGTCCCTCCACACTTTGGGAGCTGGACTGCTCGTCTAGTACGGTGGATCCAACGAATAGACCCTTAAATCTTCATGGCCCAAGAAAATCTATGCAAACACGTTTAGAGTAATTCTCTGCACTCACCGCAAGATGGTCTGTAGTCAATTGTAAGCTTCTTTATCACCTTGTAATGAGTTTCGTTTTAATTTTGATTTCTTGACATTCTAAACACGTTTTTCCACGCGAAGTTTCCATGTTTTGTCATGTCTTAGGTACAAGATATACATATTTTATCACAAATGGTTTTTTAATGTCATTAGGGTCTGCATATTTACCGACTAATATTGCTGAACATCTGATTAAACTCTCGAAAGGACAGAAGAGTCCCCCCATCGAGAAATGAGTTGCGCGCTGTGAATTTTGGTGAGAGTTTTTTAGTTTTTCAATTTATCAGAAGACAATTCATCAATATTTAGTGCTCAAGGTAATACAGAAAAGCAAGCCATATGGCTGCAGCGTCTTCTTCGGTAGCTTCCTTTCCGGCTTTGTTCAAACCGTCTCTCAAGCGCAGACCCCATCAAGCCTTGCAAGTCAGAGCTCATGGTTCGAGAGATGAAGGTAACCCAATCTGCCTTTTGGTGCACATATTGTTTTTATGTTGCATACGTAGTTCACAAGGTTTTTGTTTTTACAGAAACATAGTCCTGTGCTCTAGATATTGGTCAATTGCTTGTGAGGGAATTATGATGTACATCTGATTATCTTAATTTGCTTTGACAGGAGGAAGGTCCAATGACATTGTTGATGCAAATATGAGAGTCCTGAGAGAGAGGATAGAGGAAGTTAAAATTAAGGAGAGGCTTGAGAGGTGCTGCAGATGTGAATATGGGTGGAATTATGCACCCCAATGCCATTACAAGCTCAAAAATGAAGTGGGGTTCTCACAGTTCTTTGATCTTGTGGGTTTGGTTTTTGGTACAATTGGTTTCACTTGCGTTAGTGGCACATTTCTCCTTTGCCTTGTTTCTCTGTTCTTTCATTTGTATCAGTGATCAACATCTGCACATTTTTTAAAGAGATCCGTATACATGTCCTTGGAGGATTTGTACCGAGATATAATTTATATTCTGTAAATGCTTATATTTATTTGAAATTAAAAAGTGGCTGACCCCCACATAGAAAGACGGAAGAAATGACAAGAAGCCCTTTTCTGGTTTAATCAAGGGGCCTTGCCAGATTATAATCCTGTTGATATTATGTGGAACCTTATGCATTTGTACATGAACCAACTGCGTTGAACTGTAAATATAAATGGCAGCAGCAATTAATGCCCCGTTTCTTTTGCTTGTTTAGCTTTGCCCGGACAACAATTCTGATATTTCAAGCTTTTAACATTTGTAAGTCTATTTCAGTATTTTTTGTATTTTGCTTGTGATGAATACAACAGATATTTATTCTTAGAAACACTAAGACATGCCTCGTATGAACCGGCTCAAAACAAGCAGAGGCAAATTCACAATGATAGCTGGCTTCTATACTAACAATAACACAAATAAACAGAGATCTATTAAACCAATAAATAAATAAACAGAAATCTGCCGCTTCCTCTTTGCAGAATACCACACAATGATATTTTATCCCCCTTTTTTTTTTTTTTATTTTCTCTGGTTTCTAGCACGGCCATCCTTCATTGATCAGTTGAACTAGTCACGGTCACCCCACATTTATTGACGGTAGAATTAGCCATGAGCTGTTTCATCGTTATCTTTGACTCAAGACCCTCTTGAAATTGGATAGTCAATTCTTTTAACTCCAATGTTTGCAGGCCTTTTATGATAATATTCCACTCAGGACACATATATATTAATTAATATTATATGGTTATTTGAAGACTTTGAAAATGGAGAACGCCAGCAGCACATATTGAAGACAAGAATCGACGGTAGTAAATTTTTGGATGAGGTTCAAACCCCACCTCCTGTTTTGACGAACCCACTTCTCTATTCTGATTTTTATTTTTTATTTTTGGTTTGTAGCTATAGATTGAGATATCCCCCGTTGAACGTTTGAACAGAATTTTTGTCTCAAGCAGTTGGATTATCTTACCTAAATCTTGGCTGTCAATCACAAAGATAAAAGCTTTCAACTTGATCTCTTATTATTTAATAAGAATCATGTAGATATAATATTATTATTTTAAAAATACGTTTGATATTATTTTTTTAATTTAATTAACATTAATTAAAATTCAAATTTGAAATCTTCTATCTTAAAAAAAGACCATTGCAGCACCATCCAATGAGCTAAAACTCATTATCTCCCCAATATCGTGTATACAAATTAACAAAAATATATAAAAATAAAAATAAAACCTAGATATTCAATGGGTGAACAAAATATCTATGAGTATGACTCCGCCAATAACACTCCAAACCAAGGGGACTTTTTTACCCTCATTTTTTTTTAATAAATTCTCGAAAGGAAATATCGAAAAGCAACGGCAAACGAAAGATACTCTTATCAATTGCTGTAAAATTTGGACCTGTAATTCCATTTTGAATCCTGACGTCCCCTAAGCCTGCCCGGAATGGAAGGACATCAAAGCAATGAATCAAGACCACTTGCGGATTTTGACTTTTTCTTTGTTTTTGAATGAATTTGAATTCCGATTGTTAGGATTAAGAGTTAGGACAGTCCCACCGCCAGATCATGCAACTGATGGCCCTACCTATTATGAAAATGATTCCGTGGAAGATGCAACCTTGTGAATTCAAAATTGTTCTAATTATATAGTTGTCGATTACTGACAATTACATTTCAAGGAGTCATAAAAATTTTTGATGCGCGAATCGAGGAATAGATATGCCATGGAAGAACGTCCCGTATGCTGGTGATTTGGCCAAATCTCTCAATCAATTTTCAACTTCCCCTGTGGAAAGTGCATAAATGAAAACCAGCTAGTTACAAATTGCAACATAAATGAATCTTAGGCACATAATTCATACTGCTTCATGCACATGTACTGATCATTTCTCTGGCAAGTGCATCACTGGTCACAAATTCATGCATATGTGGGAATGCAAGGAAACAATGGTAAAAGTTTCAGTTCTTCAACATCGGACAGCACATCTCTAACAAAAACACCAATGAATCAGATTTTTTTTTTGTCCGTACACGTCAAAAACGTCCATGAAGCGTGAACTCCACTACTTCCGTGTGCACACCATATCATTGCAAAACCATGGCAGCCAGTAAAACTTTGCTGTCTCCCAATGAAGGTCAATTTTTAGCTTCGGAGGAATGCAACAGTAGCAACACGTGATCCCACTGATCCACCAAACATGAATGTGGGATGAGTTCGGACATGATTGAGATACTTGAACACAGGACCATCTCTGGGAACTTCTTGGACCTTTATGGTCTCTGATTCCTGGGACACATCAATTGCTCTTTTATGGTTAAAATTTTCCACTTCCTGCATCAATTCATCTTTTGTACTGTTGCAAGACGTAATCTCCTAGCATTGCAATAAGAAACAGGGACATTAATTAACAGTGCTTCACATTGAAAATTACTGACAACAAATTTGGCAAACATAGAACGATCTACGCAAAGGAGAAACCGATGGTAAGACAGAACAATGCTTGACGAATTAGATGATGCATAGGATTAATCCCTTTCAAGGTTGAAAATTTCATTTAAAATGATTAATGCAGGTCCTTTAATTGAATTGTTCTCACGAAATGACAAGGGGCTTTTCAAATAAAAGTAGCCGTACAAAAGATGCTTACAAAGATTCCACCAGGCTCAACCAATTTTGCAACTGCATTCCAGTACATGGCCCTAAAATCAGCAGATCAGCTTAGTTTACTCTTGTTGACTAGAGCAAAAGGAAAGTGAAAGAATATTAAAAAAAAAAGAGTCCCAACATTAACAAGAAAATCACTGAAATGGTACTAAATACAAAGGCCAGGGTAACCAGACAATTAGCAGAAGTTATTGGTTACCTTTTGCTTTGACCATCCGGATGCAACCCAATGGCATCTAAAGTCCCTTTGTCCATGACAAGCCGAAATTGTCTTTGTAGTTTTGTCTCGAGAACATCATCAACCTAAAGACAAAATGAAAATGGCAGGAGACTCTCATGTCAAACTGATCAAATTACAAGAAACATCATCATGTTAAACCTAAGATATTTAAATAGTCAAGAAAATGAAGCAAGAGATAAATTACAAGATACTTGAAGAAATATTTGTGGGAACTGTTCGGATACATCAGGAACTGATAACAATTGAATATGAGGAACATAACACAACAAAAGGAATATCAGAGCTAGCAACGATGAAATCCACACCCTATTCCTTGCTTGCTTCAGTTCACATTAATATCAACCACCTTAAGAACAAAAAATATTGAAGCAATTGTATATCACCAATGAGGGCATACTTGAAAGTTTATTTCATTAAAAGGGAAAGAAAAATAAAAGTCACCAGTGGATAATTCTGGTCAATCCAGAAGAAAGACATAAAAATGACACTAGTATCTGCCACTTATGCCATATTTAGCACTATGACACACGAAAAGAAGCCATTTCAACCAGAGGAATTATAGAAATTTAAAAGAGTATTGCAGCTTAAGACAAAAGTGTAGGAGATATTATGAATGTGGTTATATACAAAATAAGCAATGGTTCGGGAAAAAACCTAAAACCTTTGGCATACCAAAAACTTTATACTGGGAAACCCATTACGATCAGCAAGACTGTGTGCTAGATCAATTGCCCCTTCACTGTAGTCAATTCCAGTCAATTCAGAGAACCTGAAGCCAAGGATACATCATCTCTCAGTAACCACAGTCACCAATAAAAGTAAATCTCTTCAGTCTTCACCATTCCCTTTTGACCAAATACAACCATTACAATTATACACTAGCATTTTTTCTATAACAGCTATCTGTTAAGCTCTGCCATATGGACTAGTTTGCAAAATCTTCTACAATTAGGCATTCCCCAAGAAGAGCATATATCAATACATATACAAAAAATACTTCTCCTTTTCAAAGCATATATCAATACAATAAGTTCCATCACTCTAAATCCTTTGTTACTCTTAACAAATTACAGATGGATGACCAATTTCAGAATCTCCCAAAATATGACTATTATAACTAATAATAATAATAATAGGTCAATACTTGCAAGCAATTTGCGGTGATTGTTTCACTTCTGTCATTTTACATGGAAAGTTTGAGACCACAGACATAATCTTGCACATATAGATAATGGCCTTTTTTCATGAAAACAATTCCCTCCTTCTCCAGTGTTGTGACTACATAAAAGTGTCAAAATCCCAATCAGATGCCAGTCTTAAATCCTAAACGGTAATTGGTAGGGGATCATAACTTTTCAAATTCTAATTTGCATTCTGAGAATTATGCATCCATGGTAAATATGCATAACGATCATGGGAAGAAAAGGCAAATGGTAGACAAGGAATGCAACATGAAATCGAAAAATTGTGACCTAAAATATTTAGATTCATCATATAATACCAGAACTACAGGAAAAAGCTCAAAGTGTACCCCTGCTTAGCCAGTGCTTGAAGAAGCAAACCATTGCCTGTCCCAATGTCTAGTACACTCCAGCTGGACAAATATTTATCTCCTTGATCAACAGGTTCAGACATTGTGTCACCACAATGATTTGGTATGCGACCTTGTGAAATGTCAATGCACAACCGATGGGTCCAAGAAGCAACTGTCTCCATAATATCAGTACCAAACCTATGGGCAGAGAAAAAGAACAGATAAAATTAGTAGGTGGGTTGTTTTTTTTTTTTTTTTGTGAGGGGGAGGGAGCGTGGGGGGGGGGGGGAGAAGGAGTAGGCCAAACAAATGAGTTATAAATATATCAGTGATTACTGGAGCAACAAAAGTGCAAAATGGATGACAACAAGTAAATTGCATGCTAATGTCAAAATCCAAACTTGTTTCTTTTAAATCAATCCCCACTTACATCCTAAAATTGATTTATCAAAAATTTTATACCATTAAAAAAAATTCTACAACCTAATATATGAGATCTATGAAAAGAAACATCAGCCTAGAAGCCACATGAATAGCTCAAGTGTCCAAAATGGCTAGAACAAAACATTCATGCATTTTTCAAGCAACAGAACATGACTCAATAGTCCTCCTGATTGTGCTTTTGTGATCATGGTTGAGATAATGACTAAAAAAAACTTCTAGATACCACATTCTAATACTATAAAAGAACTGGCCATCAAACACAAAAGGCTTCCAAGTTCTACCACAACAGTCTGAAAAAAAGGCTTTCAAAACCCCAGTGAACTAACTCCTTTTAACTAATCGAAAAATTAGCAAGAGGGAGAAACAAAGGAACTATCGTTTCCCATGTACAAGACATGTGCCCTTCCAAGCCACCCAACCTGAACAAGAACTGAACGGCCATCACCTAAACAATGCCAATACCACAACTTTATGATCCATCAGCCTCAACTTCCCCCTCTATCCTTCCTTACAAATTCACATCCCATGGTACTCAACCCAAAAGATATCTGCGCAGAAAAGCTACCTAAGCATATCTGTAGAGCCAACAAAAATGGAGAATTTCTCTGCTAAAGGGGAAGAACCACACTGATGATCATGTCAAAATTGAAAGCAATAAACATTGCACACATAAACCTCATAGAAAAATACAAGCCTCACCTGCATTTTATATGAATTTCCAAAATTTCTCCTACAATCTTTCCTCACCACACTTGTAGTGCACTCACTATGATCTGATCCAGACTTTGCCACAACTTTTTTGGTTAGATCATCCCTCTTGACCATAAATCTCAAAGATGTTCCTGTGGAGCCATTTTGGAGGAAATATGGAATCTACTATCCAGTCATCCTTGCCTACAAAGAGGCTAATTAATTGTCACCCTCCCACATCATCGAGGAATTCTTGAAAACACATCTTACAGTCTCCCAAAGAAGCCTCATTTGATTATCCTCCATTCTTGGGATGGAGCAATGAGTTAAAGGAACAAGACAAAAAAGCAGCAAACAGATTGTAATGTTAATGGGAGTAACCCCTCGGTTAGAAAAATAATCTCCTTTCCCCAAGCTAATTTCCATTCAAGCTTCTTCATGCTAAGGCAAGGTGCTGGCATATGCACATTAAGCAAGCCACATGTCTTCAAACATTTATTTCAAGTGACTATATGTATGGATACTTTTCAGCCCGTTAACTTCAATTGGTGAAGAAAATAGGTCTACAATGTGAAGTAGAACAAAAGGCAAACATATTTGCATTTTGTGTTGAGTCAAATAAGTCTTTTCTACAAGATTTGGCGTACACTTTAGTATGATTTTGTGGTAAATCTGGATTGTAGCCAATCTTCTCTTTCTAATTGCCTCTGCATGTTCAACAGTTTACATTTAAGCAAAAGTTGGGACTACATTTGTCTTTTATTGCATTAGAATTTCCTGTAAAAGAATGAGCTTGGTAATGGTTTGATAATCCACAAATTGAATCAAGAATTTGCTTGTACTTCTCAGCCTCTTTCTGCCCTTTTCTCCTTTTCCTTTCTTGTGCCTAATTCTGTCCATTCTGTGTTTCTTCTTCTCTTCCTATTTCGTTTCGACCTAATGTCCCTTAACCACCCTTTTAATCTCCCTTCATTATCTACAATTTGGAAGAAAATGTTAAACTCGAAACACCCTCCACATTCAGCTGTCCCACCAACCCTTCAAAAAACTTTTAAAGCCTACAGCCTTCAAGGACATATTTGTTAAAAAGGACAGCATGAATGCCTGTGCCCCTAGAGAAAGGCATGATAGCAATTCAATGTTGATCTATGAAGCCCATATCACCAAAACAACAAACTGCCAATTTTACCCAGATAAGGAATCTTTCTCCTACTTAGACTGGTGGAAATGTTGGATCTCACTGTTACATTTGTTTTTATTTCTCTTTTAAAGGCAAGGGAAAGATACAGTCCAAAAGGCTCCAACTGCCTGCACCCTTTATGATTACCTAAAAGCGAGAGCTCAAAAGAAATAAAAAAAGAAAAAAGGGCCCAGAAACTAAAGACATCACGGATAAATAAAGGTTATACTAGGAGCAAAACCAAGTGGATTAGGCAGTATTTACCAAACTTCACCAGAATGGCCATGTTCACGAAAAATTGACAACTCTTCTGAATAGGCAGCATCCCAGTAACTCTGAAGACCTAGCATTGATGTCAAACCATCAGCATCTGGTTCCTCTTTGTCAGAGCTGTGCACGAAAATAAAGAGTTTAATTTTTACTGATATACTAAACACCCACTTCACTGTATGTTATTGAAATGCAGAGTCATGAGAAGCTTAATCCTCTGATAAAACAAAATCGTCATGCTTCAAGTTCTTACTGCAGATATACAGATGTCAATTACCCGTTAGAGTCACCTAAGAATTAATGCCTTCAACGTCTGATTTCACAACACCACACTCAAAAATATTGTGCGTACTTCTATCAAGTCCCACTGATTCGATTCCTCTGCTTTCAAATGTTTTCGAGGCAGAAAATACAAAAAAACATAAAAAAAAAGTAACGAATCGAAATATAGCAGAAGTAATGAAAGCTACCTGTAGTCAGAGGCGGCACGGAAGTTTCCGGCGGAGAGGACCTCGGAAGCATCGACGTGCCGCTGATCGTCGTCGAGAGTGCTTCCGTAGTCACTCTTTATGGACCAGGAGTCCGCCGCCACGGACCTGTCGTCATCCGAGACAAGATCGCCGGCTCCGGATCGGGCGGCCGGCTGCTGAGAATTTTCTGACTCGTCCGGCGGCAGCCGATTTCCGGCCATCGAGGTTTTGTAGTCGCGGGTAGAGACAGAGAGAGAGCGTTTCGACTGTGGGGTGATTAAATACAAGAAAAAGCTCTATTCTCCATAATTTTAGAAGTAAAAAAAAAACAAAATAGTGACAAAATTTTTAACTTAATAAAATACTTATTTATTAATTAAAAAATTTTAATATAGATAAAATCAATTCCAATTAAATTTATCCCAAATATAAGATATATTTTAGTAAAAATAAAAATTTTATTCCAATAACTTGCCTCTACCACTAAAAAGGTAAAAAAAAATTATCACAAATTAATTTTAAATTTCAATAATATTTTATTTAAATTTTTAATTTTTAATAATCAACACATGTATTTAACGTGAAAATTATTTATTTAAAATTATTAATTTATAAATTTTTTAGGGATAAGAATTTGAATTTTATATATATATATATATATACACTATATGATCTTCTTTTAAAATTATAAAATAAAATAAAAAAAATAAAAAAGTTTGTCGAAGAGAGCCACCAAATTTCCAATTCCACCGACGTGATTAGAGGTTAGCATGAAGTTTACATTGATTAATGTATAGCTGGAGATTTCCGTTGTGTTCGATTTTGTTTTAATAGAAATCACCAAAAGAAGGGCAGTGGAGCACCGACGGATGAAGAACGTCGTACCAGCAACTTGGGTAACATTGTTGCAAGCTCGGATGGTATCCTGTGTTCTCTCTCATTCATTTATCCGTAAGCTGATGAGAGGATGATTGACCATATCTGCTATGATTTCAGCTCAAGTTTTCTCATGGTTTTAACGAAGAAGATGCAGGTAAATTACGTATTCACCGTATCACTGATTAGGTTGTCATTTGATTTATATTATATGATGTATTTTGTAGTCTTGAATAGTATAATTTTGAAATTATTATTATAATTTATTATGGTAATTTTTTTACTCGCTGACATAATACTAGAATTTAACTTCAATTTTCTATTTTTCTTTGAATACAATTTTTGCGTATTGATAATTCTCCCCACATATTATTAACATCAATATTAATAAATAATTATGTAATATTAATAATAATAAATAATTATAATATTATTTTAACGATAAAATATTTTAAAAATTATGATATATTTAAATTAGATATCATAATAATTATTACAATATTATTATAAATTTTATATTAATATTTTAAAAAATATTATGATGAAATTTATATTAATAGTAGTAATAACAATAATACTAAGTATTGTTGACAGTATTATAAATAGTAAAAGATATTTTATAAATTTTAAAAATTTTAAATTATTAATAAATAAATGATTATTATTATTATGAAAATTTTAAATTGATATGTTTTATTTAAATCTAATATTTATGGTGATAATGATTATTATAACTAAAGTAATTTTATATATAATTTTTTTGTGAGATTTATTGGAAGGTGTATTATATAATGAATAATTTTTTTTATTTTTATAAATTTTATATTTATTTTTAAAATAAGATAAATTTTAAATTATGAAACATATTTCGAAGAACTATAATTTTACTTTTAAGACAATTAATAAAAATCAAATTTAAAAAGAATAAAAATATTTTTGATAATAGCACCTTTAAAAAATATCGTTGAAAATTAAACTCCTATTAACGAACGTAGCAAATATGATGTCTCGTTGATGGGGTTTCAAGCTATCGGAACATGGGATGAGCACCTGCTAGACAGAGAAATGGACTTTGAGGAGCCTGCAGTGTTGGACGACGGTCCGGCAACCTACGCACTTGGACCCCATCAACGGAGATGAGATTCATCAATGAACTCATCGATATCATGATTTTTCTTAAGGCTAAATGTCACAAATTCGAGTCTCATTTGAAGTAAATTAATTAAAAAGAAAAAAAAAAAACAAAAGATTCGGCGCAGGCCATCTCTAATGGTCTTTACGAGTAATGAAAAAAAAGAAAGAAAGAAAGAAAATACATGTAATTCGGAGAGAAGAAGTTGGCTTCCACAAGTTCGTTGAAGAAGTAATTGAATATCTGGTCAACAGTGTTTTCATCGCCAAAGTGCTCCTTCAAGTCTCCAGTCCCTCAAAAAGGGCTCTAAATTGCAGGGCCACAGAGCGAGGGTTGCGTAGGCCACACGCAACAATGGATGATTCCATGGCTTCTCCTTTTTTTAATGCTGAAGTCTTCATTTCTCTTTATAATTTCCTCCAACCCCTTAGCCGACGTGTTGTACAGAGGCCAGTTGAACGATGGCAAAGGTTACGTGTTGGTGTGGCGGCATGTACAGAATGTCTGAGAACATCAAATTGCATTCACGTTAGGGCTCAACTCGTGCCACGTGAATGCCACGTCAATACATCCACTTGTCACAATGGTGGCGCTTGTGTCGCATACGGGTTATATGTCATTCATGAAACGAATGGTTTAATAAAAAGATATATGTATTAGACACCTTAACAAATACCTTTTTTATAATATATTTAGATATTTTTAGATGTTCAGAACCCACTTTTATGAGCTCGTCTAGTTTATCCAGTGTCTTATATATAGAGCTTGTTTAGTATCAACTTTATGATAAAATTTAATTCAAATTATTTAACAATTGAATTCTAAAATTAATAACAGAATTTAATTTAAATTTTTTATTTGATAGAGTCATTTTAAGTAATAGAGTTCATCAAATTGAATTTTACTTCATTCTCATATGTTTGGGTGAGAATTAAATTGAATCATATTAGTTTTTTTTTTTTTTTAAGTTTGAGAATTTCATTAAATATTTATTTTTTAAAAATCTTGATACCAAAGAAAAAAATGGTAAGAATTAAATTAAATTTTATAAATTTTTGTTGTTCTAAATTAGTTTTTAGTGACAGTAAAATATCTTAATATCTCAAAAAATAGAAGCGCTGGACTGAAAACTTGGTTTACATTGGATAGGCAACTGTGAATTCAGACTGCAACTTAATCGACTCCAAACAAATGGGGAGGCCTTAAATTAAAAATCATGAATTTAATCATACCAGCTTAGCCATGTCGGTGAGGCAAGATCCAAGAAAAGCTTAGCCATGTCGGTGAGGCAAGATCCGAGAAAATCATAAAGTCTACCAGTAACAGTTTGAGACAGAAGGACCCCATCCGGAAGACCAGGAATTTGAATAACCATCAATCCTCCACCCACCATTTCTTGTGCTCTAGCGTTGAGAAGGGCATCCATTATCATTGGTGAACTGAGCTAAATATGCCTTTGCAACTTCTTTTGCTAGCCAGTGCACTGTATACTTCCTTTGTTCCACGCAGGAGAATTACAGTCTTCAATCTCTCCTGGAACCTTTGATAGCCACTGCAGGACACAACAGGAGTGTGCAAAATGGAGACAGGATTTTGGGAACAGGCGGCTGTAACAACTTCCAGGCACTCCCGCAGCAAAATATTTCTGGTGGGAGGGAAGGGTTCTGAAAAGGGTGTTGAAATCATTACCTGTCAGTTCATTGAAGAAAACCTGGAATTCTAGAATTGGAGAGTCCTGCCGTCGGGCCTGATATTTAGCCTTCACAGCTTCCATGATGTTTTCCACTGCAAAGAATGTGTTGGGTCCTATGGAACACCCAAAATCTGCTATCCGAAATGTGTCTGAGCTATCTGTGTACTTTATAAGTCAAGCTGGTCTGCAATACATTCATTGATCAATCCCTTTGTGGCATGTACAACTCCCCTCTGTGTGATAAAACCTCCATTGTCAAGTCACATATAGCATTTATCAACGGTGGGATTTCCATAAGTGAACAACCATTTGTGTCCTCAAACGAATGAATCAAAGAGTTTCTGGTTCAGAATGGACATGTACTAAAAATTCACATGAAACAAATGGAAATAATGGTTCGGGACCAA
This sequence comes from Bruguiera gymnorhiza, assembly GCA_020883675.1. Classification (NCBI taxonomy): domain Eukaryota; kingdom Viridiplantae; phylum Streptophyta; class Magnoliopsida; order Malpighiales; family Rhizophoraceae; genus Bruguiera; species Bruguiera gymnorhiza. The sequence goes on along the minus strand of JAIRCJ010001058.1, from coordinate 4,944,929 downwards.
AATATAACGTTGGTCTTACTCTAACAAACTTTTTTTGAACATTACTCTATTAACTTAACATCTTCTTGACATGTGATTTTAATATATAGTTTCTTTTTTTTTTTTTTTTGAACCGTTGTGGTTTTTATAATTTAACGCTTAATTACCTACAATCAAAAGCTAATTGAAAATTAAGAGAATGTACAATACCCTAAAGCTCAGGCTGAGACGCCTTGGGACGTTGCTATATGTGCTATTGCATCCCAATTCATTTTTCTCAATGGAATGAATTTACACTGCTCCCACTGTGATGGGTTATTAAAAAAAAAAAAAATCTTTTCAAAAAGGAGTTCTTTACTATTGAACCATACCCGCGCGTTCATTGTGTCATTGTTCAATTTGAGGATGTAATAATCACGATTATGCATACTGTCATCATGTTTTGGCCCAGCCCAGGTAATCCGAAAGATGAAAATCATTTGTCGGCCGGCGAAGGAGCCATCCATTGGTATCATATTCGGAGGTAATGATGTCAGTAGCTTAATTAGCCCCGGAGGCCATAACTCTCCATTGACATGCACTCTCAAAAAAATTACATTGAACGTAGTATATGGCCACATCATTTATTTTATATATTCTATTATTATAATTATTTATTATATATTTTCATTTTATTATTATAATTAATAATAAGACTAAGATATATATTTTAATAATCATAATAAAACATATCAAATTAACAACATTTATATAGTAAAATTTATGTATAATTTGAAACTAGAAAATTCAAATATGCTTATAAAAGATTAAAGTTATGTGATTTAGGGGGTTCAATCGAATGATAAATTTGTAAATTTAAAAATATATTTTAATTTAAAACTTTAAAATATTAAATTTATATATTATATGTATTTATATATTATTTATATTTAAAAATTTATATTTTTAAAAAATTATATTTTAAGTTTATATATATATATATATATTTATAAAATAATATTTATTTTATATTTTATAAAATAAAAATAAAAAAGAGGCAGAAAACTAAGGTCTCGGCCCGATCGAAAATGACGTCGGTGCAATGGATATATTTCCATATTTTTCAACCTACTCCTTAATTGAGGTGACCGTGAGTTATCTGACAGCATCGGTAACAATAAACTACAAAGAAGGATTCCTTCAACGGGCAATACATCGATCACAGCCTCGTAATTGAGCGCAAATCCCTCCCTAATAATGGCTTTAGCTGATCCAAGTGCATGTTCCAAACAATTTTTCATGTGGGATCGGCGATTGTGGATCTGAATGCATGTAACATATAGTGAACAGAGACTATCCACTGAATATAGTGAATAAACAACACTATTTTCGACACACAAACTCAATCAATCAGAATGGACCTTCAATTAATAAGATCGCAAAAACTTACTAATTCATCCAGTTGATACCAAATCAAATCAAAATGGATTCTCGTATTAAGGTAGAAAGTGAATTACCGAGAAACCAACTCTCAACCCCAGAAGTCAGAGATTTATCATCTGAGACTCAGAAAAATGGAAATATCATTCTAAAATTAAGGCCGGCCTCCTTACTAAATTGCTTTGCGTTTGCAGCACTTTTCTGACCTATTGTTGCAGCTTCGAGGCGCTCTTCGCCAGCGAGTCAGGTTGTTCTGTTAGGTGTGCTGATGCATACAATATGCAAGCTATGCTGATTGGGTTTAAGGCACTAGGTAGATGTGGACAATTCACTTGGTGGTATGAATTTTTGGTTGCTACTCTATTGAGCTCTGACAATCTCAATAAGGTCATAGTTGGTACCGTGCAAAAAATTTTACAGCAGTTTGGTCTCGGATGCCCGCTGCCATTTATGTAGCAGAGACATTATGGCAGGAGTGTTAATTTGATGAAGGTGATATACAGGAGGACGTGTGGCTGTTGGGTGCTATGTTTGTATAGTGGGATAGGCTATTCTTCAGCTTGCCAACTGGTCAGTCATCTGCTATATGCTTATTCAGAGTAGGAAGCTGCAATTTAGGGTCTACAAGGGTAGCAGAGTGATATGGGCTCTTTGTATATATATATGTATATACTCGAGTACCATTTTGATGCTTAACTGGTGTTTTCATCTCATTAATGAAACTATGTAATTCAATTAAAAAAAAAAAACAAATGGTAAACATAGCATATTAGGTCAATTTTTAGCAGTTTTTAGACCCCAACCTGCCTCTAAAGGCAACTAAGGACGGTTTTCAAAAATGAAATTTATTTTCCATTTATGTCCTTTGGTTTTGGTGGGTGCTGCTTCATGTGGTACAGATTAAGAGGCTTTTGAGCGGATTATGAATACCCCTACTCCACATTCTTCCCTATATTATTCTAAAGTTGAAATAAACAAACGAAAGAGTACGAATACGGAGGTTTTCTCTAGTCTCTGGAGGTACGGCAAAGGTGCATGGCAACAACACTATATTTAATGGTAGAACCGACCGGAGTTGGGCCGGTTATGGTTTTGGTTCAAATTGCCGGTTGCAATTCACGATTCAAACCACCGGTTACGGTTCTGGTTGAGCCGCCTTTCCGGTTAATAGCTTTCGATATCCAGTGGGAGCCAAAGAAGGGTTGATGGGAAACGAGTAAAAAACAGACGCCCCTTGACTCCAATCAGTCAAATTTTCCGCTTGAGTAGGATATACATTTCAATAACACGAGGGCTCGACTCCTCGAATATGAGGGCGTTTTCAGCAAGTTTGTCGGAGAAGTAATTGAATATTTGGTCCACAGCGTTGACATCTCCAAACTGCTTCCTGAAGAGTCCTTCACAAACAGCTCTCAGAGGCGGAACACAATTTTCTGGACCTAACTTTTTGTGGAAGAATGGATTTTCCTGTGTTTCCATTTTTTCAATAATAAAGTGCCCATTTCCCTTTATAATTTCTTCCAATTCTTTCGGTCGTGCAAAGTATTGGGGCACGTTGAAGGAGTCCACTTTTTCTCGGCTAAGCAATCCCTGGTGGGAGGACCACAAATTAAAGATTTTGTGAACAAACAAATTTCTATTAGTTACTATCCAGAAAGGGAAAAAAAAAAAAAAAAGAAAGAGCCAGAGGCTCATTTTCTTTTAGTCAAATCCTTATTTTAAAAACATTCCACAATATCCTTAAATTATTAAGTAATTTTTGGCTTGTCATTATTGTATTTGGCATGTGAGACAATCCAATATAAACCAATATAAAAAAATAAAATAAAATAGAGAACTAGTTTGTAAGACCTACAAATGAGAGATTGATTTTTGATAGGAACTTAGGGGAAGAATCTATCCATAGAAAATAGGATTTACTTGTTAACTTAAATTTAGAACTTATTTACATGTTAAATTTTTATTAGATTTTCTTACCAAGTCATGCTGACACGGTGGGGTAGTTTGCATCCCATATATTTTCTTGATTATTTATTCTAAAACTAAGGTAGAATATTTATTTATATATGGGCTCTCTGTCTCTTTCTTAATAAAGCGTATGAAATTTGTGAAATTTCCTAATTTCCCCAAAAAAGAAAAAAAAGAGTAACAGAAAGGGTCCTTACCATCTTAACCAGGTCGTCCAGGCAAGATCCGAGAATCTCATAAATCTTACCAGCTAAAGTCTGATAAAAAAGGACTCCATCAGGAACACCAGTAGTTAAAATAACCATCAATCCTCCACCCACAATTTCCTCTGCTCTAGCATTTAGAAACACACCAATATCATTCCTATACTGAGCTGAATAAGCCACAGCAACCTCTTTTGCTCGTCCACTGCACTGTATGCTTCCCTTATTCCACGCTGGAGACTTACTGTCAAGAACTCCTGCTGGAACCTTAGAAAGCCAGACCAGTGCAGAGGAGGAGTGTGCAAAATGGAGAGATGATCTGGGGAATAGACGGGTATAGAAGCTTCCGGGCACGCCAGCAGCTAAGTAGCAGGACTTCTGGTAAGAAGGGAGGGCTTTGAAAAGGGTGTTGAAGTCGTTTACTGCGAGATCGCTGAAGAAAACTTGAAATTCCAGTGGTGGTGAGTCTTGGTGTTGCTGGGACTTATATTTGGCTTCTACAGCTCTTATGACGTTTTGCACTGCAAAGAATGTATTGGGTCCAACAGAACAGCCAAAATCTGCGACCCGGAATGCATTATTGGAGTTATTACTAAAGCCAAGGCTTTCAAAATCAAGCTTGTCCTTAACGCCTTCATTGATCAGTCGCTTCCCAGCTTCCACCACTTCTCTCTGTATTGTATCAAATACATGCTCAAATCAAATCAAATTTCATTGATCAATAGGTAACGTGCAGCAGTGAACAAATTCCTTCTTTTTTGGGGGGGGGGGGTGGGGAGGGGTGCCAACGGAGAAATTTTACTAAAATTTGACACAGAATATAGATTAACCAGAAAATGAAAAGGGAACAACCAACTAGAGTTAGTAAGGAGAGCAGCTCTGTTTCTTGCGTGACCAGGCTTGCCTTTTTGTTGAGAGCATTCCGATAATATAGATAGAAAATTCATCAAGCCGACATGGAAAAGGGGATCTTAAGATCATCCAAAAAGAAATTTAGTAAAAATTGACGCGTTACTCAGTCCTAAGATACCTTGTTGTAACGGCCATTCACCAAATTTAAAAAAAAAAAAAAACAAAGAAAAAAAAAATGAAAGGAAGTACCTGAAAGCTAGAGTTTTGAGTATAGCTGAGCGGGCCATCTCCACCAATCATGGTATGTGATTCCTGCTCTATTTTTGTCTCCTGATAGTTTGCCATTTTTATTCCTGCAAGCAGTTTTTCTTCTGTTGTTTTCTTTTTTTTTTTGGGTTTTCGTCCCCAACAGGTTCTTTTGTTTGATCCTAAAACCAATTGAACAATCAACTAAATCCTAAAGAAATATGTTCTTGGGTTGACTTTTCTTCGAGAAAGGTATTGGCTCTTTGTAACACACAAATGGCAAATACCAAGGCTGGCGGGCATACTTATACCTAGAGTTCAAAAGGTCTTCAGGATTTAAGGCGACAGATATATGTATATTAAAGAAGTCCGAGGTGACCTCATTGATGAACTAAGCAAGAAAAAGTGATGAAATGAGCAAGAAACTTAAAAATCCTGAAAAGGGCTTTCATTGCTGGATATATATGCCATCTTCTTCACTCAATGCGTCTCATATACATAATTTTACATGATCATTGATTACAGATAATGATGAAAATTATAAATATATATCTAATATTATATTAGTGTAATGTAAAATTATATATAAGATGTATTAAATTAACTGAATTTGTATAATAAATGTCTAATTTAGATTATTAGAACTAGAATAAAAGACGACATTTTCTTGACTATATGCAAATGATGTTTAGGTATCGATCACGTGAACGCAGGGAAACAAGACTCATAGCATCATTCAACTCTAGTCAACATCGACCTGCCGTATACGATATTGTATAAATATGACCAGAGGAAAATCTTTTCGTTTTACTAAACAATCGGAAGGCATATACGGAGTAAATTCCTAAATTCCTTCTGTTTTCCCTCTTTACGACTTTTGGGATTTTTTTCAATTAAAACATCGCAAATATACATTATTAAAGATATATTCTTATATTTGTAATTTACTCTACAGTTCGAAAAACAGTGATTCTTTTCAGAAAAAGCTAAAACTTAAAAAAGCATCCGCTGTTATTATTCTCCTATATATGCTCATTCAAATCTTTTCATCGTACTTGCACCATTGCTCTATGGCACAATTTGTGGGGGTTCGTCTTGGTTTAGCTTTTATTCAATTGAATTCGATTATACTGGTCAAATTTTTGACTAATTTCATTTTTTGATGCACAAAAGAAACATTTAAATTATGTTGTCATTTTTAAAAAAAAAAATTATATCTTTATACACTACTCCTGGTATTCTACCTTCTTCAACTACCCTTTCTTGATTGTTCTGTGGAATTGAACATAGTACTTTTATTCCTTTTATTTTTTAATAAATATTGAAGAAAGGATTGAGAGAAAAAAAAAAAAAAAGAGTACCAAACTCATTGATAACGTTCAATACGTACCTTTTTTTTTTTTTCCCTTAATGAAAGTGGGCAGATATACTATCAAGTAGCCTGAGTAGGTCAGATTTTTGTCGATTTCTATGGTTATGTATTGAATTCTTCTCCCTAACGTATTTTGCAATACTATATCCGGATACAGTTATCAGCTTCCAGACTGTATATACCAGCTTTCCAGGGACCACATCACAGACAATGGCAAACGCATAAAAGAAGGAAAAAACGGTTGCCGAGTGTTGACAATTCGACTTCAAACATGAGGAAAAAACAGCTGCTGAGCGTTGACAATTCGACTTCAAACGTGGCGTGCCATTACTCTGGTACGTTCCCCTCGCAGGCACTTGGAATGCATTAATTGTTCATTATTCTAATACTATGAAGAAAAGTAAATTGTTTATTTTTTTTCTTTTAATTTTTTACAATCAGGAATGAGATCAGCAACTAATTGTTTTCCCTAGTTTTAACATTAGTCACTTTGTACATACAGGTGATGCTTAGTAGTTAAAAAACTTAAAAGACTACGGATACATGTCTCTATTCAAGAGACCTCCAGTTCAAGTATGTAGAAACGAGAGCCTGAAATTTACGGATAAAGAACAGCTACCTCTCATATAACTTGTGACAAGAAAAGGGGGAAAAAAAAAAGAAAAAGGGAACGAAATAGCCTTAGCAGTTGCATTCAAAGGATTCATGGCCTTTCATCCTAGTGTGGGCCTGACAAAGCTCCTTGGCAAGAATGACTTGTCCATGCATATAGATAGGCCGCCATGGCTACTGATATAGCTGTGGGCTGGAGTCCTCCATTAGACAGAGAAAAAAGGCGTTTAGTTTTTGTTGTTCAGGTTGAAACAGCAGGGCGATTTGGTGTTTGGTTAAATTTTTTAGTATATTGTTGAGGTTGCTGTTTGCTCCTAAATGTAGCTGATGAGAAAAATGTCTTTGAGCTACTTATCAAAAAATTCATAAACACAAATCCGAAAACTAAAAATACTAAAAGTAAAAACTTCCAAAATTCTAAAATTTAAAAATTTAAAAATATTTGGATTTTCTTTTTAAATTTTTTCACTTTTAAATTTTAGGATTTTTGTAATTTTAATTTTAGTTTTTGGGTTTTTATTTATGAGTTTTTTTAATTTTTTGAAATTTTTTAATTTTAAATTTTCTGAACATTTTGAATTTTTTTAATATACTTTCAAATTTGTATGAATTTTCAGATTTTATTTTGATCTTTTGGATTTAAAAAAAACTGGATTCTTTTTTGAATTTATATTTTTTTAAATTTTTTTTGAATTTTTTATGTTTTTTTTTTCAATTTTTTATAAATTTTTAGAATTTTGTTTAAATACTATGTCATAAAAAAATGATTACATGACACCCAAATTAGCACTAAACAACTGAAGTGATATGTTGACATAGTACATTTAACAATAAATTAATAAAAAATGATCAAAACTATTAACAGGAAAAACGTAAGGGACCATATTTGAAAAATAATAAAAAAAATACTACAGACAAAAATTAAAAAACAATAAAATGTGAGGATCAAGTTAGCCTTTTTGTCTTTTTTTCTTTTCAAGAAAAAAAAAAAAAAGAGTTGGGACCCAAGGGTCACTGTAAATTGTATAATGATCTACCTCAATTAGATTCTTGGGTGTTTTTATCTCTCAACTTTGGATTCATCTCTGTGTACAGGATGTCCAATTCAATTCCACCATTATAGCCTTTAAACTGGGTTCTTGCATGTGGAAACAAAGTGTTGACTTATTAAATAAAGCGAGGTCGAGTGAAATGCCAGGAACGAAGCGTTTCTCATTTTTATAATTGTTTTTCGTTTGTATATCTGGCATTTCTGTCTAAGTTGCATGTGATTGGAGGTTGGGCCTAGATGAAAAGTCATCGATCGTCCAAAACGAGAAATTTAAAATCAATGTCGTGTTTCTTTTATTTATTTTTCCACCCTGTAAAATTTGAAAATTTAGCTACGATTTGTATTTTCTTTTTGTTTTTATGGGTCAAGAAATACAATCAAAAATATTATTAACTATTCTGTTCTGTTGAAGATATGATAAATTTGATTTGATTTGATTTAATTAATGGAACAGAGGAAGAAAAAAATTAATAATTGTGCATGTATATCAACGGATTGATAATTTCCGGGTACTTGGTATTCGTGCATGAATATCAATGGATTGATACTTTCGAAAAGTTTATCCACTACCTGGATTTCATGCAAGATGGCAATTTTCATGCATGCCATTTATTAACCTGAGTTGTACAGGGCCATGCGCGTCCACCATTAATGGTATTAATAGGATTCAGTTGCTGTTTTGTATGTGTGGCTTCGGTGTTTCTCCCTATTCTGTATCGGGTTCATCCTGAAATAAAAGCTTTTGTTATTCCAATTTTCTTGGTTCCAACATATTCCACATAGCTACAGAATTTGATCTACGATTTGTATAATTGCGATTTGCAAATCTATCGTTTCGAGTCGAACACAGATTCATTGGTTTTTCTATAATTTGTAGTTGGGAAAAAGGCATCGCAACAACCTACACCTGAATTTAGGCAAATCAGGGTTTTAGTACGGCGAGAAAATACATTAAGTTTAGCACGGTTGTTAGAATTTTTTTTTATTTTTATTTTTCTTTCAAATCGCTATGTACTATTACCGAATGAGTCAACTATTTTTATTAACAGCATGTTTTGAAACCGTTAGTCTACCAAAAAAAAAAAAAAAAAACAGAAGAATTCAAGCCAGACGGACACTAATGGCTAACGACTTCAAAACCCTTTTGGACAACAGAATCTGCTGCTCTAATTGTTTGTCAAGTACTATTGGAACAGTTCGATTCTAGTTTTAGCTACTTGCTTTAAGTTACAGGTTAAACTAAACAAGACGGAAAGGCCGAGGAGGAAAGAAAATGACAAACTCATGACTTTGATTAACACATAAGAAATGGGCTTGTAATGTTGCGGCAAGATATAGAAGCTTCAATAGACAATGGAGTCGTTGACATTGCCTTGTTTCCTGTTAATTAGCTTGTAAATGCAAGTAATTTTAAGTTCAATCCAATTTTCTGAAAACATTAAGAATATAAAGTACGTATATTTCTCTCCATTGAACTTCGTGAATCTCAAAATATATTTATTCCTTCAAGTGATATTATGCTCTCGAGCTACATATTAAAACCATGTTTAATGAAGAGAGAGAAGACAGAAATAAATTTTTTTTTTTTTAAAAGGTAGAAGTCAGATTTACAATGAGAATTTTAAAGGATTACAATAACAACAAAATTCCTTATATATATATATATATGTTAGACTATGCATAAAAAAAAAAAGGTTAAAATGAAAAAACACAAGATTTGCATAAACTTAAATTGTTGCTGAACATTTTATAATGCCAATGGAATATACAACTTTAATAGAGAAAAGAAGAACAAATAAACAAGATTGGATTTTTTTACACCCCTGTTTCGTAATTTAAGGGGGCTAGGATTAAAAATGAAAGTCAGGAGGAACGGACGGCATTGTTCCAAGTTCCGAGGGCTACGGTCCAACATGTCTCGAGTGGGCAAAAAATTTAACCAAAAAAAAAAAAAAAAAAAAAAAAACAGAAAACTCTCATAGTTTGAACTCTTCAAATTATTATAAGTTATGCACTAGTGGATGTTGAATCTATATGTTCACATAGACCTCCCTAACATAGTGCCACTATTTTTTATTTTATGTAAAAGAGATAATTTTATTATTATTATTATTATTTAAGAAAGAGGATGGATTAGTTTAAAAACACACGCCTCAACCGCTGCAGATCCAGACAAAGTCGTATTTTTCACAAGAAACCATATTCACCCCTAGCTTTTCGGTGCCAAAAAGCCCCCACCCGAAATCCCACAATCGACATCCATCAACACACCCCATGTAAATCACAAGCTGTTAGTTCCCTACATTCATATCCTTACTTCTCCAAAACAAGATCAGCAGCTCAAATCTCAGCCAGTAGCACACCACAAGAAGAAAGCACAGAGGACTTTCACAACAGACTTTGTTTGAAGTATCGCCACTTCATGCAAGACCACACTCGTCCTTCCAAGCCAGATTAACCCATAGACCCGCATTTCCCTTTATCCCCCTTCCTCACTCCTATTGTCAGACCAGCCTAACATTTGCTCGTCAACGTGATTACGCAAGTGGCATCAAATGATGTTTTCAATCAGTTAATTAGCCGACTTCCCGCATATTTTTCCAGCAGGCGTCTGGAACAAAGTGAGTGCATACATACATACATACATACATACATACATACATATATACATACATACATACATAGTAAATCGTATATGCTGTTCATCTGATCCAACAAGAACTTGCATATATGTCTTTGATATAGGCGATATAAGCGGCTCTTGGTCACGGATCGGAACGGCATTACATTAGTATGGAAGCTGCTTTCTCGAAATATTCTATGTCTTCAAAGGAAGGAGAAGGGGAAGACGATGAAGTGGCTCTAAAATGGGCTGCACTTGAAAGGCTACCCACATTTGATCGGTTGAAGAAAGGCTTGTTGACCACAACTGAAGGTGGAGCTACCGAGATCGATATTCACAACCTTGCATTCCCAGTAAGGAAATGTCTGCTCGACAGGCTAGCGGGCGCTGCAGGGCAGGATAACGAGAAGTTCTTGTTGAAGCTCAAGAACCGCTTGGATAGGTATGTTTCAGAGCAATACTAATTGATGTAATAGGCCTTCCTGATTCTAACACGCATCACACTTCATCTCAATTAATATTTCTTTCTAATTAACTGATTCTGGTTGGGATTCAAACCTAGGAACTTCGATCCTTTGGAGGGTTGTCGAAATATCAAAAAGATAAAAAGTAGAACAAAATTTTTGAGGAAGTGCATGAGTTCAAACCTCCGAAATGTGAGTTTTAATTGCGAATTACCCACCAAAAAACAAAAAAAAAGTGTTAATACTAATACAATTGCTTAACATTATTTACTATTAGTAAGTATTAATTAATCTTTTGATGAGTCGAGCCTGCAACAATCACAGGTTGATTTTATTTATACTTCTAGTTTTTAGTAATTGATTAGCAATACTGAAATGATGTTTAAATAAGGCATATTATATCAATAGCTAGTGAAATCTGCGTGAAAAATGAAAAAAAAAAAAAAACTATCAATTCATATCACATATCAAACTAAAAGTATAAGACAGTGTTTATAACTTTAATATTATTAAGTAATTTTCTCTCGTTTGACTTGCCATCTGTGGTACAAGTTATTTAAATAACATTGCACGTGAGACGTAGATATTTTCCCTTCTTTTTTTCTTTTTTTTTTTTTCTCCCTTCATTGTCCCCAGCGTCGGTGTTTAATTTGACTTGCTGGCTGAGGAGGTGAAAGATTAGGATTCTGTATGGTTTTAGAAGGTGTACCAGATCGACAGTTAAATTAAAAAATCGGTGATCCAATCCTGACTTTAATTCGGTTTGCTTAAGAAATTAGATAAGACTAAAAAAAAAAATTCTCAATTTAGTTGATTTAGATTATCTAATTGTCTGGTGGATTAAACATTTTTTTTAAAAAAACATTATTTCTTGTTGTTTTTTCAAAAAATTATATATGATTATATTATTTTATAAAAAATATTTGTACTTATATACTTAAATTTTTTAATACTATTTTATTTATTTTTATCTAATATAAAAATAGTAAGTATTTTTTTTTTGAAAGGGGAATTAACCCATGGGTCTTATTGTCGATCAACAGTCAGACCGATGACTCATCGAACTTAGAACTCTGGTCAGGTCCGGTGGTTTTAAAAGCTATGCTTTCGTGAGATAATTTGTATTGTTTTTTTTTTTATAATTATTTTTAATGATGGAATCTGTACGGTCTTTTTTCGTTGGTTTACCAAAAGAAACAAAACATCTCCTAATTTTCAATCACGCAAAAATGGGATAAATGAGAAAAACAAATACATTATGGAAAAAAAAAATAATTTCCTACCTAAATTTTAGCCAACATTTAATTTGATGGTCATTGTTTGTACTATTAATTTGATACTTAAACTTTAATTCTGATATTATTTTATTATAACGTTAAAATCTAGTATAAAGTCACAATTTTTTATTTATTAGTTTTGTCTAATTATCCTCAATGTAATCTTCAAACTTCGTTCAACTTTTAATTTATTTTCAAAATTAACGTGAATTATTTACATGCAATCAAGCCTAACCATTTATTTCTTACTCACACGCACACACACACAAAAAAAAAAAAAGAAAAAAAAGGCATAGAGAGTAAGCACTTTAGCTAGTGGAGTGCAAGTTAGAGATGGCTCCACGAAAACTCTTACTTGAAAAGGTATGTTGGTTTCAGAAGAGTAGCTTACTGTTGTGATGTTGGTTCAAATTCTAGGTTAAAGCTTTCGAAGTTATTTTCATGTTACAGTATAAGAGTATTCAATAATTTTTATCGCTATTAAAATTCATTTCAATATAATAGTTTGACTTATCTTATAGAGGGTATTTAATATAATTTTTTTTAATAAAATTATAAATATCACACACGTCCTCCCTTTTTTTATACTAAAAAAACTAGAAAGGTATCTAGTTAGTTACACGTAAATTGATATGAAAATTTTTAAAAAAAAAAAAAAGAAAAAAGGTGACAACAAAACCGTAAAAGAGAACGGAGAGATCAAGTCGGATTAAAGTCAAAGTGTTTCGGATTTAAGTCCAGGGCTAATTAATTCTTTCGAAGTTAATTATTTAGATTCAAGTAGATTAAATTTCAGGGCTAATTATAGAATTGTTAAGACTTTTTGCTGTGAAAAAGCGGCAGGTAGAGTCGAGTTTCGAGCAGCTGAAGTTGGGTTATTTCAAGTCATGTTTTGACACCACTAATGTTGGTTATGTCGTTTGGACTAATATTACTGACGAATTTTCTCGTCTGTCAAATTTCTTAGAGTTGGACTTAAGCCTCCAACAATTGAAGTTCGATTTGAGAACCTGAGTGTGGAAGCACAAGCTTACGTTGGAAGCAAAGCCTTGCCTACGGTCACCAACTTCTATGTCAACATAATACAGGTAGCCCCCTATGTTGATTACTCGGTGCTAATTCCGGTTTGCAATGTGATGGCTCCTCAATTTTTATTTTCGTTTTTCTCCCCTTGGATAATGATGGTATGCCGTGACATTTCCTTTTGATTCAAAGGGTTTCTTGAATTACCTTCATGTCATCCCAAGTAGAAAGAAGAATCTGTCTGTCATAAAAAATGTCAGTGGAGTCATCAAGCCGTCAAGGTTGGATCAACTAAACATGCTGAGCTCTTAATTTCGGATTTGCAGAGTGAAGTATTGGTTAGCAATTTCTTATGTTGTTCAATGCAGAATGGCATTGCTTCTTGGTCCCCCAGGTTCCGGTAAAACCACACTCCTCTCGGCATTGGCTGGAAGGCTTGATCCTAAACTAAAAGTGAGGAAAATTAAGCCATTGTAGCTTTATATATTTAATGCCAATGAATATTTAGTTTACCGATTCAGTTTTGCATGTGTCGAACTCCTGTTACAGGTTTCTGGTTGTGTGACTTACAATGGTGATACCATGGATGAATTTGTACCCCAAAGATTAGCAGCCTATACCACTCAACATGACGTCCATATCGCGAAGATGACGGCGAGGGAAACTTTGGCTTTTTCAGCAAGATGCCAAGGTGTTGGACTCCGACTCGGTAAGTGTGCTAATCCATATTGTGTGATAAGTTCTTCATACGATAGTTTCGTTTAGCCAAACGCAGTCGGAGTATATTAGTTATTAAACTTTGGCAATCTTCAGAGATGCTGGCAGAGTTACTGAGAAGAGAGAAAATGTCGAATATCATGCCTGATCCTGATCTTGATGCCTTTATGAAGGTAAAGCTTGATTTGAAAGTTTAAGACGGTTATAGAAGCTTTGTTAAATATGCACTATTCCTGAACTTACGTCTTGTGATTTGATAACTGAAATTAAAGTCATGATCATGTTTACTCCAGCTATTTTCATAAAGGCATTTCATTAGCACTCCAAATTATTAGCTTAAACTAGTGTTCAACAGAAGTTATGGAGAGTAACCATGTCAGAACAAATAGACTGAAAGGAAGCAAATTTCATTGTCATTTTTTATTTACTAGGCTGTAACAACCAAAGACCAGGAAGTCAACATTATCACAGACTATATTCTCAAGGTAAAGTGACCGCAACATTCTCCATATCAAATCAACAAACTTTGGGAATCTTATGTCAATGTCAATTAGTTCGGATTGTGCCTTCTAAAATTGCAGATGCTGAGGCTAGAAGAATGTGCAGATATCTTGGTGGGGAATGAAATGTTGAGGGGTATCTCTGGAGGAGAAAAGAGGCGCCTTACAGCAGGCAAAAAAACCTGAACAAATCCATTATCAACAGCTGAGAAAATACAGCTTTTATTGCTTAGTATATATAAATGTTTGAAGATATCAAAAGACCATGTTTCTTGTAGGTGAGATGTTGGTAGGACCAGCTCGAGCATTGTTTATGGATGAGATTTCTACTGGCTTAGACAGCTCAACAACTTTCCAAATTGTGAACTCATTAAAGCAATGCATTCATATTCTCAATAAAACCGTCGTCATTTCCCTGCTACAACCCGCACCGGAGACTTACGACCTTTTTGATGACATTATTCTCCTAGCGGACGGTCAAATTATCTACCAAGGTCCCCGTGAAAATGTGCTCGAATTTTTTGAATATGTAGGCTTCAAGTGTCCTGAGCGAAAAAATGCAGCTGACTTCTTACAAGAAGTAAGCATGGATATGGTTACTTTTATAGTCTCGTCTTTTGGATTTTTAATTTCAATCAAAAGGATATCTCTATTTGTGAGTCCTCATCTTTTGTGCTCATGAATATGAAACAATTATAGGTGACATCTAGGAAGGACCAAATGCAGTATTGGGCGCATGAAGATCGACCTTACAAGTTTGTAACAGTCGAGGAATTTGTTGAGGCATTTCAGTCTTTTCACGTAGGACGAAGCATCGATGATTATCTGTCAACTGAATTTGTTAAGGTCAATGGTTATCAAACTGCCTTAGGAACCAGAAAATATGGTACTGGAAAAATGGAGTTGTTTAAAGCTTGCTTCTCTAGAGAATACCTGCTTCTGAAGAGAAATTCATTCGTTTACATCTTCAAGCTCGTCCACGTCAGTACTCAGTAGTATTCTCATTGAGTTATATTTTGGCTTTTGAATTTTCATCATGTGGATTAATGGTCTTGTTTGCTTTCTTTCTCTTCTTCTAGATCGCTGTAATGGCCATAATTACAGTAACAGTCTTTTTGAGAACTGAGATGCCCCGAGATTCAGTCTTTGATGGGGAAACCTTTGTAGGGGCTTTGTTCTATTCTACAATGATCACAATGTTTAATAGTATGCCGGAGTTATCCTTAACCATTGAGAAGCTACCTGTGTTTTACAAGCAAAGAGACTGCCTATTTTATCCTTCTTGGGCATATTCTCTTCCCTCCTGGATCCTCAAGATCCCTATGACATTTGTGGAAGCAGCTGTTTGGGTGTTCCTCACTTACTATGCCATTGGGTTTGATCCTAATGTTGGGAGGTAGGAATCACATGGCATACCGCTCACATATTTTTCTTTGAAGTTGTAAAGAGTAATGTCTCCCTTTCCGGTGGATACTAACAGAAAGTATAATTTCTACAGGTTATTTAAACAGTACCTTCTGCTCATTTTGGTTAGCCAAATGGCTTCTGCACTATTTCGATTTGCTGCTGCAGCTGCAAGAAATATGGTTGTTGCTTATACATTTGGAACATGTGCACTGCTCTTGCTTTTTACTTTGAGTGGCTTTGTTCTGTCTAAAGGTATTGTTGTTGTGCAAATTTGATTTGAGTATTGCTCCTTTTTCTTGATGAAACCTTAAATGCTACATATTTAAATTTTTGTGGCTTGTCCCAATACTTCAGATAGCATAAAGAATTGGTGGGTATGGGGCTACTGGCTATCACCACTAATGTATGCCCAGAACGCCATTGTAGTGAACGAGTTTCTTGGAAGAAGCTGGAGCCATGTAATTTTCTTCAATTTGCCTTTTAGTACTTGTCTGTATGAGGCTAATGTATGCAACCGATATGTTTTTCTTACCTTGTGTTTTATTTTTTTCTTTCCCAATGCAAAGATTGCTCCAAATTCAACAGAATCACTAGGAATTCAAGTCCTGAAGTTTCGGGCATTCTTCACAGAAGCATACTGGTATTGGATAGGAATAGGGGCATTGTTTGGATTTGTACTTCTATTTAACTTCTGCTTCACTGTGTCTCTTGCTTTGCTAAATCGTAAGTATTCTAACATATTGGTTTCATTCCCCCAAACTGAATACATATGTTGTAACTTCCAAATAACGTCATGCAGCATTTGATAACCGTCAAGCTGTAGTCTTTCAAAACACTGAAAGTACCAAGCCTGATGACAAAGTCGGAAGAGATCACCAAAAAAGTAACAACAGTTAGTAGAATTCATTCACAAATATGTGTCAGTTGCTAGTTATTGATAGTTATTTTAGTGATTCAGAATATAATTATTTCTTGTGACCAACAGAGAGTGGAGATGCACATGGGAAAGATAGCTTATATGGTTCCATAAGAATAGAGGCCATTGATGAGGAGAACCATTCGGCCAAGAAAGGAATGGTTCTTCCCTTCGATCCACATTATATCACCTTTGATGAAATCATCTACTCTATTGACATGCCGCAGGTGTGCAAAGTTTCAAATTATGATACACTGCAACATGATTTCTAGATAAACAATTCTTTATGCTGTCAAACTGAATTTTACAGGAAATGAAAGATCTAGGCGTCCTTGAAGATAAATTGGTTCTCTTGAAGGGGCTGAGTGGTGCTTTTAGGCCAGGTATTCTCACGGCATTAATGGGTGTTACTGGTGCTGGAAAAACGACTCTACTGGATGTGCTTGCTGGTAGGAAAACTGGTGGATATATTGAAGGAAGCATCACAATATCTGGATACCCAAAGAAGCAAGAAACCTTTGCAAGAATTGCAGGTTATTGCGAGCAAAATGACATTCACTCTCCACATGTTACTGTCTATGAATCACTAATTTACTCGACTTGGCTCCGCCTACCCACTGAGGTTAATACTCAAACCAGAATGGTAAGCATGCAATCAAAGGCCCTCGACAAACTGTGGCTTCCATGAAAGCTTAAAATTCTTTTCTCCTAACTCGTTTTTTCTGTTTTAGATGGCTCACACTTCACAACATTAATGAGTCTAAGATGCTTTATTACTTATGTCTTCCTAATCTAGTAAAAACCCTTGCTGGGCATAGCCACACCTTTTGTTAGCCATTTCTACTGCAACTCTTACTTTTTGTTAAATGTACAGATTGGAGATTGATCAAAAACAGAGAATGAGCATCGATGCTCCTAAATACAAGAGAATAATGGACAAAAATTTGACTTGTGTCAAACGATGCTATTCAAGTCCAAGCAAAATTAGGAACAAACAGACTAGCTGTCTGCAACTGAAAATGGTAGATGTAAAGTAAAGCTGGTCAAATGCTTGGCTGAACAGAGGATTTCTGTTAAAAAGAAAAGAAAAAATTATAAAAAAAAAACCTGAGTGAATGGCCTTATCTCAACATAGTCTGACTTCTATGCTGGCGTGAATTGTTATAGATATTTGTTGAGGAAGTCATGGAGCTTGTGGAGCTGAGCCAGTTAAGGCAAGCATTAGTTGGGTTGCCTGGTGTGAGTGGTCTGTCTACTGAGCAACGCAAGCGACTAACTATTGCTGTTGAGCTAGTGGCAAATCCCTCTATTATATTCATGGACGAGCCAACTTCAGGGCTAGATGCAAGAGCTGCTGCAATTGTTATGCGAACCGTGAGGAACACTGTGGACACAGGACGAACAGTTGTGTGCACCATCCATCAGCCAAGTATTGACATATTTGAAACCTTTGATGAGGTGAAAACTGTTGATTTATCTCTGAAATCATGTTGGGGTTTTGTCAAAATTTGAAAGTTTGTTTTTTCTCAACATGGCGTTGCAGCTCTTCTTATTGAAGCGAGGTGGGGAAGCAATATATGCAGGGCCACTGGGACACCATTCTGCCCATCTGATCAAGTATTTTGAGGTATATCAGTTTGGCCAAATGAACAAAAAATACAGATCATGCACGCAGATTTGAACCATTTATTCATACCAATAACTCACTAACTCATATGCTATTTTACCATTAAGGCAATTGAAGGAGTCAGTAAAATTAGAGATGGCTATAATCCGGCAACTTGGGTGATGGAAATTACCAATCCAACACAAGAAAAGGCTTTGGGAATAGATTTTGCTGCAATTTACAAAAGTGCAGAACTGTACAGGTATATTTAACAGTAATTTCGTCATATTTACTTGGACAAAGACATTAACCCGGTCTTAATCTATTGCTGACACACGACGTACATGCAGAAGAAACAAAACAGCTATTGAGGAATTGAGCACACCACCTGCTGGTTCTCAGAACCTTTATTTCCCGACAAAATATTCGCAATCCTTTGTCAACCAAATTCTTGCTTGTTTATGGAAACAACATCGGTCATACTGGCAAAATCCATCATATACAGCTATGAGACTGCTCTTCACTATCTTTGTAGCTCTAATACTGGGAACAATGTTCTGGAACCTTGGCTCGAAAATGTAAGTAAAAGATAGTTACTAGAACAACACAGAACATGTTTTAGAGCTGATGGTTTGTCATTATTTGCTAATTCCATGCCCTCGTAGGACAAGGCCACAAGATCTTTTAAATGCTATGGGTTCAATGTATGTTGCTACTCTTTTTCTTGGCATCCAAAATGCTCTGTCCGTGGCCCCAGTCGTGTTTATCGAGAGAACAGTCTTCTACCGAGAGAGAGCTGCTGGGATGTATGCAGCCTTTCCCTACGCGATTGCACACGTAAGAGTAAATCAAGTCTGATAAATTATACTTGTCATGCAACATTTGGTGTTTTTTCTTATGAAATTCTTATTTTATTTGCAGATCATAATCGAACTTCCCTATAGTTTTCTTCAAGCTGTGACATATGGAACTATAGTCTATGCAATGATTGGATTCAAATGGACTGCTCCTAAATTCTTTTGGTATCTATTCATAAAGTATTTCACAGTATTGTACTACACCTTCCTTGGCATGATGACTTTAGCTTTGTCGCCAAACCAACACGTTTCAGCAATTATTTCCTCTGCATTTTACGCAATGTGGAACCTGTTTTCTGGCTTCATAATCCCTCGAACGGTGAATATTTCTTGCTCCAGTGATAAGTTTCATCTGGGGTGTGATCATGCTATAAACTAACTCTGCCTTTGCATATCCCGTTGGTTTAAACAGAGGACCCCCGTGTGGTGGAGATGGTACAGTTGGGGATGCCCAGTAGCATGGACATTGTATGGATTAGTCGCATCACAATTTGGAGATATGAAAGACACGCTAGAGACAGGTCAGACGGTGGAGGAATTCATTAGAGAATACTTCGGTTTCAGGCATGATTTTCTGGGTGTAGTTGCAGCAATGGTGGTTGGTTTTGCAGCACTCTTTGCTTCTATATTTTCCATTTCTATCAAGAAATTTAATTTCCAAAGGCGATAGACATGATTAAAAGTGTGCGACTGTGTTGGAACATCGTCCAATGATATTTAACAAAGTTGCAATAAAAGACGATGCTCATCAAATCCAGATGCTTTGTTGAACTGCTAGCTAAAGGTACTCTTATACTCATGTGAAACTTAAATATGTTGGAATATTTTTAAAATGGAAATTAGATATAATATTTAATTTATTTGGCAGTTATATAAAAATATTTTTTTAATGAACAAATAAGTTAGAAGGATAATGTTTATTGGTCTCAAAAGGTATATTTTTTAGCTAAATCATTTTTGAATTATGATAATTGTCTCCCTTTGGATAAAAAAAAAAGAAAATATATTATTTTTTAGTAAAATAATTTTAAATAATATATAAATTTATTAATAGATTAATTTTAATAATAAATTTATAATTAAATATATTTTATTTTATCATATAAAAATTTTATGCAATTTAATTGAATCATGATAAGGCCTAATTCTTTTATTTATAGTATAACCCTAGTTTTTAGTCTAACAAAAAAATATGTGAATCAAAGTAGTTGGTTTGCATTATGCAGCTGATTAAACACCTGACCAAGAAACTATACAAGTCAAGGTTCGAATTTCTTTATGACTTTGTCAGATTCTCAAAGGTGTTGATTCCATAACAACCGCACACACTACAAGTTGTCAAATGGTGCAATAAACTGCGTGTACGGACGTCCTGCATGCTACCTTTTCGCGTCGAGAACTACTTCACAAGCATGCTGCTTCTGTAATGGCAACGGACCAAACCCCTCAGGTTTCCCGGGTAGATCTTCCTCACAGTTTGGGTAGACTATTTGTTGGGTACAGAGACCTTCTGCTACTTCTTTCCTGCTATACCTTTATTTCTTTTCAAGATGTTATCCATACCCTTGTTGATATGAATTAACCAGAGCCTCGTTGAAGTCATTTTAGGAAGCCTAGTACAGGAGTGTTACTTGTTAGACTGATGATAACGTTTCTTTTTCTTTTTTCCTCTAGTGAATATTTTTCAAAATAGATATTAATATAAAAATCTCTTTATTTTCTATAAAAATATTATCAATATAGTATAAATATTTTATATATCATACAAGACTTCATTATATTCAAATAAGTTGACGAGATCGTGCATTCGATCTTTGGAAGCATTCCACACCATTGTTTTTATGAATGAAAAAGAAAGATCATGTTTGTTTGGGTCACTTTAACTGTGAAGGTGCGATTCAAGTGGAATAACATGTTAGCAACGGTGTGGTCGACCCACGGATTTGTCTATTAATTCTAGAGTTCCTCGTCATGGCTGAAGCTTCTTGAGGTGAAATTCTAATTTTTTTTTTTTTAAGAAACAGGGTAACTGTGCCGTGGCGCAGTGCTGCGGTATTGGGTTAGAAACAAAATATGCGTAGCCAAATGACAAAATTAATTTACCATTATAAAAATAAATCAAAGAAATATTTTTTTTCATCCTAAAATTAAATTAAAATGTATAAAGATAAAGGAAACATGTGTTCCCCACCCCACCCCCCCTAGCGTACATCTAACGAAAAATTTTGTTAGTTTTCAGTGATATCCTTTGATCATATAAAGCAACAGTATAACAATGAGTTTTAATTTAATAGTATTAAAATTATTTTTAAAATTAAAAATTCTAAATTTGAATTGCAATCGATTTTAATTAAATTAAAAAATAAATAAATGAAGCAAGTGTATTAATCATTAATTTTTATTTTTTTATTTTTTTGAGCTTCAAGTATTAACCATTAATGATTTTTGATTTCCTCCACTGTAATATCCCTTTCACTTTGCTCTTGACTTATCCACTTGATGTGCTTATCCAAATTTTTAAGGCAGGAGTCTCTTAATTTTATTATTCACATAAATATCTCTCCAATCTGCTCCTGAATCCGATATTCCTGGACGTTGACCTTTTGCTTGAATTTTAATCTCTAGAATATTTTTGTTTGATTTCTCAAAATTTAATAACCAATCATATATGTTTGGACCATATGCGTAACATTATGTATGGATAAAATATATACTTAATTCATTATTTTTTTTCTTCTTCTTCTTAAAGTAAAGGGCGACCACGGAGTGGCTTTCCCGGCAAACCCCCCTTGGAAGTTTCCAAATCGCTGCGGCAATGGATGCGTCCAATGCGCATTTGTCTCTCTTTCCTTTTATTTAAATTGCAGGTCCAACACGCACATGCTTAGATGGCAGATAGTGTGCAATCATATCATCAATAGTTGAACCAACCACAGTTGGTAGAGTGTATTCTCTCGTGTTCAAATATATTAATTTGGCCTTTTCGATAATGTGCATCAAATTTAATTCTTTTTAATAAGATTGTGAGCACCACTCTTATTTTTGTATTTTACAAATCAAATAGAAAAAGGGTAGTTGAACAAAGAAAATACTATAAATTATACAATGATTAAAACAAGTAATGGGTCTGCACCAAAAAAATTTTTCATTAGTGGGTTTGTCTCAAAAACTTAGTTGATCACTGGCTTTCCTTTTTACCATAATGTCAGCCGACCTATGCCCAATAATCTAACATTATTCCCTTCCTAGTTGACCTGTGCCCCAAGATAAATACCACACAATCTTCATTCAACCCCCACACTCCATCCAGGTTCTTAACCCTCTCAATTTCTCAATTCCCTTCCCCTCTCTCTCGATTTGATATTGCTCCAGACATCCAAGTGGAAGACTTCATTGAATTCTTTGAGTCTTTGAATTTTGATCAATCTCAGTTGGTTCAAAGCCACTGATGGGAAACTATGTGTCATGCAAGCTATCAGACCCTGTAGTGCTGCCCATAAGCTTGTCCAAGTCCACAGAAGTTGTCCTCCCAACAGGCGAAATCCGAAAACTCCAAGATCCCATCAAAGCCGCCGAGCTGATGTTGGAGTCGCCTGATTTCTTCGTCGTTAATGCTAGCACCATGAAAATAGGCCGGAGATTCTCTCCTCTCAACGCCGACGATGATCTCGAAGGGGCCAGCACATACATACTCTTTCCAATGCATAGAAAGAAGTCGGTTGTCACCGCAAACGACTTGGAGCAGCTATCGGTCTCTGCCAACTCTTTTATCAAGCGAGCTTCCAAAGGGAACACGTCGAGGGTGTTGCCAGAATCCGCAGGGGAAGTTTCGCCGGATACGGCTGAGGGGACGGCGATGCCAAGGCTGGACTTAGAAGGTATTGAGGAGATTTCGACACCCGAGTTTCGATATAGAATGTCCATGGCAAGGTCGAAGAGGCCATCGCTGGAGACCATACGGGAAGAGCCAAGTCCGTGTCAAGGCAATAACTTGACTTGGGAGTTCTTGCGTACAAATGAGGGACAGAAATGCGCGTACATTTTGCACACAAAATTCTGTTCTTGTTGATTCTTAAATTGCAATCCAAGTCGTTGGTTTATGATCCCAACCCAAGAATCATGATTGGATTTTATTTGTTTTACAGGCTCATGTCACTCTAGCATCAAAAACTGGTTCCACCTTCCATTCCCCTTGTTAGCTTTGGACTTTTATTTGGTCCTAGTTTCAAGGAGGGGGGGGCATATTGGTTACTTTCTACTTACTTTCTTTGTCAGCCTAAGTTACGAAGATTCAGGTACAAGATAGGTTATTATGTGTGATTAAGCTCGATCTAATGCTATTCTGCTCACAGAAAGAAGTCCGTCAATTATGTGGTGGACTGCTTAGAGTTCTTGGAAGCTTTTGAACTAGATGCAACATGTAGGGATCGTCATACAAAAACGTAAATTGGTGTCATGGTGTAGTATTACTTTATAGGTCTTGAGTACAATATTGACAGATTATGACATAAAATTGACAGTGGATTTTAGATGCCTAGTTCGCTGGTAAACTTCTTTTTTTTTTTTTTTTAATTTTTTAAATTAAGTATGTTGGAGCGAGTAATTAAACGCTGAAACTGGTGATGATGTCCAATTTCTCTTAGTCACTTACATTGTAGTGAATGGACGGTGATCAAAATATCAACGATTAAGTTTCTAGCCCAAATGCAAAAATCTGAAAGATTATTGGCATGATATACGGACTTCCTTTTTGTTTTTTTGTTTTTTTTTCTTTCTCTTATTGATTAAGAGGTCTTTCGTTTTAATAAATTTCATAATTTTTTAATTAAAATTAAAATTTTATATTTTAAAAGTAAAAATAAAAATTTATAATTATTATAATGTCATTCCAAAGGAAATAATATACAAATTTTCAATAGTTTTAAATGAATTTAATCTAGCCATATCTGCTTAACAAACGAAACTGTTTTGCCTATTAAAATGAGTAGAAAAAACAGACTGATCGCCAATCGTAAGGTTTCAGGAACTCTCGCGAGCCACCATCTTATCCTCAAGAGTGGCCCCTGTCACCTAGCAGAGGATGTTGATTTTTCTCGATCGATCCTATGGCTTCAGGTACATGGGCTCCATTTATATCAAATAACGAGAGAGAACCGTCTGTAGAATTGGCGAGCCATTTGCTGGTTTACAGGAGGTGTACGTCACGCTGGACAACTCGCTAGGGCGGAGCAGCTATATGAGGTTGCTAACAGACTTGTGGGTGGATAAATCCCTTCTCACATGTTTCCAAAACAAAGAAGCCTCCAGATAATCCCCGAACTTACAATCTCCTCCACAAAAAGAACTGTAAGGAGAAAGGGATCAGAGGCAACAAAGTTAGAATTGAATTAAAAAAACTAAAAGGGTCCTAAGGGGCCCAGAGGATGTCGGACCCACTCATGGACTTGAGCCTTTCTCAGTGGGCTTTTCACCCAAGGAGCCACTAATGAAAACTCAGCCTGGCAACCTAGAAGCCCATCAAATGGAATTAAAATGAAAAAATTAGCTAGAGTCCAATTTAGTCAAAATCCAATGTGACGGAAGGCCTGCAAAATTATCAAGCTCAGCCGAGAGCTGGAGGTTTGTTATGGAGAGAAAGCAGAGCTGGTCATCATTCCTGAAATACAGCAAAATGTTACCTTTGAAGCTCTGAAAGACATGGATATGGAAATGGTGGCTGACCAATAACCAATGAAGATTTTGGCCTGGAACTGTCAGAGGTAGGTTGGGGCAACCCCTGACGGTTCAGGCCCTAAGAAAGCTCATCCAAAAATACTGCACATCCATAGTTTTTCTCTCGGAGACCAGAAGGAAGAGGAATTATGTGAAAAAGAGAAGAAGACAGTTGTGATTCAGCAAGGCTGAATGTGTAGACCCCGAGAGCAAAAGGGGAGGACTAGCATTGTGGTGGCTTGTAGACATAGGGCTAACCATCAACTGTAAAACAAAAAATTTCTTTCATCTAGAATGCGAGACGACAGAGGCGCAGGTGAATGGGTTCTGACTTATGTGTATGGGTGTCCAACTAGTTCCAACTGCCATCACCCTGGGGAGTCCTTGAGGGAGCTGAAGCCAAGATCTCCGCGTCCATGGCTTAGCATAGGGGACTTCAATGCCCTTATTGGCACAGAAGATAAGAGGGTGATCTGCCCAATCAACAATAGAGACGGGGAGGATTTTGTGAGTTCCTGTAGGATGATTGGTCTCTCTGGGAACTTGTCTTTATAAGGGTCATATTTTACCTGGACCAACAAACAACCTAGAAGAGGAAATGTACACAAGAGAATTGATCGTGATGTGGCTACCATGGAGTGGAGCAAGATGTTCCCACGAGTAGCTCTGACAAAGGAAACCATAATCGACTCCGATCATAATCCCATTATACTTGAAACTAGTCTGATCCAACATCGATCCTGACCGAAATTCAAATTTAAGTCAAAGTGGACCTTTCTTGAGGAATGCTCGAGTGTAATTAGAGAAGGATGGAGTTAGACAGTTCAAGGTTTTCTCAATAATTTGTTAGTCAATAAGCTTTAAAGTTGCAGGAAGGTACTCCAACAGTGGGGTAAAAGAATAATAGGGAATGCCAAAACGCAGATTGATAGACTCCAAGAAAGACTACTAGAACTCCAGGAGGCCCCAACAACGGAGACTTCATTAGCAGAGGAACAAACTGTGGTCAAGAACTCGACAAATGCTGGCAACTTGAGGAAATGTATTGGCAAAGTCCGATGGCTAAACCATGGCGACCGGAACAAGAGATTCTTTCATGCAAACACAATTCAGAGGAGACAACGAAACCATTTAGTGTGAATCGAAACAGCATGGGGGAATGGCTGGAAGAAGAAAGCTCTATTGCTGCTGAGGTCCATTGTTTCTCAATGGAGAGCACCATCTAGTCCTTCCAGTAAAGCTAGCTAGATCGAAAGAACAAGCAATACAATTCATCCTTGAGAGGGTGGAGCAGAAAACAAAAAATTGGAAGCAAAGCCTTTTCTTGCTAGCAAGGCGAGGAGTGCTAAAGGTGATGATAATGTCAAGATATCAAACGAAAGTGTATGAAAATTGAAAAATGTTAGACATATACGGAGATTAAAAAGAAATTTGATTTTTAGAAGACAGTTTGATGAAAAAGATATTCTACAATTTTTGTTGATGAGTTATAAAAAATTATTAAAAATATAATGGTGACTATTAAAAAAAAATAAAACTGAGGTACTTATATAATTTTGGATATAAAAAATTCAATGGAAATTATTGAATTGAAGATCAATTTTAAGATTGAGAATTATTGAATTGGAGATTAATTTTAAAATTTGGCATTGTAAGCTCCAATATATATATATATGAGTGAGAAAAGAATGAAGTTACTTATAACAAAAGGCAAGTTGGCTAATATAAAATTGTATATATTCGCACCTGTGAGGACTGTTTTTTGGGATGTAAACAAAAAAATTAGTTTTTCCAAAATTGGAAAGACACTCCGGAGGTAAAAATTAGAAGTTATGCATACTTATATTTGAAATTCCTCTCCAGTAGCATTCTTAGGTAGTTTAGTTTATTATATCACCTTCATCGACAACTCCACTCAAAAGGTTTAGATTTATTTTTTTAAAAAATAAATTTAATGTATTTATAAATTTTAAGAAATAAAAAAAATCAAGTAAAAAATAAATTTAAAGAAATTTGATATATTTATGAATTTTAAAAAGTGAAAAAATTAGGTAAAAAATAAATTTGATATAAAAGTAAAATGCTTGAAATTTGATAATAATAATAAATATGATAACAAAAAATTCAAAGATTTTTATATAATTAAGGATATTCAAATAGAGAAAATAATTTTAAAAATATTACAACAAAATAATATTACTAAGCACATAAATAAAATATTGAATGAGTATCTTAAGAATATGAGAATACATACTAAATTACTAAAGATATTCTAAGTTGATATTAAAATTTATTTGATTAGTTGAGAATATCTGTAAAATTATTAAAAGAACATTGGATAGATAAATAAGTAAATCTTTTATACTTAAAAGTCTCTAATTATCTTTTATAAGCATGTAGATTCTGATGATAAGAATAAATTAAATTTTAAATCTTACAATTGCATTTTCACTGAATATAAAATTAACAAATTCTAAAATTATTTATGGGATAATTAAAATAAAAAAATTATTAAAAGTAAAAATGTCATATTTAATGAAAATATTGTTTATAAAAATAAACATGTTATAGAATTTGAAAGTGCATTGAAATATGATAGAAAAGAAGAATATATTAAGTTTGAAAGAAATTTCTAAAGATGATATAGGTAAAAGAATATTAAAAAATCTTGAAAATATCTTAGTGCAGTTAAAGGCTTATTAGTAGCACAAGTTACAAAATTTGGTAAAATATTTAAACTTTTACAATGGTTCTTTTTTTATATTATTTATTATTGATTAATAAAAGTAAATCAGAATACTTTAATGAAATAATACGAGTTAAACATTCTATCAAATTAGTGATGAAAAAAGAGATAAGTTCACTATAGAAAAATCTTACATGTAAGTTAAATCAATTATCAAAAGGCAAAAAAGTATTAAACAACAAATGAGTTTATCGAAGAAGAACATGATAATATTAAGAAATACAAGACAAGATGATTGTAAAAGAATTTCAACAGAAAAAAGTTATTAACTACATTAAAAGTTTTCTCTTTAATTATGAAAATATTAATAATTATTTTATTTAAAAATTTACACTTAAAACAACTTGATATAAGAATATCTTTCTTTCATGGTAATTTAAAAGACAATATTTGCATGATTTAATTAAAAGATTTTTCTATACTTAGAAAATAAAGTCAAGTGTGCAAACTTAATAAAAATTTATAGGATTTGAAACAAGCTCCTAAGTAATATTACAAAATGTACTTTTATTTGTAGTTACAATTTAAAAAATGCGGCATAGATCATTGTTATTATTTTAAGAAATTTAACAATATTCATATTATTTTACCTTTGTATGTAAATGATTTGTTTATTATAAATTTTGGTATTCAAGAAATTAATAACTTGAAACTAAAATTGTTAAATAAATTTGCAATAAAGTATTATTCTATATGTAATTTATTGGATAATATGACATTAATATTAGAAAAGATATATAATACAAAAAATTTTATTGGCATATTAACAAAATTAATGATTACAGATAAATTAAGGTTGTATGTAGTTTCCATTGACCTTCATAATCAATTGTTGAGGAGGTGTTATTGAGATTATGAATTATAAAATGAATTTAAATATATGTTAATTTAATAATTAATTTACAAGTAAGAGATTATTTTAATATTATAATTTAATTAATATTATACGTATATAAATATATAATTTATCTTTATATAAAATTATTTTATTTTTTATATAAAAAATATACTTATTATGTAATTTGTAATTTTAAAAAATAGTATAATTTTAATGTACCTATAAATACACAAGCATCTAACTTTCAAATTATATAAGTTTTGTTGTATTTTTTTTCACTTTTATTTCTTTTCGTATATTTCCTTTCTCAACAGTAAACTTGCATCAAGGAAGTGCCAGTGATTTTGCAACCTGTTTTGTAAGCGGAAAGGAGGAGGAGAGCGTGGAGGACCCATTGTTTGTCTGTGCACACGTTCAAGCAAAACCTGGTTTACAGGGCCTCTGGGGTATTATCTCACACCAATAGGCTTTTCCTCCGTCCAGAATTCGTGGAACAGCAATGCTGCAACACTCCAAGGAATGTGACGCTCCTCCCTGCTCAATGAGTTTGCTGCCATTACATGCTAGAGTATATATATGGAAGGCGAGGAAAGAGCTCTGCATGGAACCCCGAAAAAACAAAAAAGTCGAATGCGTAGCTCTCAATCCAGAGGGTGGCGCGGGACACAAACGAATTGAACGAGTTTGCCAAGCCCATTTCTGCCCATCGCCCACCTCCAGCCCATTTCTTGAGTTTTTGACGCCTAATTAATTTTTAAAAAGTGAAAAGTACGGTAACACCCAAAATAAAGGAAAAACGGAAAGAAAAGCCCTTCCAAATTCTTTTAATTTTGTGTTCATCCTCTCGTTCCTTCATTCCTAATTAATTCAGGTGCTTTCTATTTTTCACCCCACCCGAGCCTCAATTTTCTTAGTAACCAAACGAGCTCGGGAAAATAAACCCACCTAGTCCACGTGTCCCTGAGCCCTGGCTGAGAGGGAAACTTCCTTCCTAAACATATAAAACCAATCATCCCTCAAATTCCCCAGGCAAAAGCTTCTTTGAAAGGCTCTCCCTCTCTCTCTCTCTCTCTCTCTCTCTCTCTCTATAAGATGCATGCTCTGCCAGTCTAGGCTTAAAATCTTCCAAATGTCTTCCCTATCGCCACCGCCACCACCACCACCAAAATCACCCCAAACCCTAGACTCTCTCAACCTCTACCACATCGCCTTGACTTCCCTCTCCCTCCTGCCACCGCCCTTTTCCTCCTTCCCGCCTCTCCCGTCCTCCTTCTCCTCCTCCGCGAAGCTCATACCCAACACTCGCTTCCTCGTCGACGCCTTCCGCTCGCCAACCCCATCCTCCGTCGCCTACTTCCTGTCCCACTTCCACTCCGACCACTACTCCGGCCTCTCCGCCGCCTGGTCCCACGGCCTCATTTTCTGCTCCCCCACAACCTCCGCCCTCCTCACCCAAGTCCTCGGCGTCCCTTCCCCCTTCGTCTTTCCCTTGCGGTTGCGCGAACCTGTACTTATTGATGGCTCCGAGGTCACCCTCATTGACGCCAATCACTGCCCGGGCGCGGTACAATTCCTGTTCAAGGTACCCCGTGAGAATTTTTCTTCATCTTTCGAATTGTACATTCATACCGGTGATTTTAGATACTGTTGTTCGATGAAAAAAGATTGGTTCTTGAGCCATTTTGTTGGGTGTGATGCAGTTTTTCTTGATACCACTTATTGTAATCCCAAATTTGTGTTTCCCTCACAAGAAGAATCGATTGATTATGTTGTAAATGTGATTGAGAAGATTGGAGGAAAGGATGGTATCCGTTTTGAGAAGACTGTGTTGTTTCTTGTTGCCACTTATGTGGTGGGGAAAGAGAAGATTTTGGTTGAGATTGCACGGAGGTGTAATAGGAAAGTGTATGTGGATGAGAGGAAAATGGGGGTTTTGCGCGTTTTGGGATATGGGGAAAGTGGCATGTTTACAGAGAATGGTAGAGAAACTGATGTGCATGTTGTTGGATGGAATGTGTTGGGGGAGACTTGGCCTTATTTTAGGCCGAATTTTGTGAGAATTAATGAGATTATGGTGGAAAAAGGATATTCACGGGTTGTGGGTTTTGTGCCAACTGGCTGGACTTATGAGGTAAAGCGTAATAAGTTTGCGGTGAGATTAAAAGATTCTTTTGAGATTCATCTCGTGCCATACAGTGAACATTCAAATTATGATGAGCTCAGGGAGTTTGTGAAGTTTCTGAGACCTAAACGTGTAATCCCTACAGTTGGTGTGGATATTGAAAAAGTTGATAGTAAACATGCCAATAAAATGCAAAAGCATTTTGTGGGGTTAGTTGATGAGATGGCCAACAAGAAAGAGTTTTTGATGAGTTTTCATCGTGGGTCATCTGTGAGTGTTGAAAAGTTTGATGTAAAAATCTTATCTGGACTGAATGAGGGGCCAGGCCAAGATAGAGAGGTGAAATCATCTTGTGCGGAGGTCCTTTCCACATCTACCCTGCAAGAGTCTGGTGTGCAAAATTCAACTCCGATAAAAGATGAAGAAACAGAAGAAACTTTAAGGGAACTAAGTGCTTGCTTGCCCACATGGGTTTCTCGTGGTCAAATGCTAGATTTGATCGGCATCTCGAGGAACAATATTGTCGAAGCAGTTTCTAATTTTTATGAACATGAAACCGAATTTCATGAACAGGTCTTTTCTTGTGGAGCTTGCATTTCTGTATCCCAGACTAGTTCACTTAACAACACTGAATTGCTTTCAGAACCAAAGTCTATTAAGAATAGTCCTGGATGTTTAAGCATTCCTTTGAGTGAAAACTGTAAGTCATCTAATGTGAAGCATTCAATTAAAAGTGGGAAAACACCCGGAAAAAGGAATAATAGGCACACTGACTCCAAGGCCAGCAAGAAACTAAAAGCCTCTTCAAAGCTGGGATCTGCTGGCTCAAAGCAGTCTACCATCACAAAATTCTTCAACAAGCTCTTACCTAATCCCCCTCAAGATGGGCTGACGCAGTGCGCTGTAGATGAAAACTTGTTGGCAACTGGTGGTACAAATTCATACGAAAAGGAGATAGACCAATTTATCCAGGTGATTGACGGAAATGAGTTGTCAAGAAGCTATGCTGCCACCATCTTGGAGAGGACCAAGGGGGATATCTGTAAGGCACTCGATATGCATTATGGTAATCCTGAAGGTGACCTTGATGAGAATACAGAGAGGCTAGTAGAATCTGGCAATTTAGTTAATCCAGAGAGCCATGCTAATGAATGTGTTTCTGCCCAGGAGTCAGATATCTCAAAGGAGACAGACCATTTGGTCGAGTCTTCCATGCAGCAATCATCAATAGAACATGTTGACAAAAATTCTGTATCTCTGTCAACAGAGACGTATGATCCGATAAAACATGGTTTGCCTCTTCATTTAGAAATTAGCTTCCTTAAATTCTTAGGGCATGTATACTTTCGGGAAATTTTACCAAGGTTTTGCAATAAATGGAAAATTGTTTGATGTTCATGTGCAAGGAAAAATTCTCTTTTTGTCCCCTTGCGAGCTGGCTTTTTCAAGACTTCAAATTGTAGATATTCCTTTCAAATCTGAGGCTTAGAGGACTTGCTTTTCCATTTTTCAACCATGAATGCAAAATGTTTCTCTCAACAAAGTTCCATGTTTTTTTTTCTTTTTTTAAAAATTTTTTTTTAAAAAAAAAAAAAAAAAACCTCCAAAAGAACTGCTTTTCCATTTTCTGCATGAAAACAGAAGTTTGATTATCAAGACAAAAGTAGCTTTAAATGGACATGGAAAATGAATAGCTGCTTTCTAGAATTAAATATACTTTTAATTTTCCTGTAAATATTTAATGCTTTGAAGTTGAAACTTGAGAAATATATGCAGCATGCTGGAAGCTTGGACAGCCTGCTCCTTACATCCATCTTGCTCGAACTTTTGACCTTGCTGAATCTGAAAAAGGAAAGATCAAAGCTTCATCTATGTTCTGTAACATGTTTCGAAGGTGATACTCTATTTTCCTAGTTAATCTCCTCCTTAATAAAGAAGAATTCACATTATAATGTCATATTGTCAATAGCTATTGAGGAGTGTTTGCAACATGCTGTTTCATGCAGTTTACTTGCCTTGTCTCCGGAGGATGTACTGCCTGCTGTGTATTTATGCACAAATAAGATTGCTGCCGACCATGAGAATGGGGTTAGTTTGGTTTTTTCTTTCATCCTGTGTTGTGCCTTTATATACCATCTTGTTGTAGTTTCATGATGAAAGTTTTGAGAGCATTTGATTGAGATTTTTCGCATTTACTTATTAGTTATGTTATTTCTGTCTTGGATGATCCTTGAATTTCATTTTCTGATATTTCTACTTCAAAGGTTTATGGTTAAATTGTAGGAATATTTTCTTTTACCAGAACTAAGCTACAACAAATATTCTTTCCACTAAGTGCTGCTTAGATGCATATATTTGTTGAATGTTGCAATTTGGCATGCTTCCGTGTCCTTAGTGGTGGGGACTCCATTATGCTTTCTGGTGAATTTCATTGTACAATGCTGCACTGACATTGCAGGAACTAAACATTGGTGCAAGCTTGGTTATATCAGCACTGGAAGAGGCATGTGGGGCAAGCCATTCTAAGCTCGCAGATATGTACAACAATTATGGGGATCTGGGTAAGATTATGGGTTCTTCTGTAATGTTTTTGTCTATTCTAAATTTTTACTTCTCCTTATGAGATACATCCATCATGAAAGGTGATGTTGCTCAATTATGCCGGCAAACACAGAAGTTACTGGCGTCTCCTCCACCAATTCTTATTAAAGATGTATTTTCTGTGCTCCGGAATATAAGGTAAATTCTGATCCCTGACAAGTTATTGATCTCATTTTAGCCATGATGCAGTGGCTGCATAGTAATGGTTACATGTGGTTTTATGAAATATTCTGTGATCATAGTGGCATAATGATACCCATCATGGATGAAATGTAGCGCTCTGGTTTGGACAGAAAGAGTTAGAGTCCAAAAGTATAACAGTTTCTTGTGCAGTGAAGTTTCTTCTCTGGTGAATTGTGGGTGGGACCTTAAATTTTTGGGACCATAGTCTGATCAACTTCTTTTTATCTCCTCCATCCCTTTCCTTTATTTGGTTTTGTCCTCTCTACTTTACTTTCTACACGTTGAGAAATGGGATAGATTATCAGCTCGTACGTCTGAAGTTTATATTCACTAGTGGTCATTAACAGGGACAACTTCAGATGCAAAAGCAATCTTGTTCAATGTGTTACTATGCTTGCTGACAAAAGGATTGTTAATAAACCACTTAGTATTTATGAAGAAATTTTGCTAGAGTTTATTTTTAATGTTTCCACTGCCATAGAACAAAAAGGTCATAGCCATGGCATCAATATTTAACCTCAGAGAATTATCTAAGGAAGTCATTTGTTGTGCACTTCATTAGTCTCAGTCTTGTTTATTTATCAGTTTACAAACAGGTACCGGAAGTACTGCTCGAAAGAAGAGCCTCATTGTGAGGCTCATGCGTTCTTGTAGGGAGAAAGAGATGAAGTATATTGTCAGAACATTGGTAAGATTTGGACAGCATTTCTTTAATTGTACCATGTCTCAACAATATGTATTCTTTGCTCTTATTGACCGACATGAAAACAAAATTTCTTTTCCTCTTTTATGACTTGATAATTATTGACTCAACTTATTGCATAGCTTATTGTTGTTTCTTTGAAGATTTGGGCATGACATAAACAGTCTGCTGCTTGAAATATTTTATGAGTACATATGGGGTTTCTTGGTTAAAATTTTTCATCACTGTTCTGGATCCTGCTAATAAAAGTTCCCATCTTCTTTCCCCTTTGCCTCCTGTGGGTTCTGATTTCTGACTTCCTCTATCTGATGATAGATACCAAGAGAATTATTTTTCTGTTGTGACTTGGGGAGAAATGTTAAAGGTTCCAAAACATTGTCTTGCGATGCTCATAAAGTTTTCTTAATAATGAATGATAACTATACTTTGATCAAGGTAGCAGAGATACAGCATTGCTAGGGTTGGTACAAAAATTTTTCAGTCAGAGTTGTGGAAATTTTGGTAGGGTTTTCATGAGAAATGGGGGTTCATTTATACCTTTTGTTTCTTTTATTGCTCAATTCCTTACATTTTTGAGCTGGCTTTAGAGAAGACCATCTTGCCTATAAAATTAATCTTGATACAGGTGAGGAATTTAAGAATTGGAGCAATGATGAGGACTATTCTACCTGCTTTGGCTCAAGCTGTTGCCATGAATTCTTTCATGGGATCTTCCAATGAACAAAAAGCTGAACTTCTAAAGGAGAAAATTCAGGTACTTCTGTTCTTGGGAACACTGAATTTTTTTTTTTTCTGCCTTTTGTTTTATGTACAAAAGTAATTATTACTTATACGTTCTAATGAACAAGTTTGGTTTTCTCTGTGTACATAGGGATAATGACAGGTCCCTGTACCTTACTTAATGATAGTGTTAACTTTAATTTTCAAATGAATTGCTGTCATTGACTACCCTAAACTTTTTGCCACTCTGTAGTGCCTTTCTGCAGCTGTCATTGGAGCTTATAATGTACTTCCAAGCTTAGTAAGTTTCTATTATTGGACTTTCAAGTTCTTTGCATTTTCCTCTTGATGCTTTGGAGATTTTCTCTGATCTCCCACATGTAACAAGTTTTACAGGATTTGGTTGTTCCTTCACTAATAACTAAAGGCATGGAATTTTCTTCATCAAGCTTATCAATGGTTCCAGGAATACCTATCAAACCAATGCTTGCAAAGTATAAATTTTGTTTCACTTTAACAATAACTTCATGTTGCATATTGATTCCACTGATGCCTTCAGCTTATTGCATGTTTTTCCCTATGTCAGAATCACAAATGGAGTATCTCAAGCATTGAAACTGTTTCAAAACAAAGCCTTTACATGTGAATACAAGTAAGCTTGTCTTTCTTGTTTCTGCCCTTTTTCCGAAGGCCCAATGGATATGCCAATATGGGTTTCAGATGGTAGAGAATTAAACTACAGGAGAAACCTTCTGAAACTTTCTATGGAAACAAAAGAAACCTGACATAGGCTATAAGATTAATACAACTGGATGCCAATATGGGTTTCAAAACAAAGCCTTTACATGTGAATACAAGTAAGCTTGTCTTTCTTGTTTCTGCCCTTTTTCCAAAGGCCCAATGGATATGCCAATATGGGTTTCAGATGGTAGAGAATTAAACTACAGGAGAAACCTTCTGAAACTTTCTATGGAAAAAAAGAAACCTGACATAGGCTATAAGATTAATACAACTGGATGGGACATGCTGATGCAGGAAAGATAAAATGAATGTCCTGACAGGCATTTTTTGGTGTGCTTAGGTCAGGGTCCCAAAAGTTGAAAATTTATTTGTTTATTGTTTTGATTATCAAACTTTGAAGCCCAGTGAGCGCAGCTTGTTGGCTGGAATCACAGGGAAGATGGGAGGAACTTATGGCAGAAAAGCAAAGATTGGCAAACAAGAAGAAGATAGTTTGCCTCTTTTCAACAATCAGAATGTTTTTATTCATTTTTTGACGATTTCACTTTTCTGCATTGGTAGGTAACAATAAGGCTCCTCATTGAACTGGTCACTGTACATTTTCAGATATGATGGCCAGCGTGCACAGATTCACAAAATATCCAATGGCAATATCCGTGTGTTTTCACGGAATGGGGATGAGACAACGGCAAGATTTCCAGACTTAATCGGTATAATTAGAGAATGTTGTAAGCCTGATGCTGTGACTTTCATCTTGGATACAGAGGTCAGTTTTTCCTTTGGCAATAATCCTTATAATATAAATCTGGCCACTTCTGATTGGTGAACTGTGATTGCTTAATTGGGCAGAGCACTGTTAGTTCTGAGTGGTGGCATAACTTTTGGTTTCAGGTAGTTGCAGTTGATAGAAAGAATGGCTTCAAGTTTATGTCCTTCCAAGAACTATCCTCGAGGGAGAGAGGGAGCAAAACTTCTTCAATTGCATTAGATAACATAAAGGTTTGCTCAAAATTAATCATAGTGGGTTAAGTACATATAAGGTGTGATTGTACAATCTCAGAGAGGAGGGGTGCAAATGGAATTTACCTAAGCATATTTGTTTTGTTGGGCTATTTATGTGCGAGGG
This sequence comes from Bruguiera gymnorhiza, assembly GCA_020883675.1. Taxonomy (NCBI): domain Eukaryota; kingdom Viridiplantae; phylum Streptophyta; class Magnoliopsida; order Malpighiales; family Rhizophoraceae; genus Bruguiera; species Bruguiera gymnorhiza. The sequence continues at coordinate 4,908,345 of JAIRCJ010001058.1, read as the reverse complement.
AATGAGTTGAACATTTCTTTAGATGATTCATGACTTACTAATGTGAGTCTTTTGCAACTTTTAAAATACAGGCTTTGCATTGATGTTAGTAGCTCTATTTTTCTGGAATTTCTCTGATATGCCCTGATCTTTCTAATGTTTTTACATGTGCAGGTCGAGATCTGTGTGGTTGTTTTTGATATCATGTTTGCTAACGGAAACCAGTAATGTTCCGTAACCTTCATTTGCAATTGTAATGCTTTTCCATGACATGCATACTTGGTCAATTATTATATTGTTTTAGTTTGAGAAACATATGCTCCCTTACAGGAGAGCAGCTGTATTAACCCATTCGATGTTAGATAAGTTTCTGTTTATCACATCACTTAGTGACCCTAACTAATTAGCAGTTAAAGAAGACCAGTTTATCCTCACTGGATCCACTTTAAAAATAGAAATAAGCAATCAGATACTCTGTGTATCACTAATGCAGGAGACAAGGGAATCTAATTGATAGCTGAAGTGCAGCCACACCAGTGACATGTCTAATTTATGATTATTTCTCAACACTTAATGTTTGTGTGCGCACATGAGATTGCAATTGAAGAAGCATCCCCTTCTGTTGAAATAATATGGTTTGTTGTAGGTTGGAATTAGCCTTGGTTGATTTGAGCTGACTTTTTATGCACTATATGCTGATTAGTAAAACATAAGTTGACATAACTAACACAATTTTATTCACTAAGAAATTTTGTGCAATCCAAAAGGCAAACAATGTAAAAAGTTATTTTTTGCTTTGGTTCAAACTTGTGAAATATCCTTCCATTCGGTGCACGTATATGCATGTGAGAACAGACACACATTTGCTGAGATTAATTTGCTTAATTTGAATTGGTTAATAGTGCTTCTGCAAACTTAACAAGCTAAGCCAAAACTTCTTCACAGTATACTTTGGTCATATTTAATTTTAAGTACTTTTGTTTTCCCTTTCTTCTTCTTTGTAATTCCAATCTGATCAACATTGCCTCCGATTGGCATTGGTATTCATAGTATATCTTGTACAGGGCTTAAAATGTGCATTTTTTGTATTAGTACACAACATGGGCAACTGTGCATTTTTTTTCCTTCCCAGCGACTTACTTGCATTTCTTTACCTAAGTCACATTATGTTGTTGGCAATTCCGTCCTGTGAACTCCATTATTGTGCATTTGTTTCAAGTGATTACAGTTTCTTTTGTTTTTTCCCCTTCTTCTCTTTGTCCTTTTGTGTGTGCCTGGATAAGGTCAAGTGTGTTGTATTGTTAAGATTGGACTATGCTTGGATTGTTCAGCTTGTCTTGTCTTGCACAGTTTAAACATTGATCAAAGTGCCTGCAAATAGGATCAATATTTTCCCATGTACCAAAAAAAAAAAAGGAAAAAGAATTGGCTGCAGATATGGTCCATAACCATCTCTACAAAAATTTTGAGAGGGCCAGCTGATGGTTTTGAACTTACTCATTAATGACTGATCCAGTAAATCTCCTATTGGTCAGACAACACGATTTGTGCATTTAGCTTTATGATTTTCCAACATTTAGTCATAGGGTACATGTTCCATGCCATCTGTTGAAAGTCAGTCAACCTGTGTACAACAATGCAGGATATTTTTGTATTATGAACTTTTTTTAGATGATAATATCTTTTCAAGTAAGTTGGTCTTGTGTTGCAGGCTGTTGAAGCTTCCTCTTCGCCAAAGACGGAAATGTATGTGTTTACTTCTCAATTGACGATATATTTATTCTTTGATTTTACCAACAGGAACCCATATCCCCTCTCTCTGTTGTAGGATTTGAATCTTACCCATCATTTTTCTTCTTGTCTTTCTTCTTGCTTTTTCATAGACTTGAAGGATTTGTTTTGCGATGAGAGGTTAGGTTATTTTGAATATGCGAAGGAGATGACGGTAACTACTCTCCTTTAGTAGTCCACATGGACAGACATAGAAATCTTCTTTCTGATGGTGCATTCCACTTTGTGACTTTCAGATTGAAACAAATGAAGCTTGTTTGACCAATGCGGTAACCATAACTAAGATGAACTCTTTTCTTCAAGAGGCATTCCGCTCTTCATGCGAAGGGATTATGGTGAAGCCCTTAGATGTTGATGCCGGATACTCTCCAGATAAGCGTTCTGACACATGGTTGAAGGTGTAGTTTGATATATTACCAATTTGCTGATGCATTACAGGGAGAAAGAAAAAGAAGATAATGTTTTCATAAATGAAATCACGGATTGTGAATGAAGCTTCTTTTCTAGGTCAAGCGAGATTATTTGGAAGGGTTGAATGGTTCTCTTGATTTGGTCCCAATTGGTGCTTGGCATGGAAATGGGAGGAAAGCAGGATGGTAAAAGATTTAAAATTTTGTTCTTTTTTGTTCACAACCCCCAGTTCATTGCAAGTGGCTTATTCTGTTATTCTTTGTATTTTTCTTTCCATCTCAAGCTGTGTAGTAATGGTAATGAGGCTGTTTTGAAATCATGAAAATGGATGAAGGATTTTTGTTTGATGCATATGCTAAAATTCTAAATGCATCCTACTTGAGCTGTGTATGATTTGTTAAATTCGGTTTCTTACAGGCACAGTCCATTTCTCATGGCATGTTACAATCGTGAGACTGAGGAATTCCAGAGTGTTTGCCGCGTAATGTCTGGGTTTTCAGATGCTTTCTATATACAGGTGAGCGATTTACTGACTCTTGTGCTCATGGTAACTAGAGAAGTGGGATGGAAGGCATATCAGAGTAACTCGGTCTCAATGCCAATTTGCAGATGAAAGAATTCTTTTCAGGGGACAAGATTCTGGCCAAAAAGCCTCCCTACTATCGCACTTCTGAGGTTCCAGATATGTGGTTTCCTCCGGTACTTGTTTGGGAAATAAGAGGCGCGGACTTCACAATTTCACCAGTTCATCAGGCTGCCGTAGGTCTAGTTCATCCGTCCCGTGGTATTTCTATCAGATTTCCGAGATTTGTTGGCTCGGTTTCGGACAGAAATCCGGAGGACTGTAGCACAGCCGCAGATATTGCTGAAATGTTTAACTCTCAGACACGGAAGATGGATGTGAAAGCTGAAAAATGACCTTTACCACAATGGTGTGCACAAAGTAAGCTGCTTTTTGATAATTTGCATGTGAAATCTGAAAACAGATGAAGAAGATCCAGTGCAGTGCACATTTGTTATTATAGGACAGGGAGGGCTGGCAACGCTTTTCTGGGTCTTTTTCTTGTAGCCTTGTACATGGTGTAATCACAATACAACAACAATATGGGGTTCCATTCTTCAAATTTTCTGGGTTTCCATGGAGTCCCCCCCCCACCCCCTCCCAAAGAGCCCTGGTCTTGGCTATGTATATAAAAATATTGTGAGCTCCTCTCGTCCTGGTAAATAACACGAGGGGAAAAGCTCCTCAGGATCATTGAATTCAAAATGGATGGTTGGTTAGGAAGCCGTTAAAAGGAGGAGAAATGGTAAAATAAAATTATCCATTCGGTCTTGGAAGCGTGTGTGGTTTTTTTTTTTTTTAATTTTTTGGCAGAAATTAATGGAACAAGGGAGGAGACCATTCAGAAATTAGTTGACAATTGCCAGGAAAACAAATGAAATGGAAAATGGGATATTCTCATTTGATGCTAACGCACACTTTGCCACATATTCGACGGACAAATTCGGGTATTGTCTAATGTGACTTCCAATTCAAAGAGCATCGACCGTGTGTCTCGAGGTTGACGCAATCACTTTGACCCTGACCTGATTGGTTATAATTTTTTAAAGACATTTTAATAATTGAAATTTTATATTTATATATTAAAAAGTATCATATTTTAATTTTAAGAAAAAAATATAATATTTGTGATAATGAAAAGCGTTATTTTTTTATCAATAAATATAAATATAAATTAAATTATTTTTGATAATTAGTATCTATTCCTTCCTAGTTCTCTTCTCCTAATATAACCAAATTAAAAATTACTCAATGCTAAGTCAAAATAAGAAGAAGAAGAAAAAAAAAGAGTAAAATACAAAAAGAAAAAGAAAACAACTCTGTGTTCTCTGCCTCCAGCTTTCTTACCGAAATCATAACAACATTCTTCTTGACCAGACCTTTCTAAATAAAATTTTCAGCTTTTGTTTTTTCTTTTTTCTTTCTTTTTTTTTTTTTTTTGTAATTTTGGTCATATTCCACCTCAGCCCTAAAAATTGGAGGCCTGCTCTTCCCGCTCCCTTTGGGGTTTTTATTTTTTTTGTTTTTTTTTTTAATTTTCCTTTTTTCATACATTTCCCCAATCTCCCGCCAAAGAGCAAATCTCCCAATGTACGAACTGACCGTCCCCTTTTGCTAAATGCGGTTTTCTTGATTTTCTCAATCACTTCCGGTTCGGTTTTCTTGTTCTGACCAAAATCCCAGATATCACAACCTCTGAACTGACCCGAAATATTTGGATTTTCGAAGAAGATTGGCTTCTTCTTCTTCTTCTTCTTCTTCTTCTTCTTCTTCTTCTTCTTCTTCTTTTTAGTTGTTGTTGTTGTTGTTTTTAGGTTTTAATTGTCTTGTTTTTGTAAAGGATTTTGCCAGGGTTTTTTTTTTTTTTGGTTGTAATTTTCTTTTAAATAGATGAAGTTTGCTGTGGGCAGCTAGGGCTTGGATATAGGTGTGAGACGTTATGAGTGCTGTGAATATCACGAACGTGACAGTGTTGGACAACCCGGCGCCGTTTTTGTCCCCTTTCCAGTTCGAGATCGCCTACGAGTGCTTGACTCCTCTCAAAGACGGTATCTCTTTTTCCAATATCATTATTATTTTTTAATTTACTATTTCCTGTTTATTTTAATGTGGGTTACCCTTTCTTTTTCGTCTTCCTTTTTCGTGTGAATTTTGCTGGTTTTTTTTTTATAATTTTGTTTTTATAAAAAAAATTTGGGAAGACTGGGTCTGTTTGTTTGGTGATGAAAATTGGGAAAAATTGACAGTAACTGGATTGAATTTTTGCTGTTTGGAATTGCCTTTTTAAGTGTAATTTTTAGTTGTGGTTTCCTGGATGTGGGGTTGAGTGTTCTGTGAATGAACCTGTTTTCTGGGTATTGGACCTAAACAGAAATTGCGAGCTAATTTGAGTTGGGGCTGGAGTTTAGATACAATAATTATGACAGTGATTTCTGAGGGCTTCAAAGGTTTTTTGGGTTGATGCTGTTCTAATTCAATTGGTTAAAGTGGTAAGTCATTGTACAGCCTTCAATTGAAAATATTTGAAGGCAATGCTTGACGATGCAAAGAGAATGGAATTGTTATGGAAGAAACTTGTTGAAGAACATTTCCTTTCCTTTCCTTACATCTACGTGTGCATATAACGGGTCTGTTTCTTTTATGCTCTCCTGGATTTGATTTTAAATTTTGACATGTTGATGAGTAGAAACGGATGGAATGTGTGATACAGCCCAAAATAGGAGTGCTAATAAAGGAGCAACAAAAGTGACTATATGTCAGTGATTATGTTTTCCCACTTTCCTATATCTTATCTTTCTGGCTTGTTAAGGCTTTATTAAGTCGAAATTCGCGAGCAGGGTTGTCTTTGGGAGAATTGATTCTAATGTTGATAACATGAGATTTTGGGTCTTATACCAAGCTTCTTCCTACTTATTTGGAAGTTCCTTGTACCCTGATCCATAAAATGGAATGTATATTTAGTATCATTCTGGGACGTTCATTCCATCGCTAGGTGTTGTTAAACCAGCAATTTGAATTTTTCCGTTGTATAAAGCTCTTGCACTCACTCTTTTGCATTGCCAATGCCTCATATCATTCTCCCAAATCTGGGCTGGACAGATGTAAACAGCACTGGATGACCTTTCAAAGCTGCAAGGTGGTAGCTACATCCTGGTTGGCATCCAATATGGATTGTCAATGTCCATTGTGATAAATCTATCAAGTAGGTAAAATATAATATTTTATTATGACCATTGCGGTCTTGTTATAGAATTGATCCGAGTAAGCAGCGATGGCCGCTTTCCTCTTGGATAAATGGCATCCATTGTATTTGCTTGGATGCTGCTGTGAGAAACCAAGAAAGGATTGAGCTGTCAGAAGAAACCCCCATCATCAAGAAATCCTACTTCTTCTTGTCACAGATTTTTGAGCTGTCAGAAGATACCACAGTCATCTTCTAATCTTACCTAATTATTGGTCACCAAGAAAAGGGTTCAGCAGTGTTATTGGTCCCAGCTATGGTGTTTTTTTCATTGAACAGTTGTCCCAGTGGGTTGGATTTGGTTTAAGGATCTCGTAACCAGTAGCATGGAACCATATTAGAGACTGTGCCAGGAAAATTGGAAAAACTTTTACTTCCAAAATGAATGCTAGATGGAACAGTGATATTTAAAATTAAATAAAAAAATCTGGCTTGCTTCTTCATGTTTTCTTAAAGTTCAGTTTTGCCCTTGGTGCTTGGAATTGACCATTAAATCTGCCAATCCTCTTTATCGAACATTTTTGTCAAACAAAAATATTTGGCTAAGTTGATTTCCTTTATCCAATCAAATGCCAATTGTTTCACTCAATATTGCTGCATATTAGTTATACTTGGGGAAAAACTAAAATGTCTCTCCAGCTACCATCAAGTAATGCTGATATCTAATGTGACAAAGGAATAGCAGCAAGTAGAATAAGAGAAACAAGTTTATGCCTGTTTCTTCAATAATAGGAGGACCCGCAGTTTAGGTCTAAATGCATGTTGGTAGGGATGGTGTGGTTTACATTTTGTTGGGAAAAACAAGTTTTGATTTGCTTGGGGTGCTGGTGAAGCCCTCATAAAAGTTGGTAAAAGCCTACCAAACGAAGTGTGGATGTACAGACATTAAGCTTCTACCATACCCAAAAACATCTTTAGGTGTTGGAACAATTGTGCCAGAAGGCATAAAACTTTAAGTCAATCTGACTGACTTGCTGAGGCTCTGTGATGGCTTTGTGCCCTCATATGATATTTTGTTTTTCTTTAGCTGTCAACTTTCATTAGCAAGCAAGTGATGATGTTTGCTCCAGTCTGTTTTACAGCTTTGGTTTCCACTCTTTTCTATGTCACTCGTGTTTGAGGAAGTAAAGAATGCCCATTTTGTCATCTTAATGCAGATTTGGAATGGAAACTTATATATGTGGGCTCAGCTGAGGACGAGTCATGTGATCAGCTATTAGAGAGTGTACTTGTTGGGCCTGTCAATGTTGGGAATTATCGTTTCGTGCTGCAGGCAAGATTTGCTAAACCTTTTTCTAAAGCTCTCCTAAATGGAATCTTGTGCCTTATTTATGTTTTCTGGTCCATGCTCATGGATGGGTGGGTGTCTTGCAGGCTGACCCACCAGACCCGTCAAAGATTCATGAAGAAGATATCATAGGTGTGACAGTGCTTTTGTTGACTTGCTCTTATCTGGGTCAGGAATTTGTTCGAGTCGGCTACTATGTAAACAACGATTACGAAGATGAGCACCTGAGGGAGGAACCTCCACCAAAGGTGTTGATTGACAAAGTGCAAAGGAACATTCTATCTGACAAACCTAGAGTAACAAAGTTCCCTATTGATTTTTATCCTGAGAATTCCGATAATGCTGAAGAAGCCCCTGCACATGATCAACCTGCTGAATATGATGGCAGTCAGGAACAATTGCTGCCGCCTCCTTCTGAACAATCTACAGATAAAGAAGAGCCTTAAATTTCATGTCCACTACCAACTACTGACCAATGAACTATCTCATTCAAGTCATAGCAATCATTTCAGGAGACATTTTCTGATGAAAGCACATGCCCTGTTATGGTTTCCACTCTACAAGATGCTTCATTAGGCGATGGTTGATATGGGGCTCAACTCAGTCTCTTTGTTAAGACATGGATTGTCAGAAGCACATGATAATATGAAACACACCTCAGGTTCATTTTCAGTTTTTTTTTTTTTTTTTATAGGAGTTTATCTTGTTAAACCGTCTTCTCTTGTTTCAGTTCAACCATTTGCTTACTCCTGTTGAGACTGCAAGAGGTATGTGTTGAACAATATGGGCCTTTTGATGGGAAAACAATTCTGGTTCTTCCAAGTTCGGTTATTGGGATGGTTTTGTGTGCAGCATGTGTAACGGCAGAAATGGTATTTTAAGTGATTGTTTCGAGATCAATGATTTAGACAAAATGTGTCAAAAGAATGATTTAAACGAAGCCCTGATTTGACATGGCAGGTCATAAGATCCTCATCCTAGGTTTCTTCACGCTCTAACCTATACTGTCTCAAAATACAAACGAAACAATATCTGTATTGTAACCAATAAAATATGCTATTGAACTAGTCGCCCAGTACAAACGAATTCTTGAGACGAGAGAACATTTCCTATTCAAAATTTTCGGTTGTTATAAGGCCTCTTTCCCCCTTTCATCCTTTAACATCATTCTTTGCGTACGAACAAGATCTGTACCTGACCGAAACACTCAAAAATCCTCAACATTGCAAGAGGCGTAATGACAACATGCATTATCCGTTTCTAATTAACATTGCCAGGCCTGCAGAGATCGTATTTTAGTCTGGTACAAAAATCATTTAACCAAAATTTGGGGCTTCATCAAGACAAGGTACCAAATGAGATGCCAAAAAACTCATTCCAGCCCAAAAACCAAAACTTGACAACAAAAGCCAAACAATAACGCTAAAGTAATACACTTGGAACCAGGAACACCCCATCAGGATCCAAAAACCGGACAAGATGTTGCACGTTGGCAGTCTGAAGGCCGTAGGGTAATTGCTTTTCTTCTATGCTCAACTTCATTCTTTCTTGTGCTGTCTTTCTCCATGATAATTATTAAAATAAGCTAACATGGATGAAATCCCTCAGTTCTCATTCTTACGCCTTTTATTGGAATGGATTTTTGTTGGTTTCCCTTTTTCCATTTCTGAACTATCTTCCCCTTTCTGTGATTGAACTCAAATCAAAATAAGCCCATAAGACACTCAACCCCACCAAACACAATTGCAGACAAATGGTAACATATACCTTCTTTCGTGCTCTCTTCCTTTGTCGTTGCCGACCCTTGATTTTCTTTGATGGTTTCTCCTGTACAAAAAGATACACTATTTCAGCTGCACAAACAGCAGATCTCAAAAGCTAAATCCTCTCATACTGTTTGGAGAGCCCATGTAATCTGTACCAACCTGTGCCAGAGCAACAATGCGAGCATGCATCTCTGCAGGTGTCTCCTGGTTCTCAATTTCCCCATTGCTGTTGAGCACTGCCTTCAGCCTATTTTCCTTCAGTAACTTCACAGATCGGGCATGTCTCTACAGAATAAAAAATTTCTGAGATTTCAAGAGAAGCCTAAAAATGCTCGAAGATCAGAGACATTCCAGTGGACCTTGGCTTGAGGGACCATTGCTATTCCCAAGGAGGACTTAACTTCCGCATGATCTAAATGGCACAGAAATATGTCTCTAGCTCCAAAAAACTGGGGGACCTTCAATTTCTAAGGGTCTGACTAAACATAAAATGAAATAGCAGTACACTAAGTCCAAGTACCAGAAAATAAATCTCATTCAGACAAAATAGATAAATAACCAAAAATATAAACAAATGCAAAGAAAGGAGCATGCTATTTAAGGACCCCTTCCAACATAAATAGATAAAGACATTGCTTAACTTGAACAAAAAAATGCAGAGGGAGAAGCAAGCTCTTTTAATGAAGTGCATTCAACAATGGAATAAATCACAAATGGCTCTTGCATAACAGATCTTTGAGAGAGAGAGAGAGAGAGGGAGAGAGGGGAAGCAATTTCACTTGTGCAAAAAATATCTTAGGACAAGCAATGATAATTAACCAATTGGTTACTCTTCTCTTTTGAAGGTATAGCATCTTGTCTTCAGAGGATGCTCTTTTATTATTCATGCTCTGTAACCCCTTCACTTCGCCACAGAATAAAGCCTTATCTTCCACTTCCAACACAACCCATTTTACAAAAGGCAGGCAATAGCTTGTTGTAATGCTCAAGATTTGATTTAGTTCACATTCTTTTGCTTAAAAACTTCATTGACCACAATCATGTGCCACATATTATGATAATGACTTTTCTTATGACCATTCAAGGCAGGCATTACACAATTTCCAGCAGGTAACATTATTTAATTTGCAAAGCTCCTAGCTCACACAATATTGCACTATATACGAATTTTATAAGTATATTTCAGAAGAAAACAGCTATGAAGACTACAACTACACTCAAGTGCCATGAACATAGATTCCTTTAACTGAGATTAACAGCTGCTAACAAGATTTTTCCTAGTTGATGGCAAGTAGAAAAGATATCCAGTTGTTACACAGAATCATTTTGACAGACACACAGAAACAAGTCATGTCTAACCTTTGAATTCAGATGAGCCCTCATACTTTCCTCATTCAAACAGACAATTCGAGGGCAAATCCTGCACTTAAAAACTGATTTGCATTTTAATATACAATCTAGCATATCAAGTGGCACTGATTCCTTGTCAACCATGTCACAAGACTCTTTTCCACAAACATCAGCACCATGTTTACCCAATAACTTAGAGCCATTAGAGAGTCGTCTGTCATTTGCGGTTTCATCGTCGTCATTCATAAAACCTGTCATGTCATCAAGAGAATAGACATACCAAAATATAATCACCTTTTTTGAGCAAGAAAAGGACACATGTTTTGCTGTACACATCCAGTTCTGTGGATTTATGGAAAATCAAACAGGACGGGCAGGCTATCATCCTTCCTCAATGTGCAAAAACCTCAAGACTTGTACAACAACTAAGAAATGGCAGACAACAGATACATAGAAAATTGCAGTCCTACTTAGGAATATTTGAAACAAACATGAAAAGTTAGGGCATGGTAGATAATTTCTGCAATTCTAGCAGGTCAAAAAGGATGAATTATCATTGAAGGATGAGATCATAAATGAGCACAATTCATCAACCAACCTTTAAAAAAGACAAATACTAATGCACAGTACAAAATTTAATTAAAATAAGGATGCCAATGGCATCCCATTAACAAAATAATAACTAGAATTACTCTATAAACCTAATGTAACTACACAAGAAAACTCCTCAATAGTAATTAGACAGCAACAAGCGCAATATCCAACAGGTTATAACCAAGAATGGACCCCTAGTGCAGATGGAACAAGCTGATGAGATCCCCAACATCTGGTGAATATGCAATGAAGTGAACACCTCCATTCGTTATTAGGTTCAAACATGGAATCACAACATCTAGGGCACAGGCTGACTTAAGCTGGGCGCATGACAAAAGCATATGAATGCTAGATACAAGATTGGTTTGGAAACTTTCAGAGAGGTTTTAAAAGAAACTTCACTTCCAATAAGCTCAAAAAAAGGTGGTTATATAGTGGTTGTGGATATCACATAATATATGAGTTGAGTGAAGAGCCACCTGATGGGTCAACAGCAATCTCGTTTGCTGAGCTATCTTCACTCTCATATCCTGAAACAAACCATTGAACCATAAAATAAAAAGTCAACAAACAATCAGCAGGAACAAATAAAGTCCTAATAGACAAAATTAAATACAATCACAATTGATAACTATATCAACACCTCAGATGGTGACTACAAGTATTGCATCAAAAAAGCATAAATGGAAATCAAATAAGTGGGGTCTCCTTCCTTCTTGTTCTTCATTTCTCTTATTAAACTAAACAACTTTTGCAAAGCTTCCACTGAAAAAAAAAGAGGTTTCCAAAGCTACCCATTTCAATATAACCCACAAGCATTTCATACATATAGCAGCAACAAAATCCAAAACTCACTTGATCACAAGCAGCAGCAATATAATCAAAGACCAACATGGCAAAACATGGAGTAGGGGGAAAAAAAAAAAGGGCGAATGAGAACGAACCAGACGATGTGGAGTAGGAGTCTTTGCTGTCCTTTGGCTCTGCAAGTGCATCACCATCCGATTCCTCTGTAGCTTCTGCTTCGGGTTCTGCTTCCACTTCAGAGTCGGAAGAAGAAGAGGAAGAGGAAGAATCTGAAGATGGGTCGTTTGCATCTCCGTGTTCTTCCTTATAGAATCGTCTCTTTATCATCTTGTTTCTGTCTGAACCCACAAAAAGACAAGACTTAGACGACAGAGAGACCGAATGGCTGACTGGAATTGAACTGAGCGGAATCTGGCATCACAGAGAGACTAAGGGTTTTGGGTTTACGACCTACGAGGTCTCCTCCACAGCTAAAGACCCGAGAGGGAGGGATTGCGGGTTCGGTGGACCCGGCTTCTTTAATGTAATGAATTCCAAAATTACCCGAAAGGGATTACGGGTTCGGTAGACCCGGATTTTTTAATGGTTATGCCCATTTATGAATTCCAATGTAAATTCAACACTAAATGTTCATTAAACGTTGGATTATTATAAATTAAAAATATAATTTGTTTCATGTTTTTATTCAAAAAAAAAAAACTACAGGAATGATCCGTCATGGTCACTCTGAAATTACATTCTCTCTTTCTTTGTATTTTTTTTTCTTTCTTTTTTTATATATATTTTTTGTAACCAAGATTAAGCTTTAATTCTCTCACAATACTCGTGTAATAATCTCTTTTTAATGAACAATTATGAGGTGATTATACAATTCCCAAATATTTATTTATTTTTCCTTTACTCTTAAACTCTGAAAAATACTCTTTGTCATCTTGAACATTTTATTACCAAGCAAAATTGCTGCGCTTTGCTAAAATTGTTTAAGTATTGATTTGTAACTTATTTAAAAGAAACAACAAAAAATGAATTTTATTTAAAATTTACACATCAAATTATCTTAATAGAAATAAAATTACAAAATGTTCGAGTAGCCAAATTAATTTAATTTGGTTTGACTAAACAGTGAATCGAGACCAAATTAAAATTTTTGGTTAACCTAAATTTTTAATTTGATCTTGATTTTTAATGTTCAATTCAATTATAAAATTTTAAATACTTTTACTAGTTATTAATAATAAAATTATTTAAATTTTTAAATTAAATTTAATGTTCAAATCTCGGTTCTTAAAAAGTTTTTAAAGAGAAAAAACAATGATGTCCTAATAACGATCAAAGTCGAGATGCCGCGAGACGATTTTACAATAGTCTTATAATATTAATTAAAATTACAAAAAATGTAGAACGTAAAAGAAGTAAATTATGGGAGTCTTAAATGCATTTAGCCTTATAATTTATAAAAATTTGTACATTATTTTAAGTTGCATTTATTATTTTGTTAATAATTTTAAAAATTTATAAATTAACATATTTAATATAATTATTATAATAAAATATTTTTATGGAGTATTATTTGTTATCATCAAATTATTTATTAATATGTTTAAACAAATAAAAATTATTTTATATATTAATTTTAAAAATTATAAAATAAATTTTAAATATTATATATATATTGAAAGATTATTTAAATTTTTTATAAATAAGACACATTTTAAAGTATATGATATGTTAGCTCATAGAGTTATCGATACAAAAATATAAATATTGGCAATATCTTATATCAGTACAGTACTTGGTATAAAATTAACATGAATCAAATACCTTAAAGGAAATAAAGTAATAAGTTAGTGCATTAGTATAAAAAAGAAAGTTATTAGATCATTGGTTGTGCAGTAAGTTGGTTAGTAGATTGCCAATTGAAAGAATAATCACGTGTCCTTATATCAGATGACCATATTCTTTAATACTTTGTAGGAAGTATGCATATCTCATTTGAGTGATTAGTCAAAGAAAGAGTGGTTAATAGCAACCTGCATAACAACACGCGAGATTAACATACGGACAGAAGTCTGGGCTAACAACGTACAAAATTGGCGCACAGGTTGGGGTTTGCGCTAACATGGAGAGAAAGAGTAGAGAGAGAAATACTGGTAAGTCTTAATAAATTTTTGTATTTTGTGTTAAATAATAAAAGTTAGGAGAGTATGAGAGAGAGAGAGAGAGAGAGGATAGAGAGAGAAATATTCGTAAGTTTTGATAATTTTTTATGTTTTATGTTAAATAGTAAAAGGTAAGAGAGTTTCTTGTAAGTGTGTTATTATTCCTTGGAATATGTGTGAGTTTGACTGGGATTAAATAGGCTATTTAGTGTTATCACGGGGTAAAAAATATGTATGGTGCCGTGCTCGAGACAAACACGATGTTAGAAGTGCACGTGTCGGGTAGGTTTTCTTTATCCCAGCACAATGGATGCCGCCGCCGCCGCCACTAGAAGGTAAGAAAACGAATTGTCTTGTTCCGAGGACAATAACGTCCTTTCGCGCACTCGCCGTTAAAGAAGACGACCAAAAAAGGCACAAGTCTTGAAGCTGAAAGTTGTGACTCCGTTATAACGTCCCACAGAGTGGTGATTTCAATTCCCAAATACGCCCTCTCCCAGCTACGCAAATTACAAAGGTCTCTCGGTGTAAGGTCTCTCTCGGTGCGCGACCCATCCGTCGTGTTTCAAAGCTCTTTTCTCCTTGCCCTTCTGTGTCCCTGATGATAATAGGGCTCCGCTTGGGACGAAAGTAATTTTCATGGCGGATTCTAATGCCGTAAATTCCCAAAATGCTCTGGTCGACGGCAACGTCCTCGCCGCCAAATCCCTCGCTCGCTGCGGCGTCGCCCACATGTTCGGCGTCGTGGGCATCCCCGTCACATCGCTCGCTAACCGATCAGTATCTCTAGGAATCCGCTTCTTGGCCTTCCACAACGAGCAGTCGGCGGGCTACGCCGCCTCCGCGTACGGTTACCTGACGGGCCGACCCGGGCTGCTGCTGACAGTCTCTGGTCCAGGCTGCGTCCACGGGTTAGCCGGGATGTCCAATGCGATGGCTAATACCTGGCCCATGGTCATGATCTCCGGCTCCTGCGATCAAAACGACGCCGGTCGAGGGGACTTTCAGGAGCTTGACCAGATTGGGGCAGTGCAGCCATTCTCCAAGTTCTCCGTCAAGCCTAGAGATATTAAAGAAATTCCGAATTCTGTTGTTCGGGCTCTTCATCGGGCTGGTGCGGGCCGGCCCGGCGGATGCTATTTGGATATTCCATCCGACGTATTGCACCAAACTTTGCCCGAGTCGGAGGCTGACAGTTTGTTATCAGCAGCGATTAGTTGTGTAGAGACAGAATTGAGTGAAAATGGAAATGTGATCGAAAGATCAGAGGTAGAGAGGGCTGTGGAGTTGCTTAAAAAGGCGGAGAGGCCTTTGATTGTGTTTGGGAAAGGAGCAGCTTATTCGCGGGCAGAGAGTGAGTTGAGGAAGTTGGTGGAAAGCACTGGAATTCCATTCTTGCCTACTCCAATGGGCAAAGGGTTATTGCCCGACACTCATGAGCTTGCAGCAAGTGCAGCTAGGTCGCTTGCTATTGGCAAATGTGATGTTGCGCTTGTGGTTGGTGCGAGGCTTAATTGGTTGTTGCATTTTGGAGAGCCGCCCAAGTGGTCTAAGGATGTTAAGTTTGTATTGGTGGATGTTTGTAAGGATGAGATTGAGTTGAGGAAACCACATTTAGGTTTGGTTGGGGACGCTAAAAAGGTGCTGGAATTGATAAATAGGGAGATTAAAGATGATCCATTTTGTTTGGGGAAGACTCATCCTTGGGTTGAAGCAATATCAAAGAAAGCGATGGAGAATGTGTTGAGAATGGAGGCTCGGTTGGCAAAGGATGTTGTGCCATTTAATTTCTTGACACCAATGAGGATAATCAGAGACACCATTGCAGGTGTAGGGAGCCCTGCTCCAATATTGGTCTCGGAGGGTGCAAATACCATGGATGTTGGAAGAGCTGTGTTGGTTCAGACAGAGCCACGGACGAGGTTGGATGCTGGGACTTGGGGGACAATGGGGGTCGGTTTGGGTTATTGCATTGCTGCTGCAGTTGCTGAGCCTGGGCGGCTTGTAGTTGCAGTTGAAGGGGACTCTGGATTTGGATTCAGTGCCATGGAAGTTGAGGTATGGTCCATTGCATTGCATAAAAACGGCATCTGAATATTTTATGTTTATAGTTAATCGCTGGTGCTTCAGTTTTAGTCTTTTTGCCGTTAATTCATGTGTGGCTGTGAACTATTTCCAACGTCAATTGCTTTGAGTTTTTCTTATCATTTTGCACTTTCTTTTATTGTGTGCACTTTTAAGGGAAAATTCTTTCAGATGAAATAAGATTTCAAAGAATTGAAAGTATATTGTTGCTTGTGTCCAATGGATACATACTTCGTGGAGCTCTGTTGACGTTTGGTATGAGCTCAAGAATCGTTATGTTTGTTGATTAGATAATCTAGTTTTCCTTCCTATAGTGTCGATCCTTTTTGATTGCTCAAAGCAGTACTGATTATATTACAATTCAGCTATCCTTTTTTTTTTCTTAATATTTATTGGCAGACATTGGTTCGATACCAGTTGCCTGTGGTTGTGATAGTATTTAACAATGGTGGTGTTTATGGTGGTGATCGGAGGAGCCCTGAAGAAATAACGGGACCTTTCAAAGATGATCCAGCACCCACTTCTTTTGTCCCCAATGCTGCTTACCATGTTCTAATCGAAGCTTTTGGAGGCAAAGGTTATCTTGTTGCAACTCCTGATGAACTCAAGTCTGCTCTTGCCGAATCCTTTTCTGCACGAAAGCCAGCTGTAATAAATGTCATCATCGATCCTTATGCTGGTGCCGAAAGTGGGAGGCTGCAGCACAAGAACTGAGGTATCCTGCACCAGCTCCATGTTCAAACGTGCACACTACTTGTTACTGCAAGCTGGTTTTCCGTAATTGCTTTCTATAATGTGAGTTTCAAAGCTGATGTTGCTTGCTTTTAACAAAGGCATGCACGTATTCTGTATTGAGATTCTTCTAGCAAGCCTCTAGTTGTCTGTACTTCTCAAAGGGGATGCTGCATCATGGTTGGATACTGTATACTCCCAGAAAAGGTAGTCTCCTACTTGATTTCGGAGCCCCTGGCGAGGCATAAATTCAGGGCTTACTGTATGCAGCGTCTAGTATGACATTTTACAGTCACTACCACGCCTAGTAGGTAGCTGTTTTGATCAAAATAAATTGCTCTGTATTTCTATAGTTGGCTTCAAAATTTGACTTGATTTTGTTGGAGGAATTAACAGTGATGGAAGTCCCACGTAAAGAATTATTCTGTAATATGGGGAAAGCCAACGTTTGTATCAAAATGAATCCGATTCATAAACAACATATGCTTTTTGTTGTTTCTGATAGGTTCAGTCACAAATATCTGAGCAACCAGGGCAGAGTAAACCCCTTTCTTGCATCTGCCCGCACATCTCTCAAGTATATTTTTGACATATATATATATATATATATATAGTCATATGTTAAAATATATATTTATCGCTATTGCATTCATATCACAGAAGTTTTTCTATCAATTACAATAGCAATCTCCCTCCCCACAAAGGTCAGAAATCTGGTTGTGAGTTGAAGAAGGATAATACTCAAGAACAGGACGAGAAGAGTTGTTGAGTTCGAAGTTCTTGAGAGCAAGGAATGGCGGCGGTGTGGTCCCATGTAAGAACAACGCAAGGCATAGCCGGAAGACCGAACTGGGCGTAATTTATAACCATCTCTCAGGGCTTGAATGTAATTAACTTATGAAATTTTCGATTAGCTAACTGAGTCTTATTTAATAATAATATTTATTGGGATACATATAAAACTAATCAAACTACGTAGGTTTTGTAATAAAGGCGAATAAATGCTACATCATCTTCGAAACACATGTAGACCTCCTCGATTTCTTTTATTGTTTTTTTTTCTTCTTTGGTCAACGACCTCCTCGATTTCTTGTGGGGCAGGGCAGCCATCACACGCGCGCACAGGACAATTCACGCCGTACTTGTTGGGTTATGCCGAAACGTAGAACAATAAAAGCCAGATAGACGCATTATGCCATATGATAAACCCTACAGGAGCACGGGGAAAGCTAATAATCGGAAGAAGAAAAAAATGGAACAGCCACTGCTGGCTACTGATGAAAAGAGGCCATGGTTACCAACAAGGGTTAACTTTGTGGAGGAGCTCAAAAAAGTGGGGTACATGGCAAGGTCCTTTGGTGGTGGTATCCTTGTCCCAATTTCTGATGCTGCTTGTCTCGCTGATGATGGCAGGTCACCTTGGTGAACTTGCTCTTTCTGGGGTTTCAATAGCTACCTCTTTCTGCAATGTCACTGGCTTCAGTATCCTGGTAAAGTTTTCCCCTCTGCTATTCACTGCTTTGTGCATATGTTACACACTTTCCAAGGAAAATGCTTTCTTTGCTGAAAGATGTCATTAAATTTAAAGACCGATGAATGAAATTGAACTATATTGAAGACAGACGATGGAAAAGTCTATGGTAGAAGTACTCTGCAACTAATTACAACGACTGATATCAGTGATCATTATTGAGGTCCATTGATACCGTTTCTACTAATTAGAGTGGATACTATCTATACGAGTGGGAAGATTCAATCTTCTAGATGTAATCAATCAATTGGCAATGGTTAGCCTGTTCTACTAGGAAAACCTTTTTATTTTTAACCAACCTACTTGTCTGCATCATAATTGATAATATGTTCCAATTCCCTGTAACAAGCAGTTTGGATTGGTTGGAGCTCTAGACACTCTATGTGGGCAAGCTTATGGAGCAGGGCAATATCAAAATGTTGGAACATTTACCTACTGTGCTGCGATGTCTCTTATTCCAATATGTCTGCCGATATCTATCTTGTGGATGTTCGTGGAGAAGGTGTTGATATTGTTAGGTCAAGAGCCTCAAATCTCAGTGGTAGCTCACGAATATTCAATTTATCTCATACCCGCATTATTGGGATCTGCCCTTCTTCTTCCTCTAATGCGCTACTTTCAATCTCAGAGTTTGATTCTCCCAATGCTCTTTGCATCACTTGCAACCTTGTGCATCCATATACCCCTTTGTTGGGCTTTAATTTACTTGTGGAAATTAGGATACAGAGGAGCAGCACTTGCTATCAGTTTTTCTGATTGGTTAAACGTGATCTTACTTGCTTTATACATGAGATACTCTTCATCATGTGCCGAAACTCGTACCCCCTGCTGGGATAATATTTCCACAAGCATTAAGCAGTTCTTCCGCTTTGGTGTTCCTTCTGCTGTAATGGTTTGGTAACTTAACACACAGCTTCTGACAACAATGTGATTCCTTGAGCTTGAAATTGTCAGTTTTCAATTCTTTTACTTATACATTTCTTGTTATAATTGTCATAGTCTTGAATGGTGGACCTTTGAGCTTGTAATACTGCTGGCTGGGCTTTTACCAGATGCAACACTTGAGACTTCGGTTCTATCTATCTGGTATCTCTATGCATTTACTATTTTGTTTGGTGTAATTAGAACTGCTTCTGATTGTGTTTAACTTGTCTATTCAGCCTTTCTGTCACTGCATTGAACTACTAGGTACAAAGTGGGATTGCTGCAGCTGCAAGGTATGATTCATATATCATCTCCAGACGCATGTAGTTATGAAGGATGAGGCAAATCAATGAGTTAGGTCTCTATTTGGCAGTGTTAGAATTTCAAATGAGCTAGGAGCTGGAAATCCACGGGCAGCTCAAGCAGTCGTCCTTGTAGTGCTAGTGGCATCACTTACTGAGTCAATTATAGTGAGCATAACACTCTTCTGCTGCCGATATGTATTTGGATATGCATACAGCAATGACAAGGAAGTTGTGGAATATTTAACTGAAATGGCTCCACTGCTTTGTCTCTCCATCATTTTGGATGGCTTACTTGCTCTATTTTCTGGTTAGTTTCCTGAATTGCGGTAATGAATTATTGCACTCATATGCTGCTTTATAAATTCTGATCAATGTAAGTTTTTAGTTTTGTTTTAGACAGCTGATACAAAACAACTTTTTTACCATATTCAACTGACCTCAGGGATTGCCAGGGGATGTGGATGGCAGCACATAGCAGCCATTGTCAACCTAGCAGCATACTATGCTGTTGGGATTCCTGTCGCATCTCTGCTCTGCTTTGTTCTACATCTTAGAGGGAAAGGCCTATGGATTGGCTTACTTGCAGGGTCTACCTTGCAAGCAATATTGCTTGCTCTGATGACAGCTTTGACAGATTGGCAAAAACAGGTTCTACTTCTTAAGCTTTGTATATCTGTTTTTTGGACGAACTTTATGCAACATCTGGTGCAAGGGTTGGTGGAGACTAAGGATTTAGTTTGTTTTGAACCTTTGGTTGTCTTCTTTCTACCTTTCATTATTTGAAAGATTTTTTTTTCTTTTTTTCTTTTTTTTTGGTAGTATCTTTACGACCACTGGCTAATTTAAGATTTGATATGGCAATCTCACAGGCCACGAAGGCAAGGGAGAGGATATTCGAGGGAATGACAGTTATGACAGTTGATGAAGCTTGCTAAGGAAGCATTCCAACAGCTCAATTGATCTCTTTTTGGCTGTAATATTGGGTTTAAACTCTTGAATTAGAAATACTTTGAAATTTAACCATATATATAATGATTATAATTATGTAAAATTATATAAGTTTGTGTATTATTTAAATTTGAATTATAAATTTCAAATTTGTATAGAAATCCTTGTTAGAAAAGATTCTTCTAGAAAATGGAGAAAAGGTTTAATGAAAAAGGATTATGCTCCAAAAACCTTGTCTTAATCTCTCTTAGTTCTCGGGTATTGCTTCTGTCTTACCAAAAAGGTGCTTGCAGCTGAGATTCAAGAACTAACAGGGAACTTATTTGGCTGATAATGGTTTGCCTTGAACTTTGAAGAATCAAGCGAATAACAAAAAGGCAAAAGCTAGATGCAGATGGCTTCAATTGCAATTTTGCTAATATAGTTTTATGAAATGTTTGTTCAATGACACTTTTCTGAACACACTCTTATCTTGAAAAGACATGAAACACAACTCTTAAAGTGCACCACTGCATTCTAAGCCATAGACACAAAAATTTCTTGGAAACTTATTGTTTCACTGTTCTCTCTACTGGGAAACTGAAAGGCAGGGTGTCCATGATTCATGGAAAACAAGGGCAGGAGCAAGCTATGTTGTCCATGACATGGAGCAACATTCTGCTATATCCTACATAATAGCTAATATATTTGAACCTGCTTATATGGAAGCAAGCACACAACAAAGACAGACTTGACTCGAGAACCCGTCTACAAACTTGGAAAAAAAAAAAAAAGGGCATTCTAGTACAGAAGATTCCTGCATTGTAAGACCTAGAAAAGACCAAATGAAAGGAGATCATTCTGAAAGATGTAATTGCTAACCAACATGAGTAACCCTTAAAAAACACCAGAAACTCGACGAGATCTAAATGTGTAATTGTTAACCGTAATACTTTGAAGCATCCATCCGAAAATTGTGTTTTGCGATTATTCTGGAGTTTATTTTCATTTAATGTTAATATAAATGAACTGAAAATTGAAGCATCAACCAGAGGATGTGGGTGGTAACATATAGCGGCCTTTATTAAACCTGGGGTGTATTATTTTGTTGGAATTCCAGTGGCTGTTCTACTGTGCTTCCTTCTGCATCTAAGAGGGAAAGGCCTTTGGATTGGCATACTTTACAGGGTCAGTGGTGCAGGTTCAATCATATCGCCGATTTAATTTCATTCCGATTAATCTATGGTAAACCCTCCCCCCCTCCACCCCCAACCTTTCCTTTATTTTGGTTTGGGTCTTAGAAGGAGGTTTTACAGGACAGGTTTGAGTTTAAACCCCAGCCTCCTACAAGCCTTGCTTGGGTGGCCGCTGGGTTAGCCCATTGATCTATGGTAACATTAATCGATTGCATGATAAATTTCGCAATTAAACATGATCTGAACAATTTGATGTCATCTATAGTAGGAGGCAGAGTTAGATACTTTCCCAGAATCAGAAAGATTATGACCTAAATTGGAGAATCAGTTCACCTTGTTGCATCAAAACAGAGCAAATATTTTACATAATGTACAATAAAAGGTCACACGAAGTGTTCAAGCAAACATATAACTATAATTTCCTCGTACATGCCCCGGTCTAATAATAATTAACAAGTACATATTTGACAATTACTTCTGACCAACGAAAAAAAAAAGACAAAGAAAGAAAATTACATATACGATACCATACTCACCGCTTTCCTGGATGCTTAATTAGTTAACCCCTTGTTCCTCGCTAGTAAGGAGGAGGAGGAGGAGGAGGAGGAGGCGGAGGGCGATGCCAAGGTGGAGGAGGTCTATAGGGATCGAAAAAGGGTGGTGGGGGAGGACCAGGGGGTCCAGGAGGACAAGGAGGAGGGGGTGGCGCAAAAAGTGGTGCGGGCGGTGGCGGCGGAAAGTGGGGTGGTGGAGGTGGAGCATAACATTCGGGAGCAGGTGGAGGAGGAAGAGGGGGTGGTGGAGGATAACCTGGATGTGCCTGTGGCCGTGGCCATGGTTGTGCAAAAGGGTCCGGCGGCGGCGGCGGCGGCGGCGTAGGTGGATGCCTACGGAAATGCATATTCCCTTTTGAAAATTAAAACTTAGCTGTAAAGATAGTACAGGGGGGACTTTCGTTATATAGACAACAAAATTGCTCGGTGCATAGACAAAGCTCTTACGTTGTTTCTTAAATAATAATAATAATAATAATAATAATAATAATAATAATAATAATAAAGAAAGGTCGTTTGTTGACATATAGTTGGGATAGAACGGTAGACTTGAGCTGCGAGTCACCTCATGCTGACAAAAAACAAAAAAATAAAAGAACGGTAGCTTTGAACATGTCTGAAGCTAGCTTTTCTTTTCTTTTCTTTTTTTCTTTTTTTTGGTCTAATTTTCAAATAATATCCAACTTTTCATCTGTACGTATATTTTGTTTCGAGCCCTCTCGGCTTTTTGCTAGACTAACAAATTTATTTTTTACGGGTCAAATACAAATTTAAGTTGTGAGCTTTTCTAAGTTATGAACTCTTAAATTATATGAACAATTAAGATTATTTTGTTAAATTACATCGTAAGTAGCCATATTACTTGTCATACACATGACTCGTGACATCCCAACGCATCTGTTTGACTCGTCGGTTGACGAGGAGTATTTTTTGACACGCCCTCTCTTCCTTTGTGCGGCTCTCTTTCTTTGCCGTGGCTCATAAGCTTTCCCCTACCTGTTGCTCTTGTCCCACTTTGCCATGGAGTTAGGGCCCTCAGAAAACGAATTTTACAAGAAACGTGTTGCTCGGCGGTATTGGATGATCCAACAAGAAAAGTAAGCTACTTTGGATTATTTTTAAAATAAAAATAAGACATTTTTTTTAATTTATCCAATAATTATAAAGATTATTTTAAAATAATTATACTTATTAATATCAATAAATATATTTTTAATCAAATAACTCTTAAATCTTAAATCGTTATATATAGTATAATTTTTTTTATATATTGTTTTTTTTTTTTGGGTGCTAACAATAGATAATTAAACATGTTATCTTTTAAATAAATAATTTTAAATGATATATAAATTTAATTCTATAAATTATAATTAAATATATTTCATTTATTTTATAAAATAATTTAATTTAATTTAATTATATTATTATAAAATAAATTTTATTTTATTTTTCCTGTTGAGTTATGAACTAAGAAGAGGAAGAGAGACGGCGAGAGGGAGAAGAAGGAGAGAAGGAAAGGAAAGAATAGGAAAAGAGAATAAATGGATGATTTGTCAAAAATAGTCTCATTGTGGTTGAGTTATCACGAGTCAGTCATCAAATGTGTTGAACATAGAGAAAATTTGTTTATCTTTTTATGTGATATATAAAATATTACGTGATATATAATATTTTTTTAACTATTATATTATATTTTAAAGTAAATTATTTTTTAAATAAATAAATTGTTAAATAAAAAATAATTTTTAAGACATTTTTTTCGTCATAATATTTTTTAATTTTAGAATTTTTATTTGCAAATTTTAATTTATTTTTTATTAATATACTGATTAATCAATATAATTTTATAGAAATATATTCTTCAAAATATAAATTTTATAAGTTTTTATCTAATAGATTGATATTATGATTAAATTGAAGTAAAATTGAAATTAAATAATTTAATAATAATAAGTTAAAATTAAGTGATAAAAAATAAATAATGAATCGAATAATTAAAATATAAATTTCCCTAATTTCGATCGCAAAAGAACTATAAATATTCCTAGTTTGCTGCAAACGCCACAATGTTGAGATTTGGGAATCTTAGCGGCTGAGAGTCGCATTGCTTCAATTTTATTTTTTTTTTATTTTTTTTCATGTGCAATGAAATTGCTGGAAAGAATACACTCTATATAAGAAACAAAATTGTTTATTAATTTTTCTACAGTAAAACTATAAACGAAATTTCATTTATTCTAAAAAAAAAAACCATAAAAAAGGTCTATCTATTTTATCTTTTTATTAAAGAAAAAAATATATAAAATAATTTAAGAATTTTTTAATTATAAAAAAAATCTGTTGAAATTTTTTAATATTTATTTAATAAATTAAGAAACTTGTTTCTATTTTGTAAATTTTAAAACATTGTAAGTTGCACAAAATACTTGCTTATGTACAGTATAAAGTCAATCAAATCCACGACGTACTCGAAATTCATATAGCAGTTCTCTGAAGTGTCTGGGACCACTAGCTAATTCACTGCAACATCGTACTGTCGAATAAAAAGGCCCAAGTGACAACTGGATTGCCATATGACGTGAGAGGTAGCGCTATGGATAATTTTGTGTTGGATTTTGGAGCAAAATAAGAGCTATAATAATTGATGAATTATATGTATGGAACAAACGAGTAGTAGCAAGACAACAAGAAATCAGTAGACATCTTTTATTCCGGAAATGTAGATTGCGTGCTAAAAATGTGGAGGACCATGGGGACCCGGAGGGCCTGGTGGAGGGCCTGGGGGACCTGGAGGACCATGGGGACCCGGAGGGCCTGGTGGGGGGCCTGGGGGACCTGGAGGACCCGGTGGTGGAGGGGCGTGACCAAATGGAGGAGCATGAGGCTGCGGACCCGGCGGGAACGGCGGTGCTGCAAAAGGATCTGGTGGAGGCGGTGGTGGAAACGGGCCTGGGGGTGGTGGAGGGCCTGCAAAAGGTGGGGGTGGGCCAGGTGGTCCCGGAGGCCCCGGTGGTGGCGAACCTCCCGGGGGTGGTGGCGAACCTCCCGGGGGTGGAGGATGGCCGTGATGTGTCATCCTCTTGGTTCTTGAAGTCTCGACTGTTATGGATACTGGGCTTTAAATGAATGTGTTCTGGAGACTAGAGGTGGAGGGGATGCATCTTATATAGGACTGGTGGCAGTGGGGTTTTGACTAGTAGTTGTGAATTGGACCGTTCGACACCTAGCTTGCAATTGCAACGCATGCTAATTGGAACAACGGTTGGTTGGTTGGTCTACGCTACTTCGATATAATTTGCGAGCAATTTGCCATCAGGGCACAGACGAAACGAGTTGCAACACGTTATCTTCTTGGTCGGTCCGAACCGAAGTAGTTTCTTAGCTATTAAGATAAAATGACTCGGATGCTTTGTTTTGAGCTATCAGGGGGCGCTCTCTGTTTTTCTAGATTAATGAGATGATGCGGTCCGCATAATGTCTATCAAAAGGCAAGGCTAACACGAAGCCTTTTTTTTTTTTTTTTAAATTCTTTCTTATTTTTTCAAAAATATTACAGAGAAATGAACAATAAACACACACTAAGAGACAATGAGTGAAATTACAGATGTATGATTAAAACTGTTAGTTGCAACTTTTACTAATGCATCGCCATCTCCTTTTGTTTGTTTGAATTTAATCTCATAAACTCCTTTTTACGGTACAATTTCGTTATAACTTTCATGAAGTTTTAATAACAATAACTCGGTGTGTACCTAAAACCCTTCAACGCCTAGAATTTGTTCTTCCTACAACTGGCGTATCTGGCACGTCAGGCATGTCTCCATTTTCTTGTTCCTCAATGAGTGGATGAAGATTTGCATTCGGATTGTAATGCTGGATCACTATAGCAGATGCGGTTTTGGAAAAGTCCGAGGAGGCCAACAAGATTCCCACGGGCCCTAGTTCTGGGCTATCAGTTGTGTCCAACAAAGGAGATACTGGTGCCAATCTTCCTACTACGAAGAGATTGCACTTGCTCATTGATTTCAATGTTGCAACGATGTCTGCTTTACTTTCTACCGCTTTTTCCTCATAAACCACTGACTCTCCATTTTGGCTATTTTTTATGAACTCAGAAAAGAAGGCTTCATCCTCCTCGTCACAATCATTGTCAATCATGATATGGGCAGCATTTTTCTTATTATTAGTCGCCTCATTTATCAGTAAGGACTTCCCTGGTGGCGCCACAAATTTTATGACGGCGAGTTTAATGCCTGGATGCTCAGCCATCCTGATCCCATAAGCAAGAGCTTCAATGTCGTCACGTCCTCCAAAGAAAGGCACCACAATGCTGTAAGAAACATCACTTGATACAACCTGCGTGGTGCCTCCAAAGCCGCGGTCAATGAGAATTCCTACAGAGCAAGGGGAATTTTCAAGGACCCTTCGGTTTACATGCTGTAATGACTGACCCATGGACTCCATGGTACCATCTATCCGCTGGCTCTTGTGGAATGGGAGTAATATCATTGCAGCACGCTTCTGGTGGGCACTAGTGCAAATGTCCTCGTGAATACTGTTGAAAGCAGAGATGGCAGTCATGGGGCGGATGGTGACACTGCTAAGCTGTTGATATGCTTCAAATGCAATGACCATTTCGTCATGATTACCCATGCGTTTTTTGTTCCAGAAGGGGAGGCCATTGTTCCGTGCTTTATGAACCATTGAGATAGCTGATGATCGCTCTGAAAGTTCCATGAGGTGCATGGCATATACACAAAGGCGTCCGTATTTTCGGGTCCCTCGTGAGCACTCTATTAGATTAATCAGGGTTGGAATGTTGCGACTAGTATGGAAACAACCCAGTAATCGAAGCTCAGTTTCACGATCCTTGCGTTTCACGGTGCGGTGGTTGTAAGACACTCCCTTTCTGGCGGGCTTATAGATGGCCATCGCAATTGGTGTTGTGATGAAGGTGGTGAACAATGCCATTAGCACCAGTACAGCAAAAGCCTGGTCGTTGAGCACCTGTACAAATAATTACTTTAGTTGTGGGAACAGAACCATGTCGATTTATGTACATGTCAACAGATCGTGATGGTTACCTTGCGGTCCTTGCCAATATTGAGGACAATGAGTTCCACAAGGCCTTTAGTATTCATCAAGAATCCGAGTGTCACAGCTTCCTTGAAAGGCACCTTGAACATCATGGACACAATAACAGTGCCAGTAATCTTTCCAAAACAAGCGGTGAATATAACAAGCACTAGCAAGCCCCAAGACTCTGCTCCACTTATGGTTGCAACGTTAGTCTTGAGCCCACTCGAAGCGAAGTAGAGTGGCAGGAGAAGCCCCGAAACAAGATCCTCTATTTTCTCTATAAGCACTCCAGCAAAAGGACCATCCTTGGGCACCAAAATGCCCACCACGAAGGCCCCAAAGAGTGCATGGATGCCAATGGTGTCTGTGACCAATGACGCAGCCAAGACTAGAGACAATGTGATGCAAATGTATATCTCCTTCACAGGCTCACCATCAGGCGAATGCCGAGCCATCATTGCCAGTAATGGTTTTAAGACAAAAACGGCAAGCCCCACAAATCCCAAACCACAAAGCAAGACCCACAAGGAGACGAGTGGAGAAGTGTTGCTGCCAGAGAGGGCTATAGCAAGTGCAAGGAAAATCCAGGCAACAACATCATTGACTGCAGCTGCAGACATTGCCATGCGGCCCACATCAGTTGTTAGAAGTTTAAGCTCAGCCAGGATACGAGCCAGAACTGGGAAAGCAGTAATGGAGAGGGAGACACCCATGAAGACAAGGAAAGGGCCAGTAGGGACTTCAGGGGATATGGTTGCACGAAGAACAAACGAGGCGCCAATGCCGAGGACGAAAGGGAGAGTGATGCCTGCTGCAGCAATTCCCAAGGACTTTGTACCGGTTCGACGAATAGCTCGGATGTCAAGCTCCAAACCCACCAAAAACAAAAAGAAGAGGAGGCCAATATCGGCAACCGTATCTAGGACAGTCATGCTCTTTTCTGGAAACACCGTGTGCAAGAACTTGTCAATTCTCCCCAATGCGGATGGCCCTAGCAGTATTCCTCCCTGAGCGAAGATTAATTATGTGTCATCCTATTGATTAATCTATACCAGTTAACTCAATTAACTGCAGAAATACAAGGGTTGATCACATTATGTGTCATCCTATTGCATTATTATTTTTTACTTATGACGAAGGCACATGCACAAAATGAAACTCTGTATGTGTTCGCCTGGGAGAGATAAAAACTTACAATGATCTCTGCGATAACCCGCGGTTGTCTGAGAGGTCTGAGAAGAAATGCAAGTGTTCTCGTCAAAGTGACGACCACGCATATTTGAAGAATCAACAAAGGAAGTGCAAAATCTAGAGGATTTTCATTTTGGAATGCCCCATTTGATGCAGCCTTCATGGGCTTGGGGCACGTTGACCCTCCGGTAGTTTCCATTATGATTGTGACCCTAACTCAAAGATTGAATCAATAAATTCCACCACTTATCAACATAGGAGGATGAACAATAAAAACTCGCTCTTCCTCAGTTTTAAGGACCAAAGATTATTATGGCCGCTCTCCCTCAGTTTTAAGGACCGAAGATTCTTGTGGATTAAATGAACAAACTTGAAAAAAATAAAAAACAAAAAAGAAATTGAAAATCAACAGAAGAGCAGTAAAGCAAATCACAATGTTTCTGTCTACAGAATATCAACCAACGATCGGTTGCGTAAATGTAGAATATTGAGAGAACGAGAGAAGTTGTTGCTTCCGCAATTTCTGCTCTGTTTATCCTCTGGTTCTCCTCTTGTTTCATTATACAACTAACGAAGCTAACAACCTATTTTTAGAACTTTCCCACACCCCAGTAAAACAGGCAATAATAATTCCAAAAATACTAGTAACACGTGAAAAGATTTAAAATAAAATAAAAAAGCATGCACTAATAATTGACTTGAAACAATCTGCTTTAAATTATAAATATGAAAGCTTTCAATTCTTGAGAATTTAGGCAGGAAACATCTAATTAACAATGGCAAGTGCCAAATGGAGTAGACCCTCATGGCACACAAGCACAGAAGCCATTGGGGGTTGTTGGCATAGAAAACTTGATAGTAATTACATCAATAGATGAGGATCTGATGCACCTCAGCTCTTGACCAACTTGTCCTGCTCTGGTTCAATGTTTTCATCAGCTTTGGGCCTAGTGTTCATGAGAATCTGCCAGAGGAAATCACATAATTTAACTATGGTAATACATAATCGACTTAGACACTAAAGAGACCTCACCTTCCGAAGCATGGTGTTTTCATTAGTCAAAGTGGAAATCTTCTCCTCTAGCTTTGAGTTTCTTTCATCCAACTCTTTGGCTCTTAGTTCCAAATCATTGACATAAATCTTCTTCCTTTCTCGAGCTTGTTGAGCTGAGACCCTATTCCTTAACAGCCTGCTTGGATGAAAGTTTGACAAAAAATAAAAGGATGAGGTGGGCAAACAAGGAATTAATATAATGGGGCCTGCTATTTGTTTAGAAAAATAATTGGATAGGCTAAATACGCACCAAGTACTATGGTTAATGAGTTCAAAGTACTTTGAGAATGTCACATTATGCATGATGATTATGTATTCCATGTATGTAAGTATGAGTAATACTTTTCGGAACCAATTTGGGAATCACTGGCACTTTTTGTCTTTCGTTTTTGCCGTGCGATTGAATGTTATTTTTTCGTATTTGGTCCAATTTTTGTGCTTCCCTGAGAATTTTTCTCCGAGAAGAAAGGAACTAGATTGAACTTATTTTTATTGCGCAGATCGTAGGTTCTTATAGGCACTTGATGCTCCATATTGATATTCCAACTATGAATCTAATTGATCTTATTCTTATAAAACCAGAACACAACAGAAATGCATCCACGCACAAGTTTGCTAATGCACATAGCAACACGAGCAGGCGCCTTAATAACGACTCGATCCAGATTTCCATTCACGATAGCAGCTTCATTCTCAGTTGCTTTGGGAGACCGTGACTCGAAGTATGATTTTCCACATTGAAAATTAAAAATTAATGCGTCCCACACATAATCTCAGTTATGAGAAGATAGTTTTGCATTGCAGCAGGTGAGTAGGACTTTCATTACCATTTGGCAGTAACAAGAACGTGAGAACCCACCTCTTGAGCCGTCGATATTCTTTGTCGGCGGGGTTTCGTCCCCTACCACGCTTCCCATGTTGAACCTCAGCATCATTTTGGGCTTTACTGATGGCAGCAGAGTTCACAGGCGGTGGAGCCTCGACATCCGGGACCCTGAAAAGGTCTTCATCGCTCTCTTCTGGAAATTTTAGAATCGCAACCATAGTATCGGAGCTTATATATGTGTCTGTACACGCGCGCGCGCGCACACACACGCACACACACACAATATGTGTCTATTGTGTAAGTGAGAATGGAGATTTGGCTTAAAGGGTGAAGCCCAAACCTGTCTGGAACTTCTGGTGAGAAATCTGCAGATTGTTGTTATTGTTGTCATTGTTGTTGTTATTGCTGCTGGTGTTACTGTTAGTCCCCCTAGAAGAACTGGGAGGTTTAGCCTCAAGCAGCGTCTGCTGCTGCTGCTGCTGCTGCTGCTGCTCAGGATCGTAATTCGCCGGCAAAGAGCTGTTGGGTTTTCCATCCTCGGCTTCCGGAAGAGACATCCCCCCTCTTAATTATTTGTTCTCCGACCGACAGCTGCTATGTGGGCTGCCCTGAGAACTTGGCTCCTTATTTTTTTTTTTGTTTTAAGCTTCGTTTGTCTGCTGTCAGCTTCGGGATTTTAATTTTCAGCGGAGACCAGGTTTTTGGCTAGTGAACGAACACGTTGATGCATGGAGAACCGCCATTTCTAATTCGTCAGTTATTCGTAAGTTAAATGTCAAGACACCGAGCAGTGGAGCGTGCACATGTCTGTGTACGAGGCCGTGGAGGCCAAGTGCACCTCTTAACAGACCAAACCACGAGATATGATTTACGTGCACTCCACACCAATTCTTCTTTCCCCTCTCAATTTTTCCTTCCGTCTCCACTGGTAATTCAAAAGAATTTCAAATATAAATAAATAAATAAATACAGATCAATATAAATTTATATTATTTAATTGTAATTATTAATTATTATGAATAAATAGATATATATATATATTATTTTATTTTATTTATATTTCAGAGTGGCCTTAACTAGGTGAGGAGGCCGCGTTGATATGAACACGCCTCACTTATTGGGGCTTGGTTCTTGGTCCCGTGGTGAAACAAATCTCATTTATTTATTGCAGAATGGATCGGAAAGCCCACTGAAAAAGCGCTTCGGTTTTTCCCTTCTCTGTTTTGATTGCTGCTCATTTCATTTTTCGCTTTCTTGTTTAGGCTCGACCAGTTGAGAATTGAATTCCAACTATGTGTCTATGTAATACGATGGTAAACAACATGAATCCCTCTCTATTTATCGCCACACACAAAAAAACAAAACTAATTTTGGTTAAAAGAGAAGAGCATTATTATATTCAAGGCTTAATTTACCATTTAAAATTTTTCTTTTTTTAGTTTAAAATGTTTATCTTTACACTGCGGGGGCCGAGCTCGCCTGCAGAGGTCCCGTACCAGCAGATAGCCCATGCCCACATTTGTTGTGGCAGAAGATGAAGGCCCAATACTTGTGTAAGGGCGTCAGTTCACAGCATGCCCATCTGTTTTTTTTTTGTTATAGCCTAGCCTGGAGACTAGTGAGCATTACAGAGTACTTAGGCTGATCAGATCATCTAATTGGGCTTCTAGTAGGTTAAGTCACAATTGGAATGGGTCCAAGATCCTCCACCCCAAGTTAAGTACAAGAATGATTGAACCCCCCCCCCCCAAAAAAAAAAGAAGATAAGCATAAAGGGTGTCTCTCGGTTGCGCCAACAAGCTCGTTCAGCACACAAACTCTGAAGGCATCGAACACGATCTACCAGTAAATCAAAGGGTTAATTGATGTTAGACATCATGCTGGATCCTCCTTTACCATGAACATCTTCTTCAGCTCGTCGTGTCATCAGCACTGGTTCTTGTTATGACAATGAGTATTGTCAACAAAATGTGTTCCTTTATCCCTGACAGCCAATAAAATGGAGGCAGTTAATCAATCCATTTCCTTCTTATGCGACTCAAAGTTTGGAACCTGATAACCCCTTCCACTTATAAAAGAAATAACAAAAATGAAACGTTGGCAGTGCCGTTGTCTTAATCCCAAATCGAGAATTTTGAAGAGCCAGAGAGTCTAAAGCAGCAATGCTGAATTGTAGGTCTGAATCCCATTCTTTAAATATTCCTTTTATGCAAGGTCAGAAATTTAACTAATAAGAAGGAAATCAGGGTATGTTTGCCTTGCACACACTCACACACACACACACAGTACTTGAATGTGAAGCTCAAGAGTAAGAATTGGTGGGAGTGTCACAGAATAGCCAAAAACCTTTGCCTTGCGATGGTATACGTAATCTCAGTTTCTATGTCTTCAGATGAAATGCAAGCATTTGTAGAGCACAATTAAGCATTGCTGCAAATCAGTCAACTTAGCCACCACCTTAATGGTGAGAGTTCTCGGGATTAAATCCTAGAGCCCCTTCTCTCATCCTCCTAAAAGGAGGAATTCTCTTGTTTTTCATATTAATGTTTAAGGACTCACGTGTTGTAGTTGAAAATAGTAAAGATTATCTGAAGGTGTTCTGCATGCAATGCATTAGAATATAGGCATACTTTGGAGGTAATGACACAAATACACCAGCAGAACGTAGAGGACAGCACAATCACAATAACTAGATCAGTTTAGTCAGATCGCTAATGATCATAGTAAAATATATATATAATAAAATAAAGTTTAGCAAAGCAAAACAATAATAACCTTAAGCTAGAATGAAAAGGTATCATCGAATGATCTTAAAATTGAACTAATAAAAAGAAAAACGGCCTGGATGTGTACTAGTCTATTGTTAGAAAATAAAATAAAGGGCTGAAGGAGATGATGACAGAAGAATAGAGAGCACAGAGGGGTGAGATGCAAAGTCTATGAATTTCATCATCTGTGCTCTCTATCTTCTGTCAAGAGCATCACCAGTGCCTCCTCATAATCCAACACTATAAAAACTGCTTGTGCGAGGGTGAGTGTGCAGGTGCTTGTATGGTGGAGGGGGTTGTGCGTGAAATAGCTGGATAGCAGAGGGACTCCCCAAGCCTCGCCCTCTTTGCGAGGGAAACCTGCGAGCAAAAGATGGAAGAGCCACATATGTGTGTGTTTCAAGGATTCTTCTGGACTATGCATATCATGGTGACTCCCAACACCTCTATTTATAGCGGAAGAGCATGCTATATGCTTACCACGGTATCAACACCTTTTTCATGAGACGAGTGAATGGACGATAAGTGCCAACTCGAACTCATGATGATCATAACGTAACGTGCACTTCCCATCACAAAATTATAATTCCTATTGATTACGGAAATTCCATCTGAGAAATAATTTTCGAGTGGACTGGCCACCATTATAACAATTCTTTTCCTTTCTTTCGTTTCCCTTTTGTTTGAAGAATAGAAGGATTTTTGAGCTTTACAATGCTAGATAGCCGGCGTCAATGTTCTGCCCAATAATTTCAATTAATGTGTGTCGAGTGGGAGTGTGAGCTCAAACTGCCTTAGAAGTACATCAGTCGAAAAGAAGTAGTATCAAGCTTTGAATTTGCAGGCTGGGAACAATATGGTAGTTGCAATGTGCCTACAATTGTCAGCCACGTGCATAGATGCTATTAGAATGACACAAGATCTTAATACATGGATGTACTTATACTCCTCCCACACATCATGTTTGATGATTTAAAAGGTTCTCATTTGCAGATAGCCCACATATCATTAACTAATTAATCGTGTCTATACGGAATTTCTATCAATGTATCCATCGGCCCAATGTCCTCTTGTGATCACATTCCTTCGTTGTGAAGAGTCGTGTGCTTTTCAACTTTTTGGTTTCTTCCTCCTTCCGTAAGCTAAGTGATGATGAAGTTTCGATAAGAGCTCAAGATCCAGCATCTGTAGTACGAAGGGAGGCTAAGGGTGTCAAATCGTAACTCGACGCTAACATTCTAATACTTAAATCAGTATGAGACTTGAGGGGTAAGATAAGATGAAAAAAGGTAGATGAGGGGTGAGCAAAATTCCTTATGACATGGGCAATAGGGCCCGTAGAAGGTTGTGGCTGGACTTTATGAAACTGTATAGAGGGTGAGAAGTCTAGAAAGGACCAAGTCATTGGGTCTAATGTAGTCCTTATCACTAGAGGAAAGTTGTAGTCCAAATTGATGCTCCCATAAAAATTAGCTTCCATGAAGAATCATTTCTCAATAATTTCCATCAATGAGTCCATCTTTGTGCATGGGCTGACGGTAGGTATTGAAAGGATTAACTATATTATGTGGGTTAACAAGTTGGGATCGTCATCCTGATAAATATAAAACATTAGCCAGCAGCCGAGCACCTCTGGAATGTCTACCATGTAAGAGAATATATAAGGTTATTTGTAATCCTTTCACAAAGCCTGCCTCAAGTGGGATTGTATGGTGAAGTTTTGATCGAGTAGGCTAGCTGCGGGATTTGGATTAGCTCAGACTTAACACATCACCCATTTTCGCACAATTAGCAATATAATCGAGGCCTTAAAGCATCTTGGTGTATGCAAAATCAAGAAGCAATGCTTTTAAAATATGGAGTTATGGTTAAGGCACCGAAGACTAGAAGTAGCAAGACAGAAAAAACCTTTGCATGAGAAAAAAAACTTTTCAGAACTCTCAATTTGGGAGTTTTATGGACTGTTTCCTCTCTTTTTGATATTTTTAATTAAGGGTTCCTAGGCTTTCTTGCTTCTATGTTGAGACTAACATATTTATAGAAATTAAATTACCTTCCAACAGCCTTCCGTACGAAGACTTTTTTTTGGGGGGGGGGGTAGAAGCCTCATAGATATTTCGAACTTGAAATTCCACGCGGAGATAAAGCCTCTTTACTCATTTGAGCCAACATTTTAGCAATTTCCTTTTACCATAAAATGGGAAAACAATAGTGGTACTCAATAATTTTGTCAAGAAAAATTGTATTTTATTAAAAGAATAAATTTCATTATGACACATTTAATTTTATTAAATATTTTAATAGAAATTTAAATCTAAGACATTTAACCTGATAATGAACGATTTTTTTATTGTTAAATTATAGTGTTTGGTGCTAGTAGGAATCTTTTTTATTTATGCATGTATCTGCACGTCCACGCCCACAAGACAAACAATGGAAAAAAAAGACTGACGGCTGTGCGATTCCCTACCATCAGAGTCTTTATCCTTCCTTTTTCTCCTCGCGTCACTTATCATTATCATCGTTGTTTGGAAGCATTTTGGTTGTCTGGAACGGCATGGGGTGTGAGGTCCAATCATTTCCACTTATCATTCCCCCCATGGCTCCCCAGTTATTTCATTTTCCTGGGATTCCTTTTGTTCTTCAAATATTCTAAGAAAAAGTTTGACAAACCCAAAATGAGAGAATTTTTTTTTTTAAAAAAGAAAAAGTTAATTTAATGAATACAATACATCTTTCAATTTTAATGTTTTTTCAATCATTTCATATTTTTACTGTCTCTAAAAATTTAAAAAAAAAAAAAAAACACTCTAGTGATTAAAAACGTCAGGCAGGAAAAGTCAATATGATACCAAAACATTGTAGGAAAGGGAATACATCAGTGGAAAAAAAGGCCAGATATTATTCCATCGAATACAGCGTTTTCTCCAAAGGGAGAATCTATAAAGACAACCGGCCATTTGCCATAAATGGTAATCTCCTTCACACGCTGACCCTTTATTTGCCTGCCAATATGTGACCTTTTCACCCATTCCTACTCTTAACCTTTTTGGGAGCCTTTCTTATTTTAGACTGCTTTCCCATTTGGGCAAAAAGAAATTAAACCTCGTGGCAATGCGTTGCTATTGAAATCGCAGCGCTATATGTGGAATGGAAAACCAAATGAGGGAGAAAGGGGGAAGAGATGAGAGGCAGTAGAGTGACAACAAAAGCGAGGAAATTAAATGAAACTAGACATACCGCCGAACCAATGGTTTGTGCAACTAGTTGCACGTTGGCACAATCCTCATATGAAACCCTTTGAACTTATTGCTAGCTAGCATTAAAGTCGTGAAGGCACAAACCCTCTATAATTCTGTCCATTTTCCATCGTGAAAAACTTATTATGTAAAAGAATAATAGTCTTTCATCTCCCTTAATTCCATACGTATGCTCAAGCCTTAGTTAAATTCAACCTATGTCTTTTACTATACGTGAAGAAGCAAGGCAATTTTATCAATTAATTAATTTGCGAGATGGCATGCGAGTTTATGATTACAATGATGGTTTCTTCAATGTGGTTGCTAGTTTAGAACAAAGATAAAAATAAAAAAATAAAAAAAGGAACGATTTAGAGAGCGCGAGAAGTACGCACACTTCATGCGTATAAATAATCGAGAAAGCATTTAATGCATTACTCTTAGCTCGAGCGACCAAACATCATTCTCGGTAACTAATTAGAAAATTAAAGTGAGAAAGCTGCTTGATGGGTAGATTCTCCAAGAGCAATGGAGAATCTATGAGGAGGTTTTCTTTAGTAATAAGCATCATTCTGGTGTTTGATTGGATGCCTTTATTCTAGCTTCTTTTGGATAGGTAGAACCATATCTCTCCCCTTCTTTTTTTTTTTTTTTTGCTTGTTTTTTTTTCTTTTTAGTACGATGCATGACATGAGCATTTTGCAAGCTGTCTCCGCTATAATAATAATAATAATAATAATAATAATAATAATAAAATTACTAAATAAAAATTAAATTAAACTAATAAAACGTTTGATTTAAAAATATCTAAAAAATCATCTTAGTGTAAGAAATTTATAAAACAGTAACAAAAGAATTTTTAACTTAATTTATATAGAAAAGTCTACCAACTATTAACATTATACTTCATTAAAATTATAAATATAATATAATATAATAAATTAGGAGATTATATCATTTTTTTGGTGATTATAAGAAATTATTAACCAATATAAATATAATTAAAGGTATAATTTTTGTTTGTTAAATCAATTTATGACCCTCAGTTCTTTATATTCTTGCGGGTCCGACTCTGCTCAGCAATCCCATTCCTGTTTCACTCGCCAGCCACTATGTGCGTTTTGTTTTGGTGAGTTCTGGCATTTGGGTACATCCAACTCGAATTTGTAGCACTTAAATGTAGTTCTCAGCAAAATTGGTGTGGCACGAATACTCATAATTAAATTCAAGTTGCATTGATAAGGTAAACGTGTTTTTTTTTTTTTTGCTAATTCGTTAAATAAACTATTAAACCTCAAAATTAAAATTAAAATTTTAAAAAATAAAAATTAAAAATTTTAATTATTAAAATATTTATATGCGTTATTGGACCTTCTTATCACGAGCCCAAGCCGGAAGATTTATCTAATTGGGCTTATAGTTATGGGCCCAACAGAGAGCCGTACAGATCAGCGGAGAATTGAAATTATCGGGTACACCGCACAACACCACTGGTCTGGTGCTCTCTCTCTCTCTCTCTCTCTCTCACACACACACACACGCACACGCACACGCACACACGCACACGCACACGCATACACACGCTTTCATTCTCTCTCTCGCCTCCTCTACGATCAGAAAAATAAAGCTCAGTTGAACTCAGTTACAGTAGTAATGAAAGCTCTGCCTTCGACGTCTTCGAAAGCGCCCGTCAAGTTCAGGATGTAGGAAGCTCTAAAGCGTGCTTTCCTTTTTTTTTTTTTTTTGGTTTTTAATTCAATATTGTTGTTGAAACAAAAAGATTAATTGATAATTAAGCAGATAATTGATTGAAATTAATATTTATTTGTGGAAATTGGCAGGCCAACAGCGGACAATTTAGTCCCAATTCGATTGGAGATAGAAATCGACGGCCACCGCTTCAGAGATGCTTTCACCTGGAATCCCTTTGGTCATTGTCACATTATTCAAAAAAGAATTCTCTTTATTATTGTTATTATTGTTGTTGTTGTTGTTGTTGTTGTTGCTGCTGCTGTTGGTTGCTTTGATTTGATCATCATTGGTTGTTGTATTTTAAATTAACTATGGGAATAAATTCGTCAAAAATAGATCCAGATTCGGAGGTGGTGATCTTTGCCAAAAGAACTGTCAAAGACTTGAAGCTTCCTCCTGCTTTCGTCATGCAGATTGCCCAGTCCATTCAGGTATGGACTGTTTTTTAGGAAGCGGTCTGGGAAAGGCTCAGAGATCTACACAGCATCACTCTTATTTCCATATAGAGACTGTTTCGTGATTTGTCTCTATTTTAGGTTGATTATGTTTTTGTGTGTGTGTGTGTGTGTATTGATAATGCATATAATCTAATTCTTCGACTGATGTTATGTTTTTCTGATTTTTGTACAATCATGATTGATGGCAAAGTTTTTACCAATTAATTGTTATTTGCTCTTCTCTCTTTCTTAGACACAGTTGACAGAGTTTAGGTCCTATGAAGGCCAAGATATGTACACGGGAGAGAAGATTGTTCCGATCAAGGTTTCTCCTCAATGACGGTGTTGCTTTCTACGTCTGTTAGGTTATTTCTTGCAAAAACTGCTCCGTTGATTGTTTCGTTGTTTCATGCTGACATAAGAACCCATGTGTTTTCTTTCTATCAGCTTGATCTTCGGGTGAATCACACTCTTATCAAAGACCAATTTTTGTGGGTAAGAGTAGATACTAGATATCTTTTTCTTTTGTTTTTTGTTTCTTTTTTTTTTTTTTCCTCTTGGCATGTGATGCAAAGTTATATGTTAAATTTTTTCTTTTGCCTGTTCATTCATACATTTCTCTGATTTTAATTATGATTTGTGTTATACTATGCAACCATTAAGTACCTTTGGCATGAATGCATGGATAATGGATGCTTAGTGCAAATGCATTTGGAAATAGATGATTTTTGGCATGAACTCATCTGCAATTAATGGATATCAGGACTTGAACAACTTTGACAGTGACCCTGAAGAGTTTGCTAAAACCTTTTGCAAAGATTTAGGCATCGAAGACCCTGAAGTTGGAGTAAGTAAAACAGACCAATTGTCAATCACACCCTCTTATCCTTCCAGCCTTCCTCCTCATTTTGTATATAGGAGTATTTAGCTCTAAGATGATTTTGACATCTCTTTTGTCACAGCCTGCTGTTGCATTTGCAATTAGGGAACAGCTTTACGAGGTTATGCTTTCACTGTTTATTTGATTGGCATTATGTGTCCTGTTTCATTGTACCTTATGCAATTATGTTACTGCTGGGAATATGGAATTCAGTAACTTTGTTTTGCCTTTTGTCCCTACGTCCTATTTGTGTAATAGATTGCGGTTCAAAATGTAGCTACTGCAAGAGAAAGCAGAATAACAAAAAAGGGTCGCCGGGTTGCTGAACATGTCCCTGCCAGGTTTGTCATAACCTTCTTTTTACCCCAGATGAGAAAAGATTTGACATATGATGAGATGGATAGAATTAGGAACATTATCAGAGCTTCCCTGTGACTGAGTGTACCCTCTCTCTCTCTCTCTCTCTCATACACACACATGTACACAGTAAAGCAGGTGGTATTACTGGGGACTTGATGAAGATATTCAGCAACAAATATAGCGTTGTCCGGTATGTATTTCCATTTTCCACTAAGTTGTGGAATTTACAAGTTTGCTGGCTCCTGAGAATATATTGTTTCTAATGTAAATTTATAATCAGTACAGTTCCCTGAAGAAAGGGAACAAGTCTGTAAAGATTCATGGCATTCCCTTTTTACACCAGTGGGACGATCACTGGACAATTTTAATTAGCCAAAAACTTGCCCTGTGACATCCTTCTGCACCTCATTGAATGTTTCATTCTTTTGTGTCCACCAATGACATGATCATCATGTTTTGCACTAGCCAATTGTGAAAGCCTTGTCTTTCCTATCCTGTCCTCAATATTAAGCTGTGTAGTCATTATTTTGTTATTGTAATTTGCTACCCATAGGACTATGATGTCTTTTTGGGTTACTTCTGATGCCTCATGCCAAGTGATGTATAACAGAAAGACAATACAAAGATAATAGAGGAAAAGAGAGGAAAAAAATGAGTTGGGCAGAAAAATTCACTAGGAGTAGGAGGGGAAGAAAGGCGGGGGAAAGGAAGAGGGAGTCAATGATTAATGCATAACCTCAATTAGTCTTACTTAAAGACCCACTAAAACTCTTATATTTTAGGCTTGCGGAAGGAACTCCAATTTTAAAATAAAATTCCTTTGGGGTGTAAAACTTTTGTTGATACAACCATGTGCCAATTGTTGTGAACAATGACCTAAACAAGTAGATTTTATAAACCTAGTCTTGTCTCCTAAGCTCTATAGGAACCTCTTGGTTGACTGTATCATCTAATGATTAAGATCTCAAGAATAGTAAGTGGCTGCAAAGGTGAAAAGGAGAGTTATGTTGCTTGAGCACTTCAGAGCTTGCAAAGAGACTGAAGAATTTTGCTTCGTCATTCCTGTAATTCGAAAACCATCTTAGGGCTCCAGTATTTCCTTCTCTATCCTTTGATCACCCTGTGACGATGAGTAATGCTGACACAGCTGCAGCCCTGTTGTAGTTGTCCCATCTATATTATCACTGGACACAGTAGATTGTTTCAAAGTGTGATGCACTATATCAAACATTTATTATGCCTTGACCCATTTTGTGTTACCTTGTTTGATGAAGATTGCTTGAGACACCTTAATGTGAATGGAGTGTTTTTGTTTTGTGTTCAAAATTTGTGCTTCAATTACATCCAGTGTGTATTGCTTTGAAACTTAATAGAAGTTGTCTTATATCTCAGGAAAAGAAAAGAGTGGGATTTATATGAGCCTATTGTTGATCTTCTATCAAATGAGGAATTGGATGCCCTTGAAGCAAAGGAAGAGAGGAATGTTCAATGAGAAGCATTTCGGAACCCTACTCAAAGGTGAACTATGCCATTTTCTTTGCCTTCATTTAAATGTCAGGAGCCTCAGCATCTTGCGAATGACTGTTCTTGCCAAATACGTGCAGAACTCTTGAAACCTGAGGAATAAAGAATCTGGGAGTTGCATAAATCGATGTAGCCCCACGGGGGTCTTGTATTTCATTCTGTTTGTTTGTTTTTTATTTCCTCTTTTTTTTTTTTTAATGCTGTTTGAGTTAATTCATCGAACTGGAGATAACGCAATTTCATTGATTCTATCTGTGGCTGTTTTGGTAAACTAGGTTTATCTCCCAATTTTACCGGGAAACAAAAAGTATTATGTGATGTGAACGTGTTGGGGAGGTGGTAAATTTGCCGCGTGATGTAGGCAGGAACACATGGTCTTTTCCCTTCGCTAGGTAGAACCTCATACCGTCTATAGAATTCCTGCCCGTGGATAACAATTCTGCTATACGCATATACGGTTTCCAAGAACGATTTCAGGTCAACAATTACCAGAGCCATCGTCCGTTGCTCATTAGCCTGTTTTGTTTGATGTGCTCTTCTGAACGAGGCACACATTTAGATGTTGATATTTTCCACACACGGTAAAGGCGAGTAAAAAGGAGGTACGGGGTGTAGATATTTCGCTCGTTGCATTTTTTATTGGTTGTTCTCATATCTGGAATTTGCAAGAAGCGTGGGAATGTAGTTAATTTGGCCTTTTATTTGCAGGACATATCTAAGTAGGATTTGAAAACTGGTAGAACATCTTAAAAGCGATGAGGGATCTATCAGTACACAAAAAATTAAATAGAACAAAGTGTCAACTGCCTTGCTTGCAAGATGCAATCCCCAAAGCATGTGCCTATGTGGGTGACTTCCACATATCCTGATCACTTCTAGCCGGATCGGGATAGGAATCGCTATTTGAAATATTGCCACCAGAACTACCCTCAAATCATACTGACATATCTACAAACGCACTACTAGCTACTTACAGACCGGGTCTGCGCCGACATGAAGCATCCGGTACCAAACATAACTGATGATTCAAGTACTGGAGAGGTTGGGTGATTAAAA
Organism: Bruguiera gymnorhiza; assembly: GCA_020883675.1. Classification (NCBI taxonomy): domain Eukaryota; kingdom Viridiplantae; phylum Streptophyta; class Magnoliopsida; order Malpighiales; family Rhizophoraceae; genus Bruguiera; species Bruguiera gymnorhiza. The sequence continues at coordinate 4,865,977 of JAIRCJ010001058.1, read as the reverse complement.
ATTCAATAATATTTGCTTCATCTATGATACCATACATGTGTTAAGAAGTGATGTCGGGGAAGGTAGACTTGGACTTGTCAAGAATCGACCACATCACTTGAACATCCTCGTAAGCGCATGCCATCACTTCGCCGTGCAGGTCCATCCCACAGTTTTCATTCCCTGAAAAGTAATTAAAATTAATTACTTCGTTAACTAATTTTCCAAAACTACCATATTGCGTGCGTGTGTGTGGGTGTGTGTGTGTGTGTGTGTGTCCAAAACATCTAATCTGATGTGGGTTTGTGTGACTTATCAATCCATCATCATGTGCCCGAGGGGGACTTCTTGCTGTCTCCGCTGCTGCTGCTGGGCTGCTGATTAAAGAAAGTGCAGGCTTTTCTGAAGGGGGTCGGAATAGTTTTCTTCCAAGAAGCCATTAACATGCCCCGTTTCCCTGGTTTTGTGTTGTTACTTATGGCTTTTCCTGATGGAAAAATAATATTGAGGAAAATGCTTCGAAGTCTCAACTCTCAAACCAAGGAAATTTCTCTCTAGGCTTTATGCAGATCGTAAGTCAATGGAATGTGCCTTATTGTATACGCACTGAACACCTTTTCCTTTCTTTCTTTTTTTTTTTTCTCTCTTTCTTTCTAAAATACATAATGATAATTACTTTAATTGGGTGATAATGCACCTAACAACTAATGCGAGACAAAAGTACGAAAAAATAATAATAAAGACCAACACTTAATTAAAATGTTAGAAAAAAAAGTTTATGAAATCTAGTCCTTCTATCGTGTCTGTTGGCCAATAGGAGTAAATGCAAACCAACATAGTACTGTAGTCTTTTGGCATTGCATTTTTTATATGTCTCGGGCAAAGCCGGTAGGTTCCCAACCCGCAAGTTAAACAAACATATCGAGAGTTGGATGTGACCTCCAGGGTTGCTAGTCTCTAGACTAAGTCAGTCGCTTAACTCGAAAAGTCATGCGGTGGACAGGGATGCTGGAGAGCTGTGTCCAGAGAGCATGCATGGCATTAGCAGGGTTTGAGTTGTTTATAGGCTTATAGGGATACTTTTTTAAGTGGGTTCTAACGGGGATGCAGCCGGCGAGGCCGAGAGTGGTACGTGCATTATTACATAATCTGAGGACGGAACTCACCAAAAATGTAAATGGATGAAACCTGCGAGGCGTAAGAAAGTGGAAGAAGCACATACCCTAAATACCAAATTTGGGGTGTGCGGTAGTATTGAAGAAAAAGAAGATTATTTTTAAAAAGAGCATTATTTTTCTCTTTTACTTTGTATTGTAAAGTGCCTGACGGAAATATATATATATATATATATATATATATATGTATATATGTATGTTTTTTTTTTGTTTTATAACAAGTAACAGAAATATCTTTATTTCATCATCAATGTTATTATTTTTTTAATAAAGAAGAGATTATTTGAAGATAAAGTTATAAGGTATCAAATTATTTTTCAATAAATGGGAAGAGAGAAAGTTAAATGCATAATTAATAAAATGGATTGATTACACATTTATTATTTAAAGACTGGAGAAAGTTTAACATAAAAAGAAATAATGTAGAGAGAAAATAATTCAAAATGCATTAAATTGATAAAAAAAAATTATACTATGTGATAGTTTTTTATCATCAAAATAATATATATGTGGATTTTTTTGACCTGTATCACTTTCTATGTAAACTTACACCTTGTTTAGATTTGAAGTTGAGTGTAAAAGAAAATAGTGAGGAAAAAATAAAAGAAAAGACAATCATTTTTTTTTAATTGTTTGAATAAGTTAAAAATAAATGAGAGTGAAAATAAATAGAAAATAAATTTTTTAATTTAGTTGTAATGGAAAAATAAAGAGTTCAAAAATTAATATTTATAAAATAACAATTATACTCCTTACATTAAAATTAATGTATAATTTGCAGTTTCTTTTTTTTTTTTGGTTATAATTGATCAATTTTCTTTTTTTTTTATTTATAAATGGCTCAATGTAAATGTCTCCTTGTTTATCAAAAAAAATACGTGATATTTGACAATCGCAAAATAAGGGTGGGATCCTATAAACTGTGCTTATTGGCCAACAAAAAAAAAAAAAAAATTGAATCTTGTACCACTAACAATTGAAAAATCTCACAAATCCACAACAAAATGTTATTTGGTGGTTTAGTTATATACAGCTGTTCATTTGCTTTTCGCTCCAAAAAGAGCAAACTATATAAAGTTATTATATTTTTATGGTCTTGTCATTTTAAAAAGGGAAGTCGTGTGTTTCGCGATTATAATATATATTTAAAAAGTAATTATTATTTATACGAACAAATTCGTGCACAATAACAAAACAAAATGAGACCCACAAAATCTTGTGCGTGTATAAAGTGTTTTTTTTTTTTTGCGTATAAATAAAAATTACCCATAAAAAAAAATTGATTCTCTTTTACGCAATTGCAGCATTCCAATGAAAGAGCGAAAATTTTTCAACAATTGACTCAATTGCAACCTTCCATAAAGTCAAGAAAAAAAAAAAAAGAGGCAATTTTGTATTTTTCAAGTTAAAACTACACCACAGAGCAAGGTCTTCCATCTGCAGCAACTTTTTCTCATCCTTTCTCATAGATTTGGAAAGAAAATTTTTTAGTGGGACCAATGATTAATTTTCTCTTCACTTCCTAACTTTTCTTTTCTTTCTTTTTTTTGGCCTAAACCAATCCAGAGACAAAATTATTCCTCTCTAGCTCACTTTTCTTTCCAATCGATATCTTTCTTCACATCTTTCTAACAAAACCAAACAAAGGCTTAAGAGGGAGAAGAATCTGCCTAGTGTAAGAAAAAAAAGAAAGAAGAATCTTCTTGTAGGAGTAGTGTGTGCCAACTATTGCTGTATTGACCAGCCGTCAACTCGGGCAAATGAAACATTGATTTGCAACCCAATGAAACATTAAAGAAGTGTAACATTGGAAGGATCGATGTGCTATCAGCAACTTTAAAAAATAGAATACTAATTGTCTGGAAGGTGACTTTATCCCATTCTCTTGATTAAATAATGAGGGTTGCCAGCCTAAGAGAGCACAAAGAAATTCACTCAGCACTGTCAATTATTATGGTTTAATAATTTAAAATATTTATTTGTATCGTAAAGAATTTTGAATGTTTATTAAAATATTTAGTAATAGAGTATCAAAATAATTAATAACTCTCGTTAATTTTAAAATTTGTTCTTTCATGTTTTAGTATAATGACATATTTGTGAGATTGTAGGAATCACCCTTTCCCATTCCACTCACAGATCCGCTGGTGTACCTCTCTAAGGGACCCAAGAAAATAAGAATGCCCACATTCTTATAGATGGCCCTCCTTCGATGCAGCTGTAGGAAAAGTAGCAGAACCCTCCCACCAGAGTTACTTTTAGTCCTGGCTCTTGCAGTGACGCTATCGATACAAGTTAAGGGTGATGAAATGTGAAAAAGAATACACATGCGGTATAGAATTTTGGAATCTAACAAAAAGAATTACAGAAATTATTTTGTGTGAAAGAGAGCGGAAATGTGAATGTGCTTGTCAGTTGTAAGCCTGTCAATCAAAGTATCGGTATTGTACAGCCAGTCACTTAATCGAGCGACCAGTGTCTATCCGAACGTCTCATAGAAGCCATACCCACAAAATTAAAAATGTTTTTTTTTCTTCTTTTTTTCCTAATCTTCTTGGGTTTAGATTCACTTTTTCAGGCGCGTTTGCTTTCTTTGGCTGGCTAGCCGTGTCTTTTAGCATTCTTAAGTTTTCAGATGGAAACACTGAAATTATCATTCATTGCAGTTAAATTATATGTATAATTACTTAATCGTGAGATGCATGTTTATTTTCACTGGTTAGTGACTTGCTTTGCAACATGTTTGTTATCGGGAAAAATGGGTTTGCCTTCTACTTTATTTTTTAAGTTTTAATTGTTGAAGTCGAGATATATACAAAGAGATCATGTGATCCAATGGTAATAAAAATAAAAACAAAAATAAAAACTCAAACTAAAACTAAAAAACAAAAAAAAAAAAGAAGAAGAAGTGAAGAAGAATTAACTGCTTTCAAGACATACCCTACAAGGCTACAATACAAATTGGGATCACAATTCACAAGGGAGGATCAATACGTAAATGGAAGGGACTAACCGAAGATTGGATGTGGAGCTGTGGTTTTTCTGACCAAGATGAGAAAAATTTAAAGATGGAAAACCTCTCCACAAAATTCTCTCCCATCATCTTGACTTGGTTACAAAGCAGGATGTATTGAAGTAACTTAATTAACCCAGTGTTTCGAGTTACATAGGGACAGGAAGAACATTACGAGTACAATAAAACTTCAATCTTAACTTCCATTGGGTGGAAACAATGCCAATACATGAATTACACACATATATATATAGATAGATGGGTTCGCGGGATGGGAATATAGTAACATAATTAAGAAATGTAACGTTGGATCAGAGAGCAAAAGGCTGGCGCTCAGGGTCGGAAACACGAGTCTCGTAGAACTTGGAAATGAAAGCAGAGGCTCTTCCGTCGATCCCAGGTTCAGCAATACTCCCACGTCTTCGATATTCATCGCTTCGCCAAGCTCGACCTCCATAGTAACCATCTTCGCTCACGACATCACTGCCATGCCAGCAACAGCCCTTGAACATGTTAAATATGCAGAACCACGACGACGATGATTTCCTCTCCCTCGTGTACCCTCCTCCCATGTATATAGATATGTATATATGTATCCCGCAAATTCAAATGGAATGCCAGCAATTGTCTTTGTCCCGCAATTTATAGTGGAATGACTGAGGAACGCTGCCTTGAGTCCTTTTTAGTGTGTATATATATATATACAATGGACGGTCGAGATTCGTCGAAAAAGACGGGTTAATGATGCACACACACACACACCATGGTCGCGGGACCGAGACAAAGCATATGTGTTCTTGTCCTCCCGTTTCGACTTCACCCGAACACTACGTACGATATGCGTTGCTATTATTATTGTTATTATTGTTATTATTATTATTACTGGAAGCTGTGAGTAAATAATTATTTTTATGAAACAAATTGATTAAAAAACTCTACTTGTGAAATGCCTCGATCCAAATTTGTTTAAATTCTATTTAATAAGTTTTTATACATTGTCGCATATTGTGTATATTCCTTGGTCTATTGCATCAATTCCATTGGGCAATAAACCACACACACGAGAGCATATATGTGTATACAATGCAGTTTCTAGTTATGCATTTAAAAAAAAAAGAAAAGAAATTTTCTAATCTAGATTTTTTTTTGTTTGTTTTTAAAAATAAAGAAAAAATATAAATAGTATCACATAAGTTCCGTCAAAAAGTATCACAACAAATTTTATGAATATAAATTTAATCTTAATAAAAATTTAAATGCAGAATTAATGACTTAATAATAAATAATTTCTATCATTCATTTAAAATTGTAAATACCATTAAAGAGTCATCTTCTATATGGGTTTCTAGTCATCTTTCTTTAGTTAGTGGTGCGATGCCTAAACGGCTCAACCTTTTTCTTTCTTTCCTAGTAAGTCAGGTCCCCATTGGAAACTTTTGCTTCCTTTTATAAAAAAAGATCCCTTTCCCCCCTACGCGGCCACGCCCCGCAAAACCCTCTTTCTTTTGTTTCCTCAGTCCTCGTTCAAAAACCAAGTTTTCTTTTTTCTCTTTGCTTTCTTTTTCTTTTTTTAAAACACCTATGGCCAATTGGCTATGGACCCCAGAAACCCGAAATGTCCTCTGCACTACCTAATTAACCGAACATGGTGAACGATTCTTTCTATCTTTTGGCTTTAGACATCTCTGTCTTCTTCCTTGTCTTTTCGCCCCATACTACTCTTTGATAATTGATTGCATGTGTGATATATGAATTATCATTTGGTGGAATGAACAACGTTTGATCAATCACAAAATGTGAGATGGAGCTTATTATCATTATTATTATTAATTAGGATTGTTGTGGGAGGATTTTTCTTTTTTTGGGGTGCGGGGAGAGGGAATTTACTTTCGAAGAAGGACCCCACGCACAAGAAAGAACAACTTTGTCACTCGTGATGAACGCTGAACAGTGCATTCAAGCTGTCTACCTTTGGGAAACTTCACCTAGAATTAAAGTTATAATAGTACTTTACTGAAGCCAGGGTTTGGCATGTTTCTCTTTGATGATCACCTAGGGCCATAATATCCCTTTCCTTTGCCTCGAGTTCCTCTTATTGGAATAAAATCTTGTTAAAGAACAGACTCATAAATCACAGTACGTACTTTGGTCGATTGCTTGTGATTCACTGATCATCGGACGGGAGCAATTATAGATTTGAAAAACATAAAAATGTGTCAACTCGTTGCTAATTAATTTGCAGTCGACATATTATATATTATATGCTTAGTTAACATTTTCCCCCAAAGTTAGGTAGTTCCTACACATCTTATGCGTACATAATACACACATATAGGTACTCATTTCGTCTTCTTTTTATTAGACAATTATATAAATATTTATAATTTTTTTAAATTAAAAAATCGCACAATAATAATTAAAAAAATATACCCACAAATAATATAAATATAAGATTATATTTATCAATCACATTTACCAACTACAAAATAAATTAAAATAATCAAATTTTTATATATTAAATTATATTCATTTTTAATCGGATACTAAAATTATAATAAATAAATTTTAACTATTTAAATTATACTTAAACACTTGCTTTAATATATAATAAATATGAACTAACTTCAATACTATTGCCATAGTGATCCAATAGAGGAAGGAAGACCCATTTCAGACTGCTCTCCGAGTAACTGGCTCGGAAACGTAGCTTGCATCCCTGATACCTCTTGTTGATTGCAATCCAAGGTACGTTAGGCATCCACCACCATTCAACGGATCTTAGATCCTGAAGTTCTTGTGATGTTAAGTGTGGATCATCGTGTGGACAGAGGATGGATTCATTTAGAAGCATACGGTTGTCTAACGAGGCAACTAGAGCCTTATTCTGCAATTAGGAGATAAAAACCGCCCCTGTTCAGACTATTGTGCAATATGGAAATGTCAGTGCCTCTTTTTTTTTTTTTCTTTTTTGGTTGGGTGCAGAGAAATAAGATTACTTTAGCACAAGCAGATACTAACTGCCCCACATCTGTATCATCCCTTCTTTGTTCAGATCAGTTAGCTCTCATTAGTGTTTGAACTCAAGACCCTCGCGTCATAAGATTGACTAGGTATATGTTTGATAAGCTTTAACTTGCTCTCTATCAATGTATCAAATAACAGAGACAAGATGCTGACAGAGTGTTGAGGAACCATTATTTGTCAAATTAATGGTTCGGGTGCATAATTGTCAAATTCAGGCAGTTTCAACAATTTATACATTAACCATTGTTCGATGAATTTGCCTCCATGACATGTTTTACAATTGCAGTACATCACAGTTCATAGTTTTGCATACTTTTTGAGATTCTCGCTGGCATCCACTGCATTCTCTGGCACAGGCATGTTGGATAGAAGAGTGACCCTAGATGTTGATACCATGGATTTGCTCTCTGGGTCCGATGGCTCAACTTTCCAGAGGCGCACCTCCCATACCTGTTTAGAATTGTCAATGACAAACGATTACAATGTTAGCTAAACAAACTTCATGTTTCTAACTCGAGTTCCCATCATCTTCTTTAAAAGGTAAGAAATCAACAACAAGCATTGCACGGAATTGCCAGAATGCTTCGCCAACATAGATGACAGTCCGCATAATCCATTGGGAGTCTGACAAAACTTGGAATAAAACTAGGAAACTATAATTTTAGCAGCTAGCTTCCAATTGTCTATGACATAAAGAACAGGCAATGCCCTCATTAATAATAGACGCTCGAGAAACAATGATCAGGTAAGATGCTAAAATACCGAGACATAAAATATTGTAAAAACCAATTCCAGCTAGTTTGATGTTTTACTCAATCAAGGTTGCATTGGGAAGATCTTGGAAAGTTGCACATGGGCGGATTGGTAAGAGTTCTTACAATTCCCATTTTGTACACAATTCTAGAGGTATCTTTGTTGCTTGGTTGGAAATTCAAAGCAGAGTAAGTGCTAAGGATAGGCTGCTAAATTGACTAACAGCACTTGAAGCAGAGGAGCAAATCATGGACTAGTTGTACCTGAATGGATCTTTTTCACAAGCGGCTTTTATCTTTAAGAATGGAACAAAGATCAGCAATGTAAGACTTGAGAGAGCATAAACTTTGGTCTATTACCATATACAAATTACTCAAAAGTGGACAATTCAACAATTGAATTTGGAGAGAGAGAGATAATGGGGATGTCTTCCTTTTCTCAACAATAACATCTAACATCTAGGGAGAAATTCTAGCCTTTTTTCTTTTAATTAAAATTCTATTTCCAGGTGAGGATTATTATGGATTATGAAGGATGATTAATTAAGCTATTTATGGAAAATGTGATATAAATGGTGCGGAAAGATACAAAAAGATTTTAAAGAAAAGGGTAGGTAACCAATTATATTTGCCTGAATGGTCTTGCCAACACTGACGGGAGTGGCCTCGGCGTAAACGAGATCACCAAGATCGGCGCGCTTCAGATGGTTGATGGTCAGCTGAATACCGGCCACTCTTTGAAACCCAGATGCGATGTGGGCCCCGATGCTCGCCAGCGCCTCCGATATTAACGCCGACACTCCGCCATGCAACACCTTGAACGGCTGCTTTTTTTTTTTTTAACATTTATATACTACACTGTCACTAATTAATTAAGAACTTAAAAAATAAAAACAAAAGCAAAGTAATAGCAAAAAGAATTTTTTTAAAGAGAGAGAGAGAGAGAGAGAGAGAGAGAGAGAGAGAGTAGCGAGACCTGAACGCAATTGTGGGTGACAAGGAAGCGGCCGGCTACCTTGTGAGCAGACAAGTCTTCAATTTCGAAACCAGTCATGTGCAGCGCCGCATCCAGTGTTTCCGTCCTCGACGATGACTCCATTAATCTGTACCGTATAATATTAGCAATGATACCCTTTTCCACTTTGGTTCTTGATTCTTGATTTTCACTCCAACAACAAGAGAATAGGAAGGCAACGAAATGGTTACGGTGGTGGTGGGGTCAGCGCCTCTGCTGTTACGAAATCTCTTCCAGCCAAGCGCTGGAATTCTAAATCCTATGATAACCGAAGTGTTCCGATCTCCGGGAAGTTTGATCCGCTCGGAATCGCTTTTCGCATTGGAGGAATTCCCTTTTATTCTGTAGTCCCTGTCTTTCTCTTCTATTTTATTGGTTCAAGAAAGAGAGGTAAGAAGACCTGTGGATTGTGAGCGGTGGCGAGGATGTTCTCTCATCTCCACCATTAATCGTTGGTGGGGGGAAGCGGGGTGGGTGGGTGGCCTGGCCTAGGTAAAGCCATTTTGGTTGCTTACCTGGTTTATATGGTCAGTTTGGCACTCACGTGTTCACCAGTTCTTGTCTTTGTTTTTGTCTGTGTTTTCTGAAGGTTAGGTGAGGTAGGGACGCTGCTCCGGTCTACTCTCTCGGGGTTGAGTTAAGGTTAAGGCTCATGTATTGAACTTAGACTCAGCATCATTGATGACGCCTGATCTACGTTCCAGATGCCCCGGTGAAGAAGCTGTGTTTTACCTCATTGGGCTTTAGGGGCCTGTCTGTCTGAAACTCTTTGATGTTTTGGGCTTCGGCCCCTACCTCAACATGAGCAACACCATACCATGATATAATAATTGGCTACATTCCCATGGTGACAAGAGCAACCTGGTGCATTTCAAGTTTTAAGTGAGAGCAACTTGGTTCATCCTCCAACACTTGAGATCTCAGGGGTCAAATTTATCAGATACGAAGGGGGGGCAAAGGTGGCCAAAGTTCGATGCTTTTCTTGGTAAACCCAAAAAGATTACATTTTAGACATGCGCCATCTTTTCATTTTTCTTAAAAAATCCTAATGAAATGTACTCTATCTTTTTATGAAATTTGGCGGCGAACGCATGAGAGACGGATAATTGTGGGAGGAACGAGAATAACGGGCTTCCGAGTATCTGGGAGATATGAGCAAATCCATTTGTTGGCGTACAGGTTAAAGAAGTTGTGTTACAGCCACGGCTGACGACTAGGATAGTCATTATGAACGACGAACCATCTTGACTAAACTTTCAGTCTACCACACATGTTGCAGATGGGAGGGTGCTTCCATGTCGCGCCATAGAGCTATAAGCAGTTTGTCTAGAGTGGACCGTTTATGAGACTGCATTAGCTGCACTATCTATCAGTTGATTTTAAATTTCCAACAAAAGCATCAGCTGTATGGATGCAGCCTCGTAGGATATAAGGTGCTTGCCCCCATACTGAGCTGACCTCAATTACCAGCAACAACTGACATTCCCCATGCAATACCGATGCCAGTAGCTATTTTTTGTCAAGATATATCGTCATTCAACCCATTTGTTTGCCAGAAAATGGCCTATTAATCATTCATATACATCATAAACTTTACAAAGCACTCCAGCGCTGCAGGTCAAAAGGACAATTGCAAATCCAATTCAGTCACTCGAGGTCAAGGACCCTTTATCATTTTCTTGACAGACTACCACGTACTCGTCGAATTTTCATACAGCTTTTGCAAATCCTATCCGTAGATTAGCAGAGTCAAACACCGTGTGGTATGCTCCCAAGAAGACGTTCCCTAAAACCCTGCACAAGCATACTCTGATTCATACCTTTGTGGTAACGTATCTAGAGCTCCCTACAATTGACAATAGCATGACTGAGGTATGACATACCAAAGGGGACCTTGTGGAGGGGGCACATCCAAGGCAGCAAACCCGCTCAGGCAGACTGTAGCACAGTTGTCTTCAATTCTAAGAATATACTGATCAAAAAGTATCAAAGGAACATAAGAATTTCATCTATCAGAAAAGGAAGAACAATTAATGATTGCCACCACAAGCAAAATTTCTTATGTCTCATGGCAAAAGCCACACCTGTTCTGGAGAAAGAGGAAATGCTTTATTTTCAATGTTGAATGAAACATGCGGCATGGTTCCAATATCATCGCAGTCGATAAATGACTTCCCCGTAGGATCTGGAAGCCTCTCGCATAGCTTTATGACATGGACATAACTTTTGATTAAATATAAGGAATTGAGAAAAAAAAGTTGGAAGCTATAAACTTCTTTTAAAGAAATCACCTCATCCACATATTTGAATATTCTTTCCTTTGCTTTTTGTTGTTTGAGTTGTACTTGAATCCAAAACACAATCATCTCACAAAGAGTGCATAGAGCACTCTCATCAACTGATGGTCTGCCCTTATTTTCATTATCCACTACAGTCTCTAAAATAGTGCTGCAGGATTCAACATGTTTTGTGACACAAAAGGGGGGGGTTATAATGGCTAATGAGAAGGGGGAGTGAAATTCTCACCTCCAAAACTTGGAGCCATTGTATGTACACAGCCTAATATCAGCGCATATAATTTCAGGTCTCAACTGCAACAATTGGTAGTAAATAGTAAGACAAATCGCTCTACATGATAAAAACAAGAGTACGGAATCATAAAAAGGTCAAATGAAGAAAAAAGAAAGAAAGAACAAACCCCTGATATCAAATAATCCCACATCAGATTCGCATATTTGGAGACAACATTTTTACACTCCAAGCTCACAATCCCTTGTGCTCCAATGGCATGATTAATTTGAGTTATGATAGCCTGGAAATGGGAGCTCTTAGAAAGCTTAAAGCCTCAAAACAAAACCTTCAGCTGACTAATCAAAAAGAATTTTTATGATATGAACATTTACCGTTGGACCAGCAAGAAAAGATAACCCAGAGTCTACAATGGCCGCACAACCATTCTCGCACAATCCTGAAAATTTCAAGAATTGATTTAGATATTGCTTGCCTCATTTAGTGCTTATATAACATTAGAACTAGCATCCTAGAACTGAATTGTGTCCTGTAGACCTGTCAAAATGAACTGTGTAGTGTTGACTTAAACATGATGTTGAACACTCAGAAGGAAATGTTGCAACAAAAGCCGTTTAAAGTTAAAATTTTGATAGATGAGCCAATTTCTTTTGCTTAAGCAGGACAAATAGCTTATAATAATTGCAAGTGTGGATAGTTTTTTCAGTGACAAAGAAAGAGAATAAACGGTTCTCTAGCTAGCGTGCTTAATTACTAATCACATTTCTTATGTTCCCTAGACCTCAAGCATTCTTTTGTGAGCCTTTTATAACAACACGAGCATTAATTGATGAGTAAACAAAAGCAATCTAGACGTCATAGCCTAGCACTGCAAATATATATTATGCATCACCTGTTGAGCTGTTTGCAACAAAGATATTTCCCACTTCAATCTGGAATGGAGAATAAATTGGCAGTTAGGTCAATGGATTGAAATCTAGAACTGCAACTAAACATACCATTCCAATTTGAATATCAGCTTTCTGTGGATGAAGGAAGAGGCTAGAGGAGATTTGAAAAATTTTACTAAAGAAAACCTGCCAGTAACCCTTTTTTGTAACTGGGGCGAATGTATGATCACCCTTGAAGTGCCTCCAATCAAGACCTCCAAATACAATCTCACCTCCCACACTTGACATTGGATTGCGATTTAGCCAGAGAGAGAAGATTTCCTGGCTAACATGGCCTTGTTGTATCATATTGTACCTGTACATGGAACATAAGTTTGTTGATTTCGATGCATCAGCACTGAGGAGACACAAAGATGAAAGATAAATTAAAGTGTTTGGTAAAATGTTAGTTTAGAATCCGAACAAATCGAATGAAATATGGCGAAATATGAGCAAACACTTTGCTGAGGAAAAATGAATAATAAATAAACATGTTTGCCAAAACGTTAGTTTAGACTCTGCCAGAATGATACCATACTGGCGTAGCTTGCCCAATGGCAATATCCTGAAACCCAAGTCCAAGCACCCCATCAAACTGTGTACCAAGTAATGCCAAAAATCCTTCCCTTGTAACTTCAACAAACTCCTGGATGATGGGAGAGGTCATAATATCATTGCATAAGCCATACACATATTTCAAGGCATAAAACTTCATTCGAGAAAAAACCCACTTGATCTCTAACTATTTTACTTCCAACTTTGACATAATCTTGGCTGAAGAACCCAGAAATGGATCCAGAACCATAATGAATTTTACAAGGTGTTCCTGAATAAGAATCCAACAAGTAGATTTGGTTATCTAGATGTTCAACAACAAACCTAATTCCAAGTAATATTCTTGACAAGTGACAGAAGAGAGGTAATTCAAAGGGGAAGAGATATTAGGAGGCTGTTCAAGCAAAATTACCTATCACGGTATAAGTACTGGATAGCCTTGCCCTGAACTTGGAATGGAAATAACAATTCATCTGCATTGGTGTGAAATCTCAAGAAAAGACAATCGAACAAAGTACTATCAGACTACTTGTTAATCAATTCTAAGTCATGCAGGAGTAGGACTTACAGATAAAAAGCATTTCGAAGATGGAACCCAAAGATTGGAACTGCCAGTATCAAAGATGACAGTGAAGCTCTGTGGTGGTGAGCCAATGCCAATCTCTCCATAGTATTGGGTATCGAGGTAATTCCTTAGGTATACAATATTTTCTTTTGTATTCGTAAAGCTGGCGTTAGTACCCTCTATACCTCTCACAGGAGAAGTGTCAGCAGCGATAATTCTCGCAGCATTTATGGTGTAGAGTTCCAAAGGCCGCTTCTTTAAAGGGATTCTCACTAAACCATCCAAGGAATCCAACCAAGCACCAATGCAGATTGTCAGCAGGAGAAACTTGATTCCCATACTCGTAACAGTCACGCCAGTCAACCTGCGTGAAAACTCCGCAAAACAAACAAAAAGGGCTTAACTTCAATCAAAATTTAGGAACAGGCAACTTTAATCGCTTTTTTTTTTTTTTCTGACGATAACACATATACACGTTCGTCCCACAACTTTATATGCAGATGGGTTTCGATTAAATGAGAATTGACACGGAAAGCCACCGTACATACCAGCCGCTGCTCGCTGCAACTCCCCCCAAGAAAAAAGAAGACTTGCAAGTGACGCAAAGGGAATGGCAAACAGTTGTGCGTTCAGTCCCACAACAACATCACCAGTCAATCTGAAACGTGTGACAGGGTGGCGACTGGGTGAAGGGGTGAGGAGCAGAGAGCTTCTGGAGTCGATGCTGTAAATATAGCAAACGTTGTTAAAGAAGGGGACTTTCTCTTGTCCAAATCTGCACTGAAGCCACCGCGAAATTTCCATTTTGGCTGCGGCCCCTTATAGGATGTTTCATCCTTGATCGTGTATGGCGACGGACGACAACGGACAAGTTATGTGAGCTCGGGGCTGACAGAACCAGAAATAAATGCACAGACAATTTTCTTTTTAAAATATTTTTAAGATAGAATGTCATATTTATTGAAATATACAATAATTAAAAAAATATATATTTAAATAAGTTTTTAAGATTAATTTAAATCTATTTAATTTTTATATCTTAATCAAATTATTAGTAACAATTTAATTTTTTAAATTACAGTTAAATTAAATATATAATTTAAATTAATTAAATTATTATTATTATTATTATTATTATTTACATATTAATTTATTCAATTTAGTAATTTGAATCATATTTGTTAAAACTAATTTTATTATTTATATTTTTTATTCTATTTATTTGAGTAATAAATAAAAATATTTGTATTTAAAGATTGACTTTTCAAGTATAAGAAATAAGAAAATAAAGTTTCTAAAAGATAAAAAATAAATAATTAAAATTATGACAAAAAATACATTAACAATATGTTTATATATTTTATATGTTAGATGCGGAAGAGTTATAAAATATAGAAAATAATTAAATTTTTTTGTGTGATTTATATATTTATAAAATATATTTTTAATTTTTAATATTATAAAACAAATCAATTTAATTTAAAATTTTGTTGAATAGTCTAAATATAATTTATTTAAATTACAAACTATATTTAATAATTTAAACTATTTTAACTTAGTTTTAGTCAAGCTAATTAAATTGAATAAATTAAATAATTTGATAAACATTACTAATTTTAGTAAAAAAATATAATTGGTTCATTATTGCTTTGTGTATAATTGATTTATTTTTTATATTTATTATGCATAATCTAAATAAATTTATTTAGTTATCATATGTTCTTAAATAACTCTAACTTTTTTAAATAAATTTATTTTTATATTTTATTTTTATTTATATAAACTAAAATTAAAATTGATATTTGAAATTAAAATTTTAAATAATTATTCTATTAAATTTTATAATTAATGTAATTTTTACCTTTTTAATTTATCTTATAAAAACTATTTTACATAAACATGAATTAAGCATACAAATTCCCACAAATAATTGAGACGTACGAGAAAAAGAGTTAAATAAAAAAAATTATTTATTTTGAATGAATTTTTATTATCTAAAGCAAAATGTGATATATTTAATTAAATAAAAATATATTTTAAAGAGAGTGTTCTATAATTTTTAATCTAATAATATAGTGAATAACCAACAAAATTAAAGTCAATTAATTTGATTGAATTATTTTAAAATTATGCATTAAAAGTGAAAATAAAAAAGTTACGTAATAAATCGTGCGATTTACCTGTAAATTGTTATTGTTGACCAACCAAAGACCTATCATGCTATCACCCTTTGTTAAAAGTTAAAGAACAAAGTCACTCTAGTCCTCTTTGGTTTTCTCTCTCTCTCTCTCTCTCTCTCTTTTTTTTTTTTTTTATTTTTTTAGCGAAAAGACAAAATAAAAGCCCCAGCATTTGTCGGGTCCTTTCCTTTGGGCTTTTGTGAGTGAGTAATTATACCCAATAATAATAATAATAATAATAAACAAAAAATAAATTAAAAAAAAAATATATATATATACATACATATATATATATATACACACAAATCAAGCAATCATTTATTATCATACCAAATAAAATAAAGAAAAAATGAAACGTCAATGGAAATTAAAAAAAAAAAAGAGGGGAAAAAAAAAGTGTACAAGGTGGCACAAAAGAGCGGGGGGGGCATTAGAATTTAGAACGAAGTGAGCTATCTTGTGGGTGTTGTTATTGTTGAGCGTTTGAAAACCTCAACAAAGATCATCATCGCAATCATCATCTTCCCTCAGAAAGAATCGAATTGGAAGAGAGAAATTGAAGGAAAATCCAGAGAGAGAGATGGAATTGGACGACGACGACTGGGGTTTAAGCGCAGAAGATTTCGACTTTCTAGAAAGAGATGCTCTACAGAGGATAGCTCAACAACAATGGCAACAACAGCAACAGCAACAATGCAACCTTTCTTCCTCTTCTTCTTATTGTTTCTTGAATCAAAACCAACAAAATCTTCCTGACAGCAATAGACCCAACTTTGATTCTTCTTCTTACAAGGTAAAGCTTTCTTCTTTTCTTTCTTTCTTTCTTTTTTATTTTTCTATATATATATATATATATACACATATAATTTCACTTCTGTTTCTTTTAACAAAGGATTGTTTCGTTTTTATCTGGAGGACACCCAGAGAAACCACGGGGTTCTTTTCTTTCATTTAGCTACATTTTTCTTTCTCCCTTTCTTGCTCATCTTCTTGTATCTTGAATCAAAACCAACAAATAGTGTTACATGATGTTGGCAGCAGCGAGTTGCTAATTTTTCTGATTAAAGTTCCTCGTGCTTTCACCTAAATTGGGTTACTGAACTAAGTTTCTTGTGTCCCATTTCAGGTGGACTCATTACCTCCCGAGCGCACTACACTACCCTCCTTAGTTGCACCCATTGCAAAGTCTGGTCAGTCCCTTTTTGTTCTTTGTCCAACTCTATGCTCTATGGGTGATTTGGTTTTATATTTGTAGCTTCCTTCCCTTTATCATTGACAGGATCAAGATTTTGCTAGGGTCTGTATGTAGGGTCTGTATGCTTTTCCATGGACTGCTTCTCGCCTGTAAATGAATTGTTGTTGCCATCAGCTATTTGCTTTCTCATGTTTGCAACTTGCAATTGTCATCTTGTTGCTTTGAAAATTATTTCTGGCTTATTGGTTTTTATGGGTAATCTCTGGTGTTTTTTTTTAATAGATGAAAGCTCAAAAGGGTTGCAAAAGCTGTCTGTAAAACTCATTCTTCATGCCAGTGGAAATGTTGCTGCCAAATTTCCATATGATCCGGTAGTGCCTTCTTTCTGCTTGTTGATAGTTGTTCATGTAAACAGGTTGCAGTTTGGTAAAGTTGATTTCTTTAAAATGATTTGTGCTTTTTGATGCGCTAGGTTCTAGTAGCTGCTGTCCACAAGGTTCCTAAAGCCACTTGGAATGCAAAAGAAAGGTCTGTTTCTCCCCCTTCCCCCTTCCTCTGTCTATATAGTCATCCATCTTTCTATCTATATATTTGTATAATGCTCTAGATACTTTGGAGTAATGTGTGCTTGCTGTGCACATGGAATTGTTGGGAAATATAGCCTTAGCTTTTTCATTCCTTTTGCATCTACAGGTTATGGATTTTCCCAGTAGATTCTTTGTCATCAGCAGAAAAAGCATTCAACGAAATATCTGGCTACAATATAGAGGTGATGGCTGGTTCTTTTCACAATTATGGTTGGTGGTAGGTCTGTTAAATAGTTTTTCCAAATAAATTAAGTTGCTTCTCAAAAATTGGTTCTTTGTTGTGTACCCTCTTTTATCATAATTACCTGTGTTTCGGCAGAATTGTTTGCTTGTTATGTGACATTGCTTGCACATGCATACAAATGTTTAATCTTATCCCTTTTTTTTTTTTTGTTCCTGATAAGTATTCCATTGGACTATTTCATGAAATTAGGTCCATCATAAGTAATTATACGATATAATCTTTTCAGGTAGACAGCTTGGATCCTTTGGTGCAACGTGCTATCACTGCTGCTTCTGCCGTTCAAGATCTTAGAGGTAAATGCTAAAATCATGAAAATGAAATTATCCTCAGCCATTAGGCTGTATTAGATTCACTTTTAAATGGCTGTTGCCTTTTCCCTTAGTTTAAGTTGGATTTTTGTAACATATGGCAAAAACTTTCTGCCTAAATGTAGAATTGATGATAGCCCTTTAGTGATAGAGAGTAGGAAATGGGACAATTTAAAGGTGGTTGAAGTAAGTCTTAGGGTCTAATGAATTCCATAATTGATTGAATATTAGAACGGAGTTTTTGGCGTTATCACCATTATAAAATAGAAGATGTGTTTCCTTTTCTTCTCTTAGGGTCTCATTGGGCACAAATTGTTCTAAGTACTTTTTGCTTTTTTGCATACTGCCTCTGAACTTCTTTTCCACCACAAGAATGGTATGACAGGATACCTGACTGTATTGAGTCAAAGCTTCTTCCTTTTCAGCAAGAAGGTGTAAGGTATGCATAATTTTTGTTTGTAGTATACAAATTTGCAGTCAAGCTGCCTTCTCTCTCTCTCTCTCTCTCTCTCTCTCTCTCTCTCTCTCTCCCTCCCTCCCTCTATGGAACAATTAATTCCTTAATGTTTTGCTTTTAGGTTTGCATTACAACATGGAGGGCGCATTCTCCTAGCAGATGAAATGGGACTGGGAAAGACTTTACAGGTGAGAATTGTTCTTTTGTGTTTCTGTTCTCCATGTTATTTATGGTGTTTCTTTGAGAATACATTATCATGAATCCACTTAGTGATAGCTTTATCAATATGAATGCCTGCCTGGTTTGAAACATTTTGAGAACTATGCTATTGTTTTGGAGGAATACCTAACTGAAAATTTGAGTTTGGATCATTAATCCTTCTCTGTTCTTTTGCCTTTGCAAAGGATTGAAGTAATGAGCTAAGACAGGTCTTGTCTAACAGACAGATATGAAGTTGATTTTGTTACCCATTGACTTGGTCAGTGGGCATTATAGTTGTTTAAGTTTGTTAGGTATATCAAGTTTAGCTCTGAACTGTGTGGGGAGATTTCGTGAATGGTAGGAATCTATGTCTAATTGGTAAATGTAACTTTTGGAGCATCTAAGGTCCAGCTTCTGCAGAAATGACTATGGGTGACAGTTTTTTCTTTCTAAAATTGCCATTAGTGTATTATGAACATGCTTTTGGACTTTTTTTTTTCTATTTTTCTCAGGCTATTGCTGTCACTGCATGTGTTTGTAACTCCTGGCCAGTTCTTATATTAACCCCATCTTCCTTGCGCTTGCATTGGGCTTCAGTAAGTATTATATGCAGCACCTGTTTCAGATTTTTTAGAATGCATTTCCCTCAGTTTAACCATACTTCTTTTTCTGTAGATGATTCAACAATGGTTAAATATTTCCTCATCAGATATACTGGTAAATTTAAATGAGTTATTGCCTTTTATGCATTTTGATTATTTTATTTCAATTTTGATGTTTACTTTTCCTGATCCTGTGCCTTATTTCTTTTTCTGTCAACTTTTCTTGGAACTTTATCTGTCCTTTTTTCTGCTTTCCTAACAATTTAAGGTTATTAGGTTGTTTTGTCACAATGGAATGGATCAAATAGAAATGGTTTCACTATAGTATCTTCAAACACCAAGGGTACAATTCATCTTGATGGCCTATTCAATATTATCTCCTATGACATAGTTCCCAAGTTACAGAATGTGCTAATGGAATCTAATTTTAAGGTAAGCATGTTAACCTATTGAGTTTTTGGCTACATCAAATAAGATTCTTTTTTGTGATCTCATTTTCCTGGGCCTGCCATTTTTATTGTAAGTTGGGAGAAGTTTCTGTTTGGAAAATTTAGTATGTGAAGGAGGATGAAGGTAGGAGGTATAATTGAAAAAGTAATGGTTGTGAACAAACAAACAACTGTTAGTAGGAAGAGGAAATCTAGCACAAGTGTATGCTGAATATTATAATTAGTCTGGTAAATGCTACATTGTTAAAGAAAAAAAAAATTGAAGGAGCACACAAATCAGGATTTTGGTTTGAGAATTATGCAATAAAAAAAAGGTGGGATTTCCTTTTTTTTTTTTCCCCTTTTCTTGTGGCTTATCCTTTTTCTGAAAGTAATCTCTGGATATGTTTTTTTTTTTTCTCCTTACAAGAATAAAGACATTTACCAAGTGTTCTAATGGATAGAAACAGTAATGTGCTGGATTTATCACAAAAAGAAAGGCACCCCTTTAATTTGCAAATGGCTAGTGGCTTTGATCATAGCAGTGACACCATTTGGATAGTGTAACAGGTTTTGGTTAAAGCTTACTACTTGTGTTGCAAAGATGATGACATTTTCTCTTTCCAATAATTAAATCAATGTGTATCCCAACTCTATTTCAAATGTTAAAACTTATAACTCTCTAAGAAATACTCTTTGGTAAACAATGGCATGGCAAGGATCCAGGGCATTCCAATGTATTGTGGCAGAACTTTTAACCATTTATTGACTATTCCAGAATGACGATTGAATCTTGATATCTGTGTGTCTTTTTTTCATTATGCGTATCTTGTCAAGGATGCTCAATGCATCTTAAAAGTTTTTTTTTTGTTTTTTAATGTAGTACTGATGTTTCTTGTCAATGCAATGAAATAGTTTTATTTAGGTTGTGATTGCAGATGAGTCACACTTTCTTAAGAATGCTCAAGCAAAGAGGACAACTGCCTCTCTTCCAATTATAAAGGTCCTGTTGTCTTAATAAATATCTACATCTTTGCATATGCTAACTTCATGCCTGCACTATCTTAATGCATAAGTATAATTCATAATCCTGCAGATTCTATAATGCACAATTTTCTTTGGATGTTGACATAGGTTGTGCAATTGTAGTTTATACAAATTGTGAACTTCAGGTATAACTAAGGGTGTCTATAGAAATTGAATGTCAAATAGGCAGGTTTAAGAAAGCAAATCATAATGACTCTCATATTATATGTGATTTGAAAGGATCATTGCAATAATGGTAATTGTTGTGATGTGGTAGGCATCTCACTGCCCCACTTCCTTCAGACACTCACACACATATGGGCACACTATCACACACACTTTCACAGAGAAACATATCTAGCACATGAACCTAATTGCATACACTTTTATGTTCTGCTGGCAAACTGAACAATGCTTTCAATTTCAGAAAGCTCAATATGCGATATTACTTAGTGGAACTCCTGCTTTATCCAGACCAATAGAGCTATTTAAGCAGGTAATTTTGAGTGTTATTTTAGAAAGTATATGGAGATCAAACATTTGGAGTTACTGTAATGATTACCCTTTACAGCTTGAAGCCTTGTATCCTGCTGTGTACAAGAATGTCCATGAATATGGTAACCGGTATTGTAGGGGGGTAAGTCAACTCCCCTCTTATAAAATCCTTCAGTTTTGATAAATCTGTTGGCAATCAACAAATGGTGATCAAACTTTAGGGAATTTTTGGAGTTTATCAAGGTGCAAGTAACCATGAAGAATTGCACATCTTGATGAAGGCAACCATCATGATTCGCAGGCTTAAAAAGGATGTTCTGTCTGAGCTTCCTCTCAAACGTAGACAGCAGGTAGGTATCACTTGTTTAATGACCTGTTGATTTGTGTTTAATGAGCTATCTATTTTGTCCATGGTAAAATATATAAGGTTTCCTTGGCACATGTAATTAATGTTCTTCATTTCTGCTGTAAAACAAAATAGAGCCTTACAACTAGAGGAGCCATATCAGAGTCTTCAAGGAGATTTTTGAATGAAAATTACATCTTAGGTTGTGGACAAATTTTGAAGATCAGCTCTATGAGATATTTGGTTGTATGGATGGGTACTTTTTTTTCCAGAATAAATAGCTACTCAATTAAAAATTTTCTTTTGGAGACTGGAACCAGGAAATTATTTATCACCTGTGTCATTGTTTAGGGATATAGCATAGATGAATTATGGAATATTATTTCTTACTCTTTACCTGTATCCCGCACAGCATTTTAGATTCTGTTAAACTGATTTCTCAGGTCTTTCTAGAACTTGCTGACAAAGACATGAAACAAATCAATGCTTTATTCCATGAAGTAAGTTAACTTTTTGTTGGTTGACCAGTTATCTGAACCTGCTTTATATTCAATTTTCTTTCTTGAAGCTTCAGTCTTTTCCTGAGGAAGCAAAAAACAATTTGTGATGCTATTGACTGGTGTTTCATTTTCTGTTTTGTAGTTGGAGGTGATAAAAGGCAAAATAAAGGCATGTACATCAAAAGAAGAGCTTGAATCCCTCAAATTTTGTGAGAAGAATCTTATTAATAAGGTATTTAATGTTCTTAAAAGTCATTTACTGGTGCCAATTTGCCCTTTTTTCAAGCTGAAATGTTCTTGCACATGTCCCCCTTGTGTTTAAGCTACATTGGTTTGATTAAATTATAATGGCATTTTTTGCTAATAATTCCATTATTTTTGCTTCCTGAGTGGGTTGCTACGGTGCCTGCTGCTAACTCTGTGTGGAATTCAGATATATACTGACTCTGCTGAAGCCAAGATCCCAGCTGTTCTAGACTATTTGGGAACTGTTATTGAGGTACCTTTATTGTCTAGTTTTGTACTTTTCCCATCTCTTTTATTGTACTTTTTTCCTTTTGGTTTTGGTGAATAACTGGGGAAACATTATACCCATCTGAAGGGGCTTTGAGGTAAGGCATATTTAAAGGTCAGCCAACTTGTGGATTCATGATGGGGTTAGGGAAAAGCTATAATTTTAGGTGGTGTACTAGTTTCCTAAATGAAATGATGATTGGAGAGTTGAAGCACAGGGGCTGTATCAGAAACTTTGGATAGCAATGTGGGCTTCTCCATCTTATCAGAAGAAGAATAAAACATGGACACCGCACATCAGAAAAAGAGAAGAAAGAGAGAACATCTGGCAAACAAGCCTTTCCCAAATCACTAAATTCTACTGACGTTGGCTACATCACATTCCTTCCATGAGTGAAAGTGCTTGAGTTTGCTTGTCTGCTTGTTATTCTGCACTTTGGCCACTTATATTTGCCTGGCAGGTGTATACTGAAGCTGATAATAAAAGTCAATGCTGTGAATATTTCTTGTTCCAATAGCTTTACATCTGAGATTTTTGACCTTCTGTTTTTCCTTATATATATCTGAAGCCATTAAACTTCAAACGTCAGATCCTGCACTTTACATTAACAATGCAGAATATCTATCAAATTGTTAGAAATGATATGTCAGGCTTTACTTTTGGCCTTAGTGATGAGCTTGAGTTTTACATTCTAAAAATGGTTCAAATCAGTCAATAAACTAAATTACATCCTAATGAAGCATCATTGAAAGTGATAGCACTCAAATCCATAGTGCCTTATTAAATCAACAGTAAATTGTTCATTTAACACAATCTTTGAACTTGGTGTCCCTGGTAGTATTTGAGTGGCCTTTTATTTTATGACCTATGATTTTATCTTGTCTAGATGGTTTTGCATATTTTCCTTTCCCAAATTATTGCATTTCTCCATGCAGGCAGGTTGCAAGTTTCTAATATTTGCTCACCATCAGCCCATGATTGATGCAATACACGAGTTTCTTCTTGTAAGGCCACTTAAACAATGTTGTGATTGTCCACAAAATATCTAAATCTGACATGATCTTCCTAATATCTAGAGGAAGAAAGTTGGCTGCATTCGCATTGATGGAAGTACACCTCCAGCTTCAAGGCACACCTTGGTTACTGATTTCCAGGAAAAGGATGCTATTAAGGCAGCAGTGGTATAACAATTGCATTCGTTTTTTCTTTTTCTTTTTTACTGATCCTTTGTACCACAGAAGCTACATTCAGGGTCGTAATTTTGGTACATGGTCATTTAATTCTTTTATTTGTATCTGAACATTAAGCTGTCTATCAAAGCTGGAGGCGTTGGATTAACTTTAACGGCTGCAAGCACTGTTATCTTTGCTGAGTTGTCATGGACTCCGGGTGACCTAATTCAAGCTGAAGATCGTGCTCACAGGATTGGTCAGGTAAAGGACATACAACTAGATATGCAGTTATCATCCTTTCACAAATTACAACAAGTGCATGAGTGAATAATTTCTAGTAAGATTGCAAGTTTGTGCATGCTTGGATGGGCCTAAGCTTGCTTGGATTATGTCCCCTTTGTGTAGCACAATCTAGGTCTGGTTTAGCTCAGTAAATTAATCACTATTCTGAAAGAGGGGGGGATCACAATGCACAAAGCTCCTGCACTGTGAGGTTTAGGGAAGGGTCAGACTTTTTCATCAAGTCAAACTTGTGGTTTTCATGCCACAATGAAGTAACCTTGTCATTATACTAAGGTTTGGCCTTTGCGTTAATCAATTTTCTCTTTGATTTTTTAATTTTTTTCATTTATTATTCTTTTAAGGATGGGATGCGATGCCTTCATGTTCCAAAACTGAGGTTTTGTTTTGCTTAGTGCATATTAATCTTTGTGATAAGAGGTCAATTTAAGTAGCATACTCTGCTGCATACTTTTCCTTGTATCTCTCATGCAGTGTTTGGAGAGTTCTTTCAATTAGGAGTACCTATTGGTTCTCAAAAGATGTTGGTTGTGGCTTTCTTTGATATTGATGGTTACGAACAAGTGATGGCTTGCTCATCAATTATTATCTTTGTGAGGGCAGTTGCTTGAAAAATCATGTATGCTCTTGTTGTTGTAATGATGATTTAGCTTTGTTGCACATAACTGAAGAGATTCTTTTATCTCATCTTAGAGAAGGTATTGGACACCCCTTATAGGTAGTTGAACTGAGCTGACTAATAGCTTTTCTCTATTATTTTGTGAAAGATTTTGTATGCCCTATTTATTGCTTGTTCTTTGGATGCATTACCTTCAAATTGAATTTTTTGAGTTAAAGAATAAAAACTGAGATAGTGGTGCCTATCTTTAGCGAAGCACTAGCCCTGCATTTGGATGTTGTTTGGCTGTTATACAGTAAAATGGTTGCACGTGTACTCTTTGTAAAGATTTGTATTTTATGTGCAGGTTTCTTCAGTCAACGTGCATTATCTGCTGGCAAATGACACTGTTGATGATATCATATGGTATGCTAATTTGCACTTTCATTGTCCTTGGCTGTAGTATTGTACAAGTTGTCTATTATTTTGTTTGCTTAATGGGGGACTTTTCAACAATTTACTAAGTTTTATTTATTTTCTGTAGGGATGTCGTTCAAAGTAAGCTGGAAAATTTGGGACAGGTAATTGCCCTCCACCAGTCCCCCCTCCCCCTTAGCCCTCCTCTCTCTTGCATATGTGCGTGTAATTGTCATGAGCCAGCTATGGATAAATTGGGGGTTTGAGGCTTAAAATTCTTTATAGAAGTTGGTGTTAGGCTTGAAGATTGAGCAGCTTGGTTTGGTGCATTTTCTCTGCCTACTTGGTGACTGGAAACTGTGGTGCAAGTTGCAGGGTTGCTGCCAGAATTTGTGCAGCAGTGTAACCAGGGTTTCTAGGTTTATTCCAGAGTAGTTGATGGGGAAAGCCCTGGGAAACAACCGCCCTCAATCTGGGCAACGATGGAATCACATATATAGATTTATTGGCAGAGGCTTGCTTGGTGCTTTAAATAGTACCTGGTTTTCATAGCAGCTTAATAAGATAAAAATTGGAGGAGATAAATGTTCAGGTGCAAAGGTAAGGAAACAGCATACAAGAAAGAAGTCACACCGGGCACACCTGCTATACAAAGGCAAACATTAAAAAAAAAAACCTTTTCTCAGATCTTGGCAAAGTTAGTTTGATGCATATAAGGCCCTGCCCTTTATGGGAGATGCCTGCATCCTACCATGTCTATAAGGACTCATAGGCACTATCTTGTCCCAGGGAAATCTGAACCCTAAGTGGGATAACTCCTAGAGAGAAGTCAACTGGAATGGGAGAAAACAACCTAATGTTATCTTTGGTAGCTTGAAGTGGAGATTGAATTTTCTGTTCTGCTCTATTATATTCTACCAAACATTTCATTAGTGGCTCTCAGAGATCCGCAGAGAGTCTCAAGACTACTGGAATTTCATGCTCTGTGAAATTCCAAAAAGTGAGGAAACTACAGCATAGCCCTTGCTCAAAGAAGCACCCATAACTCTGTTAGTTAAAGCTCAGCATGAAATATATATGCTAGTCTGATTTACTACTGACTCAATTTACAAGACTAATCTCTTCCTTGATTCTTTTGTTTTTTTCCCTTTTTTTTATTTGTCGCTTTCCGAAATTGAGAAATAAAATCATAATCTGCCATGCATCCGCAAAATTTAATCCAGCCACTTTATTCTTGTTTTAGGCACTCGGTAATTTCTTAATGATTTGTGCTAACAGGTGGTAGTATTTACTTTTTAAGTCCTTGAACTGAACTCTAGAGATTGAACAATTAGGTGCTTGATGGCCACGAGAATACTTTAGAGGTTTCTGCCAGTCAGCAGAGAAGCAGCCCTGCAAAGCAGAAGACCCTCCACTCTTTCATCAAACACTGCAGTAATGTGGATAACTTACAACACAAACCCAAGCTCAAATTCCCCAGGCATTGAGTGTTTTCTGGCAAAATATGGTGTCGTGTTTCTAACCTTCATCACCTAAAAATTTGCACTGGCAGACGTGAAAAGGCCCTTGGGTGACACTAGGAGCACGTTCATTAATTGGCAGCTGGTGGCAACTTTACTATCACCAGATAAGAGGCATGTCCTCCAAATCATTTGATCGCGGGTTCTGGTGCCACTGGAGCTATTTGTTTGTCTTCTGGCTGTAACTGCCGGTGTTGCATTGTGCCTGGAGATGACACTCATTAGAATTTTGGCTCTTGTTCAAATTTTGTCAGTTCTTTAATGAGTTGCTGCTAAGGATCATGTACTAGTTCTAGCATTCTGCGAAAAGGTCTTCAGTAGGAGTGAAGTTAAAAGTGTATGGTGGGTTTGGAGCTGTTGGTCGCATCTGAGCTGATATATGTGTTGTACGTCATGGTTGTGAATCTGAAGTGAATTACTAATTATAGAGAAGCAACTCATTGTTGAGAAGCTTGGTTTGTTTTTAGTCCTTTTTCTCCCCGCCCTTTGGAAGACCTGTGTGTATTTACTTTAGTTCTTCCATTTTGTCCCCCCGAAACGCATTGATAAATTCCAATAAAAGGAGACTGCACGTCCCTACCATTGCTGGTTCAGATTTGCTTTCATTTTTTTCATGCTCTGCCTTCAGTGCCTTCCATGCACATACGGAGGAAAGCAAAGTTGTCTGCAAAGGATATCTAAATAGTATTTACGAGAATTAAAAAAGTATATATTTTTATTATATAATTTGTAGTTTATTATTAAATTTTTTAATAAATAAAAATAAGTAAAAGCAAAGGGTGTAATTAAAAAATAATTTTTTTGGGATCTTATGTTTTATTATTAAAAAAAAAGGTGTAATATTTATGATAATAAAAAATTATTTTTATTATATAATTTATATTTAACGGGCTTTGAATAGACCCAAAAAAGGAAAAAACAAAGCAAAGTGCTCATTTATGGACATAAAAGCAAAATGGTTAAAAAGAAAAGGCAAGAAGAACTGTGGTGGTAGATAAATGTATTAAGACTTTCAAGCCCGAAAAGCCCTAACACCGCTCCACACAGCAGCTCTCTAACCAACTCTGGACTTGCGAAGCCAGCCACGAAGACTCTTAAGAGAGCTTTTTGGGCATTGGTGGGATGCTCAGACCATACCATTAAGGTTGAAAACAGTCTAAGTTGACTCAAAATTTGATATGTTCAAATTCGATTCATTTATTTAAGTTGATATTATCCTTTTAGAGCCACAAATTTCTTGTGAATAGTCCATTTAACTTTATTTATCAACAAAAATAACTAAAATTATTATTATAAATAAAATTAAATTGATAAAAGTATTTTTACTTCAATAAAATTAACTAATTAGAAAATAAGTAAGAAAAAAAAAGGAAGAATATATTAGTGTCTATCAAATATATTTTAGTGACATATTGAATAGGTATTTTTAATGAATATTGCTTATATTTAACTTATTTATTAAATAAATTTTAGTATAAAATTTCAGTTGAGTTGTTATTGAGCTAAATCACTAAAATTTTAGTCAACACATTGACTCATTTGCAGTCTCACTCACCATGTGAAAAAGTTCTCAATGGGAGAATAATTTGTGGTGGCTGCCATGTGGCTAATAGAAACAAGTTGTCTTCTTTTTTCTTCTCTTCCCCTGCTAACCATTGATAAGCTAATCCACCCATGCATTATCGTGCTAAGAAAAAGCGAAAAGGATAGCGGCCCTCCAAAAACATTCAACAGTACAAAACCGTTGTTGGAACGAGAAATTACGGAAAGCCAGCTCAGAGTCCATGCCCTTGTTGTCTGAACCACACCCCCTCCAAGATGCAGGGGCCAAACTACAAAGCTAGTATTCGAATTTCAGTTTAGTAGTGATAGTTAATTCCCCCTTTTCCAAATCAACTAGAGGAAAATAATAATAATAATAATGATGAAGACGTAGAGTCAGGATGGCTCTTCCCCAGATTGTCCAAGAACATGGCCTCAGCACCATCCGTATGCTATGCTGATCCAAGAATCTAAAACTTACAAAACATGACAAAGATGTCACCTTAAAACATTCTCGTTTACAACGAATAGAAACAAGTTTTGGGCCCACGGAAAGAACTTTTAGCTGAAGGAAAGCATTTTCAGTTGAGGGCAGAAGCTTGGTCCACAGATGGCCCTCTCCTACTTGTTTTATGTGCTGCACTATCATTCCGAGATTGTATCGCAGAGCATTCAGTTAGTTTTTGGATTTATTTTTGCTCTCCTGTGTCTTATATTTTGTACATCCTTCCCCAATTACCCATTGAATGACTTGATGACTAGTTGGTGGGAACTATCATTTGCCTACCACAGAATTTCAGGTTACTTCTCAGGTTATGTTGCTGATGGACCGAGTTTCTATATTGCATGGTCTAAATCCTTCCATCCAGATCGGTGATCCAGGTTTTGCTTTCAGCCACCGAAGAATATTATATAATGCACTAAAACGGGACAAAAGAATAATCAAATAAAAGGCTGAAACTGATTCTTCCATAGCAGCTCTAAGTGGCTGTAAAATACGTTCATGTTCATGTTGATGGTATCGCAGCAAATAATTCTCGACTGCCTAATAGATGTCCTGGAACACACTGCCTTATCTCTTCAAAAGCGCACAATGTTTCTGAATCAAGACCTCCAGCAAACTGCATCATTATGTTCATATACACCGTGGGGTAAATAGGAGAAAAGCATTGTGTAGGACATCAGAAGACCAGAAAAAAAAGACAAAAAAAAAAGAATAGCCACCTTATCAAGCATTACCTGGTGAGCCCTGTACACAAAATGCACACCCTGACGCAGCAAAAATTCTTGACTTGAATCCCTATCTGCACCACGAGATAACTCAAGCTCCATTTTTACTCTGTTCATGTACATCTTTGCCAGATTTAAGGAAGCCTTCTTTATCTGTGTGAAATTACAAAATTTTCAGTTAATGGCAAATCCAGTCTGACAAGCATATGATAAAGTAATTTTCTGTTTTTTTTTTTTTTTTAAAGTAACATTCTACATCTCTTCCTATAAAAATGATTATTGAGGAACACTTGCAGTAGAATAAAACAACTGAAAGTACATGAAGAGAAGCTAACCAGGTGCAACAAAGGTTTTAGTGTACTAGACGAGTCCAAATATAAAGCTCTGGTAACTTACCGTACACCTTGAATGCAAATGGAAATGCGTACCTTACTAACAATTCCATAATCCAGCATCCAATCAGTGGGAATTTTCCAATCTTGATAACAACGCATAACCGCATTTCGAAGTTTACCCAACCTTTGGATGCCTACCTCTGACCTTGTATGACATAAGAGAGCCAACAAGAAAACATTAAGACAAATCAAACAGGAGATTTTTGAATAAGTAAAGAAATGATGTACTTTAGTGTACTATTTACTTGTCAAGTAAAACAGCCATCTTTTTCAAGGCACTGTCACATGGAATGTTATAGTCATCCTCATAGGATGATATCTCATTTTCTAGTAGTTTGAGGCTGCGATATTCAACAGCAGCTTCTCTGATGGCATCAGCTTTTCTTTCTGGCCATTTGAAATGCTTTAGCACAGCACTCTCATCAGCCTGTTGAAGACAGGACGCATTCAAGACACAATTTAGTGCAAAATGAAAAACCACTTTGCAACTATCCTATAAAATCTTATAAGAAACCCTATTGCTTTTGATAGACTGAATTCCAACGACCCCAAAGAGGACCCTCATCACAGATTTATAAACACCAAGTAATACAATAAGAGAGACTAATTGACATGCATCTCAAGTGTGCAAACAATAAACAATGGCACTTCACATTTTTATTACTGCAGCCACACAGACCACATAACTGTGATGGTCCAAAATTCCATCCAAATATTTCCTTTCAGCAAATAGGGATTTGAGGTTTATGCACTATTTTAAGTCTAAAAGGAGCAATAAAGTCTAAGGGTATAATTTTGGTGGTACCAACCATTCATTCAATTCTTAGTTCTAGACACTAAGTATCATACTAGTGTGGGAAAGGACATCAGTGTCCTTAGTGGTCTTGGCTTGGAAGAGCCCCAGAGTACTGTCTTTGAGTATCATTGACATGTAATGGGGTGACTAGATGTAACTTTTGACCTTGCATATTGCATCAGTTTATCACAAGAAAATTATGAAAATAGATCTGTGGACAAACACAACAATTCATGATGAAGTTGTCTGGAAGGAGTTTTAGAAGTTACCAATGAAGAGAGTTCACCATCAAGCCAATCTGCAAATGCGAGGACATCTTCAATATCCATGAAAGATGTAGTCAGCACTTTCTCAATAAGACCATTTATGAAATCACCCTTTGTTTCAATGTCCGCTTTTATCTAAAATTCATGAGTTGACAATGGTTTAGAGACCCAGCAGACAAAAACGAACCAGGACAAATAATGGAAATTACATTGCATTGATAAAAAATTTGTCTTGAATCACATACAGCTAATAAATGTGCTGAACGATTTTGAATTTCTCCAACAATGCTGCTGTGCACACTCATTGCTGCTGGTCTGTACCGATTCCCTGGTCCTGTAATGTCTTTCCTCTCCTCCTTCTTTCTTAAGGCATGGTAGAACTGTACAATATCTGGAGCCTTTGGAGCAGAAGCTGCCCTGGCCAAGGGCCGCAGAGGAGGTGGGGGTGGTGGTGGAGGTGGTGAAACAGAAGGAACAAGTGGCAGTGGTGGTGGCGAAGCAGAGGGAAGGGGTGGTGGAGATGGTGAAAGGGAGGGAAATGGCAGAGCTTTTCTTTCTAAAGCAGCAGCTGGAGAGGAGGAACAAATATGCATCGTTGGTGATGGTGGAGGTCGCGGTGTCTGAGAAGTTTGGACCATGCTTGGCCCACTGACTGCCTCGTTTCCAACCTTAGACTTGGAGATTTCCAATTTGTTGGCAATAAGTTTTTGAATGTCCTTAAACTTTGGCCTCTGATATTCTCCAATTGATGATTCCTTTAATTGCATAAAAAAAAAAAAAAAAAACTCACGGGAAACTCTATCAAGGGCAATAAGATTGTAATCAAAATTTTCTTATAGTTCTTCACTTGAATCCAAGGAGGAAGCAGGAAGAAATTATATCACTTCAAATTATAATCCCACTAACCCCAATTAGCCATATAATTAAGCATGAACAGAACTATACAAAATCATCACCTGATTACAACAGGTAGTGGTAGTAGCAGCAGCAAGATCCTGAGAGAGCTTCAAGTTCTGGGATTCCAGCTCCTTGTTCAAAGCATGAACCTTTTCCAACTCCGCCTTCAAGGCCAATATCTGTGACTCCAAATCCTCAACCGTAGCCTCATTCAATTCAAGCTTCTGCTGCAATTCCTTGATACAATTATTATTTTCTTCTTCGTTTCTCCTGCCAGTACCAGTACCAGTAACACCAGTACCAGTTCCAGTAACACCAGTACCAGTTCCAGTACTAGGCACCACAGGGCGGTGCCGCCTTGGCTTAGCGAATTGCTCGACCACGACCGGGCTATTTGCAGAGCGAACCACGGCGACTCCACCTCTCGGAGGAGGAAGAAGAAGCTGCTGTCCAGTTACAGATTTGGGCTTGTTGACCCCCGAAGACGACGTGGTCCTGACCCTGGAGAGGGAGTCGTCAACTTTCTTGACATCTGATTTGGGTCTTGCTTTCTTCGCCGGAGTTATTGATGAATTTCCGTTAACCTCGGCCTTTGGGGACTGCTTATCCCTATCCTTGGTTGATCTAGAGCTCGCTCTGACTCTGACCCCTGATGGGGTCGTCGCCAACTGTGACATAGTCCAAGGCCGCTCTGCCGCCTCGTTGCAGCCGTTGGCGGTGGTGGAGGCAGCGGCGGTGTTGATTAGCTGCCTTGTCAGTGGCTTTGGACAATAAAATGGGCTGTCGTTGTTGAGATGTCGAGGATAACAATGAGAAGCTCTGCCAAATAGTCGGGGACCGAAGGTGTGTTATAGCACAAAAGATTGGATCTTTGCATGTCTTCGTCTGTGTGACATTTAGTAGCTTGGCGGGTTGGGGTGCGGGGAAGATTTGTCCGTGACCTTCGTGGCTCCGAATGATTTTTTCTCTCTCTCTCTTTTTTTTTTTTTAAAAAAAACCAACCAAGAAAAACAAATACATAAATTTAATATTAGATTTTAATATAAAGTTTAAATTTTTTAAAAATATTTCAAATGGCATTCGATTACAATCTTTTGGGAGCCGCTGACATTAATGAAAGGAACAATACAGACGTTGAAGGTCACTTAAATTTTAAGTTTTGAAGTGTTGAAATTTTCATTTTTTTTAATCTTTACGAACCAAAAAATTGTTGTTATTATTCGTTTTGTTACTCGCCACTTGGTTTAGACGGGACAGAAAAGAAGCAACCTCTCCTGAGGCACCCACCAGGGAGAACTTTGGATTAGCGGCCAACCCACCAGCAATAATTTACTTAATCACAAGCCGGCCCAGGCAAGTCAACCCCTCTGCTACAAATTGTTAACCAGAATCTTTCTTCCTACCACATCAACATGCACCGGATATTTTAGTATATAATAATAATAATAATAATAATAATAATAATAATACATCAATTGGCTCCAATTTATCTCAAATTAAAAATGTTTTAATTTTATAGATCACTCCGATGCTAATAAATTAAAACTTATTAGTATAATAATACATCAATGCAGTGCGTTTAATGTCAGGATTTTTTTTTTTTATCATTACATAATAATATATATATGTACACACCCCTTGAGATTCCGAAGTGAGAGAGTTATCTTGCCTGTTACCGCGGGCCCTCCGGGCCCAACCCGTAAAGTCAAACTTTGATCTAAAGAGCTCTCCACCCTTTTCTTTTTTCCCAAGAGTCGGAACACGTCATCTCACAAGATCACGGTCATTTTGCAAAACATGAATTTTACAAAAACGCCCCAGGTACCAATTTCTAAAAATATATTGTTAATGAGGTAAATTCATTTGTTTAAATGAACCAATAGCCCTACCCCAGAAAAATTTCGAGAATAATTACCAGGAAAAATGATTTCGATATTAAAAACTATTATGAATAAATCTGAATTTGAAATGTATATGCATCTGGCATGGAGTTGGAAAGAAGAATTTGAGATAGTCTAGCAGTAAGTATCACTGAGTTGATGCAGGAAAACAATGGATCTGACCTATGGCAGGTATGCAAAATGATTTCTCCATCTTAAAAATATAGCTCATGTTTATTTATTTATTGATAGCTTATGTGCTAACCATAAAAGATTTCAATCCCCCGACATTTCCAATTAAGACAAAAGTAGAAAGAACCGAAAAGCGATTTCTATTCGTCTGCAATTTTTTAGTCCACTAATGGCTCATCGAGTTTGAGTTACCTATCAACGATAGTTTTCGCATTTTACATAAATTTCGCATTTCTTTTTTAAAAATTGAACTCGAGAAATTGAAATCTCTGAGATGGGTTTTTAAACTATTAAATAATAAATACATTAAGAGCGTCCATAGCTGCAGATTGCACCAAGCAAATGGAATTCCTCCCATCTTCCAGCATGATCCTATCTGTTTATATCGAGACGATCAGACCCCCTAATAATAAGATGGGTCCTACGAAGTCCTTTATGCAATAAGGGCAATGAGCTAGCAGACAATTTCATCGTGCAAATATAATAATGGGAATATTATCTAGCAAATAATAAAGTCAATCCGTGACTTAAAGTGTACACCTTGTTGATCATTAAATCCAGAGACTAAAGTTTGTCTCCCAAGTGGAATTTGATTGCTCGCCTAAGGGTTGGTTCCATGTCACGTTTAAAAGGCCTCTCTTCTCTTCATGGATGCCTTCGAGCAACATTTCTTATTGCCGCTGAACAAATATAATCTAATTATCACAAAATATAAAATTTTAAGATAACTTCTAATCTTTATTTATTTATTTATTTATTTATTCAAACTTCATTCATAATTAAATTTGCTTCCCCAATTCAATTAAAGGAAAAAAGTATACATCGCCGATTATATTTGCTATATATAGTAGGTTTAGAAACTTGGTTCATGTAAAACAGTATTAGTTTTGACAGGCAAGCAGCATTAAGGTCCTAAGAATCTATGTCAAAGATTTTATGCATATGGTGCAAATGGCAGTGGAAAATGAAAAGCGAACAGCGTGGTCCAACCAACGTTAAACTAGTGTATCGACAACCAGGTTTGGTAGTTACAAATGGGCCGAAAGATCGGCTCTACAGCTGCGAGTTGGGTTTGCAGTCCAATCTTGGCAGACGACAGTATGGTCCTGGTGTGCGTGAATTTGAACTCTTTTTTTTTTTATTTTTATGACAAGAGAGTGAAGAAACAGAAAGGGCAAAACAAAGTAACAGGAAAGCAGCGATCAGGCAGCCAGGCCATCTCTAAGGATAGTCACACGAATAATGTCAGCGTGAAGCAGCGAGCCAGTGCCTGGTGGAGGAGATTCCCGAATTCGGGGAGATACATAAGCAAAAGCTTCGAGATTGGTTAGAAAATTAGCACAAAAAATTCCCTTCCCGTAAGGTTTGCTGAAGGCGAACGTTCCAAGGTCGCTGAAAGAGATGAATGCCATCAGCTATTAGCAGGCGATACAAAACAGTTTCCCATCCTTCTTTAGTAATTTTCTGAAGAGTAAGCACAGAGTCAATCTCAACAATGACACGACGAAATCTGTTCTCCCATGCAATCTTCAAGGCTACACAAATAGCACGTAATTCAGCTCCGATGGCCATAGAAATTCCAGCAAAATGCTATTTGAACCTTGCACCCCGATGCCGATAATGAGCCATTTAAGCACCCAGACTTGAGCCAACTTCTGGAAGAGCCTAACGAGCATTCCTCTAACGGCAAAGATCTACAGATGGGCTCCCAAATGTGCGTGTCATGTGCACATTTGTGAATAAGATGTTATGTCCACATTTTTCCAATGCTGGCCACATCGTTCACATAACCTACTATCCGTCAGATGACGAATAAAACGCATTTCTTTGGTGGGCAACCTTTCTCGCCACACAAGCCTTATGAAAGAGTGCATATATCGTGGAAAAGGGAACTTGCAAATCCACATCCAGTTATCCATGACCGAATCGTCCACATCAAGCAAGAGTTCATAAGCACCTTTGACCGAAAATTTCCCCGAACTGGATCCCCATAAGAGCTGGTCACAAATACCAACTTGAGGAGATATATAGATCTTTTGTAAGAGGAAACGAAACGTATCTGCTGAGGAAGCTTTCCTGATAACAAGTTCCACTCCCAGTGCCCATTTTCAAGCAAATAATCGCTAACTGGGCACTGTGCTTCAGATGGGGTGGGATTAATTCCATCAACATCAATCAAAGGACCATATCAAGAATCCAAGTATCAGTCCAAAAGCACACATTCTGCCCGTTCCCTAAGCCCCAACCGAGGCAGGTCCCTCCCCGGTAAAACCGCCAACCAAGTGGAGGAAGGACAAGATCGTTTAGGCCCTAGAAGAAAGTGTTGCTCGCGGAAGTACTTAGCTTTATAAACTCGCACCCCATAATTTATCAATACTAGAAAATAATTCTCATCCAAGTTTGGCGAGGAGAGCTACATTCATGTCACGCGCAGTTCTTCGACCAAGTTCCCCAGCTCAACACGGCTTACAAACATCTTCCCAAGCCAGCAGATTTGACTTTTCTATCGGCATCAACGTCTCCCAAAAGAAACTGGCGATTACACCTGTCTAGCTTGTCACATGCCACACTAGGTAAATAGCAAGTACGCCTAGGATAATAAGGAATTGTCCGGAACACAATTTGAGTAAGTGTAGGCCGTCCCGTCAGCGAAAGCGAAATTGCTTTCCATCCACTCAGCTTCGCGCTGGCTCTCCCAATAATATTATGAAAATGCTGTGACTGCCTTCCATCAGGATAGAGGGGAACACCGAGGCATTTCCCTATATCATGAACAAAGGAAAATTAAAGATATATCTTAAATCCAAATTCATATTTGACTATGACTTTTCAAAATACACTCGTCACCCTCATAAAATAAAAAAAAAAAAACTAAAATTTTGCAACTAATCTATCAGTCACAACATAATAATGTGTGAAATTGACCACATTTATGTAATTTTAGTAATTTACCGCCAAGCCAGTCAACGTGGGGTATAATATATTAATAGCAAGTGTGTCCAATAATGTTGTGTTTGGATTGAAAATAAATTGGGAAAGAAAGTTATAAGAGAGAAAATGATTTTTTTTGTTAATTGTTCAGATAAGTTACAAATGAAAGAAAAAATAATAATAATAAGTACTTTTTTTTATTTGGATGTGATGGAAAAAATTGGGAGATTAAGAAGTGATATTCATAAAATAATAATTATACCACTAATATAAAATTAATGTATAATTTGAGGAATTTGTTCTTTTGTTTCTAATTGATCGTAATTTCTTTTTTATGCATGAGTAAAATGGTTCATAGTAAATGCTTGCATATTTATTAAATCAAATTATTCATCTAATTGATAATTTAAAAAAAAAATTCATCTAAATTTTTATTTTTCAACCCTTTTGTCTCATTAACAATGACTACTAAAACGCAAACAATTATGCTTGGCATTGCTATAAATTCCCAACTGTAAGAATTTTTGTCTCATATTTTCTATTTTAAACCTTTTATTAGTTGAAAGTTAACTTAGCTTTACCAGTTATTTTATTTAAATATGGTAGGTAATCGAAATGAAGTAGACTTGACAAAGAAAATTGACGTGGTTCTTAATGGTGTGATTGGTTATGAGAGTAATAAGGTTTAGGAATATTTTAGTAAATTATGTGTGTTTTTTTTTACTAAAAAATTTATTAAATTATAAATTACATCATAAACATAGCTCTCTCTTCAAACATCATTCTCCTCTAGAGTGCAATGGCTATCTGGGCTCTATTTTATCGTTTTTTATTGTGCATTTTCTAAGATGTAATATAAAAAAATAAACTTCACTCACTTTTATCAAAGTTAAAATCTGAAAGTTTAAGTAAAAAAGTCTAAATCGAATGTGCTTTTGCTGTACATCTTCTCTGCATAACTTTACTAGTGGGCCTAACTTTTTTTTTTTTTTTTTGCCTATAATTTTCTAACATATTTCTTTCTCTGCATATTAACAAGTATAGGAAAGTTGTTTTGCTGATAGATTTTCTTTATTGAGCACTTTTATGTAGCTAACTTTTAATAAGGTACATATAAGCAAGTAATCTATTCAATGTTTTTTTTTTTAAAAAAAAATTAAATATCCAACAACTCATATCGCCATATACTTACAAATAGCCCAATAAAAATATACTCTTTAAAATTTATCTTTTTTTTTTAAAATAATTAAAAAAAAAATTAAATATCCAACAACTCATATCGCCATATACTTACAAATAGCCCAATAAAAATATACTCTTTAAAATTTATCTTTTTTTTTAAAAATAATTTTCCTTTCATCTTCTTTCTTATGATCCAAATAAACTGTAAGTGTAATTGTTATGACCATAAAGGACGATGCTTCATACATGCACACTAGCAAAGTGAAAGCAGAAATGGCAATAGGGTGGGCCAGGACTGTCCTCAAATTTTTAATAAAAAAATGATAATTTTTAAAACCAATTTTAAAAATTTAAAATATTAAATTAATTACTAATTTCAGTATAAAAAGACTTAATTATTACTCAAAAAAATTGATTTATTTTAAACCGGCCTATGATGTAATTTAAAAAAATAGTAATAAAAATTAATATGTTGATAATAAAATAAAAAAGATGCAAAAATTAACAATAATAGAGATCTCTTTTTTTTTTTTTTGGATGAAACATTCTGCATAAAAAGTATGATAGATGATGTGAAAAGCCTTTTCTTTTTTATTCGAGATAAAATATTCTGCACAAAAAATATGAGAATAAGTAAAAAGATAAAGTTATAATTAATATATTAATTTATTTAATTATTTTTTACAATAAATATTGTATAACAAAAAATTAAAATATAATAATTTACAATTAATGTTAAAATTGAAATCAAGATTAAAAAAATTATAAATATCAATTATTTTTATTTTTATTTTTAATTAAAGGGAGCTTTTTGTGATGACTATTACCTTTTAATATTACTATATTAATCTTATATATATATATATAATTGCAGTGAGGGTGACAGCTGACTAAAAGCAAGCAGCAGCCGGTCGCCACTTGCCAACAGCCAGTGTGATTGTGAGTCAAAAAGTCAAGAAAAAGGCGTAAATGCATAACGCGGCGGGGTTGGGGGCGGGCGTGGCGACGGAGGTTCTGGCCGTTGTTATAAGTACAAGAGAGAATTATTCTGGCGTTGGTGTCGGCGGTGGGTTGTTTCCGATCACCATGTCTGCTCAGGCCACCACCAACATTTCCAATTATCCTCTTCCTCCTCGTCTTCTAAGACCCGGACCCGGACCCGTTTATCGGGTCGAAAGCTCGAGTAGAACGCAGCTAATGAGGAAGACAAGGAGGTGCCGTTGCAGCGTGGACGCCAACGCGGGAGAACAAGTGTTCTGTGTCACGTCCTCCACTGAGTGCGACGTTGATTACTTGGGACAGAGCACCAAGGGCGATTTGAATCTCAACCTCCCCTTCGATCGTCTTCAGGCTTTCGGTAACGAATTAACTTCTTCCTTTTATCTTTCTGCCAAAAGTAAGAAATTCCCATTTTAAAAGATCATTTTTTTTTTAAATTGAAAAAAAAAAGTTTTTTTCTGGGTGTAGGGACTGATGGTCAGGCCACTTTACAAGGGCCAATTGAAGAGGTGGCTACCAGGAAGGCCGAAGAAGCTGAGGACTTGCTTAGACACTTGGGCATTCCGGTGCTCT
Source organism: Bruguiera gymnorhiza (assembly GCA_020883675.1). Lineage (NCBI taxonomy): Eukaryota > Viridiplantae > Streptophyta > Magnoliopsida > Malpighiales > Rhizophoraceae > Bruguiera > Bruguiera gymnorhiza. Next base: position 4,826,468 of record JAIRCJ010001058.1, on the reverse strand, counting down.
TTACTAGTCCTTTCTTTCATTTGTTCTTTTTGCCCCTTTGTGTTAATGTTCCATTTGCTTTATTTCGTTATAAAATACTAATAATATTAATAATAATCAAATTTCATCTCTTGCTTAAAACATTTCAATCTTCTTCAATTTGCTTTTCCATAATTTTGATGATTTGATTCGTCATTTTGTAATGGGATACTAACCCCTTGTGATGTCCGTTGAATATCTAGTTCTTCCAATAAGGCGACATGTTGGAAGTCATTCATTGGGTGTTTTTGCTTATTTGAATCCATTGCTTTTCTTCTTTTTCTTATTAATCGCCTTCCGCACAGCAAAAATCCTACTATTGTTTAGCTTGTTACACCACCAAATGACCATTTCCCTGCTTTGATGCCATCTAATGATGTTAATGTACACTGTGCAGAGTCCTTCTTCCGCGAGGAACTCACCTCGTGGTATATTTTGTAGCCGTACTTTGAATTTCCGGTCAATCAGTGTCATTGGTTATGACATGGACTACACTTTGATGCATTACAACGTGATGGTAGCTACTAATTTTGTCTCTTATATGTGTGTGTGTGTGTACACATATATGCATATTCTTGTTGGAGATTCTATTAAGTTTTTTTTGTGTTGATGAATATTCTCTTGTCCCACACTCAAGCATGGTGCATTATATGACAGGCTTGGGAAGGACGTGCTTATGATTATTGCATGGACAATTTGCGAAACATGGGCTTCCCTGTTGATGGACTAGCATTTGATCCAGACCTAGTAATCAGAGGCCTTGTCATAGATAAAGAGAAAGGCAATTTGGTTAAAGCTGATCGGTTTGGTTACATACAAAGGGCCATGCATGGTACAAGGATGTTGTCTACCCGAGCTGTTAGGTTTGGTTTCTACTTATAACCTTTTAACTCTTATGTTTTTACAATCATTTCTAAGATATCAGTATTGTGTGGCCATGAACATGCAAAGAGAATGATGTTCACACACCAATGAATGCAAGCATGCACACGCTAGAAATGAAATAGAAGATTACTAGTCTCCTTTTTAGCCCCAATGCCCAAGGTAATGTCACTGTCTGGTGGTGCACATATCAGGGCACATGGATCATGTATGACTTCTTTTTGCAGTCCAATCAACCTTTTGCTAAATTTTTAATATTTATGGCAAAACTGGAAGAATAATTTCTGTAGCATGCTTTACTTTCTATGCATGGAAGTGAGATGTATGGGAGGGAACTGGTGGATCTGCGGAAGGAGAGTCGATGGGTGTTCTTGAATACACTGTTCTCAGTCTCCGAAGCTGTGGCTTATGTGCAGGTGGGTATGTGTGACTACAAGAAGTTGGACAGTTTGCTCTCTTTTCTTATATGATTCTAATTCACACTCATGTGTTCTTCTCTTTCCTTTTTCACACTATTATTGGGGTTTGGTTTGAACATACTGCGTGTCCTTCCCTGTGCTTTTCCATAAAGGTCTTATATTCTGATCAAATTAAGTGCACAGTCACCACTGGCCACAAGGTCTAGTGGCAAAGTCATTTAAACTCTTGGTTTCAACAAAAAAACAACAAAAACAAAAAATTGTGCAGAGTCTGTGGGTCAGTCTTTATTCTCTTGCAACATCATGAATACCATGACGTCCTTTCACTTTTCTTTTCTTCTGTGAATTATCAAATTCAAATATGCATAGTTTCATATTAGGAGTTCTTTTTTTTTTTTTTTTTTTTTGTGAACCAGAATTAAAGCTGCATCTTGTAAGGTAGTTGGGGTTTGAACCTCCAACCTCCCCCTAAAAGCTTAGCTCTTGTGACCAACCAGGCTAAGCTTGGTTGGTTTCACAAGTCAGTATTTAGATTTTTCATGTGATCAGTAGCATTATATTGCCTAATAATCTGTCCTGAATCTGGTTCCAGATGGTCGACAAGTTGGATGAAGGAGCTATAGCATCAGAACTTGGTCCACGTGATTATAACGGACTTTATAAGGCATGATCTTTCAATTACTTGAGTAAAAAGAAACAAATGCAGCCAAATTCTTGTTTGTTGTTTTGACACTCGGCATCCTTATCAGGCTGTTGAAAAGGCTTTATTCCGGGCACACGCTGAAGGTCAGCTTAAGGTATGTAGATCCATCGATGTTTATCTTCCAGTTTTTAGTAAATTGGTTTGGATATGTACTGATTGATAGGATTCAGAGTGAGATAATGTCAAACCCAGAATTGTTTGTGGAGCCTGATCCAGAGTTACCTTTGGCACTGCTAGATCAAAAGGAGGTATTGCTATGAAATTTTAATCCTTTTATTAAAGTAAAAGTTTGGTAATCATATGTTAGACTTGAGACTTTCTGTTGCAGGGTGGTAAAAAGCTTCTGCTTATCACAAACTCGGATTATCAGTACACTAACAAAATGATGAAGCATTCTTTTAATAGATTTCTTCCAAATGAAATGGACTGGCGAGACCTATTTGATATGGTGAGTAGACTTCATTTTTCTCATGTACTGCATGCCAGGCTGGCCTGTGGTTTTGTTTTGGCCTGTTAATAGTGCAGAATTTTTGAAGTGATTAACTTTGGCTTGCATCTACCTTGCTCCATAATAATTTTATTTTAATTTTTAATTACAAGTAAGCCTTCTTCCATTATCTCTTGTCAAAACTTGGAGGCCTGATTGTGTGTGAACATGTGGTGATTAAATTTGGCTTGCATTTACCTAGCTCCACATAAATTTTAGTTTATTTTTTAATTACAAGTAACCCTTTTTCCATTTTCCCTTGTCAAAACTTGGACACCTGATTGTGTGAACATGTTGTATTTTTTTCTGTAAGTTATTTTTTCTTGATGTTCAACACTGGAAATTTCTTGATACCAATGAACTAGTGGTGCTACTAGTGACAGACCATCAATAGCACCATTTGTTTATATTGACCTATTGTTCTGCAATTATGCAGGTAATAATCTCTGCAAGGAAGCCAGAGTTCTTTCAAATGTTACAACCGTTATACGAGGTAGTGACAGAAGAGGGTTTAATGCGTCCATGTTTCAAAGCTCATACAGGTACATGCTGTCCTTGTGCTTCTTCAATGTTATCGTAAATTGACTGTTCTTGGGCATTGAACTAGCGAGCTATTGCTTGCAAGGTTAGGACTTCTATAGTTTCACCAGTCAGTTACCCTTAACAGGAAGCTGATGCAGTATACTTAAATTGTTTCCTCAGGCGGTTTGTACTCAGGAGGGAGTGCTCAGGTGATTGAGAACTCTCTAAATATACACGGGGATGAGATACTATATGTAGGTGATCACATATACACTGATGTAAGTCAATCTAAAGTCCACCAACGATGGCGAACAGCATTGATTTGCCGAGAATTAGAAGAAGAGGTCAGGATATGATTGTTTCTTTAACCTCTGTTTCTTTGAATGGAGTATCACATGTAGCTTAATATGTTGTGTAGTTCAGCTCTTATTGTGCTTCTGAATTGTTGAACACTGACAAGGTTCTCTTTACCGTGGTTAACTTTTTGAACTGCAGTACAATGCGCTGATTAATAGCCGGGGTCATCGAGCCACACTAATTCGGCTTATTAACCAAAAGGATGTTGTAGGTGATCTTTTTAACCAGCTTCGGCTTGCTCTGCAAAGGCGAACAAATGGCCGTCCTGCTCAAGTGAGCTTGATCTCACCTGCTTATTTGTTTTGATGTTATAGCTCTCCCATTCTTCTAATTAAGTTTCTAGCCCCAAGCACTGCACATTTCTCTATGCTTGTGATGTCTATATGCTGCTGTCGGCACTTCATTTTTGTCTTCTTGCAATCTAGTATAGATACTTTCCAAAGTGGGTGCCGTGACAATAAGGCATGGTAAGCAAGTGATGGTACGCTGCCATGGTAGTACCACACTAACAAATTTCTAATTAATTCATTTGGTTTATAGTGGTCGGATCAGCTAATCAACTCGAAACACAAGGCACCAATAGGGGAATGGAGATCATTTTTTCTTGATGAAGGTACTAATTATATAGCTCCTCTTGATTTGTTTTTGAGCCATTTCAGACCCTTGCTGCTACCAACATGGATGATGACGAACTGACTGAAAGCATGCAAAAGCTACTGATAGTTATGCAAAGGCTGGATGGGAAAATTGCTCCGATGCTTGAATCAGATGGAGAACTCTTCAATAAGAGGTAGGACCAAAGTGGAGAACTTATGTTGTAGGAGCTGTGCGTATGACAACTGAACTATGCAATTCACATACCAATTTTGAATTTTAATTTTTCAGCATCTGACCGGGTCCATAAGATTGATGTATTGAACCATGGTCTAGGTTGAGTCAGTGCATAATTCTAAGGTTGGACATCCTTAAAATTTCCATTAGTCAATCAAGATGTTCTTGAGCTAGTTGGGCATGATAGTGGTAGTGAAAATGTATTGAGTGTGCTTTACATGCTTTGTGAAGAGACATTGCTAGGGACGTAGGATTTGACATGCTGCATGTGTTTTGCATCAGGTGGGGCTTTCTTTCGCGCGCTGGTCTTTGGGATAAAAGCCACTTGATGAGACAGATTGAAAAGTATGCATCTCAAACTCCCATTGCCCCCATCTTCCTTTAAATTTTTATGTCACAATGCTCTGGAAAATGGTCTGAATGTTGTTGCAATTGCAGGTATGCTGACATATACACCTCTAGGGTCTCAAATTTCTTACATTATACGCCATTCATGTACTTCCGCTCACAGGAGCAGGTATGGTTTCTTTGTAACAATTCGGAGAGATGAATTTCGTGCAAATTAGTGATTTTGGTTTCATTAACTGAACTGAGTTTGGAAATTTTGTGTCCCATGCCTGTTATTGCAGACACTAGCTCATGATTCATACTCCCACTACCAGTCACAGTTAAATGGATCTGCTGTGGATCACGGTGGCAAAAACTGATATCCTAATCTGAGGAAGAAAATCCGATCGCCACAGGCCTGGCGGCGATGGATGAGCAGAATGAATAAAACGAATAAATGGAGATTGTGGGGTTTCATCACAGATGATCAGAGCCAGCTGCCGCTGCTGCTGCTATGTATGTGTTGTATGTTGCCTGAAGATCGGCATAATGTATAATGTACTTCTTACAAATTACAAGGGGGAAATGGGAGTGGGGTAGGTAGGAGGGGTTTCAAATGGTCTAGTGAAAGCCAAGGCCATTTGATCCAAAAATAGGAGACTGACTAGCTAAACATCATATACCCTAATAAATGACTTGGTGCAGTTTTGTTCTGCGAATTGTTGTTTGTTGCATACCAAAACATGAATGAATGATGAACTAGAATGTTGCTTTCTGGAATTGCAATCATGATATGATGTTAGAATTTTTTAGAAGAAAAATATAAGATTTGACTAATAAAATACATATAAATAACAAGTGGGTCTCCTCCTCCTGTCACTGTCAGAAATTCAGACTCACCTCTAAGTAACAGGAAACCCAATTGAATGTGCCAATTAGATTTAACATTAATCTAAAAGGTTTGACATCATCATCAGCATAATAATAATAATAATAATAATAATAATAATAAAAGTAACAGAATGAAGGAATAGATAGGGGATTAACGAGGAAAGAAGAAAGAAAAAAAAGAAAGAAAGATCCGGGGGAGAAATAGGAATATTAGGATAAATGGCGACGGTGCAAATGGGCGGGAATTTGACGGCGAACGATCGGAGGATTCTGATGGCGGTGAACGCAGGGGCGTCGAGCCTATCCTTACTGGGCTCCAGCTTCATAGTAGGCTGCTATCTCCTCCTCAAAGAGCTCCGCAAGTTCTCCTTCAAGCTCGTCTTCTGCCTCGCCCTCTCCGTACGTTTATTAACCTAACATCTCTCTCTCTCTCTCACTACTTCTTTCTTGTTTTGACTTCTTTGGATCTAACTTGTTTTATGTACTTTTTTTCTTTTACTTGCTTTCGATCTCGATGATTGGTCGATGTTTCTCGTAACTGAAACCCTAATATTCCATGTAAAACACTGTCTCTGATCTATGTATTTAATTTATTCTCTTTTTATTCAATCCATTTGCAGGACATGCTTTGCAGTTTCTTCAGCATCGTTGGGTATGTATGCTTCCGGGATCCCCCTACGTCCTATATCTTTTTCGTTTTTTTGTTGTCGTTGTTTTTTTTATCTTTTTAATTGTTGCAATTATTTGAGAACATAAGTTTTTTTTTTTTTTTTCGGTTGGTTCTGTTTGATCTGAATCTCAAAGGGAAAAATTGGTTAATGAAAATACTGCTGTGTTGTTAATGCAGGGATCCATCGAAAGGATTCTTTTGTGATGCTCAGGGCTATAGCACGCATTTTTTCTGTATAGCATCTTTCCTGTGGACAACAACTATCGCTTTTACTCTTCATCGTACTGTTGTTAGACACAAGACAGATGTTGAAGACTTGGAAGCCATGTTTCACTTGTATGTTTGGGGTATGAATCCATGCTAACAAAACTTTTATAGCTTCTCCTCAACCTTGTTGAAACTTTTTGCGTTTGTTTGATGCCGCTGGGATCTTAGTTCATCTTTCTTCCCTTTGCTATCATGATAAAACTTGACTCGATAGTTCAATTTCTTACAGGAACTTCGTTGTTTATGACGGTAATGCGCTCTATTGGTAATGATAATGGAAATTTAGGTGCATGGTGTTGGACAAAACAAATCGGGAGAGGAACAAAGGCAAGTACAGGATTCAGCTGCAAATTATGCGTGGAACTGCATAGGGGATCCATTGGGTTATACTTGGAGTCAGTTGACCCTTTTGCTCTTCGAGTTTTCTTGCCCTATTATGTTCATGCCTTGTATGTGAAAGACTTGAATATTGTTATTGTTTCGCCAGAAGTTTGTTTAAAGTGATCTTGATAGGAGAAAGAATATGATAGTTCTTTTGTGATGTCTCTTTCGGTTTCTTATATATGTGAAAATTCTGATCCTATGATCACACTTTTCATTTGGTAATTTTTTCTTTTGTCTACTTCTGCAGGCAGTTCATTTTTTAACATTTTATGCCCCACTATGGTGTGCAATTCTTTACAATGGGCTTACATATTTTCAAGTCATTCGCATGTTAAACAATGCAACACGAGTATGCCCAGGATTTCTCATCTTGATCCTTCTCTATTTCTTTTTCTTATTTTTTTCATTCACCTACATGTTGAGATTGTGCTAATACTCTTTTGGGAAACTTCAGATGGCTGTAGGCATGTCAGATCGAGCGTACCAATTTGATGCAAGGATGGACATGAAGGTATGTGCCTTTACTGATCAGAATCTTCACATCAGATGAGGATATAGAAATTAATGTGTAGATTTCCATGTCATTTCTACTAATGATTGCTCTGTGTACAGTAGGGATCATTTCACACTACTACAGAAGGGGAAAGTTCCTTTTATGCTCTACTTTTTATTTCTGAAACATATTTATCCTGACTTTATTGCACCTGTTTTCTCAAAGGCTGTGAACCGTTGGGGATACTATCCACTTATTCTGATAGGATCATGGGCGTTCAGCACAATCAATCGCATTCATGATTTCATTGAACCAGACCATAAAATCCTTTGGCTGTCAGTTCTTGGTGTTGGGACAGCTTCCCTCATGGTAATTCCAATATAATTATTGATGGCTCCTTTTTCATTCGGCATTTTTTCCACGCATGTTCCTAGCAATTGAGTTCAATCTATAGCTTAAATTGGCAATGGCATAGCTATGTTGTGGAATTGTGCTCACATTAATGAATAAATTACAGGCTGATAAACTGTATCAGTAGACTGAGAAATAATGAAAAAATGATTTTTGTCCTTTTGGAAAACAAGAGGTTCTGGAGCATATTCCTAGTGGAAAAGCTTTGGGTGATGGTGTGAACTTTAAAGCTGCAATCAGATGAGGATATGGGAAATCTTCTATTGTCCTTTCCCTATTTTGTGCAGGAGTAGATAGTCAGCTGCATGCCTGTGGTAAAAATGTCTGCTATGTAATTTTGTGGAAAGGCTCCTGTTTTGTTGTAATATTTTCAGGAATCAAACACATCTGCTGTTGTTAATATATCAGTTCATAGTACAGTTAGACATGTTGATGCCCCTTTAAATGTACCAGTTCATCTTACTAAAATGTTTTTGCTATCCGGTAGGGTCTATTCAATTCAATAGCATATGGCCTAAACTCTTCAGTGCGGCGAGCAGTATATGAAAGATTGGATCCGTAAGTGATGGAGCCTTATTGTGTTATTATGCTATTATGTTGATAAATTCTGAGTTGTGCAGTGATCCACATCTATGACTACCTCATATTTATTGAAACTCCATTTGTTTGAAATTTGACTTATGCATGCTATAACAAATGATCAAAATAAAAGGTGCATGTGTATTAAACATCTGATGGTGGATGGATCAGAATGCGCACGCTCACACATCTAGTATGTTATTGTACTGTGAAATAGAGAGGCTTCAGATCCTTCTAGGGAAAGGGTGGTCAGGGTTAAATAAGATCCTTTTTGACCCTGGAGCTCAGTTTCTGATGCATGATACTCGAAGTTACAGTCTTGCAAAAAACTGGTAGATTTATCTATTCATTACAGATGTTGCACAGCATTCTGAGGTGTATTGGGCAGAGCTTTAATTGATGACCTGGGTTGAGCAATATGTGAAACTTTTTGATTTGACGTGATTTTTGCCTGCTTTATTTAGCAACCTACGAGTTCTCAAATTTTTTCAGATACATTTTTTATGATGAGTTAGTGACTGTGTTGTTATGTTTCTTTTTCCTAGGTTCTGGCCAGAGAGGCTTCGCCTTTGGTTTCCTAACAGTTTAAAGTATAGAGATCAAACACAAGAGAGTGAACTAGTCTCACTGAAAGTTCAAGATCAGCAATAACCAGGACAGCTGCCATATATCTGTTTGCTATAGTTTTGCTTTCATTTATATTTGTTCAATATTCTTTAACCTAATTTTGGAGAGAGGGAAACGGAGAAGAAAGAGCAACAGGGTATGCCGAGCCCACGAAATGCAATTTTTCTCTTTTCAACGAAATAGGCGGAGTGCAGTCACACCATCTGATGTAGCCTTGCTGTTTGTCGAGGATGTTTGGATCGTTAGATGCCTAGATTGGCCGATTGACTACCGTTATGTAGCTGAAATGTGAAATGTAAAATTAGGAATTGTTGACGTTAGGGAACTGTGCTCACAGCATTTCGTAAATACATATTTTTGTGATGGTAGCATTCTTTTAATCGTTGCCAACCAGTATCAACTTCTTGCTTTTCCAGAGGTACCTTGCTACTGCTAGAAGCGATCAGCAGCCATAGGATGATGTACCCAGTTTTAAGATTTTAACAGTAGCTGGTCCTATCGTGGGAAATAGTGATTTGCAGTGGCCTGTAAATCGGTGAAGTTTGTGTCCTGCAGTTTCGAAAATGGTTTTTTATTAAAAAAATTTATTAAGTTTGTGAATTATATAATTAATTATATATATATATATATAATAAAATTTTAAATACTAAAAAACAAGGTCTCGAAACTCAATATCTAAGTATTTGATGTATGTACAACCTAAGCGGCGGGGTGGGCCCATTGGGTCGGGTTTTGATCGGAGCAGGGTCGATCGGTGCGTTGACAATAGCAACTGTATGGATGTGGACCTGTTTGATTTAACTGATTCTTGTTATTATTTATTACTTGTTGTTCTTAATAAATAAATAAATAAAATCTGATTCAATTGATATTATATATCATTATTAATTAATAAAATGACCATTTGAAGCATAAATTTTCCAAATATTAATGTGACTGAAAAGTTACGTTGTTTATTTGATGAAAACTCTCGCATGTTATTAATGATACAAATAAACCCACCAAAAAGAAAAAGTAAGGCGACAAATAAATATAAAATAGATATATGATTTAAACCTCGACAAGTTAATTTACAATACAATAATTTACCATAACGAATAAGATTTAGCATTTTCTCCACAATTTTAAAGGTTTCTTTGGTATAAAAAGAAACTGTTAATTTATTAATCCTAAAACATTTAAATAGTAAATTGTGTTTATATATGATTTATAGATTAAGAATTGTAAATTTTTTGTGAATCACATTACAATTTGTTATTACACATTACAATTTGTGTATCACAGAAGTTCATGACTTCGTAATGTGGTTTTTATTTCTGAAGTCAACAATTTGTATTTTCTCGGGAAACAAACCAATGCAAAATTAAGGAGAGTTGATTTAGGAACAATATTGTAAATACAGAAGAAAAAAAAAACAAAAAATTATAGAGGACAGCAACAGTTTGAGTCCAAAAATGGTTAAAAGAGTACTTTTCTAATTATGAACTCTTATCAATATTCAAACAAACAATAATAAAATTTACCGAGCACTCTTTAGATCGTTTCTGACAATTAGACATCAGACAAAGCAGGAATAAAAACTAAATCAAATGTCCCCTTAATATTTTAAAATTTTAGTTTTATATATTTAATTTTAAAATTTATGATTATAATTAATCGTAGGAACCACAAGTTTACATGGAATGGTCGTGATAATACATTATATTTATAAGAGTGTTGGTGTAATTTAATTAAGCTCTTCATTTAATTTCAATTTTTTTTCTTTTTTTTTTATAACTAATATAATGACTCCTACCTACCTACCAAAAGAGTAAAAGACCAACGGCACAGGGTCGCCGTCTGTAACTCTGCATATATAAAAACGAAAGCTGGAAACATAAGACGAAGATTGATTTTCCGTCATTATCTGGGTCCGGGCAATGAAGAGGCTGAGATGGGCGACGGACGGAGGAGGAGGATGGGGGAATTGGGAGCTGGACGCATCCACTCCGAGAACCCTCGAAGGAGAAGCGAGGGCGGTGCCTGGGGACCCAATCCCATTGGGTGTGTCCAGAGGCACGAGGCTCTCGAGGCCCAAGCAGCTCCATTTCTTTCACCGCTTTATGGATGCTCCCTTTCTCCTTTCATATTCTTCCTCTCCAGGCTTCTCTCTCCAACGCCTCCTCCCTCTTCCCACCTTCTCTCCCAACTGGTAATTCCCCACCCCACTCCTCTCTCTCTTTTTTCTGTTTTCATGAGCCTATTCTTGTATTTTATTAACGCAGACTTGCAAAGAATGGTAAAAATGCCTGAAAAAAATTAAAAAAAACAAGCTTTGATGCAGAATAGACACCCCAATTGGTCAAAAAGAATGAAAGAAAAAAGGGTTTGAATTTTTAGTTCTTAAATGCGCTTGGTGAATTTGGATATTGACTGCTCCAAGCAGGTTTGCTACATTGCTGGGTCAATTCAATTTGCAAAAGTTTGCGTCCTCTCTTAAAGAAAAGACTGATGATTTCCAATCCTTGCCCCTGCAAACAATTGGGAGACAGCTTCGGGATAAATCTTTATACGCACTTGGTTTGTGCTCTGAACTACTATTGACACCTGATGATGTCCTCCTTTTGAGCCTGGACACTTACGGTTACGGTAAGCCATCCCGTAAGAAAGCAATCCTTCATCACAAGGCATGTTTCTGCTTCTTGCTCACCTCAGCTTTTTACTGCCACCTTTTTTTTCACCTCTTATGATTATGCTTCTCAAAAATTTCTTCACTTTTCATGTCTGTACAGTTCCCTCGTCACAATTTAACCTTAGAGGCAGCTTGGCCGGGACTTTTTGTTGACAAGTTTGGTAATTATTGGGATGTGCCTCTAGCTTTGGCGGTTGATCTGGCCTCTGTTGGGGCTGAGTCTGGCGCCAGTTACCATTTGTGTTTGCATCATAATGTGGGCTGGCCAAAGCAGTTTGATGGTGATCAGAGCTCCCCAGTACCTCCTGTAACACTTCTTCCTGGTACTTCCGTAAAAAGTGCCTTTTCCCTTAAGAAAGATATTGAAATTTGGAGAAGCAAAGCTCAGAAATTGAAGATGGTGCAACCATTTGATGCATTTCTTTCAAATCCTCATTTTTCTGCCTCTGGGATCATTGGTATGATGCATCCCTTCTAATTAGTCTTTCTTGGCTTACAAAGGTCCTGTCTTGATGTACAGAACTCTTTATCAGTTCTCATATTTGATCAGTGTTATGCAAGTCGCTCTTAGTGCATGGAACATTATAAAACTCAAGGTTTATACAAATTTTTCCCTCATGCCATATTGAAGTCATAATTTATTTTAGGCACGCACGGTCTAATATATTCTACGAAAATTGTGGCACTCACCCATTTGCTTGAAATTTGTTCGAAATCAACTGTATGCTTGTCTGGCTAATTATTCAATACACACAGGTGCTGCCGTGACGGCCTGTCTAGGAGACACTTCAGTCAGGTCTCAAGGAAATGATTCGGAGGGTTTCGGAGGCTTCTGTCTTCAAGCTCCTGCTGTAAAATCTGCTGTGTTAGCTGATATATTTTCATCTGTTTCAATTACAGCTCAGCATGGAAACTTCCAAAGACTATTTCTAGATCTTACTAGATTCCATGTTCGCCTAGATTTTCCTTCGGGTTCCAAATTTCTTTCAAGTGCCATGCAATTGGCACAAGATTTTTTCCACTCCCGGCAGCCTACCGCAGAAGCAGTTCATGCAGTTTGTCCCAATGCAACAATTTCTCTTCAGCAGCAGGTACATGCATCTGACACATGGTTTCCGTCTTCACCTTTGCATCATTGCTTCAAATTTTAGTTCGAACTTGCAGTTAAAAGAATTTTCAGAGAAACGTTAAGAATTGACTAGAAGTAAGGAGCGGTTGCTTTTCTTTCTGATGATTTTCTAAGTTTGGAAACATTTCTTTCAAGATAGGACTGATGATGAATGTATTCAGATTCTTACAGACTTCGTTTTTTCTGAACTTGAACTGGGTGAAGCTATTCTCTTTCCCTTCTCTTCTACCTTTCAAACCCCCTACACGGGGAGCTGTTTTTAAGTTGAGACTCAGCTGTATACTTGGTTGCAGATTGCTGGACCTTTGAGTTTAAGGGTTGATTCTGGACTTGCAATTGATTGGAAGAACAGAGACTGGCGAATGGGTGTGCATGATCCAGTGTTTGCTGTTGAGTACGCATTACAAGTCCTTGGTTCAGCAAAGGCTGTTGCCTGGTATTCACCAAGGCAACAAGAATTTATGATGGAACTTAGGTTTTTCGAGACATGAACTGCACTCAACAAATGTTCAGAAAGCATGCAGGTTTTTTTTATTTGTTCGGGCAGAAACTTTTCCACTCTGCAAATTTGCCACCTTTTGGTGAGGTTTTCGATACATGAACTTAGGTGTTTTTTTTTTTTTTTCTTTTTAATTTTCTTGGATAATTTCTGTCTTTTTCTTTGTGTTTTTGATCTGTAACAAAAAATAAATAGTTTGAGAATAAATGAATTATATATATACATGTAGTTCAAATAGTTTGACCAATCTTCATACTAATTTGGACACAAAATTAAAAGGGTATAGAATAGGACAGACTGAGATGATAAGAAATACAAGTACATGATTACATTACAAAATTCACGAAGACTTGGGACCTAAAATGAAATGTACACCCAAAACACAGAATTAAGAAAAGGGAACAGCCGTACAGGGTGAACGAGCTGATTTTCCTTAATCAATTCAATAAATCTACATACATGGATACGTCCAACAGTAATTATTACTCAATCTAAAGTTCAGTAAAAACAGAAAACAAAAGCAATAAGAGCCTAACAAAAGAATCTATAATTTTTTTTCTTTTTTACAAATAAAATGATATTCTAAATAATTAATAGTGCTCGAGTTGACTTAGATTGCTGTTAAAAAAATCTATAAAATACTATTTTTGGTAGTAATTTAATTAATTATTTAATGTATTTTTTATATTTATCTAAATTCAAATTTTTACAATTATACTAAGTGTAACAAAAAAAAAAAAGTTCAGAGTGTATTTAGATGTGCAGGGAACTCCCATATTTGTTTTTTGTTTATTATTATTATTGTTATTATATCTTCAAAATAAATAAATAAATATAAAATGAGAGATAGAGGGAGAAACGGTGCGTTTCGTATTCGTGACAATCCTGAGTTGTAGTTGCAACAGGACGTGAAACACGTTGCGTGGCAGGTGGGGGGGGGGCTCCTCTCTAGCTTCTCCAGAGCAGCGACGACCCCGACAAGAATGCCATGAAACCTAGAACTGTGCCTTCGGCAGCCGTCCTATGTTTAACCCAACATCCATCGCCATCCTCGACGACGACGACGACAACAACAACTGGAACAAACGTTATTCTTTGTCGCTCTGGCTGAACATTCTCGAAGGTGAGTTTTTTCTTTTTTTTCTTTTCTTCTCTCTTTCTTTTTGTTCTGCTCTAGGGTTTTTCTTTTCATCTGTATAAATTGATTTCACTTTGAATTTTCTCCCTTTTTAATTTAGGGTTTCTTTTCCCCTTCTTTGGCGACTAAAGTTTTTCATTTATTGTCATAATGTTTTCTAATTTGCCTCGAATTTCCTTGCTCTCTCTTTCTCTCATTCTCCTTTCCCTTAGAATCACATGGCTGCAAAGAAAATAATAGCTATATGCCAGTCCGGCGGGGAGTTCGTAACAAATAAGGAAGGGTCTCTGTCGTACAATGGCGGCGAGGCTTATGCTATTGACATTGATGAGGAGACACAGTTGAGTGATTTCAGGTCTGAATTAGCCGAAATGTTCAATTGCAGTATGGATTCCATGTCTATCAAGTACTTCCTCCCTGGAAACAAAAAGACCCTTATCACAATCTCCAAAGACAAAGATTTAAAGCGCATGATTAATTTCCTCGGGGATTCAGGGACGGTTGACGTTTTCCTCCTGGCCGAGGAAGCTGCCGCAAGGAATGTCTCGAACATGCCTGCTAGCAGGTCAAGCAGAACAACTGTGTCAGAAGCTGAGGTTCCTATGGTTACCCCAATTGATGTTGCTGTTGACATGGTCGATACCATTGAGCGGATGGATGCAGTCATGCCAGATGAAGTTCCTATCTCTTATGTTCCTCCCGGAACCATTGATGTTTCTCATCGGAAAGCAGTGCTCCAATGGGAAAACACTATCACTGGTGTTAATCAAAGGTTCAATAGTCTTGCTGAATTTCGAGAAGCTCTGCATAAGTACTCTATCGCGCATGGGTTTGCTTACAAATATAAGAAAAATGATAGTCATCGTGTTTCTGTCAAATGCAAATACCAAGGTTGTCCATGGCGGATATATGCATCTAGGTTGTCGACCACCCAATTGATTTGCATCAAGAAAATGAACCCAAACCATGCATGTGAAGGAGCCACTGCAAGAGCAGGATACCGAGCAAGTAGGGGTTGGGTGGGAAGTATCATAAAGGAGAAACTGAAAGTTTCTCCTAACTACAAGCCAAAGGACATCGTTGAGGACATCAAACGTGATTATGGGATTCAACTGAATTATTCTCAGGCGTGGCGGGCTAAAGAGATTGCGAGGGAGCAGCTTCAGGGCTCCTACAGAGAAGCATACAATCAATTACCATTTTTTTGTGAGAGGATAAAGGAGACCAATCCTGGCAGTGTTGCTGCATTCTCAACTAAGGATGACTCAAGCTTCCATCGCCTCTTTGTCTCATTTCATGCTTCAATATCTGGCTTTCAACAGGGTTGCCGTCCACTCATTTTCCTTGACAGCACCCCTCTAAATTCAAAGTATCAAGGGACCTTGTTGGCCGCTACTGCTGCAGATGCAGATGACGGTATTTTTCCTGTAGCATTTGCTGTTGTGGATGCTGAAACAGAGGATAACTGGCACTGGTTTCTGTTGGAACTGAAATCTGCAGTCTCTACATCTCAGCAGATCACTTTTGTTGCAGATATCCAGAATGGTTTAAAGAAATCGATAGCTGAGGTTTTTGATGGATGCTACCATAGCTATTGTTTGCGTCGTCTCACCGAGAAACTTAATAGAGACTTGAAGGGGCAGTTCTCTCATGAAGCAAGACGATTCATGATAACTGATTTTTATACTGCAGCCTATGCAACAAGACCTGAAGAGTTTTATCGGTGTGCTGAGAACATAAAAAGTATCTCCCCTGAAGCTTACGATTGGGTCATGCAAAGTGAGCCAGGTCACTGGGCAAATGCATTCATTGGAGGAGCAAGATATAACCATGTGACATCCAATTTTGGGCAACAGTTCTACAGCTGGGTTTCAGAGGCACATGAATTGCCAATAACTCAATTGATTGATGTATTAAGAGGCAAGATGATGGAATCGATTTATACTCGTCAGGTAGAATCCAATCAATGGATGACCAAGTTAACTCCCTCAAATGAGGAAAAGTTGCAAAAGGGAATATCATTATCGAGCTCATTTCAAGTGTCACTGTCCCGTGATAGCAAATTTGAGGTTCGTGGAGAATCTGTTTTCACTGTCGATGTTGAAAATTGGGACTGCAGTTGCAAGGAATGGCAACTAACTTGTTTGCCTTGCTGTCATGCTATTGCTGTCCTTGAATGCATTGGTAGAAGTACATATGATTATTGCTCCAGATATTTCACAACTGAGAGTTACCGATTAACTTATGCCGAGTCAATTTACCCAGTTCCAAATGTTGACAGACCAATCGAAGGAGAATTAACTGATGCCGGAGTTATTGTAACTCCTCCGCCTACTAAGCGCCCTCCCGGCCGGCCAAAGATGAAGCAACCTGAATCCCTTGATCTTATTAAGCGGCAGCTCCAGTGTAGCAAGTGTAAGGGCCTTGGCCACAACAAGAAGACGTGCAAGGAGTCAATAGTATTAATATCAGGGCATTGTAAGTAGTTATTACTCATCGCCTATTTCCTTCTTTGTAACCCTGGACAAATGCTGATAGAAGTTTAGGAAGTCTGTTTGGTATTGTTGTCAAATTTTTCTGTTATGGCTAATAAACTAACAGCCAGAAACTTCTTGTGAACAAACATAATTGACGTTTGGTAATAATCAAGAAAACTAGTATTCTATAAAAGCGCAATTTTCAGTAAATTGTGAATCAAATGGTGACTTTAAGGGGAATTTTCGTAATAATTTTTGCCAGTATCTTTGAAAATCAGAATAATTCAATACTATATAATAAATGTAGTGTCTACAGGACATAATATAATGCACTTGGAAATAAAACATAAAAGAATACATTAGTTTCTTTGAGTCATCAAAGTCGCTGCAATTCCATTAGCAAGAGCATCCATTTTTGTTGTTTTCTCGTTCACCGTGACAACACCTAGAAATATATCGGTCGGTCCATCCAAAGTTATGATTCTGTTCAAATCTTGTAAGTACGGGATCACAAGAAGAATCTTTTGCAAATATATCCATTTTATAATCAAGTGCGCGACTCTTTTTATGATGCATCCATCTCTAATCTATATTCTCAAACACGACTTACTCTGGTTAGATGAAGGAAACCCCGATCTCTGGGGTCGTGGCAAAGGAAGAATCAGGAACAAGTTATCTCGGGGTGGCTCACCAATATTAAACATCCTATCGAAGTTGTGTTGGGTTTCTCTTGAATGGTCATAACTCGTAAGTATTTTCCTTGTTGGGTGAATTGGCACAATGATGCTCCGTGCCAGGGTTGACCTATCCTACCCCAAAAACTAAAATGTGGATGTTGGTGCCTCCATGGGAGTAAAGCTGTTAAACCGGGGGAACCATCGCTGTGAACAGCTCAAATGCTCAGTTCAGGCAGGCTAGTAAGCACTGGAATGGTCCAGTGTCCCGCAAGCAATTACTGAAACGGTGTGCGATAGCCCCATATTATGCCAGCTCCGGTGCCACAGAGGCCAACACAGGGAATCGTGGCCATCCTCATTAAATAGCAATTAATTATATGTGTATTTTATGTGTGCGAGCATAGGCGCATATTCATGTGTGCACATAGGCCATATGAATGATAAAAGATCTTATTAGCAAAATAATTACCTTCTTTTTTTTTTTAAATGATTTTGTTGTTCATCCGTCACATCAGTGCAATTTTTTAAATAAATAATAATACAAAATACAAATTAAATTGATTGTTATTCTTTACTTATTTATTTTGTTAATGTAAAGAGTAAAAAATTTTAAAATACGGTAAATTTATTTTCTTATTATTTTTATTTTAATCGAAG
Source organism: Bruguiera gymnorhiza (assembly GCA_020883675.1). NCBI lineage: Eukaryota > Viridiplantae > Streptophyta > Magnoliopsida > Malpighiales > Rhizophoraceae > Bruguiera > Bruguiera gymnorhiza. Next base: position 4,808,352 of record JAIRCJ010001058.1, on the reverse strand, counting down.
CTCACTCAATTTTTCATTTTCATTCTCGCTAACTTGATTAACCTCAAAAACTATAAAATTTCACAAATTAAACACCTACAAAACTAATAAAGGGGGTTAATTATGTTATAGGAGATGGTCCATTTTTCTTGTGGTGGATGTCCGAGCATCGTTGCCACGTGTCCCATCCGCACTTTTCTTCACGGGGCTACAGGCGTCGAATTGTGATTGATTGATTTGCGGTGATTCTTGTCCTCCAAACATATATATATATATAATTAACAAAATAATATAAATTCTGTCAGCTTTTTTCTTTTCTCTCTTCGTTTATTATTATAATGAGATAATAATAATAATTATTATTATTATGGTTATTATATCTAGTTGTGTCCATAATTTTTGTATCTGTCTAAGATTTTTCAATTAAAAAGATATCTCGTCCAATAAATACAAATCATTTGTTAAACTGGTTTTTTAAGGAACCAAACACATTTAAGGTTTAATTTATTTATTTTTGGTGTAATCTAGACTAAGTTTAATAACTATAATCCTTGATTATAGGCGACGCGCGCCATGTTTTATTTAATAACCAATAAAATATCGATTTAACATAAGGGTGTAAGGCCTTCATTGGTTTGACTTTTCAGATAAGCCTCTAAATACATAACAAGATAAGATCGTGTTGATCAGTTGCGTTAAAATACAATAAGAGAGCAGTCATCTCATGCACTTTTTTTATTTTATTTGATTAACTATAAATAAATTTTAAATTTAAATTTTTATTTTATTTTAAATTCTATATTTAATAAACGTTAAATTATATGTATAAATTTATTTGATATATATATATGTTAAATAGTATATTACAAAGTTTGAAATTTATACAAATAAATAGAATTATTTTTACCATTTAATTCATAATTGGATGTATCTTTTAATTAATAAAAAAAATCACTAATAAGTGTCAAAATAATAGCATTAATTAACGATTAGAGCGACAGATAACCATAGGATGATGCAACGAGAGTGGTTCACACATGCAAAGGCTGTGGCGAGTGAGTGAGGGGTCAATTCACGAACATCCTTGTTGAAGAGGCATGCGGAGTGGATAGGCAATGGGCAGCATGAACGCCCAAAAAATCAACCCCCCTAAGAAAAAAGCAATTGACATTAAAGTCTTTTGTTGGGATATCATTCATTGTGAACCCCTCAGCTACGACAGAGAGGCCACCTAGCCCTTGAGGTGAGGGGAAAGACAAGGGTTCGGCCGGTTCTAGGTTTTTAGTGGTGTCAGTGTCTATTTTATTTTATGATGTCTGTAAATCCATTTTAAAGTACTTGCGCTTCTGAGTTTTGGGGGGGCTTTTGTCTCTTTGGGATGTTTTTATATTCACTCTCTTTCTTCTCATTAATTATTAACAAACTAGCAACTCACCATTATCGTTGTAAAAAAAAAAAAGAAAAAAAGAAAAAAATTATTGTGAAATTGTGAAGCAGATTACAGCAATAAAGGGAAATGCAGTTGGGGTCTTTTGTTACGTGTTTGGTTAAGTTGCCTTGCGTTCTCTAACGTGCCAACCAATAATTGTTGAGAATCGTCACTTCTTCTTCATCGTTCAAGCAATTGACTTTCTCCGCAGGTTATGGTGCGCGCAGGTGTGGTGGTGCGCCCGAAAGGATGCTTTTACCCTTCCTCCAGCCTATTTTATATTTATTTCCCTTTGTATTCTCTGTCCCTGTCAGCTGAATTTTTTTTTCATTAATTTATATAGTATTATTAAATATATTACGATTTTTCTCTAGGGGGTGATTTTCTAAGCGGCCACTTGTGATATTGAGAATTGACATGTAAATTTGGACGGATAAAATCCTTCCATGGAGCATAAAATAGTTTCTTTTCATTTCCCCCCCCCCTTTTTCTGTGTATTTGAATTCAATTTTTCTTTATTTTTTTTCTTATCCTTTTTGGGACCCTCTTGTTTGATACAGAGATTTTAAATTATGAACAAAAAAAAAAACAAAACAAAAAAAGAAAATTTGTATAAGAATTTTACAAAAGCAAATGTTCAAGATAATTAAAACCAATAAACCCTAAAATTTAATAGTTACGTGTGAAGAAAAAAATATTATGTTTTTTCATCTGCACTATTGAATATTGAGAGGATCTGAATCTGATGATAAAAGCCGGCATCTCGCATCTGGTCAGTGGGGCTTTTGCAATAAACAATTATCTCTGCTGATTGCGCAATTTTCCTCTTTTCTTTTCTTTTTTTTGGGGGGGGGGGGCGTTGCCAAAGGTCGTTATAAGTGCTTGTCATCTGATTTATTAATGTTAATAAACCGACCATTTCCACAGCCCTCAAGGATACATCGTATCCCAATATGCCAAAGCCATGACCAATCGGGAAATTAAACAAAAAAAAAAACCGTCAAAACAAAAATAAAATAAAATAACCAATCAGCTGGCTAAATGGCATGGAATGAGGCATCACATTAATCACTAATTTCATCTCTTGATTTTGATGGCTTCCCCCACATCTTCTGGCATCTTATGTTAGACTTGATCCTCGGGGCATTGGCCATTCCCCATTGCTAATTAACAGACACGATACACGTTACATCAGAATCTATATATAAAAGGACTGCCGTTTATAGATAATTACGAACAATGCTTATAAGCTGCAATAATGTTATTTATTAGCATTAAAAAAAGAAAGAAGAAGAAAATTTAAAGTGGAATTTCTATTGTCAAAAGTGTGCGCATATAATTTCAGTATAAAGTTTCTGGAGGCCAATTGGACAAAGAAATCAATGCTCCATGTGCTCGGTTTCTCTTCACGAGTTAAAGAGCCCTTTGGGTTCGTATTGTTCGTGACCACAAGCATTTCTGATTCCCCATTCTCTATCTACTCTTTCCGCGACCATGGCCACGTTCTCGCCCCAATTTCTCAGATGCATCCCTCGTGTTTTTGTCCTACATAAATATGTAGACACCCACATGAAGGTGGCATAACTGAGGGAGAAATTATTTATAGGTAACAAGCCTCGTTCTTTGTTCCATTTTTTCTCATATTTTTCATATCCACGAGTTCCTGATCCTGTTGACGTTGCACGAAAATGACACCCCCACCCCCACCCACCCCCCCCCACCACCCAGCTTCAAGCAAGAGCTGCCAACAATTCTGTGGACTGTTTTTTTTTTTTCTTAAGAGGGAGTTGAGAGTGAAATTTCAACCTTTTTCGTTTCGTATTTAAAGTCTAATAATTTCTTAAGGTAACCTAGGCGATTTGTTTTTATTGTTGTTGGTTAACATAAAACGAGCCCATACACATTCTGTATATCACGTCGCCACATGGCCCCTGTCAGTGACATTAATAAGAGGACCCCCAGGCAGCGCAAGTTTCAACCTCGCGATCGCTACTTATGGACATTTAATTACATATTATATGAGCTTATTTGTATGGATATGGCAATTGGAAAGTCAGCTTCCTCAGCCTCACTTCAATCCTATCCTTTTCATATTTATGAACAACGTTTGAAAATTATGAGCTAAAAAAAAAAAAAAGGATATACTATCATTTACATTAGATAAGGCCCAGAGTTTCAAGAGTTACCAAAATATCCGTACTAAGGTTTATTATTACCGTAAAGAAGAATCCCATTACAATTTAATTTCTAATACCTACAAAATAGGATTCAATTTTATAAAACAATATATATATATATATATATATATATATATATATATATATATATATATAGTTAATATTCATAATCATATCATAATAACATTCTAAATATTATTGTACTGTGTTGGAATCATGATTTTGATCAAAATACAAGTCTACTTGTATGATTCCACCAATACATATATTGCATGGGGCCTTCAATCACTACTTCGGAAGCAGAATAAACGGAAATGACCAATCAAATTATAAGGAAGGAGGCTGCCACAACAATAATAATAATCGACTAATTGACAATTATTTTGGCTGAATCATGCCATTCCCCCACCCCCCCCCGGACGGGTTCAGAAACGTCTCCACGCAACATGTCGAGGAAGTCTGCACGTTATTTCCTTTTATATATATATATATTAAATATAACACACACACAATTTATTCTATTATATAAATTTATTTAATTATTTTTTATTTCAAATTAAATTAAATTAAAATTTATTTAAAGTGAATCGAATTTAAAATTCATTCTATTTGTTGTATCTTTCGACCAAGCCTATATAACATATGATTAGCTAGCCGTATTAATATGACTTGCATGTGGTATATGCAACTTCCATACTCAATGACAATGTCAAAGCAAGCAATGTTATAACGCATAATATATATATATATATATATATATATATATATATATATATATATATATATATAATTAAACTATAAAAATCTAACTTCCAAACCAAAGCCAGCAGCATTTTTATTAGCTTAGAAATTAAAATTTCTTTTTCTCAGTTAACCTAACCGAATACCTACAACACCATTCTCTTTTTGTTTTCTCACCTTCTCATTTCCCACCCCGAAGACAGCGGGCGCGACGGTGTTAATGAATACGGAAGCTTTGAAGCATCATAAAACGATCGCCATGGTTGGCGACTAAAACAGTATGCAGATCGAACAACAATTTCTAAAAGCAATGCAATACATTCTACTACTATAAATCATATCGGCGTTTGTTCATAGACTCTAGTTCGATTAAAATATCACGGCACAGTGTCAAAATAAAAACAAACATGGTATGTCAACGGTCGCAGGGGTGGGGGTGAGAAATTATCGCATCAGACAATGAGTTACTAGGTTGCAAGTATAATTAACTCTATTGCACTAACTGTCTACGATTATGCAGATGAGTTTTAATTTTTGAATGAAAGCTTTTTTTCTTTTTTTCTTTGTTTTTTTGTTTGGTGGGATTTGAAGAAAGAATTATATAATCTGTAAATACTTCCTCTTTTAACATAAAATTCATTCACTGAGCAGCCAGTCCTTGGAAAGAAACCCTTCGACAAGCCCCACTTTATTTGTAGCTAAAACGGTTATATAATTGTGAAATTGTAAGGGTCAAAAGAAAAATCAATTCATTTTTTAATTGAGTTGACGAGACAATGTGCCTAACACGGTGAGTCGTGCGCGGCGTGGGGGTGGGCGCGGTGACTTTCCACACGGAAATCTGGACCGAAGCGCCGAGACGGGAATGAAAAACGTACAGAATCGATAATTACAATAAATACTTCAGCGTTTCAAACGGCCAGCCAATTAGGAAAGCGAGGTTTTTGTTTGGCTACATTTAAGAAGGTGTAGTGCGCAGGAGTCGTGTGTATATATACACTAATAGTAAATAATGACTGATTAATTAGGCACAACAGGGGGAGTACCTATTAGTTATTAGTAATTAAATTATTGGATTAATCTGGCTTAAATGGGTATTACTAGTGTGTCACATAAGTCACGATATCCACGAGACAAAATAGAGGTAAGAAGAGAGAGAGAGAGAGAGAGAGAGCGGGGGTCCTCGCTTTAAATAAACCAGCAGACCACCACACAACCCATCAACAGAAGAAATCCGAGAGAGAGAGAGAGAGAGGGAGGTGGGAGGGGGGGTTGTGAATGGTGATCATCAGAAAAGAAAAGGAGAAGATTAAGAAAGAGGAGGAGGAGGAGGAGGAGGAGGAGCAGCAGAAGAAGAAGGGAATGCGACTTGGGAAATACGAGCTTGGGAGGACCCTGGGAGAAGGCAATTTCGGAAAGGTCAAGCTCGCAAAGAACATTGAATCGGGTCAGCCTTTTGCTGTCAAGATCCTCGAGAAGAACAGGATCACCGACCTCAACCTTTCCTATCAGGTTTGCTTCTTTCTTTCTCTCTGTTTTTCTTTCTTTTCGATTTTTTTTTTTTTTGGCTTTTTCTTCCAAATCCCATATCCACTCTGGCCTCGCCGGAGGAATTGATTGTCGGAAGGGCAGAAGGAAGGAGAGGGTTTCTGGGAAGCTCCGAATTTGGATGAAACCGTGTCAACGTTCCGGTTTGAAACTTTGAAAGTTCAAAGTTCAAATCTTTACACGAGAGTTGGGACGTGCGTGTCAAAGCTGGAATCTTTTAATTTACAGATTACAATAGAAAGAGTTAAAAACAAAAAGAAGAAGAAGTAAAAGAGAAGAGAGGAGATGGAGTGAGAATATGGATATGCATTGTTTGTCTGGGTCAACACGATTCATTTTCTTTGGGGTTTTGCTCTGTTTTGCAACCCACACATTGATTGGTCTCTCCGATCTCCTCTGTCCCATCCTAGACCACACGAACAATCGATGATTTTGGGACACAATTAAATGTATAATATTATATGTCTCAAATCGTAATGGATAACCTTAACATATGATATTACTGATGACGCAGATAAAGAGGGAGATTGCCACTCTAAAGCTCCTTAAGCATCCCAATATCGTCAGATTATATGAGGCAAGTCTTTTTTCTTTCTTTTTTTTTTGAGTTTTTCTCGTCACATATTCCCATTTTGTTTCTCTCTATAATTTATGAGGATCTCAATTCAAAGCTTCATTTCCTTTCTCCCAATTTTCTTGACTTTCTGTTCTTATTTCCCTATGGGGAGAGTGGGCTTGGTTTGCCCATTTGCCTGGTTGGTATGGAAAGAGAGTTACTGTGTTTTGAAGGAATAATGGCACCAATCATGCAGCCATGGGCCTAATGTGTTGCGTCTCCTTGTATTTTTCTTAATATTATATTTTTTCATTTGTAGGTTTTCAATTTTGTCTTCTTCTTCTTCTTCTTCTTCTTCTTCTTTTTTTTGAGTAATGGAAAACACTGGTTTCAACTTACTGGGATTATCTAATCAGTTGGGTACTTAAGAATCAAAGCAATCTGTTTTTTAATCCACACGAAAACCAAAATTGGAATCTCATTGAAGGGTTTGTCTTCCTGCGACTTTTATTTTTTTAAGTTTTTAATTTATTCACGGTTCTGATAGCTCAGGGCTCTTTCTGTCCACTTTTTTTTTTTTTTTTTGACAGGACAAAAGTAAATATATATCTAATATTCAGACATTGTTCATTATCCGGTATGATCAAAATTTAAAATGAAGTATCTAAAACCGATAAAATTATGAATAAACAAAAATTAATTTATTGTCTTTTTATATTTATATAGGTCTCAATACATTGTTATGAAACGATATTCTCAATGCAGTTCTATATTTCAATAGCTGCTCTCAAGACTTTTTGTCAGCCTTTCTGATTGCCAGCCACGTGATTCCGTGTTCCCTTATTATCGTGGTTCATGTGGATGTGGTTGTTATCTATGGCGTGCTAGGCTCGGAGCATATCCTTAAATCATTTGAGATTCTCGTGTTTTTAACTGTGAAAACGCCACCATTTAGTGATAATTTAATATATATCTATATATATTTTATTAATTGAAATTCAAATCTTTAAAATAATATATTTTTTTAAAAAATAAATAATAATTTACAAATGAATACACTGATAAATTTTAACTTTTATGTATTTTAAATAGATGTAAAAAAAATTATTTGAAATTATCATTATTTTAGATAAACTTTTAATTCGATCTGCAAAAATGATAATTAATATTTTTATGGTATTCTTTATTAAGAAAAACATAATTTCATGCATGGTAACTTTAAATTACCACTAAAATTACCTGTACGGGTTAACTCAGAATTATTTGAGGTTATTCAGCGTCACACAACTGTGTGAGCGGAAGGGGAAAGGGGACAGTGGTCTGGACCGGAGTGGTCCCACACTCCCACGGCATTTCCACCTGAGCGAGGCGGACAGAACTGACGCCGTTTGGGTTGTTAACTCGGAGACTTTTCGTATAATGAGACAAAAACACCTGCCCGTGAGAGACATATTGCCTGTTTCCGATTTCCTGATTCGATATTTTATATTTTATATATATATATATATATATATATAATATTTTTAGCATTATATAAATTCATTTTACGTAGAAAAATTATTATATTTTTTTATGAAATATAATTATATGATATTAAATATTATTAGTATAATATGAAATGATTATGTTTACTAGACTTTATGCCTACGTAAAGGGGGTCCATATTATTAATTGGTTCCATGCCCACATTCCTACTGGTGGGCTCTGATGTTTACCAGACGGTGTGTATAATTTCAACTAACCATTACGCGAATGTGGGCTCCGGTGTTTTACATTTGAGTGCCGCTCAGAATTGACGTGCTCCAAACATCTCTTTCCCTTTTCTTTGCTTTGTTGTTTCCCATTCCTCTGTGGCCCCTCATTTTTCTGTAGTTATAAATCACAACCATATAAAATATATAGTAGATAAGAGTTTGGCTAAT